>CM070597.1:60932036-62311043 GCA_036346395.1 Hsuehochloa calcarea | reverse complement strand
TCGCCCTCCTTATTTCCGTCGAATTGTTTCTTCATCTTGCGGTATGGGTGAATCTTGGGAAGGAACCTACGGTGACGATATACACGATTTTATGTGAGTTGTTCACCATACACTCTCTGCACCATCTAAGCAAAGGGACAAAGCTTTGACTCTTTTTGTATCGAACCCGACAGTTACCAAAGGCGGAAAATCATTGATGGTGTAGAATAACATGACGGTAAAGTGAAGTTCTCTCGCTTGTATCAAGATCCCATACTTGTACCCCTTCGCTCCAAAGTGTTACAAGATCTTCCAAAGAATGGTGCTAGGTACACATCAATATCGCTCCTGTGTTGCTTCGCCCTTGGATAAGTAGTGACATCAAAATGTATTTCCGCTTCATACACGTACCAAGGAGGAAGGTTGTACATACATAGATTCATGGGCCAAAAGCTATGTCTCACGCTCATGTTACCGAAAGGATTCATTCCGTCCGTACTTGTTGGACCGAAAAGGCGACTAGAGGGGGGGTGAATAGGAGCACGCTCACTTTTTCCAAAATAATGAATTCAACACAATTTCACTCCAATAGCTATTAGGAAGCTATGAAGATCAATATACCAGTACAGCGGAAGACTAGTATTGAATCCAATTAAAACCCCTAAGCAAAATAACAAAATCAACTAAGATTGCAAAATCTCAAAGCACGGGCGGTCGACTCGACCCAAACCGGTTGGACCGATTGTTTGGCGGTCGATCATTGTTGTATCGGGCGGTCGGACCTTCCAAAATCGGTCCGACCGGTGATGACGGGTGGTCCGACCGCCGACTCAACCGATCCGCAATAAAGAAAATCACCGATGACGGTTGCAATTAGGTCAACCTTTTGATTCTCAACTCCAAACTTTATGAAACTTTGCACACACCTTCTCTATGCTATTGAGGACCTATTCCAATCGAATATTATGATAATTCTTGGATAGATCCTGAGCAATTGTCAATTGATTAACAGAAGGTCTAAAACCGGGCAAGAACGAAAACTTGATCCTAATGCTTGTTCGTGAGAGATTGATGATCAAGATGATGCTAGATAGATTCACACATATCACAGCAAGCTAATTCATATGAAAGAATCAATCACAAACTCGCGGATCAAAGAAAGCCCTAAAATCACGAAATTGAAAGCAAGAACGAAAAGAGACTTATCTCAAGCAAACCTTGCATAGATTAAGAACGTGATTGCTGTTGGATTACACCCACACCATCATGGATCAGTGGTCAATCCAAGATCACAAAATTCTCCTCAAACCATGAAAAGCCCTAGCCTCCACCTCAACTCCCCCTAAGCCAATTAGGGTTTTAAAACACAAAAGAGGTGAAAAAACAGCGAGAGAGGAGGTGCAGCCCCCATCTCCTCCTATTTATAGTGAAGGCCTAGAACTCTCTAGGGTTTGACTTAATTGGGCTCCCGTTAAGGCCCACTAACAAACGGGTCACACACGCACGCTTCGCAAAGCGCCGTCTTTAACTTTTGACCTAAACCGCTTCACCATGCGCCATGGATTTGCCAATAGGTCACCCTTGTCCATCTTGTGTCACGCTTGAGTCGTTTACCTCACCCGACATCGTCGATCGTTCTGGACCTCAACTCTCCAAGTCTAGTCCCGATTCTCTTCGCCGTTGACCGTCGTTGACCACCAAGCAACCTGCACAACTATAGACAAGCAAACACGAATTCGGGAATAAGTTCTTCACAACTTGACCCATGTTAGTCAAAATATGCATCATGCAAAACATATGCCATGAAACCAATGACTTTGACCTAACAAAACAACATCGCCACGAAGTTGGCCGACGTTCAAGTCAATACCGGTCCGACCGCCCATGTGAGCGGTCGGATCGCTTCTTGGCCGGTCGGACCGCTCCTCGTGAGCGGCCGACCGCCTTAGGGACTTAGCCAAATTCATGCCCCAAATTCAAACCTTCGAAATTAAAACGAATAGAACTTCTTATCGAGACTCCAAAATCATGAGACCAAGTGCATTGGGATCCTCACTTGCCTACAACACATATTTTTGGCCCGGCTGCTTTTGACCACTTTTAGGTCACAATGTCCGATCACAAGACATGGCCGGTCCGACCGATTTGGGACCGGTCGGATCGCCTCGCCCGTAATGCTCGTAGCTTTGTCGAAAACTCGTGAAACGACAAACCGTAAACACCATTGCCAATTGTCATATCATCATAAGATCTGGAGTATATTCCCATGATATCCACAGTACTCAACCCTAACCTTATGTTCCTCGGTTCCGTACCGAACTCTTCGAAGCTCCGATCGAAGTTTCTCCCCTGAGCAGAATCAGCAGGGTGTCTGAGCTTCCCATCTTTCTTACTCTCCTCCGAGTGCCAACGCATCAATCTTGCCTCCTTTTGGTTCGCAAATAAACGCTTCAAACGTGGGATCACAGGCAGATACCACAACATCTTAGCAGGAGGTCCTTGCTTCGTCTTAGCAGTATTCTTACGCTTGTATCGGGATGCTTTGCACACGGAACATATATGCATGTCTGCATACTCTTTACGGTAGAGGATACAATCGTTCGGACATGCATGCATTCTTTCTACTTCCATTCCCAATGGACAAAGAATCTTCTTAGCTTGGTAGGTCGTGCTGGGCAACACGTTTCCCTCCGGAAGGATGTCAGCTAAGAGACCTAACAACGTCGTAAAACTCTTGTCGGACCAACCATTGCTTGCCTTCAATTTTAGCAGTTTAAGTACGGTTGACAACCTTGTGTATTCCGGCTTGCAGCGAGGGAACAAAGGTTTCCCCGAGTCCTCCATTAACCTCTCGAATTTACAAAACTCTCTCTCACCGTAGTTCCCTTCTGCATCGCGTAGCATCTGATCCAGATTGTCATCATGCGACCTATCCTCATCAAAAACACATTCCATACCCTGCGTATCTTTGACTTCCTCGACGATGTCGTCATTACTGACTTCCGGTATAATCCGCTCTTCACCGTGACTGCTCCATCATGTATATCCTTTTTTGAAACCCCTTCGTGTTAAGTGAGCTTCGATCTGCGCCGGGTTGTTAAACATTTTCATATTACCGCAATCAATGCATGGACAGTACATAAATTTTATCCCCTTCTTCAACATATCCTGCTCGGTGGCTCTTCTAAAAGTAAACATGCCATTAATATACTCTTCACTCACACGGTTCTTAATGTACATCCAGTTTCGGTCCATCTACACGTATACGCACGTAACAAATTAATTAATGTTAAATTATATCAATAAACCGCAAGTACCCTTCATAGTGACCAAACACATTAGTGATTAGTCTAGAGCAAATATAAAGGGTTACAAATCGTTACACATTAATGATTAGTCTAGAGTAAAAATAAAGGGTTACAGATCGTTACCCTTCTCTCCAAGGTGGCGCAATGTGGGAGGACGCAGCAGAGGTGCCGCAATGGGGGAGGAGGCAGGGGTAACAGCTCAAAATGGGGGAGGAGGCAGCAGCAGGGTGGCAAATGGGGAGGAGGCAGCAACAGCAGTAGGGTGGCGGCGCCTCAAATGGCCTGTCGGGAGTATATCTACTTATAATGCTTGTATATCACAGACGGTTCTTGTAAGTGTATCACAGACGGAAAGAACCGACTGTGATAGGCTGTATCACAGACGGTTCTTCGTTAACCGTCTGTGATACTTATTTATCACAGACGGTTAACGAAGAACCGTCTGTGATAATTTTATCAAAAACGGTTCCAATTGGGTATCTAGTATAGCATGTTTTGTAGTAGTGTTTTGTCCTAATTTTTGAGACCTAAACCCTTAATTTGTCGAGATAATTTCAGAGTATATAAAATTCTGTAAAAATTACACAATCAAGTCCATTGTGTAAGGACCCTGAAAAAATTTCATAATATTTTGACCTCATTTTCTATATTAGGAAATTCCTACAAACAGTATACTTAAATGAATTTTCAAGTTAAAATCAGAATGGATAATTTTTTTAAAAAAATTACACAAGTAAGTACACTGTGGCGGGAGGCTTCATAAAATATTTTTATAATTTTTTGAGCTCATTTGCTATATTTAAAATTTTCTCTTAAAAATATTATTAAATGAATTTTTGCTGATGTCCAGGAGCGCCGTAGGCCAGTCCAAGGGGTTAGTATTGGAATTTGGATGCTAAAAGAGCTATTTTTGGAATTGTAGTCATCTATAGAGGCTAAAAGTATCCAGAATACAAGAAAACGCCTTACAGAAGCTACAGATAGCATGTACAGCTTCCGGACCCATGGCTTATCCAAGATGTGCTACGAGTATGGACTAATGACGCAGGTCATACCGTGTGCCAGTTCAATCGTGCCTTAATTTATGTGGTGCACCAGGTGGCAATTCCCCGTTCAACAGCCAACCATAACACGATCGGCAATCGCGTTACTTGTGCACAAAGAACTCCTGAGATTAATCCTACGTGCGTTACGGAGCCAGCAAATCGGCACCGATCGATAGAGATGTACCACCAAAGATTTGCACCTACGTCCGTCCCTTTCGATCCATCGAGTTCGAGAATGTCAGATTGCTGACAAGTTTACTAGCAACTTGAAAGGCGTTGCTGCCGACACGTCCGAGAGTCAACTGGGCCTGCCGGCACGGCGCCGATCGTATCCGGCGTTGGATCTCGGTCAGGTTTCGCGTTTGTTCCGAGTTGGGACTTTGCATGATTGGCAGTACGTACATGATGACTGTGACAAGCGGAGTTGTCATGCGGTCACGATTGTACAAAGGAAACGTGGTTCACTGCCGGTCGTTTCGTGTTCGCAAAATTTGCTACAGAACACTTAATTGCGGTATTACTGGTGCTGCTGGGCACCTAAAAATTATTTTTTGGTCAAAAGATATTAAAATTAAATGACTCTTTTCTCTAAGACACTAAAAATATTATAATAATAATTTCCGTTGTTTAAGAGGGAGAAGCACTACAAAATGACCTACATACCCTTCCCTCTCCGATGAGTGGGACCGTGGTCGGTGAATTAGAAAAAAACAGAAAAGATGAAACAGAGGAAGTAGACAGCAGTTATGGACGTCGGCGCCGGGGAGGCGTTGGGAGGTGGCGTCGCGGGCGAGGGCTTATGGCGGCAGCATTGGTAGCAAGCTGAGCGACAGCGACGAGGGCACTCCGGCGCGGTTCCTTGGGAATCGGCGTGTGCATGGGTACAGAGACGGCGAGGGGAGACCACCAACGCGGGAGAAGGCAGGGCGGTAGTGGCAGCGCTCCACGGCGGTGCAATCGGAGGGATGGATGTGAGGAAAGATAGAGGAGATGGAGGCGATGCGCTGTAAGATCGAGGAGACCGACTAAAGAGGGTGAATAACTGGTTTAAAAAAAACTATTTGCCTAAAAATAATTTATAATGCGAAAGCTAATAACAATTGATTTTGCACAATTAAAATCTATAACAACTAGGAATGACTAAGTCAACCAACAATATGTATACTATTTAATGAGAGTAATCATACAAGGATATATAAGAAATTAAAGCAAGTAGTGTAAATTACTCAAAGTAAAGCACAATATCAAACCACAATGGACACAATGATGTTTTACCGTGATGATCGGAGACTTGCCGGTCTCCCCTAGTCTACGTTGAGGTAAGCCCAAACGAATTAGACCGACTCCACGAATTAAGCCAACACCTCCGACGTAAGTCCAACCACTTGGACCGGTTCCAACACGAATCAACACCTCGTTCCACTCGGGTTACTCTTCCTCCACTTGGAGATGGTGAACACCAAACCACTCACAACCAGGGCGGACATTCTCACAAGCTTCTTGAGAAGATCATCAGTCCACGACGCCTCCACGCCGTCTAGGTGTCGACAAACACCAAGAGTAACAAATCTCAACTCTCACTTGAACTAATCAAGTGTCTAAACTCAAGTGGATACACAATCCACTACCTAAGGCAACACATTCATCAAGATCGGATTCAACACGTATTTTACTCCGATAGCTATGAGAGCTATGAAGATCAATATACAAGCACAACAGAAGTCTTGTATTGAATCCAATCGAAACCCCGGAGCAAAACAACCTAAATCAACAAAAGCTCGATTTTTAAGTGTTGGGTGGTCTGACCTCTAGCCTGATGAACAGTAGAATCAGCCCGAAAATAAAGTTGCAAATTAGTCTAACTTTTGATCTACAACTCCAAACTCAATGAAACTTGGAACACACCTTCTCTAGGATATCAGGAACCTATTCCAATCAAAGAACAAGAAGATCCTTGGCAAAGTTCTGATATTTTTCCGTTTGAGTGAAGAATGGTTCAAAACCAAGTCAAAACGAAAACTAGATCCAAAAACTTGCTCGTGGGTTAAAGATGATCAAGATAATCCTAGATGAGTTTCCACATGTCACAGCAAGCAAGATTAGGGCAAAACCAAAAGAAAACTCGAGAATCAAAGAAAACCCCAAAATCATAAAATAAAGAGCAAGAACGAAAAGAGACTCATCTCAAGAGAACTAGCATAGATTGATTTGTGATTATTGCTGGTTTACAGTCACTCCATCAAGAAGGACAAAACTCAATACATAAGCGCACAATCAATCTCCTCTCAAGAATCCTAACATCTCCACTCCCTAATCTCAATAGTAAATTAGGGTTTCGAAATAAGCAAAAGAATCAAGGAGGTGCTACAGCACCCTCCCATATTTATAATGGAGGCTATCCTTCTAGAAGAGTTTCCTATTAGGCACCCGTTAAACCCACACACAAACGGGTTTAACACACGCACGCATTTTAAAGCTCCATCTTCATCTTCTCTTGACTTAAACCGCTTCTCCTTGCGCTGTCTTGAGCCGTGGTTTAGCCAAAAGCAATCAAGGCGGTATTTTAGTGATATTACCAAAATACCCCTTCATGATCCTTCTCCAGAGACCGAGTCCAATCTTCATGAAGCAATCCCATGCTTCGCCACGTGTAGGTTAATCAATGGCTCTCATCATATTGGCAAGTCTCTCCCATTCGGCTCCCACCGAAACCACCATGGCACTTGCACCGACCCCTGTGTCGCTTGATGCGACCCATCGCACCGAACTTCCTGTTCGGTCATCCTTGTCCATTTTGCGCCATGCTTGAATACATAGACTTCTTCCGACATCATTGATCGTTCTGATCCTCAGCTCCCCAAGCCTAGTCCCGGTCATCCTCGATGTTGACCGTCGTTGACTTCCAAGCAACCTGCACAATAATAGGCCAAGAAATCAATTCCGGGAATAAGTTCTTCGCAACTTGACCCACGTTAGTCAAAACATGCATCATGCAACATGTAAGCACTGAAACTCATGAACTTGACTTAATCAAAAAACATCGCCACCCAAATAGCGACGAACAAGTGAAAACCGGTCAGACCGCCACCCATGGGCAGTCTGACCGCCCTCTGGCCGGTCTGACCGCTCAGTAAGGGACGTAGCCAATTTTCGACTCTTGAAATCCAAAAACTCTCTGAAAATATCAAACGAATAGATATTTTGACTGAAAAGCTCTAAAAATTATGAGACCAAGTATATGAGAATCTCTTCTCTTGCCTACACCCTCTATTTTTGGCCCAACTCCTAACTCCACCAATCAAATACTAGCCGGTCCGATCACGGCTATGGTCGGGTCGGACCGCCCTCGACCGGCTCGACACCGTGGTGGCTTGGCCGGACCGCCATCGGTCGGCTCGACGCCGCCTGCCGGCCGACCGCCAAGACCGACAAAGATCAAAACTTGTCAAAACGCGTGATTCGACAAACCTTTAATATCATTGCTAATTGTAACATCATCATAAGATCATGGGCATATCCCCATGATATCCACAATCTCCCCCTTGATGAACATATTGGCAATTTCCAAAAAATATAAGCTTAAGGTTTGGGAATGAAACTACAAGATATTTTCGCACAAAGACACAACTTGATCCAAGAGCAAGATAAAGCAATGGAAATGACCAAGTTAACTTCGGATTAGTATAGGCAATCGAGATAAGGTAAAAGAAATCGAGAAAGCTTCAATTTCCAAAGAAGAGTCAAAAATCTTAGTTAAGGTCCATATGAAAGAACAATTGTTCAAATTGACATTTGATCATTGTGAGGTTCCAAGAATTGCAATTCAAGTTCATAAATGGCAATAAGATCATAAGAATGCAAATTACAAGCTCCCCCTCACTTTGATCATCATTTTTTGAAAAATTTATTCTCTATTTTCTCCAAATAGCTCCCCCTTTTAACATTTTTGCTACTTCTTTTCCCGCTTTGACAATGGAGTTATCAAGGAATCACGCCTTCCTCTCATCCAGAGATAATAAATGTAGAAATGAGAAAGAAGCATAAGATAGAGCATGCATGAAATGCAATGGAGTGGCTTTATTTTTTTGTGTGCATATTTTGGTACAAGAAGCTTTGAAGATTACCCAAAAGAACAAGCTAGCATTTCTATAATTACACAATACATATCAAACCTAAAAGCCCTAGCAAGATCATGTTAAGACATATATATCAAAGCTAAGCTAGAAGGCTCAAAGTAAAAGCAATGAATTGTAACAATTTAAGCATAGCTTCAAAACTAGTAAGTTCATCAACAGAGATTCTAAAGTGATAATGGCTATGTCATAATTTCAATATGAGATCAAGAAGCTAACAAAGACCATCCGAGAGACAAAAAGTCCTAAATTGAATCATTTGGCTCAAATGACCTCAAACAACTATTTTTTACAGCATTTTTCATTTGCAATTAATATTGATGTTGATTAATGGTCTATCTTAGTGAAGAAGATTCTAGACTAGGAGCCATCCACAAACTCTTCCTAAGCTTCAATCAAGGCAATTAATAGCTTATCTTAGTGAAGAAGATATTGGACTAGGAGCCATCCACAAACTCTTCCTAAGATTCAGCTAGGGCGACAAATCTTGAGGTTCATGTCAATTTTGACAAGCAGTCCCCATGAGATCGTCTGGATCATCAAACTATCTCCAAGTTCATGTCTTTGACAAGCAGTCTCGTGATAATAGTTTGGCACAAATTTTAATCACATGAGAATTTTAAAATTTGATTTTGCAGTTTGCATAAGAGCCCTTTTTGTTTCACAAAAGAACGGAAAGCTCAAGAGATGTTCAATCCTAAATTCAAGAGCTAACAAAGCAACTTTGACAGGGCCAATTTCACAAGAGGATCACTAATTGTGAAACTTAGCTAAAAGATCCACAAATTGTAATTTTTTTAGTTCAAGTTGTCTTAAAGTTCTTGCTCATTTAGCAAAGACTTAGCTACACATGTGAAAGCATGATAATTCTAGCAAGTCAAAGAACTAGACATGATATTGAGCAAAAATTGAAATACTAAAGCTCAAGAGACTAATAAGCAAATCTTCATCAATTTAAAGGATAAGCAGTAAAGCTTGTATTACAATGTATCTTTTTTTGATTTTCATATGAATCCAATATAATACAATGAGATGCAAGAGAAACCTAAAAGCCTAAAAAGATAAAAAAGATCAACAAGTTCATAAAAGAACAAGAAAAGATCAGATGAACAAAGTAAGCTAAAAAAAAGAACCAACTCCCCCTCGAACCAACCCATAGTGATAAATTACCCTTAACTCACTCTTCAAGGTGGAAAACCTAGTTGGGTCTTAAGGCTTAGTGAGGATATCAACTAACTGAGCCTCGAACTCCAAAAATGTAGCACAATATCACCATTCTCTACATGGTGTCTAAGAAAGTGATAGCGAATGTTTGTGTGGTTGGTCTGATGGATGAAGATCCCTTCCTTGCATTGCTTGATTTGAAGCCCCAGAAAGTAGTTGAGCTCTCCCATCATACTCATCTCAAATTCCCTAGACATGGTCTCAGAAAAACTAGAAACAAGAGCATGAGAAGAACCACCGAAGATAATATCATCTACATAAATCTGAACAAGTAGAAAGTCATTGCCATGCCTAAGAATGAAAAGAGTCTTACCCACCTTACCCATCTCAAAATTATTCTTAAGTAAGAAGGTCTTAAGTCTAACATACCAGGCTCTAGGGTTTGCTTAAGACCATACAAAACTTTGGATAGCTTAAAAATATGATGTGGATACTTGGGATTCTCAAAGTCCGGGGGTTGCCTATCGTACACTTCCTCCACTATGTAACCATTCAGAAAAGTACTCTTGACATCCATCTGATGCAGCCGAAAAACCTTAGATGCAGCAAAAGTAAGTAGAATGTGAATGGCTTCTAATCTAGCAACAGGAGCAAATGTATCATCAAAGTCCAATCCCTCAACTTGGCTAAAGCCCTGAGCTACCAATCTAGCCTTGTTTCTAACCACAGAACCATCCCCACCTTGTTTATTTTTGAACACCCAACGGGTTCCTATCACATTATGATCACTAGGAGGTTCTACTAGGTTCCAGACCTTATTCCTCTCAAAATTCTCTAACTCCTCATCCATGGCATTAACCCAGCTCAAATCAGACAATACATGTGATATATCACAGGGTTCAAAAGAGGCAACAAAACAAGAATGTGAGTAGAAACTCGGAACATGATACCTGGAGCGAGTGACTAGCTCATGAAGCTGACCAATCATCTGAGCTGGAGGGTGATGTCTCTTAATGTCAATTGGAGCGCCCGGGGGTGATAGCGTTTCTTTGACCTCCGCAGGTGCTACTGATGATTAAGATGCACCAGGAGCCTCAAATGAAGGTGAAGTAGTCGCAGCAAGTTCTTGTGCTGGAATAGGAGCATCAGAAGTAGGTTGAAAAGCATCATCGACTATATCATCATCTTCCTCTACAAAGATGGTCTCAGTCACCTGTGAATCACCTGAAACATCGAATCTAGCTCCAGGGCTAGTCTCATCAAAAGTGACATTGCATGTCTCCTGAACAATGTTAGTTTCAACATTAAAGACCCGAAAACCCCTCGAGTGTGCAGGATAACCTAGAAATAAACCATTAAAACTCCTTGATTCAAATTTATCTAGGTTTCCTGTCTTCAGAATGAAAGATTTGGCTCCAAAAACTCAAAAATGAGAAATAGAGGGTTTTCTACCAAACCAAGCTCATAAGGAGTCTTGCCCAAAGAAGGTCTCAAGAAGACACGATTTGCAATATGGCAAGCTGTAGCAATAGCTTCAGCCCAAAACAACCTTGGTGTGCTATACTCATCTAGCATCGTCCTAGCCATTTCAACTAAGGTCCTGTTCTTCCTTTCCACCACGCCATTTTGTTATGGGGCGTGTGGAGAAGAGAACTGATGCTCAACACCACGCTCAGCACAGAAAGAGGCAAACGAGGCATTCTTGAACTCTGTGCCATTGTCACTACAGATCGCTCTCAAGGCACCAGAAAGTTCAGAAGCCAAACGAAGAACAAGATCATGACAATGACAAAAAGCTTCATCCTTCGAAGCAAGAAAGAACACCCAAGTGTATCTCAAAAAATCATCGACTATGACAAGAATATACCATTTACCACCGACTGACCGAACCCTACCAGGACCAACAGTATCCATATGAAGCAACTGTCCCGATCCGTCAGTCATGACCATAGTCACTAATGGGTGTGAGACAGCAACTTGCTTTCCATACCTATAGGGCGCACATACATCATCTTTGATAACTTTGAGTTTGGGCAAACCTCTCATGAGATTAAGGTTGCTAACTCACGTCAGATGAACAAAACTAGTGTGCCCCAACCGTCGGTGCCAAACCAAGAAATCAGAAGAAGATGCAAGTAAATATTTTAGAGATCCAACAAGAGATTTAGAGAAATCAGCTCCAAAGATTCTACCAACTCTAAAAATACCAAAAACGAGCTCACCACAGAATCAAGCACACGACATGTATTTTTCTTAAATCTAGTCTCATAGCCATCATCAAGAAATTGTGAGACAGAAAGGAGGTTATACCTTAGCTTGTCCACAAGAGCGACGTCCTTCAGGATGAATTTGTTCACCCTGATCGATCCCGTCCCTTCAATCCGCCCTTGCGTATCATCTCCAAAGGTGATGAAGTCACCACCCGTTGCCCGCGTGAAGGAGGTGAACCATCTTGAATCTCCGATCATGTGGTGTGAACACCTGGAGTTGACGAACCACGTGTTCTTCCCCCTTCCGCGGCGATCCTGAAAATCAAGGCACAGAAGAACGATGTTTCTCAATACTGGGGTTAGTTAAACATGACTTGGGAACCCAATACTGAGACACATATCTGCGAGTAGTATACAAAGCAGAAGTGCTATCTTTGATTCTATTTTGAAGTTCTATCACGAGCAATGGTCACACGAACATGAGAAGCATCCTGTCTAGAAACATGATGATAACGAGTATGTGAAACAAATCCTAGACCAGATTTATTCTTTTCAAGATGACCATGTCTCATGACGGCTCTAGGTTGATGAGACAAATTTCTAGTAAACGTTTTCCTATCATTTTTTAACCTACGCCAACAGAACTCAACCAAATGCACATCCTTCTTGCAATAGGTGCAATGGTACTTGGTACCACTGGGAGAAGTACCCTTTGACTTAACAGATAGTTGGGCAAAATTTGCATATTTAAAAATTATTTTTACAGGTTGGGTTTTGAATTCAACTAAGCCATTTTTCAAGATTTGAGTGACTTTTGGCTTTGAATTATCTTAGGCAGAGTTGTATCCTAACCCTTGCTTCTTGTAAGGAGTTTTAGGCTTATCCAGAATCATGTTTAACAGTTTCTTACCTTTAAAGAATTTTGCTAATGTGTCATTGAGGTAAGCATTTTCTTTTTCCAGATTAAGACATGATTCACAAGTTTTATTTTGAATAGCCCTAGCATGCCTACTCTTATGGATAACTGCTTCAAGTTTAAGAGCTTCACGTGAAGCACAGGTAGCATACTTAATTATATCTTTAAGCTTAGCATACTTAGCTCTAACTGCATCTACTATGTCTTTTACTTCATGTTCACGTTCAATGCAGAAAGAGCAAAGACACGAATCAACATTATCAGAAGCAACCAAATTGCTAGATTCTAATCATTTTTCACAAGGAGCAGATTTAACTTCAATTAGCTCAGTTCTAGCATTTTTAAGTTGGTGTAAGGCAACATCATAAGCAGTTTGTAATTTAGCGAGTTCAGAATGTAAAGCATGGCAGGAAGAACATTCGTCAACCTCAAGCTCTTAGCATTCACAAGTTCTAATTTCATATTATCAATTTGTGACTCTAAATCCTTATTCCTAGTCATGGTAAACTCTAAAGCTTCATCCTGACTAATCAGTTGCTCATACATGGTATCACATGTAGCAAATAGAACGTCGTAGGATGGAGGTACTTCATTAATTTCATCGACGTCGACGGAGTCGGCCATGAAGCACATGCTGGTGAAGTCCTTGGCCTTCCCTTTCTTCTTGTCTTGAAGGATCTCCCCCTCCTTGTTCTCTTCGCTTCTGGAGTCCACATCGCTCATGGATTGCATTCTAAAAGCGGTAAGGACCGGTGAGCAGCCTTCATAAGCTTGGCAGTATCAAACTTGGGCTTGTTCCCATGAGGCTTTCTCCAAGCTGCCTTCACCTCCTTGTGGTTGCCCTTCCCTTTCAGCTTGGGGCAATTTGCCCGAATATGGTTGAACTCTCCACACTCATAACAAGTCACAGGGCCGCCTCTCTTTTTGTTTCTCACATTATTATAGGCCCGTGTGAACTTTCTGACTAGAAGGGCTAATTCAGCCTCAGGGATACTCTCAAGTTCCTCTTCATGGATAGCAGATAAACAAGCAAGAGAAAACCCAAAAGAAAACTCAGAAAAACCATCAGAAGAATTCTTGTGAGGATCTGCTACCAAAGCCATGTTATCTTTCTTGGGATGATCAACTCTCTTGATCTCATGAGTCCTGAGCTTGCTATATAGCAACTCCAAAGTGAGAGTAAAACGATTGACATTCTCCTCAATAGAGGTAGCATTTATCTCCCACTCCTTGGTGTTGATTGCAGCCAAGAGGTGGGTGGCATTCTCATATTGAGAATACTCAATATCAACTGCTCTCAATTGGTTGAGCACCTTGTTGAAGCAAGTAAAGACGTCATCGATGCTCTCTCTAGGACGCATCTCGAATTTGTTATATTCTCGCTTAAAGACCGTCTGACGCACTTGCTTCATTTGGGACGAACCCTCATGGTAGGTTTCGAGGGTGCTCCAAATCTCGTGTGCGGTATCAAGGTGACAGATCCTATCGTACTCCTATCTACCAAGTCCGACATATAGGAGGTTCTTTGCCTTATGGTTGTTATCTAAGAGGGCTGCTGAAGCCGGCGTAGCAACCTTAGGCAAAACGATTGGAGCTTGAACAACCTCCCATATGGCTTGTCCTTCGCTCTGAAGGTAGACACGCATGCGATTCTTCCAATAGGCATAGTCGAGCCCATCAAAGACATGCGGCTTCGTGGAGTTCTTATCCATCACCACATTCAGTGACCGGTTAAGATCAAGATTGAACTAACCAGCTCTGATTCCACTTGTTGGACCGAAATGGCGACTAGAGGGGGGTGAATAGGAGCATGATCTTTTTTTCACCAAGATCGGATTCAACACGTATTTCACTCCGATAGCTATGAGAGCTATAAAGACCAATATACAAGCACAACAGAAGTCTTGTATTGAATCCAATCGAAACACTGGAGCAAAACAACCTAAATCAACAAAAGCATGATTTTCAAGTGCTGGGCGGTCTAACCTCTATATCGATGGCGGTCTGACCAGTCACCTTGGGCGGTCTGACCTCCAGCTTGATGAACAGTAGAATCAGCCCAAAAATGAAGTTGCAAATAGGTCTAGCTTTTGATCTACAACTCCCAACTCGATGAAACTTGGAGCACACCTTCTCTAGGATATCAGGAACCTATTCCAATCAAAGATCATGAAGATCCTTGGCAAAATTCTAACATTTTTCCGTTTGAGTGAAGAATGGTTCAAAACTGAGTCAAAACGATAACTAAATCAAAAAACTTGCTCATGGGTTAAAGATGATCAAGACGATCCTTGATGAGTTCCCACATGTCACAGCAAGCAAGATTAGGGGCAGAAACCAAAAGAAAACTTGAGAATCGAAGAAAGCTCCAAAATCACAAAATTGAGAGTAAAAACGAAAATAGACTCATCTCAAGAGAACTTGCATAGATTGATTTGTGAGTGTTGCTGGTTTCAGCCACTCCATCAAGGAAGACAAAACTCAATACATAAACACATAATCAATCTCCTCTCAAGAATACTAACCTCTCCACTCTCTAATCTCAAGAGTAAACTAGGGTTTCAAAATAAGCAAAACGATCAAGGAGGTGCTACAGCACACTCCCATTTTATAGTGGAGGCTAACCTTCTAGAAGAGTTTTCTATCGGGCACCCGTTAAGCCCACACACAAACGGGTTTAACACACGCACGCATTTTAAAGCACCATCTTTATCTTCTCTTGACCTAAACCGCTTATCCTTGCGTCGTCTTGCGCCGCAGTTTAGCCAAAAGCAATCAAGGTGGTATTTTAGTGATATTACCAAAATACTCCTTCTCGATCCTTCTCTAGAGACCGAGTGCAATGTTCATGAAGCAATCCCATGCTTCGCTACGTGTAGGTTGATCAAAGACTTTCATCATGTCGGTAAGTCTCTCCCATCCGGCTCCCACCGAAACCGCCATGGCACTTGCACCGACCCCCGCGCCGCCTAATGCAACCCGTCAGACCGAACTTCCCGTTCAGTCATCTTTGTCCATTTTGCACCATGCTTGAATCCATAGACTTCACCCGGTATCGTTGATCGTTCTGAACCTGAGATCTCCAAGCCTAGTCCCGATCATCCTCGCCGTTGACCGTCGTTGACCTCCAAGCAACCTGCACAACAATTTACCAAGAAATCGATTCCGAGAACAAGTTCTTCACAACTTAACCCATGTTAGTCAAAACATGCATCATGCAACATATAAGCACTGAAACTCATGAACTTGACTTAATCAACAAACATCACCGCCAAAATGGTGACGAACAAGTAAAAACCGGTCAGACCGCCACCCATGAGCTGGTCTGACCGCCCAGCAAGGGACTTAGCTAATTTTTGACCCTTGAAATCCAAAACCTCTCTGAAAATTTCAAATGAATAGATCTTTTGACTGGAAGCTCCAAAAATTATGAGACCAAGTGTATGAGAATCCCCTCTCTTGCCTACGCCCTCTATTTTTGGCCCAGATTCAAACTCCACAAATCATATACTGACCGGTCGGATCACCAGGGGTGGCCGGTCGGACCGCCACTGGCCGGTCTGGTCACCGCCCTGGCCGGTCAGACCGCCCAAGACCTGACAACACTGAAAACTTGCCGAAAACGCATGATTCGACAAACCTTCAACGTCATTGGCAATTGTAATATCATCCTAAGATAATGAGCATATCCCCATGATATCCACACCTTGAGATTCCTACTTCCGTTTGGGCGGATATTTCCATGGATTTTATTGAAGGATTACCAAAGGTCAGTGGTAAGTCTGTTATTTTATCGGTGGTTGATTGTTTCACCAAATATGCACACTTTGTTACTTTGGGACATCCCTATACTGCGAGTTTTGTGGCTCGTGCATTTTCGCTGACATAGCACGTCTTCATGGCATGCTCTCGTCTATCGTCGGTGATCGTGATCCGGTCTTTACAAGTAATTTTTGGACTGAGTTGTTTCGTCTCGCCGGGGTCAAACTGCATTTGAGTTCCGCCTTTCACCCACAGTCTGATGGTCAAACAGAGATGGTCGCCCGTATCATTACCATGTATTTACGATGCTCGGTGGGTGATCGTCCACGTCATGGGCTGAATACTGTTATAATTCCTCCTTTCAAACATCACTAAAAGATAGTCCGTTCCGTGTAGTTTATAGGCGCGACCCTCCATCGCTCTTGACGGATGCACATGGTTCAGCACGGGTGGCTGCTGTCGATCAGCAACCACAAGACAGAGATGAATTTTTACAGGAGATACGAGAAGGGCTGGGTCAAGCTCAAGCCCATATGAAGATTCATCATGATAAACAATGTCGGGATGTTGAGTTTGAAATTGGCCAATGGGTTTGGCTTAGGCTTCAACATCGAGCAGCTGTATCTGTCACAGATCGTCCCTCTTCAACGTTAGCGCCACGTTATTACGGGCCTTTCAAGATTTTAGCACGAGTTGGATTGGTGGCTTACAGGTTGCACCTTCCACCTCACGCTTGCTTGTATTTATGATGTTTTTCACGTTGGTCTTCTTAAGGAATTTCGCGGTGATCCTCCAACTTCCATATTATCGCTACCAAATATCATTCATCGCAGAGCAATATTAACTCCAGCCAATATTGTTCGTTCTCGGTTGAATCGCGGCACATGTGAATTATTGGTTCAGTGGGAGGGATGTTCAGCGGCCAATGCTATGTGGGAGACCTTGGCTGCATTCCAGCACCGTTTTCCAGCATTCCAGCTCGCGGACGAGCTGATTCTTGAGGCCGGGGAATGTTGTGGACTCCTTCGTCGGATGACACTATTCACATCGGACAAAGCCATTACCAAAAGTTAATATACCAAGTTCGGCAAGAACATGTTTCGGCGAAACCAACGTCGTTACTGATTGGTTTGTTAGGCTAGATTTGTTAGGCGTATCTCTTCCGGGTACATTAGTATATGGACGTATTCCTTCCGGATACCAACTCTATCTAGTCATCTATTTAAAGGACGAACTGTAATACAAGAACTTAAGCAATAAAGCAGTCTTGATATTAGATATCTGAAGCATCAGAGCCTCCAATCACGGCCGGGGAAGAACCCAGCCGCGACCAGGAGGGCGATACTTTGTCCGTTCATTGTCGCTACCCCCTGCGTTCACGCCCAAGTACATACCAGCTTGTATCGTCTCTTGAGAAATCAACGCTTCCGAGCCAGCGCCAAACCAGTTGTTATCCGGATGCACAAAGAGACATGTAATTTGACTTTGCCTCAATGGTTAAGTATTGCTTGCGGTTGCTGTTGGTGATATGCCCTAAAGATAATCATAGAAATAATTGTATCACGTCTATATTTATAAGTTATTGAATAAATATTACTATGTTCCTTGAATGAACCATTAGTTATAAAGATTAACGAGTATGTGACTTGTTGGTGAAGCTCTTTTAACTTATGATAATGTAGTTCTAAATGTATCCTTGGTCGAAAGTCACCGGCCAGAACACTAGTGACTATATCGACCAGTACATCTATTGATTAATGATCATATTTCACCGGTCATGGATATATGGATATTGAATCAATAATGTGAACACATGTTAGAGAACATTGTGTTGGATTGACCCACCTTGAGACACTACTGAGATTGTTACGATTTGGTCTCAAGCAATGATGATGTATAATCCTTACACCTGAGATCAACATAGTTTTCTACATGTGTAAGAGTACACTTTGGGGTTATCAAAGATTACTCCGTAACCGGATAGTCATAAAAGTAACTTTCGAGTATGCTATGAAACATACGGAGGAATGTGACTGGTTGAATATGAGATTTGCCCCTACTAACATAACAAGAGAGATGTCTCTAGGACCCCTCGATGTGGACGTATAAGGAAAGTGCATGGCCATACCACTAGTGGTCAAGGAGTTCGATCATATGGAATTATCCGACACTTGATCGAGAAAGTATTAAACAGTCCATAGATGACACAACATCTCACTGGAGTTCAACCAGATATCGTGAGGCAAAAGGAGAATAAACGAGCTGATCGTTTAGTTCGATCAGATACAGACTATTCATACGGAGATACGAGCTAGTCGTAGGCTGGTCAAACATGATCACTAAGTGGTCGAAACCTGGTCAGAAGGAGTTACGAACTGGTAGAGACCAAATATGACCTGGTCGTAGGCTGGTTGAAACCTGGTCGTAAGGAGTTGCGAACTGGTCGAGACCAAATAGGACCGGTCATAGATCATATTGCATTAAGGTTCGTTTGATATAATTCGTGTGTATTCGGAAATCGTTATATCTTGCTAGGTGCCGCTAACGACTCGTTATCAGAAAGAAGTTTTCAAGTCACAACCGATTATGCATGGACCTACAGGGTCACACACTTAACGGGTTGAAAAAACCAGTACGGATACGATTCATCAAACGTGTTTGTATAGGATCCATCACATGCACTATTTAATGAGATGCTTGAGGCTGTTGGGAATAGAGAGAGGTAACAGAGGAGACACACGATAAGTTGCTCCAAACCCTAGCCGCCATCTTCTTGAGAGAGCCTTCCGTGCGACTTGGTGCTAGCATACAGCATACGGTGTTCCTACCTTGGACGCGTGGATATTGTAGAGGCGCTACTGCGGTTACTGTTGCACTCGAGGACGATCCGCGACATTGCAAGGAAAGCGATCAGTTGCTGGAGGAGACGATCGGCGATGACTACGTTGGGCGATCGACTATGTTGAATGATCAAGTACGTCGGACGATCGACTACGACTACTACATCGACGTGTTCTTCGTTAGACCAGACTGCTCCAACTCTTCTTCCGCTGCATTGCGCGTCTAGTGGTAACAATTTGATTGGCTCATCATCGATTGAACCATGTCCAACAACGTTCGATTACACCGCTCTGGCACCCCATTCCATTGCGGAGTGCTCATTGGTGTAAGCTGTGGAACAATTCCACATTGCTTCAAATAATCACCAAATTCATGGCTCAAAAATTCACCTCTACGATCACATTGTAAGGATTTGACTGTCTTGCCAAGTTGATTTCGTACTTCATTCTGGAACTCCTTGAACTTTTCAAAGGATTCTGACTTATACCTCATTAAATAGATATATCCATATCTACTATAGTCACCGGTGAAAGTAATGAAGTATTGAAAACCACCTCTAGCTGTCGTGCTCATTGATCCACATACATGAGTATGTATGAGTGCCAGTAAGTCAAACGTCCTCTCATTCCAACCAGTGAAAGGTGTCTTGGTCATCTTTCCAAGTAGGCAAGATTCACACGTTTCAAATTATTCCAAATCAAATGAGTTTAGAATTCCATCATCATAGAGTTTCTTCATACGTTTCTCACTTATGTGGCCCAAACGACAATGCCAAATAAAAGTGAAATTCATATCATTGGGTCGAAGCCACTTCGCATTAATATTATAGACGGGTGCATATCAAGATTTAAAATAAACAACTCATTCAAAACAGGAGCATAGCCATAAAATATTTTATTCAAAAATATAGAACAACCATTGTTCTCAATGATGAATTTATAACCCCCTGCCATCAAACATGAGGCAGAGATAATGTTTCTACTTATGGCTAGAATGTAATAATTATTTTTTAATTCCATAATAAATCATAAGGGCAAAAGTAATGGCAAAGTCCCGACGGCTAATGCAACAACCCCTGCTTTATTCCCGACGCGAAGATCCATCTCGCCCCTTGCAATTCTCCTACTCCTTGTTAGACTATGCATCGAATTGCAAATATGATCAACCGATCCGGTATCAAATACCCAAGAGCTAACAAAAGAATCAGCAAGAAAACATCTATAATACTAATACCTGAAGTGGAAGGTTTAGTCCCACCATTCTTTTTCAGATTAGCTAAGTGTTTCTTGCAGTTCCTCTTCCAATGGCCTGTCTCTTTGCAGTAAAAGCATTCATTCTCTTGAGTCGGGCCGACTTTGTCTTGGGCTTAGGCCTGTAAGTTTGGATCCTATCCAAATTTTAGTCTTGCCCTTACCTTTGACCCAAGTCTTAGCCTTCTTCTTGAAGCTTGTAGCTTTTTGCACCATCATCACATGATTGTTGCTTTTCTTTATGTTTTCCTCTACAGTCTTGAGCATCATATGCAGATCGGTGAGATTCTTGTCTAAGCCATTCATAAGGATGTTCAGAATGAACTACCCATAGCTTGTAGGAAGCGAAGCAAGAATCAAATCTGTAGCCAACTCTTGACTTAGTGGAAAACCAAGTTTTTCAAGCTCTATGTGTAACCAACCATCTTGATCACATGAGGCTCACCGGACTACCATCAGCTAGCTTACTCCCAAAAATTTTTTTGAGATCTCATATCTCTTAGTTCTTGCTTGTGTCTCAAAATGATCATATCGTAGGCCTCAATATTCTCAAACTACTTCTGTAGGTCTGAGTTCATGGCAGCAAGTATGAGACATCTAACATCAAGATACTCATCACATGCATTTTTATAGGCTATTTTAAGAGCAACAACATCATTCTCAGCAGGCACATCAGGAATTTGTTCCTCTAGAACATGTTCCTTTTTATCTTGCCTAAGAACAATTTTTAGGTTGTAGGACCAATCTGCAAAAAAAATTCCATTCAGTTTTTCCTTATCAAATATCGAACGTAAAGCAAAACTGGATGTAGGTACAACAGTTGGTGCCATGATCTACATCATAAAATATGCAAAACTAAGACATATATTCAAGAAAAGTAACTTCTATTAAACAATTTAATAGAGATACTCCCGCTGAATATCATATCCCACTTATGACATTTAGTGATTCAAGACCCGCAATCAGTTAATCTACTAGTGAGCATTGGCATCACTGCTAGAAGATTAGTGAATTTGGTAAGAAATCCTTTGCTAATCATATCTCTATATGACTCTTGTTGTTAGGCAGCATCTCTTTGCTCCGGCACCCAACCCAATGCCCCAAAGTCCATAACCGTTATGATGACCTTGTCAAGTTAAACCAATGTTGTGCGTGTAAGTGTCCGACACAAACCCATCTAGTCAAAGAATATTAATGGCACTCTGCTTTAGCAAGACCCACCATTAAAGTACATGACTTTGGATGGTGCAGCTAATTTGGAGGGCATCAATTTAACTTAGTATTATGTGAGAGAATTTTACTTCTATCATGTTAAAAGCATTTAAAGCAATTAAATAACATGCATAGAAATAAATGAACAGGATTATAAAGGCATTCACAGAAAATCAAATATCATTGTGATATATTATGACCCTTCCACATGGTGATCTCCATCGCTGAGCTTCCTATTCGTCATTAATCCTAATAGCACTAGTAATAAATTACAAGGAGTGAAGAAGCACCACAAGTCAACACGCGGGCCGTTATATAAATATAGACAACCTTGGGCTGCAATAAACATGATACGCAGGTCATGAACATTACACACATACATGCATCTCATACATCATGGGTCATATTATACACAAAAACCTGCAAAAATAAGTTAAGCATAGAATCACATTCTATCGGGCGACAAGAGCACAGACTTCCTATAATGCGCGGTACAAATACCCAGCACGGCGGTCCCGAGTCTTGGAAATCATCAGACTAATCATATTAACCCTATTCGAACCAATCTGATGATTGCCTTGATGCACACATTGTGGCATACTCCAATGGTAGAATTCCGACCAGTTGGAGTGTTTTGTAGTGTGATCATGAACAAGCACAATAAACCAGCGGTCTTAGACCAGGGTGATCGAAGTCTTAGACCAGGGGTCTTAGATAAACCAGTGTGGTCGAAGGTATAGACTAGTGTGGTCGTAATAATATTCTCAAACACATAGACGAGTGTGGTCAAAGGCATAGACCTAGTGTGGTTGAAGGTTTAGGCCAGTGTGCTCGAAGCCATAGACCAGTGTGGTCGAAGGCCTAGACCAGTATGGTCTAAATAATCGGGTCGAAACCATAGACCATTGTGGTCGAAGGCATAGACTAGTATGGTCGAAATAATCCGATCGAAGCCATAGACCAGTGTGATCGAAGGTCTAGACCAGTATGGTCGAAATAATCTAGTCGGATCCTTAGACCAGTGTGGTCGTAATACTCTAGTCCAAGCTATAGACCAGTGGTCGAAGCAGTAGACCAAGATACAATCAGGATCAATAAACTCCGCTTAATGACCATTAATTGGTTTTGAATTAGAAGTTACCAGTGGTTTAGGTATGCAGTAACTAGAGAGTAATTGTCTCAACCTTAAAATAATATGGAGACGTCCAAACCAAAAGATCGATTCAATTCCATTTTTTGATCTTCCTCTCTGATTAACTTTGGGAATTGAGTTGTCGAACCAAGTCGTCCCTTCTCTTCAGCGTGCACCGAGAAGGAGGGTGAGCGGATATCTCTGAACTATTATTGCAGAGTTCACCGCACGAGGCGTCAATAAGGTTTCTAGGCAGCGCATCTACGCGTCCGCTCTCTGCACTACTTCCCACGACTACTCGCTTCACTGTGAGATCTACAATTTGCACTCCATCAAGTCTGCACTGCCTCCTATGACTACTCACTTCACTGCGACATCTACGATCTGCACTGCATCAAGTCTGAACTGCTTCCCGTTCATCATCATGCTCGACTGTATGTTGATCCTATGACTAGTTTTTCCTTCTGTTATCATTTTGTTGAGTATGTTTAGAAGTGCAATGAGTTGTCTACTGTTAGTATCGTTTTATGCATCACTAGTTATTTGTGATCTTTGCCTCATAATTAAATCTGGAATTAAACTATTGTCCACATTTCCAACAATCCAGAAACCTTGTTGTAGACATTTTTGTGATTTAGCAATAGCTGGTGCTTCTGATGCTATGAAACCTGAGAGGTTTTCTGGTCTTAAGTTTCGTAGATGGCAGAAAAGGGTCAAGTTTTGGCTCATATCTCTAGGGTTGTAGTGGGTGATCCATCCATAGTATCCATTTACGATTGAACAGATCATGAAATTAGATACAAATAACTACATCGCTCTTGGATGCATACTGAACATACTGGTCGACCTGCTCTATGATGTGTACATAGACTTCAAGTCTGCTACAGAGTTATGGATGCATTCGAGCACAAATATGCCAAGTTCAGGCTGGTCGTTTGCTCTATATGTGGGATCAATTCTTTGACTTTAGCATAGATGATGCTAAGTCGATATTTGCATAGGCTCATGAGCTTCAGTTACTGGTAGGAGAGATTGCGCATCTGGGTTGTTTTTTACCTCCTAAGTTTGCGGATACAGGCATTGTTGCCAAGCTTCCAGCTTCATGGCAGGATTATGCCGCTAGCTTAATGGATACAAGTGGGAAGAGATATCTATTGAGTATCTCATTATTGCCCTTGATGTGGAAGAAAGGATAAGAGCAAAAGATGGACCAAGCACTTCCAGTTAAAACAATCAGATCAATGCAAATATCATAGAGAAGAGATATGATGACAATGACAAAATCTTTAAACCAAACAAGACAACTAGCAATAAGAAAAAAATAAGAACAAGGATATGAGGAACATCACATGCTTTGTGTTTGGGAAAAACAGTCATATGGTGAAAGACTGTCATTTCCGCATGAGTATGGATGGTGAACAGCCAAAAAAGGCTGTCAACGTGACCATAGGCAAGGCCTCAATAGGAGAGTATTGTAATTCACCTGTTGTATTTTTAGCATGTCGATCCACTGATTGATGGGTTGATACTAGAGCTAATGTTCACGTATGTTCTGATATTACCCTGTTTTTTTCTTATCAGGCAGTAGGGGCTTCCTCTGTCCTAATGGGGAACGGGTCACATGCTTCTGTTCTTGGTGTTGGCATGGTGGATCTAAGGCTTACTTTAGGAAAGATTGTCTACTTGAAAACGTGCAGCATGTGCCAACAATAAACAAGAACCTCGTTAGTGGTTCTCACTTATCCAGGAATGGTTATAAGTTAGTATTTGAAGGGACCGTGGGAAGGCTACAATAGCACAAAACAAAATTTACCACGCAACCCCGGAACCTCCGCTAGTAATAGATCACAAGATTACCACTAGACGCGCCGACTCGTAGCGGAAGTAGAGTCGATGTAGCAAGTTGATGTAGTTGTAGTCGTACTCGCCACTTGTCTTCTCCTTTGAGTAGTGTCCTACTCGTCGCGCGTCTTCTCCTCCGAGTAGTCGTACTCGCCGCGCGTTTTCTCCTCTCGACTCCTGTGATCGTCACGAGTTACGGATCATCCTAGTGTTGATGCTTCACAACAACACCTCCAAGTTATCCACAAGTACGAGGCAGGGGTACCACGCGCTGGAGTGCTAGAACCGGCGGCATGGTTGAAGAAGGCATGATCATTGGGGTTTCAGGAGTTCTTTGAAAAGTTCATCAACCCCTTGCCACCGCCCCTCTATTTATAGGCATCTATAATGGGTCTCGTACTTGAGGCCCATTAGGAGCTCGTGGCCTACAAGAATTCGGATCACCATCCAAATCAAATCCTAGCCCTTTAAGTGTGCGACCCTATAGGTTCATGTGTAACCGCTTGTGACTCGAAAACTTTTTTCCGACCACTAGTCGTTAGCGATACCTAGCAGCACATAACGATTCCCATACACATATAGAATATGTCGGATGAACCTTAGTGCAATATGATCTACGACCAGGTCTATATCACTAACGATCAGCTCGTATCTCTATACGACTAGTTCATATTTGGTCTCGACCAATCCGTAACTCCTTATGACGAGGTTTCGACCACTTAGTGACCATGTTCGACCAGCTCGTATCTCCATACGATTAGTCCATATCTGATCGAACAGAAAGTCCTTCTCGTGTATTCTCCCTTTGCCTCACGATGTCGGGTTGAACTCTAGGTGAGATGTTGTATCATCCATGGACTGTTCAATACTTTCTCGATCAAGTGTCGAATAAGTTCATGTGGTCGACACTTCGACCACTAGTGGCATGGCCATGCACTTTTTTTATCCGACCACAACAAGGGGCCTAGAGACGTCTCTCCTGTTATGTTAGGAGGGGAAAATCCAATATCCGACCAGTTACATCCCTCCGCATATTTCATAGCATACCCGAAAGCTACTTTTATAACTACCCAGTTACGAGTAGCGTTTGGCAACCCCTAAGAGTGCTACTACACATGTAGGAAACCATGCTGATCTCGGGTCTAAGGATTATACATCATCATTGTTTGAGACCAACTAATGATATATAGAATCATAACAATATCAATAGTGTCTCAAGGTGGGTCTTTTTAACACCATGTTCTCTAACATGTGTCCATATTATTGGTTTGATATCGCCACATCCATGACTTATGAAACATAGTCATCAACCAATACATATGCTAGTCTATTCATATGTGTTCTCATATGTTTCCGACCAGGGAACGTTTAAGAATAATCATCACAGAAATATAGAGTTTCACAATCAAGTCGCATACTTGATAATAAATATTATTGATATTATTCTAGGAACAAGATAACATATCATCTAATGTTGTGAATATAATAAAATATAATCATCTTTATGATTGCCTCTATGGCATATTTCCAACAGTATTTTAGTCAAATAAAATTTTAATGTCTAACTTTGGTAACTTTGTTGGTAAAGGCTATAAGAGCGGAGGCTTGTTCCGCATAAATACTTTAGAGTATAATAATCTGAATGTTGCAACTGGTTTGAATAAATATGAGATCAATATATGACATTCTCGTTTCTATTATATTGGTTTTGATTGTATTGCTAGAATGTACATATTATATTTAATTTCAAAATGTGAAATTATCAATGGATCAAACTGTCAAACTTGTGTACAAGCAAAGCAACATCTAAAACCCTTTAAAGGACTATAGGAGGAAAAGAACGTGGCATCTTTAGATCTTGTCCATTCTGACTTGTGTGAGATGAATGGATTGTTAACCATAGGAGGCAAAAGATATTTTCTAACTCTTATTGATGATGCATCTCGATATTGTTATCTGTATCAATTGAAAACGAAATATGTAAAAAAAGACTAAGGTCTGATCGTGGAGGACGGTTGTCGTGCATCGCTTTATGAAAAAACGTCGTGTCCTCACACTTCTCATAACTCTCTTGGTATTTTGAAACTTTTCCCACAATCTCACCAGCCCTCTCTTTCTATCTCATGCAATACTCGGGGCAACAAGGTAGTGATGCCCGCATGAGGTCGAGGTGCCACGTGTGCTACTCGTCCAGTCGTCCTACCACGTGGCGGCGTTGGTGGCGACCGAGGGGTCGTAGATCTCGCCTCCTACTCTCCTTTTTCAGATTCATAAAATCCAATATGGCGATGACGATGCTGTAGCATCGAATTTTGCTTTTCATTGCAACGCATGAGCACTTAACAAGAAAACATATTAGCATTCTGTTATTTAAAAAATGTGTTGTGTTGCAGCGCACGGACAGTCTACTAGTATATATTACATGGACTCTGGTAGTCAGCTGGTAGCACAATAAGCCTTCCACCAACTTTCATTCATCTTGCAGTATTTTTTTTCAATGAAACATCAAGATTTCTATTTATACCCTGGTTAGTTGGCCAAATATATAAGATAGCGATCAAATCTTTTCCGAGAACGTTGACGAACAGTGCTAATTAACTTGCGCCTACCATCAAACTTCTGAATAAATAAATAAACTGATCCACGCAAGAGCTATATCGATGTGTAAATTTCTAAGAATATGCTCTATATAAGGATATCCATGCTTCCACCAAATGCCATGATCGATGCATAACACTACTAAAAACTACACGAGATTTAATTACACATATACCTAACTCTTCTGTTGCACGTACATGTCCTGACACAAACCACTCCATTGACTTGTTTAGTAGACTGTGATGTACATATATGTATGTTTTTTGTCGCGTGGAGGCATGCGTCGATCGAGGTATAAACGGTATGCTATATGCATGCAGCCAAATTTAATTAGACGTATATGCTGGAGGTCACTCTTTCTTGGCAAATTGGCATAGCATATTTGTAGTGCATGCGCGAGTGTCTTTTCTGTGTGATCGAGAATTTTTGGCCGCATTAGACTAGTGTGGTAATGACATAGATTAATATGGTCGAAACGATAGATCAGTGTGGTTGAAGTCTTAGACCAATATTGTCGGATTCGAAGACTAGTGCGGTCGAAATACAGTGGTCGAAGCTGTAGCCCAGTGGTCGAAGCTATAGACCAATGTGTAATCAAGATATGATAAACATTGCTTAATTACTATTAATTATTTTTGAATTAGCAGTTACCAATGGTTTAATATGAGATTTATTATGATAGTTACTAAAGAGTAATTGCCTCGATCATAAATAGGATCTGGAGACGTCCAGATAAGAAACGATTCATTTTATTTTTTCATCTTCCTCACTGATCAACTATGATGAAGAATTGAGTGGTCGAACCAAGCCATCTCTTCTACTTGGCGTGCATCGGGAAGGAGGGTGAACGGATATCTCCGAACCATTGTCGCAGAGTTCATCTGCACGGGGCGGCAATATGATTTCTGTATAGGGCACTTGTGCGACCATTCACTGTGATGTATCATCTACGATTTCGTCTGCGACGGCGTTGCTCTGCATGGTGTTCGCGCTGAATAGGCTGTCCAAGGACTCGTACGCGCTTCCGTTGAAGTAGGTGAACTGGTCGGCGAACAGAAGCGCGTCGAACAGTGCGTCGCCAGATTCTGCACTCCATCATCTACGATATGCACTGCATCAACCACAGGTTCGAGTCTGCGCTGCTACTGTTCTTCATCAAGCACGACGGTAAGTTTGTCGCATGACTAGTTTTCTGCTATAATCATTTTATTTATTATATTTAGAAGTGCAATAAGTTACTTGCTGTTAGTATTAATTTATGTATTTCTAGTTATTTATGATATTTAACTCATAATTAAATCTGAAACTAAAAACTACACGAGATTTACACGTCTACCTAACTCTTCTGTTGCACGTACACGTCCTGACGCGAACCACTCAATTAACTTGTTTAGTAGACTGTGATGCACATATATGAATTGTTTTTGTCGCGTCGAGGCAATCGTCGATCGAGGTATAAACGGTATGCTATATGCATGCAGCCAAATTTAATTAGACGTATATGCTGGAGGTCACTCTTTCTTGGCAAATTGGCATAGCATATCTGTAGGGCATGCGCGAGTGTCTTTTCTGTGTGATCGAGAATTTTTGGCAGCATCTTTTTTTGTTGGAATTGATGTAAAGCCCATTTATTTTTAGAATTTCAAAACATACGAAGTCTTAAATCAGTGTAGTCAAAGTCTTAAATCAGGTGGTCGAAGTCTCAGACAGGGGTTTTAGATCAGATTGGTCGAAACTATAGACCATTATTGTCGAAGGCATAGACCAATATGTTCGAAACTGAATGGTAGAAACTTAGTGGTCAAAATTAAACGGTCGAAACTCAGTGGTTGAAACAGATTGATCGAAGTAATAGACCAGTGTTGTCAAAGTCTTAGACCAGGGGTCTTATACCAGAGTGCTCTAAGACTTAGACTATTGTGGTAATGTCATAGACCAATGTGGTTGAAGCGTTAGACCGATGTAGTCGAAGTCTTTGGTCGAATCCAAAGATCAGTGTGGTCGAAATACAGTGGTCGAATCCAAAGACCAGTGTGGTCGAAATACAGTGGTCGAAACTGTAAACCAGTGTGTAATCAAGATCCGTAAACACTGCTTAATTACCATTAATTATTTTTGAATTACCAGTTACCAGTGGTTTAATATGAGATCTATTATGACAGTTACTAGAGAGTAATTATCTTGACCATAAATAGGATCTAGAGACGTCCAGATAAGAAATGATTCATTCTATTTTTTCATCTTCCTCGCTAATCAACTGTGCTGAAGAATTGAGTTGTCGAACGAAGCCATCTCTTCTCCTCGACATGCACCGAGAAGGAGGGTGAGCGGATATCTCTGAACTATTATCGCAGAGTTCACCAACACGGAACGGCAATAAGGTTTCTGGATAGAGCATCTGCGCGACCGCTCACTGTGCTGTATCATGGACTTCAAGTCCGCCACAGAGTTGTGGGATGCACTCGAGCACAAATATACCGAAGCTGAGGCTGGTCGTTGGCTCTATATGTGCGAGCAATTCTTCGACTACAACATGGAAGATGCTTGGTCGATAGTTGCATAGGCTCATGAGCTACTGTTACTAGTCTGAGAGATTGCACATTTGGATTGCGTTTCGCCTCCTAAGTTTGTGGCTGTGAGCGTTGTTGCCAAACTTCCTACTTCATAGCGGGTTTTGCCACTAGCTTAAAGCACGAGAGGGAAGAGATATCTATTGAGGATCTCAATGCTGCCCTTGATGTGGAAGAAAAGGCAAGAGCAAAAGATACACCAAGCACTTCCAGTCAGAACAATCAAATCAATGCAAATATTATAGAGAAGAGATATAGCAATAATTACAAAGGCTTTAAACTAAACAAGACAACTAGCTTCAGGAAGAAAACTGAGAAGAAGGATTTGAGGAACATCACCTGCTTTGTGTGTGGGAAAACGGTCATATGACAAAAAACTGTCATTTCTGCAAGAATGAGGATGGTGTACAACCAAAGAAAAAGGTTGTTAATGTGATCATAGGTGAGACCTCAACAGGAGGGTATGGTAATCCACCTATTGTATTTTTAGCATGTCAATCCACTGATTAGTGGGTTGATACTGAAGCTAATGTTCACGTATGTCCTCATATTTCCTTGTATGCTTCTTATCAGACATTCTGGGCTTTCTCCGTCCTAATGGAGAACATGTCACATGCTTCTGTTCTTGGTGTTGGCATGGTGTATCTGAGGCTTTCTTCAAGGAAGATTGTCCACTTAAAGAACGTGCAGCATGCGCCAACAATAAACAAGAACGTCGTTAGTGGTTCTCTCCTTTGCAGGATAGTTATAAGTTAGTATTTGAGTAAAATAAAATTATAATATCTAAGTTTCGGTAACTTTGTTAGTAAAGGCTATGAGAGCAGAGGCTTATTCCGCATAAGTACTTTAGAGTATTATCATAGTTTGAATGTTGCAACTGGTTTGAATAAATCTGAGGCCAATATATGGCATTCTTGGTTTTTGATAGTATAGCTAGAATGTCCAGATTAGATTTAATTCAAAAATATGAAATTGTCAAATGAACAAAGTGTCATACTTGTGTGCAAGTAAAACAACCTCAAAAACCCTTTAAGGGGTTACAGGAGCAAAAGAACTTGACACCTTTAGATCTAGTCCATTCTGACTTGTGTGATATGAATAGATTGTTGACCAAAGGAGGTAAAATGTATTTTCTAACTCTCATTGATGATGCATCTTGATATTGTTATGTGTATCTATTGAAAACAAAAGATGAAGCTTTAAATTACTTTAAAGTTTACAAGGCCGAGGTTGAGAACCAACTAGAAAAGAAAATTAAAATACTAAGATATGATTGTGGAGGAGAGTATATCTCACATAAAATTTCCCAATTCTGTGTTGAACATGGAATAGACCATGAAATTATGCCACCATACTCACCTCAATCAAATGGGGTAGCTGAGAGGAAAAACTGGACACTAATTAACTTAGTGAATGCCATGTCGGGGAGTGCTGGTATGCTTAAGATATGGTGGGGGAAGCTGTTTTGATAGCAATTTTAATTCAAAATAGAGTAATCACTAAAAGGTGTGAGATTACGCCGTATATGGGATGAAAGGGGAGAAAACCCAATGTTAACTTTCTGCGAACTTGGGGGTGTTTAGCAAAACTCAAATTACCATTGTAGAAAAAGAGAAAACTTGGACCTAAAATAGTTGATTGTGTCTTACTGGGATATGCTCATAACTGCACAGCCTATAGATTTTTAGTAGTAAAATAAAAAGCTTCGAGATTATTGTTAACACAATAATGGAGTCCCGAGATGCTTCATTTTTTGAGGATATTTATACCATGAGAACTGTAGGCGGTACTTCTTGAGCTGAGGATAATCAAACTATGAATAATAGTAATTTTGAACCTACCACTATCTTTGAACCATTGAGTGATATACCACCAGTTTATGATAATCCTGAGGAAAATAACAATTTAGTCGAAGAGGCCACTCTCGGGAGCTAGCAACAAAGGGTTGAGAAAACCTTTGACTTTATTGTATATCTCATGGATGATGTGCCAAATATTCTTTCAGAGGCTTATGCATTACCTAATGCTGAGTCTTGGAAAGAGGCAGTCCATAGTGAGATGGATTCCATCATGGCTAACGGGACATGGGAGATCACTGATCGTCCTATCGGGTGCAAACTTGTTGGATGCAACTGGATCATTAAAAAGAAAATGAGGCCTGGCAATACTATTGATAAGTACAAGGCAATACTTGTGGCTAAGGGTTTTACCTAGAAAGAAGGTGAGTTCGTAGCAGGACACCGGGGGGTGCCCCACACCCTCAGGTCGTCAGGAGTACCATGGTACCGTCAGGGATACTGCCCCTATGTAAACCAGATTCATATAGTTTAAGGAAGAACGAGTGTACCCAAGTACCCCCACTTGCTCTCAACATTGTACCTAATTACCATCTCTCTCTTCATATTGTAAGGGCAAGAAGGTAATTGTCACTTCTTGCCCTCCTATATATAGAGCCCCATGGGCATGTGAGGGGCTCTCATTCACACCCATAGCAATATACTCACGTGCACACTCTAGTTTTGGCTCTCTTCCTTTCGGTCCTCTCTCAAGATAGAAAGGGTACTGTAATACCCCGGCCTGCTCGTAGCGTGGCCCATGTGGCCCATGAGGAGTTGTGTGGTGGGATTAGTCCCACATTGCTTGTCTCAAGTGAGTTGTAGTGGTATATAATGCCTGTTGGATCCAAACGTAGCACCTCGGGTTAACCCTTTTACACGGCGAGGACGAAAGTGTAAGTGAGGTGCTATGTGTCTGGGTCCGCCCACGGTGAAATTTGGGCATTGAGCCGATTTTGGGTCGAGGTGTTACAGATGGTATCGAGCATCAACCTCACGCGCAGGCGCGTGCGGGGATGGGGCGGGCATATGGCGCATGGCGCATGTGGGCGAAGTGGACACATGGCATGGCATATGTGCCGAAGCCTTTGGACGCACGGACGTGTACCGAGGGGTGGTTACAGGCATTTGCCGCAGATGCGGTATCTTTGCCGAGTCGCCACCCTTAAGGGGGGTGAGTGTAATACCCTACTGCTCAGAGCGTGGCCCATGTGGCCCATGAGGAGTTGTGTGGTGGGATTAGTCCCACATTGCTTGTCTCAAGTGAGTTGTAGTGGTATATAATGCTGTTGATCCAAACGTAGCACCTCCGGGTTAACCCTTTTACACGGCGAGGACGAAAGTGTAAGTGAGGTGCTATGTGTGTGCGGGTCCGCCCCACGGTGGGCTGGGCATTGAGCCGATTTTGGGTCAGGGTGTTACAGGTACCCCGTACCCACTGTCCAGTTTTTTGGCTACGACAGTTGACGTCGTCCGTGCGGACCGAACAAGAAGATACACAAAAGAGCCAAACACCCTCCACCGAGCTCCTCCACGGCGCTCCCCCATTCCTTCGGCTGAGGCCCACCAGGGACAAGCCGAAGACAACTTCCGCAGCACTTCGGCCAGCCTTCTTCGGTCACCAGCCAAGGCAACCGCTTCTGCCCGGGGGCCTCGGGGGACGCCTCCGCCGCCTCGGGGACCCCTCGGCCGCAGCCGCCGCCTCGAGCGCCTTCCTTGGGAGAAGCCGCCTCGGGGGACCCCTCGGCTCCGGTGCCCCTTCGGCCGCTCGCCATCAACGCCCGGGGGCCTCGGGGGACCTTCGGCGGAGCCGTCGAGCTCTCCACCAGCACCGCCTCAGGATGCATCGCCCCGGAGAAGCCCACTTCACCATCCACACCTCTGTCTCAGCCACAGCCACCTCGGGATGCATTGCCTCTGAAGCCCGCGCACCGCTTGCGGACCCGCGGGAGACGCCTCGCCCCGCGCGCCCCCTCGGAAGCCCGCCGCTGCCTCGGGAGACGCCGAGCCCAGCCGCCTCCATTAACGGGTGAGCAATCTCTTTATCCTCCCAAAGTATCCATGTCGGCATGTCCTAGCAGCTAGAGAGCACAGGCAGCACCCCTAGGCAATCTTGTGGCCATGTTGTCCTCATCGTGCGTTGGAAGCAGCAAGAGATGGCGAATGTTTTTACAGAAAAGTGAGTGTTGTGTGTATCGTTAGTTTAAAAATCTAGATTAAGGTAGAGTTGGCATTACATCATATAGACTTCTCAGTGAATTCAATGTGTTTTTGCCGCTCGTGACTCCGAGCCCCGGCGCACGCTGCCTCACTCTCCAGAGTGTGCAGTGCCTAAGCCCACCCCAGTGGCAACAAAGACGCCGTGCGTGGCTCCGATCCCGGCGCACGCAAGATTTCTTACTCTCCGGAGTGTGCAGTGCATAAGCCCACCACAGTGGCAACAAAGACGCCGCGCGTGGCTCCGAGCCCCGGCGCACGCTACCTCACTCTCCGGAGTGTGCAGTGCATAAGCCCACCCGAGTGGCAATAAAGATGCCGCGCATGGCTCCGAGCCCCGGCGCACGCTGCCTCACTCTCCGGAGTGTGCAGTGCATAAGCCCAACCCAGTGGCAATAAAGACGCCGCGCGTGGCTCCGAGCCCCGCGCACGCTGCCTCACTCTCCGGAGTGTGCAGTGCATAAGCCTACCACAGTGGCAACAAAGACGCCGTGCGTGGCTCCGAGCCCCGGCGCACGCTGCCTCACTCTCTGGAGTGTGCAGTGCATAAGCCCAACCCAGTGGCAACAAAGACGCCGCGCATGGCTCCGAGCCCCAGCACATGCTGCCTCACTCTCCGGAGTGTGCAGTGGATAAACCCGCCACAGTGGCAACAAAGACGTCGCGCGTGGCTCCGAGCCCCGACGCACGTTGCCTCACTCTTCGGAGTGTGCAGTGCATAAGCCCACCACAACCCGGCGCATGCTGCCTCACTCTCCGGAGTGTGCAGTGCATAAGCCCACCACAGTGGCAACAGACGCTAGGGAGTCTCCCGCCACGAGGGCCTTGCCCCGGTGAAGAGACATCTTGCATAACGCTCCGACGCGCAGAGCCCCGGTCGTTCCGGTGGTCCCGCCTCGGTGACTAGGGAGTCTCCCGCCACGAGGGCCTTGCCCCGGCGAAGAGACATCTTGCATAACGCTCCGACGCGCAGAGCCCCGGTAGTTTCGGTGGTCCCGCCCCGGTGACTAGGGAGTCTCCCACCGCGAGGGCCTTGCCCCGGCGAAGAGACATCTTGTATAACGCTCCGACGCGCAGAGCCCCGGTCGTTCCGGTGGTCCCGCCACGGTGACTAGGGAGTCTTCCGCCGCGAGGGACTTGCCCCAACGGAGAGACATCTTGCACCCAGATCGTTCCGGTGGTCCCGCCCCGGTGACTAGGGAGTCTCCCGCCGCGAGGGCCTTGCCCCGGCGAAGAGACATCTTGCATAACGCTCCGACGTGCAGAGCCTCGGTCGTTCTGGTGGTCCCGCCCCGGTGACTAGGGAGTCTTCCGCCGTGAGGGCCTTGCCCCGACGGGGAGACGCCTTGCGCCCCTGTCAAATGGGCTCCCCCGGAGCCTAATTTAAAAAAAAATATGGTGGACGGCGCAGGCTGCGCCTAATCCTCGCATAATAAACAAATGGGCTCCCCCGGAGCCCAATTTAAAAAAAATAGGGGGAACGGCGCAGGCTTCGCCTCCTCGCAAAATAAACAAATGGGCTCCCCTAGAGCCCAATTTAAAAAAATATAGGGGACGGCGCAGGCTTCGCCTCCTCGCATAATAAACAAATGGGCTCCCCCGGAGCCCAATTAAAAAATATATATATATGGGGGACGGCGCAGGCTTTGCCTCCTCGCATAATAAACAAATGGGCTCCCCCGGAGCCCAATTAAAAAAAAGTATGGGGGACGGCGCATGTTTTTCCTCCTCCTCGCATAATAAACAAATGGGCTCCCCGGAGCCCAATTAAAAAAAGTATGGTGGACGGCGCAAACAAATGGGCTCCCCCGGAGACCCCGAGCCCCGCCAAACCTCAAAAGGTAGCAAGTTCATAAAAATCACAATAAAAACCCCAAGCAAGCAGCACAGCGCACCACTCACAAAAACAAACCCCTTCGTGCCCCTCCAAGTCGCAGGCACACTTAAGTGGTCGCCGGGGGGGACGGTACCAGGCCCCCATCAAGAACAGCACCCAGAAGGGCGGCTCCGCGCCCTCGCAGGTTCCGCTGCAGCTCGCCGCCCGCATCGAAGGCCATGCCTCGACGGGGCGGCCACGCGTCGACGTCTTCTGCGTCGACTTCGCCCCGCAGGTTCCGCTGCAGCTCGCCGCCCGCCTCGAAGGCCATGCCTCGATGGGGCGGCCCCGCATCGACGTCTTCCGCGCGGACTTCTTCTGCGTCGACTTCACCCACGCAGGTTCCGCTGCAGCTCGTCGCCTGCCTCGAAGGCCGTGCCTCGGCGGGGCGGTTGTAAGATCGAGGTGCCGATTAGAGGGGGGTGAATAGGTGGTTTAAAAAATTCTTTCGTCTCTAAACCAATATATAATGCGGAAGCTAATAACAATTGGTTTTGCACAATTAAAGCCTAAACCAACTAGGCTTCCCTAAGTGCACCAACAATACAAGAGAGCAATCATACAATGATATATAAGAAATTAAAGCATGTAATGTAAATTGCTCAAAGTAAAGCACAAGTAAAAACAAGATAGACACAATTATATTTTACCGTGGTGTTCGGAGACTTGCCGGTCTCCCCTAATCCACGTTGAGGTAAGCCCAACCACGTTGGACCGGCTCCACTAATTAAGCCAACACCTCCGAGGTAAGTCCAACCACTTAGACCGGTTCCAAACCGAACCAACACCTCGCTCCACTATGGTTGCTCTTCCTCCACTCCGGAGATGGCGAGCACCAAACCACTCACAAACACGCCGGGTCTTCTCACAAGCTTCTTGAGAAGATCACCGCGCACGACGCCTCCACGTCGTTTAGGTGTCGGCAAACACCAAGAGTAACAAATCCAAACTTTCACATGAACTAATCAAGTGTCAACGCTCACGTGGATACACAATCTACTACCTAAGGTAACAAATGCACTTAGGGTTTAATCTCCAAGCTCACCAAGTGCAACACATGCACATAAGAGAGGAGAGGCTTCCTCTTAGTTCAAGAGGCTCAAGGATGTTCACAATATCACCAGCAACCTCTCCCAACCGGCCAAGGCTCTTATATATAGCCTACACACAAAAACTAGCCGTTGGAAGAAGATTCCCGCAAATCAGCATAGGGTCGGTCTGACTGCCAACCAACGGCCGGTCGGACCGCCCCATGTGCCAACGGCTAGAAAACTAGTCGTTGGACCTTCGGCCGGTCGGACTGCCATGCAATGGCCGGTCGGACCGCCGCCAAATCGGTCAGACCGCCGTAGCTGGCCGGTCCGACCGCCCGATGAAAGTTTGGCTAAGTCCCAAAACGGGCGCTCTCTGAAATAAACGTTCTGCACCAACCCCGGAACTTCCTCACATCGGAAGTTCCATTTTCTCAACAGCGGAACATCCGGACAGAGAATCCAAGTCAAAGGAAATCGGTCCGACCACCAACATATGGCCGGTCCGATCGATTGGCCACCGGTCAGACCGGTCCACATCGGCGGTCTGACTGGCAGACCACAGAAGCAAAAACACATTTTCTTCACTTCAAATGGCAAAACACATTCGCCTATTTGAGTGCAATTCCAACAAGGTTAAAAGATGATATTCTCAGCTAGTTGCAAAACACATTTGCCAACATTTTAGAATACTCCTCACAAGGAATAAGGTACATGAACTTACACCATTTGTAAAACACATTTGCAAACTTAAGTCACATACTACAAAGACTACGCATGAGCCTCGACTATTTGCAAAACACATTCGCAAATAAATAGCATCATGCCTAGATGAGCTAGAGCAACCATATTGAGCTATCAACACATGAATACTCAACCTACTAGTTAAGACCCCTCTTAATAGTACAACAATCCTATACTAGTAATCCGGTCTACCAACCAAACACCAAGACCGGTAAAGGACTAGGAACACATCCTTAACCCTAGCTAGTCAAACCTTTGCCTTGCACCTTCATGAAGCTTGATGACGCACATCATTTCTTCAAGTCCGGGTCGTTAACTCGATAATCGTCAACACATGATGATCCTTTGTTTTACCTCCATCAACACATGATGGGTCTTCGCTTGTCTTGACGATCAACTCATGATCATCTCTTCTTGATAAGCATCAACTCATGATGCATCCTTTACACCAAACTCTTGACTTGATGATCAACTCATGATCATCCTAAGTCTTCATCACACTGGAACATAACCTATACATCCAACTCATGAAAAATGTTAGTTCCACAATATGATTATCATTAATTACCACACTATACCATTAACTCATAATGGTGGGACAAGATACCTCAATCTTTCCCTCTTTGGTAATTGATGATAACCATTTCAAACACAAATAAATTTGATTTGATAAAGGTAACACAACGTGAGTATATATGAACTACACAAGTTACATATACTCACGACATGAGTAAATAAGAACTACACAAGTTCTATTTTACTCAAGCATAAGTATACACAAACTACACAAGTTCTATATACTCAAACGAATATGTTTTAAAGTAAAGATCCCGAATATATATGGAAAATGGAATATAGATCAATACTAATGAAACCACAAAATATAGAACAAAGCTCCCCCTAAATGTGTGCATACACTAATGTGTAAAGAAAATATATGCACATATTCAAGATATACTTATGGTGCAGTTCTTCCTATATTTTAGATCCGAGGAATGCAACATTATATAAGAGTGCAGGTTGAATGCATACCTCGTTTGAATTTCACCTTTATATCCAAATGAGACTACACAAGATAATATTTGACAAAAGAGTTAGTCTCACAATTAGATTTATCATTAATCACCAAAACACTCCATTAACTCATAATAGCAGGTCTAGATCTTTCAGCGGCCCCGCGTCAACGTCTTTCGCGTCGACTTCGCCCCCGCAGGTTCCGCTGCAGCTCGCCGCCCGCCTCGAAGGCCATGCCTCGGTGGGGCGGCCCCGCGTCGACGTCTTCCGTGTTGACTTTTTCCGCGTCGACTTCACCCTCGCAGGTTCCGCTGCAGCTCGCCACCCGCCTCGAAGGCCATAACTCGGCGGGGCAGCCCCTGCGTCGACGTCTTCTGCGCCGACTTCTTCTGTGTCGACTTCACCCACGCAGATTCCGCCGCAGCTCGCCGCCCGCCTCGAGGGCCATGCCCTGGCGGGGCGGCTGTAAGATCGAGGTGGCCGACTAGAGGGGGGTGAATAGGCGGTTTTAAAAAAAATCTCTATCGGGCTAAACCAATATATAAATGCGGAAGCTAATAGCGAATTGGTTTTGCACAATTAAAACCTAAATCAACTATGTCGGACCCGGGAGTAACACCCCAGAATCCTCTGTGCATTTCTGAACTAGTCAATGATCAGTAGCTAGTTCACACAGTAAACAGATATGGTAACATCCATAAATCGCACAACTTTATTAATAAATATCAGAGTTGATTACAAGAAAGGCTTACAAGCCAACATTAAACAAACACAGCGGATGACGAAGAAGTAGTGGAGTCCAGCTGATCTGCCACAACATTAAGCATGCAATAATAATTTAAAACAGAATTTAAATAATTTGAAATAATAGGATCAAATATGATCAAAGGTATAACTTTCCTTGCTTGGTTAATCGATGTTCTCAAACGGCGTCGAAATCTGACTCTCCGAGGTCGTCGAAATCTATACGCGTAAATGATTCAAATTCAAATAGCATTCCTATATTCATAAATAAATACTGGAAGTAAGATATCGACTTTATATGAATATAGGAATTTGAATCGATGAAATCGGAGTTAAATCTGAGAGAAGCAATTTCCGGAAGTTTGATTCTCACATGAAATAATGAATTCCAAAATTGTATTGTTCACTACAAATGGTTGATTCGGTTGTTTGCAGTGAAAGACCAAATGAATGTGTATGTGTGTATGACATCAATGGCCCACATGCTAGTGAGAGAATGATGTTTAGTTAGAATATAAATGGGAGTATGGCATATGGGCCCATTGTCAAGACTCTAGAGAGAAAAGAAACTTTCTTTTTAAAAAAACAAACATGGTCGCCATGATTCGAAACCGAGACTCTTGTGGCAACAAGCAGAACAATTTGCCTCGGCTAGCCATCCGAACAAGCGCACTTGTGTGACAAATAGACTAAGTCCGCCTATATGAAGCAAGGAAACCGAGAAGACTTCACCAACGCAGAACACGATGGCGAGCTTGGTGGAATTGGTGGCTCGACTAGCAATGGCGAAGTGGCGGCGGCGAGGTACAAAGGGATGGAGAATAGGATGGGGATGATGGTGCTCACCTTGGTGGTGGTAGAACGCGAACGGATGACCGGTGGGAGGGCGGTGAGCGTCGGTGCTCGTGGGCTCACAGAGCGCGGCTCCCGACGATGCTCCGGCGTGGCGACGTGAGCACCACGTAGAACGTCGCGAGGCGGTTAGGGTGGTGGAGATGGTGGCGGGATGCATCGTGACACGGCGCAAATGCCCGATGACCGAAGTTTGGACGGCATCGAAAAACGCCGTCGATGAGGGGAGAAAGCGAGGAGGAGGGAGAATTCAGAGGATGGATGAGGGAGATGAGGGGCACAAGGTGCTCCCTTTATAGGGCGGAGGTGGACCGGAGGAGGAGATCAAGGACGGGTGTCTTTCAAGTGGTATGGCGTTCCGGTGATTTAGTCTTGCAGATGAGGGGTAACGGTAGGGAATGGAGGTGTTATGACGCGGGAGATGAATGCCCGCAATTTTGTGAAAAATCATGAAGGATTCAATGGATTTGAGGAGCTCTAATGGTCATTCATGGCGTCGGTTGTTGTTCAGGCAAGCAGGGAGGAAGAAAACGTTTCGGTTTGGAGAAAAAGATAGAAGGAAAGAGGGGATAAAAGAGAGAGAAGGGAACTACTAATTAATATAATGCACAAAGCCACTTGGTAGATATTGCCATTGCAACTTCCCGGTTAAGTGTGCCCAATGCTAGAGTAGTGGGAGGATGGGTGACCCGATGGGAACTCCCTTTTCCTGATTTTTTTTTGATTTTTATTTTAAAATTCGAAATACATTTAAACCACAAATTGAACACATTTTTAAAATAAAGTAAATAGAGTCCAAAAATTATAGAAAAATTTATAAAAATTCCTAGAATTATTTTGAACTTAATAAAAATAATTCCAACTTAAAGTTGGCTTTTATTTCTGATTTTATTTTCTAGAAATTAGGAATACCCTTTTTAAATACCAGAAATTAATTAAAATTTTATTTTTCAATTTAAATTCAATAAAATCACAGAAAATTAAATAAACTTACTAAACTTTCTTTTTGACATTAAAACCAAGAAATTAAATAATAATAATTATTATTTTTACTTTTAACAGTGAAAACTCTTTTTAGGTTACAGTAAATCGAGAAATTTCTTCGATAGTCAGAAAATCCAATAAAATAATAACTTTATTTATTTTTATTTTGGTAACAGAACTTTAGGATGTTACAAACTACCCCCCTTAAAAGGAATCTCGTCCCCGAGATTCGGAGAAGCTAGAAAGAAAGAAGATTGACATAGGGTAAATGAAATGAGAGTGGGTGTCTATCTTCATGTTGGCTTCATGTCCAAGGGTGTTGAGTGGTTCAGAAATTCGAAGAGTCAATTCGTCCTTCAGCTGCATCGATAGATTAGAAGTCCAATGGATTGTTAGAGAAAAGAAAATAGCAACGGATGAGAAAGAAAGCTATGAGGAGAGAAGTTTACCCATTTAAAGCAAACGTTGTACACAAGATCAAAAGATCTATGTACGACGTACTAAAAGAAAATATATGATACAAGTTAAGAACAATACAATGTTCTACTCGATCAATACTCATAAACTGAGGAAAGGACTCAATACACAGAATGAGTCTTGGCAAACTTAGACTATATGGTTAGGCTGACATCGCAATCTTCGGTAAATCTTGCATGTTGTCCTTGAATGACTTGACGACCTTACGATGTTTTCTTGATGGTTCCAGGTCTTGCGGTCTTGAACGTAATGGTAAGAACGTTTTGACCATCTATAGAAGCTTTTCAATGGAAAGAGGATCCATTTAACATTATAAAACGGTGAAGAGAGAATTAGGTAAGAAAGAATATCATGAAGGAATTAAAGATAGATAGATGACCAAGATGAGGAGAGAACATATTATTTTTCTTGTTATATAAAATAAGTTTTCAAGTTTTCAACTAACGTCCAATCTAACTAGGTCACGACCTACAGTCGATATGGCTCTGATACCATTTCTGTCGGACCCGGGAGTAACACCCCAGAATCCTCTGTGCATTTCTGAACTAGTCCCATGATCAGTAGCTAGTTCACACAGTAAACAGATATGGTAACATCCATAAATCGCACAACTTTATTAATAAATATCAGAGTTGATTACAAGAAAGGCTTACAAGCCAACATTAAACAAACACTGCGGAAGACGAAGAAGTAGTGGAGTCCAGCTGATCTGCCACAGGCAATCGACTGGGGTAGCGGCCTAGTCGTTGAGATCCGAAGTCCTTCTCCTCTGAAATTTATTTTCATGAAGCAAGGGTGAGCACAACTACCGTGCTCGCAAGTTACACCCGAGAATGAGTTAATGCATGCATGGATATATCAAAGGAAGGTTTATTGGCTGAATTTGCATAAAGCAGTGTTTTCTTTAAATATTTGTTACTAAGTTCCAAAGCAGTTAAGCTATAACTAAAATTCATTTTTATAAATTCTCAAGTTTTATAGTAGGATAACCTCCATATGAAACATGGTGATGGATACCCTCCTATCACATGGCTAACCGCCCAATTTTACCACAAGGATTAACCATCCCCAAATCATTTGCAAAAATCATTTTTAAAACAAAATCAAAGTCTAACTTTGAGTGGCTTTGCTCAGCATGTCCATGACCGTGGACACGGCTATTCGAATAGTTTTACACTCTGCAGAGGTTGTACAACTTTACCCACAAGACATGAATTCTCTAGTTTGTTTGGCATCGTCGATCCCACTGCTCACTACCTTAGGTAAGCAGTCTAGAGCACGTGTCAAGGCTTTTACAATGCGCCATCCCACCGTAGTCTTGCCTCGCTAAGGTTTCGCTTCCATTGGGCTAACCACCCGCCGGATTCAAGCCCCCTCTTGCGCCATGTGGTAATACTATCTAACCGACACCCACACACCAAAATGGCACAACTACGATGGAATATTACAAATTTTTTAGCCAGGTCCTGCCCATACAGGACATGTGGTAGTACGATGTGGCTTAGCAAGATGCGGCTCGAAGACCGGTCCTTAACTGACTTGGGCGACTTCCAAAATAACCACTGGGCCTCAATCCTACCCAGATTGAGCCCGTGCATAAACCTACACCCACCAAGCATCCAGTTCACCCAAGTACAAACCAACTTTTCATTTTTTTTTCTTTTCAAAGTCATTTGCAAAATCTTTCATGACAAACCAATGCCATAGGGTTTTAAACAATAGTTAATCATTTGGCTAAAATTTCCCAAACTAATCATTTTTGGGGTAAGCATGTCTTTACATAATATTTTCAAATGATCTCAGTTCATACTATCGTATCAACTAGGTTTTTATCTAGGGTGATAATATATTTGATGCAAATATCAACATTGGCCATACAAAGGATTTAGGCATAACTATAAATTTAAAACAGGTATTTAAATTACATTGAATAAAAATAAGCATGCAATAATAATTTAAAACAGAATTTAAATAATTTGAAATAATAGGATCAAATATGATCAAAGGTATAACTTGCCTTGCTTGGTTAATCGATGTTCTCAAACGGCGTCGAAATCTGACTCTCCGATGTCGTCGAAATCTATACGCGTAAATGATTCAAATTCAAATAGCATTCAAATGAAATCCAAATAAAATCCATAAATTAATAAATAAATACTGGAAGTAAGATATCGACTTTATATGAATATAGGAATTTGAATCGATGAAATCAGAGTTCGTACGAGAGAGAACGAATTTCTGAAAGTTTGATTCTCACATGAAATAATGAATTCCAAAAATTGTATTGTTCACTGCAAATGGTTGATTCGGTTGTTTGCAGCGAAAGACCAAATGAATGTGTATGTGTGTATGACATCAATGGCCCACATGCTAGTGAGAGAATGATGTTTAGTTAGAATATAAATGGGAGTATGGCATATGGGCCCGGCTGTCAAGACTCTAAGAGAGAAAAGAAACTTTATTTTTAAAAAAAAAATAAACATGGCTGCCATGATTCAAACCCGAGACCTGCTGTGGCAACAGGAGAACAATTTGCCTCGGCTAGCCAACTGAACAAGCGCACTTGTGTGACAAATAGACTAAGCCTGCGTATATGAAGCAAGGAAACCGAGAAGACTTCAGCCAACGCAAACCACAGACGGCAGAGCTTCGGCTGGAATTGGTGGCTCGACGAACGGCGGTGAAGTGGCGGCTGGCGAGGGTACCAAGGGATGGAGAATAGGATGGGGATGATGGTGCTCACCTTGGTGGTGGTGGAACGCGAACGGATGACCGGTGGGAGGACGGTGAACGTCGGTGCGCCGTGGGCTCACAGTGGCGCGGCTCCCCGACGATGCTCCGGCGAAGGCGACGTGAGCACCACGTAAAACGTCGCGAGGCGAAGTTAGGGGTGGTGGAGATGGTGGTGGGGATGCACTGTACACGGCGCAAATGCCGGATGACCGAAGTTTGGACGGCATCGGAAAAACGTCGATTGCGGAGGGGAGAAAGCGAGGGAGGAGGGGAGAATTCAGAGGATGGATGAGGGAGATGAGGGGCACAAGGTGCTCCCTTTTATAGGGGCGGAGGTGGACCGGAGGAGGAGATCAAGGGACGGGTGTCTTTCAAGTGGTATGGCCGTTCCCGGTGATTTAGTGTGAGATGAGGGGTAACTAGGGAATGGAGGTGTTATGACGCGGGGAGATGAATGCCCGCAATTTTGTGAAAAATCATGAAGGGATTCAATGGATTTGAGGAGCTCTAATGGTCATTCATGGCGTCGGTTGTTGTTCTGGGCAAGCACAGGAGGAAGAAAACGTTTCGGTTTGGAGAAAAAGATAGAAGGAAAGAGGGGATAAAAGAGAGAGAAGGGAACTACTAATCAATATAATGCACAAAGCCACTTGGTAGATATTGCCATTGCAACTTCCCGGTGAAGTGTGCCCAATGCTAGAGTAGTGGGAGGATGGGTGACCCGATGGGAACTCCCTTTTCCTGATTTTTTTTTGATTTTTATTTTAAAATTCGAAATACATTTAAACCACAAATTGAACACATTTTTAAAATAAAGTAAATAGAGTCCAAAAATTATAGAAAAATTTATAAAAATTCCTAGAATTATTTTGAACTTAATAAAAATAATTCCAACTTAAAGTTGGCTTTTATTTCTGATTTTATTTTCTAGAAATTAGGAATACCCTTTTTAAATACCAGAAATTAATTAAAATTTTATTTTTCAATTTAAATTCAATAAAATCACAGAAAATTAAATAAACTTACTAAACTTTCTTTTTGACATTAAAACCAAGAAATTAAATAATAATAACAATTATTTTTACTTTTAACAGTGAAAACTCTTTTTAGGTTACAGTAAATCGAGAAATTTCTTCGATAGTCAGAAAATCCAATAAAATAATAACTTTATTTATTTTTATTTTGGTAACAGAACTTTGGGATGTTACAAACTAGGCTCAACTAAGTGCACCAACAATACAACAGAGCAATCAAACAATGATATATAAGCAATTAAAGCATGTAATGTAAATTGCTCAAAGTAAAGCACAAGTAAAACAAGATGGACACAATTATGTTTTACCGTGGTGTTCGGAGACTTGCCGGTCTCCCCTAATCCACGTTGAGGTAAGCCCAACCACGTTGGACCGGCTCCACTAATTAAGCCAACACCTCTGAGGTAAGTCCAACACTTGGACCGGTTCCAAACCGAACCAACACCTCGCTCCACTAGGGTTGCTCTTCCTCCACTCCGGAGATGGCGAGCACCAAACCACTCACAACACGCCGGGCCTTCTCACAAGCTTCTTGAGAAGATCACCGAGCACGACGCCTCCACGTCGTCTAGGTGTCGGCAAACACCAAGAGTAACAAGTCTAAACTTTCACTTCAACTAATCAAGTGTCAACGCTCACGTGGATACACAATCCACTACCTAGGGCAACACATGCACTTAGGGTTTGCTCTCTAATCTCACGAAGTGCAACACATGCACAAAAGAGAATAGAGGCTTGCTCTTAGCACAAAGAATGAGTATATCACTTAACAATAGCACCAGCAACCTCTCCCAACCGGCCAAGGTGGCTATATATAGCCCATACACAAAACTAGCCGTTGGGAGACAAACCCCTGAAAAATTAGGGAAATCGGAAGTTCCGCCATGTATAGGCCGGAACTACCGCACCTCAGAGAAAAGCACAGCAACGGCTATTTCAGACGAGAAACTAGCCGTTTGAATTTTAGTGCGGAACTACCGCCAACCAAGTTGTGGAAGTTCCGATCTTCGGAAGTTCCGCACAACACATAGCGGAACTACCGCACCTCCAAATTTTGGCTAAGTCCCAAAAAGGTGCTTCTTTGGAAAAAAAACGTTCCGCAAGAATTTCGGAGCAACTGATAATCGGAACTTCCGCTCGTATCATGGCGGAACTTCCGCACTTCGAGAAATCGGCTAAGTCCCTAAGAAGGGTGCTCTCTGGAAAAAACGTTCCGTCGAGATTTCGGAGCGTCCGATAATCGGAACTTCCGCACATACAATGCCGAAACTTCCGATTATACTGATAGAGCACAGCAACGACTTTTACAACAACTTCAATTGCAAAACGCATTTGCCAATTGACAAGCCATGCCAACAAGGATCAATAGCAAGATTCCTAGCAAGTTGCAAAACACATTTGCCAACTTTTAGAATCATACCACCAGGAAAAAGGTACATGGACTTACACCATTTGCAAAACACATTTACAAACTTAAGTCACATGCTACAAGAAATTAAACATGAGCATCAACTATTTGCAAAACACATTCGCAAATAACAGCATCATGCCACAAGGCTAAGGTGCATGGACTTCAACCATTTGCAAAACACATTTGCGAAGTATAGTCCCATGCTACAAAGATTAAATGCATGAGCCTCGGCTATTTGCAAAACATATTCGCAAATAATAGCTCTATGCATAGATGAGCTAGAGCAAACATAATGAGCAATCAACACATGACTAACTCATGCTACTAGTCAAGACCCCTCTTAATAGTACGGCAATCCTATACTAGCAATCCGGTCTATCAACCAAACACCGAGACTGGTAAAAGACTAGGAACACATCCTTAGCCCTAGCTAGTCATACCTTTGCCTTGCATCTTCTTGAAGCTTGATGACGCACATCAACACTTCAAGTCCGGGTCCTTGACTTGGACAATCATCAACACATGATGATTTCTTCACTTCGGGATCTTGTCTTGAACATCATCAACACATGATGATTTCTTCACTTCGGGATCTTGTCTTGAACATCATCAACACAAGATGATTTCCTCATCCCGAGTCTTCACATGCATCAACGCATGATGCATTCCTTCACTTGACCTCCATCAACACATGATGGGTCTTCTCTTGTCTTGACGATCAACTCAAAATCATCTCTTCTTGATAAGCATCAACTCATGATGCATCCTTTACACCAAGCTCTTGACTTGATGATCAACTCATGATCATCCCAAGTCTTCATCATCCTGGAACATAACCTATTCATCCAACTCATGGAAAATGTTAGTTCCACATTATCATTAATTACCACACCATACCATTAACTCATAATGGTGGGACAAGATACCTCAATCTTTCCCTCTTTGGTAATTGATGATAACCACTTAATTACTCATAAATTGAATGATGATAAATGAGAGAACAAATTGAGTATATATCAACTACACAAGTTATATATATACTCTAACTTGAGTATACAAGAACTACATAAGTTCTATATACTCATAATCATGAGTATACAAGAACTACGCAAGTTTTGTATACTCAAACGGATTTGTTTCAAAGTAAAGATCCCAAATGTATGTGGAGAATGGAATATGAATCAATACTAATGAAACCACAAAATATAGAATAAAACTCCCCCTAGATGTGTGCATGCACAAATGTGTAATAAGATCATATGCATATATTCAAGTTTAACTTATGGTTGAGTTCAATCCTATATTTTGGATCCCAGGAATGTAACAATATATAAGATTAAGACGTCGATTGCATACCTCATTGAATTTCACCTTTATATCCAAAAGAGACTACACAAGATATTACTAGATAAAAGAGTTAGTCTCATATTTGGATTTGTCATTAATCACCAAAACAATCCATTAACTCATAATGGCAGGTCTAGATCTTTCAGCGACCCCCGCGTCAATTTCTTCCACGTCGACTTCGCCCTCGCGGGGTCCGGCCATGACGCGCCGGCCGCTTCTAGGGCCCGTGTCGATCCCTTCTGGGGTATCCCGACTCCCATGGGGCTGATGGCAACGAAAGGGCGTCCGCTCGCCCCTCGGGATCACGGGACCTATCCTCGCAATCTCAGACCAAGCAGATGAGGGAGTTGTCGTAGCAGAACACCGGGGGATGCCCCACACCCTCAGGTCGTCAGGAGTACCAAGGTACCGTCAGGGATACTGCCCCTATGTAAACCAGATTCATATAATTTAAGGAAGAACGAGTGTACCCGAGTACCCCCACTTTCTCTCTACAATGTACCTAATTACCTCTCTCTCTCTCTCTCTTCATATTGTAAGGACAAGAAGGTAATTGTCCCTTCTTGCCCTCCTATATATAGAGCCCCATGGGCATGTGAGGGGGCTCTCATTCACACCCATAGCAATATACTAACGTGCACACTCTAGTTTTGGCTCTCTTCCTTTCAGTCCTCTCTCAAGATAGAAAGGGTACCCTGTACCCACTGTCTAGCTTTTTGGCTAAAACAGTGAGGATTATTTTGATACTTACTCTCTTGTTGCCAGATTGACCACCATTCGAGTGCTCATTGCATTAGCTTCCTCCATACTCTACACATTCATCAAATAGATGTGAAGATAACTTTCGTCAATGGAGAGTTAGAGTAAGAAATCTATATGGAGCAACCAGATGGCTTTGTGATTTCTAGACAGGAAAGTAGGGTATGCAAATTAATCAAATCCTTATATGGACTAAAGCAAGCACCTAAATAATGGCACGAGAGGTTTGATAAAACTTTAAAATCTGCTGGTTTTTCTGTGAATGAGGTAGATAAATGTGTGTATTATCGTTATGATGGGGGCAAAGAGTAATTTTGTGTTTGCATGTTGATGACATTCTTATATGGAATTCACTATACTGGGTATCCATCTGCATTAGAAGGATATAGTGATGCAAATTAGATATCTGATGCCAGATGAGATCAAAGCTACAAGTGGGTGTGTGTTTACTCTTGCAGGTGCTGTAGTTACATGGAGGCCGTGTAAATAGACCATATTGATGAGCTCAACCATGGAAGTAGAACTTGTAGCACTAGACACAACTCTGTTAAGGCTGAATGGCCTAGAGAGCTTCTGTTGGACTTACCACTGGTTGAGAAATCAATACCAGCAATCCTAGCATATTGTGTTAATCAAACAATGTTACTTAAGTTTAGAAGTACTAAGGATAACATGGAGTCCTTCAGACATGTGAAGTATAGGCTTAAATCTGTCAGAAAAATGAGGAACTTCGGAGTGATTACTATGAGTTATATTCGCACTAAGAAAAATCTGGCAGACCCTTTCAGAGAGAGGCTAGCATGGAAGGCAATTTTCGTTGCGTCTATGGACATAGAAATGAGTCCCATTGGAGTTACAACTCAACTGTAATCCATACATTTTTTATCGGAGATGTCGTGACTTAGGCAATGGGAAAAACACGTTGATATTTGAACAAGAGAGTACATTATAATAATATATGTACACGTATCCTTAGAGAAAGTACTCTCAACTATATGGAAGGATGACTAAAAGACTTAATGTATTCTAGTGTCCAATGAGAGAAAAAGTTATTAGCCTACAGGATACCTAAAATAAATACACCTACTTGAGCTTAACTATGAGGACGCAGTTCACGAGAATAGGGTATTCTCTAGAAAGCTCATGAGCTAATAAGGGAGCATGACCAAATAATGCTTCGTTTTGGCATGATTCTTTGACAGCCTAGTATCAGTTGAGATTTCAAGTGAAATATAATCACGAAAAACTGTGAATTCGAGGTATAGTCCATTCATCAGTTGTGAGAAGATGGATCTTGTTATTCTAGGTAATAGTTCAACCCGTACGAGACTTACACTGAAAGACTGGTATATCAACAACTCTTCGTCACAATAATCTTACTAATTCTTTTTTATTGCTCGCCTTGGAATTGGTGGGGGTTGTTGGAATTATGCCCATATGTGTAAAAACTCATTCATTCCTAAAATTCCAAACAAGCAAAGTTTGAGACCGGTAGTCTTAGACCAGGGTGGTCGAAGTTTTAGGCGAGGGGTCTTAGACCAATATGGTCGAAGGCATAGACAAACTTTAGACTAGTGTGGTCGAAGAAGTAAAACAGTATGGTCGAGGCATAGACTAGTGTAGTCGAAACCTTAGACCAGTGTGGTCGTAATAATGTGGTTGAAGACATAGACTAGTGTGGTCGAAGGCATAGACCAATGTGGTCGAAGCCTTAGACCAGTGTGATCGTAATAATGTGGTTAAAGTCATATACCAGTGTGGTCGAAGGCCTAGACCAGTATGGTCGAAATAATCTGGTCGAAGTCATAGACCGTTGTGGTCGAAGGTATAGACTAGTATGGTCGAAATAATATGGTCAAAGCCATATACCAGTGTGGTCGAATACCTAGACCAGTATGATTGAAATAATTTGGTCGAAAACATAGACTAGTGTAGGACCGTAAAGGCGACTAGGGGGGGTGAATAGGCGCTTTCTACACTTTCTCACATAAATCAAATTCAACACGAACTTTACTCCTTTAGCTATGAAAGCTAAGAAGATCAGTAAGCGCACAGTGGAAGCCTTGTGCTGAATTCGATAACCCCGCTCAACCACATGACACACAAGTGGAGAATTGAACTCACTGTTCTGGACTGGGTGCTGGCGGTCAGACCGGCAGGACACAGGCGGTGAGACCGACGTTCAAAGATCGGTCGGACCGGCTACTAACTGGCGGTCGGACCGGTGGATATCGGTTCGACCCAGAAGATCGAAGCGATTCGAAACACGGCGGTCGGATCGCCGTTATAAAACCGGTCGACCGGTCCATCGAAGATGAAAAATCAAGCCCAAATCCAAAACGAAATTTGATCCAACTTTTGATTCAACCAATGAAACTTGACCAAATTTCGAGCACACCTCCCTAATGATATTAGAGACCTATTTCTAGCGACGATCCTTCAGATCCACTTCGCAGAATCGATCTCTCAAGGATTTAACAAAGAAGTGCACAAACCCTAGAAATATGAAAAACTTTGATTCAAGACTTGCTTGTGGGGGTTGATGGTCTAGATGATTCTAGGAGTATTCCCACACATCAAAGCAAGACACAATGGGTCAAGAGACCAAGCTTAAACACTTGAATCAAGGAAGCACCAAATTCATGCAAAAGAGAAAAGAACACAAAAGGGGGACAAATGATCTCTCAAGCAAGCATCACAAGATTGATTGATCTCACAAGATGCTTACAAAGCCACTCCCTCAAGGAGGACAAGAGCTCACCAAGGAGCAACCACAATCTCTCCCTCTCTTCCTCTCCAAACCCTAACCCTAGAAAAAGCTAAGGAAAACCAAATGGAAGCTTCAAGGGGTTTTACATCTCCCCCTTCTCTATTTATAGGAGAGGCCTAGGGTTTCACTTTTGGGACCCACTCACACATGGGACCCACACACAACATCTGTTGAAGCAATCGCCTGCTTCACCACCTGTAGGTTGATCAGCGGTTCTCATCACGTCGCCAAGCCTCTCTTGTCCGAATCCCATCGGAACCTCCGGAGACTCGCGACCGACTTCCGCACCGCTCGATCCAACCACTGCATCGAACTACTCGCTCGATCCATCTTGCCCATTTCGCACCATGCTTGTGTCACACGACCTCACCGGTATCCATGATCGCTCGGACCTCACTCGCAAGCGTAGTCCCGATCCACCTCACCGCTGACGCCGTTGACACGCAAGCCACCGCAACAATAGACAAACAAATCGTTTCCGGGAACAAGTTCTTCACAACTTGACCCACGTCAGCTCCGTAATGCAATATGAAACAATAAAGCATTGAAGTTCATACAATAAACACAATCAATACACACCAATGCCAACAAGGCCAAGCATCAAGTGATCGGCGGTCTGACCGCCCCACTCCACCGGTCCGACCGATTTCAGGCCAGTCCGACCGATTTCATAACGGCGGTCGGACCGCCCGAAAGGACTTAGCCAAATTTCCAGCGTGAAAATCCGAAACCTTCTGGAATTTTCAACTCAATAGAACTTTTGACTGGGAGCTCCAAAAATGATGTGACCACATCCAGGAGACTCCCCTCACTTGCCTACACAACCTATTTTTGGCTTAGCTCCAAAAGCCACTTTTAGGTCAGGCCGGTCCGACCGGCAACCACGGCCGGTCCGACCTCTCCACGGGCGGTCTGACCGCCCCACACCACCGGTCAGACCGCCTGTGGTCTGACAGCTTGAAGCAAACCCTGAAAACGCGAGATTTTGCAAACCAACAACGCCATTGCCAATTGACTCATCATCCTGAGATCGTGCACATATCCTCACGATATCCACAATCTCCCCCTTGATGAACACATTGGCAATTTTCAAGAAAATATGGTTTTTCGAAATGAAAAGTAAAAACTTCGCCGTTTTCGCATAAAGGCACAACTTGGTCCAAAGGCAAGAAAAAGCCTAGGAACCAACCAAGCTGGCTTCAGAATAGTATAAGCTAGTGAGATAAGGCAATGAAAGCACCAAAGGATTCAATTTCCAGAAGGTAGTCAAAAATCTCACTTAGGTCCATATGAAAGACAAAATGTTCCATTTGACCTTTGATCATTGTGAGTCTTCTTCAATTGCAATTAAGATCAGAAAAAGGCAATAAAACCCAGAGACTCAACTCACTATGATCACAAATTTTCAAAAGGTTCATATTTTTTTATGTGTGTTCTTTTATATGAAACCTTATGTAAACCAAAAGCTCCAAAACAGCATTTTCTTCAATCCTTCTCCCCCTTTGACAATGAATTCATCAAGATGCAAGGGAAAAGAAAGAGCATGAAGAAATGACTTTATTTGAAATTTAGCAAAAGGAGTCATGACCATTATCGAAGTAGACAGTACAAGAAATATACCAAACCATATAAGGTGAAGAAACTATATTCAATCATGGCAAAACATGTACTGCAAAGCTAAAACCAAAATAGCGAGAATGAGATTAATGAATTAAAATCATGAAAGGTTGCTCAATATCATAGATTCACTAAAAGCAACCAAAAATGAGTCAAGCCATGTCTATAAGTAAAAAGAGATTCAAAACAAGAACTGAGGCATTTTGAGCATTGAGAGTACACTTTTGAAGCAAAAACTCAAGTACTTAGCATTTTGAGCATTTTCCTAAAAGGATTTTTTTCACTGTGCTAGATCTCAAGTCTTGCCGCGACCATCTCAAGCGATAAGCTTAAAAGAGTGGTCTAGGTCATCCAAAACTCCCCCTGAGTTCATGCCTAGTGCAATGGCAAGCCGTCTCATGAGAAAGGATTGGTGAGATCAGTTTTTTCGCACAGAAAATCTCATTTTTCATTTGCTTGACTTAAGAAGATAAAAAGCTCATTTTCATCTCAAAATAAGTTCAAGACTCAATTCAACCTATATGACATGACAAGAATCATAAGAGGATCACTATAGCAAAACTAGTCACAAGATCCAACAAGACATGATTTGATTCAAATTGCTCACAGATATAAAGCTAGCAAGGTGAAAGCTAAGCTAAAGCACGAAGAGCCATAAAAGAAGTCTAGCAGACTATCACTTGATATGGCAAGGTATAGAGTATGAAATCAAGCCATACAAGGATAATAATCAAAGCTCCACAAGTTTTATTATGCAATGCAAGACGATTTTAAACGAAAATGCATTATAATACCATGAAAACAAAACGAAGCAAAATTCCCTCAAAACATCCATGCCTCAGTACTGGGATTTGAGATAAAAGATCTAGGTGTCCAGTACTGAGATGCACGATGCCTGGGAATAGCAAAAGAAGCAGCAGAAAAATGATCAGGCACAAAATCATAAGAATGCCCACGAGCACCACCTGGACCTCTCCAAAACGATCTACCAAAAGACCGATACTCCCCCTGTCTAGGTGCTACCCGTGGTTTCTCCTCACGATATCCTAAACCACAATGCTGCCTGGACCCACCAAAAGAGTCAACAAAGTTCTCTACAAACCTAGGCCTATATGTGGTACGCTGAATAGGCTGCCTGGCTCTAGAGACTACAGCTGAAGAAGAGACTCCTCTAATGGATCTCAAAGTGCTCATTGTCTCTTTCCTCTCAAACTTTGCTCTCCGCAAGCAAAACACAACAGTGTGGTCCTCTTTCTTGCAGAAGGTGCAATGATACTTGACCTTTTGAGGGGTCCGTACAGGTGAAACAGAAGCACCTTTCTTGCTAGAAGGAGTTTGAGCAGAACCTATAGATTTAAAAGCAGTCTTTGAAGTCTTAGGAAGTTCTTGCTCACACAAACCACTTTTCACAACTCTAGCAGTCTTTGGTGGGTGATTCTTGGAAAGCTCTAGGGACTTAAAACCTAGGCCACTGTTTTTCACACTCACCTTGGATTGATCTAGAATCAAGTTGAGTTTCTTTTTCCCACTAGAAAACTTCTCAAGAGTCATTTTGAGGTAATCATTCTCTTTTGCCAAAACTCCGCAATTAGAGCACTTTTTAGAATTGATTGCCTCAACATGTTTGCTCTTAAGAAGATCCACTTCCACTTTCAGAGCCTCACAAGACACACAATAGGACTCTCCAATCCTATTCAACTGCTCCTTAAATTTGATTCTAAAAGCCTCTTGTATCTTACAAGAATGATTTCAACTTCAAAGCATGCAACAAACAAGAGGAAGAATCAATGACTTTCTTGGAAGCAGTAAGAGACATGGATTTTTTAATTTTAGCTTTCTCTTCAAGAGTCTTATTTAAAGCTTCAATCTCAATTGTAAGCTTAGGACAATTTTCACATGATGCAGCTCTAGAGTAAACGACCATTTCGGTCAACTCTTGCATTTTAATCCTATTGTTCTTACAATGAGAGCAAGTGTGACTAGCATCAAATTTTTGCAATTCTTTTAAGGAGCTATCCAGTTTCAATTCTAGCAAAGCACAATTTGAGCAAATTAAAGGAATAGCATCCAAGGTAGTCACACCAAGCGGAATGGCATCCATACAAACAGAACTAGACTTGAGAGATTCTAGTTCAACAAGAGCATTTTTCAGTTGATTCATAACAGAGGAATGAGCAGAATTTAAGCTTGACAATTCATTAAGCAAGCTAGAGCATGAATCACAGAAATCATCAGGATTAATGGATTTGAGCCTAACCACTTCTAGGTTCAAATTATCAATCATAGTATCCTGTTTCTTAATCAGTTTAGCTTGCTTATGCAATTTTTGTTCAGCAAGCACCAAAGCCATTTTCATGTCAAGAAGTGAAGGGCATACCTCATCGGGATCACTAAAAGGATCCTCGCTGTTGGAGGAGTCGCTGTCGTGGCTGTTCTTAGCCATGAAGCACATGCCTGTGAAATCACGTGCCTTCTTCTTGCCACGGGAGTCACTCTTGTTGTCCTCCGTCTCCGAGTCCACATCATCCATGCTCACATCCTCTAGAGCTTCAAGGACTCGGCTGACAAACTTGCGATAGTTTGTCTTCTTGTGCTTAGCATCTCTCGCTTGAGGATGCATATGTGACTCCTTCTCCTCCTTGCCCTTCAGCATGGGGCATCTAGAACGAATGTGGTTCGGCTCACCACATTCAAAGCATGTGATAGGTCCACCTCTCCTATTTCTCACATTGTTGTACGCTCTCGTGAATTTGGTGGAAAGGAGGGCTAACTCATCTTCAGGTAGTCTCTCCAGTTGCTCATCGCTCAAAGAATGCAAAGCAGACAAAGAAAAGCCAGATGAGCTAACATCAAAAGAATCAGAATATCTACCCTTAGATTGGTCGACCACTAAAGCCATCGAATCATGGGAGACGCGAGATAAAATCAATCTCATGCGTCTTCAACCTAGAGTAAAGCTTATCCATGGTAAGCTCACTCATGACAGTGTTGTCATTTATGGCAGTGATCTTCATCCCCCAGACCTTCACATCCAAAGCACCCAAAAGCTGGCGTGCATTTTCAGACTCAGAAAAGACAAGATCAACAGCGCGGAGATCATGAAGAATTTTAGAAAATCTCCCCCACAGTTCATCTAAAGATTCACCAGGCCTTTGCTCGATCTTATAGTATGCTTTCTTCAGCTGGTTCTGTCTCACTTCCTTGATCGCGGTGGACCCCTCGTGATAATCACAAAGAGTCCACCAGATCTCATGAGCAGACAGCAAATGAGCAACACGCTCGAACTCAGACCGACTAAGACCTTGAATCAAGAAATTTCGAGCCCTGCTGTTGTTCTCCACATCTGGAGTGATCAAATTTTCATCGGCCGGCACGACATAACGGTTTTTCACCTTAAGCCAAATTGCGTGCCCTTGAGCCTCGATGTAGGCCTCCATTCGGGCCTTCCAATAAGCAAAATCAACTCCATCAAAAACATGTGGCCTGATTGAATATCATCGACCGCCATGGCTCCAAAGACCGGTTAAGATCTATGAGAAGAGCTAACCGGCTCTGATACCACTTGTAGGACCGTAAAGGCGACCAGGGGGGTGAATAGGCGCTTTCTACACTTTCTCGCCTAAATCAAATTCAACACGAACTTTACTCCTTTAGCTATGAAAGCTAAGAAGATCAGTAAGCGCACAGTGGAAGCCTTGTGCTGAATTCGATAACCCCGCTCAACCACACGACACACAAGTGGAGAATTGAACTCACTGTTCTGGACTGGGTACTCGCGGTAAGACCGGCAGGACACAGGCGGTGAGACCGACGTTCAAAGATCGGTCGAACCGGCTACTAACTGGCGGTCGGACCGGTGGATATCGGTTCGACCCGGCAGTACTGAGCGGTCTGAAACACGGGCGGTCGGACCGCCGTTACAAAACCGGTCAGACCGGTCCAGTCCAGTACTGAAAAATCAAGCCCAAATCCAAAACGAAATTTGATCCAACTTTTGATTCAACCAATAAAACTTGACCAAATTTCGAGCACACCTCCCTAATGATATTAGAGACCTATTTCTAGCGACGATCCTTCAGATCCACTTCGCAGAATCGATCTCTCAAGGATTTAACAAAGAAGTGCACAAACCCTAGAAATATGAAAAACTTTGATTCAAGACTTGCTTGTGGGGGTTGATGGTCTAGATGATTCTAGGAGTATTCTCACACATCAAAGCAAGACACAATGGGTCAAGAGACCAAGCTTAAACACTTGAATCAAGGAAGCACCAAATTCATGCAAAAGAGAAAAGAACACAAAAGGGAGACAAATGATCTCTCAAGCAAGCATCACAAGATTGATTGATCTCACAAGATGCTTACAAAGCCACTCCCTCAAGGAGGACAAGAGCTCACCAAGGAGCAACCACAATCTCTCCTCTCTTCCTCTCCAAACCCTAACCCTAGAAAAAGCTAAGGAAAACCAAATGGAAGCTTCAAGGGTTTTACATCTCCCCTCTCTATTTATAGGGAGGCCTAGGGTTTCACTTTTGGGACCCACTCACATGGGACCCACACACAACATCTGTTGAAGCAATCGCCGCTTCACCACTGTAGGTTGATCAGCGGTTCTCATCACGTCGCCAAGCCTCTCTTGTCCGAATCCCATCGGAACCTCCCAGAGACTCGCACCGACTTCCGCACCGTCTGATCCAACCAGCTGTACCGAACTACCCGTTCGATCCATCTTGCCCATTCTGCACCATGCTTGTGTCACACGACCTCACCCGGTATCCATGATCGTTCTGGACATCAGCTCTGCAAGCGTAGTCCCGATCCACCTCACCGTTGACGTCGTTAACTCGCAAGCCACCGCATGAAAGAATAGACAAAAATCGCTTCGGGAACAAGTTCTTCACAACTTGACCCACGTCAGCTCCGCAATGCAATATGCAACAATAAAGCATTGAAGTTCATACAATAAACACAATCAATACACACCAATGCCAACAAGGCCAAGCATCAAGTGATCGGTGGTCTGACCGCCCCACTCCACCGGTCCGACCGATTTCAGGCCGGTCGGACCTATTTCATAACGGCGGTCGGACCGCCCGAAAGGACTTAGCCAAATTTCCGGCGTGAAAATCCGAAACCTTCTGGAATTTTCAACTTAATAGAACTTTTGACTGGGAGCTCCAAAAATGATGTGACCACATCTAGGAGACTCCCCTCACTTGCCTACACAACCTATTTTTGGCTTAGCTCCAAAAGCCACTTTTAGGTCAGGCCGGTCCGACCGGCAACCACGGCCGGTCCGACCTCTCCACGGGCGGTCTGACCGCCCCACACCACCGGTCAGACCGCCTGTGGTCTGACAGCTTGAAGCAAACCCCGAAAACGCAAGATTTTGCAAACCAACAACGCCATTGCCAATTGACCCATCATCCTGAGATCGTGCACATATCCTCACGATATCCACAACTAGTGTGGTCGGAGGCCTAGACTAGTATGGTCGAAATAATCTGGTCGAATCCTTAAACCAGTGTGGTCGTAATACACTGCTCCAAGCTATAGACTAGTGGTCGAAGCTGTAGACCAGTGTACAATCAGGATCAATAAACACTACTTAATGACCATTAATTGGTTTTGAATTAGTAGTTACCAGTGGCTTAAGTATGCAGTTACTAGAGAGTAATTGTCTCGATCTTAAAATGATCTGGAGATGTCCAAACAAAAATACCGATTCAATTCTTTTTTTTTCATCTTCCTCTCTGATCAACTGTGCTAAGGAATTGAGCTATCGAACCAAACCGTCCCTTCTCCTCAGCGTGCACCGAGAAGGTGGGTGAGCGGATATCTCTGATCCATTGTCGCAGAGATCACCTACACGAGGCGGCAATAAGGTTTCTAGGCAGCACATCTGCGTGACTGCTCTCTGCACTGCATCAAATCTGCACTGCTTCCTACGACTACTCGTATCACTGCGACATCTACGATCTGCACTGCTTTCTACGACTACTTACTTCACTGTGACATCTACGATCCGTGACCGCATCAAGTCCGTGACCGCCTCGCTCATCATCACGCCCTACTGTAAGTTGATCCTACGACCAGTTTTTCCTGGTGTAATCATTTTGTTGAGTATATTTAGAAGTGTAATGAGTTGTCTGCTGTTAGTATCGTTTTATGCATCTCTAATTATTTATAATCTTTACCTCATAATTAAATCTGAAATTAAACTATTGTCCATATTTCCAAATCAACTACCTCTGTTTTCCTCTCATCAATCACCACTGAGAACATGAAACAGGAAGTACAATTTCCATTTTCCAGCACCTGTCACACACCTACTGGCCGGAAGGCGAGCAAAGGTTGGCGAAATGGCACTGTGTACCGTTTAATTACACTTTTACAGAAAAGCAATAAGGCGATGTAAGAAGTCTTCTTATATCTCTGTATTCAATCTACTATTCTACTCTTGTGTTCTTGTATTATCTTTATAATTATAAATTTATCTACGAAGTAATTAATCGGACTCCAACGACGGTTCCTCACACGTGCATGCCTTTCAACACCTCTTGTCCTTACGATGTATTTCACGAGTCCGACGCAAAGATATACTTTGTTCGTACGAGGCGTTATTGTCAGTAGCGTGACAGGTTGAGGTCGAACGCAATCCGTTCCAGTGTAACCCGTTGGAGTCAACCGGGCCACGCCGCCGAACGCCCGTCATATCCGGTGCGGATCTCGGTTTGACTCTTTTTTTTTTGGCAAGTGTTAATATACTTTCGATGGAAAATGTGGTTAATTTACTTCATCGCAACACACTTCCTTCCAACATACCGGTGCATGGTTTTGATATGTTGTAATCTCGCTAATATTCAAGTACAAATTTATTTTAGAGGAATGCTCAAGTATAAATTTGAGTCGAATATATTCGACAGATAGAGTGACAGACCTATATTCTTTGATTTTGTGTTGTGTTTGCCGCGAGGGTCAAGATATGCTAGCTATCAACTCGGCATCCCGGGTGAAAACGAAAGATCCGTCTGACTATTTTCCCCACGGCTTTACCAAGCAAATCACGGAACCGAACAAGAATTTCCAGCAGCAGAGATCCACCGGCCGGGCGAGTCGAGCCGAGTCACGTATCCGCGACGAATCGTGTTCGCAAAGTTCCAAGGAAAATCGGAACAAAATCGGAGCTGAGGCCGAGCCGCACGCGCACCACTGACCACCTTGGCAATTCCCATGATCCCATCCAACAGCACGGCAGCGAGGAATGAAATCCCAGCAAAACTCAAGAAAAAGCTCGGAAAGCAGCCACCCTGCTGAAAACGATGGGTCGGGGTTGCCCATATGGGTCATGCCTTTTGTGCCCGCGTTCTGAACGAAAACGACCGTACCTTTTCGCGAGAGGACGAAGGAATTTGGCCTTGCGCCGCGCTCGTTCGGTACCGCTAACAAACTGAAGGGGTATGGGTAGCTAGTAATGTAAAAACTCTGCCGTATAAATCAAGATATTACGTAAATAAGAGATTATATATCGTTACTATCAGACGCGCAATGCAGCGGAAGAAGAGTTGAAATAGCTATTAGAAATATAGATAATATTTTATCTCAGATTTTATTATTAGACAAAGATCATAAATAACTATATATGCATAAAGCGATATCAATAGCAAACTATTTATTGCACTTTTAAACATACTCAACAATCTAATTATAGCAGAATAATCTGATTGTAGTACTCAAAAATATGATTATAACAGAATAATATGGTCATACGATCAACTCACGATAGGGCTCGATGAAGAATAGGAAGCAGTGGAGTCTCGAAGTAGAGAAGGTCGTTGATAATGCAGCGCAGCGAGTAGTCGTCAGAGTGCAGTCTCGAAGCAGAGATCGAAACAGTGCAGATTGCGGTTGTCGTAGTGAAGCGAGTAGTTGAAGGATGCAGTGCAGAGAGCGGTCGCGCTGCCCAGAAACTTTATTGCCGCCCTATGCAGGTGAACTCTACAACAATGGCTCGAAGATATCCACTCACCCTCCTTCCTGGTGCACTCCGAGAACAAGAGATGGCTTGGTTCAACAACACAATTCTTCAGCACAGTTGATCAGAGAGGAAGATAGAAAAATAGAATGAATCGTCAACTTTCGTCTGCACGTTTCCAGATCCTGTTTATGGTCAAGATAATTACTCTCTAGTAACTCTCATAATAAACCACTAGTAACTGCTAATTCAAAGTTAATTAAATGTCATCAAGCAATGTTTATTGAAAATTTGGACACAATTAGCCCCGTTAAACCACCGAAATTCCTAAAGTAGCCCCATAGCGTCGAAATTCCAAATTTGACCCCCTCACTGCACCTACTGCCGTGTGGGACGGCAGCAGACGCCACGCACAGGGGGCCGGCCCCCTGCTGCACGACGCGCGTAGCAAGGCCGTAGCCTGCTGTGCGTAGCGTGCGACATGCGCGGGCAGTGCGCGGCGCCTCACCGGCTATATAAATGAATAAAGAGAGGAAGAGAACCTGAGAAGGGACAACCCAACCAAAGAGAAGTTTAAGTTCGCTTAGTTATAGAAGTTGTACATCGCCTTTTGAGCATCAAGAAAATGTAAGTGTTATTCGCATCCGCTTATAGTTTTAGCTAGTTTAACAATGTGATTATGTTGCAATTAGATGAATTGTAGTTTCTTATTGTTGCAACGGAGTAGTTATAGGTGTATTTTGACTGAGTGTTCGGACATCAAATTGGAAGATTTAGTTTGATTAGCACGTAATTAGAATACTTAGTAGTTAGTAATGTCATTAGCTGGTAATTGGTTGGCTTAGCAGACATATTGTTGTTATTTTTGTAAATTTTAACTCGGTGATATGCATAGTATCACGAACTTGACCGTAAAATATAAAAATATTTGGAGGTCGGTTAACGAAATAGAAATTGAATTGAAATAGAGTCACTGACGGTCGGGTCCCATGGAGCATGTGGTCTATGGACTCTTGACCAGACATGTTGACCTTCGGTGCATGCACTATGTAGTAGACCACGAGAATGACAAACGCCCCCCCCCTGTCAGTAAGTTTTTAATTCGGAAATTAAATAAAAAAGAATAGTATGCAGTAGACCCCGCATGTTATTGGTATAGGTTAGGTTAGACCCGGGTATAAAAAAATTGACACTAGAAATTAAATAAACTTCAACATTCTATAGATAGAAAATTCATATGAACTCCAATTGGGATGAATAAATTTTAGAGGCGGTGCGCGCCATGACGGAGGACGTGAGGGCTGCAATTAGGACCTTGACTTGTGGTCGCCATAGCGACATTCATGTACAGCATCACGGACACCGAGGGCACACTCCACCCCCTCCGCCCTTGGCTCCTCCCTCCACACCTCCCTTGCACCGCCCTCCGCACGTCTGTCGCACTCTAGGAGTCGTCGGAGCTATGGTCGCTCAGCCTCGACGGGCCTCGGGCCACTGGTACGTCATATGTCTATCGGTTGTTGTCATTAGTAATTGTACATGCACTCCTTTAGAATATATCTGGCATTACTGTTTGTTCTTGCAGCACTTGCTAGGGGACACCACTCTGCTTCAGCCGTCGTCATCACGGAGAGAGGCGGAGGACAGGACTACCTCGTCGGCGTGACGCTGTTCCACTGCAGACAACGACCCTGACTCGCCGCAGTGCCAGGACGACGGGTTGGGATCATTAGCGCATGGCATTCAGTCACATGTGCGGGAGCGCGACTAGTGGTTTGCCGAGACGTAACAAGGGTACAACGTGTAGTATTGCGACACAGACTGGCCAGGAGAATCCTCGTCCACGCAACTACTACTTAGGTACGCTTTAACGTAGTTATAATAATTTTTCTGTTGTACGAATCCAAGGACTAACTCACCAAGTACCCTTCCAGCAGGATAAACACCATTGGGTGGACGATATGTTTAGGTTTAAACCAGACACCTACACTCAGATCACCGCAGCTACGCCTCCCATGCAACACCCCTTCTACGGCTTCCGAGACGTACGCCTCTCCCCAGACAGGTTCACCTTCCCTGAGGATCAGCTACGCTGTCCAGGCAAACGGCGGGACGATGTACCATAAGTAATGTCATGATCGTATAATGCATATTATGTAATATCATTGTGCATTATGCCAATGTGATTTATGTAGTGTCAGTGTGCATTATGATATTGTGATTAATCGACACAAAATGTTCTTCGAAATAGTCAATACAAATGACAACTCTTTCTCCCGATTTTTATGTACTAAACCTAAAAGACCTGATGCAACGCAACGGTGCAACGCGATTCCTCCTCGGGCACGCTACCTCGCAGACACCAATTTTCTTCAACCCAATTCAATTGCAATTCTGCCGTATACTATATATGGATGCTTTGGCTACCATTCATCTCACTCTTCATTTTCTCTTCTCCTTTTTTCCAGTCTTAAACAGGATGTCTTCGGCCTCATCTAACTTCCGAGTGAGCAGACAATTAGAATCACTATGGTCGTACCTGGTTTGCACTCCTTATAGGGATCTGGTGAATGTGTTCACCTCGCATACGCCAACGAATCCATCCCATGCGTTCATGAAGTGTTTAAATCTAACGGTAACTTGTGCCTAATAATCCCGAATGAATTCCATTTCAAACAGCATGTTGTTTTTTATTCACTTGAAGCTGTCATCCCACACGGCAGCAGGTGCGGTGAGGGAGCCAAATTTGGAATTTCGACGCTACGAGGGCTACTTTAGGAATTTTGGTAGTCTAACGGGGCTAATTGTGTCCAAATTTCTGTTTATTGATCCTGATTGTACACTGATCTACAGTTTCGACAAGTATATTATGACCATGCCAGTCTAAGGATCCGACAACTATTTTTTATCACACTGGTCTATGCGTTTGACCATAATGGTCTATGGTTTCGACCAGATTATTTCGACCATATTGGTCTATGCCTTTGACCAGAATAGTCTATGTCTTTGACCAGATTATTTCGACCATACTAGTTTATATTTTCGACCATACTGGTCTAAAGCCTCGACTACAATGGTCTATACCTTCGACCACACTGGTCTAAGTCTTTGACCACATTGGTCTAAGGCTTTGACCATGTTGGTTTATACCTTCAACCACATTGGTCTAAGACCCATGGTCTAAGACTTCTGTTCTAAGACTCTGACCACCCTGGTCTAAGACTTCTGGTATAAGGATTTATATACTTTGGAATTCTAGGAATGAATGAGCATTTACACAAGTGGGTCCAATTCCAACAGCAGCCTGATCCAATGTAGAGCGCGTCGATGAAGTGGTCGAAGTTGATCGTCTAGTGTTGTTGATCGTCCTCGGCGACGATCGTCTCCTCTAACAACCAATCGAGTTCCTCGCCAAGGTCGTGGATCGTCCTTAAATGCAACAGTAACCGCAGTAGTACCTCTACGATATCCACACGTCCAGGGAAGGAACACCGTGCGTTGATGTGCTAGCACCAACTCGCACAGTAGGGCTCTTGGGAAGATGGTGGCTAGGGTTTTGGTAGAGGAACTCACATCACGTGTATCTCGTTTGTCCCAACAGCCTTATGTATTTCCTTATATAGAGCTTATGACGGATTCTATCCGAACACGTTTGTTCCAACCCGTTAAGTGTGTGACCCGTTAAGTTCATACGTAGTCAGTTGTGACTCGGAAACCTTTTCCGATCACGAGTCGTTAGCAGTTCCTAGCAGGATATAACGATTTTCGAATACACACAAATAATATCAGATGAACCTTAATGTAATATGATCTACGAGTAGGTCCTTATCACTTACGACTAACTCGTATCTTTATACGACCAGTTCTTGTTTAGTCTTGATTAGTTCGTAACTCATTACGACCAGGTTACGACCAGTCAGTGATCTTGTTCGACCAGCCCAATTTACGACCAGTTCATATCTCCATACGACTAGTTCGTATCTGTTCGAATTGAATGACCTGCTCGTGTATTCTCCATTTGCCTCACGATATCTGGTTGAACTCCAGGTGAGATATTATGTCATCCATAGATTGTCCAATACTTTATCGATCAAATGTCAGGTAACTTCACGTGGTCGAACTCTTCGACCAGTAGTGGCATGGCCATGCACTTTGTTTTTCCGACCACATCGAGGGGTCCGGAGATCTCTCCTGTTATGTTAGGAGAGGTAAATCACATATCTGACCAGTCACATTCATACGTATATTTCGTAGCATACATGAAAGCTACATTTGTAACTATCTAGTTACGGAGTAGCATTTGGTAACCCCAAAGTGTACTCTTACACATGTTGGAAACCATGCTGATCTCAGGTCTAAGGATTATACATCGTCGTTGCTTGAGACCAACTGATGACATATAAAATCATAACAATCTCAGCAATGTCTCAAGGTGGGTCAATCCAACACCATGTTCTCTAACATATGTTCACATTATTAATTTGATATCCCTATATCCATAACCGGTGAAATATGATCATCAATCAATACATGCGTTGGTCGATAGAGTCACTAGTGTTCCGACCTATGACATCCAAATAAGGATACATTTAGAACGACATCATATAAGTTAAGGAACTTCACTAACAAATCACACACTTGTTAATCTTTATCAACGATGATTCATTTAAAGAACATAATAACATTTATTCAATAATTTATAAATATAAATATAATACAATCATCTCTATAATTATATTTAGGGTATACCATCAACACAAACAACAGATAGAGGGAGGGAGCGTGGGATTGGAAATCCAGAGGTGGGGAGGGAGGGCGGGAGAGAGCGTGGGATTGGAAAGTCAGGGGGAGGGAGGGTCCAAGGAGGGATGAGAAATCGAAGCGAGTACAGTACAGGTGCAGCGAATTAATCAGGAAAGGATGTTGGGTGCGCTTCTTCCAGCACGGGCCTGACCACGACCCGGTCCGGTCGGATCGGATCGGATCGGATCTGTTAGCAAATAGCTAGTCCCTTTTTTGTCTCTCTAAAATACAACTCCTGTTCATTGATTTCAATTTATTAATCGTGGGGTTAAACTTAAAAGTAGGGCGAAAAGCCAAGACTTCAGCACTAAGAAGACTGGCAGCGATTTTAAAAAGGACTGCAGTGATGATGGTAGTTGCAGCCTTGCAGGCTAGCTAGCTTTTGACATGGATTACAGCGGTAGCTGTTGAACGATGGATGTTTGAGGCTTTTTTTTTTTTTTTTTTACTTTTCGGTCGGTCTACCCTCCACACTGTCTCTTGCTTTCTTTCTGATCAACTAGCAGTTAATAATGGCGCCAATTATCACCACTGAATTGTTCTAGGAATTTGCCTGTCACTGAATCATCACTGGTCCATCCATTTATTTGGATTTAATGAAACGACGCGCCCTAAATATGGAAAGGTTTGAGGCGCTAGACAAGGCGATCGAGTGCGTGATCACCATAACAATTATCCTGACGAGCGAGCAAAGCCGTTTAGGACTACTTACTGGTAGGTAGTACATACTGTAGAAACATGGGGGCACGGCATTATTTTGTGGCACGTTAATTAATCACATTCCATTCCTGGCATAAAGCTACTACCAGTAGCAACATCACCACTAATTAACAACACCCAGCAACAGCTAGCTAGGTAAGCCAGCAGCTCCTGCAACCCATCCACATTACATAGCACTCACTCAACACTGCCTTGCTCTACTAGCACGTACTGCTGAACGACTGGCCTAACACAAGTACTACCACCACCTGGGCTCTGGTCACGACCAAAAATTGCAAAACTAATACTACTAGCTATTACTAGGACAAGTGCGAGTATTGATCGTTCTACTACGGTGAACCGAGCGCGATGCAGTGCCGTGGTCCACGGCCCGCTCGGTTCTAAGCTTCAGTTGTTCTCGCGCGACCACCGACCGATGACGGTCTAGTCCGACCGCCGTGCCGGTGCCCAGTGCGGCGGGGCGGGGCTGAAGTGGCTCGACACGACGCGGGAGTCGAGCAGCTCGACGATGGGCGGGAAGGACACGCAGCGGGGCACCTTGTACTGGTTGATGGAGGCGCCGCGGGAGATGGCGTAGTCCATGAGCTCCTCGAACGTGCCGCCGCGGACCACGCGGATCTCCAGCGGCCCGATCGACCCGTCGGCGACCCGGCTCTGGCGGTACACCGCGTTCAGGGCCTCCTCCATCTCCAGGCAGCACCTGTCCAGCACGTCGCCGCCCACCGCGGCGCCGCTCTGGGGCCCCTTGGTCAGCAGCTCCCAGTAGATGACGTAGTGCCCCGGGATGCTCTTGGTGCATGCGTGGCTCGTGTACTCCACCACAGCCGCGCCGTGCGGGCGGAGCAGCGCTGACGCACGCTCCACGGCGCGCTGCAGCTCCGCCTCGTCGGTCTTGTCGCACTCTATCGACAGCAGTACGTTCTTGCGGCGCACGAACCGGAACTGCGGCGCCGCGTTGTGGAATCCGGCCACGCGGAGGATGTCGCCGACGCGGTACCGGTACAGCCCCGCGTAGGTGGTGATCACGAGTTCGTACTCGCGGCCGGCCTCCACGCGGGCCAGGTCCACCAGCTGCGCCGCGTCGCCGGACGCCACGCCGCTCGCCTCGTCCACTGGGAGGAACTCGAAGTAGCCCATGTTGGGCATGATGGTGTAGGACACCTCCGACGGGTGGCACATCGGGCGGAGGTTGAGGCCGAAGTAGCATTCCGACGAGGCGTACATGGTGCACGCCATGGGCAGGCCGCCGCTGTAGTACTCGAGGGTGGGGATGTACTGCTTCATCGCGCCGGTGACGATGACGTCCAGGTACTTGGTGTTGGGCCAAATGCGGGTGATGATGCCGGCCCAGTCGCCCCTGGAGCACTCGGCGCGGACGAAGCGGGCGAGCTCGGGGTCCGGCCGGAGGATGCCGGCGACAGCCACGCGGACGGACTGGTCGGTGATGCGCGGGGCGAGGGAGCCTACCTCGATGTCGGCGGCGAGCTGCTCCCAGTGGACCTGGAGGAAGCGGATGGCTCGGAGGAGGCCGGAGGCGAAGACGGCGCCGACGCGGAGAACGTCTTGACGCTGGCACAGGCCGCAGGCCATCTGCGCGTACATGCTCTGGAACGCGTCGGCGCAGAGGATGGCCGCCGTGGGGCTCGTGTAGTCGTGGTACGGGTCGTACGGGCGGTTCTTGAAGTGCTCGCTCTTGTAGTAGCTCGTCAGGACGGGCCGCGCAGTGAGCCCGCCCGGCGTCGTCGTCTCCGACTTGACGAAGAGGAAGTAGAGCCCTTTGCCCTTGTCCAGCCCCGGCACGTACCTAACAGGATTTAATCGGCGCATTATTACTTCAAACTGTCCATCTCACGAGTAATTATCATGACATGCTTTTGTTGTACTGGCTATCTATGACTTGTCGTTGTATGCCAAATCAATTAGGGATGAACATGAACATTTACAGGTTCATGACCGGCATGAGGAGGCTGTAGAGCAGCTGCCGGCGGTCGAGCTCCTCCTTTATCGTCGGCATCAGCTTGCGCTCGCCGGCCGAGGTCCCGGAGCTTCAGGAATGACAAGATTTATCAGCACCGGAGCAGAGCAGAAATTGATTTAGCCAAATTAAAATTCCCATTTTTGAACATCATGGACATGTCTAGTACCTGGTGAGGAACTCGGAGATGGGGTGGGCGGAGAGGATGGGGGAGCGGTCGCCGTTGGCGATGCGCTGGATGTCGGACTGCAGGTTCTCGTAGGTGACGACGGGCACCCTGGCGCGGAAGGCGGCGCGGTCGGTGGCGCCGGCGAGGGCGCAGCGGGCGAGGTACTCGGTCTCGGCATTCCGGGCGAGGATCTCCGCCAGGACGCGCTCCTGCACGGTGTCGACGTTGGAGGTTATCTCCTCGATGAACCTCAGCTTCTCCGCGTCCTTCTCACTCCCCGCCGGCGCAGCAGCCGGCGCACGCAGCGCCGTCGCCGCCGGCACTTCCGTCATCACCGCCATTCAGAGTGGAGCAGAGCTAGCTAAGCTACTACTGGAGTTCAGGAACCAGAATGGAAGCAGAGGAGGATTAGAGGCTTGCGATGGACCGGTGGTGGCAATGGAACAATGCCTGTGCTTGTGTGTGATGTGCTGTGTGATGGATGAGTGGGGAGGAGGTCGGAGGAGGGTATATATAGGAGGAGGGAGGGGGAGGGCACGAAGGTGACGTCGAGGGGTGTCGGGGCCGGGGCGGCAGGGTGGGGACCGGTGTCTCGTCGGGAGGTGGGCAACCGCCCGGCAGGGTCGGCCAGCTCGGACCCGGACAGGTCATCGCCTAGCCTTCCCCATCTCAGCGTCGCGCCCGGGGACGTGGCGGGCCCGGGGCTCGACCGCGACCGCGGCCGCGGCCGCGGCCGGCGATGCGGCCCGGTTCACGCCTCGGCGCCGCGCCCGCGCGCTCGGTGGCGCACGGCAAGAGGGGTTTGTGCTCGTCCTCGTGCCCTGTACGTCGTGGTGTTTATCTCGTGCCAGGTAAGATGGGAGAATTTGACGGTGTAGTAGTAGGAGTGGTGTACGGCTCCGCTTGATCTGCCGGCAGTGTATGCATGTCCTTCCAGAAAGGAAGAAGCAAGTGAAAGAACAGAACTGGTGACGATATTTTTCTTCAGGGGTGGATTGGTGTTTGGCTTGCAGCTCGAGCGACAATTTGAGTACAAAAGGCACTCTTAATGGCTCATGTAACCCAGCTGCCATATTTCATGCCAATTTAGATTTTAGCATCACAATATCGCTTAAGCACCTTAATCCACTAGTGGAACAAAGATTTCCGAATTTTACAAAGAAAGAGAGTGGAATACTGTATATGTTGATCGCTAATGAACACAAGCAGATGTGTCCAAACGGGCGGCATGAGCCGTGCTGGTCCGTGGGATCAGCTGTCGACTCAGGCGTGACACACTGAGCTCACGACCCGTGTCGTGTCGACTCGAGCACGATTAACTGGATGGCCAAGATCGGCCGGTTTAGCCCATCTGAAAAACAGGGATTCCTTTGTTCCTCCTTCTCCATCGCGCACCGCCACCTTTTCCTCCTCCGCCGCGGGAGCCGCTTGCTCCACCGCCGCCGACTCCGCACTCCGCTTCGCCGACGGAAAGGTAGCCGTCTGATCGGGGTGTAGGCGGAAAAGAAAGCTGACCAAATGTGTCGTACCAGCCAGGTCGTACTTGGGTCGGGCTGGGTCGGCCCACTAGGCCCAAGTCGCGACCTAAGCACAACACAGTGCGTTGGGTTAGGCTATCACGACTCGTTTAGGTGTCGGGCCGTGTCGTGTCTAGACCAGGCCAACAATATCGTGTTTCGAGCTAACCCGACAAACACATTCCATTTGGATAGGTACCTGATCTACTGTTCTGACAACATTGTCCTGTTCCCCTGATGCTTCCTTTTTATGGTATTCAGTTCTCCAAATCTAAACTGTATTCAGTTCTCCAAATCTAAACTGAATACCTCTTTCAAATTTCCTAATAAAATCGAAGCAACGGTCTAGTATTCTTTTGGTTGAGTCTCACATGGCCTGCCGCTTTAATAGTCTAGACACAATAATTTTGTTCCGTTTTTTTTTTCTTCTGTAGAAAGCATAATCATCGTCTTTGTGAATTAATGGTCGCATCGTGTGAAAGCCAAACACCACAAGCTTTCCTTCTGTTCTTTTCCGCCTACGGATTGGCTAGAGAGTGCGCACTCGAGGTTTGCACACAGACCATCCCACTTCGTCTTCATGTCTGACTGTCCGCAAATCTTCGAGACCTTTCGACAACATGCAAGCTGTAGCATACATTTGCACCAGCAGAGCTCCAAAGTACTCTGGGCGATGACGCATGGTTTGACTGGTTTTTATGAGAGTAATAATTTGCGAAGTTAACAGTGCACTGGTACTCAGCTCACCAACTCTTAACTCATGGTGAAGTGGTGATGAACAGAAAGAAAACGGGCTGCTACATGTTATCGCCGCACCGAAAAAACAAGAGCACGGTCGGATCGCGGTAACAACGCCACCGGATATGAGGAAGCTACTGTTTATAAATCGACGCGGACTAAATCAATCTGGTCACGCAATAAATATCAAAGAGAGTATACAATGCACACAGCAGATCAAATATCTTAATTTATCTGTTTTTTCTTATATACGGGGCAATCTTCGTATTTATAGCTCGTATGGGTGAAAGCCCTCAAAGAAAGGTTTAGTGTTTTACTCATAATTAGGTTTTGTAACGTTTCCCCTTGGACAATAGACAATTATATGCAAATGTCTCATTAAAAACTCTTCATAAATATCCATTGGGAAAAAAAGGAATTGAGAAAAGAGTGTGCTACATTCGTAAGTTGCATTACACTTATTGTAACACCCCAGCCCAACACTGAGCCTGGAATGCCACTAAACTACTCTCTAAACTAATAATTATCGACACACTATAAAATTACAGCAAGGAAAAATATCAATAAACATATCCATGGACCACAAAAGAACATGCATAATTATGGATCAAGCGATAATAAATAAGCAAGGGGAAATATAACCAGGTAAATAATCCAAAATAGCATCAACCAAAGAATCCAAATCATTGAAACAAATAGTCTAGTCCAAAACGTTGTACTAAACTTTATTCAACCTCTAACATGGCCTAGAGTGATCCTGCATTGAATAACAAGGTTCTTATGGCAAATAATCATGTGATTGAAGTATGGATCTACTCCATGTGCTCTACTCGCTCTTAGTCACTGCATCCTCGAAGATCACCTAAAGACAACAAAAGAGCAAGGGTGAGTCCACGACTCTGCAAAAGAAACACATCAATACACAACGAACAATAATAAATCACAGATCAATAACTTCATTATCATCACAGTACTTCTATTAATATTCTCATGTGTTATCTTCTCTTTGTTTCACACCCATCAATCTCATATATCAATGCAACTCTAATCTACATGTCCACATGCACTTCTTTCACAGATATCGGATAGCATGAGTGAATGCTCGCGACAACATTCACTCTCAAGCCCGTTCCTCCACAAGGATCGGGGACCTCCTCCACTCCCGTGGAGTTGTGATCATTCATAATCACCTGCTCATATGCAAAGATGCTTATGAATGCAAACATGTATAATTTCATAATACTCATCATATCCAATTTTTCATCATGTCCATTAACAATATAAATCCATACCATCCCATTGCTTGCAATTAAATAAAATAAAAGCACAACAATAATGGTAATAGAAGATAAAGAAAACAGTGATCAATCATTGATCGTTGTCTACCATGCACTTGCCTTTACTAGTTGCGACGCACGGTTTGGCTAGAAGATGGCAACAAGCACGACGCTTCTCCTACATTAAATACACAAATTTCAATACAAGCTACAGCATCAAGAATAGCAATCAATAGACATCGCTCCTACCCGTCCCCAAATATACCACGCTTCTCCGGTACCGAATAGTTACCCATTGCTGTCTTGGTACTAAAACGAACGTAACTTTTGACTCAAAAGTCCAATCACGATAAACCACTCAGTTCTGGATTCTTCATAAAATTATCCACATTTTCTTAGATTACGAAGACTTCTAATTAAATCATCTAACTCTCCGTTTTTAACCCAGAAAATCGATCTATTAACTTCGGGACAGCGGGTCTTACTAAATTCATAACTTTTGTTTTACCCAACAAAAATTTATGTTCTTGGATTCTACAGAACCCTTAGACAATTATCTACATCTTTCATGTAGATCAAAAACTCTAATTAGTCTATTTACTATTTTTAATCTATAGTCTACCAAAACAGCGCCGAAAGACGACAACCACAAAGACAGCAGTCTTCCAAAATTCATTACTCGAGTTATACTTGTCCGATCGACATGTTTAAATATTCTATAGAAAGAAATCGAAATTATCTACAATTAACTAGTAGATGACATTCCCAAAATTCGCCATTAAGGTACCCAAATAAATCGTACAACAGGACAGCAGACCAAAACTAATCTATTGATCGAAATCTCCCTGATTATAAACATCATAATAATTTCCTTTACTATTCCAACAAGACATGCTAGCCCCTCTCTCAACTTTCCTATTCTAGAGAAGCACATATGTCTTGCACAGCTTGCTAATGTTTGGCACCAGCAGCCGCTTGCATGCCTACTAAGCAAAGTTAGACTACTAGATTATTTACGATCTCTAATTGCTGCATGCATACTTAGCTACGTGCCAAAAAAAAACCACTAGTGCCAACCGAGCCATGCAGATCTCATTAAGGTAATCCTTGCTGCATACCTAATTAGCTATGTGAAAAAAAACTAATTACTAACGGCAACCAAGGCATGCAATCCTTAATCCTTATTGCATACAAACTTAGCTACGTGAAAACCAATTACTAATGCAACACTATTTGTTGATTGCTAGCACTAGCAGCCGCAAAAGAAGAAAAAGAGGTGAACCTGATGATTGACGCGTGCAGCAAATGTACACACGCAGTGGCGCCGAGACGGCAGGTGACGATCGGCACACACACGCGTACGCGGGCAGGCGCATTCACTCGGAATTGGAAGCCACCGATGGGAACAGCAGCCAAGGCAGCGGCGGCTAACGCGTGAAGACGGTGACGCGAGCGATGGTGTTTTCGGGAGACATGGTGCCTGTGCTGGCGGCGTCCAGGGAAAAAAAATGAAAGGACTGCTAGGGTTTCTAGAACTCCGCTCCCACGATTTATATAGCTCTTTAAAAAAACTCTAAAATATCCTATTTTCATGTATCCTCTTTATTTAATTACGCACAAGCCCTTAAGAGATTATTTATTTATTTATTTTTCAGAATATTACACTTATTGTCTCGTTAAAAACTAAAACCATAATGTGAGGAGCTATACTTTTTTTCGACCCTCTACCGATTTTAACTTCTTCTTTACCTCAGTAGCTATAGAAACTATGAAGATCAGAAACTACAAGCACAAGAGTAAAAGCAATTTTAAGATTCACAAAAGAACTAGAAGCTCAATTAATGTTTAATCTTATATTCAAGAGCTAATAAAGCAATTTTGACATGACAAGTGTCATAAAGGGATCACTAATATTTCAACTAATAAGATCTACAAATTGTAGTTTTTAGTTCAAGTTGTCTTAGACTTAGAGCACATCTAACAAAGACTAAGCTACACGTGATAAGACATGATAATTTTAGCTAGTCAATGAACAAGCCATGACTTTGAACAAAAATGGAGATACTAAAGCGCAAGAGGGTAATAAGCAAGGCTTAATTAATTTAAAGACATACATATAAAGCTTACAATACAATGTATCTTTTTACGATTTTCATATGAATGCAATATGATACAATGAGATGTAAGAAAAAAAAATCAAAAGACTAAAAAGACCATGATCATAAAGCTCAGAAGAACATCAAAGAAAAGATTGAATGAATAAGGAAATTTCAGAAGAGAGCCACCCCCCCCTCCTCAAATCAACCCATAGGGATAAATTACCCCTAACTCACTGCTCAAGGTGGCAAACCTAGTTGAGTTTAATGGCTTGGTGAGAATGTTAGCTAACTAAGTTTCGGACTCCACAAACTCTAGCACAATATGATCATTCTCTACATAGTCTATAAGAAAGTGATAGAAGATTTTTTGCCTTGTGGTTGGTAGCCAAGAGAGCCGCTAAAGTCGGTGTTGCAACCTCAGGCAATACAAGCGGAGCTTGAACAACCTCCTATATAGCATGACCTTCACTTTGAAGGTAGACACGTATGTGATTCTTTCAATAGGCATAGTCGAGCCCATCGAAGATATGCGGTTTGGTGGATTACTTTTCCATCATCAAGTTCAATGACGGGTTAAGATCAAGAGTGAACTAATAGGACTCTAATACCACTTGTTGGACCGAAACACCAACTAGAGGGTAGGGGGTGAATAGGAGCTATTATTTCAACTTCTTGTTTTCCTCAGTAGTTATGGAAGCTATAAAGATCAGAGACTACAAGCATAATGGAAATCTTGCGTTGAAACTGACCAACCCCTTGAGAGCAACCAAGAACATCAAGAACCTCACATAGGCTGGTTTGACCTCTCAAGGTGGGTGGTCTGACCTTTGCTCAACCGGGCTGACCTCTGGTCAACGGTTAGACCTCTTATTAGGATGAACAGTAAAATTAACATAACTACAAGATCACAAATCAACTTCACTTTTGATCTATGATCCAAATCTCCTAAAATTTCAACTATAGATCATCAAGAATGTTAGGAACATATCCTAATCGACGATCAGAAAGATTGATGCCAAGGTTCCACGAATTGCTTAGATGAGGACAAGAAAGCACAAGAACCGAGGAGATTCAAATATGATCATGATGATTATAGATGTATTCCCACAGGTTCCAGCAAGCAAGATCGCCATAGAGAACCAAAAGAAAACCAAATAAACACCAAGATCCAAAAAGTCACCAAAGAGTGGGCAAGAACAAGAAGAAACTGTTGGACCGAAAAGGCGACTAGAGCGGGGGTGAATAGGAGCACGCTTACTTTTTCACAAATAATATATTCAATAAGATTTTACTCCAATAGCTATGGAAGCTATGAAGATCAATATACCAGTACAACAGAAGACTAGTATTGAATCCAATCTATCCCCCGAAGCAAAACAACGAAAATCAACACATGCTAAAATTCTAAGTGTTGGGTGGTCTGACCTCTATGTCAATGGCGGTCGGACTGCCTGATGAAAAGAGAAAACAGCCCGAAAAATGAAGTTGCAAATAGATGTAACTTTTGATCTACAACTCCAAACTCGATGAAATTTGGAACACACCTTCTCTAGGATGTCAGAAACCTATTCCAATCGAAGATTGTGAAAATCCTTGAAAAAATTACGATCATTTTCTGTTTGAGAGGAGGATGGTTCAAAACCGAGTTAAAACGAAAACTAGATCCAAAATCTTGCTCGTGGGTGATTGATGATCAAGATGATCCTAGATATGTTTCCACATGTCACAACAAGCTAGATCATGTGAAGAAATTAAGCAAAAACTCGCGGATTAAAGAAAGACTCAAAATCATCAAATAGAGATAAGGAAAGTAAAGAGACACATCTTTGAGCAAACTCTCCTTGGATTGATTTGATATGATTTGGGTTTACAGCCACTCCATCAATGGAGGACAATGCTCAATCCAAGAGCACAAAAATCAAATCAAAACACTCTAGAACCCTAACCTCCACAAATCCTCTCCTTAAGCAAATTAGGGTTTCAAAACAATGAAAGGGTTGAAGGGTGTGCAGCCACTTCCCTCCTCTATTTATAGTCGAGGCTTAGACCTTCTAGAAGATTAACTCAATTGGGCTCCCGTTAAGGCCCATCACAAACGGGTCACACACGCACGTATTTTAAAACGCCGTCTTTATCACCTCTTGACCTAATCAGCTTCTCTTTGCGCCATCTTGTGCTGCGGATTGGCAAAAGGTCACTCTTGTCCATTCCGCACCACGCTTGAGTTCATTGACCTCACCCGGCATCGTCGATCATTCTGGACTTCAGTTCTCCAAACCTAGTCCTGATCATCCTTACCGTTAACCGTCGTTGACTACCAAGCAACCTGCACACCAATAGACAAGTAAATCGAATCTAGGAACAAGTTCTTCACAACTTGACCCATGTTAGTCAAAACATGCATCATGCAACACATATGCACTGAAACTCATGACTTTAACCTAACAACCAAACATCGCCGCCACGAAGGACGATGATTCAAGTGAAATCAGGTCAGACCGCCACTATGGCCGGTCTGACCGCCACCTGTTGGCCGGTCTGACCGCCCAGTTGGGACTTAGCCAAATTTCCTCCCTGGAAAACCGAAACCTGTTGGAATTTTCAAACAAATAGAATTTTTGACTAGAGACTCCAAAAAGTATGAGACCAAGTGCAATAGAATCCCCTCTCTTGCTTACAACCTCTGTTTTTGGCCCAGCCCAAAAAACTTCTTTTTGCATTTGGCTGGTCCGACCGCCGCTTTGGCCGGTCGGACTGCTACTGGCCAGTCCGACCGCCAGGGGTGGCCGGTCTGACGACCGGTTTGACCGGTCAGACCGCCACTGGCCTGACAGCACTGCTACTTTGATGAAAATGCATGATTCGACAAACCTTCAACGCCATTGCCAATTGTAACATCATCCTAAGATCATGAGCATATCCCCATGATATTCACAGAAACCTATCTTAAGAAAAATTTGCTTGGATTGTTTTGAGGAGGATGTTGGTTTACAATCACTCCATTATGGCGGATAAAAGCTCAACACTTGAGCACTCAATTAATCCATCCCTCACAAATCCTACCCTCCACTATTACAAAATCCCCCCAAAAAAGTTTAGGGGTTTTCTCTTGTAAGTACTTGGAAACTCCACATTTGTACACCCCCTTTATAGTGAATGCTAGGTTTAGAATGAAGACCCTAACAGAACCCATTAAGCCCAAAGACAAATGGGTCTACACTCACGTATGCTTCTCACAAAGAAATGACGAATCGACTTCCCAAATCCGTCTATTCATAATTTTCATCTTCACTTGACCTAGACTACCTCTCTTTGCACCGCCTTGCGCAACGGTTTTGACAAAGGTCACCAAGGTGGTATTTCGTGAAGATACGAAAATACCCTTTCTTGATCGGGCCAAAGACCGAGTCCAATCATCATGAAGCAATTCCATGTTTCGCGCGTGTAGGTTGATCAACGGTTATCTTCATGTTGGCAAGTCTCTCCCATCCGCTCGCACTAAAACCACCATGGCACTTGCACCGACCCGCGACGCTTAATGCAACCCGTCGCACCGAATTTTCCGCTCGATTATCCTTGTCCATCTTGCGCCATACTTGAGTCTAATGAAATCACCAGCATCCTCGATCGCTCGACCTCATCTATTCAAGCCTAGTTCTGATCATCTGCGTCGTTGACCGCCCTTGACCTCCATGCTTCCTACACAACAATAGACTAAGAAATCGATTCCGACACAAGTCCTCGCAACTTGACCCATGTTAGTCAAAACGCATAAATGCAATACATACGACCGAAACCTATGAATTTTACCTAACACACGGTCATCACCGCCTTGCCACCCGACAAACAGAGCCAAATCGGTCAGACCACCGCCCATGGCTGGTCTGACCGCACCCTTGGCCGGTCTGACTTCTAATATGGCTGGTCATACCACCAACAATGGGACAACCAAATTTTCTCTAAGAAAATTTGCACCATCTCTGGAAATTTTAAACGAATAGAACTTTTGGCTCGAAGCTCCAAATTTTTTTAGACCAAGTGCAAAAGAATCATTTCACTTGTCTATACCCTCTATTTTTGGCCTGACTAAATCTAACTTTTGACCAGTCAGACCACCACTCATAGTCGGTCTGACCACCGGCCCTTTGGCCTACCCATGGTCGGTCTGATCGCCATTATTCGCCGGTCAGACAGCCTAAGACCGGTAACTTCTGAAACTTTGTTGAAAACAAGTGTTTCGACAAACCCTTGCTACCATTGCCAACTGTATCACCATCCTAAGATTAGGAGCATATTCCCATGACATCCACAATAAGGTTTATGATATAGGGATTTACTCTCCCATGAATTCTTCAACTCTTTAAGCTGTCTCATTCTAATGCCATGAATGCATATTTGGAAACTAGATGCAGACATAGATTTAGTGAATAAATTAGCTAGATTTTCATGAGACTTTGTTTCCAAGATTTTCACCTCACTGTTCTTCTAGAGTTTACGAGGATAGAAAAATTTAGGAGCAATGTGCTTCATGATATTGTACTTGACACAACCTATTTGTATTTGTGTAATACAAGCAGCATTATCTTCATAAATAATTGAGGGGGTATTGATAGTATTAATACCACAAGACTTCTAGATGTGGTTAATCACACGTTTGAGCAAAGCACATTCAAGTGAGGATTCATATGTCGCTATAATCTCTCTTGGTTGGTAAAAGTAGTGTAACACCCCAACCCATCAGGGGGCCTGGAATGCTACTAAATAAACATGACAAACTATAAACATAAGGCATATTTCTAAATTTCGGTAGAGCCTCCTTTGTATAACTAGGTATACCGGAGGTTCCAACAGATGCATATATTATTATCAATGTCTCAACATCCAAAGTTCATCAAAGCATTCATAAATAATCTATTCAGCTAAAGCATAAGCAAGAGTAATTAAAACTTACCACTCTCATTATTACAAATAACCCAATGCATTCAGGCATAACCAAAATTAATCCTTAAATAATTTGCTTATTATTAAGGTACGACCTAAATGATAATCATCTTTAAGAAAATTGTGTGGTAGTGAGTGCATCCAAAGCAATTCTACTCCCTCCCATGCATGTCGTTCTTGCAAGTGGTACCTAAAAGCACAACAAAAGCAAGAGGTGAGTCCAAAGACTCAGCAAATATAATAAATGGCATCAACAACATACAAGCATGTAACTCATCATCTATACTTCACAAAATCACATATCAATCACTTTACACATGTATGCTATGCAATATGCTCAACATGGTCTTTCTCTTTCTCTTTCCCTTTTGCATTTTACCGTTAATGCAAAGTGCGCATCCGTCCATACACACCCATGCTCGTAACATTTGGTACATGGACCTTGCCCATACTCCACGTGTATGGGGACTGAGCCCATGTTCTTCAAGCATGAGAACCTTTAGCCTCATTAACATGACGGGACTCAAGAGTTGCTTGGTCCTCACATGACCAAGACTTCAGTAAACCAACATAATGCATATGTATGAATTCTCAAAGTAATACAAATATGCATCCACAACAACATTGCGTATGAATAACATATTCTTACTCCAAAATCTCATAACCATAGACCAACAACCATGAATAACACGTGATTAATATCTCTAGCAACCATGAACAATACTAATTAAGCCATCATCATCACATGCATGAACACACAAGTACTCATAATATATACCAAACATTGCCATTCAATAATACATATTATATTCATCATTATACATGCTTTAACCATGAGAGAACGAGGGTTGTACAGAAGGTGCTGCCCCCGGTACCAGTCCACCACCTGAATAATAATTATAACACATGCTAAGACACAGCAGCCGACCAAAACAAACTATATAACAACAACCATGGACTCGCAAAACATCTAACTCGATCCCGTCCCCAAAATTCTAAATGTCAATCTGTCCCCTTAGTGGATAGTCAACTTCAAAAATCCATATCTATTGTTACAGGAGTCCAAATAAGATGTCTTAGACTTTCTGGAAAGGTAATTAAATTCTCTAACTAAGTCTAGTTGGTGAGCCTTACTGAATTGGCCAAATAATACCCCTACCAGGCCAGTTAATAAAATATCAATTTCACATCGGGTTCTCTGGATAGAGCACTAAAACCACCATAATGTTGCTACGCAACTCGAACGGGTGATCTTGGACTCTCTAGAATAACGATAAAACCAGCTACAATAGTCTAGTTGGACAAGTCTCCTGATTCGCCCTCCTACTAATTCTTATATTCAGGTATGTTTTCTAAGTTTTCTGTCTCTGCAATCTGACATTCAGCGAAACAGCGGCGGTAAAAATTCCATAACTTTTGATTGCCAACTCTAAAAATTGTGTTCTTTATCAACATAGAAATCTTACGGAATCCTATACAATATTCATTTTGGGTGTCCTTTCTAATTCGGCCTCTAAATAATTCATAATGGTTAGACAAGACAATCTGCCAATTCTCATCAGCTCTCCTGGTCAGTGGCGGTAAAACTACCATAACTCCTAAACCATAGGACCAAATCAGGTGATCTCAGTGCCCAAAGAAATCTAAAATCAAGGGCTTCAACTTTCTAAGAGGCGATCAGATCAGAAAACGTACGGATCTTACCCAAAACGGACGAGAAACAACACTGAACAACACCGATCTGCTACCTCGTCTTGGCCGGCACTCCAACGGTGGTCTCCTCGCCTTTCCTCCAATGAACCGCTGCAAGGATCTTCGCCGGGGAGGGAGGTGGTGCTGCTGGGGATGTGGTGGCGCAGGGGAGAAGCAATGGGGAGAGGGGGTGGCGGCTTGGGGGAAGGGGGAGGCGCACAAATGGGAGGGAGAGGGGAGGAGAGGGTGGCGGCTAGGGTTTGGGGGGGGGCGAGCACCCCCCTTGGCCGGCCCCCCTTAGGCCACATGGGTCGTGGCTCAAGGCCCAAGTTGTCAGGAATTTACGGAAACCCCCTTGCGATCACTGAATATTGTGATTCCTATTTAATTCTTTCTCCCGAATATTCTTCTAATCGTCCGAACAAATTTCAGGGTATTACATTCTACCCCCCTTAAACAGAATTCGACCCCGAATTCTTTCTGTTGTTCTACTTGAAGGACATTTACAATTAGCATGCGGGACTCCAGCTCCCAGGTCACTTTCCGCTCGATTTGATGCGACTACCGTACCTTGATAGATTCCAACATCTTGCACCACAACGCTCGTCTAGATCTTATCCGTAACTCACTGACGGACTCGAACATAAGGTTTTTACTCGTGGTTCATCGACCCTAACGAATCCTCACACTCCGGACTCTCAAATACTCTCGCGACACCGGGCCATACAAAACGTTGTGTAACCCGCGCATGGACCCGAGATGGTTCTAGCGAAATGCTAGCATCCAAAAATTAAACCGATGTACCTTGGGCCAACCTTCCCTGTGGTACCAAACCAGATACTCTACACATATCACATGGAACTCTGATTCCAACTCTCGATCGACCTATTCGCCTTGACAATGCGCACATCCTTTAACCAGATCACACAATGTAACTTGCTTTAAACAACTCTATTATAACCAGAACCCAATGGAAAATAACGGATTCTCATCACAATCACAAAATGGTAACTTTACACCAAAAAGGATCAAACTTAAAAGCAAAGGTTCATCATGAAATTCATTTCCGCTTTCCTAGTAGGTAGTTTACAAATAAACACTTCACAAGCCGAAAGAGAAACCACTCGAATACCCAAATCAATTACTTTCTTTATTCTTTCGAATCATAAGAACTACATGCCAATCATAAGGTCAAACTCCATTTGCGAAAGACATCCGTCATAAACTCATAGCTCAAACAAGAATCAAGAGAGCGTTTCACTAATCGAGGAAATATATATTTTTTCTTTTAGAAATAGAATTTCTCTCAAATTATGGAACCCCATTTCATCCATATCACACTAACTCATTTCTCTTAAATTGGCAACATCAACACTATACTCAAACCAAATTCAGCATTCGTACCTTTGTAGGGAGGCTTTAATGACTTCCACAAAAAAATATACTCTAGCCAACTCCTCTACTGACAGAGTTATTTTGGCGGATGACTTCCAAATGCATTCCCAAAATGGACCTTCACACATAAACACGTCACCTCAATCCTTTAATAATGAAATACTTGGATTTCAGCTCACCCATTCCCATGTGCTTCATCAAAAGTGTTATATCAATGATCATCCCACCACTCCGAATATGCTCTTTTCTACTACTATTAACATAATCATGGGTAACCTAGGTTCTAGCATAAAAATGCAAAGGCCAATTTTAACCTCCAAAACTCCTACAACTTCTTGTAAAGAGATCGAGAAATCCACCGACTCATTCACTAAAATTCCCACATTTCGAACACACTCAATCATTATCGTCCACATGTGATTATTTTCTCGACCAAATTATCTTTTAAAAGAATTCTATCTCCTAGAAGGTTATTCATTAAAGCCGGGGCATACCTGCTGACATCTCAACGCTTCCTACTATCCCATTAATTGACATTACGATTAGATTACTTCGCTAATCCTACTCTTATTAAATTACACCTTCATATTTTGCCTACACAACCTGGCAATTGACCCAATCGTCTCTAATAAACTAATCTAGGTTTCTATTCCTCCAACAATTCCAATGTTCCACCCAACATGGACAAATGTTCTTTGACCGCAAACCACTATAGATCCTATTAGTTACAATATTGCCATCGGTTTAGCCCCCAAAGATAAAACTTTCTATTTAAGTCAAAACCTCTCTAGGGATTACTCCAAGAAATCAACTTATCACTCAATGCTTCTCAATCAAATTGACATCCATAATCTCACAAAATCATTCACTCAACTACCACCAATCAGTTGCTCTACCCTCTATGAGGTTTTGTAAAATAATCCATTATTCCTTTCTCAAAAGTAAAGGCGAATAACAATAATGATTTTAGCACTTAGAAAACGTTCTCCATTCACAGTAAATCCAAGATCGATAGAAATAGTCATATAGCGATGAACTCAGAAAACAAAAGATGAGACCACAGACAAGAACATATGTAACACCCTGGCTATTCGGAAGCCAAGATGTCACACAAAAACTAATAAATACTAAGAATATACGACAATAACGATTTAATCAAGCTTAATTAATAAGAATCCATAAGTATCAATGACAAAGATTAACAGTATCATGAGAGGGAATAGAAACATTCATAATAAAAACGTACGATGAGCGATATCCAAACTGCATTATTACAATTTGGGAACTTAACGAATAGTTGACATGAATGAAGGATAACAATAATATTTCTTATTTGAAAAAGGTGATGTGCGTGCTGGACTACCCTCAAAAGGACTTGCCCTCCTCCTCATTTACCTAAATAAAACACACAAAACAAGGATGAGCCAAAGACTCAGCAAGTACTTAAACAAACGACAGAATCATAAAGCGAACAAAGCAAACCACAATCTGTTTGTGCAAAACACCTTTGAACTCAAATGTATATGAATGAAATGGTATTATGCAATGAAGGAATGGACTGCTCACAATATATACCGGTATAGTGAGTGACATACCCGTCGGTGTTCACTTAAGCCCGTACTTAACCAAGTACGGCGACCTCAAATACCGTATGAAGAACGTTTCATACGGGTGTCCAACATTGCCCACATTGGAATGATGGGTCTTACATGCCCATTCTGGAATTGATGGGACTTAATCAAATTTCCACTCCCGTGGACGGAAACGAAACATGCATGAATGGAATGAATCATGTATCACAAGAAACATAAATATTGAAACCTATCCACATCATGAGCACAACGCAATAGCAATCATAAATTCGCCACATCATCATGCATTCCCTTGAAAACAACACAAATTAACACACAGTACTTGCCTTCCGTGCTGCGACGTACTAGGAAGCAACGAAGGTGTCCTTCCACCCACCGCCTCACCGCCTACACAAGCATTTACACGGAATAAGAATAACAAGGTATAATGTATCTACACGTGTCCTATCATACCCTCTAACCAACCCACCCAACCAAGGGTTCAATTTGACAACTTCACCAAAAAGACCAGATTACTACTCTACTGGCAGTTGTACGATAAAATTCACCATTAATTATCTGTAACTCCTAAAGACCTAAAACCAGTGCTCATAATTTCCTAATGAACCAGGCTATGAAACTTTAGTTGGGGAGATCCTCTGATTCGGCCAAAACAGAGGACTAATCTACCCAAGAATACACCGACAGAAACCTGTCCAGATTTCAGAACAGTCGTAAAGAAAAGTCTGTAACTTTTAGTCTATAAATCCTATGGATATGATCTTTATCAATCTGGAATCATGGACAAATTATCTTCAAAAACCTATTTGGGTGGACTCCCTGAATCTGTATCTATCTAGAACAAAACAGAAGAGCAACCAACAGTCTCCAAAATTTCTGACAGACAGAGCAGTGTTCGGTTAAAAATTCATAACTCCTAAACCACTGGGTGGAATCTCGTGATCTCGGTGCCAAAAGAAAGCTAACGAAACCAGGAACATATCTCTAGGATAGGTAAGTCCGAGATTCGGCCTCTAAATGGTCGAAACTGGTCGCGCAAGGAGACGGATGCGTTCTGGAATCTCCAGGACAGAACCCGCTTTAAATCTAATCCACCATTAATCCATAAACCGAATCAAACTACCACCAAAAAACATTCGTTACCCTTGAAGATCTGCAGGGAGACGTGGATCCACCTCCCAAGAACCTCCGTCCCTTCTCCTCCTTCCTCTCCAAGACCGCCACAAGATCGCCGTGAACGGTCGGCGGCGTTGCAGTAAGGAGACGGCTTCTGGGAAGCTTGGGGGCGACACCGGGGATCTCCGCAGCAGCAAGACGCCGTCAAAGAGCAGCAAGAAACACCGGGGAGGAGGAGAATGGGGGTGACGGCTCTAGGGGGGAGAGGAGGGAGTGGGGCGGCGGCTAGGGTTGGGGGCGCCTCCCCCCTCCCCTTGGCCGGCCTCCCCCCTCTTGGGCCGCTGGTCGCGGCTCATGCCCAGTTGTCGTAAAATACGAAAACCCCCCTTTCCCTTCAGAAAATTCTATTTATTTGCACTCTTTTTCATGCCCGACTTATTTTAAAACTCCTGACTCAAAACCGGGTATTACATTCTACCCCCCTTTAACAGGATTCGCCCTCGAATCTACGCATCGATCTATTAGAATGAAGAACGACCATAATTTAACAATCTTAAACATTTACCTGAAATGAACAAGTCAGGATATTGATCTCGCATACGAGACTCTAGTTCCCAAGTGGCCTCTCCCTCTGTTTGATGAGACCACAAAATTTTGACGTACTTCAGGGTTTGTTCCTCAGAACCCGTTCTGATTCATCTAGTATTTTTACTGGGCGGGACTCGATGGTAAGGTCTTGTGCAATGATCAAAGGCTCCAAGGGAATAACCTGGTCTGGATCTCTTAGAAATTTCCTCAACATCGATACATGAAACACATTGTGAACCCCACTCATGGAATCTGGAAGGTCCAAACGGTAAGCTAATTTTCTAATTCGTGCCACTATTGGGAATGGTCCAATATACCTTGGGCTAAGCTTCCCTTTAGTGCCGAACCGCACCACGCCTTTAGATGGCGATACTCTCAACAAAACTTCGCTTCCCACCTCGAATTCCAAATCTCGCCTTCTGACATCTGCATAGCTCTTCTGTCAGCTCTGAGCAGCCAACAAATTCTACCTAACTTCTGCCACTCTAGCCATCAGCATCAACGGTCACGGACCCAAGATCGCTCGCTCTCCAACCTCATTCCAGCACAACGGGGACCTGCACTTGCGCCCATAAAGAACCTCGTATGGTGCAGCTCGAATACTGGCATGATAACTGTTGTTATAAGCAAACTTTGCCAAAGCTAAATGGTCTTCCCAATTCCCTTTCCAGGATAAAACACAACACCTGAGCATATCCTCTAATGTCTGAATGGTGCGTTCGGACTGACCATCTGTCTGGGGGTGGAACGCGGTGCTAAGACGAAGCTGCGTACCCAACGCACCCTGCAAACTCTCCCAGAATTTGGAAACGAACTTGGCATCTCGATCAGAAGAAATGGTTTTTGGCACCGCGTGCAAACGCACAATTTCTCGTACATAGAGAGGAGCCAAATCGCTTGCCGAATTGGTTGTACGAATAGGAATGAAATGTGCAGACTTATTGAACCGGTCCACAATTACCCAAATAGCATCCTTTCCTCGCTGCGTGCGAGGTAAACCAACCACAAAATCTATAGATATATCATCCCATGGCCAAACTGGTACCTCCAAGGGTTGCAACAGTCCTGCTGGTCGCTTGTGCTCAGCCTTGACCCGCTGGCACACCCCACATGATGCCACATATTGTGCGATATCAATTTTCATCCGTTTCCACCAGAAACTTTTCTTTAAATCTTTGTACATCTTGGTCTCACCAGGATGTACGGTATAAGGAGTACGATGGGCCTCCTTCAAAATCTCCTGTTTAACCTGAGACTCCTGTGGCACACAGAGGCGTCCTTTAAATTGCAAAGTATCAAACTTGTCCACACTGAAGTGACCTTGCTTGCCCTCAGCACAACGCTTCCTCACTCGTTGGAGCATCTAATCTTGTCTTTGTGGCCGCCGCACCGATCCGAAGAGCCGACTCTAAAAGCAATCGAGTCTCGGCTCAGACGGTACCGCAGCGTAAGGAAATATCCATACGCTCAAAGTCAGCAATAAGACAACTGAGGGTAGGAGGTGTCACCTTGCGACTCAAAGCGTCAGCTACCACATTAGCCTTGCCGGGATGGTACTGAATAGTAAGATCATAGTCCTTGATCAACTCTAGCCATCTCCTCTATCTCAAGTTCAAGTCCTTATGGGTAAAGATGTATTTCAGGCTCTTGTGGTCAGTGAATACATCACAAGATTCGCCGTACAGATAATGGCACCAGATCTTCAAAGCGTGAATCACTGCAGCAAGCTCTAGATCATGAGTAGGATAATTCTGCTCATGTTTCTTCAACTGTCTCGACGCATAGGCAATTACTTTACCATCCTGCATGAGTACACAACCAAGTCCAACTATGGACGCATCAGAATAGATAGTGAACCTCTTCCCAGGCTCAGAAAGAGTAAGAATTGGAGCAGTCACCAATCTATCTTTCAAAGTGCAAAAACTGCGCTCACATGCATCGCACCACTGGAGCCTAACACCTTCTCGTGTTAATCGACATTGGTCTAGCAAAGGTTGAAAACCCTCCACAAACCGCCGTAATAGCCACTAAACCCGTAAAACTCCTTACTTCTTTCACATTGGTTGGCCTCTCCCACTCTACCACTGTCGAAATCTTGCTAGGATTAACTGAAATACCCTTCTGATTAATAACGTGGTCCAGAAACCCAACTTCAGAGATCCAGAACTCACACTTCTTCAGCTTGGCATAGAATTGATTCTCTCTTAAAGTTTCAAGTACCAACCTCAGATGGCGGGTGTGATCCTCTTTCGTCTTGGAATAAATCAAGATATCATCTATGAATACCACAACGAAATCATCAAGGTATTGATGCAGCATACTGTTCATGGCTTCCATGAAAACTGCAGGAGCATTCGTTAGTGCAAAAGACATAACTTTATACTCATAATGACCATACCTCGTAGAGAAAGCTGTCTTCTCAATATCCTGCTCACGAACCCGAATCTGATTATAACCTGACTGGATGTCAATCTTGGAAAATATCTTAGCTCCTTTCAACTGGTCGAAAAGATCCTCAATGTGAGGCAAAGGATATTTGTTCTTCACAGTCACCTGATTAAGAGCCCGATAATCCACGCACATACGCCAGCTGCCATCTTTCTTCTTAGTAAAAAGAACAGGCGCTCCCCATGGCGATACGCTACGCTGAATCATACCCTTGGATAGCAGATCGTCCAATTGTTTCTTCAATTCCTCCTGGAAGGGTCGAGCCAACCGGTAAGGAGACATGGATAAGGGTCGAGTTCCTGGAATAAGATCAATCCGGAACTCCACTTTCCGCACGGGAGGCATTCCTGGAAGCTCCACAGGAAAAACATCAGAAAACTCATTCACAATTGGAATCTCCTCTATACGCAATAAAGAGTCAGTCTTCTCGTTGAGAGACCAAAGCAACCCAATGGTTGACACTCGGCGTCTAGGAAACAGACTAGCCAATACAAACAATGAATCAGACGGTGCGCTGCCTTGATATACCAATTCTTCACCGGACGGGGCCTTTAAAGTCACCGTTTTCCAGAAACAACATATCTTAGCACGGTAGCGGAACAACCAGTCCATACCCAGAATAATATCAAACGGTGACAACTTGATCACCATCAAGTTGGCGGTGAAAACCTCATCATCAATAATAATGGAACAGCCAGGACAAACGGTAGAGCTGGAAATAAGACCCCCGGGAGAGCTGACTACCACAGACTCAGAAATAATTTGTAGACTCAACCCAGCCCTTCTAGTAAACTCTAGGGACACAAAAGAATAAGTAGCCCCTGAATCAAATAGAACAAAAGCTTCATGCGACTCAACTAGAAGAGTACCTGTCACCACGCCAGATGCCCCACGCCTCGGGGAGTGGGCATAGCGAGACTCTGGTTGCGCGGAGCAGAGGACGCCCCGACACTATGCGAAGGATAACCAGAACCCACTGCAGGAGGAACGTACGATGGAGGTGTAGATGGTACGGGGTTCCAATAGAACCCCGCGGGAGGTGCTGGAGTGAACGCTGCAGGAGGCACCCACCCTAGAGGAAACTGTGGTGCTGAAACCGCCGCTAGAGTCTGAACTGAGCCCCGATGAATACTGGAGGAAGAAACTGCTGGGACTGGCTCCCACCTGATAATGCTTGCTGGATTCTGCTTGCATACTGACGACTTGTGGCCTTCGACCACACTGACGGCATGTCCCCCTGAAGGAACACTCTGCAGCTCGATGCCCCTCACCACACCGGAAACACCTCATGCCCTGACCTGGAACAGGACGCATCTGTGGGGTGGAAGATGAAGAACGTGGCGCCGAAGAGGAAGGCTGCCACTGCTGAGCAGGACGCGAGTTGTGACCCCCCTGAAACCTCTTTGGAGTGGGTCGCTGAAATGACCCACCCCCACTACCAAAACTCCGCTTCTGCCCACCACCGGAACCACCGGTGACGACAGAACCAAAAGCAGCTTGCCCCTGCAAAAAAGGACCTTTCTCCAACTCCATACCTCTGGCCTGCTCGACCACTGAACTAAAGTCGCGCACCCCTGTCGCCCCCAGAATTTGGCGATACTCCTGGTTGAGGCCCCGTCGGAACCTCTTAGCCTTCTCCCTATCGTCATTCGCCACAGCTGGTACAAAACGCACCAGATTATTGAACCCAGCCTCATACTCAGATACTGTCATCTTCCCTTGCACAAAAGTCAGGAGCGATTGCTCCATCTTCTCAATGAAGGAGTCCGGATAAAACTGTGTCCTGAATCTCTCCACAAATACCTCCCAAGTAATGTAACCTCGCTACCGGAGTTTCGAAGACAAGACTCCTTCCCACAGATGTCACCGCCCTTCATTGAAGGCCACAAATCGCGCCTTCTGCGTGGATGTCAGCTCTAATGCTCCAAACTGGCGCTCCATGTACCTCAACCAGTCCGCAGCCTGAACTGGTGTGCCTGCTCTGTCAAAAGTGTCCAAACGAAGCGACATCCAATCACGGAGGCTCATTCTAACCTCGGGTGGAACAGTAGCAGCAACAGGTTCCGCCACAGGCACAGCAGCCGAAGGAATTGCCGCCTGTAGTTGTTGACGGAGTTGCTGATTCTCTCTTATAAGGTTTTGAATAAGATCTGCTGTAGCAGCCGGTGGCTCAACGACCGGAGGCGCAGCTGTAATATTCTGAAATAAATGAATGAATAAATAATAATAACGTCTTTAAGGGCTTGTGCGTAATTAAATAAAAAGAATACATGAGAATAGAATATTTCAGAGTTTTTAAAGAGCTATATAAATAAATTGTGGGAATTCTAGAAAAAAACCCTAGCAGCTTTTCTTTTCTTTCTTTTTTCCACCGCGCCGCCGCCAGCTAATTTCCTCTGTGCGCTGCGTTGCTGCGTTGTCGATCGCTGCGTGGACGCCGCCCGACCTGCTGCGCGCCGAGTGCTGCTGCTGCCGCTGCCAAGCGATCGCCGTGACCGATTGTCGCCGATGATTTTTCTTGCCGCCGGCCACCATCATGCATGCGTGTGAAGTCGCAGCAAGCGTCGCCGCGTGGAGATCTTCATTTGTTCGTGCAGTACGTGAAATGCTTTCTTTTTTTTGTTGCCACTACTAGCTAGCCGCATGCATGAATACAAATTCTGCGTTACTAGTACTTGTATGCTACTGTGATGACAAGGAAAACAATTTAAGGAGGCTTCATTACGTAGGAGTTAACGTCCAGGGAGAAGCTAGCAAACTATAGAGGAGAAAATTAGAAGAGAAAAAACTAAAATACAGATTCGGTGGGTAACAATCTGTAATTTCGCTTCGCCTCTGTTTATTTGTTTTAATTAGAGATTAGAGAGGATTGTAGAATTTTCTAGTCGAAGTGCCAGTTATTAGATCTGTTTAGCCTGCTGTTCTGTTGAACGATTTATTCGGGTATCTTAATGGAAAATTTTGGAAATATCATCTACTAGTTAATTGTAGATAATTTTGATATCTTTCTATAGCATATTTTATCATGTCGATCGGACAAGTAGAATTCGAGTGATGATTTTCGGAAGGCTGCTGTCCTTGGGGTTGTCGCCTTTCGGCGCTGTTTTTGTAGATTGCGGATTAAAAATAGTAAATAGACTAATTAGAGTTTTTGATCTACATGAAAGTTGTAGATAATTGTCTAAGGGTTCTGTAGGATCTAAGAACTCGCATTTTGGTTGGGTAAAACAAAAGTTATGAATTTAGTAAGACCGCTGTTCCGAAGCGGACAGATCGGCTTTCTGGGCTAAAAACGGAGGGTTAGATGATTTAATTAGAAGACTTTGTAATCTAAGAAAATGTGGATAATTTTATAAAGAATCCAGAATGGGGTGGTTTGTGGTGATCGGACTTTCGAGTCAAAAGTTACGCTCGTTTTAGTACTAAGTCAGCAATGGGTAACTATTCGGTACCGGAGTAGCGTGGTATATTTGGGGACATGTAGGAGCGATGTCGATTGATTGTTGTTCTTATGATGCTGTAGCTTGTTTTGAAATTGTGTATTTAATGTAGGAGAGGCGTCGTACTTGTTGCCATCTTCTAGCCAAATCGTGCGCCGCAACTAGTAAAGGCAAGTGATGGTAGACAATGATCAATGATGATCACCGTGATTCTTTATCTTCTATTACCATTATTGTTGTGCTTTTATTTTATTTAATTGCAAACAATGGAATGACATGGTTATATCTTTGTTGATAAACATGATGAAAAGTTGGATATGATGTTTATGATGGAGTTTGCATGTTTGCATTCATAAGCATCTTTGCATATGAGCAGTGATCATGAATGATCACAACTCCACGGAGTGGAGGAGGTCCCGATCCTTATGGAGGAACGGGCTTGAGAGTGAATGTTGTCGCGAGCATTCACTCATGCTATACCGGTATACGCGAAAGAAGTGCATGTGGACATGTAGATTAGATTTGCATTGTTACATGAGATTAATGGGTGTGAATCAAAGAGAAGATAACTGCATGAGAATATTAATAGAAGTACCTGTGATGATAATGAAGTTATTGAATGCTGTTGATTTATTATTGTTCGTTGTTTATGGATGTGTTTGCTGAGTCGTGGACTCACCCTTGCTCTTTTGTTGTCTTTAGGTGATCTTCGTGGGCGCCGTAACTGAGAGCGAGTAGAGCACATGGACAACACATGATCATTTACCATAAGAATCTTTTCATTCAAAATTGGATTACTCTTGGATATGTTAGAGGTTGAATAAAGTTTAGGACAACGTTTTGGACTAGACTATTTGTTTTAATGATTTGGATTCATTGGTTGATGCTATTTTGGACTATTTACCTGGTTATATTCCCCTTGCTTATTTATTATCGTTTGATCCATAATTATGCATGTTCTTTTGTGATCCATGGATATGTTTATCGTTGTTTTCTTGCTGTAATTTTATAGTGTGTCGATAATTATTAGTTTAAAGAGTAGTGTGGTGGCATTCTAGGCTCAGTGTTGGGCTGAGGTGTTACAAAGAAATTGAGGCAATCTCCTCAAGAGCAAAGACCACCAACCTTTCTGACGAAGACGATGAAACAAACCGATCCGCGGCCACGACCACGACCACTGCCGGTGGGCGACCACGAACACGGCCTCTACCTCTTGCCATCTATGAACATCACAACAACAAAGCCAACCTTTAACTTAATGAGAATAGAAGTACAAAGTAATTCAAGCATCAGAGTAATAGGTGAAAACCATCAATAGAAATGCGGAAGTATTAAATTACCCAAACCCTCCTACTATGCACAGTGTGTCAATTTAATATTTTTGTATTAACCACAGACCTGAAGCCCGCTTTGATACCAACTGTAACACCCTGGCTATTCGGAAGCCAAGATGTCACACAAAAACTAATAAATACTAAGAATATACGACAATAACAATTTAATCAAGCTTAATTAATAAGAATCCATAAGTATCAACGACAAACATTAACAGTATCATGAGAGGGAATAGAAACATTCATAATAAAAACGTACGATGAGCGATATCCAAACTGCATTATTACAATTTGGGAACTTAATGAATAGTTGACATGAATGAAGGATAACAATAATATTTCTTATTTGAAAAAGGTGATGTGCAGCGTGCTGGACTACCCCTCAAAAGGACTTGCCCTCCTCCTCATTTACCTAAATAAAACACATAAAACAAGGATGAACCAAAGACTCGTAGTACTTAAACAAACGATGTAATCATAAAGCGAACAAAGCAAACCACAACTGTTTGTGCAAAACACCTTTGAACTCAAATGTATATGAATGAAATGGTATTATGCAATGAAGGAATGGATCGCTCACAACATATACGCAGATAGTGAGTGACACACCGTCGGTGTTCACTTAAGCCCGCATTTAACCAAGCACGGGACCTCAAATACCGTATGAAGAACGTTCATACGGGTGTCCAACAATTCCCACATTGGAATGGTGGGTCTTACATGCCCATTCTGGAATTGATGGGACTTAATCAAATTTCCACTCCCGTGGACGGAAACGAAACATGCATGAATGGAATGAATCATGTATCACAAGAAACATAAATATTGAAACCTATCCACATCATGAGCACAACGCAATAGCAATCATAAATTCGCCACATCATCATGCATTCCCTTGAAAACAACACAAATTAACACACAGTACTTGCCTTCCGTGCTGCGACGTACTAGGAAGCAACGAAGGTGTCCTTCCACCCACCGCCTCACCGCCTACACAAGCATTTACACGGAATAAGAATAACAAGGTATAACGTATCTACAAGTGTCCTATCATACCCTCTAACCAACCCACCCAACCAAGGGTTCAATTTGACAACTTCACCAAAAAGACCAGATTACTACTCTACTGGCATTTGTACGATAAAATTCACCATTAATTATCTGTAACTCCTAAAGATCTGAAACCAGTACTCATAATTTCCTAATGAACCAGGCTACGAAACTTTAGTTGGTGAGATCATCTGATTCGGCCAAAACAGAGGACTAATCTACCCAAGAAGACACCGACAGAAACTTGTCCAGATTTCAGAACAGTCGTAAAGAAAAGTCTGTAACTTTTAGTCTATAAATCCTATGGAGATGATCTTTATCAATCTGGAATCATGGAGAAATTATCTTCAAAAACCTATTTGGGTGGACTCCCTTAATCTGTCTCTATCTAGAACAAAACCGAAGAGCAACCAACAGTCTCCAAAATTTCTGACAGACAGAGCAGTGTTCGGTTAAAAATTCATAACTCCTAAACCACTGGGTGGAATCTCATGATCTCGGTGCCAAAAGAAATCTAACGAAACCAGGAACATATCTCTAGGATAGGTCAGTCCGAGATTCGGTATCTAAAGGGTCGAAACTGGTCGCGCAAGGAGACGGATGCGTTCTGGAATCTCCAGGACAGAACCCGCTTTAGATCTAATCCACCATTAATCAATAAACCGAATCAAACTACCACCAAAAAACATTCGTTACCCTTGAAGATCTGCAGGGAGACGTGGATCCACCTCCCAAGAACCTCCCTCCCTTCTCCTCCCTTCCCTCTCCAAGACCGGCCACAAGATCGCCGGCGAACGGTCGGCGGCGGCGCCACAGTAAGGAGACGGCTGGGAAGCTTGGGGGCGACACCGGGGATCTCCGCAGCAGCAAGACGCCATCAAAGAGCAGCAAGAAACACCGGGGAGGAGGATAATGGGGGTGGCGGCTCTAGGGGGGAGAGGAGGGAGTGGGGAGGCGGCTAGGGTTGGGGGCGCCTCCCCCCTCCCCTTGGCCGGCCACCCTTGGGCCTCCCCTCTTGGGCCGCTGGCGCGGCTCATGCCCAGTTGTCGTAAGAATGCGAAAACCCCCCTTCCCCATCAGAAAATTCTATTTATTTGCACTCTTTTTCATGCCCGACTTATTTTAAAACTCCCGACTCAAAACCGGGTATTACAACATAAGTCCCACCAGAAGAGAATATCAAGTTTCAGCCAATAAAATAGGTGTTGTCATCGAAACTCAAGAAACTCTTAAACATCAATGAAAGAAAAGTTAAACACGCTTAAATAAGTAGCAAGTGACAAAACTTAACCCCAACCTCAAATACTTCTGCTACACTTTTTCCTTTAACAAAGAAATAATTTCTTTGATTACAATTCACTTTGCCAACTCAACCAAATGAGCTTTTAAATTCAAACCTCATGAATTACTCAAGGACCAATTAGAATTTTCCAACATATCTCTTTGCTCAACAAATTCCAATTACCACATAACTCAGTGACTACCAAAGTCCATGAGTGCAACCTGTAAACTTTTCATTTAACTGATATTACAAAAGGCGATCAAATTACATTCTTTCCATAAGAATCGTCACCACACACACAAGTCATAATCCATTGCAGACAAATCTTACTAACATTAAGAATAATACACTCTTGACATGATTCCTTATAGTCAACTCTTCCCTTATAAAGCCCCCAAAAATTCACCAAATTGTGCCATACTGCTCTACCATCCCATCTTCAAAATGGGAGTATGCCAAAACCATACAACCTTACTACATCAACTACTTTGTTTTAGAAGGCATCCATTACACAAATTAAAAGTTTTACCAAGATCCTTCCATCAAGAACATGCTATTATCCGACGATTCCACAATTATGTAGGCATAAGCCACATATTTAATCACATCAGTTCAACTCTTAGTGATGCTCAACACCAAACCTTAACACACAACAATTGCATCCCAACTATTGTTGTTATCGACTGGCTTCATTATAAAGTATAGTTGCTACCAACCTATCTTTGCGAATCACAAGAATACTTACAACCACATATTCAACAGTTCCTCTTCATGTTTAGATTTCGGCTAAATGACACTAGAATTTAAAGAATCAAAATCTTGCATCGACCAAAAGTCTCACCAACACTACAACCAAATTCATCGCGTCATCTATATGGATGAACTATCTAGAACTCCTCCCATAACTTTTAGTTTCACCGATATTCAATCCCTTCAACCTCTTGTACACAATTCCAACAATTAATCATACTAAAGAATATGTAAATCTAGCAACCATATAATCATCAAATAGCCAATTTATAATAATTTCTGCATTAATGTCCTCTAAGGCAACATTGAAACACATCCTTACCGTAACCATCACTAATAGTTATATTAATCCATTGAGACAAAATACTCTAATTTATCTAAGAAATTTACCAAATTCCACAATCTTAATGATCAGACGAATTCATCAATATCTCACACTTCTTAATAAATATCAGGTTCCTAGTAGGTATAAACATACCTTCAATCACAGTTCATCAAGAACTACTAGAAGACAACATCAACTTAATCAATTTCACTACCAAGGATACTAGTTAAGATTAATCATGTACCATGCCATTGACCCAACTTGGTATCCATACCAAATCAATTATCTTCCATGCTTACAACTTCTTACCTTAATACAACAAAACGTTACAAAAGAGTTTTGTCACTTTCCTTCCTAAAGAAGAAGCCTAAAAGAAAGTACATGGGCCGAAACTTCACATAATAAAGAACTTGTAAAATATAATTTCTTTTACCCAAAATGCTGTTTAATAAGCGAGCCATGCTTCACAACAAGAAGACAAAACTCCCATGAAGGGACCAACCTTGCGGATCAACGACATTAACAAGTAGCCAAAAGTATCTCATTAGCCGAAAGAACAATATTTGTTTAAAAGAACAAATAGAGACCAATTGAAACCCACAACGGCATTGTAACCACCATTCAAGGAAAGTCCATCAACCGCAAAAGCGCAACTGTAAAACCAAATACAAACTCAAGGAAGACAACAACTTCCCGAAAGAGCTCATCTCCAACCTTGGTAACTAAGTTACTCGAGAAAAACCATTGATAACCCCATCCCACCAACAAGGGCACTCCTTGACTATGCCCATGACCACAACCAAACTTTACCTCTCGACATCGATTATCCCCACACAGAACCATCATATAATCAATTAATAACTAATCATACTCAATTAATATCAGCAATCATCAATACGATTTAACAGAAATGTGAATGCAATGATTTGCCCATTCCCATCCTACTGTGCACCAGTGTGTCAAATTTTAGGTTGATTAACCACTAGCAAATTTTAATTAATATATTAACCACGGACCTAAAGCCCGCTCTGATACCAACTGTAACACCCCAACCCATCAGGGGCCTGGAATGCTACTAAATAAACATGATAAACAATAAACATAAGGCATAGTTCTAAATTTCGGCAGAACCTCCTTTGTATAACTAGGTATACTGGAGGTTCCAACAGATGCATATATTATTATCAATATCTCAACATCCAAAGTACATGAAAGCATTCATAAATAATCTATTCAGCTAAAGCATAAGCAAGCGTAATTAAAACTTACCACTCTCATTATTACGAATAACCCCATGCATTCAGGCATAACCAAAATTAATCTTTAAACAATTTGCTTATTATTAAGGTACGACCTAAATGATAATCATCTTTAAAAAAATTATGTGGTAGTGAGTGCATCCAAAGCAATTCTACTCCCTCCCATGCATGCCGTTCTTGCAAGTGGTACCTAAAAGCACAACAAAAGCAAGAGGTGAGTCCAAAGACTCAACAAATATAACAAATGGCATCAACAACATACAAGCATGTAACTCATCAACTATACTTCACAAAATCACATATCAATCACTTTACACATGTATGCTATGCAATATGCTCAACATGGTCTTTATCTTTATCTTTCCCTTTTGCATTTTACCGGTAATGCAAAGTGCGCATCTGTCCATACAGACCCATGCCTGTAACATCTGGTACATGGACCTTTGCCCATACTCCACGTGTATGGGGACCTGAGCCCATGCTCTTCAAGCATGAGAACCTTTAGCCCGTCATTAACATGACGGGGACCTCAAGAGTTGCTTGGTCCTCACATTACCAAGACTTCAGTAAACCAACATAATGCATATGTGTGAATTCTCAAAATAATACAAATATGCCTCTACAACAACATTGCGTATGAATAAACTATTCTTACTCCAAAATCTCATAACCATATACCAACAACCATGAATAACACGTGATTCATATTTCTAGCAACCATGAACAATACCAATTATGCCATCATCATCACAATCATGAACACACAAGTACTCATAATATATACCAAATATTGCCATTCAATAATACATATCATATTCATCATTATACTTGCCTTAACCACGAGAGAACGAGGGTTGTACAGAAAGTGCTGCCCCCACTACCATTCAACCACCGAATAATAATTATAACACACGCTAAGACACAAAGAATGACCAAAACAAACTATATAACAACAACCATGGACTCGCAAAACATCTAACTCGATCTTGTCCTCAAATTCCTAAATGTCGATCTGTCCCCTCAGTGGATAGTCAACTTAACAAATCCATATCTATTGGTACATGAGTCCAAATAAGATGTTCTTAGACTTTATGGAAAGGTAATTAAATTCTCCAACTAAGTCTAGTTGGTGAGCCTTTCTGAATTGGCCAAATAATGCCCCTACCAGGCCAGTTAATAAAACATAAATTTCACGTCGGGTTCTCTGGACCGAGCACTAAAACTACTATAACCTTTGCTACGCAACTCGGAACGGGGTGATCTTGGAATCTATAGAATCACGACAAAACCAGCTACAATAGTATAGCGAGACAAGTCTCCTAATTCGACCTCCTATGAATTCTTGTATTCAGGTAAATTGTCATAAGTTTTCTGTCTCTGCAATCTGACAGTCAGCGAAACAGCGGCGGTAAAAATTCTATAACTTTTGATTGCCAACTCGAAAAATTGTGTTCTCTATCAACATGGAAAGATTATTGAATCCTATACAATATTAATTTTGGGTGTCTTTTCTAATTCGACATCTAAATAATTTATAATGGCCAGACAAGGCAATCTGGCAATTCTCGTCAGCTCTCCTGGTCAGTGGCGGTAAAACTACAATAACTCATAAACCGTAGGTCCAAATTAGGTGATCTCAGTGCAAAAAGAAAGCTAAAATCGAGGGCTACAACTTTCTAAGAGGCGATCAGATCAGAAAACGTACGGAGCTTAGCCAAAACTAACAAGCAACAACACTAAACAACACCGATCTGCTACCTCGTCTTGGCCGGCACTCCAACGGTGGTCTCCTCGCCTTTCCTCCTATGTACCGCAGAAAGGATCTTCGCTGGGGAGAGAGGTGGTGCTGCTGGGGAGGTGGTGGCGCAGGGGAGAAGAAATGGGTAGAGGGGGGTGGCGGCTTGGGGGAAGGGGGAGGCGCACAAGTGGGAGGGAGAGGGGAGGAGAGGGTGGCGGCTAGGGTTTGGGGGGAGAGCACCCTCCCTGGCTGGCCCCCCTTGGGCCACATGGGCCGTGGCCCAAGGCCCAAGTTGTCGGTAATTTACAGAAACCCCCTTGCGATCACTGAATATTGTGATTCCTATTTAATTCTTTCTCCTGAATATTCTTCTAATCGTTCGAATAAATTTCAGGGTATTACAAGTAGCCACCAAGATCTGCTCATAAGACCGCCAAGAGATGGTTGAACCACCACAAAGTAATACAAATCCAATATAAGATTTTGCACTATAAGAATTTGACAGTTAGTATGCGTATCTTTAGAATTTAGACATGATCATTAGGATCTATGCATGATCTTCATGATCTATGAATTGTCGACCAGCTGTATTTAAATTTTTAAGTGGTGAAACCTTTGAGGTGAATTCAAGCAGTAATAATCATATTAGCACCTTCCAGGCTTGACTAAATAAAGATTTTCAAAATCTCAAGTATGATGACTAGTGTTTAGTATATGCTCCCCCTGGCAAAACTTAAGGCTCATGACCGTAGTCTTAGTCTTCAACCAGTCGATGCTGACTTCGACTACCCTGAAGCAGAGGCAGCACGAATGATCGAAAAAGTGCAGTCGGTTGGCAAGAAGATCTCGGAGGATATGCAAATCGGATCTCCTTCGTCAGAGTAGTTTGTAATAGGAAATATATTGTACAAATAATTTCTTGCTTATGAATATAAATCATTATTTTCCTGCAAATTGTCTCTTCGAGTAGTCTGTAACTCATAAGACAAAAATAGAAATGAGAATTGAATTTTATAACTAAGAATTGAAGTCATATTTATTACTTTATCGTAGACCCCCACTATTTGCTTAGTTTAATTAGACAAATTAAGTAACTAGTGAAAAAGAGTGTGCTGAAAAATTCATTCAACTTTTCTTATTGAACTCGATTTTCTTGTACTGGTAGCAAGGGTTAGAAATAATTCGGCATTAGGAAATTCCTTCTAGTGGGTAAGACCACGTGCAGAGAGCAAATTTTTAGGCTAGGTGGTGTTACTTCCTTCGACTAGGTTAATCAAATCGAGCGTCTTAAGAGTAGTCGAACAAACTATGAAAGCTTGAGTCATTTAGAAAATTCTTTGTAAAATGAAGAAGTAAACTAATGTTAATTATTAAAAAGGGATTGCTTATAATTATTTTGATCACATTTTTTTGAACCTAATTTCTTTGTATTAGCAGCTAAAGTTAGGAACAGATTAACACTAGGAAGTTCCTTCTAGTGGGCAAGACCACGTACAGTAAAGAAAGACTACGACTAGGTGATGTTACCCTCCTTTGACCAGTGTAAAGAAAACCAAGTGTTTAAGAAGTTTTTGAAAAATTATCAAAGCATTGCTCAATGAAAATTTTAAGACAATAAAGATTAAAGAAAGCATAAACTTTATTGAGAATATAAGAGGTTACACATAGAACTTGCGTAGCTGATCAATGTTCCACAAATTAGAAAGAACTCTATTGTCTTCCATTGTTAGTTGTACTGAGCCTGCCCGCGTGACTTCGACCACAGTGTAAGGACCTTCCCACTTAGGGAAAAGTTTATTCCGATTAGACTGGGATTGAATCTATTTCAATACCAAGTCACCTACAGCAAGACTGCGAGGTTAGACCTTACAATTGTAGTATTTGGGTGGAGCTTATTGGTAGACTGCCGAACGGATTAAAGTTTGATTCCTCTTTTCTTTGAGTAGGTTAATGTCATCAGCTCGAAGTTGTTTTTGGCTAGAGTCGTTGTAATTTTCGACCCTTGTCGACCAAATATTTAGTTCAGGTGGAAGCATAGCTTCAAAGATCAAAACTAATAAAAAGGTTGTTTCGCATGTAGCACGACTAGTAGTCGTGCGAATTGCCAATAATACTGAGTGTAATTATTTTACCTAAACCCGCTTTATAAGCTGGTCGAAAACTCGAGTTTTAATTCCCTGCATAATTTGGCCATTTACCCTTTCGATTGCCCCATTGCTTTATGGATGGGCGACAGAGGCATAACATAGCTTAGTACCCAATTCTTCACAAAACTCTTAGAATTTTGCGCTCGAAAATTGTCTAGCTTTATCTGTGATGATTTGACTTGGAATACCAAATCGAGTGATCATATTTTTTATCACAATTTTCTTGGCTACTTCCATTGTTATCCTAGTCATAGGTTCGGCTGAAATCTATTTTGTGAATGTATTAATAGCCACAAAAAGGAACTTGAAACCCCCTGGTGCTTTTGGAAACGGTCCTAAGATATCGAGACACCAGGTTGCAAAAGGCCAAGAAAGTGTTATGGTTTGTAATGCTTAAGCAGGTTGGTGTATTTGCTTGCTATAAAACTGTCATTGTACATATTTCTTAACAAGTTCTTTAGAATCATGGAGGGTGTTGGCCAGTAAAAACCTTATCGAAAGGCTTTTCCGACCAGCGTGCGTTCTGTAGGAAGTGTGAGTTCCACAGATGCCTCTGTGTACTTCTTGAAGGAGATTAATATTTCTTTCTACGATATGCATCGCATGAGAACCCCTTGAATACCTCATTTGTAGATGACTTCTTCGACCAAAGTATAGATTTTGGCCTTACGAGACAAACGATCAGCCTCAAGATAGTCATTGGCTCATCGTGGTCGCTCAAGATACTCGTAGATGGGACTCATCCAGGTATCCTTGTATTCTAGGGAGGCTATCTCAATAGGAAATGTCTCTGGTGTTTTGACCAGGGACGTCTTCTGGAGATGTTCTAAGATGACTCCTTATCTAACTTGTGATCGGGATGAAGCCATAAGAGCTAACTGGTTAGCGAGGAAATTATCCTTTCGATGGATATAATGTAAATTGAAACTGAAAAAAGCTTTTCAAGCTTCCTAACTTCTGATAATTACTGAGATATGGTCAGGTTAGAGCATTGGTTCTATTTTTCGACATGATTAACGACCAATTTAGAGTCTCCTTTCATGAGTAGTCGTTGAATCCCGAGGGCTTTCACTGCTCTTATGCCAACCAATAAGACTTCGTATTCTCCCACATTGTTAGTAGCAGAAATGTTCAATTGGATAGCATATTTTAATGTTTCTCTTGTAAGTGATACCAACACCACCCCAGCTCCCGAGCCACTTAGCGTAAGTGACCCATTAAAGTACATTGTCCACTAGTCGTGGAATTCGTACTAGGTCCCTGAACAGGTTCATGATTTATCCATTCAGTGACAAAGTTTGCCAAAATCCAAGATTTAATGACCGTTCGGGACACGCAATGGAGATCGAACTCCCCAAGTTCAACATACCATTTTTCCACGCGCCCCACTGCATCCCTGTTCTAGAGAACCTCTTTTAAGGGAAACTCAGACGAGACAATTAACTTGTGTGCTTGGAAATAATGCATCAGTTTCCTTGAAGACATGAGGAGGGCACATAGAAGTTTTTGGACTTAAGGGTAACACTGCTTAGGCCCATATAAAACATCTCTAACGTAGTAAACTGGTCTTTGAACATTTTTGCGTTCTACGACCAGCACTACACTCACTGCTTGCAGCGCAGCAACCAGATATATTAGAGTGTCTCTTTTGGTTTCGAAGAAACCAGAATATGAGCACTCATAAGATACCTCTTGACATCCTTGAAGTCTTTGTTTGCCTCCTCTAACCACTCGAAACCCTCATATTTCTCATAAGTTTAAAGAAAGGAAGTCATTTTTCTCCCACTCGTAACAGCACTCATCGCACGACTAGGAGAAAAATGACTTCATTTCTTTAAACTTTTAAGGAAACATGAGGTCTTCGACTGGTCAGAGGAGGCAAACAATGCCTCCAGGATGTCAAGAAGTATCTTATGAGTACTCCTATGTTGGTTTCTCTGATACCAGAAAAGACACTCTTAATATATCTAGCTGTCACGCCACAGGCAATGAGTGTAGTGCTGGTTGTCGAACGTGAAAACGTCCAACGACCAGTTTACTACGTAGTGTAAGTTTTACACGGGCCTAAGGAGTGATACCCTCTGGTCCAAAAACTGTTATATGCCCTCCTTGTGTTTTCAAGGAAACTGAGGTATTATTTTCAGGCACACAAAGTAATTGTGCCGTCTGAGTTTCTCTTAGGAGAGATCCTCCAGGATAGGGAAGTAGCGGGACGCATGGCAAAATGATCGGTTGAACTTAGGGAGTTCGACCTCCTTTTCCAGAACGGCTATTAAATCCCAGATCTTGGCAAACTTTGTTGCCGAATGAACAAATCATAAACCTGTTTAGGATCCCCAGTATGAATTCCACAACCAGTGTATAATGTACTTTGATAGGTCACTTACTCTATGTGGTTCAGGGGCTGGTGTGGTCTTGGAATCTCCTATAAGAGAGACCTTAAAGTATGTAATTCAATTAAACTTTCCTACCACGAATAATATGGCAGAATACGAAGGTTTGTTGGCTGGCATATGAGAAGTGAAAGTGCTCGTGGTTCGTTGGCTACTCATCAGAGGAGACTCTCAATTAGTCATGAATCACCTCGAAAAAGAGTACTAGTGCTCTAATCCAACCATGTCTTAGTACTTATTGGAAGTCAGGAAGCTTGAAAAGCAATTTTTTAGTTTCAAGGTACGATATGTCTCTCGTAATGATAATTTCCTCGCTGACCAGTTGGCTCGAATGACTTCTTCTCTATCACAAGTACCAAAAGAAGTCTTTTTGGAACAACTCTAGAAGCTATTTCAATTCGTCGAGAAGATTGGCTTGACCACACAACCACACCCACGTCCCTACTACATCCAATGGTTCAATTCGTGTGGTAAATTAAAGGTACACAAAGTTGTGAAAGTGCAATTTTTAGCAGGTAATTACAAAGATAGTTCTGACTTTGATATCGTGCCTATGCAAGCATGCTCTTTGTTGCTCGGTAGACCTTGGATATATGACAATGATGTTTTGCACCATGGTAGAGCTAATACCTACTCATTTTTACATAAGGGTAAGAAGATTAAGTTGTTGCCTTTGACACCGGTGAGATTCGAAAGATGAAGAAGAGCGCTAAAAATGAAAGAAACACCGATAAGCATGATTCGAAAATCGCAAGTAGCAAACGTGTTTTCCCACCCAAAAGGGAGAAAGTGGCGTCTAGTCCTAAGTCCGAGGAATTAAATTGAAGGGATGTGTTATGATTGCCACTAAATCTGAACTTGCTGAAATTTATAATAATGAGTGCCATGCTATGCTTTGATATGCAAAATGCCCTATATTCGCTTGAGGACATAGCTAGCTCTTTGCCTCCCGTTGCTAACCTTTGCGGAGTATGTGGACGATTTCAACCGAGGTACCCGGGATTACCACCTATTCGAGGAATTAAGCATCAAATTGATTTGATCCCAGAGCGACTTTGCCAAACCGTACGCATATAGGACCAATCCAGAGGAGACTAAGGAAATTCAATGACAAGTCCAAGATCTTTTGGACCGTGGGTACGTAAGAGAAAGCCTTAGTCCTTGTCTTTGTTCAGTTCTTTTGGTTCCTAAGAAAGACGGTAGTTGGCGTATGTGTGTTGATTGCAGAGCCATTAATAACATTACTATAAGGTATCGTCATCCTATCCCAAGGCTAGACGACATGCTAGATGAATTGAGTGGTTCTATTATTTTCACAAAGATTGACTTGCGGAGTGGTTACCACCAGATTAGAATGAAATTAGGAGATGAATGAAAAACTGCTTTTAAAACTAAGTTCGGATTATATGAGTGGTTAGTGATGCCTTTCGGTCTAACTAATGCATCTAGTACTTTTATGCGTTTGATGAACGAGGTTTTACGTCCTTTCATTGGAAAATTTGTGGTGGTTTACTTTGATGATATCTTGATTTATAGCAAGTCACATGAGCAACACTTAAATCATATACGTGCTGTTTTTAATGCTTTAAGAGATGCACGTTTGTTTGGTAACCTCAAGAAGTGCACCTTTTGCACCGATCGAGTTGCATTTCTTGGTTATGTTGTGACACCACAGGGCATTGAGGTGGATGAGACAAAGATTGTAGCCATCCAAAGCTGGCCGACGCCTATTACTGTGTCACAAGTGCGAGCTTCCATGGCCTTGCTTTGGATTGTATCGGTAGCTTTGTGCGGGATTTCAGCACCATTGCCGCACCATTGAATGAATTGACAAAGAAAGGAGTGCCTTTCCAATGGGGACTCAGACAAGATAAGGCATTCAACTTGTTGAAAGAGAAGCTCACCCAAGCACCCCTACTCCAACTCCCTGATTTTGGTAAGACTTTTGAAATTGAATGTGATGCCAGTGGGATTGGGATAGGTGGTGTCTTGATTCAAGAAGGTAAACCAGGTTGCATATTTCAGCGAAAAACTAAATGGGCCTAGTTTGAATTATTCCACCTATGATAAGGAATTGTATGCTTTAGTTCGAGTGCTTCAAACTTGGCAGCATTATCTATGGCCCAAAGAATTTGTTATACATTTGGATCATGAATCGCTAAAACATATTAGAAGTCAAGCTAAACTGAATAAACGACATGCTAACTGGGTAGAATTTATTGAGTCATTCCCATATGTTATAAAGCATAAGAAAGGTAAGGATAATGTGATTGCTGATGCGCTCTCTAGACGTTATACCATGTTATCTCAACTTGACCATAAGATTTTTGGTTTGGAGGCCATTAAGAGTTTATATGTCACTGATTTGGACTTTAAGGAAGTGCTTGAACATTGTAAAGGAGGGAAGACATGGAATAACTATGTGCTGAATGATGGTTTGGTCTATCGTGCTAACAAGCTATGCGTTCCAGCTAGCTCTGTTCGTCTTTTGTTGTTACAGGAGGCACATGGAGGAGGTTTGATGGCGCATTTTGGAGCAAAGAAGACAGAAGATGTGCTGGTCACCCACTTCTTTTGGCCAAAGATGAGGCGTGATGTCGAGCGCTACGTAGCTCGCTGCACTACATGCAACAAAGCTAAGTCCCGTCTCCTTCCACATGGACTTTATATGCCTCTTCCTATCCTAGCGCCCCTTGGGAGGATATTTCTATGTATTTTGTTTTAGGATTGCCTAGGACAAAGAGGGGGAGAGATAGTATATTTGTAGTAGTGGATCGATTTTCTAAAATGGCATATTTTATATCTTGTCACAAGAGCGATGATGCTACAAACATAGCTGATTTGTTTTTCAGGGAAATCATTCGCTTACATGGAGTGCCCAATACTATTGTCTCGGATCGTGATGCGAAGTTTTTGAGCCACTTTTGAAGATCACTTTGGAATAAATTAGGGACAAAGCTGCTGTTCTCACTACATGCCATCCCCAAACCGATGGACAAGCGGAGGTTGTCAACCGCACGTTATCCACCATGTTGCGGGCTGTTTTAAAGAAGAACTTGAAGATGTGGGAAGAGTGTTTCTGCATATTGAGTTTGCTTACAATAGGTCAAGACACTCCACCACCACAAGAAGTCCATTTCGGGTAGTGTATGGTTTTAACCCCGTGCTCCTATTGATTTACTACCTTTACCGACCTCTGAAAAATTAATCTAGATGCTAAGAAGCGTCTTGCATTTATTCTCAAGTTGCATGAAACCACTAAAGAGAATATAGAGCATATGGTGAAAGGTATAAGGATGCTGGAAGTAAAGGTAGGAAAGTTGTCAAATTTAAACCAGGTGATTTAGTTTGGGTTCATTTGAGAAAGGATAGGTTTCCGGAATTAAGAAAATCAAAGTTGATGCCTAGAGCTGAAGGACCGTTTAAGATAATTAAGAAGATAAATGATAATGCATATCAATTAGAATTACTTGCAGATTTTGGGGTTAGCCCCACATTTAACATTTCAGATTTGAAACCATACGTGGGAGAAGAAGATGAGCTTGAGTCGAGGACGACTCCAATTCAAGAGAGGGAGTATGATGAGGATATCCCTCCTTCGGATACACGCACTACACAAGACCCTCCAGATCTGGGTGCTGAACTACACGGTCCTATGACAAGAGCTAGAGCACGTCACTTAATCGATCAGGTAAAGTCGTTTCTAGGGCTGAGTGTATTATTTGAGAACTCTATGATGCTGCCTAATGGAGATGATTTACTTGTACTCAGGAATCTAGGATTACGACCAGTTCAAGAAGGTCCACGACCAGTTCCGCAGGGTCTACGACCACTACAAGAAGACCTACGACTAGTTGATTCGATTGGGGCAATCTACGACCAGAAAAGCGAGCACAGTACTCGTTGGACACAATCTACGACCAAAGATAGCATGGACTCCTCAAGACCAGTCCTACGACCAGATCTTCCACCAGAAATACGCAACACAAGGTGCTGCGTCACCGTTTTGGAAACTAATAGGACTTTGTAAACGTGACGAGGTCGGAGTCCAGGTTGTGTACGCTTCATCCCACGGCCGCACAACCCTAGGTCGACCTCCTCACGTTCCCCTATATATACGATGAGCGCCATAGTTTAGGGCGGGTTTTTTCTTAGATTATTCTGCCAATTGCAGTTTCGCCGATTATCGGTTTGAGGAACCCCACTTGTAAACTTCATCCATATCCGCAATACAATTCAGATTGCATCTACCTTGTTCTTGTTTGTTGCTTCGATTGCTTGCAGGAACAATAACCTTCGTGGTAAGGTCGATCGCGTGCAAGCGTGGTCGATAACGACAGGCGTGCGGGTGTAGCGAATTGCGAGGTGACGATCTGTTGGTCGGAAGCCTCAAAGCGTCAACGTCCTCACGACGAACCAAATCGAACCTATCGGAAGATTGGGCCGCCGTGACTCATCAGCTTGAGTAAAAGAATTACCCTCAGTATTGTTGGCAATTCACATGGATGCTACTCGGCCTACAGGTGAAACATCATTTTTCTAGTTTTTGGGGTTGAAATCATGCTTCCACCAGGACTAAATATTCGGTCGACAAGGGTCAAAAATTACAACGACTCTAGCTAGGAACAATTTCGAGCAGATGACATTAATCTTCTCGAAGAGAAACAGAATCAAATTTTAATCCGTTCGGCAGTCTACCAACAAGTCCTACGCAAATACTACGATTGTAAGGTCCAGTCTCGTAGCCTTGCTGTAACACCCTGGCTATTCGGAAGCCAAGATGCCACCTAAGGATACAACATATGAACAATTTACGGAATAAGATTCAATATGCATCTATCCAAATATCAATAACAGGATAACGAGGTGAAAGCAGCCAATACATCAGTGGCAAATAATCAAGAAACTAATCATGGAACGACATGACATGAAGTTTAAACATTACTTAATACAGTCCATCTCTCATCAAGGAATATCAAAGTTGAAACCATTAATGAAATTATCAAGTAATGTTCTGTGTGCAACATGTTGGTCTACTCCCTTCCCAAAATCATCAACATCAGGGTGGATCACCTAAATAACATTGAAAGCAAGGGTGAGTCGAAACTCAGCAAGTACCATATTAGAATAATCAATCAAATAGTGGACAAATCAATTCAATTGAATTATGAACAAATCTTGCATCACATACATGATTGAATGGAATGAATACATGAATGGATGGAATGAAAGAATGCACTGAAGGAATGGACTAATCACACTTATACTGGGTATAGCGAGTGTAACACCCGCGGTGTTCACTTAAAGTTACCGTATGAAGACCGTTTCATACGGGTGTCCAACGTGGCCCACATTGGAATGGTGGATCACACGTACCCATTCTGGAATTGATGGGTTTTCAAATGCCCATACTGGAATTGATGGGTCTTTCAAATGCCCATACTGGAATTGATGTGTCTTTCAAAATTCCACTCCCGTGGACGGAAATTAAAGCATGTATGAATGGAATGAAGCAAGTAATATGAATGTCATCATTTTTCCTCAATTATCAATTTGAAACATATCAACATCATGAACAAGTGCAAGAACATACACGTATACATCACATCATCATGCATTCAATTGAAAATACCACAAGTTAATATGCAGTACTTGTCTGTACTGGAATATGAATGTTGAGTAACTTCGTTGATTGAAAACATGAATCATAGAAATATTGGCATGAACACAAACACATCATTCATCAATGTAAAGGATTCAATGTACATGCCTTTCGCGTTGCGACCCGCTAGCAAGCAATGAAGGTGTCCCCACACGCGATGCCTCACCGCCTACACAAATATTCCCGAAATAAGAACAACGTGGAAGTACATTGCTACCGGTGTTCTACAATATCTCCTGACTACCCAATATACCGCATGCACCGAATTGAAAATAAACTATACTGACCGATTTCAATTTCTTCCGATCAGCGGTACGAGAAAAAGCATATTTGATTATCTGGAATTCAAAATGACCCGAAACCAGTGCCCAATGAATCTTAACGCACGACACTACGAAACTCTAGTTGGCGGGGTTCTCTGATTCGGCAGAAACAGAGGACTAAATAGTCACTGAAAACACTGACAGAAATCTGTCTAGATTACAGAACAGTGGTAAAGAAAATGATGTAACTTTTATTCTACTGATCCAATTGAGGTGATATTTATCAACATGGAAAGATAATTTAAAGGGCTACAATAACCTATTTGGGTGGGAGTTCTGAATCTGACCGTAAATAGATCAAAACCGACGAGCAACCGACAGTCTCCAAAATCTCTGACAGACAGAGTAGTCTGCGGTTAAAAATTCATATCTCCTAAACCACAGGGTGGAATCTCGTGATCTCAGTGCCAAAAGAAAGCTAAGGAAACCAGGAACGTAACTGTAGGAGAAGAAAACCCGATATTCGGCCTCTAAATAATTCATAATGGCCCGATAAGAAAATCTGCCAAAACACGCCACTGTCCCGACAGTCACGGTAAAACTATCATATCTCCTAAACCGTAACTCCAAATCAGATGATCTCGGTGCCTAAAGAAAGCTAAGATCAAGGGATACAACTTTCTGAGAGATGAGAAGATCAGAAAACGTACGAAACTTACCCAAATCTGACGAACAAATCAGGCACATGATAGGGAGGAGGGTGGCGGCCGGTTGGAGAGGGGGAGGAGGGGGTGGCGGCTTGGGGAGGGGAGTGGGGAGAGAGAGGGGATAGGCTAGGGTTTGGGGATGAGGAAACCCCCCCCTGGCTGGCCCCTCTCATGGGCCCCTCTGGTGCGGCCTGTGCCAAAGTTATCGAAAGATAGCTGAAAACCCCGCCGATTCAGGAAATTTCAGTTCTTGTTTGCATTTTCCCTCCCCAGCTGCTTTTCTAATTACCCGATCCGAATCCAGGGTATTACACTTGCTATAGGTGATTTGGTATTGAAAAAGATTCAATCCCAGTCTAATCGGAATAAACTTTACCCCACGTGGGAAGGCCATTATATAGTGGCCGAAGTTACATGACCAGGCTCGGTACGACTCGCAATGGAAGATAGCCGAATCCTTTCTAATTCTTGGAATATCGACCAGTTAAGCAAATGATATGTGTAATATCTTGATTTTTCAATAAAGTTTATGCTTCATTCAATCTTTATTATTTTAAATTGAGTAGTTCTTAGATAGCTTATTTCGACTAGAGTAAGCTTTTATAATTTGTTGTAAACTCTGTTTGTTTAACTTGGTTGGAGGAAGACACCACCTAGTCGAAGTCTTTCTTCTCTACACGTGGTCTTCCCCACTAGAAGGAACTTTCTAGTGATGTGCTATTTCTAACTCCCTCTATCAGTACAACACAGTTAAGTTTACTATGAAAAGGCCGAACGAATTTTTAAGCACTCTTTTCGTTTATCGAACTAATGTTGATGCTCTCGATTTGATTCACTTGGTCATCGAAAGCAACTCACCTAGTCGAAGTATTTTCTTTCTGCATGTAGTCCTGCCCACTAGAAGGAACTTTGTAGTGTCAATTTGTTACTAACTCTTGTAACCAGTGCATAACAATCGCGATCGACAACGATAGTCAAATAAACACTTTTTAAGAAACTCCCTTTTTGCACTATTTACTTAGTTTCTAACTAAACTAAGAAAGTAGTCAGGGGCTAGGATAAAGTTATAAATACGACTTCAATTCTTAGTCTTAAAGGTTCAATTTTCTTTTTTATTTCTTGTCTTATGAGTTACTAACTACTCGATGAGATAATTTGTAGGAAAATGAAGGTTTGTATTCATAAATAAAAGATTGTCTTTACAATAATATTCTCTATCGCAAACTACTATGATGCGGGAGATCCGATTTGCATCTCCCCTGTGACCTTCTTGCCAACCAGTTGTACTCCTTCTATCAGCCGTGCTGCCTCTGCTTTATGTAGTACCCCGGCCTACTCGTAGTGTGGCCCATGTGACCCATGAGTAGTTGTGGAGGGATTAGTCCCGCATTGCTTGTTTCAAGTGAGTTGTAGTGGTATATAATGCCTGATGGATCGAAACATAGCACCTCCGGGTTAACCCTTTTACACGAAGCGAGGACGAAAGTGTAAGTGAGGTGCTATGTGTGCGCGGGTCCGTCCCATGGTGGGTTGAGCATTGAGACGATGTTGGGTCAGGGTGTTACAGATGGTATCAGAGCATCAACCTTCACTGCACGGGCGCGTGCGGGACAGGAGCGCGGGCATATGGCGCATGGCACATGTGGGCCCGGAGTGGACACATGCCATGGCATATGTGCCGACACTGGACGCACAGACGTGTACCGAGGGGTGGTTCTGGGCATTTGCCGCGTATGTGGTATACTGCCGAGGGCGTCAGCCCTTAGGGGCGGTGAATGTAATACCCTGACCTGCTCGTAGTGTGGCCCATGAGGAGTTGTGTGGTGGGATTAGTCCCACATTGTTCGTCTCAAGTGAGTTGTAGTAGTATATAATGCCTGTTGGATCCAAACATTGCACCTCCGGGTTAACCCTTTTACACGAAGCGAGGACGAAAGTGTAAGTAAGGTGCTATGTGTGCGCGGGTTCACCCAACGGTGGGTTAGGCATTGAGCCGATTTTAGGTAAGGATGTTACATTTAGGGCAGTTGAAATCGGCTTCAATTGGTTGAAGGCTAAGATTACATTCATGTGCCTTAAGCTTTGACAAGGCATAACTTACTGCACTTTCGACCGCCTATTTTATCGAGTCGGCTTGATTGGTCTTCAGACTTGTTATTAACTCCTGCAAAGTTTCAACATCTTGTCCAATGACACTCGTATGGGCAGTCATGATGTCTCCAAGAGGAGTGACCTCCTTAGCACCAATTCCTTCGAGCACATTGTTAGGGAGGAAAAATGTTGTCTTTAAGATTGGTCTTCGTTGACTTCATCTTTTTCTAACTACGAGTCGAAGTTTCTTGGAGTCGTTTTATTTCGACTGCTTGCTCTGAATATATAGTACGACCAGTCAGATATATACCTCCTAATGACTAGTAAAACTGGTCGTAGGTAAAAAATTTCTTACCTACTAGTCGACAATAAAGTTTCCTGACCTCGTTGTCATGGGAGACAACATTCTTTGTACACTGCTCTTCACACGACTTTGTGCTCTTATATTTTTATTTGTTGTTATGGGTGAGCTCGCTGATCACCAAGGTCTTTGATTCGACCTCAAGCATTCTTTAAGGCCGATTTCAAGCTCTTCTATTCCTTACACTTGTTTTCATACCTTTTGACCCTCTTTACACCAGTGAGAGAATAGGAATATCACCTAGTTGAAGTTTCTCTTATCTGCACGTGGTTTTTCATCCACTAGAAATAACTTCCTAGTGTTGATCAAACCCTTGTACTCTTTACCAAGATAAAGAATTAATTCCAAAAGGTATGATCGAAACCAAGGAAACAAAGTTTTATTTCATAAACTCCAAGAAATACATATCACATGTTAACAAAAATTGAAAGCATCTAGTTACATTTCTTCTAGCTGGTTAGTCTTTTCGACTAGTTCCACGGATTTGTTCTTCAAAGTGGTCGAAGTTGATCTCCATCAAAAGAAAGCAGAAGATATGTAAATTGGTAAGTGCTTGTTCAGTATGTTGTTTCCTCCGATATGAACTTCGGTCTTGATTAGAAGCTACACATCATGGACAATGAAGTACTCACTTGGTCATCGTGGATCTTTTTCTACCAATTTTCTGAGGACTTCAATCTATATAACAAATTGACTTTTTGACCATCTTGAAGTCATGTTCCATGGATTTTCACTTTACCATGATCTTACTCATAGTGAAAGAATACCAAGGCAATATGAGTTCATACTCATAAAAAACATTAAAGATAGAAATCTCACCTGTCTCTTTTAAGGACCGCAGTTCATCATCTATCCTTTTCCACTTCAACAAATGTTTTGGAGAAGTTCTTCCAACAACATTAAAGATGGATAACTTCCTCATGTCCATCATTGATTATTTCCATTCGAACTTAGGTCTGACTATTTCTTATAAAGAAATCTACTCGAACCTGAGGAGTTTGGAGATGAGAACTTTAAGGAGAAGCAGAAGTGAGAATGATAGAAAGACTATGAGTAAGTTTTCAGTTCTACCTTTCTGATGGTTATTTGTAACCATCAGCTGGTGATAGAATTCAACGAATAAGAATGAAAGCCCAACGGTTAAAATTCTATTGGAAACTACGCCCAATAAATTGTTGGGAATCAAAGAATCGCCATCTCTTCGGAGATTGCTCTCCATAAATGAGACTTTCAACAGATGGTTGGGATTCCTTATCTGTCTGTTCGGGAAAAGCAATCCTGTCTTTACAACTCAAGCAAAACTACCTTTTTGACCAAGTCTATTTCTAGTCAAATGAAATGCTAGTTGGAAAGACTTTGCTTTTGACCACAACTATTCTACGACCTCCTTTTCAAAGTAAGTTATTTTCACTTTAATTGGGGGGGCTAGATGACGAGGATTTAATAATCCTCAATTAGTTAAACTATTTATCTATAATTGTTATTACAGATAGCAATATCCCCATGATAGTTTTGAGTATATCCCTTATCGTTTATAAGGGAGAAGCTTAAAATAATTAGTTGTAAACCATCCTACAACCACCCTGTATGATCGTAAGATGTTTTACTACCATGTCAGAGTCGTAAGCCTTTCTACGACCACCTCATGGTCGTAAGCCTTTCTACGGTCAGATCAATTAAGACCACCCTATAATCGATAAAGCCTATAGACATGCGTGCCTAATCGATTAAGAACTCTTATGCGTTGTGATCAATACAGAGCAGTTAATATACACTATTAATTATCTAGGATAACTGCACATACTACGCCTCTGTCTCCAATGATAACTGCCATGCGACGTGGGGTGTTATCTCCCTGACAATAACCTCCATCAACATACACATTTCATCAAGCGTTAAGGTACCTCTTGGTCTGGAGTAACTGCCACCCCTTCATGCGCTATATAAATGTAAAAGTCAATGGACATTGGGGCAGATCGGGAGGAGACATCTAGCATTAGTTTTCTTCCTGGTTGTAAAAAAGCATAAGTGAATACATTCACATAGGAGTAGGGTTGTTATTCTATAAGGATAAGGCCTGAACCTGTCTAAATCCCCGTGTCTTTCTCTACGCGATTCTAATTCTAGGAGATCTCCAAATATTCATTCGTAAGATCGATTCTAGATTATCGACAATAGGATTAAATGAAATTTGCAGAATTCCTAAATAATTAAATAATTAACCTAAACCACAGGGTCTAAGTTGCAAAGGAACCTTAGAACGTACTGATATGGCGCAAAAATTGGATTCCCGAAGGGTTATTATGCAAGAATATATAAAAATCCAAAATTCTCTGTAATTCCCCGAAGCTCTAGGGTTTTTTTCCAAAAATTTCCTATCCATAATTTTTCCTCATAATTTTTAGAATTATCAAGGGCCTTTCTGCAAATTTTTGGGTTTTCATTTGTTTTTTCTTTCTTTTCCCCAAAAAGATGGGTCAGGCTGGCCCAAAAAGGCCACTCGGGCTGCTTGGGCGTAGAATGAAAAAGGGGTGAGTGCTAGGGTTGGAACCCTAGCGCCCCTCTGTTGGCGCCAGCAATGGCCAGCGGCGGGTGGCGCAGCAAGCATGATGTGGCGGTGGGTGCGGCGGCGTGACGGGGCAGTGCGTGTAGCGGGTTGAGTGGTGCCGGTGCTCGTGGCGGCACATCGGGCGCTCGGTGGCTGGCGTTGTGATTGCCAATTTTTTTTCTTGTTGTATGAACAGTAATCTGCATAATCATTGATCACAAACTGCAATAAATAGTAAAATAATCGGGGTCGAAAAAGAGGGATCCGACCGACATACCGATTGACCGGAACAACGAGTCGTACTGATAACGTGTTAAGAAATCGATACCGTAGTTGGGAGACGGTCAATCCAATCACACAATGAAACCAAAGAAAGAGACACAATATATAGAGGAGATCCAATATCTTTGTTCATTTGTTTTTTTTTTGTATATGGGGTTGTCCTTTTATCTATAGCTCATACGGATGAAATCCCTCCAGGATAATTTAGTTTTTTTCACCGTAATTAGGTTTTGTAACAGCTATGAGCTATACGCGCGTACGTCGACTGAATGGCTGAAGTTTTTGGACGTATTGGCACATCTCCCCTTTATTCTCTTTCCTTTTCTATCACCACACTATCTTTCAATCGCATCCATGCGTCCGCGCAAAATGAATCCCTCCCGTCATTAGCGGCGCACAATTTCGTCTCGCTCGCGCTATAAATTCTAAGGAAGGGAGCGAGACCCTTCGCTCACACTCTTCCTCGCTCGCACTATAAAAAAAGGCGCCAAGAGCACCATTAGTGCTAATGCAGTTCCAAAAAGTGCAAATTTGGAAGAAAAAAAACTATGTATTCATGGCTTGTGTTATCCTGACCCATTAATTAAATCCCAAAAGATTTATTCGGTGCTAATGCATGGACATTAAAAAAACATTCAGAAAAATAATGAGAGAAAAAAACCACGCAGAGAGATGGCGTTTCCATTGATGATAGGATTAATTAACAAACGAAGCTATCGTTATCTCGAATGGGTGGGTGGTAACACAAGTAGGATTATCCCTTTAATTATTGCCTGTCGCATCGGGTGACTCGGCCGCATGGTAATCGTACGGTATCCCCTCGGCCGCACGGTCTTCACTTGGAAAACAACGCAGTGACCGTGCGGATGAGGATGCCGCACGGTCTTTACTAGGAGAACCGCATGGTAACAATGTTGTGGATATCATAGGGATATATTCATGATATTATGATGATGTTACAATTGACAATGATATTGATGGTTTGTCGAAACACGCGTTTTCGGCAAAGTTTCGTGTTCTGTCGTGAAGTCGCGATCAACAGCCGCTAGGGTTTTGGCTAAGAGACTAGCGGTCAGACCGGCCAATGGGCAACGTTCTGACTGGCCATAAAATTTGTTTTGAGTTTAGAGCTGGGCCAAAAATAGAGGGTGTAGGCAAGAGAGGAGATTCTCCTACACTTGGTCTCATTTTTTAGAGCTTCGAGTCAAAAAGTTCTATTCGTTTGAAATTTTCAGAGAGGTTTCAGATTTCCCGAGAGAAAAATTAGCTAAGTCCCTTGCTGGACGGTCAGACCGACTGGGTGGCGGTCAGACCGGCCATGGGTGGCGGTCTGACTGGTTTTTACTTGTTTGCCGACCAGCTTAGCGGCGATGTTTGTTGGTTAGGTTAAGTTCATGGGTTTCAGTGCATATATGTTGCATGATGCATATTTTGACTAAAATAGGTCAAGTTGTGAAGAACTTGTTCTCAAAATCGATTTCTTTCTTTATTGTTGTGCAGGAGGCTTGGAGGTCAACGACGGTCAACGGCGAGGATGATCGGGAATAAACTTGGAGAGCTGAGGTTCAGAACGATCGAGGATATTGGGTGAAGTCAATAGACTCAAGTATGGCGCAAAATGAACAAGGATGACCGAACGGAAGTTTGGTGTGACAGTTTCATCAAGCGACACGGTCGCAAGTGCCATGGTGGTTTCGGTCATGAAATGGATGGGAGAGACTTGTCGACATGAAGAGAGTCGTTGATCAACCTACACGTGGCGAAGCATGAGATTGCTTCATAAAGTTTGAACTCGGTGCGTGGAGAAGGATCGAGAATGGGTATTTTGGTAACTTCACAAAATACCACCTTGATGGCTTCGCTAAACCGCGGTGCAAGACGGCGCAAGAAGAAGTGGTTTAGGTCAAGAGAAGACGAAGACGACTCTTTAAAATACGTGCGTGAGTTAAACCCATTTGTATGTAGGCTTAACAGCTGTCCATTAGGAATGTCCTTATAGAAGCTAGCCTCCACTATAAATAGAGGAGGGTGCTAGCTGTGCACCTACCAACTATTGTATTGAAGAAACTCTAGTTTGTGTTTAGGGAGAGAAAAGTGGAGAGGTTAGGGTTCTAGAGAGTTGGATTGATTATGTGCTCAAGTGTTGAGCCTTTGTCCTCCAGGATGGAGTTGTTGTAAACCAATATCAATCTCGAATCAATCCAATCAAGACTCCTCAAAATGAGTCTCTTCTTGTTCCTGCTCTCTCTTTTGTGATTATGGGGTTTTCTTTGATCCATTCGTTTTATTTTGGTTTTTGGCCTGGATCTTACCTATTGTGATATGTCGGAATGCATCTAGGATCATCTTGATCATCTATCACCCACGAGCAAGTGTTTGGATCATATTTTTTATTTTGACTCGGTTTTGAAGCAAACTCACTCAAACGTAAAAAGGTTGAAACTTTAACAATGATCTTCACGATCCTTGATTGGAATAGGTTCTATGTTTCAAGTTTCGTGAAGTTTGGAGGTGTGGATCAAAAGTTAGGCCAATTTATGATTTTTAGTTCGGGCAGATTTTATTGTTGATCGTGCGGAAGGTCAGATCGCCCTATTGAAGAGGCCAGACCACCCTATGGAATGGTCAGACCACTAGGCTGAGAGGTCTGACCGTCCAACTATTTGAGAATTGAGTTTTTAGTGATTTTGGTTGTTTTGCTTCGTGGTTTCGATTGAATTGAATACAAGTCTTCCACCGTTCTTGTATATTGATATTCATAACTCTCATAGCTATTACAGTGAAATACGTGTTGAATTCGATTAAAGTGAAAAAGAGATTGTACTCCTATTCATCCCCTTTAGTCGCCATTTCAGTCCAATAAGTACAAACGAGACTCTATTTCTGCAATTCCAGCAGGATAAAAACCATTTTCGCTGATTCATACGAAAAATGTGCCACGGCCAAAAACTCGAATGGCTGATCTGTGTCGTTTGCTCGTTTCGGTCCAAACACGCGCTGCCTGCCCCGTCGTGGGAGCAGGAGCAGCGTCTTTTATCCTCGGCAGCCTTTTCACCTTTTCTCCTTTTTGCCGATGCCCTTCATTTGCCCCGCGGTATTTAGCGCAACACGGGCGACACTTTTACTCTCTGCTCTCTCTTTTCATTTCCCTCCTCTCTAAAGTCTACAGGATCAGAGCAGTGGCATGCGCAGCAACTTGCTGCTGCTGCTCGTTGCCTCGTCGCATTGCGTGCCTTGTTTTGATTAATTAATTAATCACGGTTTAAGCATACACACACACACGCGCGACGCATAAATCGCGCGGGAGATGGGAGATGGGAGATGCCGATGAGATCGTGCCAGCCACGCTCACAGCTCCGATGCGTGCGCCCGCCGCGCGCAGGCAGCTGGGCCGGCGCGCGGGTGATTAATGTGGGGCGGCTGCGTGGCATGCGATCTAGCTCTGCACCTGCATGCTGCTGTTTGCTCAGTTCATGAATGTTTATGTTAGGAGTACAGTACTACATATGTGTGCTGCTTGGACCTGCTTGGTGGTATTATAAATGGTGACTACTGGCTACAGGCCACCGACCGAGTGGCCGGCCGGTTCATGAATAATGTACAAATGGATCGAGGGAGGGACCGTTGGTTCAACTGTGTGCATGTCGATCGAGTCGTCTGCATACATTTGGACTGACATGGCCCAGATGGAGAGGTGGGTTTTGCCAAATGGTGTAAGCATTTCGAGCTCCCCTACCTTGTATAGTTGAATTTCTTCTGCCTGCGCTAATTAATTAAGGGGTAATTTTGGGGATTTCCTGCTGATCTTTTCTTATGTACGGAGAATTCCTAAGACGCTCTTGTAGTTAGCTAGCTGTAGTATTATTTCATTATACCTTTCAAACTTTGCTATCTTCAAATACAATACAATACAATACAATACAATACAATACTATGAAAAGTTTTTCAACGTGAAGAAGGCCGCGAGCTTTCATGATCATCATAATCTACATGCATGCAGTGCATGATTGATCTGGCCCGACAATGTCCAAGAATAATCCCTGCCGATGAGTGCCCACCCTAAGCCTAGCTACGACGCTGTGGCAGAGCCTTGGCTCTTTTTTGTCTGCTGCCCTGCCATGTACACATCATTTTGCCCATCTATACTATACACTGTTACCATACACGGAGATCAGTAGCCGCTACACGTACGAACTACGAACAGCACGGGCCCACGCTGCATAAAGGAAAACAGGGCATGCTGTTGTGTTCGCAGGTCATCATCATTTCCTGTCATTTTACCATTGAACCGTCCGCGGCCGGATAGTTGGTCATACTCGTTCACTATTACCTCTCTTATTATGCCCTCCATTTTTTTGTTTTTTTTGGCAAAGCTATAGTATGGTATAAGTGATTTGCTTCAGATGTTGGGTTGGGATGAGCCCACCATTTGTGTACGAGAGTTTTCTCCTTATGTTCTCTACTAGTGCAATTTGAGCCTATGCTGCTATCCATCTGTTTCTACCTTAATTCGATTTGTACTAATTGTCGGTTTTTGCCCTTGATAAGAAAAAACACAGGTTTACTGAACTCTTTCTAAGTTGCCCTTTTCAAAACTCCCAAGTCGTTTTTTCTTGGCTTTGGATTAGCTCTCGGATGTGGGCGTGATAGACTGATCGTATGATCCAATGATTCAAAATTCTGACTTGAACTTACAAAAGCATAAGTTATCTTCAAATAGCACGCCCATCTTGAAATTAATCCAAAGCCTAAAAACAAACCTGACCCAGAGTTTTTACATCCATATCTTACCGTAGGCTTCGCACTTTTATCCTTGCCAGCGAAATGCACGTGTTTTACTATAAATAATAATTATCTTGTTACCCTAGTACGTTGAGTCGATGTCATTGGGCTCGAGCTGCTCCACGCCCTTAGCTCCGAATCCATGGTTGGCCAAACTCTAACCCAGTTGGTTTCACACCTCCACCGCCGTGCTCAATTTATACCACGCCCAGACGAGCTTGTCGTTGTGACTCCATCGCAATTTGTATTGAAGTTAATCTGTTTGTTTGGAGATGCTTTTTTCTTTGTGTCAGAGATTTTTAGAGAAGCGCGAGGGGTGAATGAACCACCGCGGCCACCACCAACTCAAAAATTAATAATAGCAGAGAAATAGAAGTATTGACCAACTGTTACACAACAATGGCCCTCGAGCCCTGTTTCGCCCGTGACTTTGTGACTCCGTAGCGGTTTTTTTCCTCTGCGTGACTGACCACGCCATGCATGTTTGTCTGCCTCTGCTCCATGCATCGCTATGCCACCAGGACGTACGGATTCAGTGTACTACTTACTAGTCGAGTTTTTCCAGGGTGCATGCAATGGTGAGGCTCGGTGCTATGTGCTGCTGCTGCTGCACCCGTCAATCATGCGCCGCTGGAATTTTTGCTAGACACAACAGTCACCGAAAACGATGGATCATCGTTTTTTTTTTTTTGAGACTCAAACGATGGATCACCTTGGCCAGGCCATATTTGCATGGGACGATAGATATAGGCCGAAGAGAGAGCACAGTTATCCCTGCATAATGTGGGCACTGTACGCGCAAAAGGCCAAGCACACCGCCCACACTAAAAACAAACTCAAAATATGTTTAAATGGCCTCTCAATAGTGGCTATGAACGCTCGATGTTGACGCAGATTCTAGTGGTGTGAGTGATCTAAAATTAATACTTGGTATAAAGCAAGTGCACATGATATATTGACCGCAATAATTTAACCTCTAAGTGGCACATCGAGACAACACTCCCCCGTTCATAACTATAAGTTGTTTTGGATACCAATTAAACACAATTTATTATTACTTTATGTATGTCATTGTTATCAAGCGATCAGTCGCAAATAATGAGCCATATATATATATGCATTTGCATATTTGCCAGTCCCACTTCACATGTCCTAATTAAGTTTAAATGCTTGTATTATGTGTACCTCAATTTGGCGTGGGAGTAGCTTCAGTTCATAGACGAGCTAAGCCGAGCCTCCGTTTAGCTTGTTTGGTAAAGGCAGCCAACTGACTAATTCACTAAGCTTGAATTGTAGTTGTCGCCGCTAATTTTGGCTGGCAAAATAGTCGGTCACGTCAGCATAGAAATGGGGAAAAGTCAAGAAGACTAAGTCAACGTCGAAGAATCCAGAATGGCTGAAATCGGATATGAAGTAACCGACAAGAAAGGAAAGTCGATTTTAAAAAGATTAAAGAAGGAATGTTTGACTCATGTAGAAAGATCCATTCATAGAAGGAGAGACGGGGAGGAGGAGATCAATATGCAAATGGAAATGAGTTTTTTTGGAAGACGGGGTTGGGCTGATACAAACATACATGATTGAGTCGGCCGCGTTTAGGAGTCATAGTATATGCTGTATAAACCAGGTACCAGTTGATGGGGAAAAAATACACCCAATCAACCAAACACTTTTGCATTTACTTTTTCTTTTACTTTTACCATGTACATTAGGAGTAGTTTGTAGCTAGTAGAACCTTTCCTCTATAATTAGATCCATGTTCATCTACTAAATCTATTTCGAGTTACTACCGTCGACTTCGTCTTGTTATCGCACCTGAAACAATTTTCCCGCAGCATCAGTAATTTGCACCGGTTAGCTAGAAAATCGACTAGCACGTTGCTAAGAGTCGCCCTCCATAGGGATACGGTGCTTGCCACCTTTGGGACACTTTTCTGGCGGCAATAGTAATTTGCACCCCCCCCCCCCTTTGCCATCTGCAAAAGGAATTCCAGTTTACAGTAAAAGAGCAGGGTGCTACTTTGATTTTGGCTGGCATCGTCATTCCCTCACTACCGAACGCCCTCAATACGCACGCCTTCCTAACGGGCTCACGGCACAGTAGAGCATGGCTAGAACGGATCATTAATAGCTTGTTACAAAGAGTGATCACAGGCAGCATTAGTAGCTAGAGACAAACGACAGGCGATCCAGACGTGACCACCGTACAAGCAAGGTGCCGCTGCCCTGCGCACGCGGAGGCGGCCAGCCGGATTAGCTCTCCTCCGCGCCTTGACCGGCCGCGCAAAAGCGATCGAGCCGCACGACCGTCGATTCGAACTAAACCGAACAAACCATTTTGTCCATTTCTCCCTGCTTCCATCCTGCCCTCCCAGATTTACTCTCTTAATTGATTACCACATCTCTTAAATCAGATAGTACGATCCAGTAAGTACAGTAGTTCCAGCATGAAAGTCCGTGCCACGGGCAGCGCTGGAACGCGAAGAGAATGCGGGCCCAAAATTTGGTCAAAGTAAAAATTTGTTAAAAGGAAATCCGGTCGGAGTGCGGCTACGCTACGTAAAATTTTAGTAACACTCTGATTATCGGCGTGTGGAATTGAATTTCGTTAATGTTATTAAATTTTTATTAGTATTATCAGATATGGGTACAAACCAAATGATTTTGTTTAGTTTAGTTGGTAACCAATCGAACAGCCATACGTCTCCTGCGTACCAGGAAGCTTCTCCCTTTGTCCCTAACTTTGGGACAGAAAGGTTGGTCTCCAGATCACGTGAACCAAAAGCAAGTAAAAAAGAAAATTTCACCAGCTTTTGGTAGTCCAACACAAGCCCCGAATTGCAGCATCATGGCAGTCATTAGTCGTCGGTTACGAGCTCTGTAAAGCTAAAAGCTACCTTCCTCATGTGGAGCGCAGCTACTTTTTTTTTTTTTTTTTTTTACCGAACTTTATCTATCCTGTCGACTGGTTGATCGAGCTGGTAATATGGAGGACCACACATGTGTCATTACAAGTAGCGGTTCTTAATCTGTATTCTGTTGCTTTGATCAGTAGTGTATGTATATAGGCAGACCAGACAAAAGTAGTATGAGAGTAATTGTTGCTTAGAGGATGCATGCACAAACTAATTAAATCAATAGACATAATTATTGGACACTCCACTAAGCATCTAAGCAGCAATTTTCAGAATCATAATATGTCGTCTCATGCTTCTAATGATATTGATACCTCTGATTCTCTCTGCATTATTAGGCCAGACTGGTCGTGTCTACCTATCTACATGTAAACTATGGGTCGTCTAGCTTCAGCTCGGGCTTTCAAACCGAAGCACTACTTAAAAAAAACTACATGTAAACATAGGGCATATTAGCTGCAAGTTTGGTTCTTTCGAGTCTACATGAAGTTGCAAACAGGGTCATATATACATGAGAAAATTCCTTTCATACTACTGAATGTTTCCCCAATCCTAGATATGCCACTAGAAAAAAATATACATTTCCTTCTATGCCGCCGAGTTCCTATCTTGTTCACTTTTGTGCCGCTTTCGTTCCTCTCCTGTCAATGTGTTGCTTAGTGGCCTGCAAAAAGACAACCATACCTTTCTTCTAGGGTTAATTCCTTATATGCTATTGGAAATTTTCAAAATCCCTGATTGTGTCCCTGACATGTGCGGTTCGGGCCCACATGTCAGTGACATTATCAATGTCATATAAATGATGATACGAACTTTCGGTGGTAAATAAGGAATTGCCTCAATGTCATATAAATGATGATACAAACTTTCGGTGGTAAATAAGAAATTACCCACTTCTTCCTTTCTTCTTCTCCCTCCGCAACATCTATCAGTACCGCCAACACCATGAATCACAGATCGACACGAGAATGAATTGAGCTCAAGCACCGAATACAAAATCATGTATCTGTTACAACAAAAAAAAAGGGGGAAAACCCAAGCTGACAAACAAGAGATGCAGGAAGCCACCGAGGAACCCAAGACAAATTCCCCACTCTTCTCCTCCCTCTAGCGCACCATGCCATTGGCGTTGGACCTGCTTGCTACCTGCGCGCGGGGTGACCCAACTCAACGTCGTCATCGTCCCTTGCTACTCGGTAGAAGGCCTCGGATCTTCCCTGTCCGGCTCGCCGCTACCATCGCAACATGGGACGTGGCTCTTGATTGGAACACAAGTTGGAACAAGGTTTGCTGATTCAAGCAAAGGAAAAGGAATTGCGGCAGATTGCAAACACAATTGGGAACGACAAAAAGAATATTGCAACAAAATTGGAAGCTTTTGTCACACCACCACCATGACCTCCTGGATTCGCTTGGTGAGGGTGCCCGAGAAGCTGCGTTAAGGCTGCGGTGGCGCACTTGGAGGTGGCTCAGCGACCGGAGCTATGGTGTGGGGGGAGCGGATCGGCGACCGAAGCTGCGGACGGGAGAGATAGTCTAACACCTCAGCTCAACATACGCGTGGAATGCTACTAAAATAACAATTTAAATTCTAAATCTGTCTACTAAATTTCGACAGAACCTCCTTTGTACGGTTATGCATACAAGCGATGCTAACGAAATTCAATAACATAATCAAATAATTCAATCATCCAACTTAATTCATAATCGCAAATAAACTACCATGATAAGCTAATCAACTCTCTTACAAAATAACAAATGTATGGAGATATAACCAATTCAAATCATCATAATAGTTTTCTCAATTATTAATGTGTAGTGCAAAATTATTCATTCATGAAGAGTGCGTGGAAGTGTGCAACAGATCGTAACACTAGCCCCTCCCATGCATGACGTCCGCGCAAGAGGTACCTAAAAGACAACCAAACAACAAGGGTGAGTCCATGACCCAGCAAGTCCAAATAAAATGGTAAACCAACTTACAACTTTGTCACAGTCAACCAATCACCGTATCCATCTCAAGAACAGCTCATATGCTACATGCAATGCAAATGCTAACAGATGCACTTTTCTTTTCTCTTTGCATTTACCGGTAATACGGAGTATGCATCCGTCGATACATAGCCATGCCTGTGTCTTCTAGCACAGGGACCATAAGCCTACACTCCACGAGTGTACGGACCATAAGCCGGTCCAATCATGACGTAGATCTCAAATCAATACTTGGCCTCAATATGGCCAAATCTCAAGGATAACAATATGATGCATATAAATCATCTCAATTATCCAACATAAATATGTAACAATTCAACGGTGATATTCATGAGTAAAGACATAATCATAACACAAATGTCCAAGCATTCACCACAATAATTCTACCGACTAAATGTACTCGACTCAACCGTGCGAAGCTTGATGACGTGAAGAGAGCGCTGCCCCCGGAACCACACCACTACCTGAGAATTTTTAAAAATCATACTAAGAGAACATTTCTAGACAAAACATTGTTAGAAACAAATATACGACAACTATGCTCCCAAGCGCAACCCAAAACGCTAACTCCTACGAACATCGGTCGGTTCCAGAACAAGACAGTCCCCTTCTAAAAATCATAATTTTTTGTAGGTTTATCCAAAAATAGTGATCTTCGATCCTATGGAAAGCTTACTAAATTCCCCACAATAACTTAGTTGGCAATATCCCCAGCTTCTGTCATCCTATACCCCTACTAAACAGATTACTCAAACTACTAAACCTCGTTAAAGATTCTGGATAGCGAGACTAAAACTTACATAACTTCCAATACACATATCCAAAAAAATATGATCTTTAGCTCTCTGAAAATCTTATGAAAATACTTACAACTTTCATGTTGGTTCAAATCTCTAAATAATTCGTTAGATAATTTCCAATAATCAATCACGACAATCTGTCAGAATCTCGACAGAACCTCGGGACAACAACATTGTAAAATCGATAACTTATGATCCACTCCTCCAAATGACGTGATCCTAGACTCTATGGAAACCTAACGATGTTGTCTACAAATATCTAGGAGATGGCCAGATAAAATTATGCCGTTAACATGATATAATCTATAGTTGAAAACTTGAATCCAGAATCTGACAATCCGAAGGAACAACAGTACAAGAAAAATCCATATCTTTCAAATGACTGAATCAAAATGCATGATCTTTATCAATCTGGAAAGCTAATAAAATTTCCGATGACATTCGTGTGGGGAGACCCCCTCTGAATCGGCCATTAGCTAAACCTAATCTAGTAAACACGACGACTGTTGTAATCTTATCAGGGTTTCTGGTCAGCTGTAAAGAAACTAACGTATCTCCTAATCTACAACTCCAAGTTGGGTGATCTCAGTCTTTATGGAAAGCTGAGAACAAACCCCACAAATCACTATGAGACCCTAACCTCGAATTCGGAATTTAACTATGTGAAAACGGACGAGCAAGCATAGTACAGATTAGTGATTCTAATCGTAGTAGTTCAGAAACTCTCTAACCGATAGCAATCAAGAATCAAGCCTGCTCCAAGCAGCGGGGAGGAGGCACCAATGGAGGGGAGTGACGCCGGGCGGCTGCTGGTCTTGGGGAAGGCGGTCATGAGGAAGGTGGAGGCGCAAGGGGAGGGGAGAGGGGTAGTGATAAGGATCCACCTGGTTGATTAAATGAATCCCAATTGTTGGCCCAATCCTTCACGATACACTCGAAGATTAGTAGCAATCTCACAAACTAATTCAGTGAATTGAATTGCAAGAAAATCAATACACTCACAAACCAATCTAATAGATTGAATTGCAAGTAGTAGCCTCCGGTGAACAATACTCCGAAGTAAGAGATAGATATCTTGATCTCGCTCTCAATCTTTCTCCCTCAATCTTTCCAACTCATCTCATGACTCAAGAACAGACGATGTGCGCCAAAACGGCTTTTCTGATTTTTATTATCTAAATCATAACTTGTCCCTCCATATGGTGCGACCATGGGGGGTTTATATAGCCTCCCACGCAAGCATTACTAAGATTTGGATGAATAGTAGCCATGAATGAATAGTAACCTGACTCGATGAACAGTGTTCGAATCGGTGAACAGTGCTATGAACAGTAAACCGAATCAAAATCTATTGCAAACTCCTACTTTAATTCGAAATTTAACTACTCTAATTTTGGAATAAAAATATTAAACACCAATTGGTTGTCCGAATTGGATCCAAATTGAACCAACCCACATACCATGTTGTCAGCGTCCTCCCCATGCATGGCCAAGTCTCCCTCTAGGTTTCTCTTGTGTTGTGGGCTTTCCTTCTCTTTGCTTTTTGCGCGAACTTGTTCCGTGCACTCGGTGTTTCCTTTGATGCCAATGCAACCCTGGCTGCCATGTCATCACATGTCTTTCTTGACCGCCCGCATGCGCTAGGGTTTTAACCCAAGAGCACATTCCCTCTCGTTGGTCAGCATCCCCATCCACCCTATTGGCCTTCACAATGTTTTGTTTTACCTTTTATTGCAAAACAACACCAATGGCGCCAATTTGAGTTCTAGGATTAGTTTGCAATTTAGGGATGCAAACCAATGCTTTGGTAGTAGTTGTGGCCGCATCAGGCAGGGCTTGCGGCTTGGGGGGGGGAGGCGGCTACAAAGTGGCGGCTAGGGTTTGGGGGAGGGAGGCGTCCCCCCTTATGGCCGCCCCCACTTGGGCCTCCTGGGCCGTGGCCCGAGGCCCAGGTTGGCGTGTTTTTGCTAGAAGACTCTTATAAATTTTATTCCTTCTTTTATTTATTTTTTCCTCTTTAGAAATATTTGGGGTATTACATTCTACCCCCTTTAACAAGATTCGATCCCGAATCTAAACACCGGTCTACACGAAAGAAAACTGCGATTGGAAATTAATGACAACACTTACCCGCTGCGAACGAATTCGGATACTGTTCACGCATTGGAGACTCTAGTTCTTAAGTGTAACATCCTGGCTATGCGGAAGCCAAGATTTTACTTAAAAACTCTACAACAAGTTATTAATTTTGAACAAGACCTAACATACTAACCTTAAGATCAGGTTAAGAAACACTATGAAAGGCATTTAGCAAAACAATCAAACTAGTTTTAGCAATAAACATAGTATTAACTGAAATCAAGCACGAGCCCTCACTCAAAGGAAACCATTAGGCTAGTATCGGGGAGCATGAGTTCATAACTTGCAAAATTCTAAGCATAACAATGTCCAATACCATCTACCACAATGATCATTTCTTAATATAGCCCGAATTCATATATGCGAAAATAAAGCAAAGGAATAATTTCTATGGTGCGTGCAATGGTGTGGCTATTCCCTCCCACAAATGTCGTCATCATAGATCACCTAAAAAACAAGCAAACACAAGGGTGAGTCCATGACTCAGCAAGTGGAAAAGATTACGTAAACACAACAGCACCATTCATCAACGTATAATGAATCATCATATATATGGAATAGAATTTTCATATGAAGGAATGAATGCACATGCTCTTCTCTTTTGCTCATACCGGTATAACGAGTGAACACCCGTCGGTGTTCACTTATGCCGACGTCCTGCAAAACGTGGGGACCTAAAGCCCGTTTGAGAACATGTCAAACCGGGGACCCATAATGCCCACTTTGGAATGGTGGGTCTTACATATACTACCCACTCCCGTGGGTGTCACAAGCTCAACACTTGTATGAATGAATGAATATGATGAATAAAGAAATAACAATAAACGAATCATGGTAAACCAAACCATCATGAACAAGCACATATCACCATAATCCATCATATTATCACCAAACAGGTAAGAACATATATCAACCACAATTGTACAGATGCGCTTGCCTTTCTCCGTCGCGACACGCGAGGAGGCAAGGATAATGCCCCTTACTCCAGAACTCTAACTCCTCCACGAGAATATTACTAGCAATAAGAACGTTGAGGAAAAAGCACACACTCACACTCCTTAACCCGACTCCCTGCAACCTAGGGTTCGAATAAGGGTTATACGCCATTCTCCCGGCGGTCTATCAGTAAGTCCTACAGAACAACAATACGAAAATTATCATAACTTTCACTACAAAACTCATAACAGGGTGATCTTGGACTCTCTGGAATCACGACAAAACCGTCTACAAAAACCTAGTTAGGCAAGTCCCCTGATGCGGCATTCTATTAACTCTAATATTCAGGTGAAATTTTGTCTTTGCAATCGGACAGTCGGCGAAACAGCGGTGGTAAAAATTCCATAGCTTTTGATTTACTGATCTAAAAATTGTGTTCTTTATCAAATTTGAAATATTTCGGAATTCTCCACAATATTCATTTTGGGTGGCCTTTCTGATTCGGCCTCTAAATAATTCATAAGGGCCAGACATGACAACTGCCAATTCTCGTCAGCTGTCCTGGAGAGTCGCAGTAAAACTACCATAACTCCTGAACCGTAAGTCCAAAGTAGGTGATCTCAGTGCCTAAAGAAAGCTAAGACCGAGGGCTACAACTTTATAAGAGGCGTCCAGGTCTAAAAACATATGCAATCTACCCAAAATAGATGAGAAACAGTACTAGACCGAACAGATCTACTACTGACAGAACCAACGTGAATCGAAAATGCTACCGATCTATCGGGGATCGAAGTTACCCTTGATGAATCGCTAGAGAATGACTCCTCGCTGTGTGTCGACGCCCTTCTCCTCCCATTCCTACATCCTCCCCTTCTCTTCTTCTTGCTCCTCCCCTTTTGGCCGGCTCTCCAATGTTGCCTCCTCGCCTCCTTTCCAATGGACAGCAGCAAGGCTTCACCAGGGAGGGTGGGAGCACTGTTGTGGTGATGGAGGCGCATGTGGGGGTGCAAGGGAGAGAGGGGGTGACTGCTACTAGGGGCGGCAAGTGGGAGGTGGAGGAGAGGGAATAGTGGGGACTAGGGTTTTGGGGGTGGAATTCCCCTCCCTTTGGCCGGTCACCAGTGGGCCTCCCCTAGGTCGCGGTCCGCGGCCCAGGTTGTCGTAAAAACGCGAAAAACCCCTTCTCTTTTCAGGAATTTCCATGCCTTTAATTGACTCTCCTCTCCCCGACTGTTTTCTAATTAACCGATTCCTTTCTGGGGTATTACATTCTACCCCTGTAACACCCCAACACATCAGGGGCCTGGAATGCTACTAAATAAACACGATAACCAATAAACATAAGACATAATTCTAATTTCGGCAGAACCTACTCAGTATAACTAGGTATACCGGAGGTTCCAACAAAAGCATATATTATTATCAATATCTCAACATCCAAAGTTCATCAAAGCATTCATAAATAATCTATTCAGTTAAAACATAAGCAAGCATAATTAAAACTTACCACTCATTATTACAAATAACCCAATGCATTCAGGCATAACCAAAATTAATCCTTAAATAGTTTACTTATTATTAAGGTACGACCTAATTGATAATCATCTTTAAAAGATTGTGTGGTAGTGAGTGCATCCAAAGCAATTCTACTCCCTCCCATGCATGCCGTTCTTGCAAGTGGTACCTAAAAGCACATCAAAAGCAAGAGGTGAGCCCAAACACTCAGCAAATATAACAAATGGCATCAACAACATACAAGCATGTAACTCATCAACTATACTTCACAAAATTACATATCAATCACTTTACACATGCATGCTATGCAATATGCTCAACATGGTCTTTCTCTTTCTCGTTCCCTTTTGCATTTTGCCGGAAATGCAAAGTGCGCAATCGTCGATGCACACCCATGCCTGTAACATCTGGTACAGGGATCTTTGCCCATACTCTACGTGTATGGGGACCTGAGCCCATGCTCTTCAAGTATGGGAACCTTTAGCCCGTCATTAACATGACGGGAACCTCAAGAGTTGCTTGGTCCTCACATGACCAAGACTTCAGTAAACCAACATAATGCATATGTATGAATTCTCAAAGTAATACAAACATGCATCCACAACAACATTGCATATGAATAACCTATCCTTACTCCAACATCTCATAACCATACACCAACAACCATGAATAACATGTGATTCATATCTCTAGCAACCATGAACAATACCAATTATGCCATCATCACAAACATGAATACACAAGTACTCATAATATATATCAAACATTATCATTCAATAATATATATTATATTCATCATTATACTTGCCTTAACCATGAGAGAACGAGGGATGTACAGAAGGTGCTGCCCCCGGTACTAGTCCACCACCTGAATAATAATTATAACACACGCTAAGACACATCAGGGAATCAAAACAAACTATATAACAACAACCATGAACTCGCAAAACATCTAACTCGATCCCGTCCCCAAATTCCTAAACGTCGATCTGTCTCCTCGGTGGATAGTCAACTTCAAAAATCCATATCTATTGGTACAGGAGTCCAAATGAGATGTTCTTAGACTTTCTGGAAAGGTAATTAAATTCTGCAACTAAGACTAGTTGGTGAGCCTTACTGAATCGGTCAAATAATACCCCTACCAGGCCAGTTAATAAAACATCAATTTCACGATGGGTTCTCTGGACAGAGCACTAAAACCACCATAACGTTTGCTACGCAACTTGGAACGGGGTGATCTTGGACTCTCTGGAATCACGACAAAACGAGCTACAATAGTCTTGTGAGACAAGTCTCCTGATTAGGCCTCCTACTAATTCTTATATTCAGGTAAATTTTCTGTCTCTGCAATCTGACAGTCAGCGAAATAGCTGCTGTAAAAATTCCATAACTTTTGATTGCCAACTCTAAAAATTGTATTCATTATCAACTTGGAAATATTACTGAATCGTCTACAATATTCATTTTGGGTGGCTTTTCTAATTCGGCCTCTAAATAATTCATAATGGCCAGACAAGACAACCTGCCAAATCTCGTCAACTCTCCTGGTCACTCGCGGTAACACTGCCATAACTCCTAAACCGTAGGTCCAAATAAGGTGATATCGGTGCCCAAAGAAAGCTAAAATCGAGGGTACAACTTTCTTAGAGGTGATCAGATCAAAAAATGTACGCATCATACCCAAAACTGATGAGCAACAGCACTGAACAACACCGATCTGCTACCTCGTCTTGGCCAGCACTCCAATGGTGGTCTCATCTCCTTTCCTCCAATGAACCGCAGTAAGGATCTTCGCCGGGGAGGGAGGTGGTGGCGCAGGGGAGAAGCAATGGGGAGAGGGGGTGGCGGCTTGGTGGGGCGGGGGGAAGAGAGGAGGGTGGGGGCGGCCTAGGGTTTGGGGCGCCCCCCTCTCTTGGCCGGCCACCCCCTAGGCCGGCCTCCCCTCTTGGGCCTCCTAGGCCGCGGCCCGTGGCCCAGGTTGGTGAAAATATACGAAAACCCTCTTTTTTCCAGGAATTTTCCCTTTTTATTGTTCTTTCTTCTCCCGACTAGCTGTATATTTACCCGATTAAATTCTGGGGTATTACATTCTACGCACCTTCAACGGAATTCAACCCCGAATTCTAAACAAACTTAACACACCAGAACAAAACCTCTAGAACTTTATCACGTACTTGCTGTGAATAGCTCAAGATATTGCTCGCGCATGCGAGACTGCAACTCCCAGGTGGCTTCTCTTTCTGACTGATGCATCCACAGCACCTTGACGAAAACCAATGTCTTGTGTCTTAGCACTCGCTCTGATTTCTCCAGTATACATACCGGACGCGACTCAACTGTGAGGTCTTGCTCAATAGTCAGCGGCTCCAAGGAAATCTAATGCTCTGGGTCTTTCAAAAACTTTATCAGCATCGAAACGTGAAACACGTTGTGGACTCCTCGCATGGACTCTGGAAGGTCCAGGCGGTAAGCTAGCTTCCCAATCCTGGCCATAATTGGGAACAGTCCGACGTACCTTGGGCTAATCTTCCCTTTAGTACCGAATCGGACGATGCCCTTGGTGGGGGACACTCTCAAAAGCACCTAGTCTCCCACCGCAAACACCAAGTCACATCTTCTCACATCTGCATAACTTTTCGCCGCTCATACAAGTAGCGATTCTGCCTCACCATTGCTACACGCTCAATCGCCTTCGAATCGGCCTAGTCCCAAAGCGCTTCTCACCCACTACATCCCAACAGAGTGGCGATCTGCATTTCCGCCCAGACAAAACCTCAAATGGTGTGGCTCTAATGCTAGAGTGATAACTGTTATTGTAGGCAAACTCTGCAAGTAATAACTGGCCCTCCCAACTGCCCTTCCATGACAATACGCAGGTCCGCAATATATCCCCATACGATCAAAATCAGCAATGAGGCACTCCAAAGTAGCGGGAGTCGCCTTACTACTGAGAGCATCCGCGGCCACATTAGCCCTGCCTGGATGATATTGTATAGTCAGATCATAGTTCTTTATCAACTCCAACCACCTTCTCTACCTCAAATTCAGATCCTTCTGGGTGAAGATGTACTTGAGACTCTTGTGATCTATGAAGATATCACACGACTCGCCATACAGATAATGCCTCAAATCTTGAGGGCGAAGATAATTGCAGCCAACTCCAAGTCATGAGTGGGATAATTCTGTTCATGCTTCTTCAACTGTATCGATGCATAGGCAATCACTTTACCATCTTGCATTAGCACACAGCCCAGACCCACTCGAGACTCATCAGAATAGACGGTGAATCGCTTCCCCGGCTCGGGAAGAGTGAGAATAGGAGAGGTCACCAGTTTCTCCTTTAATGTGCAAAAACTGCGCTCACAGTCATCAGTCCACTGAAACTTTACCCCTTTCTGCGTAAGCTGGGACATCGGCTTAGCAATAATGGAGAAATCCTGCACAAAACGCTGGTAATACCCCTCCAAGCCCAGAAAACTCCTCACCTCTTTCACATTGGTCGGCCTCTTCCAGTCCACCACTGTCGAGACCTTGCTAGGATCAACGGCAACTCCTTGTGGATTAATTACATGACCCAGAAAGCTTACCTCTGAAATCCAAAATTAACATTTATTCAGTTTGGCGTAGAACTTATGTTCTCTCAAGGTTTCTAGGACCAACCTCAACTAACGGTCATGATCCTCATGAGTCTTGGAATAGATAAGGATATCGTCGATGAACACCACTACGAAATCATCCAGGTACTCATGTAGCATGTTGTTCGTGGTCTCCATAAAGACAGCTGGTGCATTGGTCAATCCAAACGACATGACTGTATATTCATAATGCCCATACCTGGTGGAGAATGTAGTCTTTTCTATATCCTGTTCACGCACCCGGATCTGATTATATCCAGACTGGAGATCGATCTTGGAAAACACCTGGGCTCCCTTCAGCCGATCAAACAAATCCTCAATGCGGGGTAGATGATATTTGTTCTTGATCGTAACCGCATTAAGTGCACGGTAATCAATACACATGCGCCAACTCCCATCCTTCTTTTCTGTGAACAGAACAGGAGCTCCCCATGGCGATACACTACGCCTGATCAAACCCTTAGCCAACAATTCACCCAACTGTTTCTTCAACTCATCCTGAAATGGACGTGCCAGACGATATGGAGACATCGAGATGGGCTGAGTACCCGGAACAAGGTCGATGCGAAACTCCACGCCCCGCACAGGTGGCAAGCCCGGAAGCTCATTCGGGAACACATCCGGATAGTCCCTCACCACCGGAATCTCCTCAATCCGCTGGCTAAACTCGCTTTCTCAAAGAAGAGATAAAAGAAATCCAGTCTTCATCGCACGACCCGTGAACAATCCGCCAACATCGAAGAGAGCACAAGGCGCTCCTCGAAGGTCAAAGTCTCCCAGACGGGTCCGCATGCAGACCGCCCCACTAAAACAGGATATCACCGCTCGATAAGCATGCAACCAATCCAAACCCAATATAACATCGAATGGCTCCGTCTGGATTACTATCAAGTTCGTCGTGAACTTCTCCCCATCAATAACAATAGAGCACCCAGGACAAACAGTTGAACTCGCAATCAAACCCCCAGGAGAACTAACCAACACTGACTAAGAAATCCACTACATACTCAAGTTCGCCCTTCTAGCAAACGTCGTAGAGACAAACGAGTAGGTAGCCCCGGAATCAAAAAGGATAAAAGCCTTAAGGGAATTGACTAGTAGGGTACCTGTCACCACGTCAGGTCGGCCTGCAGTAGCAGGGGTGGGCATGGCGTAAACTCCCTGTGGTACCGGTGCAGATGATACCCCAACACTCGACGAAGGATGAGCAGGAACTGCCGCTGGTGGAGCAAGTGACGGTGTCACAGATGGTGTGGGGTTCCAATAGAACCCTGGTGGTGGCACTGGCGTGAATGCTGCAGGAGAAACCTAATCAGAAGGGTACTGGGGTGTGGGAGCTGCCATCAGTGTCTGGACTGAACCCCGATGAGTAACGGCTAAAGATGCTGCAGGAGCAGACTCCCATTTGATGATGCATGCTGGGTTCTTCTTGCACACTATCATCTTATGGCCTGACTGGCCACAATGGCGACAATCCCCCGTGAAGGAACACTCAGAAGCACGGTGATTGTCACCACACTTGAAGCATATCATTCCCTAGCCTGGAACTGGGCGCACAGCTGGCGAAGTAGTATGCTAGGCAGGAGAAGCGACATGCCTCTGCTGGCCAGAACGCGCAGGTGGCTGAGAGCGCTGGCCTTCCTGAAATCTCTTGGAAGCGGGTCGCTGAGAAGACCCACCTCCACCACCGAAGCTCCTCTTGTGCCTACTGGCCGATCTTCCAGTAGAGGTAAAGCTTTTAGGAGTCTGCCTCTCCCTAGTAAGCTACCGCTCCAACTCCATACCCTTAGCCTGATCGACCACGCTGTTGAAGTTAAGCAAGTTGGTCGCTCCCAGGACGTGGCGATACTCAGGGTTCAGTCCCCTACGGAACCTCTTTGCCTTTTCTCGGTCATTGCTAGCCACAGCTGGCACAAAGTGGGCTAAGTTGTTGAATCCCGCCTCATAGTCTGCCACGGACAGCTTCCCCTGAACGAAGGTCGTCAGGGAATGTTCCATGCTCTCAAGGAAAGAATCAGCATAAAACTTAGCCCTGAACCGCTCCAAGAAATCCTCCCAAGTAACCAGTCCCTGCAGTGGAGTCCTAGCTGATAGGACTCCCTCCCACCAGATATACGCTTGGCCCTTCAGTTGAAAAGCCACGAAGCGCGCCTTCTGCGCTGAAGTCATCTCCAAAGCACCAAACTGCCTCTCCATGTACCGAAGCCAGCCAGCTGCTTGTACTGGAGTACCTACTCCATCAAAGGTGTCGAGACGAAGGGACATCCACTCCTGTAAGCTCATTCTAGCCTCCGGAGGAGCTGGTGCAGCCATCGGAGCAGCAACAGGTGCACCCATAGCAGGAAGAGCTGCCTGCACCTGTTGACAAAGCTGGTGAACCTCTCTCTGAAGTTCCTAAAGTAAGGCGGCTGACGCGGCCTGGGCATCATCAGCTGGACGAGCAGCAGATGCAACCTTCTCGCCACCCCGCCAACAGCCTCTTCGGCCGGGGATGAGGATGCAACCGAACCATATCCACGACCACGACCACGGCCCGCACCACGTCCACACCCTCTACCTCTCGCCATTCTGAATTTCAAAGATAAAAAACTATCCACTTAACATCAGAGCAAACAAACACAATATCATAACAAACCAGTACAACCATCTCAATGAAATAATTCTATCAGTATCGCAGACACAATAATTTTTCCCATTCCCACCTACTGTACAAAGTGTGTCAAGTTTTAAGTTAGTTTACCATTAACAGATTTTAGCAAATCAAGTTATCTAAGTTACTAACCTATTCACCACGGACCTAAAGCCCGCTCTGATACCAACTGTAACACTCCAACCCATCAGGGGCCTGGAATGCTACTAAATAAACATGATAACCAATAAACATAATGCATAGTTCTAAATTTCGGCAGAACCTCCTCTGTATAACTAGGTATACCGGAGGTTCCAACAGATGCATATATTATTATCAATATCTCAACATCCAAAGTTCATCAAAGCATTCATAAATAATCTATTCAGCTAAAGCATAAGCAAGCATAATTAAAACTTACCACTCTCATTATTACAAATAACCCAATGCATTCAGACATAACCAAAATTAATCCTTAAATAGTCTGCTTATTATTAAGGTACGTCCTAATTGATAATCATCTTTAAAAGATTGTGTGGTAGTGAGTGCATCCAAAGCAATTCTACTCCCTCCCATACATGCCGTTCTTGCAAGTGGTACCTAAAAGCACAACAAAAGCAAGATGTGAGTCCAAAGACTCAGCAAATATAACAAATGGCATCAACAACATACAAGCATGTAACTCATCAACTATACTTTGTAAAATCACATATCAATCACTTTACACATGCATGCTATGCAATATGCTCAACATGGTCTTTCTCTTTCTCTTTCCCTTTTGCATTTTGCCGGTAATGCAAAGTGCGCATCCATCGATGCACACCCATGCCTGTAACATCTGGTACAGGGACCTTTGCCCATACTCTACGTGTATGGGGATCTGAGCCCATGCTCTTCAAGCATAGGAACCTTTAGCCCGTCATTAACATCACGGGGACCTCAAGAGTTGCTTGGTCCTCACATGACCAAGACTTCAGTAAACCAACATAATGCATATGTATGAATTCTCAAAGTAATACAAATATGCATCCACAACAACATTGCATATGAATAACCTATTCTTACTCCAAAATCTCGTAACCACAGACCAACAACCATGAATAACACGTTATTCATATCTCTAGCAACCATGAACAATGCCAATAATGCCATCATCATCACAAACATGGACACACAAGTACTCATAATATATACCAAATATTGCCATTCAATAATACACATTATATTAATCATTATACTTGCCTTAACTACGAGAGAACGAGGTTTGTACAGAAGGTGCTGCCCCCGGTACCAGTCCACCACCTGAATAATAATTATAACATGCGCTAAGACACAGCAGCGGACCAAAGCAAACTATATAATAACAACCATGGACTCGCAAAACATCTAACTAGACCCCGTCCCCAAATTCCTAAATGTCGATCTATCCCCTCAGTGGATAGTCAACTTCAAAAATCCATATCTATTGGTACAAGAGTCCAAATAAGATGTTCTTAGACTTTCGGGAAAGGTAATTATATTCTCCAACTAATTCTAGTTGGTTTGCCTTACTGAATCGGTCAAATAATACCCCTACCGGGCCGGTTAATAAAACATCAATTTCACGTCGGGTCCTCTGGACAGAGCACTAAAACCACCATAACTTTTGCTACGCAACTCGGAACTGGATGATCTTCGTCTGTCTAGAATCATGACAAAACCAGCTACAATAGTCTAGTTGGACAAGTCTCCTGATTCGGCATCCTACTGATTCTTATATTCTGGTAAATTTTTCTAAGTTTTCTGTCTCTGCATTCTGACCGTCAGCGAAACAGCGGCGGTAAAAATTCCATAACTTTTGATTGCCAACTCTAAAAATTGCGTTCTTTATCATCTTGGAAATATTACTGAAGCCTCTACAATATTAATTTTGTGTGGATTTTCTAATTCGGCCTCTAAATAATTGATAATGGCCAGACAATACAATCTGCCAAAACTCGTCAGCTCTCCTGGTCAGTCTCGGTAAAACTATGATAACTCTTAAACTGTAGGTCCAAATCAGGTGATCTCAGTGCCCAAAGAAAGCTAAAACCGAGAGCTACAACTTTCTAAGAGGCGGAAAGATCTGAAAACATACGAATCATATCAAAAAAAGATGAGCAACAGCGCTGAACAGATCTGATCTGCTATCTCCACTTGGCCGGCCCTCCAATTGTCGTCTCCTCGCCTTCCTTCCAATGGGCAGCAGCAAGGGGCTTCGCCGGGGAGGGCGGTGGTTCTGTTGGGGAGGTGATGGTGCAGGGGGGCGCAATGGAGCAGGGTAGGGGCGGCCAAAGGGCAGGGGGGTGGCGGTCTAGGGGAAAAAAGAGGGAGGGGAGAGGTGGGGCTAGTGCTTTGGGGGTGGGAGCCCCCCTTGGCCGGCCACCCTTGGGCTTCCCCGATGGGCCACGGCCCGCGGCCCAGGTTGTCGAATAAAGGCAAAAAACCCCTTTAAACTTCAAAATTTTTACTCCTTTCTTTGCCCTCTCTTCTTCCAGCTGATTTTCCAATTACCCGATTCAATTCCGGGATATTACATTCTACACCCCTTAAACATAATTCGACCCCGAATTCTTTCTGTCGCTCTACTCGAAGGACATTTACATTTAGCATGCGAGACTCCAGCTCCCAGGTCACTTTCCGCTCGGTCTGATGCGACCACCGCACCTTGATGGATTCCAACATCTTACACCACCACGCTCGTCTTGATCTTATTCAGCTCCCAGGTCACTTTCTTATCTGGTTTCGTCGTCCCTGATGAATCTCACACTCTAGACTCTCAAATACTCTCTTGACATCGGGTCATATGAAACGTTGTGTACCCCGTGGACCCGAGATGGTTATGGCGAAATGCTAGCATCCAAAAATCAAACTGATGTACCTTGGGCCAACCTTCCCTGCGGTACCAAACCAGACACTCTACACATAACACATGGGACTCGAGCTCCAACTCTCGATCAACCTTTTCATCTTAACAATGAGCACATCCTTTAACCAGGATCACACAACAGAACTTGCTTTAAACAACTCTTTTATAACCAGAACCCAATTGAAAATAGCAGATCTTCGTCACAATCACAAAATAGCAACTTTACCCAAAAAGGATCGAACTCAAAAGCGAAGATTCATCATGAAATCCCTTCCACTTTCCCATTAGGCAATTTACAAATAAACACCTCATAAGCCGAAAGAGAAACCACTCGAATACCCAAATCGATTACTTTCTTTATTCTTTCTGAACTGATAAGAACCATGCATGCCAATCATAAGGTCAAACTCCATTTGTAAAAGACATCCGACATAAGCATATAGCTCAAACAAGAATCAAAGAGCACTTCACTACTCGAGGAAACATTTTTTTTCTTCCAATTTTCTCTTTTAGAAATAGAATTTCCCTCAAATTATGGAACCCTATTTCATCCATATCACACTAACTCATTTCTTTTAAATTGGCAACCCCAACACTATGCTCAAACTGAAATCACCATTCATACCTTTGTAGGGAGGCTTTAATGACTTCCACAAAATCACAGATCAATCACTTTACACATGTATGCTATGCAATATGCTCAACATGGTCTTTCTCTTTCTCTTTCCCTTTTTTTTGCATTTTACCGGTAATGCAAAGTGTGCATCCGTCGATGCACACCCATGCCTGTAACATCTGGTACAAGGACCTTTGCCCATACTCCACGTGTATGGGGACCTGAGCCCATGCTCTTCAAGCATGAGAACCTTTAGCCCGTCATTAACATGACGGGGATCTCAAGAATTGCTTGGTCCTCACATGACCAAGACTTCAATAAACCAACATAATGCATATCTATGAATTCTCAAAGTAATACAAATATGCATCCACAACAATATTGCGTATGAATAACCTATTCTTACTCTAAAATCTCATAACCACAGACCAACAACCATGAAGAACACGTGATTCATATCTCTAGCAACCATGAACAATACCAATAATGTCATCATCATCACAAACATGAACACACAAGTACTCATAATATATACCAAACATTTCCATTCAATAATACACATTATATTCATCATTGTACTTGCCTTAACCACTTTCGTACACTTTATTCCTGTTCGCACAACCAGTTCAGCGAGTGATCTAGCTCCTATCTATGTGCGAGAAATAGTGAGACTGCATGGGGTGCCCAAGACTATTATCTCGGACAGAGATGTCAAATTCGTGTCCAAGTTTTGGGAGAGTCTGCAGAGTGCTTTGGGCACACAGCGTCGTCTTAGTACAACATTCCACCCCGGACAGATGGACAGTCAAAGCGTACAATTCAGACTTTGGAAGACATGTTGTGTGCCTGCGTCTTGTCATGGAAGGGCTGTTGGGAGGACCAGTTGCCACTTGCAGAGTTTGTCTACAACAATAGCTACCATTCCAGCATTAGAGCTGCACCGTTTGAAGTTCTATATGGGCGGAAATGCCGATCGCCCCTCTGTTGGGATGCAGTGGGTGAGAAGGCAGTCTTGGGATTGGACTGGATTCAGAAGACGGTTGAGCGTGTGGCCATGGTGAGATAGAATCTGCTAGCAGCGCAGAGCAGGTAGAAAAGTTATGCAGATGTGAGGAGACGTGACTTGGAGTTTGCGGTGGGAGACCAGATGCTTTTGAGAGTGTCCCCCACCAAAGGCATTGTCCGATTCGGTACTAAAGGGAAGCTTTACCCAAGGTACGTGGGACTGTTCCCGATTATTGTAAGGATTAGGAAGCTAGCATACCGCTTGGACCTTCTAGAGTCCATGCGGGGAGTCCACAATGTGTTTCACGTTTCAACGCTGAGTAAGTTTTTGAAAGACACAGAGCATAAGATTTCCTTGGAGCCGCTGACTATTGAGCAAGACCTCACAGTTGAGTCGCGTCCGATACGTATTCTGGAAAAGTCAGAGCGAGTGCTGAGACACAAGACATTGGTTTACGTCAAGGTGCTGTGGACCCATCAATCAGAAAGAGAAGCCACCTGGGAGTTGGAGTCACGTATGCGCGAGCAGTATCCTGAGCTATTCGCAGCAGGTACGTGATAAAGTTCTAGAGGTTTTATTCTGGTGTGTTAAGTTTATTTAGAATTCGAGGTCGAATTCCGTTGAAGGGGGGTAGAATGTAATACCCCGAAACTTAATCGGGTAATTAGAAAGGAAGCCGGGGGGATAAAACCAAAGTAAAAGAATGGATTTTTTCTTAAAAAAGTGTTAACTATAAATTTCGCCAACCTGGGCTGCGGACCGCGGCCCAGGAGGCCCAAGAGGGGAGGCCGACCAAGAGAGGGGGGGCGCGGCAAACCCTAGCGGCCCCCACTCTCCCCTCTTCCCCCCATAGCCGCCACCCCCTCTCCCCATTGCACCTCCCCTGCGCCACCACCTCCCCAGCAGCACCACCTTCCTCCCCGGTGAAGCTCCTTGCTGCGGTCCATTGGAGGAAGGGCGAGGAGACCACGTTGGAGGGCCAGCCAAGAGGAGGTAGCAGATCAGTTTTGTTCAGCGCTGTTGCTCGTCAGTTTTGGGTAAGATATGTACGTTTTATGATCTGACCACCTCTAAAAAAGTTGTAGCCCTTGGTTTTAGCTTTCTTTAGGCACCAATATCACCTGATTTGGACTTACGATTTAGATGTTATGGTAGTTTTACTATGACTGTTCATGAGAGCTGACGAGAGTTGGCAGATTGTCTGGTCTGGCCATTATGAATTATTTAGAGGTCGAATCAGAAAGGTCACCCAAAATTAATGTTGTATAGAATTCAGTAAGCTTTCCAAGTTAATAAAGAATACAATTTTTAGAGTTGGCAATCAAAAGTTATAAAAATTTTACCGCCGCTGTGTCCTGACTGTCAGACTCGCAGAGACAGAAATTTTACATGAACACAAGAATTAGTATGAGGCCTAATAAGGGGACTTGCCCAACTAGGTTTTTGTAGCTGGTTTTGTCATGATTCCATAGAGTCTAAGATCACCCCGTTCTGAGTTGCGTAGTAAAAGTTATGTTATTTTTAGCGCTGCTATCCCGTAGTCTTTTCTGCTAGACTGTCGGGAAGGTGGAGTAAAACCTGAATTCGAACCCTAGGTCTTGAGGAGTTGGGTTAAGGGGTGTAAACGGAGTCCTCTTTTCAGCGTATTTATTGTTAGTGTTATTCTTGTGTAGGAGGCGGAGTCCCGGAGTAGAGGCACCATCTTTGCTTCTTCGCGCGCCGTAACAGAAAAAGGCAAGTACAATTTTAGTACGATATTGTGTGTTGGGCAATGTGGTTGATTTGATACATGCTTAATATGATTATGCGTGATGAAAGTATTTATTTCACATTGTTTATATGATGACCGATAATTGATAATTCTTATGAGAATATATTGTGGATTGTCCATGTCATTTCTTATCAATCATACATGTTGGCATGAGATACCCACGGGAGTGGGTATTGAGATCCCCATATTTAAGATACGGGCAATGGGTCCATATCTGAAAAGGATGGACAATGGGTCCCCGCATTTGATAATGTGGGTATGAGTGAACACCGACGGGTGTAACACTCCGTAGTACCAGTATATGCAAAAGAGGAAAGAAAAGTGCATTTGAGCAATTTGCATAGCATGAGCATATGAAATGTTTATTATTGAGAATTGTGGATGGATGATGATGGTTACAATTGTTTATGTTATTGTCTTGCTAAATGTACTTTGCTGAGTCTTGGACTCACTCTTGTTGTTACTGTTTTTTTAGGTACCTCGTTTGTGGACGGTATGCATGGGAGGGAGTAGATTTATGCTTGGATGCACATTGGCACGAACCAATTCCCCATTGAATAAACAGATTGAACGATAGTGTAGAATTTGAGTAAACCGCTTAAGGATTCTTATATTTATACTTTGTGCCTTGGATAATTTTTTTATGGACATACTTTAGATTGTGTGTTTGGATAATTATTTATTCCTATTGTTAGCTGTGTAAACCCCTGGTATGGTTAGTTATTCAAAGGAGAACCTGCCGAAAGTTAGCAAACTATCTTAGCTTAATTTGTATTTATGTTAGTGTGGTAGCATTCCAGGCTCAGGTTGGGCTGCGGTGTTACATTAGGTACTATTCATCCCACTCGAATTACTGTTTATCTGCGTGTACTGTTCATCCAAGTCTATTTCTGCTTGCGTGGCAGGCTATAAACCCCCCATGGCTGCACCATGTAGGTGGACAAGTTACAATTTAGATAATAAAAATCCGAAAAACCATTTTGGCACATATCATGTGTTCATGAGTTTTGAGATGAGTTGAAGAGATTGAGGGAGAAAGATTGAGAGGGATATCAAGATATCCATCTCTTGCTTCGTAGCACTGTTCACTCTGGAGTACTGTTCACTGGGGAGTACTATTCACTGAGGATACTACATGTAATTCAATCTATTAGATTGATCTCACAGTGCATTGATTTTCTTGCAATTTAATTCATCGAATTGGTTTGAGAGATTACTGGTGATCTTCAAGTGGTACTGTGAAAGATTAGATCAACAATCGTAGTTCATCTAATCAGCTAGTTGGATCTTATCAGGAAGACACTTACATGTGGGCCGATAAACTGACAAGTGGCGAGGCAATATGGCCATTTCTAGAGAAAAAAAAACTGACAGGTTTTTGCGGTCAACGGCGAGTCGCACTTACGGAGCTAATGAGAGTGGCATCGAAGAACACACGAAAGAAATTCGGTAGCATAGAAGGAAACGTATTGGTAACTTTTAGTGGCATTGAAGAAATTTTATCTATATACATATGGCGGCCATCCAAACCTGCCGTTAACAAACGATGGACATATTAGAAAGAAGTTTGTACTTCATCGCGCGCTATTGGTATTCATTATTATCTGGCACAAACTCAATATGTGCATAACTGCACATGGAGCTTAGAAGTTCACCCCTCCACGAATGGTTCTGGCTACACCATTGGCCATAGTCTATGGTGATGGTAGTGCTGCGGTTACAAATTATTTTGTCTTTGTTGTCTTCTACAATACTATTTTATACATCTTGATCATCATATACGCTTTCTAAGCTTCTTTCTCCTCTTTTTATTCTCACTATTCCACGCTGATAGTCAACGGAGCTTACAGATGTGGTATCGATTCTTTCTCCGATCAAGATTTGATTTGGTTCGTATCTTTGAAGAACTTTGTAATGCGTTATATCACGCAAGAAAGGATGTGAGGAACTCGAATAAGTTAAAAATAGAGAACAAGGAATATATACTATGGTTTCTAGAAACTAAATTATTCTGAATGCCTATACCTTGTTGGATTTTTGGGGTTTTATGGTAATTTCTTACTTTGAGAAAAGAATAAACAAAAAAGAAAGGAACAGATGTGGGGGCCGACCTGTCATTGAGGTAGAGGGAGGATAAGGTTGGAGATGTCTCCAACCCTAACCGAGTGGGCGAGAAGCGTTGGGGCTTGGCTTCGGCCTGGTGGCGCCGCATGCGACGCGGGCGATGCGGGCGGCTCGTGCACGATGAGTGCGGGCCATTGGCGGCAGCAGCGTGGTAGCTCTCCTCCTCCTTCTCTAGAAAGGTCGATTTCTCTCATCTTCTCTCGGTACCCGATTTTGAGTTTGTTCCTCCCGATTTGGTACTTCTTCTTTCGTGTCAATTTGTGTTCGATCTTGGATCGATCTTGGATCCTTTGAGCTCCCGCCTCTCCGTGATTATCTCGGTGCGGTCGGAAGTGAAGCCAGAACTCTTCTCCTTGCTCATTCTGTTGGTTCCCTCGTGCACCATTTCTCCGTTTGGGTGTTATGTGAGGGTTTCTTGGTTTTGAGCACTTGGAGGAAAGTTTCGGTGTGCTCTCTGGATTAATCTTGTAGTGGGATAAGAAGGCTTCGGTTCCTAGTACTTGGTGTTCTCGGTGTACTGACCGACGATCTCGGTGGTTCCTGTGCAGCATCCCCTCTACCTCGGTTTCGTCTTTCGGTGTGTCCCGGATTGGGAAGATTGCATTGTATCTTTATCAACCTTGTCTGGTATTTGCGGCATAGCGAGGCAATTGGTTTTCTGATACAACGCCATTTGGCGTGCCTTGCTCGGTTCTTCTCGTTGGCTTTGAGTGGCGTCGGCTTTGTGAGTATCATTGTATTCCATTTTGTACATCACTTTGCATATTTGTGTTGTACTAGTCAAAATATTAAATTGGCTTCATGCTAGTAATAGGAGATATTGCTAGTGATTCTGTGTGTTTGGTTTAATAGCTCGATGATGATTATTGTCATTTATGAAATTTGATTGACTTTGTTAAAATTAGACTTGGGCTTGATGTGTGTATCCTGATGTTGGTGTATCTCATTTGTCATAGTTTTGTTACTAGTCTATGGGTCGGCTACGTTGCTATTTACCAAATTTTGATTAGTAATAATCACCTTTGGCACTGAGTTATACTTGTTGCCTGTTGGCAAAAAATAGTAAGCACTGATGTGTTGTTTCCGTTTCTGCACTGTGATATCTTGTTCCTATGTTTGTTGAAGTTGTAAAAGCAGATTTTGTTGTTATCTCAGTTTGCTTTTTGATATCCATGTTACTTCTGTTGGCCAAACGAAATTAGTGTTGTTCTGGCTTATGAGATTGCTCTTTCTTAATATAATAGTAAGGCATTCATATTTAAGCTCCAAGTCTGATTTATCCCTTCTATCTAATTAGTGAATATCCTTGATATAAGTGTTGTGAAGGCCAAGATTATGTCTTGTGCAACCCGACATCTGAGAGCAATAAACAAATAATTAGATATGAGTATTATGCTGATTTTAATGGTTTACTTGTTCTATGCTTTATTTATATTATCTTGTTTAAATGACATGGAGGATTTACATGTTTATATATTAATTTTGTTATTTAAATGCTGCTGGAAATATGCTTTAATTATCATTGATTATGCTGGAATTAATTACAAATGTTTGCTAAAATTGTTAATTTGACAACAATTCAGAAAACCAACCTTTCAAGAAATGACTTCCTCGTTGATGTTATTAAGTCGGAAGTGTTTGGGGATGCCAACTTTAAACGTTGGCAGACTAAAACTAAGTTATGGCTGACTAACCTCATACTTTTCCGAGTCATTTCAAATCCACCAATGTTTCCATTGGAAACCGCTGAAATGACGCAGTGGGACGATGAGCAATTCGGTCTTAACTCGTTTGCTAGCCATCTTATCCAACCAGCTGTTTGACGTCTATGTTAAGTTCATGGATGCCAAGCAACTCTGGGACGGACTGGATGAGAAATATTTCGAAGGAGATAATGGGAACATGTCTTTTATAACTGCTACCTACTTAAACTTTAAGATGGTTGAGGGGCGGTCGATGAAGGAGCAGCTCCATGAGCTACAACTCCATGTACGTGACTTAAGCCCGTATGACTGCACCTTACCTGAGAAGTCTCAAGTAAATATCATCTTGGCTAAGTTACCACCCTCGTGGCATGACTTTGTGACCGCTCGTACACATATAAAGGAGCGCTTGACTGCTATTAATATCGAAGAACGTGCAAGAGCCAGTGACGTACAGGAAAGGCTCAAGTTTAGGCTCATTAGGTGGAGGTCAAGAGTGTTGAAGGCTTTGAGAAACAGAAGGTGAAGAATCAGCCCCAGAACAAGCTTGAAGTAAAGAAAATGAAGAATAAGGAGGACATTGTCTGCTTTGTGTGCGCAGTGGTTGGTCATAAAGCCAACCATTGCCGCAATCGTAAAGGCAAGGGTTCTTCTCCTGGTCAGCATAAAGGCCGTAAGGCCAAAGTTAATGTCGCACTGGCTAGTTCTAGTTCAGAAGGGTGTGTACCTCAGGCCTGTATGACAAGTCCATCTATTGATTGGTAGATTGATATAGGTTCTCCTAGACAAATATGTACTGATCGATTGTGTTTATCTTCATTTCAGGGTAAAGGTGGTTGATCCGTCCTGATGGGGAACGGAGCTGCTGCTATAGTATATGGGATTGGACATGTTGGCTTGAGGCTCACTTTAGGCAAAACACTCATTCTGAAAGATGTGATGTACATGCCTACAATGACTCACAATTTGATAAGTGGGTCTATGTTGTGTTGGCAAGGAATAAAGCTTGTATTTGAGTCCAATAAGGTCGCGTTGACCAAATTTGCTAATTTTGTGGGCACAGGCTATGATAGCGGAGACATGTTCCGCTTATCTATTCTTGATTTAAATAATGTAAATATTTTTAATGTTTCTCATTGCAATAAAATTCATGATGTTTGGCATTCTCGTTTATGTTATGTTAACTTTGAAGCCATTGTGCGGTTAAGCAAAATAAGTTTAATTCCAAGCTATAATTATGAGAAGGGTTCTACGTGTGAAGTCTGTGTGCAAACAAAGCAACTCCGAAAACCTTTTCATTGGGTTAAAGGGCGAGGCACCTCTCTACTTGAGCTAATCCATTCTAATCCTTGTGAGATGAATGGAATATTAACTAAAGGTGGCAAACACTATTTTCTAACTCTCATAGATGATACGAATAAATATTGCTATATTTATATACTTAAGATGAAAGATAATGCACTAGAACACTTTAAAATCTTTAAAGATGAAGTGGATAATCAGCTAGAAAAGAAAATCAAACGATTAAGGTTAGACCGAGGTGGACGACAGTAACGATGCTCTAGTGACACCCTTCGGGTGATAGCGCATGTACGGGCATTGCGATGGCGAGGGGAGGACCACACATTCATATGGGAGGGCTGTAATACTCCGGAATAGAATTCGGTGAATAGAACGAAGCTGGAGGGGTAAAAGACAAATGCAAACTCGGAATTTCAGTTCAGCGGGGGTTTCGCATTTCTTCGCCAACTGGGCCGTGGCTGCCACCAGAGGCCCAAGAGGGGAGAACACCCAGGGGGCCGGCCAAGGGAGGGGGAGGCACCCCAACCCTAGCCGCCTCCCCATTTCCCTCTCCTCCCCTTGTGGCCGCCACCTTCCCGCCTCTCTCCCGCGCCTTGCTGCTCCTTTGCTGCCGGCCTTCCCCTGTGGTGGTAGCTCCGGCGATCCCCGACGCGGTGTCTCAAGACTCCCTCCGCAATCTCCTTCTCCCGCCGGCGAATCCGGTCGTTTGTCGTCCTCGGGTGGCTGTTCTTTGGAGAAAGAAGGGAGGAGAAGAGAGGGGGATCTTCGGGCAGAGGATCATCGTCGTCCCACGGGTCTTCAAGGGTAACGAAGGTTTTTTAGTGGTAGTTTGATTCGGTTTTATTGATTAATGGTGGATTAGATCTAAATCGGGTTCTGTCCTGGAGATTCCAGAACACATCCGTCTCCTTGCGTGGCCAGTCTCGACCCTTTAGAGGCCGAATCTCGGGTTGACCTCTCCTAGAGATTTGTTCCTGGTTTCGTTAGCTTTCTTTTGGCACTAAGATCACGAGATTCCACCCAGTAGTTTAAAAGTTATGACTGTTTTACTACGTACTGCTCTGTCTGTCAGAATTTCTGGGTATAGTCGGTTTCACCTAGGTTTTGATCTAGTTAGAGTCAGAATCAGGTCGGCCACCCAACTAGGTTTATGAAGATAATTTCACTATGTTTCCAGGCTGATAAAGAGAACTTTATTTGGATCAGTGGTTTAAAAGTTAGAGCCTTTTCTTTAGGGCTGTTCTGAATTCTGGACAGACTGCAGTTATAGTTTTTCATTGGATGGTTAGACCTCTGTTTTGGCCGAATTAGAGTTTACCATAAACTAGTGTTTCGTAACCAGTTAAGTTATGAAAAGATGAGCACTGGTTTCAGGTCTTTTGGACTTACGGTTAATTATTGGTGAATTTTCTAGTAAAACTGCCAGATTAGGGATATTTGGAATGTTTGGGTAAATTGATCAAATTGAATCTTTTGTTTGGTAGATTTGGCTAGAGATTGTGGGAGGACACGTGTAGCAATGCCTTACTCGTTTGTCCTCATTTCGATTATTTTACATTGTAGGCGGTGAAGCGGTGAGTGGAGGGGTATCTCAATTACCTCCCAACCTGCAGTAGCACAGAAGCAAGTAACTTGTATAATATGATTGATGTATTATGTGATGTGTGAATGAATGATTATATTTGTTCGTATTTGTATATGAATGCCATGTGTATCTTTTCATTTATGAGTACTATTCAATATTTCCATGGAATCACATCATGACATGCATAATTACCTTTGTAAGACCCATCAATTCCAGTATGGGCATTTGAAAATCCCATCAATTCCAGAATGGGTACGTGAGTCCACCATTCCAATGTGGGCCACGTTACGTGAGTCCACCATTCCATGTGGGCCACGTTGGACGATTGTATGAAACGTTCTTCATACGATTACTTTAAGTGAACACCGACGGTGTTTCACTCGCTATACCGTATATATTGCGATATGTCCAATTCCTTCAATGCATCATTCCACTTCATCCATTCATAAAGTTGTTTCAATCAATGTTCAAATTATGAAAGTGATATATTGTTCATGGAATGTTTGATTGTTACATACCATTACTTGTCGAGTCTTTGGCTCATTCTTGCTTTGTTGTTTTATTTAGGTAAATGACAAGGAAGAACGGTTTTCATGGTGGGTAGAACAACATGATGCACTCACTACCATAATCCAAAACATTTGAGAAATTAATATTGTCTTCGATTTATACCTGGTGTTGAATTGTAATAAGCCAACTTGGCCGTATTTACCATATCTCCCCAAATGTTTATTTCAATCCGTTGATTAAACTGTTGGTGATTTCTGCTCACGATATCCTTGTGGTACGCAAATTCTAGTAATACTTATTGTTGCAAATTTTCTAAAGATAGGTGATTGTAGGTGACATCTTGACTTCCTTATAGTCGTGGTGTTACGGTTGGTATCGAGCGGGCTTTAGGTCCGTGGTAATTAAGTTATTAAAATGACACATCGCGTGATGAGGTGGGGTTTGGGAAATCCATTGTTTCCGCATTTCTAGTGATGTTGTTCATTTTGTTGTATGGTATAGAATTGCTTCTGTACTATCTTTCTTGTTATTAATCTATGACGTGATGCGCTATCCTATATATCTATGAATTATTCTATGATTGTCATGAGATGATCCTATATATTCATAATTGATTACATTAGTTATGCGATCGGTAGCGGACGCCGAGCAAACCGAGTTCGTGGTTGTCGCCCGGTTTTGCTGTGCTACACCACTGCTCGTGTTGTAATAGTAGAGAAGTTCTTACCTGCTCCATAGTTACGTGTTGAGCCTGAGCTCATTGATGAAGTTGTTGTCCTTCTCAAGTTTGTATCTGGTTTTCTGGTTGTAGTTTCTGATAGTTCGTGAATTTCTTTTGAATGAAGGGTTATAATGAAGTGGGTAATCTCTAGTAGATTTCTGATCGTTCTTTGAAATAATTATTGTTCTTTCTACTATTGTGATATTTCTGCTCCACGTGAGCGTAGTTAAATTGCAAGATTTACCTTTTCACTAAGTTCTGCTTTTACCTCGTTGGAAAATTCTACCCGTGTGTTCGCTTGTGGTTTCGGGCATTGGCAGATTTCTTTTGCAAGTTCTTTATCAAGTGCACAATGGTCATGCATATTTCTTTTTGGGATGCTTTAGACAGTGGTTCTCTTCCTTGATTTCTGATTTTGACCAATTCTTGTCCGGTGGTAGTTGATGAATTTCTCTTAGGTTCATGATTCATGGTAGTTGATGAGATCCAATAGGTCTTTAATGGTTCTCTGAAAATATTATTGTTTTTAGTTGTTAAATTTCTTTTATTTTAAATGATCTTCGACAGTTGGCAATATTGATATTTCCATGTTTGTTCCTTCTTTCACATTGGAAAATAGCGACTCGTTTACTCGTTTGATAGTTTGTATAATGAGAGTTTTATGTTGCAAGTTCGTTAACATGAGGAAACATTGGCTCCATGTATTTCTTTTGGATCATTCCGCGTCTTGAAGTTTAACGCATCTCTTTTCTGAGGATTAGTATTAAAACCCTTTTTGGGGTGCCTTGTGGTGATTAAGTCGGAGATGGTAATCAAACAAATTGGTTGGCTACGGGTTCCTATTGGTCCCTAGATGTTTTTTTTTTAAAAAAACAATTCTTGTCTTTCTGATGGTTGAGCTCTCTTTGCTACTTGTACACGATATTATTGACAAGATCATTCTTTTGGTAAGGGTCCTATCTCACTTGTTGATTAAGGGACCCGTTAACCGCTTGGTATTTTGGGGAACGGAATTAGCTTTACAAAGTTTGTCGAAGAAAGTCTTGACTCTACTCGCTTCTTTCGGAGTAGTTGGAATGTTGGAGTTTAGAACCTCTCTTAAAAAAAATGTCGAAACCCTTTTCTAATGTTATGGTGGAGATGTGTGAGAGGTTTGTTTCAGCTTTGTGGTTTTTGTACTAAGTTTCCTTTCTAGAATAAGTTGTTATTACAATTCCATTTGATTTGAAAAATTTCTATAACACGATTTGCCATGTTCCTTTAGAAGGTTTATTGACATGATCAAGAATGTGATGGCAATGTTGATTCCTTTATAAAGAAAGAAAGTTCTCCGCCTTCGTAATATTTCTAAAACGATCAAATTTCAGCTTTGTGTTCATGCTCTTTTGGGGAATTCAAGTTCTTTGTGGTAAATATCGTTTGTCGAGTGAAGCGATATGTTAAAAAATTATAATAGTTCTTCCATGATGCGGTGTTTTGATCTTGAATACCCGCTTGTTGCTAACGGTTAAGGTCGGATATTCTATTTTTGTGAGGCCTATGTTTTCAATCGTGGACTTTCCATATGTGTTCGAGTTCGTTGCCTAATTGGTTTTCCCCGAGTTACGTGTTCCTTGCAGTGGTAAGTGATTTCTTGATTGGTAAAGATCGTTTCTATTTGCCTCTTCTTTCGAGAAGGAATCAACCCATTCATTCCACGTGGGTCTTCCAAACGCGTTTTACGAGTGTTGTTATGGGCTTGATGTTAATACCTGTAGTAAATTGATCGCCTTTGGTGACATCGTTCAAATAAGAATATTTCAAGTTTAGCTTTCACGGTACCTTGGAGCTCGTGAATCAACTGGTAACCGAAATTATTTTGGGTAACTTGAGGAATTGTATTAACCTATTGTTTCTTAAAGATTTCGTGTGATTTAGTCCGAAAGGCTCCTTGGTTTGAGTTCGCAAAGTGAGGTTGCAATAAAAGAATATTTTCGTTGATCAGCAGCTTCCTCTCAATCACGCGAAGCCAATCATCAGCTTCTACTGGCGAGACATGTCCGGAGAAAGTTGGCGGACGTGTCCTCATGAATTCAGCCAATTTGGATGGTCCCTGATGACTATGAGCAACTGGGGCTCCTCCCTGATGATGGTTGTGGTTGTTGTTGTTGTTGTTGTTCATGGCTCGTGACCGTTCATCATGGTGTACATCATCTGCGTCTGGCCGCCATGAAGGCTCCAAAGTTCGTAAGTCAATAGGAGGTGCTTGGGTGGTACTTGCTCCGTAGGGGTTTGCTCATTGCCTTCGATCCTTGGGCTCGGCCCACTTGCATGCAGATGGCAGTCCGAACCATCCGTGAGGTTCCATGGGTTAGATAAGGTAGAGAGCACAAGGTGAGTTAAGAGCTAGATAGGGATAGATTAAACCCAACAAACACACTCAAGAAACTTGAATGAAATAATCTTCATTAATACTTAATAGCATGGTCGCAACAAATGCCTAAGGGCCTTTGCACTCATACTTGCACACGTAAAAATGAAGCGAACCTAAGCACACAAGCTACCGCCTAAAGGGCGACTAAAAGGAAACGGCTAAGCTCGACTAAACCGAACTTAGACGAACTACTCGAGAAAGCCTCCAAAGCCACGGCGACGCCCCGCTGGTGTAGACTCAAGTGAGTGGCATCCTCGCGAACCGATTCTCGATGCCCCGGATCGTGCGGCAGAGCATGCGTCTTTGGGTGCAGTGCTGGTGGCTTCTCCGGCCAGGCAACCTCATGGATCCTCTAGAATCTCCTCTGGGTCTTCCTCGGCTTCTTCGGCTCTTAGGATCTTCCTTTGATCATCTTCGAGCTCATGCTCGACTGTAGAGAGCTTGCTCTAGGACGGCGATCCTTTCTCGGCTTCCTCCCAGCTCGATAGGCGCACTCGGCTCGGTGGCGGCCATCTCAGCGACTCCTCTGGCGGTGTGAACTGCAAGATGCACCATCGTGGCATGGCCTTCTCCGTTTGTAGACGGAAGCGTGCGACATCTCCCCGGCGCTCGGGATGATAGCGGAAGACGGTGTGTGGCAGCTCTTCAGCGTAAATGTGGCAGACTCGGAGCATGGCCAGTCGTGACGACTCCTGGATTCCTTGTGTGAAGGTGATCCTCCTGACTGAGATGTACAAAGGCTGGCTGCCTCTAGTGTTCCTCCTGGCGTAGATTGTCAGGCGGCAGACTATACCACGATCCCGTCCGTTGACCATGTACTCACTGCCACGGTACATCGGGCAGTCGAAGCCTCCAAGTGTCTGCAACAGCTTCCACAGCTCTGCGGCAAGTCCTCCGTTGCTATCTCCGAAGGTCTGAAGGTAAGGCATCTGTCAAGACAGACAGGAGGTAAGAACCACGTTAAAACAGCGGGGAGAGTAAAGAAATTATAGCAATAGATGAGTTAAGAGAGATATAAGAGGAGTTAAGCAATTCATTTAGTCTTGCAAGTTAATTTTCTTTTTGAAAATAATTTGAACACTCGAACGGCCAATCTAACTAAGGTCTAGACCTACAGTCAGTATGGCTCTGATACCACTTTTGTCGGGACCCAAAATTACGATTCAGGACCCTCTGTGTTTAATGCACTAGCCCAGGATCACGCTAGTGCACACAGTGTTAACAAAGATGGAAATCGATCCATACAAGTGAATAGTAACATAAACGAATAACTTTGATTAGTAAATAATGGTTTTGACCTTAAGGTCGAGTTACAATTACTGAGCCACACAGGGCTAACAGAGAAAATAAACGACAGCGGAAACGAAAAAGGTAGTGGCACCCCATCGATTCACCACAGGCAACCGACTGGGATCAAGACCTCATGATTAGGCACCTTCAATGTACTCGTCCTCAAATGCTGGTGAAGACTCCTCCTCTGCTTGATTCGTCAAAACAAGCGTGAGTACACACCGTACTCGCAAGCCACACCACGAGAGATGCAAAATGTATATATGTCGGCTTTTTACAAGGGAAGGCATTTTGTGGCTCTTTTGCATAAATGCAATCTTTGCAATTTAATACAATTAATAGATTGAAAACAGTAAAACCAATAGACAATAATAATCTTAACAAGTTATTTCACAAGGACACACGCAACTGACAAAGTTATTCACATAGCTAGATGATTTAATCACATAGCTCCCTTCCCACACGCTTTATGAAAACATCTACCCCTAGTGTGAAATCCCGAGCATTGTCTATGACCATGACGCGCTATTCGAATAGATTACGTTACACTCTGCAGAGGTTTGTACACTTTACCCACAAGATACACTTAGTGTAGCTAACACTAAGCATAACAAAGCAATTCAGATACCTTATCTTACTATTCTAGGCCCGTCTTAAAGCAGGCATGTGGTCGACAGAAGCTCGGTTCAATGACGCACATGGTGAGGTCCTTAATCGACCAAGGCAAGACTTCCACTAACCAAACCACATAGACACACAGATTAATATTTTTCACACACCCACACATCCACCCTTTCACACAAGATCCACCCCTTACCTCACCCAAATCCTTTTGCCACCCTGGTTGATTTAAGTGCAACATATGCCACAAAGACATATAGTACACACAGTTTGTTCACACAGTTTCATATTCACTTAGTCAATTTATAACAGCAGTATACATGACAAGTGATTTGTGGCATGGCTAAGCAATCTAATACGCAACTAACCAACCCACGTTGGTGCTACAATATTTACCAACTAAATATCAACTAGGGTGACCAAGGATCAAGGCATAACAATTATACAAGGAAGGCATAACAATATGGAATTAACTACTACACCCAAAACATTTAAATAAATACTTGAATTAAGATGCAGTAATTTGAATTAAAATACTTTTAGCAAACTGGGATTCAAGATGGTCAAGGGTATAGCTTGCCTTGGAATAGGTTCAAGTGCTGGTCTTGGTCTTGGAAAGCTCCTTCTTCCTCAAACCTCCCAGAAGTATCGTCGAAGTCTACTCGTAACGAAGCAAACAACAAGAATAATTAAATAACAGAAGCAAATAACTCTGATAAAAATAATTAAAAATCTCCAATAGATAGATCTTGATTTTATACAAATTTAGAAATTTGAATGGATGGATTTGGAGTTAGGATGCAAAAGTTATAAGGTTTCAAAGTTTGAATCAAAAGAAAAACCCTAAAAATAGGATTTACTCGAATTCCGAATTATTTCTCAATAGAAAAATCGGATTATTGCGCAAGCATGACGTCAGCGAAGGATTTTCCCGGAATTAAAATAATTAAAGAATTAACTGACATGTGGGACCCACATGTCGCTGACCCGCCACGGTGGACCAAGTCCACCGAGCCACCGACCGAGGATGAGGTCGAGGTGGCGACTCGCGCTGCTGGCGCCGACGCCGCGCCACGTGGATGACACATGCGCATGGCGCCGAGGTGGCAGGTCCCGGCGAGCGGCGGCGAGTTAACGGCGATGAGTGGTACAGGGAGGTAGAGGGGAACACTGGGATCTCGAGGGTGTGCTCACTGGTGCTCCAGGACGAGCGAGGCGGCCGGCGGCGAGGCTTTGGCGGAGGAGGGGGTACGGGCTCGACGGCGACGGCGTTAGAGGGCTCCTCCGGCTAATGCGAGGTGAGCACCAGCTTCGCGGCGTCACGGCGAATCCAACGGTGGCGGCTACGACGACGCGGGGGCGACGGAGGCGGCGCAATCGAAGCTCCAAGCCTTCGGTGTCGGCGGCGGGGAATTCTCGATTCCGGCGAGCACAGGGCGAGAGAGAGGGAGTGGGTGGCGGCTTTGGGATGGGTGACGCGAGGGGCGCCCGGGGCTGTCCTTTATAGGGCCCGGGGAGGTCCGAAGCGGCGTGGCGGCGTGGAGGTCGTGGGCGGCGGTTGCGGCTTCGTGCGCATACCCGTGGAGAAGAAGGGAAGAAGGGTGGGGTTCGTGGCGGCGGTGGGCGCGAGTCGTGCGCGCACACGCGAGAGGAACGGGAGGTTGGAGGCGCCCGCAAGGCGGCTTCGGCGTTGACCGCCAATGGCGGTTCTTGTGGCGTCCGCTGGAGAAGAACGCGGCGAGGACGAAGCGGTGGGGTCCACTCGGCGGTGAGACGGGAGGAGGCGAGCGGCGCGGGCGAGATCGCCGTCGATCTGATCGGACGGCCACGAGAGATGGGTTGATGAGCGATGTTGGGCGGAGAGATTCGCCCAACGATCGCTTGGGGATTTAATTTAGTTTTTTTCCTTTTTAGAAAATAGCAGAAATTCAAATAAGCAATGGAAAATAGCAAATGATCTTGGAAAAATTCTAGAAAATTCTATAAAATATAACCAAGCATATAGAATCTAAATAAAATAATTTTGGTAATTGTTAATGTTGGGATTAAGCACATTAAATCGGTTTGTCCTTAAAGTCCATATTAAGCTTTTTAAATTAATATTCAAATAAATCCAAATGGTGAATTTTCTTACTATCATTATTTAAAAGATTTTTAAAGCTCTGAAAATTGGGATGTTACAGTGAGTATGTTAGAATTGGGGAAAATGTTGGAGAGTCAATCCATTGATTTCCCTATATGTTATAATTGAAATTTGTGATAGAGATCTTGGAGGTTAAATTTGGGTTTGCATTGTTATGCTAGACCATTGGTTACACGATGATTGTGCGTAGAGGAAGTGGGATAATAGAGTTTCCTGAGCAATGAATGGTCATTGATAGAACTCTTCTGACGTAATACATGTAAAATGCGTGCTAAGGATCTTGAATTGTTGTTATTGGAAATTGAAGGTAATGTGATTGCGTGGTGCCTGCTATTGTGGTGTTATGGATGCCTTTAATCAAATCGATTTTGTATTACCTAGAGTATCCGGTAGATTTCATAGAGTCTCTTCACAATGGTGTGGATGATTTAATTCAGTTTGAGCATGATTTGAGGATATTTAACAAAGAGGTTTAAGCTCGTGTGGTATGCGATGAAGTCAAATTCCAAGGTTCGAGAGAAATTTTATCCCTAGACGAGAGAAACGTGGAAATAAATGTTCATCTGATAATTAGATGTTTTCTTGATTCTCGCTTGAGTTTGGTATTGTTGACCGGTGTTTTCTCGCAATTTGAGTTGAGGCTTTGTTGGCATGTAGATTCTTTCCAATTCGCATAAATTGCCGGTGTTTGGTTTAGGCGTAAAGAATTCCTCCTTCGGTTGTAGTGGTGTTCATTTGTAAACTGCCTATTTAGAAAATGGATTTGTTTTGAGATGGATTATCAAATTTGGAAATTTAATCTTTTGGTGGAGAGTTAGCATTGAGTGGACGCGATGAGGACTCTCTATTTTCAATTGGATTCTCTTTGTTTTCGAAAGTGCAGAAATTAGAAAGTTGGTCTTTCGTTTTGACCGTCTCGGGTACTCGCGCGAAGTACGCAACGTCGGGTGTGTTCTGGTGCTGAGTGGGCAGCTGAACCATTCAAGATTCGAGTTATAGTTTAAGACGTTGACCATTGAGTATGGTCTTACCTTCGATCCTCTTCTGATGAGGGTACCTAGAAAGTTCAGGTTGAGTGTTAGGTCAGGCGTCGTTTTAGGTCTTTGGGTGGTGGTTTTCTAGTCCAAAGAGAGGCCGCTTGAGAGCCGGAGACCTCGTGCGCGATAAGTATCCGCACTATTCGCTTATGGTACGTGTTTTTCGTTAATAATTCCAGACGCAGTTTTCTTTCGAATAAGATCTGTGTTTAGATTCGAGGTCGAATCATGTTAAGGGGGGTAGAATGTAATACTCTGGAATAGAATTCGGTTAATAGAACGAAGCTGGAGGGGTAAAAGACAAATGCAAACTCGGAATTTCCTATTCAGCGGGGGGGTTTTCTGCATTTCTTCGCCAACCTGGGCCGTGGGCTGCCACCAGAGGCCCAAGAGGGGAGAACAGCCAAGGGAGCCGGCCAAGGGAGGGGAGGCACCCCAACCCTAGCCGCCTCCCCATTTCCTCTCCTCCCCTTGTGGCCGCCACCTTCCCTGCCCTCTCCCCTGCGCCTTGCTGCTCCTTTGCTGCCGGCCTTCCCCTGTGGTGGTAGCTCCGGCGATCCCCGACGCGGTGTCTCAAGACTCCCTCCGCAATCTCCTTCTCCCGCCGGCGAATCCGGTCGTTCGTCGTCCTCGGGTGGCTGTTCTTTGGAGAAAGAAGGGACGAGAAGAGAGGGGGATCTTCGGGCAGCGGATCATCGTCGTCCCACGGGTCTCCAAGGGTAACGAAGGTTTTTTAGTGGTAGTTTGATTCGGTTTTATTGATTAATGGTGGATTAGATCTAAATCGGGTTCTGTCCTGGAGATTCCAGAACGCATCCGTCTCCTTGCGCGGCCAGTTTCGACCCTTTAGATGCCGAATCTCGGGTTGACCTCTCCTAGAGATTTGTTCCTGGTTTCGTTAGCTTTCTTTTGGCACTAAGATCACGAGATTCCACCCAGTAGTTTTAAAGTTATGACTGTTTTACCACGTACTGCTCTGTCTGTCAGAATTTCTGGGTATAGTCGGTTGCACCTAGGTTTTGATCTAGTTAGAGTCAGAATCAGGTCGGCCACCCAACTAGGTTTATGAAGATAATTTCACCATGTTTCCAGGCTGATAAAGATCACTTTATTTGGATCAGTGGTTTAAAAGTTAGAGCCTTTTCTTTAGGGCTGTTCTGAATTCTGGACAGACTGCAGTTATAGTTTTTCATTGGATGGTTAGACCTCTGTTTTGGCCGAATTAGAGTTTACCATCAACTAGTGTTTCGTAGCCAGTTAAGTTATGAAAAGATGAGCACTGGTTTCAGGTCTTTTGGACTTACGGTTAATTATTGGTGAAGTTTCTAGTAAAACTGCCAGATTAGGGATATTTGGAATGTTTGGGTAAATTGATCAAATTGAATCTTTTGTTTGGTAGATTTGGCTAGAGATTGTGGGAGGACACATGTAGCAATGCCTTACTCGTTTGTCCTCATTTCCATTATTTTACATTGTAGGTGGTGAAGCGGTGAGTGGAGGGGTATCTCAATTACCTCCCAACCCGTTGCAGCGCGGCAGGCAAGTAACTTGTATAATATGATTGATGTATTATGTGATGTGTGAATGAATGATTATATTTGTTCGTATTTGTATATGAATGCCATGTGTATCTTTTCATTTATGAGTACTATTCAATATTTCCATGGAATCACATCATGACATGCATAATTACCTTTGTAAGACCCATCAATTCCAGTATGGGCATTTGAAAATCCCATCAATTCCAGAATGGGTACGTGAGTCCACCATTCCAATGTGGGCCACGTTACGTGAGTCCACCATTCCAGTGTGGGCCACGTTGGACGATTGTATGAAACGTTCTTCATATGATTACTTTAAGTGAACACCGACGGGTGTTTCACTCGCTATACCGGTATATGCTGCGATATGTCCAATTCCTTCAATGCATCATTCCACTTCATCCATTCATAAAGTTGTTTCCAGTCAATGTTCAAATTATGAAAGTGATATATTGTTCATGGAATGTTTGATTGTTACATACCATTACTTGCTGAGTCTTTGGTTCATTCTTGCTTTGTTGTTTTATTTAGGTAAATGACAAGGAAGAACGGTTTTCATGGTGGGTAGAACAACATGATGCACTCACTACCATAATCCAAAACATTTGAGAAATTAATATTGTCTTCGATTTATACCTGGTGTTGAATTGTAATAAGCCAACTTGGCCGTATTTACCATATCTCCCTGAAATGTTTATTTCCAATCCGTTGATTAAACTGTTGGTGATTTCCTGTTCACGTATATCCTTGTGGTACGCAAATTCTAGTAATACTTATTGTTGTAAATTTTCTAAAGATAGGTGATTGTAGGTGACATCTTGACTTCCTTATAGTCAGGGTGTTACAATAAGAATCATCACGGTTCCCAGGTTTACCCAGATTAGTCGGCACCCTAAGTATCGAGACTACCCACACCAACCTAGGTTAACCGGCATCTTGGTTTTTCAAGTCACCTAGGCTAACCTGCATTAGTCAAGACCGGATACCCATGATACCTAGGCCAACCTAGTAAATCGGCACCGTCTTACTTCCATAGGTTTTCATCATTCGACACTATACCTCAAGTTTCAGATGCGAAAATGTTGATCAAGAACTGACAACTACAAGAGAGATTTTTCTTAATAAATGCAGAAAAGTGAATGAAATGAAATACAACAGTTATAAACTAAAATTCTCAGAACTCTAGTAAGACAATATTTCAAAGAAGGTCACATTAATGATGCGAATGTTGTGCAAGGTGATGGATTGTAAGTCAATATAATGCCATGCTTGAGTACGACCAAGTGTCAACACTCAATCTAGAAAGTCCAAATGCCAACTCTCAATCTATCGCCACATCAATCATATAAGCTTTCAATGGCTAGACCAAACAACTATTGACTTTAACAAACCAATTCACAATTGCTAGATTAATACAAACTTTCAAATGGCGAGTGCATACCACGATATCAATGGCAAGTTTAAACATTCAAGATTTGAATTGACATAATACTCTAATCAATGTCATACAGATGATTTATGATCACATACAACGATCGCAACAATTCTACTCGTGCCCAAGTGTTTTCTTGATTGCATGATGCACAATGAGGTAAGGAAATGATCTCCAAAATGATCACAACATATTCGACACTACATATTCTCTGAAAGATTATGTTCGGCTTGTTTAAAGATATAGACAAGTAGAAACTGAACAATAGGTAGGTTCGAGATTGTGATGCATAGAATACAAGCTCAAAATATTACTTGATCCAAGCGCCTAAGTTTGTTCTATAAATGTATCAAAATTTGACACATTAAAAGGAATTGCTACTATTCTTTCATCCCCAATTTAATTGATAAACCTCCCCAAATACGAATCGGTGCACATATATATGCACCATTGTTGGGACAAAGCATCACAGATCAACTAAAACATGTGCAAGAATGAATATAATCCGTAGGCAGTTAGCTGTGATCCAAGATTATGTGTGAGAATTATTCCACTGGTAGTTCTTGATCAGAATTTTGAGGCTCTGATCCAAGTGGTGAGCACAACACCAGATAAAATTAATAAAAATTCCATCAAGATACACGTAAACATTCAGTAAAACATGGAGTACTAATTGACATCATTTTTCCCCACATTCTAGACCAGTTACCTCAAGAAGGGTCCGAATCCACCATCTGTTATAGGTCTCAACTTATCTTCCCCATACATGATGCTCGCCTTAAAGACTGGAATCATCACCGGCGGCGGTTCGTGGGGCGCCGACGGTGCGGCGGCTCCGGAGTGGGATGGGAGGAAAATGGAGGAGCGCATGGGCATGAGGAAAGCTAGGGGAACTTACCCGAGCAGGTGGCGGTGGCGGAGGTGGCCGAGGTCGGGGAGGCGCCGGGGTCGGGGGAGGAGGGGCACCGGGGTCGGGGGAGGCGTTCGGAGAGGAGGCGGCCCAGAGGTCGGGGACCGATAGGGTTAGATCAAAACCCTATCGGTTCTCTGAACCTTACATAATCAACATCACAGACGGTTCTTGAGGGGACGGTTCTTGAGGGAACCGTCTGTGATATGTAATCACAGACGGTTCCCTCAAAGAACCGTCTGTGATGTTTCCACATCACAGACGGTTCCCTCTGTAGGACCGGAAAGGCGACTAGGGGGGGTGAATAGGCGCTTTCACAACTTTCTCGCCTAAGTCAAATTCAACACGAACTTTACTCCTTTAGCTATGAAAGCTAAGAAGATCAGTAAGCACACAGCGGACGCCTTGTGCTGAATTCGATAACCTCCGACAACCACACGACACAAAAGTGGAGACTTAAACTCAACGGGCAAATCTGGGCACAGGCGGTCTGACCGGCTACCACGGGCGGTCGGACCGACGGTCAACCAGCGGTCTGACCGGCAACTAACTGGCGGTCGGACGGTGGACAGCGGTTCGACTTGTGAGCAGAGCGGTCTGAATATACGAGCGGTCGGACCGCCGTTCAAACACCGGTCTGACCGGTTCAGTCCAGTACTGAAAAAGAACTCCAAATCCAAAACGAAATTTGATCCAACTTTTGATTCAACCAATGAAACTTGACCAAATTTCGAGCACACCTCCCTAGTGATATTGGAGACCTATTTCTAGCGACGATCCTTGGATCCACTTCAGAATCGATCTCTCAAGGATTTAACAAGGAAGTGCACAAACCCTAGAAATGTGAAAATCTTTGATTCAAGACTTGCTTGTGGGGATTGATGGTCTAGATGATTCTAGGAGTATTCCCACACAACAAAGCAAGACAAAATGGGTCAAGAGACCAACCATAAACCCTTGAATCAAGGAAGCACCAAACTCATCCAAAAAGGGAGAAGAACACAAAGGGAGCAAATGATCTTTCAATTAAGCATCACAAGATAGTTTGATCACACTAGATGCTTACAAAGCCTCTCCAACAAGGAGGGCAAGAGCTCACACAAGGAGCACACTCCAAACTCTCTAAACCCTAGTTCTCCTCTCCTCTCCTCCAAACCCTAGAAAAAGAGAAGGAATGCCAAATGAGTGCTTGAGAGGGTTTTCCATCTCCCCCCTTTCTATTTATACTAGAGAGCTAGGGTTTCACTTTTGGGACCTCTTACACATGGGACCCACACATATAACTATTGAAGCAATCGCCTGCTTCACCACGTGTAGGTTGATCAGCGGTTCTCATCACGTCGCCAAGCCTCTCCTGTCCGAATCCCATCGGAACCTCCCAGAGACTCGCACTGATATCCGCACCACCTGATCCAACCAGCTGTATCGAACCACCCGTTCGATCCATCTTGCCCATTCTGCACCATGCTTGTGTCACACGACCTCACCCGGTATCCATGATCATTCTGGACCTCAGCTCTCCAAGCGTAGTCCCGATCCACTCACCGTTGACGTCGTTGACCTGCAAGCCACCTGCACAGCAATAGACAAACAAATCGTTTCCGGGAACAAGTTCTTCACAACTTGACCCACGTTAGCTCCGCAATGCAATATACATCAATAAAGCTAACCTCCAAGCCACTGCCGGTCTGACCGCCCCGCCCCACAAGGCCGGTCCGACCGATTTCAGGCCGGTCCGACCGCTCCCACAACCGCGGTCGGACCGGTCAAAAAGACTTAGCCAAAATTCCAGCGTGAAATTCCGAAACCTTCTGGAAAATTCAAACGAATAGAACTTTTGACTGGGAGCTCCAAAAATGATGGGACCACATCCAGGAGACTCCCCTCACTTGCCTACACAACCTATTTTTGGCCCAGCTCCAAAAACCTAAAATCATTTTGGCGGTCGGACCGGCCACCATGGCGGTCGGACTTTCTCTGGCGATCGACCGCCGACACCACCGGTCGGACCGCTTTGTGGTCCGACGACCTGAGCAAACCCAAACGCGAGATTTTGCAAACCAACAACGCCATTGCCAATTGACTCATCATCCCGAGATCGCACATATCCTCACGATATCCACAATCTCCCCTTGATGAACACATTGGCAATTATCAAGAAAATGTGGTTTTAAATGAAAAGTAAAACTTCGCGTTTTTGCATAAAGGCACAACTTGGTCCATAAGCAACAAAAGCCTAGGAACCCACCAAGCCGGCTTCGTAATAGTATAAGCAAGTGAGATAAGGCAATGAAAGCACCAAAGGATTCAATTTCAAAAGTAGCCAAAAATCTCACTTAGGTCCAAATGAAAGACAATTTTTCTATTTGACCTTTGATCATTGTGAGTCTTCTTCAAATGCAAATGAAATCAGGAAAAGACAATAGAACCATAAGACTTAACTCACTATGATCACAAATTTTCAAAAGTTTCAATTTTTTTATTTTATGAAGTTCTTATATATTAAACCTTAAGTATGAAACCAAAAGCTCCAACAAAGATTTTCTTCACAATCTTTCTCCCCTTTGACAATGAATTCATCAAGATGCATGAAAAGAAAGAGCATGAAGGAATGACTTTATTTTTGAACTTTAGTAAAAGGAGCCATGACCATTATACATGAAGACAAGACAAGTATTATACCAAGCCATATAAAGAGTAGACACTATATTCAATCATGGCAAAACATGTACCGCAAAGCTAAAACCAAGATAGCAAAGAATCGAGATTAATGTAATTAAAATAATGAAAGGTTGCTCAATATCATAGATTCACTCAAAGCAACCAAAAATGAGTCAAGCCATGTCTATAAGTAAAAAGAGACTCAAAACAAGAATTAAGGCATTTTGAGCATTAAAAAAATTCTTTTGAAGCCAAGCTCAAGCACTTAGCCCTTTTTGGGCAAATTTTCTTTTTCTTTTTTTTTTGCTGTGCTAGATCTCAAGCCTTGCCGCGACCATCTCAAGCGATAAGCTTAAGAGAATGATCTAGGTCATCCAAAACTCCCCCTGAGTTCATGCCTAGTGCAATGGCAAGCCGTCTCATGAGAAAGGATTGGTGAGATCAGTTTTTTCGCACAGAAAATCTCATTTTTCATTTGCTTGACTTAAAAAGATAAAAGACTCATTTTTCATCTCAAAATAAGTTCAAGACTCAATTCAACCTATTTGACATGGCAAGAATCATAAAAGGATCACTAGAGCAAAACTAGTCACAAGATCCAACAAGACATGATTTGATTCAATTTGCTCACAGATATAAAGCTAGCAAGACAAAAGCTAAGCAAAACACGAAAGGCCATAAAAGAAGTCTAGCAGACTATCACTTGATATGACAAGGTATAGAAGATGGAATCAAGTCATACAAGGATAATAATCAAAGCTCCACTAATTTTATTATACAATGCAAGACAAATGAATTGAAACATGCATTATGATACAATGAATGCAAAAAGAGCAACTTCCCCCTCAAAACAGCCCAATAGGACTAATAACCCCTAACTCTCCCATAAGCGAAGAAACGAGAAGAATCAAGAGCTTTAGTGAAAATATCTGCAAGCTGTTGCTCAGACTCTACAAAGTGAAGCACAACATCACCTTTCTCAACATGGTCTCTCAGAAAATGAAATCGAATATCAATGTGTTTAGTCCTGGAATGTTGCCTTTGGGTTTTGGCAATATTAATTGCGAAGTGTTGTCACGTAAAAGAGGAACACTTCCCAAAGATAACCCATAGTCCATGGCGTGGATAAAATCCAGAGAACACGAGAGCGACCATGGCGGCAGCTACATACTCGGCCTCGGTAGATCAGGCAATGTAAGACATTTCTAGAAGACCAAGAAACAAGAGATGTGCCCAAGAAATGACAAGTGCGTAAGTACTCTTCCTATCCACTCTACATCCAATAAATCAAGATCGAAAATGCTCGAATTGAAAGAGCCAAGAAGAAGAATACGAGTCCAAAGTCAAGCGTATCTTGAAGATACCAAGATGCGCGTCATTGCTTGACGATGAGAAGCACGAGGAAGCTCGAAGTGGCGCTGAGACATACGGCGAATTGTATGTCCGGCCTCGTATTTGTAAGATAGAGGAGGAGCCAATCATATTGCGGTACTTCTTCCGTCCACGGACTCTCCATCCTCATCGTGGTCCAAAGACGGTGGTTGTAGCAATGGGAGTAGACATTGGCCTATCGCTTCCCATATTGAAGCGCCAAGAAGGTCCTTTGTATACTTACTCGGTGAACGAAGGTGCCTTCTTTCAGTTGCTTGATTTGTAGGCCAAGGAAGAATGTCGACTCTCCCATCATGCTCATTTCAAACTCACCGCTCATCGAATGAAAATCTGGACACCAAAGCATGAGAAGAACCACCAAAATAATATCATCCACATAAATCAACCAACAAGAAATCACCGCCATGCCCGAGAGTGAACAAGGTTTTATCAACCATTCCCATTTTGAAATCATTTTCAAGCAAGAAACTCTTAAGCTGTCATACCAAGCTCTAGGAGCTTGTTTCAATCCATCTGAGGCTTTAGAGAGTTTAAAAACATGGTTTGGGAATTTTGATTTTCAAAACCAGAGGTTGCTTGACAAAGACCTCTTCTTCTATGAAACCATTCAAGAAAGCACTTTTAACATCCATTTGAAAAAGCTTGAAACCCTTGGATGTTGCAAATGCTAAAAGAATGCGAATGGCTTCCAATCTAGCTACTGGAGCAAAGGTCTCTTCAAAGTCTAAGCCCTCTACCTGGGAATAACCTTGAGCTACAAGTCTAGCCTTATTGCGAACAACCAATCCATCCTCACTTTGCTTATTTTTAAAACCCATTTTGTTCCAATAACATGAGAATCGGAAGGTCGCTCAACTAAAAACGGACTTTGTTTCTTTCGAAATTTTCAAGCTCTTCATGCATGGCATTGACCCAAGAGGCATCAGATAAAGCATGGGTGATATCTCGGGGTTCAAAAGAAGCGACAAAAGCAGAATGTGCATGAGAATCAGGAGAAATAAACCTGGAGCGAGTGACTCGCTCTTGAAGATCCCCAATCATCTGCTCAGGTGGATGTTGTCGCTATATGCGAAGAGGTGCTCCTGGTGCAGATGTGGCCTCTACCTCATGAGTTGTGGAGGTAGGAACAGAGCCACTCAGATCGTCGGTGGGGATAGGAGGAGGTCGCTCACCAAACCGAGCGTAGTAGTAGCAGTGCTCTCCACCCTCTCGTAAGTAGCCGGAGGATGGTTTGGTTCTTCATCCTCGAGTCATCATCGATTTAAAATGCTTCCTTGAATTTCAGGAACTCTGTACCAAGCATCGGGTCTAGTACTGGGACTAGCCTCATCAAAAGTGACTTCAAGTCTCAACAATTTTGTTAGTGTCAACATTAAAAACACGATAGCCACGAGAATGAGCGGGATATCCAAGAAATATGCCATCAAAACATCTAGACTCAAATTTATCAAGATTGCCATGTTTAAGAATGAAGCACTTGCAACCAAAAATCTTGAAATGAGAGACTTTGGGAGAATGACCAAATCTAAGCTCATAAGAAGTCTTTCCAACCACAGATCTCAAGAAAACCCTATTGGAGATATAACAAGCAAGAGAGATCGCCTCATTAAAATCTCCTAGGAGTAGAATGCTCATCTAGCATGGTCCGAGCCATCTCTACAAGGGTTCTGTTCTTCCTTTCTACAACACCATTCTCACGAGGAACTCTAGGAGAAGAAAACGATGCTCAATTCCCTATCGGTCTGTAGGTAGAAAAAGAAAAATTCTTGAACTCTGTCCCATTGTCACTCCTAATGGCTCTCAAAGCTCCAGGTATATCAACAGCAATTCTAAGGACCAAATCTCTAAAGAATCCAAATGCTTCGTCCTTAGAAGCAAGAAAATAAACCCATGAATACCTGGAGTAATCATCCACAACCACCAAAGACATACCATTTCCCACCGGTGATGAACTCTAGAAGGACCAATCAGATCTAAGTGAAGAAGTTGTCCTAGTCCATCAGTCATTATCAAAGTAAGAGGTGGGTGGGAAGCAGACACAATCTTACCATGTCTATAGGGTGAGCACACAAGATCTCTAACAGCCTTCAGCCTAGGCAAACCTCTAATCAAGTCCTTGCAACTGACTCTAGACAAATGATCAAAACCTATATGCCCAAGTCTACGATGCCACAAAACAAGGTCATGAGAATCAGAGGCTACAAGACACCTAGGACTGAAATCAAGAAATCTTGAAATTTACATGTAAGATCTTCTCAAATCTGGAGATCTCAAAAACAAGCTCACCCGAGGAATCTAGAACTCTACACTCACCTCTCTTAAACCTCACTTCTAGACCCTCATCAAGCAGCTGAGAAACAGATAGAAGATTATACCTCAGCTTACTTACCAAAGCGACGTCTTTTAGCATGAACTTGTCGTTGACGCGCACAGTGCCCTTTGCAGTCACGGTCCCGGTAGAAGCATCCCCAAATGTAATCAATTCGTTGCCGGATGCACGTGTGAGGGAGGAGAACCATCTAGAATCTCCGGTCATATGTCGAGAACACCCGGAGTCAACAAGCCATATGTCCTCCTTCCTCGCACGACGGACCTAAAAAGCACAATCAGAAAACATCCGTGCCTCAGTACTGGGGTTAGTGATAAATGATCGAGGAATCCAGTACTGAGAAGCACGATGTCTGGGAACAGCAGTAGAAATAGCAGAAACATGATCAGGAGTAAAATCATAAGGATGCACATGAGAACCACCTAGACCTCTCCGAAACGATCTACCAAAAGATCGATACTCCCCCTGTCTAGGTGCTACCCGTGGTCTCTCCTCACGATGTCCTAATCCAACACGCTGCCTAGACCCACCAAAAGAGTCTACAAAGTTCTCTACAAATCTAGGCCTATGTGTGGTGCGATAAACAGGCGCCTAGCTCTAGAGACTACCAGCTGGAGAAGGGACTCCTCTAATGGATCTTAGGACGCTCATCCTCTCTTTTCTCTCAAGTTTTGCTCTCCCAAGGTAACTCAACAAGATGGCCTTCTTTCTTGCGAGAAGGTGCAATGGTCTGGACCTTTGAGAGGTGCTGCATGAATGAGTGAAAGCACCTTTCTTGCCGTAAAGAGTTTGAGCAAAACCAATGATTTGAAAACAACCCGGATGGCTTAGGAGGTTCTAGCTCAAACAAACCATTCTTCACAACTCTAGAAATCCTAGGTGGGTTTTTCTTGGAATGCTCTAGGGATTGAAACCTAGACCACTATTTTTCATGCTCACCTTGGATTGATCAAGAATCATGTTGAGTTTCTTTTTCCCACTTGAAAACTTCTCAAGGGTCACCTTGAGGTAATCATTCTCTTTCATTAAACCCTCACATCTAGTGCACTTGCTAGACTTGATTACCTCATTGCTCTTACTCTTAAGAAGGGCCACTTCCACTTTGAAGGCCTCACAAGACACACAATAGGACTCTCTAATCCTATTCAACTGCTCCTTAAATTTGACTCTAAATGCCTCTTGAATCGATTAATCATGGTTTCAACTTGAGATTTAAAGCACAAGAGTTAGAATCAATAACTTTCTTAGAAGCAGTAAAAGACATGGATCTTTCAATTTTAGCCTTTTCTTCAAGGGTCTTGTTTAAGGCTTCAATCTCAATTATAAGCTTGGGACAATTTTCACAAGATGCAACTCTAGAATAAACTAGCATTTCTTTCATCTCTTGCATCTTAATCCTATTATTCTTACAATGAGAGCATGTGTGACTAGCATCAAATTTTTGCAATTCTTTTAAGGAGCTATCCAGTTTTAATTCAAGCAAAGCACAATTTGAGCAAGTTAAAGGGATAGCTTCCATGGCAATCACATCAAGTGAAATGGCATCTAAGCAAGCAGAACTAGACTTGAGAGATTCTAGTTCATCGAGAGCATCTTTAAGTTGATTAGTGACAGAGGAATGAGCAGATTTCAAGCTTGTCAAGTCATTAAGCAAGCTAGCGCAGGATTCACAAATATCATCAGGATTAATAGATTTAAGCCTAACAACTTCTAGGTTCAAATTATCAATCATAATATCCACGCTTCTTAATCATTTTTACTTGCTTATGCAATTTCGCTCAAGAAGCACCAACGCCCTTTTCATGTCAGCAATGGAAGGGCATACCTCATCAGGATCACTAAAAGGATCCTCATCGTTGGAGGAGTCGTTGTCGTGGCTGTTCTTGGCCATGAAACACATGCCGGTGAAGTCATGCGCCTTCTTCTTGCCACGAGATTCACTCTCGTCGTCCTCCGTTTCCGAGTCCACATCGCTCATATTGATATTCTCTAGAGCGGCAGGACGGTACCGACAAACTTGCGATAGTTTGTCTTCTTGGGTTTAACATCCCTCTCCGGGATGTCTTCGTGTCTCCTTCTCCTCCTTGCCCTTTAGCTTGGGGCACCTGGAGCGAATGTGGTTTGGCTCACTACATTCGAAGCACGTGATAGGTCCACTTCTCCTCCTATTCCTCACCTTGTTATACGCTCTTGTGAATTTGGTGGAAAAGAGGGCTAAGTCATCCTCGTGCAGTTTCTCTAGTTGCTCATCACTTAAAGAATGTAAAGCAGATAATGAAAACCGATGAGCTACAATCAAGAGACTCAAGAACAACCCTTGGATTTGTCGACCACTAATGCCATCGACTGCCTTGGGGAGACGCGAGATAAAATCAATCTCATGAGTCTTCAACCTCGAGTAAAGCTTATCCATGGTAAGCTCACTCATGTGATGTTGTCATTGATGGAAGTGATCTTCATTCCCTGCACCTTCACATCAAGAGCACCTGAAGTGGCGTGCATTTTGATTCGTAAAATATCAAGTCAACAATACAAGATCATGAAGAATCTTAGAGAATCTTCCCCACACTCATCCAAAGACTCACCGTGCCTTTGCTCAATCTTTGAGTATACTTTCTTGAGTCGGTTCTGTCTCACTTCCTTGATCGCGATGGACCCTTCATGATAGTCACAAAGAGTCCTCCAGATCTCATGAGCAGACCGCAAGTGAGCAACACGCTCAAACTCAGATCGACTAAGGCCTTGGATCAAATAATTCCGAGCCTTGCTGTTGGCCTCCACATCTGGAGTGATCATATCGTCATCGGCTGGCACGACATAAGGATTTTTCACCTTTAGCCAAATAGCGTGCCCTTGAGCCTCGATATATGCTTGCATACGAGCCTTCCAAAGATGCAAAGTCAACTCCTCAAAAATGTGTGGCTTGGTTGAGTACTTGTCAGTCACCATGGCTCCAAAGACCGGTTAAGATCTATGAGAAGAGCTAACCGGCTCTGATACCACTTGTAGGACCGGAAAGGCGACTAGGGGGGGTGAATAGGCGCTTTCACAACTTTCTCGCCTAAGTCAAATTCAACACGAACTTTACTCCTTTAGCTATGAAAGCTAAGAAGATCAGTAAGCACACAGCGGACGCCTTGTGCTGAATTCGATAACCCCCGACAACCACACGACACAAAAGTGGAGACTTAAACTCAACGGGCAAATCTGGCACCAGGCGGTCTGACCGGCTACCACGGGCGGTCGGACCGACGGTCAACTAGCGGTCCGGCCAAGCAACTAATCTGGCGGTCGGACGGTGGGCGGCGGTTCGACCCGCGAGCAATGATCTGAATATCTGGCGGTCGGACGCGCGCTCAAACACCGGTCGACCGGTTCACCGAAGATCAAAAAGAACTCCAAATCCAAAACGAAATTTGATCCAACTTTTGATTCAACCAATGAAACTTGACCAAATTTCGAGCACACCTCCCTAGTGATATTGGAGACCTATTTCTAGCGACGATCCTTCAGATCCACTTCGCAGAATCGATCTCTCAAGGATTTAACAAGGAAGTGCACAAACCCTAGAAATGTGAAAATCTTTGATTCAAGACTTGCTTGTGGGGATTGATGGTCTAGATGATTCTAGGAGTATTCCCACACATCAAAGCAAGACAAAATGGGTCAAGAGACCAACCATAAACCCTTGAATCAAGGAAGCACCAAACTCATCCAAAAGGAGAAGAACACAAAGGAGCAAATGATCTTTCAATTAAGCATCACAAGATAGTTTGATCACACTAGATGCTTACAAAGCCTCTCCAACAAGGAGGGCAAGAGCTCACACAAGGAGCACACTCCAAACTCTCCAAACCCTAGTTGTCCTCTCCTCTCCTCCAAACCCTAGAAAAAGAGAAGGAATGCCAAATGAGTGCTTGAGAGGGTTTTCCATCTCCCCCCTTTCTATTTATACTAGAGAGCTAGGGTTTCACTTTTGGGACCTCTTACACATGGGACCCACACACATATAACTATTGAAGCAATCGCCTGCTTCACCACGTGTAGGTTGATCAGCGGTTCTCATCACGTCGCCAAGCCTCTCCTGTCCGAATCCCATCGGAACCTCCCAGAGACTCGCACTGATATCCGCACCACCTGATCCAACCACCAGATCGAACCACCGTTCGATCCATCTTGCCCATTCGCACCATGCTTGTGTCACACGACTCACCCAGATCCATGATCATTCTGGACCTCATCTCTCCAAGCGTAGTCCCGATCCACTCACCGTTGACGTCGTTGACCTACAAGCCACCTGCACAGCAATAGACAAACAAATCGTTTCCGGGAACAAGTTCTTCACAACTTGACCCACGTTAGCTCCGCAATGCAATATACATCAATAAAGCATTGATAACCATACATGAAACACAATCAAATCAACTCAATGCAGACTTGGCTAACCTCCAAGTCACTGCCGGTCTGACCGCCCCGCCCCACAAGGCCGGTCCGACCGATTTCAGGCCGGTCCGACCGCTCCCACAACGGCGGTCGGACCGGTCAAAAAGACTTAGCCAAAATTCCAGCGTGAAATTCCGAAACCTTCTGGAAAATTCAAACGAATAGAACTTTTGACTGGGAGCTCCAAAAATGATGGGACCACATCCAGGAGACTCCCCTCACTTGCCTACACAACCTATTTTTGGCCCAGCTCCAAAAACCTAAAATCATTTTGGCGGTCGGACCGGCCACCATGGCCGGTCGGACTCCTCTGGCGATCGACCGCCGACACCACCGATCGGACCACTGTAGTCCGACACTCGAGCAAACCCGAAAACGCGAGATTTTACAAACCAACAACGCCATTGCCAATTGACTCATCATCCTGAGATCGTGCACATATCCTCACGATATCCACACCCTCAAAGAACCGTCTGTGATGTGGAAACATCACAGACGGTTACTTCAAAGAACCATCTATTTTTTGAAGAGCCGTCTGTGATGTTCAAACAACCGGCACTCAAGGTCCGGAACACTCCGATTTCCGGAACTTCCGCCATTGAATCTGCGGAACTTCCGATTTCTCTGACAAGTCAGCCATCTCTCTTCATTCAATTCTAAATCTTTTGTGGCCACTTCCAGTGATCAAGTTGATCCTCTATATCTTATTCGTTAAAATGGTATCCACAATTCTCTCATGTCAATCAAAATTCTCTCTTCTCTTTGGAATGCTTTCATGGAAGATCAATAGAAGAGAAGTTCGAGCACCTTGCAAAATTCATTTATTGCTTACAAGTGGTACCAAGTATTTGCAATGGAATCAATTATTCTTGGTATCAAGTGTTTTTCTCATAAGTGGTATCGAGTTCGTACAAGTGGAATTAATTACTTGATAATTGTCATCAATTTAAAGATCATAAGTCCATAACACATTAACACATGACAATGGAATAAATTAGTTAATTACAGTGGACCATGATATCGAAAAATGACGGAGGGAAATACATCTCAAGATGACACAGAGTCGTCACTACCTTGGCCTGCAGAGCATCTAGTCCTTGGGGATCGATGACCTTCTGAGCAATTGAGTTGAAGAAATAACACGACCTCAAGATTGCCACTCGGACCTTGTTGGCAAGATACTCCTAATTACAACAGAAGCATTTGTGTCATCAAGACACGACAATCATGCGACTTCATACCAATTAATTTCAAATCTTGCATAGAAACAAGTTTCTTAATGTTAGCGGAGTAACGAGACGGGACTTTCACACCGTGCAAGCTCGCGCGATTCATTTCTCTCGGCCTTGGGCAGAGTGTAGCAAGTCGGGGAAAATACGTTCGTCAGATCGGTCTCTTTCGGTGCTAACTCGGTCCTTATGTTCATATCGACCAAGTCACGCCGCATGCGTTAACACCATCCTTTGTTTTGCCACTAATGTTCAAAGAAGAGACCAATCAAGCTATCACATACATTCTTCTCTATGTGCATAACGTCGATGCAAATGGCGAACTTCTAAGTACTCCCAATAAGGCAAGTCCCAAAAATTGACCGCTTCTTCCGGATGTTCTTCTCACGGGTTCTTAATTTACGTCCCTTCCCAAGCATAACATCGATATCCTTAACCATATCATAGACCTCTTTCCCACTAAAAGCCCTTGAAGTGAACCGTCTTCCTTATTTCCGTCGAATTGTTTCTTCATCTTGCGGTATGGGTGACTCCTCGGAAGGAACCTACGGTGGCGCATATACACGCTTTCTTGCGAGTTGTTCGACCATACACTCTCGTAGCATCTAAGCAAAGGCGGATGGGCTTTGGCTCCTTTTGTATCAAGCCCGATAGGTTACCAAGGGCGGGAAAATCATTGATGGTGCGAGAACAACATGGCGCGTAAAGTGAAGTTCTCTCGCTTGTACGCATCCCATATTGCACCCTTCGTTCCACAAAGTGTCACAAGATCTTCCAAAGAATGGTGCTAGGTACACATCAATATCATTCCCTGTGTTGCTTCGCCCTTGGATAAGTAGTGTCATCAAAATGTATTTCCGCTTCATACACAGCCAAGGAGGAAGGTTGTACATGCATAGATTCACGGGCCAGGTGCTATGTCGGCTGCTCATGTTACAGAAAGGATTCATTCCGTCCGTACTCAACCCTAACCTTATGTTCCTCGGTTCCGCACCGAACTCTTCGAAGCTCCAATCGAAGTTTCTCCACTGGCCAGAATCAGCAGGGTGTCTGAGCTTCCCATCTTTCCTCCTTTCGGTTCGCAAATAAACGCTTCAAACGTGGGATCACAGGCAGATACCACAACATCTTAGCAGGAGGTCCTTGCTTCGCCTTAGCAGTATTCTTCCGCTTGTATCGGGATGCTCTGCACACGGGACATGCATGCATGTCTGCATACTCTTTACGGTAGAGGATACAATCGTTCGGACATGCATGTATTCTTTTTACTTCCATTCCCAATGGACAAAGAACCTTCTTAGCTTGGTAGGTCATGCTGGGCAACACGTTTCCCTCTGGAAGGATGTCAGCTAAGAGACCTAACAACGCCGTAAAACTCTTGTCGGACCAACCATTGCTTGCCTTCAATTTCAGCAGCTCAAGCACGGTTGACAACCTTGTGTATTCCGGCTTGTACCAGGAACAAAGGTTTCCCGAGTCCTCCATTAAGCCCTCGAATTTACAAAACTCTCTCTCACTGTAGTTCCCTTCCGCATCGCGTAGCATCTGATCCAGATTGTCATCATGCGATCTATCCTCATCAAAAGCACATTCCATACCCTCGCATATCGTTGACTTCTTGGCGATGTCGTCATTCTCGACTTAGGTATAATCGCTCTTCACCATGATTGCTCCAACATGTATATCCTTTTTGAAACCTCTTCAGTATTAAGTGAGCTTCGATCTGCGGGTTGTTAAACATTTTCATATTACGCAATCAATGCATGGACAAGACATATATTTTATCCCTTCTTCAACATATCCGCTTTCGCGGCTCTTCTAAAAGCAAACACGCCATTAATATACTCTTCACTCACACGGTTCTCAATGTACATCCAGTTTCGGTCTATCTACACGTATACGCACGTAACAAATTAATTAGTGTTAAATTATATATTAATAAACCGCAAGTACCCTTTATAATGACCAAACACAATAGTGAGTACTCTATAGCAAATATAAAGGGTTACAGATCGATCGTTACCCTTCTCTCCAAAGTGGCGCAATGTGGGAGGAGGCAGCAGATCAGGTGCCGCAATGGGCCGGGGGAGGAGGAGGCAGGGGTAACAGCTCAAAATGGGAGAGGAGGAGGTAGGGGTAATAGCTCAAAATGGGGGAGGACGCAGCAGCAGGAGGGTGGCGGCGGTTCAAATGGAATTAATAGAAATGGGGACTGTCGGCAGCGGACGCAGCAGCAGGAGGGTGGCGGCGGTTCAAATGGATTTAATAGAAATGGGGACTGTCGGCAGCGCCTACTTATAATGCTAATATATCACAGACGGTTCTTTTAAATAACCGTGCAGTGATAGTTCATATCCTGAGCGGTTCTTTTAAAGAACCGCTCGTGATAAACTTATCCTGACGGTTCTTTACACGAACCGCTCAGGATATTCCGCACGGTTCGTATAACGAACCGTCAGGATATTACGCACGGTTCGTATAACGAACCGTGCGTGATCTAAATATTATCACGGGCGGTCGTTATACGAACCGTGCGTGAAATATCAGATCTGACGGTTCGTATAACGAACCGTCTGCGTGATGAGAAGAGTATCACGGACGGTTCATTACACGAACCGTCTGTGAAGTATAACGAAGAACCGTCTGTGATAATTTTGTGATGGGGTGTCTAGTATAGCATGTTTTGTAGTAGTGGGGGGACACGAGGAGGTTCCTGGAATACCGTCCATGGTTGCGATGGGTGGGATTTAAGCTAGTGGTCGGGTCGAGGGTTTAAGTAGGAGGAGGATGTTGGGAAGACGAAGCATCACGCCACGGGGCAAACGGCGACGAGCGAAGCCACGAAGGAGCGGGCGGCGACTAGTAGGCTGTGGGGGAGGCACAAGACCGACCAAGCAGATTGGATTTGTTGGGAGGTTGAAGAAATGGGGAGGTGGAGAGATGCGACGAGAAGAGATTTTGTGGCATTATATGAAACGTCTTGAGAAGCATCTTTACATACGATGTGTTTCTCGGCGTGGAGACAGGCATAAAAGCGCCAAAACAAAAGCGTCTTTACGTGATAGTTTTGTTGTAGTGCTACTTGAGGGAGTTAGGTAGCTAGCGCCGCTACATGCATGCACCGACGATTCCTTTTGAAACCTAGCTATATAATGGTCACGATCGAAAAACCCAGAGCGGGCTCTATACATTGATAAGGTGAAATTCAAGATCGCGCGCCTTGCATATGCCATCGATAGCTAGGGCTAGCTATAGGAATATTTCTCTCGCTTGTATCGCATCCCATACTGCACCTTCGCTCCACAAAGGTCACAAGATCTTCCAAAGAATGGTACTAGGTACACATCAATATCATTCCTGAGTTGCTTCGCCCTTGGATAAGTAGTGTCATCAAAATGTATTTCCGCTTCATACGACCAAGGAGGAAGGTTGTACATACATAGATTCACGGGCAGTGCTATGTCACGCTCATGTTACCGAAAGGATTCATTCCGTCCGTACTCAACCCTAACCTTATGTTCCTCGGTTCCACCGAACTCTTCAAGCTCGATCGAAGTTTCTCCATTTGGCGAGAATCGGCAGGTGTCCGAGCTTCCCATCTTTCTTACGCTCCTCCGAAAGTGCCAACGCATCAATCTTGCCTCCTTTCGGTTCGCAAATAAACGCTTCAAACGTGGGATCACAGTGAGATACCACAACATCTTAGCAGAGGTCCTTGCTTCGCCTTAGCAATATTCTTCCGCTTGTATCGGGATGCTCAGACACGGACATGCATGCATGTCTGCATACTCTTTACGGTAGAGGATACAATCGTTCGGACATGCATGTATTCTTTTTACTTCCATTCCCAATGGACAAAGAACCTTCTTAGCTTGGTAGGTCGTGCTGGGCAACACGTTTCCCTCCGGAAGGATGTCAGCTAAGAGACCTAACAACGCCGTAAAACTCTTGTCGGACCAACCATTGCTTGCCTTCAATTTCAGCAGTTCAAGCACGGTTGACAACCTTGTGTATTCCGCTTGCAGCCAGGGAACAAAGGTTTCCGAGTCCTCCATTAAGCCCTCGAATTTACAAAACTCTCTCTCACCGTAGTTCCTTCTCGCATCGCGTAGCATCCGATCCAGATTGTCATCATGCGATCTATCCTCATCAAAAGCACATTCCATACCCTGCATATCGTTGACTTCCTCGGCGATGTCGTCACATCGACTTAGGTATAATCTGCTCTTCACCGTGACTGCTCCAACATGTATATCCTTTTTTGAAACCTCTTCGTATTAAGTGAGCTTCGATCTGCGCCGGGTTGTTAAACATTTTCATATTACCGCAATCAATGCATGGATAGTACATATATTTTATCCTTTTCTTCAACATATCCTGCTCGGCGGCTCTTCTAAAAGCAAACACGCCATTAATATACTCTTCACTCACACGGTTCTCAATGTACATCCAGTTTCGGTCCATCTACACGTATACGCACGTAACAAATTAATTAGTGTTAAATTATATATTAATAAACCGCAAGTACCCTTTATAATGACCAAACACATTAGTGAGTACTCTATAGCAAATATAAAGGGTTACAGATCGATCGTTACCCTTCTCTCCAAAGTGGCGCAATGTGGGAGGAGGCAGCAGATCAGGTGCCGCAATGGGCCGGGGGAGGAGGAGGCAGGGGTAACAGCTCAAAATGGGAGAGGAGGTATGTAACAGCCCAAAATTTCAATTTCATTTAAAAATAAGAATTTATTAATTTTTGTGGATTTTCTGGAATTTTTAAAAGCTTTTCAATAAAGTATATTAAGGCTAAAAGAATTTATGTGCAAAATCTATTACCAACTAAAAGTTGGAATTATTTTATTTAAGTCCAGAATGCCTCATAGAATTTATGTGAATTTTCTCAAAATTTTTGGACTTCATTTACTATTTTCTAAAGCCTATTTGAATTTCTGGAATTAAATCAATTGAAAAAGGTTTAAAATCTTACATAAAGATCTTGGGCGAAGCCCAAGATTTGGCGCATCTCGCCCAACTCTCCCCGCTGAGTAACGCGGACCGTCCGATCAAAATCGGACGGCCAACACTAATCCGCCCACGCCCTCTCTCCCACTCCTGTCTCACGACCGTGGTGGGCCTGACCGTGCTTCTTCCCCGCCCCTTCTTCTCCCCGCGCATCGTCGCCTCTGCCGCCATTAAAGCCTCACTGAGCTCGTCACTCCGCGATTCTCTCCTCTCTTTCCTCGCATTCAAGCGCATTCGCCGCTGCTCACCCCGCACTCGTCTCGGCCATTACCCCTTCCATAACTCAGAACGCCGCCGCCTCATCTCCGCAAGCGGCCGTTGCCACCTCGCCACGATCTCCACCTCCCGGCCTCGCCTCGCCTATAAAAGGAGCACCAGTGCGCTCTACTCCCTCAAGCTTTTGCCCCAACTCTCCACACCTCCTCGCTCTCGGCTGCCCGCACTGGCTCTTCTCTCCCGCCGGCCGAGCCGTGCTCCGCCTCTAGCGCCGCCACGGTGAACCTCCGGCCGCCTCGGCCGCACCACCGCCTCCTCAAGATCGCGAACTCGTGCGCACCTCCGCACCCTCGGAACATCGCCGGAGCTCCTTCGCCGCCAACGACCGAACCACACCGCCGCCTCGCTGCCGCCGACCATCTTCCCGCCACGCCTCACGTCGCCAGTAGCGATCGTACTCGATGATCGTCTCTCAATCTTTTGCGCACTCACCGAGCTCGCCGCGCCGCCGTTCACGGTACCATTGGAACCCGAAGCGCCCTCTCCGGGCCGACGTGGATGACCACCCGGCGCCACCTCACATGTTTTAAGCGTGCGTGGCGCGTAAGTCGGCGCCACGTGGTCGCCCGGTAGCCTTGCAGCGGCCAACCACACCGCTCCTTCACTTGTCTTGTGGAGCCGAGTCCACCGTGGACTTGAAAACGCCGTGGACTCGATCCATGACTGCTTAGGCCACATGTCGATCTCTCGTGAGCGAGATCACGACGTCGGTGGCGCAATAATTGGAATTTCCTTTAGAAATTTAATTCGGAAATTTGGAAAATCTCGATTTTGGAATTAAATTTAGATTTAAACTTCCAGAGCTCGTATTTCTTCATACAAACTCCGATTTAGGTGATTTAAATTTCTAAATTTGTATAAAATCAAGATCTAGCTAACTAAACCAAAATTATTTAATTTGGAGTTAATTTGAATTTTCATTTGAATTTATTTGTGTTCATTTGAATTCGTTTGAATTTGGAATATTTTAGCAGATAGATTTTGACGACTCAGGAGAGCTTGACCCTATTGAAGAAGTAGAATACTGGAATTTGAGCAAGGCAAGTTACACCATTGACCATTTTGCCCCAATATTTAAAATTATTTAATTTCTGCTTTAAATTATTATTGCATGCATAATTGTATTTAATTATTTTAAATTCTGCTTTAAATATTTAATTATTCCAATTCCTTTGTATAGCCAAATTTGATTGTTGTATTATCAATTCCTTGTAACCTTAGTCAAATGAATTTAAAATAAATATATGCATAGCAAATACTTAGACCATGAAATATTTGACTTTGGGAGAATTTAGCCAAAATTTCATAAATTGATAAAAGCCTATGACATTGCTTTGTCATGGTGGACTTTTGCAAATGTCTTTGAAAATTAAAAATAAAAGAAAATGGTTTGTACTTGGGCAAACATGGACCGCTGGTGGGTGCAAGTTTATGCACGGCCTGTCTGTTAGGATCGAGACCTGTGGTTTTTATTGAAAGTTGCCCAAGTAGATTAAGGACCGCCTTTGAGCCGCATCTTGCAAAAGCTCCACCGTACTACCACATGTTACAGTATGGGCGTAACTGTGCTTAATAATTTGTAATACCTCAGTATTGTTTATGCCATTTTGTTGTGTGGGTGTCGGTTAGACTCTATTCCCACTTGGCGCAAGAGGGGTTTCTGCAGTGGTTAGCCTAATGGAAATGAAACCTTAGCGGGCATATTGGTATTGAGGTAATACATTGGAAACGCTTGTGATAATTGCCTAGTCACACACCTAAGGAAGTGTGTATTGGCCGACATAACTGCAAATTATCTCGTGTGGGTAAAGTTGTACAACCTCTGCAGAGTGTAAATCTATTCAATAGCCGTGTCCACGGTCATGGACATCTTGAGCAAAGCCACTCTAAGTTAGATTTGTTTTTGGTTTTAAAATAACTTTGGACATGATTTGAGGATGGTTAATCCTTGTGGTAAATTTAAGGGTAGCCTTGTGATAGGAGGGTATCCTTCACCATGTTTCATATGGAGGTTATCCACTATAAAATGATCAATTTTAAATCTGATTTTAGTTATGTAATAAAAATGTGCCTTGAAACTTAGTATAACTATTTACACCAAAAAGGCTAATTTATGCAAATAAACCCTACAACCTTCCTTTGAATAACTTATGCATGCATTCTAAATTCAGATTGGGTGTAATTTGCGAGCACAGTTGTAGTGCTCACTCTTCTTTGAATATTATTATTCAGAGAAGGCGCTATCCGTAAGGTGAGGAGCGGACGATTAGGCGGCGACCTCCAGACGATTGCCTATGGCGATCGTGTAGCTACCATTATATTTTGCTTCCGCTAATGTTTTATTTGGCCTCGGCCCGGTTGTAATAAACTCTATGATTATTAAATATACACACTGGATATGTTTGTGATAACATTTTGTGTTTGTGTACTTCGGAAATCTGGACTAGTGTTTGAACACAGAGAATTTGGGATCCTTTGTTCCCGGGTTCGACAAAAGTGGTATCAGAGCCATATCGACTATAGGTCGTGACCTAGAAAGAAATCAAACCCTTAAGGATTTATTTTGAAAATTTAAAAATAACTTGGTCTTCTAGAGTCATTTCTCAACTTTTCTCTTAAAAAAAAATTATTTACTAACTCATCTCCTTTTCAAAAATTGTAGATGGCTGAAGTTCCGAATGCCATTTCCCATGGAGTCTTTGCTGGTCATTGGGCCGCCATTCTCTGGAAGATGATGCAGCATTTGGACTTTGAAGAAAGACCGACGTATCAAGGATACAAGTATAAGGTGGGAAATCAGGAACGGTGGAGAGTAGAGGTGATCCTTTACTCCAATCTATCGCCGAACACAGACTTCCACGTCTTCGATGCCCCAATGCGACGAGACACCTTCGCCAAGGCATCCAGATGCTGACCGGGGAAGCAACGCAGACTTCGCTACATCTACGATCATCGCCTCAGCAGCCGGGTTCCACTATTACCCAATGCACATTCCAACCCGGCATGATGCGGTGCTTTTCGCTCAACTAGAGATGAAGATCGTCCCGGCCTCACTCATCGTGGATCCGCCCGAGCCATGGATTATGCTTACGGAATACACTAGATGAGCCGTCTCTCCGCAAGTAAAATTACAAGATGCGAAGAAAAGTTGAAGATTGCAGATCAAGGCGGCCTCCTACAAGGAAGGCGAGGCTAGTTCTAGTGAGCCGATTATACCCCAATAACACCATAGATTTGACCTTAAATTTTTCCTTTAGTTGCGAATTATGAGCTACCAAACCTTTGTAGTAGCCATAATGAATTAATAAAATAAAAATAAATTATTTTACGAAATGTTCTTGCCTTGTGTTTGTTGAATTTGGGCTATTTTAGATCTATACTCTTATAATTCCTGTCTCTCTTGTCTAATCTGTGAAGAGTTCATCAGATGGTGACCACCCGCACCGGAAGTGTCAGTGCTAGAGGGCAAGGAAATGAGAATCTTGAATATCAAGAAAACCCAGTTCAACACCACCATCTCCTCCAATCAAGCTCCGATGGCGCCAAATGATGGCCAATCGACTCATCCGATTGAGTTGCTAGCCCAATCCCTTCACAAAGAATCGAATACCCAAGCGCCGTGACCTATCATGCTCCTCCACCTCCCGCAAGAGTAACTTTGTCGAGTTCATGAGGATGCGCCCGCCAACATTTTCTAGTAGCACGGAACCCATGGACGCGAGATGATTGGCTCAGGCCATTGGAAAGAAGCTAGATATTGCTCAATGCACGGATCGTGAGAGAGTCTTGTTTGCCTCTCATCAATTGATGGGTCCCGCATCGAATGGTGGATAATTTCAGCATGTCCCATGCTAATGCCCAAGAAATCACTTGGGATGAGTTCATGCAAGCTTCTGCCGATCTCACATTCCATCCGCATGATTACCTTGAAAAGAAGGAGTTTCGCCGCACGCCAAGGAAACCGCTCGGTTGGCGAGTATCCGCATAAGTTTAACCAACTTGCTCGCTATGCCCCGAGGATGTAGCGAGAGATGAAGACAGCAAGAGCGATTTCGGAAGGGTTAAACGACGAACTCTCTGCTCGCTTGATTTCTCGAGATTTTACCGACTTTCAAAGCAGCTTGGTAATAAGGCCATACGCCAGAAGGCAAACATCAGAAATGGAGAGTCGCAAGGAGGATGGCGGCTCGAAGTTTAACTCGGGAGGACTGCCCAAGCCTCGTTTCACTCAATCTCAACCACCTCAGCGTGGAAGATTCCAGTCTACTACACCGAGAGTTCCACTCGATTCGAGCCCAAATACTCCGGATTCCGTAGTAGTTCACCCGAGGTCGGCCCAGCAGGTTGACTATTTCACACAATGGAATCACATGCTTCCATTGCAACGAGTTGGGTCATTATGCCAATAAGTGTCCCAAGAAGCAGCAGACTGCCACCCCCGTCAAGCCAACTCCCGGAGTTTCAGTCTCCGGCAATCCTTCAAGACCAGCTGGTCAATTCATGAAGGGACGTGTGAATCACGTCTCCGCAGAGGAAGCCTATGCAGCACCAGATGTTGTTCTTGGTACGTTCCTTGTCAACTCGATACAAAGATCGCTTTATTTGATTCCGAGCTTCGCATTCTTTTGTGTCAAATAAGTTTGTGGAAAAATATGGGTTATCTACCTCCCCCTTAGTTAAGCCCATGTTAATCCATTCCCCGGGCTCAGAAATAAGAGCTAGTTTATTCTGTCCGAATCTTACCTTTGAAATCTCTGGAGTAACTTTCTCGGCCAACTTAATAGTCTTGCGTTCGCAAGGACTGGACGTAATTCTTGGAATGGGTGGCTTGCCAAAAATCGAAGGGATAGATTGTGCTAGTAGATCTATCAACCTCACCAATGAACAAGGGATTTCAAGAGAGTTCCAACCCAAGACTTCTATGGAAAGAAGTCCTATCTTGACCGATTTAAAGGAAGTGAAATGGAAGATATACCCGTGGTACAAGAATATCCGGATGTTTTTCCGAGGACTTACAGTATGCCACCGGACCGGGACATAATGTTCTTAATTGACTTAGTCCCAGGGACTGCTCCAATTTCGAAGCGACCCTACAGAATGCCGGCAAACGATCTAGCAGAGTTGAAGAAGCAGATTGAAGAACTACAGAGTAAAGGTTACATTCAACCAAGTTCATCGCCTTGGAGAGCTCCAGTACTATTTGTCAAAAAGAAAGACAATAGTATGAGAATGTGTGTGGACTATAGATCACTCAACGAGGTAACAATCAAAAACAAGTACCGTTACCTAGGATAGATGATTTGTTTGATCAACTTAAAGGAGCCAAGTGTTTTCTCCAAGATTGATTTGAGATCAGGCTACCATCAGTTAAAAATTAGACCGGAAGATATTCCGAAGACAGCCTTCACCACCAGATATGGACTGTACGAGTTCACAGTGATGTCATTTGGACTAACAAATGCCCCTGCTTATTTCATGAATATGATGAACAAAGTGTTCATGGAATTTTTGGATAAGTTTGTGGTGGTATTCATAGATGATATTCTCATCTATTCAAGAGATATGGAAGAGCATGAAAACATCTCGTAATTATTTTGGGCAAACTTCGAGAACATCAACTTTATGCCAAACTCAAAGAAAAGTGAATTTTGGCTCACCAAGTGGCATTTCTTGGACACATTGTGTCGCAGGAGGAGTTGCGATGAGACCCTCAAAGGTTGAAGTCAGAATGGATTGGAAGCAACCCAAATCACCATGTAGTGAGAAGTTTTCTCGGATTAGCCGGGTACTACCGCAGATTCATTGAAAGTTTCTCCAAGATCGCCAAACCCATGACTCAACTTCAAGAAGGAAAAGAAATTTGAATGGACAAGTGCTTGTGAACATAGTTTTCAAGAGTCAAGAAAAGACTAGTCTCTTTTGGTGCTAGTTTTACGGATATACGTAAGGATTTTGAAGTTTTCAGTGATGCATCCGCTTGAGAGCTAGGATGTGTACTTGATGCAGAAGGAAAGGTTGTGGCTTATGCATCTCGCCGATTAAGACCACATGAAGGAAATTATCCAACTCATGATTTAGAGTTAGCGCAATTGTGCATGCTTTGAAAATCAAGCGGCATTACCTCATTGGTAACATTTGTGAGATTTTCATGCATCATAAGAGTTTGAAATATATCTTCACCCGATCGGATCTTAATCTCGGGCAAAGAAGATGGTTAGAGCCGATAAAGGATTATGACCTTGGAATTCATTATCACGGGTAAAGCCAACGTGGTAGCAGATGCTCGAGTAGGAAAGCATCTTGCAACACGGTGTTAGTTCAAGAAAATCAACGAGTTGTATGAAGAACTAAAACATCCGAATCTGAAATTGTCGGTCAAGGTCAGATCAACACGGTGGAAGTCCAACCAACCATACAAAGTCGGATCGAGAAAAAACGGCTAGAAGACGAAGACATCAAAGAAATCATGAAGAACATGAGAAGAGGCAAAGCCCCAGGATTTTCTGAAGACGAGCAGGGCGCAGTATGGTTTGGCAACCGCATCTGTGTACCTAAACATCATGAAACCCGACAACTAATTCTGAAAGAAGCTCATGAATCACCTTACTCTATCCATCCCGGAGTACCAAGATGTACCAGATCGAAGGAAAAGTATTGGTGGGTCAAGATGAAGCGAGAGATCGCTGAGTTTGTTGCACGTTGTGATGTATGTCGGCGTGTTAAGGCGAACATCGAGACTGCGGATTGTTACAACCATTACCAATTCGAGTGGAAATGGGAGGAGATTGGTATGGATTTTATCACCGGACTACCTAGGACCCAATCAGTTGTGATTCCATTTGGGTAATAATTGACCGATTAACAAAAGTGGCTCATTTTATTCCATCAAGACCACTTACGTAAGCAATAAGTTGGCGTAATTGTACATGGCGAGGATCGTCATCTACATGGTATACCCAAGAAAATTGTGTCCGCAGAGGTTCATGATTCACTTCAAAATTTTGGCGAGTCTACATGAAGCTTTGGGAACCAGACTCAACTTCAAAGACTTATCATCCCCAAACAGATGGCCGACCGAACGTGTAAATCGGTCCTAGAAGACATGCTTGAGCTTGTGCTATAGATTATGGAAGAAGTGGGATAAGAATTTGCCCTATGCTGAATTTTCCTACAACAACAGTTTTCAAGCTAGCTGCGCAGATGTCGCCATTTGAAGCATTGTATGGTAGAAAGTGTAGAACCCTCTCCTTTGGGATCAAGTAGGAGAACACCAATTCTTGGACGAGAATTGATAAAAGAAAGTGAAAGTAAGGTAAAAGCAATAAGAGAACGTCTGAAAGTAGCTCAAACCCGACAAAAGAGTTATGCCGATAATCGTCGGAGAGAACTATCCTTCGAGATGGGAGATTTTGTCTATCTCGTGGTAACTCCACTCCGAGGAGTGAAGAGATTTCAGACTAAAGGAAAACTCGCACCTTGATTTGTCGGACCCTATAAGATTTTGGCAAAAGAGGTGAAGTTGCTTATCGCTTGGAACTACCAAGATCTCATCATTTGCTCACAATGTCTTCCATGTATCCCGATTAAAGAAATGTCTCAGAGTACCAACGGAAGAAACACCGCTCGAGAGCATCGATCTTGTGAAGACCTCACCTATGTGGAACAACCAATCAAGATTCTCGATGTGGCGTAAGCGCGTCACCGAAGCAAAGTCATCCGTTCTTGTAAGGTTCGATGGAGCAATCATTCGGAAGAAGAAGCTACGGGAGCGAGAAGAAGTTTTGAGAGCCGAGTATCCCTACCTTTTGTCGACCAAGTCCGAATCTCGGGTCGAGATTCCCTTTAAGGGGTAGGTTTGTAATGTACCCAAAATTTCAATTTCATTTAAAAATAAGAATTTATTAATTTTTGTGGATTTTCCGAATTTTTAAAAGCTTTTCAATAAAGTATATTAAGGCTAAAAGAATTTATGTGCAAAATCTATTACCAACTAAAAGTTGGAATTATTTTATTTAAGTCCGTAATGCCTCATAGAATTTATGTGAATTTTCTCAAAATTTTTGGACTTCATTTACTATTTTCTAAAGCCTATTTGAATTTTCGAATTAAATCAATTGAAAAAGGTTTAAAATCTTACATAAAGATCTTGGGCGAAGCCCAAAGACTGTGGCGATCTCGCCCAACTCTCCCGCTGCGAAGTAACGCTGACCGTCCGATCAAAATCGGACGGCCAACACTAATCCGCCCGCGCCTCTCTCCCGCTCTGTCTCATTGTTGGTGGGCCTGGGCCTCGTGACCGTGCTTCTTCCCGCCCCTTCTTCTCCCCGCGCAATCGTCGCCTCGCCGCCATTAAAGCCTCACTGGAGCTCGTCACTCCCGCGATTCTCTCCTCTCTTCCTCGCATTCAATCGCATTGATTCTCATTGTTCACCCCGCACTCGTCTCGCCATTACCCCTTCCATAACTCGTAGAACGCCGCCGCCTCATCTCCGCATAACGGCCGTTGCCACCTCGCCACGTTCTCCACCTCCGGCCCGCTCGCCCTATAAAAGGGAGCACCAGTGCGCCTACTCCTCAAGCTTTTGCCCCAACTCTCCACACCTCCTCGCCTCGATTTGCCCGCACTGGCTCTTCTCTCCGCCGGCCGAGTGTGCTCCAGCTGCCTCTTAGCGCCGCCACGGTGAACCTCCGGCCGCCGACGCACCACGGCCGCCAAGACCGCGAACTCAGTGCGCACCTCGCGCCCTCGGAACATCGCCGAGCTCCTTCGCCGCTAACGACCGAACCACACCGCCGCCTCTGCGCGCCGCCGACCATCTTCCCGCCACGCCACGCCGCCGGTAGCGATCGTACTCGATGATCGTCTCCACAATCTTTTGCGCACCTCACGGAGCTCGCCCGCCGCCGTCACGGCACCATTGGAACCCGAGCGCCCCCTCTCGGCGCCGACGTGGACAGACCACCTCGGCGCCACCTCACCGTTTGGCGTGCGTGGCGGCCAAGTCGGCGCCACGTGGTGCGCCAATAAGAAGGCCACGCGACAAAGACTGACCGCTCCTTCACATTGTCTCGTGAGCCGAGTCCACCGTGGACTTGAAAACGCGCGTGGACTCGATCCGCGGATTGTTTGGGCCCACATGTCGGTCTCTATGAGCAGATCTTGACGTCGGTGGCGCAATAATTGGAATTTCCTTTAGAAATTTAATTGGGAAATTTGGAAAATCGATTTTGGAATTAAATTTAGATTTAAACTTCGAGAGCTCGTATTTCTTCATACAAACTCCGATTTAGGTGATTTAAATTTCTAAATTTGTATAAAATAAAGATCTAGCTAACTAAACCAAAATTATTTAATTTGGAGTTAATTTGAATTTTCATTTGAATTTATTTGTGTTCATTTGAATTTGTTTGAATTTGGAATATTTTCACAGATAGATTTTGACGACTTCGAGAGCTTGACCCTATTGAAGAAGTAGAATACCAGGAATTTGAGCAAGGCAAGTTACACCATTGACCATTTTGCCCCAATATTTAAAATTATTTAATTTCTGCTTTAAATTATTATTGCATGCATAATTGTATTTAATTATTTTAAATTCTGCTTTAAATATTTAATTATTCCAATTCCTTTGTATAGCCAAATTTGATTGTTGTATTATCAATTCCTTGTAACCTTAGTCAAATGAATTTAAAAATAAATATATGCATAGCAAATACTTAGACCATGAAATATTTGACTTTGGGAGAATTTAGCCAAAATTTCATAAATTGATAAAAGCCTATGACATTGCTTTGTCATGGTGGACTTTGCAAATGTCTTTGAAAATTAAAAATAAAAGAAAATGGTTTGTACTTGGGCAAACATGGACCGTTGGTGGGTGCAAGTTTATGCACTGGCTGTCAGTTAGGACTGAGACCTGTGGTTTTTATTGAAAGTTGCCCAAGTAGATTAAGGACCGCCTTTGAGCGCATCTTGCAAAAGCTCCACCAGACTACCACATGTTCTGTATGGGCGTAACCGTGCTTAATAATTTGTAATACCTCAGTATTGTTTATGCTATTTTTGTTGTGTGGGTGTCGGTTAGACTCTATTCCCACTTGGCGCAAGAGGGGGTTTCCTGCAGGTGGTTAGCCTAATGGAAATGAAACCTTAGCGGGCATATTGGTATTGAGGTAATACATTGGAAACGCCTTGTGATAATTGCCTAGTCACACACCTAAGGAAGTGTGTATTGGCCGACATAACTGCAAATTATCTCGTGTGGGTAAAGTTGTACAACCTCTGCAGAGTGTAAATCTATTGAATAGCCGTGTCCACGGTCATGGACATCTTGAGCAAAGCCACTCTAAGTTAGATTTGTTTTGGTTTTAAAATAACTTTGGACATGATTTGAGGATGGTTAATCCTTGTGGTAAATTTAGGCGGGTAGCCTTGTGATAGGAGGGTATCCTTCACCATGTTTCATATGGAGGTTATCCACTATAAAATGATCAATTTTAAATCTGATTTTAGTTATGTAATAAAAATGTGCCTTGAAACTTAGTATAACTATTTACACCAAAAAGGCTGATTTATGCAAATAAACCCTACAACCTTCCTTTGAATAACTTATGCATGCATTCTAAATTTCAGATTGGGTGTAATTTGCGAGCACGGTTGTAGTGCTCACTCTTCTTTGAATATTATTATTCAGAGAAGACTGCTATCCGTAAGGTGAGGAGCGGGACGATTAGGCGGCGACCTCAGGCGATTACTGTGGCGATCGTGTGGCTACCATTATATTTTGCTTCCGCTTAATGTTTTATTTGGCCTCCGCCCGCTTGTAATAAACTCTATGATTATTAAATATACACGCTGGATATGTTTGTGATAACATTTTTGTGACTGTACACTGGAAATCCTGGACTAGTGTTTGAACACAGAGAATTTGGGATCCTTCGTTCCCGGGTTCGACAAGGTAGGGGTAACAGCTCAAAATGGGGAGGACACAAAGCGAGGAGGGTGGCGGCGGTTCAAATGGAATTAATAGAAATGGGGATCGCTTGGCAATGGACGCAGCAGCCAGGAGGGTGGCGGCGGTTCAAATGGATTTAATAGAAATGGGGACCGCTTTATCGCGGCGCTACTTATAATGCTAATATATCACAGACGGTTCTTTTAAATAACCGCGTCTGTGATAGTCTCATATCACGATGGTTCTTTTAAAGAACCGTCATGATAAACTTTATCTGACGCGGTTCTTTACACGCAACCGCCTGCGTGATACAAATATAATGAACCGTCGTGATACTCTTCTCATCACGACGGTTCGTTATTCATGACGAGCCGCTCGTGATGAGAAGAGTATCACAGACGGTTCATTACACGAACCGTCTGTGAAGTATCACAGACGGTTAGTGTAAAGAACCGTCTGTGATACTTATATATCACAGACGGTTCTATATATCACAGACGGTTAACGAAGAACCGTCTGTGATAATTTTATCACAGACGGTTCCAAAGGAACCGTCTGTGATGGGGTGTCTAGTATAACATATTTTGTAGTAGTGGGGGGACACGAGGAGGTTCCTGGAATACCGTCCATGGTTGCGATGGGTGGGATTTAAGCTAGTGGTCGGGGTCGAGGGTTTAAGTAGGAGGAGGATGTTGGGAAGACGAAGCATCACGCGCCGGGGGGGGGGGGCAACGACGACGACGAGACGAAGCCACGAAGGGAGTGGGCGAGCGACTAGTAGCTGTGGGGGGAGGCACAGCACCGACCAGCAGATTGGATTTCTGTTGGGAGGTTGAAGAAATGGGGAGGTGGAGAGATGCGTACAGTAAGAGATTTTGTGGCATTATATGAAACGTCTTGAGAAGCATCTTTACATACGATGTGTTTCTCGGCGTGGAGACCGGCATAAAAGCGCCAAAACAAAAGCGTCTTTACGTGATAGTTTTGTTGTAGTGCTACTTGAGGGAGTTAGGTAGCTAGCGCTGCTACATGCATGCACTGACGATTCCTTTTTTGAAACCTAGCTATATAATGGTCACGATCGAAAAACCCAGAGCGGGCTCTATACATTGATAAGGTGAAATTCAGTACTGCGCGCCTTGCATATGCCAGTAGCTAGGGCTAGCTATAGGAATATTGTTTGTGGCCATCTTGCATGTGAAAGTAATACATAGTTCCAACCTTAATTTTGAGGTGATGTGTTTATATATGATCGACTGCATGGCCACTTGTCATTGTTTGTATACTGTACATCATCCCTATCGCCTTTTGGATGCTGTGGTGAAACCAAGGAGCCAGCTGAGGATCGGAAGCTGGTCATCGATCGACTGATCGAGTGTAGCTTTAGAGCTGGAGACGAGTGAGGTGAAAGTACGCGGCTTTTTTTGACTGAACACGTGAACGAGAGAAAAACAACGGGGCCCGGCCGGTGAGTCATCGTGTGCGTGCGTGCGTGCGTGCGTGCATGCATGCAGAAAGATAGTGGGTTGGGCAAGCAGGCAATAATAACATATCAGACACGCCACATGCAAGAACGCTTTCTGCCATGACGTACTGGTCCAGTATTAGGGTTTTCTCGCAACTCATTATCACTTCCCGACACCATTGTCAAGTTGCCGGGTCCTACGCTCCAAGTTTGTGTTCAGTCCAGTCTGGGGTCGGGTGGGTTCGAGTGTTGTCGTTCAAAAAATAGTCTCGGTCGGTCCAAGTTGGGATGAAAGGAAGGCTGGCAAAATGTGTCGATCGAGTTCTCTGGGACGATCATGACTGCTGATCAGTTGTGCAGAACTCTAGCTGGGGCGATCATGAGTAGCTGAATCACATCTTTCTTTTCTCCCCCCAAAATCATTCAGTTAACTTTTAGCTTTGGTGAATGGTGATGGTCCTCGATCGAGAGGGTGGATATACATGCATAATCAAGCGATATTATTTTGAAAGCGACTGCAATCAAGCTAGCTAGTCTTCTTTACCTCGATTCTCCTACATGGCTACAATTTTGTCATTTCAACTCTTTTGAAAGCTAGCTAGTGCTATCTGCTATCCTTCTCAGTTGTGCAGTATAAAAAATCTTATGAAACACTTAAATTCTCGATAAAACTGTCCCTTCATTGTTTCTTGGCAAGAGAAGTTTGGTCTTTAATTATGCGAAAGATGCTCTCATAGCACTCCCTATTTTGCACTTTGCAAACGTACCACTCAAAAATTTGCATTGTGTTCACAGCACTCTTTCGCCTTGTTTGTTCAGGTTTAGCTTTTTTGGTTTATAGCTTAAAGCTAGCTTATTAACTTAAGCAGTCTGCTTTTAAGCCAAGCTAGAGTAGTTGGCAGGCTAGCATTTTTATGGGTTAACGTTAAAAAGTCTGGAATAACCTGAGGGTTCTGATGACATGGTTATGCGCTCAGATTTAGTGTTAATATGATTGATGAACATTGATTAGAGAGGAAAATATAGTGTAAAACAGCAACAATGTAAAATATTTCTTGCAATTTCGCTTGAAAATTAATAGTACAAACTTTTGTCTTTGCAGAGTAACAGACCTATCAATTGTACTAAAAGACTAACGACATTTCACTATTGTTTGCTACTCTTTTTTATTACAAGTAAAAGATAATTTGTTGTACAAGTAAAGGGGAGTAATTTCACTGTTGTTCTTACAACTTCTGTTCTTACAAATTCATCTGGATTAACTAGAACAATGTTGTACAACCAAAAATTCCTCAAGATAAATATGAATATGCACACAAGTAGTACATGAGACACATGATCACACAAGGTTACTAATCGAGATCTTGATTTTTTGCAGTGATGAAGGTCTCAATTTTATATCATCGGTTTTGAATTTTTCTTACACACGATTTCCCTGAACACACAACAATCAGCAGTTCTTGGAATGGATAACATATGCATGCATCATTTACTTGAATATGATAACAGCGTCCTCTTTCAGAAATTTCCTCTGCGTTAGCATAAATCTGAACACAATCTCGGGATAGAGCAATAGATTGGAAGAAATTTTCAATACCCTTTAGCAATTTGTCCAAAAGGATCACACAAGAAACAATACACTACACAACCTGAAAATTTTCAAAAATTCCTATACAAGAATGAATTCAGTGCAATCTTTTCACAAATTTTGAGATCAAAATAAACAGAAAATTTTGAGACCTAAATCACAAAATGAAGAAGGCAAGAAGGGCAGGTGGCGGTGGGGATCCAGTAGCGGTTGAGGACCGGGCAATGGGGGTGGAGGAGTGAGCGTCCAGACGGAGGGAGGAAGGAGCTAACCAAGGTCATGCGCGGCAGCAGTGGGGATTCAGTGGTGGCTATGAGGATCCGGACAGAGGTCATGGGGAAAGGTCATGGACGAGCACTGGGGGCGAGGAAGAGGATCGCGGCGGCGGCGAACAGGGTCCACGGCGCCTAGGGTCGGGGGAGAGGATGGCGGCGACGGAGAAGGACTGGGAGGCCTGGGGGCGGGGTAGCGATGGCAGAGGACTGGTGTCGATGATTGGAACACAAGGTTCCCTATCAAACTTCTCGAAAAATAATGTGAGAACACTATAAAAAAATAAAGACCCTTTATTGCTGTGGACAAAGTGAGTGTTTGTATAAGAATACAGTGGATGTTATAGAATGATCGTGACTAATGAATGAATGAACTTATTCTATGATCTTATTACAGAGTACGTGGGTTACCCCCTTTATAGTATTTGAAGGAGAGTCTTGAACTGTCACGTCCGTTAGTCAACTGCCGTAAGTTGCCAAATATGTCAAAAGTCGCCTTCCCGTCAGTCACCTGGATAACTATTGTCTCTCCCGACCAGTTTGCTAGTCAGGGATTGTCCAAACCTGTATAATTGATCAGACAGTGGCCATAGATGGTCATTCGCGACCCAAGCCGGTCGTCGACCAGTTTGGCCGTAATAAAGGGAATTTAGACTTCATTTATAAATTGGTTATAAGTTCATAACCATTATAATGTGGGCCTCTATCAAGTGGGCCTTCTTTGATCTGAACTTTGACTTTGACAAAAAAATATTAACTTGGTCCAGAATCCTCGTGAAAAGGCTATTGACGCCGACCACCGGTGATGAGGCATAATGCGCCACAGCAAACCCTAGGGCGCGCTAAGAGGGTAGTGGCCGGTTCGGATTAGGAGGTGAAACGAGAGGAGAGGTGGAAAGCATGGAGTCTTTATACAGTGGCATTGGTGGCAATCCAATAAACTCAACCCGCAAAAGCCAAAAAAAAACACCCCCTGGGCTAGCTTATGGCTTATAGTTGTTGGGGGGCTTAGCCTTCTCAAAAGCCCGGTTGAAAAGGTAACTCCTTTGTTTGGGCTTAGACTTTTTTGCGCAAACAAACATGGCCATTATGTTACAAGGCTTACTTCAATAACATTTCGGACATTTTGCCCCTACCTATTCCTATCCTCCTTATTATCTCCACCTCTTCTCTGTCTTCACCACCGCCATCTCTTCACTTCCTTTCCTCTCCGTTGAATGGTCTTCCCTATCTTCATCTCCCTACCTACCACTGCCCAGGAGGTCGTTGCACAGGCACACACGAGCTCGACACTATCTTAGAGTTTCTCCTCCCATGAGGATGCCGTCACCCAAATATAGGGTTTGGGCTTGACATGTCTGGTCCATGGTGAGACCAGAGAGATAGATGGGTGGAGGAAGATGTTGGAAATAGTACCATTTTATATAATTCCAAAGTATGTATGGTTTAGTACCATATTGCTAAGGCAAGGTGGAGGTGACCAACATATAAGGTGGAGTCCTTGCCACTCTTTGAAACATGTGACACATAGATGAGGGTGGCACGAGGAGGGCTTTGGTTAAACACACGCACAGACGCGCATTTGCGTATTTTCGCGTGAAAAATTGTGTGACTTGTGACTTGCGACCGTGGAGTAGCGCGCCACTTGGCAAACCAAGTCCACCTTATTTTTGTTGAACCATGCATCTCTCTCTATATATATATTTGAATGGGATTCAAATGTTTGAATTTAAGGCTTTATTGGGTGATGATGACCGTAAGTTACCAGTGACAGGCAGTTACCAGTGGGTAAATGGCTGGTTAAGGCCCTGTTTGGTATGGCTCTGCTCCAAGTTTTTGCAACTCCAACTCCAGCTTCACTCTTGGATCTACTCCTCTGAGAAGTTGGAGTAGTCTGAGGAGGTGTTTGGTTAAAAAGGTAACTCCCACTCCATGAATGGGAATGATCTATGTAAGATGACGAGAGTACCCTTGGAGTTGCTGTAATTTCTGGTTTGGGTGAGAAAGACGTGTAATTTTATCCAAGTAGTAAGTAGTGTGTTAAATACTTTACATGTATTTTTATCATATTTAATACTGTTCATGTGGTATTTTCGTACTGTAGCATCCGTACTTGCCTACTTGTATTCGTACGTGATTGTATATGAGAAAATCCATAAACTCAAACATACGAAGGAAATAACAAATGTTCTAATTCGATGAGTATCATAACAAAAGGTCATAACAAAGACTAACATATGTCTTCGATATAAAATAAATGAGATCTCACATTATCTTTGCTAACTGACTTTCATACCATACCAAGTCACCAAGAGGTAGCTATGCCAGTAGCAAGTTCATCCCGAAACGTATCCATATACCTATCATTCGATTGTGATGTTGACCCATCCAAAGCATGTTGAGAAATTGCATATTTTCGGTATCTAGAAGGAATGGTAGGGACATAGTTAGAATCTCGGTCGCACCTACGGAAATGCCAATCCCCGCTACCATGCTCACGTATGAAGTTGTGGAGTGTCATGGTGGCCGCAACAATCATCTTTTGCTTGGTCATTGGATAGCTTGGCATCTTGAGTAGAATTGGCCACTCCATCTTTCATACACCAAATGTTCGCTCAACTATGTTACGCACAGAGGAGTGCACCCTATTGAACTTTTCTTTGACAGTAGTTGGTTCAACACCTCTGTGGAACTCAGGAACATGATACCTTTCGCTAATGACCTCCGCATGTTGTATACTGAATGTTGTATACTGAATGAACAAAACTAATGACCTCCGCTAAAACAAAGCAAATATGCTGAATGATTAGCAAGACAATGTCGAGATGTTTGCATCATCGACTCGAGAATCCTTCCGCTTCGTCTTTCCGCAATGCGCGTTGTTTGCCAAGGATTTCGCTTCCACCGACGACCCTCGTGATAAAAATCGCAACCTCTCTCTTGGCATTATGATCCATCTCAATGTAGCATGCCGCCCAGCGTAATTTCGGATTACCGATTGGTATAAGAAGCCTCCTCGAGTAGATACCATGGTCACTCATCATGTTGTTGAACCGCTTGATATCGGACACACCGCTTAATTCACAAAACATCAAATCATGATCGATGAAGAATAGAAAGGTTGCTCACACAAACAGAGTACAACTAGACAACTCTCTCAGAATAAAGGAAACATTTATGTGGAATGCTATAAATTAACAACATTCACAAATGAAGTAGTGTTGAGGTCACCATGGCTTATTTCAGCTTGCATCAACGACTTCATCAAACAGTATTCCAAAGAAATTGGACCATACACGTGATCGATATTTATGATGAACTCTATGTCGGCAAAAGAAAACATCATCGAAGTTATTAATCAAGGTGCACGCATTCTACAAGAAGTCCTGAATAAAACATTTATCATCGCAATGCATCCGAATCCACCTTAAACAACTAATTGTAGCGAGATTATGGTGACCAAGACTTGAGAGCTAACTAAATTAACTTGAGACTTGAGAGAGCAAGCCACAAAGCAGACCTTAGTATCATTTAGAAGTAGAACATTATAATTGATACAACCGACAAACCTTATGGAAGCAAAGTGTATCTATTATTGAACGCTTTGTATCATGAACATTATCGCCATCGATTAACGCCAACATGATAAACAATATACACCGTGACGGTAATGAGTCGCACAACGCCGAGGGAGCATACAATAGATCCTAGATTCTTTGAGTTTGAATCTCAAGTATTTAGTCATGGTTAAATCTAAAAAATATTTAGTCATGCGTTACGCTTTTCTCACCACAAATTATTACGATGATTCGCAACTTATGTTCATTTTATTTTAGAATATCTGCTCAACAACCACTTATGACTTTTATTTCAAGTTCCATCGCTTCATCTCATGGATAATAAGCATGATTTATAATCATAGACCTTGCAGAGTCTAAATTATCCGCTTCAATACACTATGAAACCCGTCAAGTTCATATTGGATTGGTTCTCGCCAGGGGTACTCAAGAACGACTAAAATCGATTCACCGATAAGAATACCCAAAGCGATAAGCTATCGATTCAGACGGGAACACACAGACGGTATACCGGACGGCACTTGAGCGCGATGTCGGACGGTGTCCCTGCTACGGACGGGTGCGAGAGCGCCAAGCGCCAAAGGAGGCGGCCCGCGAAGGCCCCGTGGCCGCCTTGCCAATGACGCGCGCACGCCTCTGTGGAGCGGAAGGCGGCCTCAAAGACGGCGCTGGTCGGAGGCAACCGCGCGCCACAAGCGGCAGACGCAGCCGCCCGCGCGCGAGGTCGGAGGCGGAGTCGCCGCAGACCACGCCAGGAGGTCGCCCGAAGTGGCGGGCATTCATCGGGACACCGCCCGGATCGGACGATGGGGAGGGGTTGGCGGGAGGGGGAATCGAGGGGCATGGGGTTGCCAGGCCGCGCCGCTCACGCCGCCGCGGTTCATGGGGATCGGGGAGGAGGGGCCGAGGGAGGCGTGTGCGGTCGTGCCAGGCGGACTTTGGGATGTGGTGCTGAAGGGTGGTGCGCACACAGCACGGCGATCGCGGCGTTGCACTGGAGAATGCACGGATGGGGACACGGCGAGGAAGAAGGGGTGGGCGGAGGGGTGAAGCGGGCGCAGAGGGGAGGCGGGCGGAGGCGCATGGGGTGGGGGATCGGGATGGATGGGCGAGGGGGTTTTTGTTGGATGGCATTTGGTGGGTAATTTTATCTTAATTTTAGGGGTATTTTCGTAACCGGATGACTGCTCCATGCGGGAGCAGCCTTCTCGCAGCTCTGAGAAAATACACTACAGCCTGCTCCAGATTCTCAAACTCCAAATTCAATTTTTTGTTGGAGCTGGACCGTTTGGCATGGCTCCACCTACTCCAACTAAGAAGCTGGGAGTTAGAGCCATACCAAACAGGCCCTAAGTGTGTCAGTTACTAGTGGGTAAATGGCTATTTAATCAGTCAGTTCACAGCCTGAGGATGTCCAGAGCATTGCGCGAATACAAACTGCATCCATTCCTTCTCTTCTTCCTCTGAAAACCTGTGTTGTGGGATTGTGTTGTCTGAACCTCGTCGACCCTTCTTCTCGGCGTGCACCGTAAAGAAGGGAAGCGGTATCTTCGAGTCGTTGTTTCCGTGAAGACCGGCACGGAGCGGCAATAAGGTTTTTAGGCAGCGCACATCTGCGCGACCGCTCGTGTTGCTGATTCATCATCAGTCCGCATCGCAACGATTCTCGTCTCAGGCCGCTTCTCGCTCTTCATCGAACTCATCAGTAAGTCTTTCGTGTGATGGATTGACTTGTTTACATTCTGTTTTTGCATATATTGTGAAGTACAATGAGTTCTCTGCTGTTAGTACTGGTTTATGCATCATTAGTCTTTTGCAATATATGTCTTCTATTAAAATATAGAATTAAAATATTGCCCTCATTTTCAACATTCCAGAAAACTTATTGTAAACTTTGTTGCAACACAACTATAGCTCGAGCTTCTAATGCTATGAAACCTAAGAGGTTTTCCGTCAGAATTTTCGTAGATGGCAGACTAGAGCCAAGTTCTGGCTCATGTCTTTGGGGCTGTGGTGGGTAATCTACCCACAGTATCCATTTACGATTGACCAGTATATGCAGTTCGATAATGCGAACAGTACTGCTCTTGGCTACATTCTGACCATTCGCGCATCGCTTATACGATGCGATATGGACTATAAGTCCACCACAGAGTTGTGGGATGCACTTGAGCATAAATATGCAAAGGCAGAGGCAGGTCGCTGGCTCTACATGTGTGAGCAATTCTTCGACTTTACACTACTACGTAAAAGTACATCATGCATCGTTAGGAATCGTCATCATAGATGGTTTTAAACCGTCTCAATTTTTATATCTCGTGATAATAGTTGGTTATCACAGACGGTTTTGAACCGTATGTGATACGGCTCATCACATATGGTTTTTGTTGGAACCATCTCGTGAAAGGATATTATCACGCATTTATTTCAACCAACAACCGTCTATGATAGTGTATATCACATACGGTTCTATTTACAAACCGTCTGTGATATGTCGGATATAACAGACAGTTTGTAAATAAAACTGTCTGTTATATGTAAGATATCACGGATAGTTTGTATATGTAAGATATCACGGATAGTTTGTAAATAAAACCGTCAGGATACACGATATCATGCACGGTAGTTGGTTGAAACCGCTCGTGATAGTGCCTTCTTCGCTGCATTTGTTCCAACCAAAACCGTCATGATAGTTCATTTATACCTATTTTTCGCTAGCCTTAGGAATTGCTAGACATGCCCTCAAAACTAGTAAGCTAGCAAAAATCGATACATCACATGATGAATCAATTGTTGACACAACTCAAAGTGATCATTTAAAACTCAAAATTAATTACAAAAGTTTATGTTCAAGTATATATTGTCGCAAGATTTACCCTCATATCATAGACGGTTCCATAAACGAACCGTCTATGATAACTTCCTGACACAATTCCAAATCATTTGACTGAAAATTCATTTGTCTTAAAAAATTCATATCTAATACAACTCAACTCCAAATCAAGTGAAACCAATTTTGATACTCCACATTACAATGAAGTCCACATTGACATCAATATCAGAGATGACAAGTCCATAACACATAACAATTCCATGTTAACATCAAATTACAATGGAATAAATTCTTAATTAAAATATAGCCCTTCGTGATGATCGATGCGCATATAGCTAGCTTCTTCACTGGGTTCTTCCTCGAGCCTAATGTCGTCTCCAAAAGGAGGCAACTCATTAAATTGATTATACCCTTCCTCATCCACGACATTCTCAACTCCGACAATCCTTCTTTTCCATGAAGAACTACATGACGGTTCTTATTTGTCGGTCCGTTACATAAAATTTTTGAATAACTTGCTTAGCGAGTACGAAGGTTCGTCCTTATATCCGACACGTTTGAGGTCCACAGTAGTGACACCGTACTTGTCGACCTTCACACCCTGCGGAAGTTTAACCCAATAGCATCGAAACAGGGGGGGTCTTAAAAAGTACGTAGTCGAGCTCCTAAATCTCCTCTACGAACCCATAGTAGGAGTTCAACCCACGTGCCTCAGCGGTATTGAACTGCTTGTGAAACGCATCTATGCGGACACTGCTATTCTGGACTGTGCTCCTCCTATCCTGAGCTGCTGTATAAAATGTGTACCCATTTATGTAGTATCTTTGCCATGTCACAATTGTAAATTTTGGCCCTTTTGCCAACCATAGCAACATATCATCACTTGATGACCTCCCTGTGAATCGCACCTTTAACCATTCGTTGAACCGACGGTTGTGCTCTCTCGTGATCCAAACCTCCAACTGGTTTGAATTCTGTTGGCGTACCATATCTTTGTGCTCGTCGATGTACGGGGACTCTTGGGTCATGTGTTGCAAGATCACAAATGGGCTTATGCGCAGACGTATCTAGATCGGGAGTGATTGCTTTCCTTCCAATGGTCTCGATATTCTCCAAAGTCGCCTCATGACAAGATAGAGGCACACCTATCGGTTCCACCGAGCCATGTAGTCGACGCAGAACTCAATGACCTCTTCGGTTGCATAACTTTTGATGATGCCGCTCCTCCGAGATCGATTCTCAGACGAGGACTTGAGAATCGCATGTATCACTCGAACAGTGCACGTATGACGAGGAACATAAGGCCGCATATCTTTATCTCTTTCACAAGGTGAACAATGAGATGGACCATGATATCAAAAATGACGGAGGGAAATACATCTCAAGATGACATAGAGTCGTCACCACCTCTACCGCAGAGCATCTAGTCCTTTAGGATCGATGACCTTCCGAGCAATTGAGTTAAAAAAATAACCTGACTTAAAGATTGTCACTCGAACTTTGTTCGGCAAGATACTCCTAATTGCAAAAGGAGGCATTTGTGTCATCAGCACATGATAATCATCAGACTTCATACCAAATAATTTTAAATCTTCCATGGAAATAAGTTTCTTAATATTGGTGGAGTAACCGAACGGAACTTTCACACCATGCAAGCTTTCGCACGGTTTATATCTCTCGGCCTGGGACAAAGTGTAGCAAACTGGGGGAAGGTACGTTCGTCCTTTATCGGTCTCTTTTGGTGCTAACTCAGTCCTTATGTTCATATCAACCAAGTCACGTCGTGCATTAACACCATCCTTTGTTTTGCCAAAAATATTCAGTAAGAGACTAATCAAGCTATCACATACATTCTTCTCCACGTGCATGACATCGATACAGTGGCGAACTTCTAAGTGCTCCCAATAAGGCAAGCCTCAAAAAATTGACCGCTTCTCCCAGATGTTTTTCTAACGGGTCCTTAATTTACGTCCCTTTCCAAGCACAACATCGATATCCTTAACCATATCATAGGCCTCTTTCCCTCTAAAAGACCTTGGAGCTGAACCGTTCTCCTTATTTATATCGAATTGTTTCTTCATCTTGCGGTATGGATGAATCCTGGGAAGGAACCTACGGTAACGCATATACACAGTTTTACGCGAGTTGTTCAGCCATACACTCTCGATACCATCTAAGCAGTGCAGACAGGTTTTGGCTCCTTTTGTACTGAACCCCGACAGGTTACCGAGGGCAGGAAAATCATTGATGGTGCGAAACAACATAGCGCGTAATGTGAAGTTCTCTCATTTGTATGCATCTCATACTTGTACCACTTCGTTCCACAAAGTGTCACAAGATCTCCCAAAGAATGGTGCCGTAGACATCAATATCGCTCCTGTGTTGCTTCGCCCTTGGATAAGTAGTGACATCAAAATGTATTTCCGCTTCATACACAGCCAAGGAGGAAGATTGTAAATACATAGATTCACGGGCCAGGTGCTATGTCGGCTGCTCATATTACCGAAAGGATTCATTCCATATGTACTCAACTCTAACCTTATGTTCCTCGGTTCTGCACAGAACTCTTCAAAGCTCTGATCGAAGTTTCTCCACTGGGAAGAATCAGCAGGGTGTCTTAGCTTTCCATCCTTCTTACGCTCCTCTTAGTGCCAACGCATCAATCTGGCCCCCTTTTAAATCGCAAATAAATGCTTCAAATGTGGGATCACAGGCAGATACCACCACATCTTAGCAGGAGGTCCTTGCTTCACCTTAGTAGTATTATTACACTTGTATCTGGATGCTTTGCACACGGGACAATAATGCATGTCGGCATACTCTTTACGGTAGAGGATACAATCGTTCGGACATGTATGTATTCTTTCTACTTCCATTCCTAATGGACAAAGAACTTTCTTGGCTTGATAGGTGGTGCTGGGCAACACGTTTTCCTCCGGAAGGATGTCCGTTAGGAGACCTAACAACGCCGTGAAACTCTTATCGGACCAACCATTGTTTGCCTTCAATTTCAGCAGTTCAAGCATGGTTGTCAACCTTGTGTATTCCAACTTGCGATCGGGGAACAAAGGTTTCCGACTCCTCCATTAAGCCCTCGAATTTACAAAACTCTCTCACCGTAGTTCCTTCGCATCGCTGTAGCATCCGATCCAGATTGTCATCATGCGACCTATCCTCATCAAAAGCACACCACATCCGCATATCATTGACTTCCTCGATGTCGCCATTATTAACTTCATGTATGATCTGCTCTTCACCGTGACTGGTACAACATGTATACCCTTTTTTGAAACCCCTTTGAATCAAGTGAGCTTCGATCGGCGTCAGGTTGTCAAATATTTTCAGATTACCGCAATCAATGCATGGACAATGCATAAATTTTATCCCCTTCTTCCACATGTCCTACTCGGCGGCTCTTCTAAAACAAACACATCATTAATGTACTCTTCACTCACACGGTTCTCAACGTACATCCAATTTCAGTGCATCTACACTACGCACGTAACAAATTAATATTAAATTATATTAATAAGCCGCAAGTACTCTAACTGTTAACCAAACATACTAAAATTTATTTGTGATTAACCTAGAGAAAATATAAAGGGTTATGTACAGATCATTACCCTTAGAACTCACGACGAATATCCTGTGAGATCTCTTCCCTTTCTTCCTCCTCTCCTCCTTCCTTTTCTCCTCGCCTCCTTTCTTCCTTCCTTCTCCTCTCCAAGTTGGCACAGTGGAGGAGGTAGCAGGGGTGGAGCAATGGGGGAGGAGGCAACAGGGTGGCGGCTCAAATGGGAATGGCGGGGTTCTGCTCGGGACGTGTATTATATAATATCGACATATCACATACTTCACAGATGGTTCTGTTTGACTGTATTATATAATATCAAGATATCACATACGGTTTTATTACAAACCATCTGTGATATGTACCTATCATGAGATGGTTTGTAATAAGAACCGTCTGTGATACTCTATGTCATCACAGACGGTTCGTGGTCAGAACATCTGTGATACTTCACAGACGGTTCTTCGCAGGAACCTTCTGTGATACTCTAAGTCAACATAGATGGCTGTATTTACAAACCGTCTGTGATAGGTTCATATCACGCAGCGATTCTAAGAGAACCGCTCGTGATAGGTCCATATTATATACGGCTCATCTTGGAACCGTCTGTGGTTATTTTATCACAGACGGTTTCATCTTGGAACCGTCTTCAACACAATATCTTTGATATCCTTTTGTTCTTGCTTTGGAATTGGTGGGGGATTGTTGGAAATAGTCTCATATAAGTGAGGCTCATTTTCTATAATTCTAAAGTATGTATGGTTTAGTACCATATTGCTAAGGCAAGGTGGAGGTGACCAACATATAAGGTGAAGTCCTTACCACTCTTTGAAACATGTAACATATAGATGAGGGTGGCACGAGGAGGGCTTTGGCTAAACACACACGGGTGCGCGCGCACGCGCGTGCGTATTCACGTATTTTCGCGTGAAAAATTGCGTGACTTGTTAATTGCGATCGTGGCGTGGCGCGCCACTTGGCAGATTAAGTCCACCTTATTTTTGCTGAACCATGCATCTCTCTCTGTGTTTGAATGAGATTCAAATGTTTGAATTTGAAGCTTTATTGGGTGATGATGACCGGCAATTACCAGTGGGTAAATGGCTAGTTAAGTGTGTAGTTACCAATGACAAGCAGTTACCAGTGGGTAAATGACTGGTTAAGTGTGTCAGTTACTACTAGGTAAATGGCTATTTAATCAGTCAGTTCACAGTCTGCATCTCTATATATATATGCCTGGAGACGTCTAGAACATTGCGCGAATACGAACTGTCTCTATTTCTTCTCTTCTTCCTCTGAAAACCTGTACTGTGGGATTGTGATGTCTGAACCTCGTCGACCCATCCTCTCGGCGTGCACCGTGAAGAAGGGGAGCGGTATCTCCAAGCCGTTGCTGCCGTAAAGACCTGCACGGGGGGCGGCAATAAGGTTTATGGGCAGCGCACATCCGCGTGACCGCTCGTGTTGCTGATTCATCATCAAGTCTACGTCTGCGCTGCTTACTGTTCTTCATCGAACTCGTCAGTAAGTCTTTCGTATGACGGATTGACTTGTTTACATTCTGTTTTTGCATATATTGTGAAGTACAATGAGTTGTCTGCTGTTAGTACTGGTTTATGCATAATTAATCTTTTGTAATATATGTCTTCTATTAAAATATGAAATTAAAATACTACCCTCATTTTCAACAGAAGGTAGCGACGAAGAGGACACATGGTGGGCAGCGGGTGGCGATGTGCGCGCATCATGGCCTGATCGGGGAAGGTGATGGTGGAGGAGTGTTCTATGGTCGGGCGAACGATGTCGATCCTCGCAGCCAAGTCGAGAAGGGGTAGATCTGGTGAGTTCCTACCGCCTCCGGTCGCTGGACGTAGGGGGAGGGTTCGGGGACACCGCTTCACCCACAAGCATAGCATCGACCAAGGGCTCGCCACTATCGAAGAGGTGAGGCCGGAAGCGATGGCCGGTTTTGAGGGCTCACGAGAGAAGAAGATGGGAAGGCAATGTTGTACGTAAAGTTGCTTAGTGCTATTTGAGCAAACCGGCAAGTTGAGGTGGTATGTTTGTAGTGTGGTAAATAAATGAATAAAGTGCTATCAATGAGAGCCAATGTCAGCATTGTGTTCATCGGATTATGTCCAGATCAGGGTTTCCTTCAGAACCACATAACCAAAAGTCAGATTACAAGGCATTGTTGGAATGCTAGCTTTCCTCCCTGCAATTCTATGGTCACTTTGGCTGACAAGAAATAGTATTATTTTCAGAGGGCTGCTACTTCAGTTCATGCTCTAGGGAGGGATACATAACACAGAGCTGATGCGATCACTCCGTACTAGGCTTGGCCCACCTAATTTTCGATTTCCGATCGCAACCTCAGGGCCCATGGCCTGGTGTTGAACAAAAGCACTTCAGGCCCAAGATTACCAGTTATAAAAATTCCAGCTTATCGGGCACGCGCGATCGGCACGGATGACGAATACAGAAGAGCTTGATTACGGGCCGCGGCCCAACTGAATCGACGTGCAGCGCACGAGAGACACATGGAGAGAATCCACTCTACTGAGAGGCTGCCGAGTTCTTGTGCTCCGCTGGTGTGCAATGTGCGAGCAGCGAGCCATCCGTTATTTATTACCTCATGTTTCTGTTGCTATATTCTACTTATAAAAGTATTTATAAAAGAGGAAGGAATTTGCACCCCCTCCGGTCGCCGTTCTCGCGACGGCCGTCGGATCTTGATCGTGCAGCCGGATTTGACCGTTTGCACGGCTATGGGGATTAGCTTCGGCAGCCTCTCGCGCGTTTGTGCTGCGCTCGCGCGACACTTCGTGTGTCCTTCCTCTTAGCACAGTATGCCGCATTTTTCTGCACTTGTGTTTGCGTCCTTGCCTCCTCCGTTCGGCTGCTGACATCCCTCACCTCCTCCCCACCCTCAATTGTTTTGCCCTCGCGCTCGCCCCCTTCCCTGCCATCGCCGCCGCACCCGCTCCCTCCTCCCCGCACCGTCCCGCCGCTGCGCCCGCCGCCGCCTCCGCGCCCTTCGACCGCGTCGCCCCGCCGCCCGCCCCGCCTCCTCCTCCCTTCGCTCGTGCTGCTGCGACGCCACCTCCTCCCCTGGCCCGCGCCGCTCCTTCCTTCCCGACGCACGTGAAGCCCCCTTCTCCCCTTGGTCCGCGCCGCTCCCCCCTCCACACGTCCTGCGACACCCCCTCCTCCCCGTTGCCGCTTCCTCTTCCCCTGCCCCGCCGCTGTCTGCTCCCCTCTCCACGCTACCACCTATGCATTCCCCGCGACACCAGCTCCCCCTCCTCCACCTTCGCCTCGCCCGCGCCCCTCCGCAACCCCACCGCCACCACAGCTCCCTTCCTCTTCGTTACCTTTGTCTCCCCCTGCGCCGCCGCAGCCGATCCGTCAACTTGGAGGAGAGAGGACACGGCGACGGGAGAGGAGTGTTGTTGCCTCACCGGCCATGCCCTAGAGGTAAGTGGTGCTAGACAAAATCGTCTGCCACTTCTTCCACCTGTGGCTGCCCGCGCCCAAATCTGGGTGGTGCGTGCGCAGGAACTGAACGGCAGCGGTGTCGCTGGCGTTGGAATTAGACTAAAGGCTTCTCGCATTACTGCCTGCATAAATTGTTGATATTCCTTCTTTTTTAAGAAAAGCCTGATATTCGTTCATTGCTAACGATATTTGTTGATATTGTGATCCGAATTGTCTAATATGGATGAGTCTGGATCAGTTTCCATATTAGCAGATAAGTTTCCTACTTGGACTCTAAGTCCTTTACCCCTTTATATACCTCTTGTATACCGCATGGAGAGAGTTGACGCCTCATTGTAATCCCCTGCGATTTGTAAACACTCCTCATATAGTGATCATCGCCGGTTGGCGCCCGTGGTTTTTTCCCGCAAGGGTTTTTCACGTAAAAATTTGTATCTCCTTTTGTCCATATTTTTTTAACAAGTGGTATCAGAGCGCAAAATATTAGGATTTCAAGAGATACGAGAAAAAAAATAGTAGATCGGTTCCAGCGCCGCCGTCGCGCGTCGCTCCCGACAACACATCGCTTCTCGCAATTTCTTCGGCGCATCATCCGGCGGTGTGTCCCGTCACTGATTTCTCCACGTCTCGTCGCGCTCTGATCGAGGCGAACGCGCGTCGCTCATCGCCTCAGTCGAAGCCTCGGTCCTTGCACGTCCGCATCCACAATATCGCCTCGATCCGTGCGCATCTGCATCGGCCCGTCCTTGGTCCAGTGCCAACAAGCTTCACGCGCGGAACGACTACACGCGGAACGACTATACAAACCAGAAGTCCAAAATCCAAGTGCAAATCCATGTAAGGTCCAAGCTTCAGAAAGAAGCAAAGTCCCATTAATCTTATCATCAATCTTGTCATTATTAAATCCCGAAGCAAGCTCCTGATTCACTTGTTCATCCGAGTTTTGGTAAATTTTGCTAAGTCCACACGAGAAGTATACTAGGTATATGAAGATCTTTATTTCGCGTGCACAGAAGGTGTACCAAAGAGGTTGTGATTTTTGCTAAGTTTACACAGATCAGTACCAGGAAATTTCAGATTTTATTCCTCATGGGGACTTTGAAGTATGATCTTCCACTCCTGAGTCGAGACACAAGATTTTTGTTGTGGCAAGTCAAGATGAGGGTTATGTTGGCACAGATGAATTTGGACGATGCATTAGAAGGTTTTCAGAAACAACCTATCGCATGGACCGCAGATGAGAAGCGCAAACACCGTAAGGTTTTGTTGGACCGAAAAGGCGACTAGAGGGGGTGAATAGGAGCACGCTCATTTTTTCACAAATAACGGATCAATAAAACTTTACTCCAGTAGCTAAAGAAGCTATGAAGATCAGTGTATCAGTACAACGGAAGACTAATATTGAATCCAATAACAACCCCAAAGCGATAGGACAAAATCAGCAAAGATTGAAGTGAAACAATGTACTGGCGGTTGGACCGATTCCCGACCGGTCTGACCGGTGGCTATGGGCGGTCTGACTGCCGGTGTACAGAACAGAAAAACAGCCCCGATGACGAAGATGAAAATAGATGAAACTTTTGATCTACTAATCCAAACTTGATGAAACTTGGAACACACCTTCTTTATGATAACAGGGACCTATTCCAATCGAAGATTATGATAATTCTTGGAGAAATCAAGATCTTTTTCTGTTTGATCAAAGAATGGTTCAAAACCGGGTCTAAACTAAAACTAGGTCAAAACTCTTGCTCGTGGGTGATTGAAGGTCAAGATGATCCTAGATAGATTCACACACGTCACAGCAAGCTAGATCACGTGAAGAAACCAAGCAAAAACTCACGGATCAAAGAAAGACCTAAAATCATCAAATAGAGAGAAAGAACGCAATGAGACAAAACATTGATCAAACTTTCCTTTGATTGATTGATATGATCAGGGCTTACAGCCACTCCATTAATGGAAGACAATGCTCAATCCAAGAGCACGAAAATCACATCAAACATCAAGAACCCTAGCCTCCACAAAAGATCTCCCTACGAAAATTAGAGTTTACAAGAATTGCAAAAGAGGCGAAGAGGATGGTGCAGCCACCACCCTCTCCTATTTATAGTGGAGGCTTAGACCTTCTAGAAGTTTAACTCAATTGGGCTCCCGTTAAGGCCTAATACAAACGGGACCTGTACAACAATAGACAAATAAACCGAATTTGAGAACAAGTTCTTCACAGCTTGACCCATATTAGTCAAAACATGCATCATGCAACATGTATGCCCTGAAACTCATGACTTTGACCTAACACACGAATATCGCCGCCACACCGGGCAGCGAACAAAGTGAAAACCGGTCAGACCGCCCCAGGGCCGGTCAGACCGCCAGCTGGGACTTAACCATTTTTCCTCTCTGAAAAACTGAAACCTACTGGAATTTTCAAACCAATAGAACTTTTGACTGGAGACTCCAAAAATTATAAGACCAAGTGCAATATAATCCCCACTCTTGCCTACACCCTCTATTTATGGCCCAGCTCAAAATAACACTTTTTAAGTTCACCGGTCCGACCGCCGCCTATGGCCGGTCGGACCGATTTGGGACCGGTCTGACCGCCATGCTACGACCGGTCGACTGCATCGCTCGACAGCTTCAAACTTGTTGAAAACACATGAAACGACAAACCGTAAACGCCATTGCCAATTGTCACATCATCCTAAGATCTGGAATATATCCCCATGATATCCACAATCTCCCCCTTGATGAACACATTGGCAATAATCCAGAAAATGTAATTTGTAGGTTTGAAAAGTAAAATACTTTCATTTTCGCACAAAAGCACAACTTGGTCCATAAGCAAGAAAAAGCAATGGAAATGACCAAGCTGGCATCAGAATAGCATAGGCAAGTGAGATAAGGCAAAAGAAAGCATAAAACCTTTGATTTCCATAAAAGAGTCAAAAATCTCACTTAAGATCCTTATAAAAGAACAAATGTTCAATTGACCTATGACCATTGTGAGGATTAAAAAATGCAATTCAAGTTCAGAAGAATCAATAAGACAATAAGAATGCAATTCAAAAACTCCCCCTCACTATGATCCTCAAATTTCAGAAACTTTCAAATTTTCAATTTCTCCCCCTTTTATCATTTTTATATATCTTCTCCCAACATTGAAATATCCATCTTCTCCAGAAATCTTCTCTCCCCCTATGTACAATATTAACACATTTTAACACATCTTCTCCCCCTTTGACAATGGAGTAATCAAGGAATCACGCCTTCCTCTCATCCAGAGATAACAAATGCAGAATGAAGAAAGGAGAATAAGAAGCACAAGGAGGATGCATGAAGTGCAATGGAGTGGCTTCATTTTTGTACTTTTTAATTTTTGATTACAAGAAGCTTTGGAGATTACCCAAAAGAACAAGTCAGCATTTCTAATATTGCACAAACAACATATCAAGCCTGACAGCACTAGCAAGATCATGATAAGACATATATATCAAAGCTAAGCACGAAGGCTCAAAAGTAAAGCAATAGATTTGATCAATTTAAGCGAAGCTTCAAATTCGGCAAGTTCATCAACAGGGATCCTAAAGTGAAACTAGACATGTCAAAATGTCAAAGTGCGATCAAAAAATCTAACAAAGACCACATTAAGAGTCAATCAGGTCCTGTATTAAATTATTTTGCTCAGATTTCTCAAAAGCTCATTTGTCAACAGTTTTCTCATTTGCACTGAATATTGAAGTTGACTAATGATCTAACTTAGTGACAAGATCCTGGACTAGGAGCCATTCACAAACTCATTCTAAGCTTTGACCAGAAGTTGATTAAAGGTATATCTTAGTGAAGAAAATCCTGGACTAGGAGCCATCCACAAACTCTTCCTAAGCTTCTACCAGGGCAACAAATCTTGAGGTTCATGTCATTTCTGACAAGCAATCCCCATGAGATCGCCTGGATCATCAAACTATCTCCAAGTTCATGTCTTTGACAAGCAGTCTCGTAAGAATAGTTTGGCATAATTTAAGCTTAAGACAATCTTGATTTTTCATATTTCACAAGAGCAGTTTTAGAATCTCAAGAACACAAAAAGCTCAAGTAATGGTCAATTTCAGATTCAAGAGCTAACAAAGCAATTCTGACAGGGTCAATGTCACAAAAGGAGCACTAATTGTGCAACTAGCTAAAACATCCACAAATTGCAGTTTTTAGTTCGAGTTGTTTTAGATTTCTAGCTCATACAGTAAAGACTTATCTGTATATGTGAAAACATGATAATTCTAGCAAGTCAAAGAACTAGATATGGCATTGAGCAAGAATTGAAATACTAAAGCTCCAAAGGGTAATAGGCAAAGCTTCATCAATTTTAAAAGATAGGCAGAAAAGCTTATATTACAATACATCCTTTTGGATTTTTCATACCACTTGTTATATTTTTCATATGAATGCAATATGATACAATGAGATGCAATAAAAAGCCTAAAAACCTAAAAAGTTCAAAAAGATCAATAAGTTCAGAAAAAGAAGAAGAAAAGATCAAAAGAACAAGGTAAGATCAGAAAAGATCGAACTTCCCCTCAAACCAACCCATAGGGATAAATTACCCCTAACTCACTTCTCAAGGTGGCAAACCTAGTTGAGTCTAAAGGCTTGGTGAGGATATCAGCCAGTTGAGCCTCGGACTCTACAAAGTGTAGCACAATATCACCTTTCTCGACATGGTCTCTAAGGAAGTGATAGCGAATATCTATGTGCTTGGTCCTAGAGTGTTGCACAGGGTTCTTAGCAATATTAATGGCAGAAGTGTTATCACAGAAAAGAGGAACACTAGCAAAATTTAACCCATAATCCTTAATAGTGGTTATCATCAACAAAATCTGACTACAGCAACTAGCAGCAGCTACATATTCAGCTTCAGCAGTGGATTGTGCAACATAAGACTGCTTCCTAGAAGACCAAGATACAAGAGAAGTGCCTAGAAAGTAACAAGTGCCTGAGGTACTCTTCCTATCAAGCCGACAGCCCGCAAAATTAGAATCAGAAAACACCCGAATGGACAAAGATGAAGAACATGAATACCAAATGCCATACAGAAGGGTAGAGTGTAAATACCTGAATATGCGCTTAACGGCTTGGCGATGGGAAGTCCTCGGAGACGCATGAAACCTCGCACAAAGGCAGACCATGAAGTGGATGTCCGGTCTCGAGGCCGTCAGGTACAGAAGGGAACCGATCATGTTGCGGTACTCGCGTTGATCCACGGCTTCTCCTTTCTCATCTGGATCCAAAACAGTCAAAGTTGCCATGGGAGTGGAGATTGGGTTGCAGTCACCCATGTCAAAACGTTTGACCATGTCCTTAGTGTACTTCGTCTGATGGATAAAGATCCCTTCCTTGCATTGCTTGATTTGAAGTCCCAAAAAGTAATTGAGCTTTCCCATTACACTCATCTCAAATTTCCTGGACATAGTCTCAGAAAAGCTGGAAACAAGAGCATTAGAAGAACCACCAAAGATAATATCATCAACGTAAATTTGAGTAAGCAGGAAGTCATTACCACGCCTAAGAATGAAGAAAGTCTTGTCTACCTTACCCATCTCAAAGTCATTCTTAAGCAAGAAGGTCTTAAGTCTATCATATGCTCTAGGGGCTTGCTTAAGACCATACAAGGCTTTGGATAGTTTGAACACATGATTTGGGTACTTGAGATTCTCAAAGCCCGGGGGTTGCCTAACATAAACTTCCTCCTTAATGAAACCATTTAAAAAGGCACTTTTAACATCCATCTGATATAATCTAAAACCCTTAGATACAGCAAATGCAAGCAGAATGCGAATGGCTTCTAGTCTAGCAACAGGAGCAAAAGTCTAATCAAAATCCAACCCCTCAACTTGGCTAAAGCCATGAGCTACTAACCTAGCATTGTTTCTAATTACAGAACCATCCTCATTTTGTTTATTTTTGAAAACCCAGCGGGTTCCTATAACATTATGGCCACTAGGAGGTTCTACTAGGTTCCCAACTTTATTTCTCTCAAAATTCTCTAACTCCCTATGCATGGCATTAACCCAGCTACAATCTGATAAAGCATGTGATATATCGTGGGGTTCAAAAGACGCAACAAAAGCAGAATGAAAGTATAGGTTTGGATCATTATACCTGGAGCGAGTGACTCGCTCATGGAGATTACCTATTATCTGATCCGGAGGGTGCTGCCTTTGAATGTGAAGTGGTGCACCTGGAGAGGAAAATATCTCTTCGACCTCCGCAGGTACTGCTGATGATGAAGATGCAGCAGGAGCCTCATCCGAAGGCGAAGTAGTCACAACAGGATCTTGTGCTGGAGTAGGAGCGTCAACAGCAGCAGGTGGAAGAACATCATCGAGTACTTCATCATCTTCCTCTATAAATATGCTCTCTGTCACCTGTGTATCTCCTGAAGTATCTGATCTAGCTCCAGGGCTAGTCTCATCAAAAGTGATATTGCATGTCTCCTGAACAAGGTTAGTTTCAGCATTAAAAACCCGAAAACCCCTCGAATGTGCAGGATAACCCAGAAATAAACCATCAAAAGTTCTATACTCAAATTTATCTAGGTTACTTGTCTTGAGAATAAAACACTTGGATCCAAAGACTCGAAAGTGCGAGACAGAGGGTTTTCTACCAAATCGAAGCTCATAAGCAGTCTTGCCCAAAGAAGGTCTCACAAAGACACGATTAGCAATATGGCAAGCAGTAGCAACAGCTTCGGCCCAAAATCTCCTCGGTGTGCTATACTCATCTAGCATCGTCCTAGCCATCTCGACCAAGGTCCTGTTCTTCCTTTCCAGACCGCTATTTTGTTGAGGGACATGTAGAGAAGAGAACTGATGCTCAATACCACGCTCAGCACAAAAAGAAGCAAGTGAGACATTCTTGAACTCCGTGCTATTGTCACTGCGGATCGCTCTCAAAGCACCCGGAAGTTCAGAAGCCAAACGAAGAACCAGATCATGGTAAAACTCAAAAGCTTCATCCTTCGAAGCAAGAAAGAACAACCAAGTATATCTAGAAAAATCATCGACTATGACAAAGAATGTATCATTTTCCACCAACTGACCGAACTCTAGCAGGACCAACAGTATCTATATGAAGCAACTGTCGATCCGTCGGTACCATGACCATAGTCCTTTGAAGGGTGTGAGGCGGTAACTTGTTTGCCATGCCTACAGGGCGCAAAAACAACATCTTTGACTGCTCTGAGTTTGGGCAAACCTCTCATAAGCTCAAGGTTGCTAACTCGCGTCATATGATCAAAACCAATGTGCCCCAAACGACGATGTCAAAGCCAGAACTCAAAAGAAGAAGATGAAATCAAGCATTTGAGAGAACCAGCAAGAGATTCAGAAAAGTCAGCTCCAAAAATCCTAGCAACTCTAGTGATTCCAAAAACAAACTCACCAGTTGAATCAAACACTCGACAAGCATTTTTCTTAAATGTAATCTCATAGCCATCATCAAGAAGTTGAGACACAGAAAGCAAATTAAACCTTAGCTTGTCCACAAGGGCGACGTCCTTGAGAATGAAACTGTCGTTCACCCTGATCGATCCCGTTCTTTCAATTTGCCTTTGTTTATCATCTCCAAAGGTGATGAAATCATCACCTGTCGACCGCGCGAAAGAGGTGAACCATCTTGAGTCTCCGGTCATGTGACGTGAACATCCGGAGTCGACAAACCACGTGTCCTTCCTCTTTCCGCGGTAATCCTGGAAATTAAGGAACAGAAGAACGATATGTCTCAATACTGGGGTTAGTTAAACAAGACTTAGGAACCCGAGATTGAGACACACGCGTCTATGAGTAGTATGCAAAGCAGAAGTGCTATCCTTGATTTTATTTAAGGTTCTGTTATGAGCAATGGTTAAAGTAATATGAGAGTTATCATGTCTAGAAATATGATGATGAGTATGTGATACAAATCCTAAACCAGGTTTCTTCTTTTCTATGTTACCATGTCTCATAGAAGCTCTAGTTTGATTAGATGAGGTTCTAGCAAAATTCTTCTTACCATTTTTCAACCTACGCCAACAGAACTCAATCAAATGTCCATCTTTTTTACAATAGGTGCAATGATACTTTATACCACTAAAAGAAGCTCCCTTAGACTTAACAGATGATTGGGCAAATCCTGCAGATTTAAAAATAGTTTTTGCAGGTTGGGTTTTAAATTCAACTAACCCTTTTTCCAAGACTTGAACAACTTTTGGCTTAGACTTATCTTGAACATAATTGTATCCTAGTCCTTACTTCTTATAAGGAGTCTTAGAATTGTCCAGAATCATGTTTAATTGTTTCTTACCTTTAAAAAAAAAATTCTAATGTATCCTTAAGATAAGCATTTTCTTTTTCAAAATTAACACACGACTCATAGGTTTTACCTTTAATGGCTATAGCATATTTGTCCTTATATAAAGCAGATTCAAGTTTAAGAGCTGGACATGAAGCACATGTAGAAGATTCAATACTGTCCTTAAGCTTAGCATATTTAGCTCTAGCTGCTTCTAAGATATATTTGACTTCATGTTCACGTTCTAAGCAGAAAGTGCAAAGGCTAGAATCAACAGCTCCAGAAACAACTAACTTGCTAGACTCTAAGCATTTTTCACATGGAGCATATTTAACCTCAACTAGCTCAGTCCTAGCATTTTCAAGTTGTTGCGAGGCAATATTATAAGCAGATTGTAGTTTAGTAAATTCTGAATGCAAAGCATGGCAAGATGAACATTCATCAAATTCAAGACTCTTAGCATTCTCAAGTTCTAAAGTCAAGTTACCTATTTGAGACTCTAAATTCTTGTTCCTAGCCATGACATATTCTAAAGCCTTATCCTGACTCATAAGTTGCTCAAACATAGATTCACATCTATCAGAAAGGACATCATAGGAAGGAGGTACCTCATTGTTGTCGTGATCAACGGAATCGGCCATGAAGCACAAGCCGGTGAAGTCCTTGGCCTTCTCTTTCTTTTTGTCTTGAGGGATCTCCTCCTCCTTGTCCTCCTCGCTCCCGGAGTCCACATCGCTTAAGGATTGATCCTCAAAAGCGGCAAGCACCCGGTGAGCGGCCTTCGTCAGCTTGGCAACATCAAACCTTGGTTTGTTCCATTGAGGCTTCTTCCAAGCTCGCTTTCCCTCCTTGTGATTGCTCTTACCTTTCAGCTTGGGGCAATTTGCCCGGATATGATTAAGCTCACCACACTCATAGCAAGTCACGGGACCTCCTCTCTTTTTGTTTCTCATATTGTTGTAGGTCCGTGTGACCTTTTTGACTATGAGGGCCAACTCAGCCACAGGGAGACTCTCAAACTCCTCTTCATTGATTGTAGATAAACCTGCAAGCGAAAATCCAGAAGAAAACTCAAAAGACCCATCAGATGCTCTCTTGAGCGGGTCTGCTACCAAAGTCATATTTTCCTTCTTGGGAGGAACAATCCTCTTGATCTCATGAGTCTTAAGCTTGCTATAGAGTAGCTCCAAAGTCAGATCAGAAAGATTGACATTCTCCTCAATGGCTGTAGCCTTTATCTCCCACTCCTTGGTGTTGATTGCAGCCAAGAGATGGGTGGTATTTTCAGATTGAGAATATTCAATACTAACAGCTTTCATCTAATTTATCACTTTATTAAAGCGACTGAAAATGTCATCGATGCTCTCTCCAGGACGCATCTCGAATTTGTTGTATTCACACTTATAGACTGTTTGGCGTACTTTCTTGACTTGGGACGAACCCTCATGGTAAGTTTCGAGAGTGTTCCAAATCTCATGTGCAGTCTCAAGATTGCAAATCCGATCATACTCCTGTCTCCCAAGCCCGCTATACAAGAGATTTTTAGCCTTATTGTTGTTAGCCAAAAGGGCTTCTGAAGACGGCGTAGCAACTTCGGGCAAAATGACAGGGACTCGAACAACCTCCCATATAGCATGTCCTTCGCTCTCAAGGAAGACTCTCATGTGATTCTTCCAATAGGCATAGTCGTGCCCATCGAAGATATGCGGCTTTGTGGAGTATCCATCCATCGCCAAGTTCAGTGACCGGTTAAGATCAAGATTGAACTAACCGGGCTCTAATACCACTTGTAGGACCGAAAAAGGCGACTAGAGGGGGGTGAATAGGAGCACGCTCACTTTTTCACAAATAATGGATCAATAAAACTTTACTCCAGTAGCTAAAGAAGCTATGAAGATCAGTATATCAGTACAGCGGAAGACTAATATTGAATCCAATAACAACCCCAAAGCGATAGGACAAAATCAGCAAAGATTGAAGTGAAACAATGTACTGGCGGTCGGACCGCTGCCTAACTGGCGGTCAGACCGATTCCCGACCGGTCTAACCGGTGGCTATGGGCGGTCTGACCGCCGGTGTACAGAACAGAAAAACAGCCCCGATGACGAAGATGAAAATAGATAAAACTTTTGATCTACTAATCCAAACTTGATGAAACTTGGAACACACCTTCTTTATGATAACAGGGACCTATTCCAATCGAAGATTATGATAATTCTTGGAGAAATCAAGATCTTTTTCCGTTTGATCAAAGAAGGGTTCAAAACAGGGTCAAAACCAAAACTAGGTCAAAGATCTTGCTCGTGGGTGATTGAAGATCAAGATGATCCTAGATAGATTCACACACGTCACAGCAAGCTAGATCACATGAAGAAACCAAGCAAAAACTCACGGATCAAAGAAAGACATAAAATCATCAAATAGAGAGAAAGAACGCAATGAGACAAAACATTGGTCAAACTTTCCTTTGATTGATTGATATGATCAGGGCTTACAGCCACTCCCACAATGGAGGACAATTCTCAATCCAAGAGCACGAAAATCACATCAAACATCAAGAACCCTAGCCTCCACAAAATCTCTTCCTAAGAAAATTAAGGTTTACAAGAATTGCAAAAGAGGCGAAGAGGACGGTGCAGCCACCACCCTCTCCTATTTATAGTGGAGGCTTAGACCTTCTAGAAGTTTGACTCAATTGGGCTCCCGTTAAGGCCGAAAACAAACAGGACACATACGCACGTATTTTAATGCGCCGTCTTTATCTCCTCTTGACCTAACTAGCTACACCTTGCGCCATCTTGCGCCTCGGATTAGCTAATAGGTCACCCTTGTCCATCTTGCACCACGCTTGAGTACATTGATCTCACCCGGCATCGTCGATCGTTCTGGACATCAGCTCTCCAAGCCTAGTCCCGATCATCCTCGCCGTTGACCGTCGTTGACCACCAAGCAACCTGCACAATAATAGACAAATAAACCGAATTTGGAAACAAGTTCTTCACAACTTGACCCATGTTAGTCAAAACATGCATCATGCAAGATATATGCCTTGAAACTCGTGACTTTGACTTAACACACGAATATCGCCACCACACCGAGCAGCGAACAAAGTGAAAACCGGTCAGACCGCCCCCAGGGCCGGTCCGACGGCCCACCCTGGCCGGTCTGACCGCCACCTATGGGCCGGTCTGACCGCCAGCTAGAACTTAGCCGTTTTTTCCTCTCTGAAAAACCAAAACCTACTGGAATTTTCAAAGCAATAGAACTTTTGACTCGAGACTCCAAAAATTATGAGACCAAGTGCAATAGAATCCCCTCTCTTGCCTACACACACTATTTTTGGCCTAGCTCAAAATAACACTTTTTAAGTTCACTGGTCCGACCGCCGCCTATGGCCGGTCGGACCGATTTGGGACCGGTCTGACCGCCATGCTACGACCGGTCGATCTAAGATTCTTGCTCGATTCTCAAACTTGTCGAAAACACATGAAACGACAAACCGTAAACATCATTGCCAATTGTCACATCATCCTAAGATCTGGAATATATACCCATGATATCCACAGGCTTTATCTCAGATTCACCTTCATCTATTAAATGCTATTTTGCAGGAAGTTTTGAAGCAGAAGATATCTGCTGCATTATGGCTGAAGCTGGGATAAATTTGCATGACAAAGGATCTCACCAGCAAGATGCATCTCAAGCAAAAATTGTACTCTCATAAATTGTGAAAAAGAGGATCCGTACTTAATCATCTTTCGGTGTTTAAGGAGATCGTTGCTGACCTAGAGTCAATGGATGTAAAATATGATGATGATGATTTGTGTCTTATTCTTTTGTGTTCACTGCCTAGTTCTTTTTCAAATTTCAGAGATAGCATATTATATAGTAGAGATACTCTCAAGTTTAATGAAGTTTTACATGCTAAGGAGAAGATAAACCAGATGGTAGCTTCTGAAAATTCAAGCTCGCAGGGAGAAGGCTTATTTATTCGTGGTAGGCAAAAGGAGAAGAACTCAAACAATGGATCTCGAGGCAAAAGTCTGAACGGCTACAAAAACCGATCGAAATCAAGAGGTAAGTACAAGTCGTGTAAATATTGCAAGAAAAGTGGGCACGACCTCTCTGAATGCTGGAAACTGCAGAATAAAGAAAAGAAAGCTGGCTATTATGAGCTAGAAGGTAAACCAGATGATGAAGTAAAGTTTCCCTTGTTGCTGATGATAGTACTGATGGAGAAATTCTTGTTGCCTTTGCTGGATGTGCTAAGACCAATGATGAATGGATTCTTGATTCTGCCTGTACCTTTCATATGTGTCCTAATAGGGAATGGTTTGCCACTTATGAGCCTGTTGAAGGTGGTACTATATTGATGGGTGATAACTCATCTTGTAAGGTTGTAGGAATTGGTTCAATTTAGATCAAGATGTTTGATGGCAGTGTCAGAACTTTGACAGATGTGAGCACATTCCAGATTTGAAAAGGAACCTCATCTCTTTGAGTATTTTTTATACTAAAGGGTACACGTATTCATGTGAAGGTGGAGTTTTAAAGGTATCAAAAGGCTCTCTTGTTGTGATGAAAGCTGATATCAAAACTGCCAATTTGTACCATCTGTGAGGTACTATAATATTAGATAATGTTGTTGTAATTTCAAGTTTATTATCTGATTTTGATGCTACTAATCTTTGGCATATGCACCTTGGACATATGAGTGAAATTGGTTTGGCAGAATTCAGCAAGAAAGGACTTCTTGATGGACATAGCATAGGCAAGCTGAAATTTTGTGAGCAGTGTGTGTTTGGCAAACACAAAGAGGGTGAGATTCAATACTTCAGTTCATTCTACAGAAGGTATTTTGGATTATGTGCATTCTGATTTATGGGAGCCATCTACCAAGACATCGCTAGGAGGTGCTAGCTATATGTTAACAATTATTGATGATTACTCTAGAAGAGTGTAGCCTTATTTTTTAAAGCATAAATCAGAAGTATTTTCAGCATTTAAAGAGTGGAAGATTATGATTGAAAGGCAAACTAAAAAGAAGGTAAAGAAACTTCGCACTGATAATGGGATAAAATTTTGTTCTAATGAATTTGAATCATATTGCAAGACTGAAGGCATTGTCAGACACTACACCATTCCCCATACTCCTTAACAAAACGGCGTAAAGAAGCTATTTAGTTGAGAGGTTTGTACACCGAGCTTTGTGAAGATAACTCTTACACTACTATATTTTTTAATAGTCAGAGTGTTATATGCCTTACAAAGGATCAGATGTTTCATGAAAGAACAAAGCACATTGATGTGAGATATCACTTTATTCGAGGTGTTATTGCTCAAGGTGATGTCAAAGTGTACAAGACAAGTACTCATGATAATACAGCTGATATGATGACAAAGCTAGTTCCTATTACTAAGTTTGAGTTTTGCTCAAGCTTAGTTGGTATTACAGTTTAGTCCTAGAGACTAATTGGCGTATAGTGATTTTTATCTTATTGTGGAGATATTTTGATGCTTGATGATTCTTCATACCCATATACTATTCCGTTTCTGGTCAGCTGTGGCTCCCCCCTTTTCTTTGGAAGGAAAATCATTGGCATAAGTGTTACGTAATATATATTAGTAATATTAGCTGATTTGTGTCATGCATAAATCTGGTAGTTGTTTGAGGCTAAGCACCAAAGTTTGAGCACTGGGTACGTCCTAAAAGAATTTTCTGGCTGTTGTTATTCTTACTGCTCTTAGTATCTACTATTACATTGACTGATAGAGGCACCACTCATATAATGTGTCAACATTTTTTGGCATGTTTGGTCCACTGTCCACGAGTGCTTGACTGCTTTTAGGTTACATCTTCATAGTTATCAGGTGTTGCTGCTAATTTTTAGGGTAGTATACCTGGACCAATCCTATTGCTGCTTAAACTGTTAAGAACACTGAAGCAACTCTCTTTCAGACTGTCCACCCTCTACTTTGAATCGTAGGCACCATCTTATCCATATCTACAACTCATTCAAATTATTTAATTTCTAACTACCTTTTTTCCTCTTCTTTTTTTGTTGCTACAGTGGTATTTTGCCGGCAATTGATGTCATAGGCAACAGTGCTGTTGCCGGGGTTAGTCTACACAGCTTAACTTACCATTGGTCTAATTCAAGTTAATTTGGTATGCTTTTCTTATGTGGTCACACGGTACCCTATAAAGTATTGAGATATCAGGGTTCCCCCCTATCTAGGCAGAACCGAATCTATGCATTTTATAACAAATGTATTGGTCTTGCTTTTTCTGAGTGGTTGATCAAACGTCTTGATTAACCAGCCTAAGTTATTCGATTTGCACGTTTCATTTAATTCATTAGTCATTTACACTGTTTTCACACTTAATTTTGACACATATTTTAGTTTGTTGGATTTGGACTGTTCTGCCTCGAATCACTGCTCAGCGCCGTTGTCATCCAGGTGGGTCTATGATTTAACCTTTTGCTATGCCTGAAAAATAATGAGTAGGCAGAGCCAAAGAAAACATTGGTGTCTATGGCCGTAGCCACTCTCATGCATCAATCATCATATGGTGCCTTCCGAATAGATATTCTTTTTATGACTACAATATGCTAATCTCATTTAAATTTTTATTTTTTTTGCGATAAAATTTATATCACCATTCTGATCCTTTTTTTTCTCCAAGAGAGATGGTCATTCTGAACTTGTCACTACTACAGAAAAGCTCATCACAGACGGTTCGTAACAGTCATCATAGACGGTTTTTGAACCGTCTGAAATTTTATGTCTGTGATAACAGGCGGTTAACCGTCTGTGATAAGTCTTATCATAGACGGTTCCAACTACGAACCGTCTGTGATTATGTAGTATCACAAACGGTTTGTGGTTGGAACCGTCTGTGATACTGAAGAATCACAGACAGTTCGTAGTTGGAATTATCTGTGATTCTGTATTATCACAGACGGTTCCAGCCACGAACCGTCTGTGATACTGAAGAATCACAGACGGTTCGTAGTTGGAACCGCCTCGTGATTACGTATTATCACGAGCGGTTCTAACCACGAACCGTGCAGTGATTTTGTAGTATCACGAGCGGTTTCAACCACAAACCGCTGCGTGATTATAGTATCACAGACGGTTCGTGGTTGAAACCGTCGTAATAAGTCTTTAGACCTAATTAATTTTTATCGTATTTTCAGCTAGCCTCAGGAATTGCTAGCCATGCCCTCTGAAAACTAGCAAACAGAAACATATCACAGATAATTGTTGACAACTCAAAGTGATCATTTAACTCAAAATCAATTACAAAAGAATGTTTCAAGTATACATTGTCGCTAGAGTTACAAATTGAATTACAACCAGTCAAAGTGAATTACAATATTGAATCAATTGTTTCGAGATCGTTCATCGGTGTCGATGGCGTGAAACTCTCCGGTGGTGTTAACTATGTCTGCCTTGATGAAGACGCAGAGCTCCCCTCGAACTTGCGTGACCTCGTCCATTTCGAGTGCACTTAACTCTATGTTCAAGCCCTGTCGCTAGCAGGAGTAAAGTAGTAAGCATATATATTTAAATTTATAATTAGGAAATAATTATTACGAGATATACAAACCTGGGGATCGTGCGTCCTAGAAGCAATCAATAGCTGCATATGATGGCATACGTAGAATGCACATAGGTAATCTCGTTTTTGCTGGCGACACTGCAAAAATAGAATTACATATATATGTACAGTCAGTTCGAGACGCAATATTACAGAGTATGATATATGATTATTGTGTTGTAGCGCATACCGAAAATCACATCCTGTGAGTCAATATGGCGCTCGTTCCCTTGTATAAACCTCCCTCGGCAACATAGCCGATGAACGCCCTACATGATTCAAAAAAGTTATCCTCGTCCATTTCAAACGAAGGAAGACTACAATAGAGTTATGTGTGGAGAAAATGAACATACCTGTCGAGTATTCCTTTAAGAAGGGTGAAGTCATGATTTTTGTTGAGTAGAGAATCAAGGTACAATACCATGTTCCTCTTTGGCACAAGAATCAGAAGAATCCAGTGGAACCTACTCATGTATGTCGTTATAGTCATAAACCTATGTTGAAACGTAATTTGTATAGCAAATATTGAAGCACTTACTTTTGGTTGTAGGGCACCATTATTTAGTCCTTGTCGTCCAGAGCAAGCAATCCTATTTTTATGTAATTCTCGACGTAGGATGCGTCTTGGTTGATTGTTTGCTCAGAGACCACGTGTGGGTCGAGGAAACCCGCCGGTTCTTTGATTCGACGGGCACATTTCATAATGTATCTGTACATAAGCAATGAGTTATGATATTTATCGGTATCACGTGAGTGTAGAATTGATTGTACACACTTACAGTGTCCAGCATTGTAGAAGTGAGGCGTCGAGGGCAGTTAGGTTGTATAGGTCAAATAAGTCTTCGAAGCCCACAACGAAGTGGCCAGGCTCGTGGAGAAAATGCTCCCTCCCGTATCTGACGGTGATTCCAGTATGACCCCCCTTCTCTCGGGTCTTGCGCAAGTACCAATCATGCAAAGCTTGACAAGCTACTCCCGAGCTCTTTATTTCTGCGCCGGAGACCAACGGACTTCCGAGTGAGTATTTTACGGGTTTGGGAGGTGCCTTAATGTTCTTCCATTTCGATTTCTCCTTAACGAGGTGGCTGAGGGACGTCTTCCTGTGAGACGCCTCAGGGACCGATATGGTGACACGCTTTTCTTGTCCCTGCGTCGTCTTCTCGACGGGAAGCGATGTGGGGGGCCTTCTGAAGCTTTGGTTGAGGCAGACTCATCGAGGGTCCTATTGGAGAGGCAGGGTCCTGTCGATATCGCGTTACTGAAGGGTCCAGTGCGATGTCCTTCTTGAGCCACTGGATAAAAGTGTGTGTGGCATCCCTTAGTGTTCTGATTTATTCGTTCGGGGGAATCTCCAGTGGGATGGCCATAAAATTTTCATGTACCATATCCACCTGCACCCTAGCGTAACCCTGCCCTAGCTGGGCACCGTGCTGCACTGCCCCTTCCTGGTATGGATACACCATACTCCGCCCAGCCTCAATAGGAATCGACCCAACCATCCTCACTTGGAGCTTGCAGGGCGTCGGCTCCTACAAAATGGTACACAATTAGCTAAGGCGTCCTATAGGTATATCTTTGGAGCATTTCAGAGATGTACATTACCTCGATGTCGTCGATCGGTAATTGCACATCGCCATGTCCAGAATTATGTGTGGACGCGACGCTACTCCGATGTCGAGGAGGACTTGCTCCTAAATTAACAGGGGCGGCTTGCGTCTGCATGAGTTGATTTACTTGGTTCTGCAAGTTTGTTATTTGTTCTTGAAATTTTCCAATAATCACATGTTTCAACCGAGCGTCGTGCTGGTCCTTGGATCTCTTCCTACTCCTATATGTGTCGGAGTTGTGTGGGAATCCATCCCTCCAAAGTACGTAAACCCCAACGCCTTATGTGCGATATTAGATCATTGAGCTGTTCTCGGATGTTCTTAATTTTAATCTTCATGTAGCATGTTAGATCATTGAGCTGTTCTTGGATGTTCTTACTCAACATGGAACTAGCAATAGTTCGTAAAGCACGCAATTTTTCTTCTTCTGAACTTTGTGTCGACGTAACGGTGCATTTTGCCTTTGTATTACCTTTCGATTAAAAATGATAGTTAAATTCTTATCCTCTACAGTACATTCATGTCTTCTCAGTTTTACATAGATGAAAAGGGGTGCGACGGGGATTTATACCAATCGATCGGCCAGCAATCGAACGCAAGAGGCTCAACAAGATAATACGTTTCTAGCTACCATTTTAACGACGAATTTGCTACGTTGGACTGTATCATGCATGATTGTACACATTGTTTTGCCATTTTTTTAGGCTACCTAGCAATCTGCTCGATGCCACCTGATATATATGAGTGCCGAGTGTCCAGCCTCCCTTTCATGGCCAGACCCAGGGTTAAAAAAACCGGTACCGGTGCAATTATCGGCCGGCGGCCGGTACCGGTAACCGGCCGGTTACCGGTTTTTTCGGATGAATTTCGTTAAATTTTACTTAAAAATCAATCAAAATTCAAAATTCAAAATTTGAATTCGCAAACTCCGGAAAAACCGGCCGGGATTTCAAATCCCGACCCCCACCGGTAAACCGGTTACCGGCCGGTAACCGGGATTTCAATCCATGACCTACCTCTCCCAGTTTTGTGTTCCAATTAATTTGGATTTGCTTTCACGCTCTCATGGGCCACTTCTGCATTTCCATACATGACTGCATGTGCATGCCAAGCACACAAAAAAAAAAAGAAGAGGAGTACAATCTTACGTACTACGGTTGAGTACTCCGTTGCCAAGTGGCCTAGAGCAGTTACCTTATGATGTCTAATGATAACAAAAAATTGCTACCAGTAACATTTGGCCGAGATCATTTGACATTTGTGCTCTTTTCTACAATCCGCCGGGTCTCACATTCAACAAAATACAAGGTCCATTGTTGCTCAACAGCTTATGCATTTCGGTAGTTTGCTGGCTGGTTGGTGAATGAAACTCAATGCGCCTTGTGAACATAAGTAGAAAAAGAGAGGGGGCAACAAATAAACCTAGAACGATCGATCATCGACACCAAGCTACTGGATGAAAGGCTTGCATTCCAAGTTAGGTTTGACCCCAAAGAAAGGTACCTTGATCTTTTCTCTCTCTAGCTTGTTGATCCACTAGGCACTAGCTTTTACATCCCCTCCTTTTTCCGACTGGTTCTGGGAATCTAGCATAATCACTACTACAGAACACGTCATCACGACGGTTGGAATCGTCATCCTGCAGCGGTTTCGAACCGTCTATATTTATTCGCCTCTGTGATAACAGCGATTACCACGCAGGCGGTTCAAAACCGTCTGTGATAACACTTATCACGAGCGGTTTTTAACGTAAACCGTCTGTGATAACCACTTATCACAGACGGTTTACTTTAAAAACCGTTTGTGATAACCACTTATCACAGACGGTTTTTAACGTAAACCGTCAGGATAATCTGCGACGGTTTACTTTAAAACCGTGCAGTGAAAGTTATTACCACGCACGGTTTTATGTTGAAACCGTGCGTGGTAATAAGTTTCATGCACATTTCAACATAAAACCGCGTGTGGTGGCGACCCTAGCTACATTGTTTGCTGTTTTTGGCCAGCCTCAGAATTGCTAGCCATGCCCTCTGAAAACAAGCATGTACAAAAAAACAGATACATCGCAGAGAATCAATTGTTGACAACTCAAATTGACCATTACTCAAAATAAATTAATAAAGATCGAATTTGTTGAAGTATTTTTGCTATAGTTGTACAATTGGATTACAATTAAGTCAATTGTTTGCGTGAATCTCTGGTGGCGATGGAGTGAAACTCTCCTTTGTTAACTATTTCTGTCATGATAAAGGTGCATATTGCCTCGAACTTCCACGAGCTCTTGCATAACGAGTCCATGTAAATCTATTATCAAACCCTGCCGCTAGGTCAAGAAAAAATGGTAAGGATATATATTTGAATTTACAATTACAAAAAAATTATTTCGAGATTGACAAACCTCCGGATTCTTCATCTTAGCACTAATGATTTGCTGCATATGATGGCAAACGTAGAATGCACATAGCTCATCATTTTTTTGTCAAGCAAGACCGCAAAAATAGAATTACATATGTACGTATAGTCGATTGAAGACACATTTTATGAAGTATGATATATATAGGATTATTGTGTTGTAGCGCGTACCGGAAATTTCATCATGTGTGTTAGTTGGGCGCTGGATCCACTGTATCTTCCTTGTTGGCTAACATAGGAGATGAACGAACTACATAATTGAAAAAAGTTATCCTCGGGCATTTCAAACGAAGGAAGACTACAATAGAGTTATGTATGGAGGAAATGATCATACTTGTCGAGTATTCCTTGCGAACGTCTTTGTCGTGATCGTTTTCGACTAGGAATCAAGATATATCACGTTGTTCCTCTTGGGTATAATGACTAAAAGGATCCGATGGTACCTACTCATGTATGTCGCTATAACTATTAAACCTAAGTACAAATGAAATTTGAATAGCAAATAGTGAAGCACTTACCCACGGTTGTAGGGCACCGTGATGTAGTCCTTGCGATTACGAAGAAGCAATGCCGTCGTTATATAGTTCTCGGCGAAGGTCGCGGCTCGCTTGGATGGTTTGCATAGATACCACGTGGGTCGAGGAAACCCACGGTTCTCGCCCTTCCGGGCATTTTCATCATGTATCTATACATAAGCAATGAGTTGCGATATTTATCGGTATTACATGAATGTAGAACTTGATTGTACACACTTACGATGTCCAACATCGTAGAAGCGAGCGTCGAGGGCTTCGAGATTGAATAGGTTGAATAAGTCGTTGAAACCCACCACGAAGTTGCCCGCCCGCTGAAGAAATGCTCATCCTTGTATGCGACGGTGATTCGATGATCGCACCCCTTCTTTGCGGTATTCCGCAAGTACTGTGCATGCAAAGCGACAAGCAAATCCAAATGGGCTAATTGTGCGTTAGGGCACAACGGTTTCGATGGAGTACTTCCGTGCTTCGGGACTTGGGAGGCGGCTTAATGTTAAATCGATTTCGATTTGGCCTTAACGATTGGCAGCGTCTTCCTGCGAGACGACTCGGGAACCGATACGGTAGCACGCTTTTGTTGTTCCTTCGGCGTCATCTCCACGGGAACCGATGAGGTGGCCTTCTGAGGCGAAATATGATGTGCGAATTATTGATGTGCTACAGTGGAATCCTATTTCCATAGAAATCCTCACAAAGCTTGTAGAAGTTATTCTTGGTAATATGCCAACAGTTTTTATATAGAAAAAGCCCATTAAAACCATCTGGCCACGACACTTTATCAATAGGGAGTCCAATTATTATTTTGTCAATCTCATCGCGTATAAATCTTTCTATCAAGATATGCAATCCCTAAACTAGGACAATTAATCCATCTAAATTAAAAAGCATTTCAGTATTTGTCCAAGTCCCAAATCTATCTTTGAATGAATGCTAGAGGATAGATGCCTTTCCATTAAGATCGATCTGTTACAATTTCGTTATCTTGAGTGGAGAGTTGTGTGAAGGTGTTCCTTCTATATTGTTCTGTGGCTATGTTGAGAGATGTTTTTACTCCAAATTGCAACAACTCCATTTAATTCACATGCTAACTATAAAAATATCGAATCTAACTACCCTAAACGGAAAACATCAATCCAACATTTTCACAATATATCACCTCCTTAGCAACTTCCACCTGTCCTATCTATGGGAATCGAGCTTACCCGAGCAGGTGGCGGTGGCGGAGGTGGCTGGCTCGGGAGGCGCCGGGTCGGGGGAGGGGCGCTGGGTCGGGGAGGCGTTCGAGAGGCAGGCGGCCGGGCTCGGGAGCGCCGGGGTCTGGGAGGAGGCGGGGGTCGGGGGCGGCGCGAGAGGGCGTTCGAGAGACGATAGGGTTAGATCAAAACCCTATCGTCTCGAACCTATATAGTCAACACGCATCACAGAGCGGTTCTTGAGAAACCGCTCATGATGTTCCACATCATGCGGTTCCCTCTAGAACCGTCAGTGATGCGTAAACATCATGACGGTTTTTGAAGAGCCGTCTGTGATGTTTACCGTAACCTACATTCTATCCTAAGGAAGATAGACCTATCTCGGTAACTTTCTGCGCAGTGCAATTCCTCCTAAAATAGACTCCTTACCAATCTAGAATATTTGGACCTTGCCGTAATAATCTCACTAGCATCATCCCAAGAACTGCTCCAAACCTCACCCAATATGCTAGGCAACGTATTGCCACGAACTTTGGCGATGCCCTCCTAATCTCCAACACTATCTTTGTATTCTAACAAGTTTGAAGGTCACATCTCCAACAACTATTCTAGATCCGTCGTGATATCCCCACAACAAAGATGTATGAACTGTTGGATAAGCGAGATGATGACAAGTTTGAGTTCAAAAGTTCATATCTAATTCAACTCAACATTACCATGAATATCCACATTGACATCAATATTAAAGATCACAAGTCCATAACACATTAACACATGACAATGGAATAAATAAATTAATTACAATGGAGTAATTAAATTCTTAATTAAATACTGACCCTTCATGATGATCGACGGCAGATATAGCTAGCTTCCTCACTGGGTTCTTCCTCGAGCCTCGATGCCGTCTCCGAAAGGTGGCAACTCGTCAAATTGATTGTATTCTTCCTCGCCCACTACATTCTCAACTCCGACAATCCTCCTTTTCCATGAAGAACTACGTGGCGCTTCTTATTTGCCGGGTCGGTTACATAGAAGACTTGAACAACTTGGTTAGCCAAGACGAATGGTTCGTCTTTGTATCCGACACGCTCGAGGTCCACGGTAGTGACGCGTGCATTTGTCGACCTTCACTGTGGGAGATGGACCCAACGGCACCGAAATAGGGGATCTTGAAAAGCACGTAGTCGATCTCCCATATCTCCTCTATTTGCCCATAGTACGAGCTCCTCAACCCATCGGTCGAATGCATCTATGCGGACACGCTGCTCGCACTTTGTGCTCTTCCTATCCCGAGTTGCCGTCTAAAATGTGTACCCATTTATGTCGATCCTTGCCATGTGACAATTGTAAAATGTGGCCCTCTTGCCAACCATAGCAACAGATCATCACTTGATGACCTCCGAGTGATTCGCACCTTTAACCATTCGTTGAACCGAGCGGTTGTGCTCTCGTGATCCAAACCTCCGACCGGTGCGGATTCTCATTGGCGTACCATGTCTTTGTGCTCGTCGATGTACGGGACACTTGGGTCATGTGTTGCAAGACCGTGAAATGGGCTTGAGCGCACGTATCAGATCGGAGTGATTGATTTCTTCCGATGGTCCCGATACCATCCAGTCTCCCCTCATGACGAGATAGAGGCACACCAATCGGATCCACAGAGCCATGTAGTCGACGCAGAACTCAATGACCTCTTCCGTTGCATAACCTTCGATGATGTCGCCTCCGGTCGAGATCGATTCCGTCGAGGACTTGAGAATTCCCATGTACCTCTCGAACGGGTACATATGACGAGAAACACAGGCGCATATCTTTATCTCTTTCACAAGGTGAACAATGAGATGGACCATGATATCGAAAAATGACGGAGGGAAATACATCTCAAGATGACCGCAGTCGTCACTACCTCTACCGCAGAGCATCTAGTCCTTGGGGATCGATGACCTTCGAGCAATTGAGTTGAAGAAATAACCTGACCTCAAGATTGCCACTCGGACCTTGTTCGCAAGATATTCCTAATTGCAACAGAAGCATTTGTGTCATCAAGACACGACAATCATGCGACTTCATGCCAATTAATTTCAAATCTTGCATAGAAACAAGTTTCTTAATGTTAGCGGAGTAACCAGACGGACTTTCACACCGTGCAAGCTCGCACGATTCATTTCTCTCGGCCTTGGACCAGTGTAGCAAGTCGGGGAAGGTGCGTTCGTCTGATCGGTCTCTTCGGTGCTTACTCGGTCCTTATGTTCATATCGACCAAGTCACGTGATGCGTTAACACCATCCTTTGTTTTGCCACTAATGTTCAAAGAAGAGACCAATCAAGCTATCACATACATTCTTCTCTACGTGCATAACGTCGATGCAAATGGCGAACTTCTAAGTACTCCCAATAAGGCAAGTCCCAAAAATTGACCGCTTCTTCGGATGTTCTTCTCACGGGTTCTTAATTTACGTCCCTTCCCAAGCACAACATCGATATCCTTAACCATATCATAGACCTCTTTCCCACTAAAAGCCCTTGAAGTCGAACCGTCTTCCTTATTTCCGTCGAATTGTTTCTTCATCTTGCGGTATGGGTGACTCCTCGGAAGGAACCTACGGTGGACCTTATATACGATTTATGCGAGTTGTTCAAACCATACACTCTCCGTAGCATCTAAGCGGTCGCGGATGAGCTTTGGCTCCTTTTGTATCAAGCCCGAGCAGTTACTGAAGGCGGAAAATCATTGATGGTGCGAGAACAACATGGCGTGTAAAGTGAAGTTCTCTCGTTGTACGCATCCCATACTGCACCCTTCGCTCCACAAAGGTCACAAGATCTTCCAAAGAATGGTGCTAGGTACACATCAATATCATTCCTGTGTTGCTTCGCCCTTGGATAAGTAGTGACATCAAAATGTACTTCCGCTTCATCTGAGCCAAGGAGGAAGGTTGTACATACATAGATTCACGGGCAGTGCTATGTCGTACGCTCATGTTACCGAAAGGATTCATTCCATCCGTACTCAACCCTAACCTTATGTTCCTCGGTTCCGCACCGAACTCTTCAAGCTCCGATCGAAGTTTCTCCACCGGGCGTAATCGTGCAGGTGTCTTAGCTTTCCATCTCTCTTACGCTCCTCACGAGTGCCAACGCAGCAATCTTGCCTCCTTTGGGTTCGCAAATAAACGCTTCAAACGTGGGATTACAGTGAGATACCACAACATCTTAGCAGGAGGTCCTTGCTTCACCTTAGCGATTTTGACGCTTGTATCGGGATGCTTTGCACACGGACAATAATGCATGTCCGCATACTCTTTACGTAGAGGATACAATCGTTCGGACATGTATGTATTCTTTCTACTTCCATCCCCAATGGGCAAATAACCTTCTTTGCTTGATAGGTGGTCTTTGGGCAACACGTTTCTCCTCGGAAGGATGTCCGCTAGGAGACCTAACAACGCCGTGAAACTCTTATCGGACCAACTATTGCTTGCCTTCAATTTCAGCAGATTCAAGCACGGTTGACAACCTTGTGTATTCCGCTTGCATAGCCAGGAACAAAGGTCTCACCGAGTCCTCCCTTAAGCCCTCGAATTTACAAAACTCTCTCTCTTCAGTAGTTCTCTTACGCATCGCGTAGCATCCGATCCAGATTGTCATCGTGCCCCCTATCCTCATCAAAAGCACAGTCCACATCCGGCAAATCGTTGACTTCCTCGGCGATGTCGTCATTATTAACTTCTGGTATAATCTGCTCTTCACCGTGACTGGTCCAACATGTATACCCTTTTTTGAAACCCCTTCGAATCAAGTGCGCTTCGATCTGCGCGTTGTTAAACATCTTCAGATTACCGCAATCAATGCACGGACAGTACATAAAATTTATCCCCTTTTTCAACATATCCTACTCAGCGGCTCTTCTAAAAGCAACCACGCCATTAATGTAATCTTGACTCACACGGTTCACACCGTACATCCAGTTTCGATCCATCTACACTACGCATGTAACAAATTAGTGTCAAATTGATTAGCGATTAATTTATAGCAAACGAAAATGTGCAATATAAACTCATTCTCCAACATTTGTATCTAAGGTTATTGAAAGAAAACTCTTCACTAGTTATGTACCACACGCGGTGGCATAAGCGTAGCCATGCCTACGGCCACAACCATGATCCCTACCTCTCGACATCGATATCTATCTCAATTGAACAATCATGCAACCCAAATATAGGCATCACCTCATACAACACTTATTAACCTAAAATACCGGAAGTAAATGCAATATTGTTGACCCAAACCCCACCGCATGTGAACGGTGTGTAAATTTTATTTTTTAAGCCAATTAATTATCCTAACTCAAATTTTAGTGATTATTAGACCTAATTCAATTTTATTAAGTTACCACTCCTAAGTCAAATTTTAGTTCATTAGTTATAAGGTTTCAAAACTAAGATTTGCAGGGCTAATATTATTTATTCCAACATTGACGGTGCAAGATCATGTGCTCATACCAAGATTAGAGGAGGAGCCGCAGTTGGAGGAGCTAGAGGTGGAAGTGGCGCTGGAGCGGTAGACACACAGCAGATGAGGAGCTAGGGCAGGAAGTGGCGCAGTTGGAGGAGCTAGGGCGGGAAGTGGAGCACGGAGCGGTATACACAACAGCAGTTGAGGAGCTAGGGCGAGGAAGGAAGTGGTAGACACAACAGCGATGCGCGGAGAGGATGTCTCGGCCAATTTATATGAAGCACAGAAATCACAGCACGGTTCTATTTCGTAACCGCTCGTGATAGGTAATATCACGACGATTCAAATAGAAATGCGTGATGTTACTGACAGTTCTATTCTATTTAAGAACCGTCTGTGATGTTACACAGACGGTTCTATTTAAGAACCGTCTGTGATAATTGCCTATCACGGACGGTTCTGAAATAGAACCGTCTGTGATAGGCCCGCTGCGCCAAAACATAGCACAGACAGACCCAACACAGACGGTTCCAAAGGAACCGTCTGTGATGGGCCGTCTGCTATAGCCTCTTTTGTAGTAGTGAATATTATAAGATAAATTGTGAACAAGCAACAACATCGTCTTCCTTAGTCTATAATCCTTTTCCATGACATGTGTGTTGCCTTTGTATTTGGCCATCAATTCATACGTGCTTGAAAAACATCTTTGTTCGTTGATCATCTAGAAGCCTTCAGATTGTATTTGCCTATCCCTGTCATCTTATGGATTGTCAGATTATAAATGCCATGGACTCTTTCATTAGCGCTTCACGTGCTGAAAATTATGATGTGTACATTTTTGTAATCTTTGCTCCGTTATTTGTTCATCTAGCCATTTCATCAGTGAAAATCTCATAGTTTTGCAAACTTCATCTCCTACTGTGTTTAGCTTTCAATTCTACAAAGCTGATATAAATCTGTTCATAGGTTTTTTTTTTTATTGTCTATAGGCAATCACTACTGCAGGCACAACAAAAAATGAACCTATATTTTGCGAGATCCAGATGTAGGTGAAGAACAATAATTTCAGAGTGGGTATGAAAGCAACTTTCTTTTTGTGCCTCCAGATTCGTATGTTTATGTTGAGATCAAGGACTATGGCGGTAAGATTATTACTTATGTGCCCGGGCAATAGAACTGGTTTTGCGATAGATGACTCCAAGGGACTTTTTCTCTTAAATTATTCTTTGTTTGCATATAAGATGAGATTTCAAGAATATTTCATTTCATACTCATGCTATAGATATGTGGTCATCTAATCTGTTGTTTGCTGATTGTATTCATCCATAGCAATAAGTTTTACCACTTTGTCTTTACTCCTAGGCCAATCAATTTTGCAAATAAAAAATCATTTTATGTACATAAACATCATGTATGCTCTCTGCCAACGGAATTCTTTATGTATAGTTCAAAACAACCTCTACCATGGAAACACGTTGTAAACACCGGACCAGTGTAGCGCACAATTTCATCCTAGTTTATGCAAAAGAGGGAGACATTACGGATCTTCTTACGACTTTATTATTAAATAATGTTTTTTAAAATATTTATTAATAACTCCTCCACAACTTTATTTTTAAATCTGACCCTTTTGGTTAGGTATGGCAAATACACACTACCTCACCACTAATGCTGGTGTGGCCCAAACTTGCCACGCCACCCTGTTGCTAAATTTTTGACTCAGCGCTGGACTTACATCGTGGCATCATAGCGTTGTTTGCCACTCCACTAATGCGTGGTAGAAAAAGCATATTTGAAAATAAGTTTTTTTTAGAATGCCGACAATTTATTGATCACAAAGCATCGTTATAAAGAGTCTCTTTGGATACACTCTGGTACACTATTACAAATAAAAGAGGTAACAGAGTGCTAACAAAATCAGGTAGAGTATATGCTGCTACATTCACCATACGACTATATGACGAAAAACAACCGAGGAAAAGCCCTCTACCATAGACTTGATATCAGAGATAACCGCACCAACAAATTCAATCGTTGCACCAGATACAAGTAGTCAGAAGCAAGGATGGCATTTTGATATCCTTCACAGGGGCGAGGCCTGTTGCACGGCGAAACGCCAATATTTCTGCTAACTCCGGGGTAATGATCCCATCAAGACGCTCGCTACAGGCAGCCAAGCATTCATCAATGTGGTTTCGAACTACCACACCAACCCCTGTCCGACGAGAAGAAACAAATAGTGCTGCGGCGATATTAATAAGTTAGACGAGTGGTTAGTAATAAAAATAAATTAAAAAGAAGTTAAATAATAAAAATTGTTCTCTTTTTAGTTCTTACCAACTAGTACTACTTGTGAACACAGCGTGTATAGTTCGTTTTCGTGTACTGGGGACCTGGCAATTACGACAACACTTGTTTTTTTTTAAAAAAAACAAACCGTGTCTGAGCCCAGGTTCGAACTGGGGACCTCTAGTGTGTGAGACTAGCGTGATAACCAACTACACCACCCAGACTTGCACGTCTTTATGTTCATTGAGTACATTTTGTAGCCGCATGTGTACTAGATCCGCAGATATTATATGCAGCATGCTAATTCCAAAAGACAATACAGTTCCAAATTAACTGCCAGTTTAAAACAAATAAACCCCGGCATGGGTTCCTTCATAAGATGTGAACCCAAGCCCAACCAATACAGGTCTGCGCATCGGCACCAAGGAAGAAAACCATTTCCACGGAAAGCAGTGTTGGAATTTTCCAGTACTGGTCTTGAACAATTCGTCGTCCCGATCGCAGTTTTACTACATCTACGTGACAAAAAGGACTAATTAAGGTAGCGTTTTCTTCTATCAATTTTGTATTCCCAAACTACAAACCGGCTTTCGGAGGGATATCTACTGAGAAATGAGGGACCATGTCTTGCAATGGAACAAAAGCATGCACGTTGACAATTTTTAGTTGGGTTTTCAAAGCTTACGTACTCTCCTTCATTAAGAACAACCGAAAAAGAGTAGAGGAAACAGGAGAAAAAAGTAATTTCTGTTGCATTAGCCCATGATTTTCGGCCAGGTTGTAAGTTCTGACCACATCCATACACAAGATTAATTAGCTAGTACTACTTAATCTTTGTTTGATCTAAGTCCAACCTAACCCTTCAGGTTCTTCAAAATAGTACTACTCCGACGGCAACGAGGTCCACGTCGTATCCACTCCTCCTCAGTGGCCAAGAAGCCTCCACATTCCAAACCTCCGTTCCGCGCCATAAGCTACACCGAAACACCGCAGAATTACACAAGCCATACACGGATACACCGCGCCATCACGACCCATGGACGACGTGTGGCCGTGGCTGGCCTCCCTCCCTCCTCCCGGCGCTGACACGCGGCCGTGGTGCCTCCTGGCCTCCGCCGACGGGCGCTCCATCGCCCCGCAGGCCGATCGTACCGCCGCCGGCGGCGACGAGATCAAGCCGGCGCTCGTCGCTTTCTCCGTAGTCCGTAAACAGTAGCAACGGCGCGCGCGCGACCGTGGACGCCCGCAACGCTCGACGCCTGCGCGGTCGCCTCGCGCGATCGCAGTCGGCCGGCTCCTCGACGAGGTGATCGCGCGCTCTCCATACATCCCTTGCTTGAGCACACACCTTGCGGACTCGTCGTAATCCAAGTTGGAAGCGGAGGTTGTCTCTGCCGTCATCGAGGCGACGGCACAGATTGCTCGCGCCCGCCGCCGCCTTCTTCACGGGCGCATTGTTGGACTTACTGCATTGTGAGCCGGGAACAAGTCTGCGAAGCTTTAGTGTTAGTTTTGCTTGTTTGATCGGCATGCAAGTAGTGCCGCGAAGAAGCGGACGGTGTGCAAATAACGTCGCGATTGCGAAGTCAAATTTCCTTTTAAGTGGATCTGTGATCCGAATTAGTAGCAAGCGGTTTAGCATTCTCGTTAAAAGCCTTTGATGTATTACGATTAAGTTGCGATTGCATTCGAAGATAACATACGAGAGAAATTGAGAATTCGCATTTCGAACAAAATCCACATTCTCATTGCTTTGTCGTAAGAACTACGATGCCGCTTCGGTTTACGAATTTTAGGCGTGCTCGCTTTGCTTCTATTCTGGGCGTATTTCCTGGTATCCTTTGTTTACATTTGGTATCAGAGCATCAGGTCAGTGAGCCCAACCACCATATTCGATCCGGATGTCGATCGTCGTGACAGAAGCTGTACGGGAGAGCAGCGGAGGTTCGTTCATGTACCCGCAGCTGACGGCGACGAATTATACCAGCTGGGTGATCCGGGTACAGGCGATGATGGAGGACCAAGGCGTATGGGAGGCGATCGAGCCGGCGGCCGGGGCGGTCGTCGACACGAAGAAGGATAAGAAGGCGCGATCGCACCTTCTTCAAGCTCTCCCGGAGGACCTCCTCATGCAGGTGGCAAAGAAGAAGACGGCGAAGGAGGTGTGGGATTGTCTCAAGACGAGGTTCGTCGGCGCGGAGCGCATCAGGGAGGCAAGGTTGCAGACACTCAAAGGCGAATTTGATGCGCTGCGCATGAAGGAGGACGAGACGCTGGATCAGTACGCCGGCAAACTCGCGACCATGTCTGTCAAGTACGGAAACTTGGGAGGCACACTCGACGACGCCGCCCTGGTGAAGAAGCTCTTCGACACCGTGCCGGACCGGTTCCTAAGCGTCATAGCTGGCATTGAGCAGTTCTATGACCTCCGGACATTGGCGTTCGAGGAGGCAGTAGGCCGGCTGAAGGCTTACGAGGAGCGCACGCGACGTGCGTCCAGCGGCACGAAAGCCGACGGCCAACTCCTTCTCACTCAGGCGGAGTGGGAGGCGCGCCAGAAGAAGTCAGTGAGTGAACCCTCGGCGAGAGGGAGATCACCTGACACCAGTGGGCGCGGTAGAGGACGCGGTCGTGAAAAATGGCGAGACCGTGGCGGACGCGGGACTGCATCAGGAAAAGAAAGCTTTGCTGGCTCGGCGCACAGAAGGGATAAAAGTCACGTGAAGTGCTATGCCTGTGGCACAATGGGACACTATGCCAGTCAGTGCAAAGTACCCAAGAAGGAGGAGGAAGCGCATCTTGCCCGGGCCGACGACGTCGAACCGGCGTTGCTACTCGCGGTGTCGGAGGAGCCGGTGCCGCTCGAGCAAACGCAGGAGGAAAGTCGGTTGGCTGTCTTCCGTAATAAATCTCTCGGGCAAACTCAAATGCAAGGCCTGGATGCAGTCCAGCACAAAGAGTCATTCGGGCAAGCACAAATGGGAAGCCGAGGTGCTGTTTTCCTCCATGAAGAGAGCGTTCGGCCGGAGCTGCATCTGGCCGGAGAAGGAGCTGATGCAGGAAATGTTTGGTACCTCGACAACGGCGCCAGCAATCATATGTCTGGAGATCGAGAGAAGTTTCGGGAGCTGGATGTATCCATCACTGGAAAGGTGAGATTTGGAGATAATTCCACCGTGCAGATCATGGGCAAGGGTTCCATTCTTTTTTATTGCAAGAATGGGGATCAGTGGTTGCTTCAGGATGTCTATTTCATACCTAGACTCCGAAGCAATCTTGTGAGCTTGGGACAACTTGCTGAAATCGGCTACAGGGTGGTGTTGGAAGATGATGAGCTTGAGGTGTTCGACAAAATGTCTCAGAGGTTGGTCATGAGGGTGAGGCGCTCACCCAACCGTCTCTACCGCATAGAACTCAAGCAGGCAGTCCCGGTGTGTCTGTTGACAAGCTTGGATGATCCAGCATGGCTCTGGCACGCACGATTGGGCCACGTCAACTTCCAGGCTTTGAAGTTGCTAGTAGAGAAGGAGATGGCGGCGGGTGTGCCGGCCATATCACATCCTAATCAGCTGTGTCATGCTTGTCTGATGGGGAAACAAATTAGACATCCATTTCCAGCGGCATCAAGTTACCGAGCGCAAGAAGCACTAGAACTGCTGCACATTGACCTTTGTGGTCCGATTACTCCCAAGACAGCCGCCGGTAATAGCTATTTTATGTTGGTTGTTGATGATTACACAAGGTGGATGTGGGTACATGTTTTGAAGACTAAGGATCAAGCATGTTCTGAATTTGTTGTCGAAGCACAAAATTCGAAAACGCTTTGTGGCGCCGCATCAAAACATTGCGGTCAGATCGGGGAGGTGAATTTTTGTCTGTAGTATTTACTGAAGTATGTGAAGAGACCGGCATCCAAAGGCACTTCACAGCTCCCTACACGCCGCAGCAGAATGGAGTGGTGGAACGCAGGAACAGGACCGTCATGGAGATGGCACGGTCTCTACTCAAGAGCATGAGCATTCCAGGGAGATTTTGGGGTGAGGCTGTTCGACATTCTGTATATTTGTTGAACAGGCTACCGACTAAAGCAATGGGACAGCGTACCCCATTTGAAGCCTGGAACGGGAAGAAGCCGCACCTGGCGCATCTACGGGTGTTCGGGTGTACAGCTCACGTGAGGACGGCGACACCACACTTGAAGAAGCTTGATGATCGAAGCCAAAAATGGTGTACTTCGGTGTCGAGGATGGGTGTAAAGCACATAGACTCTTCGACCCACGGCGTGGTAAGATTGTTGTAAGCCGTGATGTAATTTTCGAAGAAAATCTGGAATGGAATTGGTCTGCAGGTGTGGGCACAGAAGAAGCGGTTGACTTCCAGTTTGAAGACCACAGCACCCACGTGAGTGGTCCATCGAGACTCGGGAGCCGTGTCGAGGCGTGATGCCAGGCCACAAAGAAGAGTCCGATGCGATTGAGGCCACCAACTTCGTGAACACAATAACTGAGGATTTGTCGGCTGCAGTTTCCCCACGGTGCAAATGACAATGTCACGATCATCGCACGCATGGGACAAGTTGCAGGGAATTTTCCAACACTGCCAGTCACTCCCATGCATTCGCCATCAATAGGGATATCTCCAGCTATGGAGCAGGAGGCTCCTGGCTCGACTGGGACAAGCAGCTCGGAAGAAGGCCCACGTCGTTACCGAAACCTGAATGATATTTATCAGAATACATCTGAGGTAATGTTGGAATTTGAATCAGATGTTGACGCTTTACTTGCAGAATTTGAAGAACCATCTAGTTATAGTGAAGCAGTAGGAAATCCAGACTGGGAGGAGGCTATGAACAGAGAAGTACAGTCAATTGAGAAGAATGCAACCTGGAGCTTGACCACCCTGCCGGCTGGACACAAACCCATTGGTTTGAAGTGGGTTTACAAGTTGAAGAAGAACTCGGAAGGAGAAGTGATCAAGCACAAGGCAAGGTTAGTAGCAAAAGGGTATGTGCAGCGGCAGGGAATAGACTTTGAAGAAGTCTTTGCACCAGTTGCGAGATTGATATCAGACGTCCGATTCTTGCATTTCTTCGCAAACCGTGGCTGGGAAATTCATCACCTTGATGTCAAAACCGCCTTCCTGAATGGTGAACTCGAGGAGGAGGTGTATGTGTCACAGCCAGAGGGATTTGTAGTGAAAAACAAGGAGAATCTTGTGCTCAGGTTGAGTAAAGCTCTTTATGGTCTCTGCAGCGCCATGAGCATGGAACATCAAGTCGGACAAAAGTCTAAAGAAGATTGGGTTGGAGATGTGTACAAGATCAGTCAGATACACAAGAGGAGAAGGTGCAGTGTTGATTGTGATTGGGGTCTATGTAGATGACCTTATTGTCACAGGAAGAGATCCAAAAGAAATTGAGGTCTTCAAGAAGCAAATGACAGCTGAGTTTGAGATGAGCGATTTGGGACTGCTGTCATACTATCTTGGCATTGAGGTGTCACAGCAGGAAAATGGTCTCACGCTCAAGCAAACAGGTTATGCAAAGAAAATACTGACGCAGTTCGGGATGATGGACTGCAACTCTACAAAATATCCTATGGAGCATAGAGCGCGTCTGCACAAAGATGGTGAAGGTCAACCAATGGATGCCACCGAGTACAGGCGGATGATTGGGTGCCTCAGGTATCTGTTACACACTCGCCCAGATCTTTCTTTTTCAGTTGGAGTGGCTAGTAGGTACATGGAGAGGCCAACTTTGATGCATTACAAAGTTGTGAAGCAAATATTTCGGTATTTAAAGGGTACCACAAGTTTTGGGCTGGTGTACAACCGAGGTGGGGCGAAGGAGATGCTCACTGGATACACTGACAGCGATTTGGCGGGAGATCTTGATGATAGAAAGAGTACAGGTGGAATGGCATTCTACCTGAATGATAGTTTGGTGTCATGGTGTTCACAAAAGCAAAAAACTATGGCACTTTCATCTTGGCGGTGAGTTTATGGCAGCCTATCGCAAAGCAGAAGACAAGCTCTCTGGTTGAGAAGTCTACTTGGAGAGATCGCTGGAGAAGAGCCAAAAACAGTGAAGGTTTTCGTTGATAACAACTCAGCTATCGCGCTCATGAAAAATCCGGTTTTTCATGGGAGAAGTAAACATATTGATACCAAGTATCATTTTATCAGAGAGTGCATCGAAGGAGGACAGATTGAGGTCCAGCGAGTTTGCACTGAAGAGCAAAGAGCTGATGCTTTGACGAAATCCTTGCAGGCAATGAAGTTGGCAACAATGCGACATTTGCTTGGAGTTCGTGATCTTGGCCCACACCAGAATTAGGGAGGAGAATGTTGGACTTACTTCTGTTGTGAGCCGCTGGGAACAAGTCTGCAGAAGCTTTAGTGTTAGTTTTGCTTGTTTCAGTCAGCATGCAAGTAGTGCCGCAGTAAGCGGACAATGTGCAAATAACGTGCAGTTGCACGAAGTCAAATTTCCTTTTAAGTGGATCTGTGATCCGAATTAGTAGCAAGCAGTTTAGCATTCTGTTAAAAGCCTTTGATGTATTCTGATTAAGTTGCAGTTGCATTCTGAAGATAACATACAGAGAAATTCAGAGAATTCTGTTTCTGAACAAAATCCACATTCTCATTGCTTTGTCGTAAGAACTACAGTACCGCTCAGTTTCTGAATTTTCTAGGCGTACTCTGTTTTGCTTCTATTCTGGGCGTATTTCCTGGTATCCTTTGTTTACAGGCGCTACTACTGCGCCTCTTCTGGTTGTGCGCTCTCGAGGCCCCCGCGGACTCCGGGTTTCTCTTCTTCCAAGTTCTTGGCGCAGAGATCGAGCGCGCCCTCGGCGACTGCCGGCCGGCGCTGGGCGTGTTCCTGCGCTCCGTCGGCTCGGACGTCGAGGAGCGGTTCATGCGGTCGCCTGGCTACATGCTCGCCAAGTGGTGCCTGCTGCGGGAGATGCAAACGGAGTCGGCGGCCAAGCAGGCGCAGCCGGTAATATCGCGGCGCGCGCTCCCCGTCGCATGCTTGTCATACACCACCGAGGTGCACGGCCTTTGGGTCTTGAGAGGGTACGCGCCGACGCTCGCCATGCCCCGTGTCACCGGCGCCTCGTCGACGTCCATCACGGCCTTGCCTCATGAGGTGCCGGAGGAGCCGCCATTTCCCGTCCGGCATCCGCCTCTGGGTCGGCCCTCAGTTCGGCGCGTCCTACGCCACCGGCCCTAGCCTTGGCCGGTCGACGGGGAACCCAGAACGGGACGTCGAGGTGACGCGCACCGTCAAGGGCGCCTTCTCCGGAGCCACCAAATTAGCCAACGGCAACGGCGGTGTCCCTCCAAGGATCAAGCCCAAGATGCGCTCATCGGCTCGGACACGCAACCGGAGCTGGCGGTGGGAGCAGGAGGAGGAGGGCAGTGCCGGCGTGTTCGAGGGCGTGCTGTGCGACCCGCTCACCGGGACGGAGGTGTCGGCGTGGCGCGCCGTCAACGGCGGCACTGGAGCTGCCGACCCCCGCAACGGCATGCGGCGGCGGTACGGCGGGCCTGGACGGGCGTTCAGCAAGATGCGGGGGCTAGTGGTGGCCGGCGACGAGCTGCCGGAGGAGGTGACGTGGAGGGTGGGGAGGGAGGCGGAGGGGAGGACGGTGCGGTGGCGCGTGGGGCTCAAGGCCTGGGTGAGCTACCTGCCCAACGAGGTGAGGAGCCGGCACTTCGAGACGAGGTGCGTCGAGTGGGCGCATGAGGTAGAGCTGCCGCTTGTCGCTGTTAATGGCGACGAGAGCTAAGGATTTTTCGCCTTTGATCACTTATTAACAGTGTAACTGAGTAGGTTTGTATAGAGTGATTGGGTCTTGTATCTATGGGTTATATTATAGGGTCTGTCTAAACAAAAGGTGACAGTTTTCTCTTTACAAAACTGTCAAATTCCAAACCGTTAGATCAAAACAGCAACGTACAAGATCCAACAACTAAAATAAATAAATTACATAGACTACACATCTTATTGGATTTTGATCCGCCCGTTATGGTTTGTTTGTGGCCCATTGTTTTAGTCTCTAACTGGCCTCTTCTGGGCCAGATTTCCAGCCCAGTTAAAAACATGCACAAACGTAGTAACCAAGTTTGTTCAATTGTAGGATCGATCAAACAAAGAAAAAACTGAAACACAAGAAAAGGGGAAATATATGGCAGAGAAGAAACAAAGAGAAGAACGTCACGAGGACACAAGAAAGGAGCAGACATGAAACAGCAAAGACCAGATCAGAAAGAAGATGAAGAAAGCAATAGAACCGATCTCTTGAATTCCATGGAGATAGAAGGTAAATCTTGAACTAACCTCGTGCTAAAACCCCATATCGTCCTTCAGCAATGAGTTGAACCCTAACTCTGCCGCAAGCGAGATCTCTTGCTTCAAGTAACATAGCACAAAACTATAGCATGATCCTAGCACACCGATCTCTTGTTTATCAAGATCGCTTCTTTTCCAAAGATCGAAATCTTGCTGCAACATGTTTTTAAAAACTCTATTGTTTCTCTCCTTCCATAACACCTCCATTATGGGTTCTTAATCCACATAGACCACATCTCCAGATACAAGATTGAAGATCCTGCATGAGTAAGTTGTTTCTGCATCATTCCAGCAGACAAAGATCATGGATACCTACATAGCAAACAATCTCATCAGGGGAACTGAATTTGGCTACCAACTTCACCAACATGTCTAAATATCTGGATTTCAATTATTTCAATATTGAAAAAACCAACACAAGAAAGATAGACAAGAAAAACAACAATAGAAAAACTGTTTGTAATGGTTGTAACTCTAATTTTATTGTTCTCATGTCTGATGGACTGTCATATGCAGGACATTTGTATATCATATTAATGCAAGGGGCACAAGTATTAGAAAATATGATTTCTAGGTATACTATTGGGTCAATACAATTGTATCAAGTAGATATTAATCAAACCTACAACAATTAACAGAAAATTTACCAGTCACTTAATTTTCTGAAATGTGCACTTCATAGACTCATGACTGATATATTAAATTGATAAGGGACATTGCAGTAATTATATAAAACTGCTTGAAAACACACACAAAAAAAACTTGTCCATAAGACATAGACAACTAAATATGAGAAGGATAGATGTTAACTAATAAGGTAGTCATAAGACATAAACAACTAAATATGAGAAGGATAGATGTTAACTAATAAGGTAGTCATAAGACATAAACAACTAAATATTGTGCTAAAAGCTTTTAAATAAAGTAATTAATATGGTTACATGACATTCATGCCAACAAAACTAGTTAATACACATTAATGACACATCACTGATTGATTTTATATGTATTGCAGGAGCAAAAACCATGATCAGCAAACAGATTACACAATTATACAGAGATGGGGAATCAGTGGTAACAACAGCACCAACTTCAACATGAGGACAATGTCATAAACATTATCAACATGACTATTTTAATAAAATTCATTACTTCTGCAGGTAACACGATTTGATTACTCCAATGATCAACATCAACTTCACAAAGAGTGCACAAATCCTCCATATGAAGAATCATCATTGGTTAAATTTAATTTAACCACAGTAAGTTTGTGACATATTTTTGAATCATTTGATAGAAGCACAAATTTTATTTTAATGTGTGTTTCTTCTTTTCAGCAAATAGAAGGCATACAAACTCCAACACTCAACACCAAAACCTCTACCATACAGGTATAATACAAATACAAATAAATTGGTAAGCTTGTTTTAGTTTAGTAATTTGGTCAGCCTGTTTTAGTTTTGTATTTTATTATTTTGCAGGATACACAGTTCTCTTACACAAATTTGATGCAACAAATCATGAGTAGCCAAGAGTCAAACTTAGCAAATACTACTTTTGATGACTTCAATAAAGCGATGACTAGTTACACAAGTATTTTGTCAACCCCAAGCTGTTTTGAGGTGCAGAAACAAATATATCAAATTTCAGCTACGAAAACAGTATGACTTGAAGACTAATTTTCGTTATTTACTACGTAATTCAATGATCTTAACAAGCAAATGAACCATTGAAGATCACTCTATGGTGGATAAGATCAATGCAGTGAGAAAAGAACAAATCCAACAAGGAAAGGTAAGCGGAATACAACAATACGAGTTAAGACCATACAATTAGTTTTGCAGCAACACCTATGAAAAGAAAAAAAAGAGACATGATATTTATTGCAAATTGTTGAATTGTAGGTAGAAGAAAGAAGACTAAGAGAGATGAACAATCAGGCAAATACAATAATGAAATTTCAAAATTCAGAAATGAAATTGAATGAAAAAAATGGATCTGCAATTATTGAGGTAAAAAGTTCTTCCCTGTATTTGAGAACTTACTCTCAGTGTAATTAAATTAAGTTTTGAATATTGTACTATTGTGATTGTTGTGGATTTGTTACTCATCCAAGGCAAATACAGGGAGAATCTTCGAAAATCACATGCTCTACAGACACTGAATACAGAGGCGTAGATGTTTGGTCTCTAGATGTGTTCAATTTGGAGGAAAACCACAATGTAAGTCAACAATTGTAAAAATAAGACAATACAAGACATATGTTTGGAATGAAAGAAAAATATATTCAATAATAACTATGCTTTCCTTTTGCAGGCAGTAACTCAAGCAAATGAAAGAGATAGAGAGCAAACAGATTCAAGGAGAGAGATAATCAATGTACAACATGAAAACATAGAAGACAGTAATGCAATAGACGAAAATGAGGAAATAACTGAGGAAGATATCAAAGAGTTCCTAGAAAGAGAAGAACGAGCAACAACTCAAGGGAACAATTTGCAAATTGATAGCAAATACACACCACAAATGGGAATGCAATTCAAAACTTAGAAGAGCGCACCACTTCTTCAACTTTTATGCTTATATAGCTGGATTTTCAGTAGCAAAAACACATAACTACCGCACAACAAGCAAGAAGAGGAAGAATGAAGTCACAAGAGTAACATATAGATGCAACAGAAATGGAATAGGTGAACAAAAACTGGAAGAAGAAGCAGAAATTATAGTTACAGAGAGGCAAACAAAAGTACTAAACAGAACTGGATGTGAATGTGTGATGGTTGTATCAGAAAAGAAAGAAATATGGATAATAACAAGGCTTGATCTAGATCACAATCATGAGCTATGTCCTAATTCGAAACAAGATTTATGCGATCACACAAGTACATGAGTTCGTGAGAAAAAGGTTGATAAGAACTTTGAAGGAATGCAACATACCAACAAGAAGTATGATTACAATTCTATCATTCTGCGTGGTGGGTGACGACTTTGCCCTACACCAAGAAAGATGTTAGCAATGTTGGTACAAAGAATTAATAGAGAAACAACAAACAAGGACATGCAACTTGTACTCAAGTATTTGATGAAACAATCGAAGACAACGAATTTTATTATGATCTAGATCTTGATGAAAGCAACAAAGTCAGGAATATGTTTTGGACAGATGGAAGATCAAAGAAATACTATCAAGATTATGGCGATTGCATGAGCTTTGACACTACATATCTAACAAATAGATATAATTTGCCATTTGCACCATTTGTTGGAATAACAGTGCCATGCAAATACATGTATTTTTGGTTGTGCTTTCCTAGTAGACTAAGCAATGAGAACATTTGAATGGGTATTCACAACATTCCTAAAAGCAATGGGAGGGAAAGAACCAGTTTCTATAATAACAGATCAAGATGGTGCAATGAGGAGAGCAATAGCTACTATATTCAAACACTCAAATCACAGAAATTGTATATTTCATATCAAGAAAAATGCTCGAGAGAAAGCAGCAATGAGTTTCAGGACAAAATCTGGTCTATATGAAGAGTTTGAGGACATCATCAACAACTCTCTAACAATTACAGAATTTGAAGAGCTATGGCAAGCAATGATTATCAAATTTGACCTGGAGAATGTAAGATATTTTCAACACATGTGGAATATTAGAGAGAGATTTGTGCCTGTGTACTTCAAGCAACAATTCTATCCTTTCATTCAAAGCACAACAAGAAGTGAGAGTACAAATGCAAGGATAAAAAGGAATGTAGGCCCCCAGTACAGTATTACAAGTTTCATGAAAGAATATGAGCGGTTGATGGATACTATATTTAGCACAGAATATCAAGATAACCATGAGTCAAGAACAAAAAGGTAAAGAAACTATGGTCAAAGTACTTCTTTGAACAACAAGCGTGATGTACAATCTAAAATTTTCAAGAAATTCCAATTACTACTCAAGGACACGACAAGGCTACAGTACTAGAGACTAACCTGTGGAATACATATGAAGTTTTCCAAGCTTTAAATAACAATAGAAAGGAATTACGGTCAAGAAAGTATATTGTCATCGTCGACTTACCTAAGGAGAACTACGATTTGCATATGTGCGATGTTTGTAAAGATGGTCATTGTGCTCACATATTCTCCGGGTGCTACAAGAATGAGCGTTGGCAAAATACATGATAAGTATTTAATTGAGAGATGGAGAAAGAAAGAAAAGAAATTAGAAAGAAAGGCTGAAATGAAATCTTCTGTTGAGAATTCAACTCTAAGATTCAATGTCCTGTCTAGAAGATTTGCAGATTTGGCATCACAAGGATCAAAAACATGAAGGTTTATATGATTACCTGATGGAAGAAATTGTCAGATTGCAGTCCAAACTAAATTCCTTGACTCATCAGCCTGAAGAACGACAAATAAGCGCAACAGAACAAACCATTGATGAAATCAATGCTCCAGAATCATGCACTGCAGCTCAAGATAATTTAGAAGCACTGATTCAAGATCCAGACATTATTCAGAAAAAAGGGAGACCAGCAGAAAGATTCAAAACAATCGGAGAGAAGCTAAAGTGCAAAAAAAACAAACATTATCAGTGCAGACATTGTGCATCAACAGATCACAATTTTGCAAGATGCCCATTCAAGCATGTTGAGTTGAATCTTCCAAATAAAAATATGCAAAATAAAATCAGCAAGAAAATCCAAGGTACACTGATATGTATACATACGAAAAGTTTTTTTTGGACTGATTAATCATGCTGACATAATCGATTAACTCACAATGTAGGATGCAAAGAGAAATTTGAGGAAGCAAATAGAGGTAATTGAACTCTCCAGTAGGATGCAAAGACAAAATTCAGGAAGCAAACAGAGGTAATTGAAGACACAAAATGATGGACACTCGAGGAAGCAAAAGAAACAAATTGAAGAACTAATATCAAAGTCAATCATTCATGACGTAGGAATATGCATTGAAGGAAATTAAATTGTCAGCCTACAACAAGTACTGCTATAGATATTGTAACTATTTATAGAATTCTATATTGTAACAGGTATATTACAGCTGAATGATATACTACAATGTGCTGTGATTTGCATCTAAAATTTCAAGAAAACATGATGTATCTCAATTACAACTTGTATTGGTAAAGAATTACAGAAAAACTCTATTGAGGAAAACATCTATTACACGAGACTTTGCTTCAGAAAAATGTACTCATGATCTAGCACATCAACACCACGAACTATACAATGATTTCAAGTAATACAGAAGTGTAATCAAAGATCACTGAGACATTGATTGATGAAAGTTTAATTTCATGAGCTAGAGATCGTGATCAACCTACAAAACAAATTAAAGTACATACATCACTATCTACAAAAAAAACTTTAAATATTAATACGTAATCTAAACTAATTACGAATAAATAAGAAATTGCACAAAAAGTATAAATCTCAATGGAATATTCGATGTAACAATCTGACCTGCAACCCAGAAAAATTTATAACCAAGTCTTTGCACTTAGATTTCAAGACAATGTTGCTAGGATCGAAAAATAGACGATTGGCATATTGAATCCTAATATTTGGAATATCTGCTTGAGAGAACTCATTTTGTAGAATAATCCTAGGATTCCAAAGTTCCATGAACTTCATGACAAAGAAGCCACAATCATTACTGAAAAGCCGTGCAGCAGCAAGAAGGAAACATCAGTCCATTAATGAATAAGGAAATCTAGAAATAGAAAATTTATACGTACATGTTATTCTGCCGAGGCACTGGAGGATACAAAATATTGTACTTGTGGAAACTTTTATTAGCATACTGGCAATCGTTCCATACTTTCATGAAATTTGCAATCTGAACATCAATTTTAAAACATTAAGCACGTTGAAAGCTAAAAAATAGAAATAATGTAAGATAAACCGACTTTAAAAGGTAATTAGTCATACCATCCTAGTCTTGACATTGCATTGATAATCACTGTGTTCATCATAGAATGAATCAAGGAAAACAAACATACTATCTTTGATATCAACAATAAAGAGAAACCAATGATGATCAAAGCATGTTGGAAAGAATAGCTGTTAAAAAAAGACAAGACATCAAAAATAATACAAAAATAACATTTGCAAACTAAAAGCATTACCATGTCACATGCAGGCAAAACTTTAGCTTTACTAGCTCCTTTGAAGGACCTAATAACAGTGGAAAAGTTTGTAGACGCAGGATGTTTCAAAAGTTCTTCCTGATCGAAATTAAAATCATAACAAGATATTAATATACTATTAACAGAATAAAACTTAGAACATAAAGAGATATTCATATAAATCGTTTGGAATGCACTAACCCCAACAGCCGAAAAGAAATAATGCTTCTTTGATAATTGAGGATGGTTGTTTGTGAACAGGTAGCGACAAAAAACCGCTAGCACAAAATTGGATAACTCGCCTCCAACTCTTAAAGAATCACCTAGAGATTTAAAAGTGCAATGAACCTTTCCTATATCAACAGCATCACAACTGAAAAGTAATAAATATAAAATGAACAACATAGAATTCATAAACCTAATATCAAATAAAAATAAGAAATAGTAATATGGACATACTCTTTCCATGTGCTGGATGCTAGGCTGCAGATAGCAATATAATGGCAATTCTCTTCCTTAGTAACAGGAAAACGACGCCTGGCAGTAACATAGGGTGAAGAAGAAATTTTAGAAGGCTTTATAACTCTCCTCGGCCCATGAATTGGTTCCTTGCCACCAGAACAACTACCACTAGCAATTCGTACAGCAGTCAAGAATTTCTCCTCAGGAGTAGGGTCATCAGATTTTCCAAATGATCCAACATTGGTTTCAGGAATCAGTTTTTTGTTATAGATACAATCAGTCATGTCAGAAAGCTCATTGCACTTTTCAAAGAAATTTCTTTCACCCAAAATTTGAACTTCTGGTGAATCCTAATAAATAGAAAGTAGCAGATATTTAATAAGCATACAAATAATAATTGAATTAGGTTTCAATAAAATAGAGCCCACAAACATTATAATAATAAAGTTACAGTACAAAATAATGAATTTTACATAACATCATCAACTGTAAAAACTACAGAAATGAACTGTAATTTTTTTAAAAAAAATTATAATACTACAGTTACAGAGTTGGTCCATTAGTTGCTCATATTTTTCAAAGTTGAACCTCACTTCCCTACTGCTAACAGCTCACAGTACAAATAATATACTCAATGTATATTCCAACAGCTACCATACCACCATATCATTTAAAAAGTAAACCAGCCAAGCTACTAATTCCCTTTTCATGACTCTTAAAAGAAAATAATAATAATAATACATTCCAATAAAAATGAACTAAGTAAAATAACAGTACAACAATTAGAGAATTAAATAACCAACTTGAAAGACCTGCCTATAAAGTACCAACTATACCCACTCAAAAAGATATTTTAACATTCAAATAAACTATTGTTAAGAACTAGGACATGGCAGTGTAAAACCGTGCATCCATACGAATATCATTGATCATTCAAATAAAACAAGACCACCAATCTAAATAAAAATGAGATTTCTAGAGTTACAGAAGAAATAGATTAATAACAAGAGAAATGAATAGAAAGATATAACACTACTAAAGTTACAGTACAAAACAATGAATTTTACATAACATCATCAACTGTAAAAACTGTAGACATGAACTGTAAAAAAAATAAAACAACGATTGAAAAAGGTGCATACATTTTCAACAATGACAGCACATCCTTAGACTCCATCTAACGCCTTTTCACTAGGACACATTCAACAGCTTTATGCAAGTTGGTTTCTTTTTTACTATGTTTAGAAATTACTTGAAAATCATCCTGCGAATAATCCAATGTGACCATACATATGGCAGTCTGAAAAAACAACATAAAGATGCAACATAATTAACATTAACACTTCAATAAATCGAGAACAAGTTCTTAATTTACTTAGATTTTGATTCATGTGTTGGAAATATGAGTTATAAATACTTTGAAGAATAATTACAGTGAACAAGAACAAAATTTACATACATGAATTACTGTAATTTGTGTGTAATGAGATTGTAAGTGAACTAAAATACCCCTTTAGGAGAAGTAGGCTGAGTCTGTGAAATTCGCTCAATTGATTCATGTAATTGTTTGTCATATACCTTGAAAATAACAAGAAATCAAAAATAAATTAATACAAAACTAATGCTAAAACTTTTAGAAATAATATTCATAACACAAAAACAAACAAAATAAAATATAAAACAATACCTTGTTACAAAGACGTTGAGAATATGAAACAAAAGGACTAGGAGACACTGAATCAGGGACAATTTCATTCTCCTTATTGGCAAATGTATCATATGACTCAGGATTTAATTTGTCATCATCAAAATCAAGCAGTTTAAATCTTTGTCTACTTTCATCCCACATGTGAAGTGTTCCATCACGGTTGTTAAATCCAGGGAGCCTTGGTCTCACTTTCTTATTAGCAGAAACAAGTGCAGCTGAAATTATATATACAAACAATTAAACAAAATTATAAACATACTTGGATACAACTAATTTAAGGCACCAAAAATTACCTCTTGGCAATGAAATATTACAACCATCAGCAATGTTGGGGTTAGAGCATTGGGGTGTGCAAAAAGATTGATCTGTTAAAAATAAATAAATCACCAATTACAAATAACAGAGACTATTATATATACACACACACAACAACAACAACAACAACAAACTGAAAACAAACGTTACCTTGTTTACGAAGCTTGTTCATAACCAAATCAACATCACACTTATTCATCTACAATAAAGGAAAATAAAATAAAATTTGAAACTGCAGTACATGTCCAGAAATACTGGAAGAAATGGTTGAGAATATCAAAATCAACAAATTTATAACATACCTTGGGTAACAACTCTTTCAAAGAATCATCCAAAGATAAAAGACTTTCATTACAATTCCGACCAGGCGTAGAAATTATTGGACTATCACACAAATTGTAGGGTGCATTTTGTAAATTTGCTTTACACTGGGCAGATATATGTGATTTGGTATTTTCAGTACCAATTGAATTTTGACCTATACATAATAAATAATAAATTCAGATAATCATTACAGAAATCAAGAAAATAACACAAGTAATAAATAAAGCTAGATCAAAATCACCTTCAAGGATATTTCGATTTCTTTCTCCAACTTTTGAATCATTTTTAGAATGAACTGAAATATTATTATCAGATTGAACCTCACTATTCTGACATTGGATTACATCATCAGACTTGGAAAAATGCTGGTCTCCAAATTCAGGGTTATCCCTATGACCATCATAATTCTTAGGGCTAACCTCAGACAATAGTGCAAGAACATCCATCAATAAAATTTCAAATCTCGAGTCAGAACGATGAGCTTCATCACCACAATGAAGGTCAAGCAAATTGCAAATGCCATCCTTCACATCAGTAGGAAAGAAATCTCCAAAACGACAATCAAGCTTTGCCCTAAAAGAAGTTTGGGATGAACTGAAACAAACAGATGCGTTGCTTTTGTTGTTATCAGTCTGCGAAAAGAATACAAAAAGATTACAAATTTTGCTTCAAAAAATTAAAGGCAAGTTCAAATCTGAATTGAATAAAAAATGGATATTAAAATAATACATACATGATAGTAACAGGTAGATGAAAATTCTTTGACTGGTCTCAGTCCAAACTTTCTCTCTTTTATCTTATCAAAATCAGAATACGTCTGGATCATTTTGTCTTTCCAAACTTTGATTCGGGGTATCCCTGCTGCAATTGTGTGAGGACCAAAATCTAAAAAGTCAAGGTAATAAACCTGAGAAAAAAGAATAATGAAATTAGAAACAAAATACCAAATTGTAAATAACAAAAAAAAATGAGTTGGCAACTTACTGTCAAGAAATAAATGCAGCCACCTAAAGTGTTGGATTTTGAGAACTTTCTGATGTGTAACATAAGCCAATCAAAAACATATTTGGACCAGTCATATGTCTTCATAGTAGTAAGATCCTCAAAAATGCACAAGTACTTGGGGCTGGGATATAAAGATGAATTTGGGCACAAGAAGCAGCTCAAAGAAACAATCATGAAACATGTAAACATGTCATCATCTGACAACTCTTCCTTATTAATGATCTTATCTCCAAAAAATTTAATTGGTGGCATTGAGGTCTTTTGAAACTTAGAAATAACAAAAGATTTCCCAGACCCATTGATGGAACTGAACTCCTGTCCACCAATTGGAAGACCAAGAACCATATGAACTGCTTCCTTATTCAAATGGATAACTCTGTTGGAACCAATAATGTCACAAGATCTGACATTAACTCTAGTAGCAATCCATTTAGCAAACTTATTGGGGACATAACACTCAGAAAACTTTAGAAGAGAACCAAAACCATAATGATCAATAACTTCCTTCTGATGACTAGACAAGGATGACAATACATCAGAGAAATACTTAACAGAAAACCTAGTAAACGCAGTTTCGTCTTTATCTTCAGTCTTAAGTCTCTTCAAAAATAAAAAATAAAAATACAATGTCAGACCCAATATATCATAAAAATTACATACTAAAGGCAATAGGAAACACTCAATACCAACGATTCAAATAAGAAAGTAGAATAGCTTTCTGACATGGTTTCCATACATAAATCACAGTAATTTATGTATGTAATTTTTATTTTTGGTCACTGTAATTATTCTCTAAAGTATTAATAATTCAAAATTTAAACTATACTTTTAGAGATTGAGAAAAAAGTTGCCAAAGTTTAAACTAAATTTCACCATAGAAACTTACATGAAATGGCAGCAACTAATAAAGAAAGGCCAGAAAGTTCTAACACAACAATGTACACATATACTACATCGGAAAAAAACAGAAGAGCTATAAAAAAAAACAATACCTTAGTCTTGGGATTTTCTTTGCGACGATTATTCTTCACTTTGCTTTTCAAGTTTTTATATAGCTCCAAAATTGCATTATCAATAGTATACTTATCAGAATTCCCATGACCCTAAAGAGAATATTAACATATTAAGCCAATCACAATAGATAGAGAGAGCAATAGTTAAAAAAATAATATAATTACATCATCTGAGCTGCAACCATATTCAAACTGAGAGTCCTCATCATCATTATCTGAGTACAAATCATCACCCTCATCATCAGAAGAGCAATGCACAAACCTAGACATCTTTTCTTTTGTCATCTACACATAACAATAAATCATTACAACAAGCAATAAACAAGAGTGCTTAAAAATTCCTTCAATAAGTACATTTAGAAGTTCAAAAATATCAAATTACAATAAGAATGCAAAAGCTTAAGATATACAAAAGCATGTCCTTAGTCAGTAAACCAAGGATCATCTACATTACAAACGCTCTAATTCTTCTGGAATAGCACAAAAGTCTTCTCATTCATCTGAACGCAGGACCGACACTGCTCTAAAACGCTGCTAGTGCGCTGGAAACTAACATTAACATCAAAAGCACAAAATTTTTATCATCCAATAATTCCGCATCGGCTTCATCCTCAACAGCAACATATATCTCACCACCAGCAGTAGATGCCACTTTGAACTTGTTGTTACGAATCAAAAACTGAGTGACCGCAGTAGCAACATAAAACTTAACAACATTCCTTGGTTCAGGATGTACGAGCACCCACAACAATAACTTATTATCTCTATTTGCAGTAGCAGCTAAATACTGACAAACACGGACTGAGGTATCAACAGTAAATCCCTCAAACTCATCAAACACATTGATCACTTTCTTAGGACGGGGACAACTGGTTGAACTTGAACCCAAACCATACCCTCTCTTGCTTGCCATAGTTCAAAATACCTAGGAAATATAAAATACTTACAGTTAATAATATATATTGTCCTAATGAAAGAAATAAAGATATACACAATGCTATATAGTACTGGGCAAACACAACTAATTTAATCAGTTGGTTCACTTATATATGCACACTTTAATTATAAAATATTACAGTAACATTCATCAAAATATAACAATAAATGAGATAATGTACATATCTAATATTACTATAATAAAAATATGATCACTACATCAGTGATGATTACTTCTTAGAAATCAAGTTATAAAAGATAAAGTTAACATATATACACAGTAAAGTATGGATTTTGTTTTCAAATATGACAAGAGAAAAATAAACTTATAAACTAATCATGTACCATCCATAACGAAAATTATTACAACTATAGACTAGCCATGACAAAATTTATATTATATATAACCAAAAAAACATGCTGTAGAAAAATATAATCATCCTATACAAAATAAACTAAAGCCTAGTTACAACTATTGCAAAATCAAAACAAAAAAATATGATTCAAGACTTTCAATACATTTAGTACAAAATTTCAAGACATTTACATAGGTCATTGCTAACTACGTCATGCAGTTAGTCATGGACTAAACTCCTACTGAACATGGTACTGAAATAGGCATCGTTGGTGAACCACATCGACCAATCAACACCAGAATTGAAATGCACATAAATTACATATGTTTTCTGTAAGATGCAACATAATAGCAAATGAATCACATAACCTCAGTGCCCCAAACAAAGCAAAACTAATTCAAATCATAGCAAAGTTCTGACCAATATAATGCTTCCAAAATTACGAAGGTTACAATTAAGTAAAACTAGCCAAATGTATCAACTGTATTATATGCATATCAGTCCCAAGTATAAAATTAATATAAAATTGATGACCTTGAAGTTATTTCAAACCTAGCATCATGACTAAACACAGTATTAAAATTCCTAAACTGACATGGGAACTAGTCATAGAATTCAAGTGATTAAGGATCAATAAGAATCAGCCCAAAATTTCAGTCAGCTTGAGTAATTGGTATCAATTTTACGAATCAAATGGATTTTAAATTCAGTAAGTTTAGCATCTCAAATCCTCGATTTCGTAATTGAAGGAAATCACTCCAAAGTAACAACTGGGCAAAACCACGTACACATGCCAAGGAAGCCCATAATTACTGCACAACCAATCTTGACCATAACAGAAATAAAAGGAGACACACTTCATGCACAAGCACGTAATGTATTTTGTGCACAATTGTATAGATGCACATATCCCATATGAACAAAAATATACATATATCAACAGATGACAGTATAGTGCAAGGAAAGATGCAACTATGTACAACCAAGAGAGCACAAAAAAAGTTTTAACATAAAAAAACGTAACAAAGGAAAATATAATCATCATATACCAAAGAAAGTAACATCTAGTGTTGTATTGTAAAAAACAAAAAAAAATAGCGTAACCCTCCAAGAAAAATACAAGCAATGAATCTCTTGTTAGTGGATACACACAACTTGCTAGGTATGCATTGCTGGAGAAAATTTAATTCTAATTCGAGCAAACTTTAAGTTGCAGCATTACGATTTGTCACAGTTTCATTACATCATATAAACACAAGGTGGCCAAGCACCAAAACAAACATTATAATTTCTATATTTTGATAGCTCAAAAACTAATCATCATTCAGTAAAAAGCAGCTATAATAGATCATATTAAGTTAGCAATACTCAGAATACCGTTTTTTGCTTGATTATAAAGCAATAAGAGGTACCAAACAATATAAAGGTCAGCCTCAATCAGAAACTATGCACTATTATTATCCAAACAAGGGCTTTCAAGTTATCAATCAGAAAGCAATAGTACTGTATCTACTTCAGTTGGTGAGCATATGGGAGGAGCTATCTCTAATCATGATGCCAGCTTAAAACCAACAGTTTAAGAGAATATACGAACTTGCTTTATTGTCAAAGGAAACTAAAGTTTCATATTAAGGAGTGTTGAATTGTCGGACTGCTATCATGCAACTTGCAAGTACATACGAGAAATCAATTTACACTTTCAGAGACAGGTTAGATTAAGAAAATGGATAGGTTGACAACCAAAATGCAAGCCAAATTACAGTACTATGCTTCTTTTAACAAACCATGAAAGAGGTCTTCTTATAATCATACTACTACAGCATCATAAAAGGACCAGCAGACTTGAAAGAAAAATAAACCTGGATCTCATTACACCATATCAAATGATTATTAGCAAAGAGGAAGATCACTTTCTGATAAAATTTAGACTATATCGGACTAAAAAAATGAAGCTAGCAGCAAACTAAAGGTCAAACAGAGACCTAATCAATGAGTTTCACTAAACAGTGACACAAAAAACAATATTCAACAAAATGGTTAATATAAGAAATATGGTTCTAGCCAATCATTTAAGATAAGCACTCACAAAAGGAATTGTCCTTAGGTGAAGCTACAATTAGTCAGCGCTTTTGATAGCTTACGGTAACTAAAACTATGACTTGAATTAACTATTTACTATCATCCATATGCCCCCTTCTCCTCTCCTCTAATCAAACCAAAGACAAGCATCAACCAAATCCCTCTCTCCTACCGATTATCTATCTTCTCTATCTAGTTCCAAAATCGCAGCAACAATAGATCCGAAACATACTAGGTTCCACTGCATCACACATCAGTCGCTCACCACAAACCATCAAATCGCTAAATCATAGTAATTAGTAACTAATACAAACTAAACCTTAAAAAAATGGTGAAGGCCAAGCTGTCAACCAGATCTACGCTCGCCAAGCACCTAGCCGGTGAAAAACATCACAAAACCATAAATCGACCAAAACCAGGACGCGCAAAATGGAACCGCTACAACCGGCGAGGATGTAGCCACAATGATATCTCCAAACTCCAATCGGCGAGCATAAGCAAAAAAAAATAACAACACTACTACGGAAATGGAGCCACCAAAATCGGCGAAGGCCAAGCTGTCAACCAGATCTACGCTTGCCAAGCACCTAGCCGGTGAAAAACATCACAAAACCATAAATCGACCAAAACCAGGACGCGCAAAATGGAACCGCTACAACCGGCGAGGATGTAGCCACAATGATATCTCCAAACTCCAATCGGCGAGCATAAGCAAAAAAAAAATAACAACACTACGGGGGAAATGGAGCCACCAAAATCGGCGAAGGCCAAGCTGTCAACCAGATCTACGCTCGCCAAGCACCTAGCCGGTGAAAAACATCACAAAACCATAAATCGACCAAAACCAGGACTCGCAAAATGGAACCGCTACAACCGGCGAGGATGTAGCCACAATGATATCTCCAAACTCCAATCGGCGAGCATAAGCAAAAAAAAAAAATTACAACACTACGGGGGAAATGGAGCCACCAAAATCGGCGAAGACCAAGCTGTCGACCAGATCTGCGCTCAAAACATCAAAAACCCGAAGATCGACAAAAAACTACCAAAAAAATACTGACGCAGTTCGGGATGATGGACTGCAACTCTACAAAATATCCTATGGAGCATAGAGCGCGTCTGCACAAAGATGGTGAAGGTCAACCAATGGATGCCACCGAGTACAGGCGGATGATTGGGTGCCTCAGGTATCTGTTACACACTCGCCCAGATCTTTCTTTTTCAGTTGGAGTGGCTAGTAGGTACATGGAGAGGCCAACTTTGATGCATTACAAAGTTGTGAAGCAAATATTTCGGTATTTAAAGGGTACCACAAGTTTTGGGCTGGTGTACAACCGAGGTGGGGCGAAGGAGATGCTCACTGGATACACTGACAGCGATTTGGCGGGAGATCTTGATGATAGAAAGAGTACAGGTGGAATGGCATTCTACCTGAATGATAGTTTGGTGTCATGGTGTTCACAAAAGCAAAAAACTATGGCACTTTCATCTTGCGAAGCTGAGTTTATGGCAGCTACTGCAGCAGCAGCACAAGCTCTCTGGTTGAGAAGTCTACTTGGAGAGATCGCTGGAGAAGAGCCAAAAACAGTGAAGGTTTTCGTTGATAACAACTCATTATCGCTCATGAAAATCCGGTTTTCATGGGAGAAGTAAACATATTGATACCAAGTATCATTTTATCGAGAGTGCATCGAAGGAGGATGATTGAGGTCCAATGAGTTTGCATGAAGAGCAAGAGCGATGCTTTGACGAAATCCTTGCAGCAATGAAGTTGGCAACAATGCGACATTTGCTTGGAGTTCGTGATCTTGGCCCACACCAGAATTAGGGAGGAGAATGTTGGACTTACTTCTGTTGTGAGCCGCTGGGAACAAGTCTGCAGAAGCTTTAGTGTTAGTTTTGCTTGTTTCAGTCAGCATGCAAGTAGTGCCGCATGAAGCGGACAATGTGCAAATAACGTGCGATTGCACGAAGTCAAATTCCCTTTTAAGTGGATCTGTGATCCGAATTAGTAGCAAGCAGTTTAGCATTCTGTTAAAAGCCTTTGATGTATTCTGATTAAGTTGCAGTTGCATTCTGAAGATAACATACAGAGAAATTCAGAGAATTCTGTTTCTGAACAAAATCCACATTCTCATTGCTTTGTCGTAAGAACTACAGTACCGCTCAGTTTCTGAATTTTCTAGGCGTACTCTGTTTTGCTTCTATTCTGGGCGTATTTCCTGGTATCCTTTGTTTACAGGCGCTACTACTGCGCCTCTTCTGGTTGTGCGCTCTCGAGGCCCCCGCGGACTCCGGGTTTCTCTTCTTCCAAGTTCTTGGCGCAGAGATCGAGCGCGCCCTCGGCGACTGCCGGCCGGCGCTGGGCGTGTTCCTGCGCTCCGTCGGCTCGGACGTCGAGGAGCGGTTCATGCGGTCGCCTGGCTACATGCTCGCCAAGTGGTGCCTGCTGCGGGAGATGCAAACGGAGTCGGCGGCCAAGCAGGCGCAGCCGGTAATATCGCGGCGCGCGCTCCCGTCGCATGCTTGTCATACACCACCGAGGTGCACGGCCTTTGGGTCTTGAGAGGGTACGCGCCGACGCTCGCCATGCCCCGTGTCACCGGCGCCTCGTCGACGTCCATCACGGCCTTGCCTCATGAGGTGCCGGAGGAGCCGCCATTTCCCGTCCGGCATCCGCCTCTGGGTCGGCCCTCAGTTCGGCGCGTCCTACGCCACCGGCCCTAGCCTTGGCCGGTCGACGGGGAACCCAGAACGGGACGTCGAGGTGACGCGCACCGTCAAGGGCGCCTTCTCCGGAGCCACCAAATTAGCCAACGGCAACGGCGGTGTCCCTCCAAGGATCAAGCCCAAGATGCGCTCATCGGCTCGGACACGCAACCGGAGCTGGCGGTGGGAGCAGGAGGAGGAGGGCAGTGCCGGCGTGTTCGAGGGCGTGCTGTGCGACCCGCTCACCGGGACGGAGGTGTCGGCGTGGCGCGCCGTCAACGGCGGCACTGGAGCTGCCGACCCCCGCAACGGCATGCGGCGGCGGTACGGCGGGCCTGGACGGGCGTTCAGCAAGATGCGGGGGCTAGTGGTGGCCGGCGACGAGCTGCCGGAGGAGGTGACGTGGAGGGTGGGGAGGGAGGCGGAGGGGAGGACGGTGCGGTGGCGCGTGGGGCTCAAGGCCTGGGTGAGCTACCTGCCCAACGAGGTGAGGAGCCGGCACTTCGAGACGAGGTGCGTCGAGTGGGCGCATGAGGTAGAGCTGCCGCTTGTCGCTGTTAATGGCGACGAGAGCTAAGGATTTTTCGCCTTTGATCACTTATTAACAGTGTAACTGAGTAGGTTTGTATAGAGTGATTGGGTCTTGTATCTATGGGTTATATTATAGGGTCTGTCTAAACAAAAGGTGACAGTTTTCTCTTTACAAAACTGTCAAATTCCAAACCGTTAGATCAAAACAGCAACGTACAAGATCCAACAACTAAAATAAATAAATTACATAGACTACACATCTTATTGGATTTTGATCCGGCCCGTTATGGTTTGTTTGTGGCCCATTGTTTTAGTCTCTAACTGGCCTCTTCTGGGCCAGATTTCCAGCCCAGTTAAAAACATGCACAAACGTAGTAACCAAGTTTGTTCAATTGTAGGATCGATCAAACAAAGAAAAAACTGAAACACAAGAAAAGGGGAAATATATGGCAGAGAAGAAACAAAGAGAAGAACGTCACGAGGACACAAGAAAGGAGCAGACATGAAACAGCAAAGACCAGATCAGAAAGAAGATGAAGAAAGCAATAGAACCGATCTCTTGAATTCCATGGAGATAGAAGGTAAATCTTGAACTAACCTCGTGCTAAAACCCCATATCGTCCTTCAGCAATGAGTTGAACCCTAACTACTGCTGCAAGCAGATCTCTTGCTTCAAGTAACATAGCACAAAACTATAGCATGATCCTAGCACACCGATCTCTTGTTTATCAGCACTGCTTCTTTTCCAGCATCTGAAATCTTGCTGCAACATGTTTTTAAAAACTCTATTGTTTCTCTCCTTCCATAACACCTCCATTATGGGTTCTTAATCCACATAGACCACATCTCCAGATACAAGATTGAAGATCCTGCATGAGTAAGTTGTTTCTGCATCATTCCAGCAGACAAAGATCATGGATACCTACATAGCAAACAATCTCATCAGGGGAACTGAATTTGGCTACCAACTTCACCAACATGTCTAAATATCTGGATTTCAATTATTTCAATATTGAAAAAACCAACACAAGAAAGATAGACAAGAAAAACAACAATAGAAAAACTGTTTGTAATGGTTGTAACTCTAATTTTATTGTTCTCATGTCTGATGGACTGTCATATGCAGGACATTTGTATATCATATTAATGCAAGGGGCACAAGTATTAGAAAATATGATTTCTAGGTATACTATTGGGTCAATACAATTGTATCAAGTAGATATTAATCAAACCTACAACAATTAATGAAAATTTACTATCACTTAATTTTTCAAATGTGCACTTCATAGACTCATGGTGATATATTAAATTGATAAGGGACATTGCAGTAATTATATAAAACTGCTTGAAAACACACACAAAAAAAACTTGTCCATAAGACATAGACAACTAAATATGAGAAGGATAGATGTTAACTAATAAGGTAGTCATAAGACATAAACAACTAAATATGAGAAGGATAGATGTTAACTAATAAGGTAGTCATAAGACATAAACAACTAAATATTGTGCTAAAAGCTTTTAAATAAAGTAATTAATATGGTTACATGACATTCATGCCAACAAAACTAGTTAATACACATTAATGACACATCACTGATTGATTTTATATGTATTGCAGGAGCAAAAACCATGATCAGCAAACAGATTACACAATTATACAGAGATGGGGAATCAGTGGTAACAACAGCACCAACTTCAACATGAGGACAATGTCATAAACATTATCAACATGACTATTTTAATAAAATTCATTACTGCAGTAACACGATTTGATTACTCAATGATCAACATCAACTTCACAAAGAGTGCACAAATCCTCCATATGAAGAATCATCATTGGTTAAATTTAATTTAACCACAGTAAGTTTGTGACATATTTTTGAATCATTTGATAGAAGCACAAATTTTATTTTAATGTGTGTTTCTTCTTTTCAGCAAATAGAAGGCATACAAACTCCAACACTCAACACCAAAACCTCTACCATACAGGTATAATACAAATACAAATAAATTGGTAAGCTTGTTTTAGTTTAGTAATTTGGTCAGCCTGTTTTAGTTTTGTATTTTATTATTTTGCAGGATACACAGTTCTCTTACACAAATTTGATGCAACAAATCATGAGTAGCCAAGAGTCAAACTTAGCAAATACTACTTTTGATGACTTCAATAAAGCGATGACTAGTTACACAAGTATTTTGTCAACCCCAAGCTGTTTTGAGGTGCAGAAACAAATATATCAAATTTCAGCTACGAAAACAGTATGACTTGAAGACTAATTTTCAGTTATTTACTACAGAATTCAATGATCTTAACAAGCAACAGAACCATTGAAGATCACTCTATGGTGGATAAGATCAATGCAGCAGAAAAAGAACAAATCCAACAAGGAAAGGTAAGCGGAATACAACAATACGAGTTAAGACCATACAATTAGTTTTGCAGCAACACCTATGAAAAGAAAAAAAAGAGACATGATATTTATTGCAAATTGTTGAATTGTAGGTAGAAGAAAGAAGACTAAGAGAGATGAACAATCAGGCAAATACAATAATGAAATTTCAAAATTCAGAAATGAAATTGAATGAAAAAATGGATCTGCAATTATTGAGGTAAAAAGTTCTTCCCTGTATTTGAGAACTTACTCTCAGTGTAATTAAATTAAGTTTTGAATATTGTACTATTGTGATTGTTGTGGATTTGTTACTCATCCAAGGCAAATACAGGGAGAATCTTCGAAAATCACATGCTCTCTGAGACAATTGAATACAGAGGCGTAGATGTTTGGTCTCTAGATGTGTTCAATTTGGAGGAAAACCACAATGTAAGTCAACAATTGTAAAAATAAGACAATACAAGACATATGTTTGGAATGAAAGAAAAATATATTCAATAATAACTATGCTTTCCTTTTGCAGGCAGTAACTCAAGCAAATGAAAGAGATAGAGAGCAAACAGATTCAAGGAGAGAGATAATCAATGTACAACATGAAAACATAGAAGACAGTAATGCAATAGACGAAAATGAGGAAATAACTGAGGAAGATATCAAAGAGTTCCTAGAAAGAGAAGAACGAGCAACAACTCAAGGGAACAATTTGCAAATTGATAGCAAATACACACCACAAATGGGAATGCAATTCAAAACTTCCGAAGAGGCGCACCACTTCTTCAACTTTTATGCTTATATAGCTGGATTTTCAGTAGCAAAAACACATAACTACCGCACAACAAGCAAGAAGAGGAAGAATGAAGTCACAAGAGTAACATATAGATGCAACAGAAATGGAATAGGTGAACAAAAACTGGAAGAAGAAGCAGAAATTATAGTTACAGAGAGGCAAACAAAAGTACTAAACAGAACTGGATGTGAATGTGTGATGGTTGTATCAGAAAAGAAAGAAATATGGATAATAACAAGGCTTGATCTAGATCACAATCATGAGCTATGTCCTAATTCAGAAACAAGATTTATGCGATCACACAAGTACATGAGTTCAGCAGAAAAAAGGTTGATAAGAACTTTGAAGGAATGCAACATACCAACAAGAAGTATGATTACAATTCTATCATTCCTGCGTGGTGGACTGACAGCTTTGCCCTACACCAAGAAAGATGTTAGCAATGTTGGTACAGCAATTAATAGAGAAACAACAAACAAGGACATGCAGCTTGTACTCAAGTATTTCAGACAGAAACAATCAGAAGACAACGAATTTTATTATGATCTAGATCTTGATGAAAGCAACAAAGTCAGGAATATGTTTTGGACAGATGGAAGATCAAAGAAATACTATCAAGATTATGGCGATTGCATGAGCTTTGACACTACATATCTAACAAATAGATATAATTTGCCATTTGCACCATTTGTTGGAATAACAGGCCATGCAAATACATGTATTTTTGGTTGTGCTTTCCTAGTAGACGAAACAGCAGCAACATTTGAATGGGTATTCACAACATTCCTAAAAGCAATGGGAGGGAAAGAACCAGTTTCTATAATAACAGATCAAGATGGTGCAATGAGGAGAGCAATAGCTACTATATTCAAACACTCAAATCACAGAAATTGTATATTTCATATCAAGAAAAATGCTCGAGAGAAAGCAGCAATGAGTTTCAGGACAAAATCTGGTCTATATGAAGAGTTTGAGGACATCATCAACAACTCTCTAACAATTACAGAATTTGAAGAGCTATGGCAAGCAATGATTATCAAATTTGACCTGGAGAATGTAAGATATTTTCAACACATGTGGAATATTAGAGAGAGATTTGTGCCTGTGTACTTCAAGCAACAATTCTATCCTTTCATTCAAAGCACAACAAGAAGTGAGAGTACAAATGCAAGGATAAAAAGGAATGTAGGCCCCCAGTACAGTATTACAAGTTTCATGAAAGAATATGAGCGGTTGATGGATACTATATTTAGCACAGAATATCAAGATAACCATGAGTCAAGAACAAAAAAGGTAAAGAAACTATGGTCAAAGTACTTCTTTGAACAACAAGCAGCAGAAGTGTACAATCTAAAAATTTTCAAGAAATTCCAATTACTACTCAAGGACACGACAAGGCTACAGGTACTAGAGACTAACCCAGGGAATACATATGAAGTTTTCCAAGCTTTAAATAACAATAGAAAGGAATTACGGTCAAGAAAGTATATTGTCATCGTCGACTTACCTAAGGAGAACTACAGTTGCATATGTGCGATGTTTCAGAAAGATGGTCTGTTGTGCTCACATATTCTCCGGGTGCTTCTGCAACTGAACGTTGGCAAAATACATGATAAGTATTTAATTGAGAGATGGAGAAAGAAAGAAAAGAAATTAGAAAGAAAGGCTGAAATGAAATCTTCTGTTGAGAATTCAACTCTAAGATTCAATGTCCTGTCTAGAAGATTTGCAGATTTGGCATCACAAGGATCAAAAACAGAAGGTTTATATGATTACCTGATGGAAGAAATTGTCAGATTGCAGTCCAAACTAAATTCCTTGACTCATCAGCCTGAAGAACGACAAATAAGCGCAACAGAACAAACCATTGATGAAATCAATGCTCCAGAATCATGCACTGCAGCTCAAGATAATTTAGAAGCACTGATTCAAGATCCAGACATTATTCAGAAAAAAGGAGACCGTGAAAGATTCAAAACAATCGGAGAGAAGCTAAAGTGCAAAAAAAACAAACATTATCAGTGCAGACATTGTGCATCAACAGATCACAATTTTGCAAGATGCCCATTCAAGCATGTTGAGTTGAATCTTCCAAATAAAAATATGCAAAATAAAATCAGCAAGAAAATCCAAGGTACACTGATATGTATACATACGAAAAGTTTTTTGGGTGATTAATCATGCTGACATAATCGATTAACTCACAATGTAGGATGCAAAGAGAAATTTGAGGAAGCAAATAGAGGTAATTGAACTCTCCAGTAGGATGCAAAGACAAAATTCAGGAAGCAAACAGAGGTAATTGAAGACACAAAATGATGGACACTCGAGGAAGCAAAAGAAACAAATTGAAGAACTAATATCAAAGTCAATCATTCATGACGTAGGAATATGCATTGAAGGAAATTAAATTGTCAGCCTACAACAAGTACTGCTATAGATATTGTAACTATTTATAGAATTCTATATTGTAACAGGTATATTACAGCTGAATGATATACTACAATGTGCTGTGATTTGCATCTAAAATTTCAAGAAAACATGATGTATCTCAATTACAACTTGTATTGGTAAAGAATTACAGAAAAACTCTATTGAGGAAAACATCTATTACACGAGACTTTGCTTCAGAAAAATGTACTCATGATCTAGCACATCAACACCACGAACTATACAATGATTTCAAGTAATACAGAAGTGTAATCAAAGATCACTGAGACATTGATTGATGAAAGTTTAATTTCTGCGAGCTAGAGATCAGCAGTCAACCTACAAAACAAATTAAAGTACATACATCACTATCTACAAAAAAAACTTTAAATATTAATACGTAATCTAAACTAATTACGAATAAATAAGAAATTGCACAAAAAGTATAAATCTCAATGGAATATTCGATGTAACAATCTGACCTGCAACCCAGAAAAATTTATAACCAAGTCTTTGCACTTAGATTTCAAGACAATGTTGCTAGGATCGAAAAATAGACGATTGGCATATTGAATCCTAATATTTGGAATATCTGCTTGAGAGAACTCATTTTGTAGAATAATCCTAGGATTCCAAAGTTCCATGAACTTCATGACAAAGAAGCCACAATCATTACTGAAAAGCCGTGCAGCAGCAAGAAGGAAACATCAGTCCATTAATGAATAAGGAAATCTAGAAATAGAAAATTTATACGTACATGTTATTCTGCCGAGGCACTGGAGGATACAAAATATTGTACTTGTGGAAACTTTTATTAGCATACTGGCAATCGTTCCATACTTTCATGAAATTTGCAATCTGAACATCAATTTTAAAACATTAAGCACGTTGAAAGCTAAAAAATAGAAATAATGTAAGATAAACCGACTTTAAAAGGTAATTAGTCATACCATCCTAGTCTTGACATTGCATTGATAATCACTGTGTTCATCATAGAATGAATCAAGGAAAACAAACATACTATCTTTGATATCAACAATAAAGAGAAACCAATGATGATCAAAGCATGTTGGAAAGAATAGCTGTTAAAAAAAGACAAGACATCAAAAATAATACAAAAATAACATTTGCAAACTAAAAGCATTACCATGTCACATGCAGGCAAAACTTTAGCTTTACTAGCTCCTTTGAAGGACCTAATAACAGTGGAAAAGTTTGTAGACGCAGGATGTTTCAAAAGTTCTTCCTGATCGAAATTAAAATCATAACAAGATATTAATATACTATTAACAGAATAAAACTTAGAACATAAAGAGATATTCATATAAATCGTTTGGAATGCACTAACCCCAACAGCCGAAAAGAAATAATGCTTCTTTGATAATTGAGGATGGTTGTTTGTGAACAGGTAGCGACAAAAAACCGCTAGCACAAAATTGGATAACTCGCCTCCAACTCTTAAAGAATCACCTAGAGATTTAAAAGTGCAATGAACCTTTCCTATATCAACAGCATCACAACTGAAAAGTAATAAATATAAAATGAACAACATAGAATTCATAAACCTAATATCAAATAAAAATAAGAAATAGTAATATGGACATACTCTTTCCATGTGCTGGATGCTAGGCTGCAGATAGCAATATAATGGCAATTCTCTTCCTTAGTAACAGGAAAACGACGACTGGCAGTAACATAGGGTGAAGAAGAAATTTTAGAAGGCTTTATAACTCTCCTCGGCCCATGAATTGGTTCCTTGCCACCAGAACAACTACCACTAGCAATTAAATGCAATGATCAAGAATTTCTCCTCGGGAGTAGGGTCATGATTTTCCAAATGATCCAACATTGGTTTGAGAATCGAGTTTTTGTTATAGATACAATCAGTCATGTCAGAAAGCTCATTGCACTTTTCAAAGAAATTTCTTTCACCCAAAATTTGAACTTCTGGTGAATCCTAATAAATAGAAAGTAGCAGATATTTAATAAGCATACAAATAATAATTGAATTAGGTTTCAATAAAATAGAGCCCACAAACATTATAATAATAAAGTTACAGTACAAAATAATGAATTTTACATAACATCATCAACTGTAAAAACTACAGAAATGAACTGTAATTTTTTTAAAAAAAATTATAATACTACAGTTACAGAGTTGGTCCATTAGTTGCTCATATTTTTCAAAGTTGAACCTCACTTCCCTACTGCTAACAGCTCACAGTACAAATAATATACTCAATGTATATTCCAACAGCTACCATACCACCATATCATTTAAAAAGTAAACCAGCCAAGCTACTAATTCCCTTTTCATGACTCTTAAAAGAAAATAATAATAATAATACATTCCAATAAAAATGAACTAAGTAAAATAACAGTACAACAATTAGAGAATTAAATAACCAACTTGAAAGACCTGCCTATAAAGTACCAACTATACCCACTCAAAAAGATATTTTAACATTCAAATAAACTATTGTTAAGAACTAGGACATGGCAGTGTAAAACCGTGCATCCATACGAATATCATTGATCATTCAAATAAAACAAGACCACCAATCTAAATAAAAATGAGATTTCTAGAGTTACAGAAGAAATAGATTAATAACAAGAGAAATGAATAGAAAGATATAACACTACTAAAGTTACAGTACAAAACAATGAATTTTACATAACATCATCAACTGTAAAAACTGTAGACATGAACTGTAAAAAAAATAAAACAACGATTGAAAAAGGTGCATACATTTTCAACAATGACAGGCCTGTCCTTAGACTCCATACTGCCCCTTTTCACTAGGACACATTCAGCAGCTTTATGCAAGTTGGTTTCTTTTTTACTATGTTTAGAAATTACTTGAAAATCATCCTGCGAATAATCCAATGTGACCATACATATGGCAGTCTGAAAAAACAACATAAAGATGCAACATAATTAACATTAACACTTCAATAAATCGAGAACAAGTTCTTAATTTACTTAGATTTTGATTCATGTGTTGGAAATATGAGTTATAAATACTTTGAAGAATAATTACAGTGAACAAGAACAAAATTTACATACATGAATTACTGTAATTTGTGTGTAATGAGATTGTAAGTGAACTAAAATACCCCTTTAGGAGAAGTAGGCTGAGTCTGTGAAATTCGCTCAATTGATTCATGTAATTGTTTGTCATATACCTTGAAAATAACAAGAAATCAAAAATAAATTAATACAAAACTAATGCTAAAACTTTTAGAAATAATATTCATAACACAAAAACAAACAAAATAAAATATAAAACAATACCTTGTTACAAAGACGTTGAGAATATGAAACAAAAGGACTAGGAGACACTGAATCAGGGACAATTTCATTCTCCTTATTGGCAAATGTATCATATGACTCATGATTTAATTTGTCATCATCAAAATCAAGCAGTTTAAATCTTTGTCTACTTTCATCCCACATGTGAAGTGTTCCATCACGGTTGTTAAATCCAGGGAGCCTTGGTCTCACTTTCTTATTAGCAGAAACAAGTGCAGCTGAAATTATATATACAAACAATTAAACAAAATTATAAACATACTTGGATACAACTAATTTAAGGTAGCAAAAATTACCTCTTGGCAGTGAATTATTACAACCATCAACAATGTTGGGGTTAGAGCATTGGGGTGTGCAAAAAGATTGATCTGTTAAAAATAAATAAATCACCAATTACAAATAACAGAGACTATTATATATACACACACACACAACAACAACAAGCTGAAAACAAACGTTACCTTGTTTACGAAGCTTGTTCATAACCAAATCAACATCACACTTATTCATCTACAATAAAGGAAAATAAAATAAAATTTGAAACTGCAGTACATGTCCAGAAATACTGGAAGAAATGGTTGAGAATATCAAAATCAACAAATTTATAACATACCTTGGGTAACAACTCTTTCAAAGAATCATCCAAAGATAAAAGACTTTCATTACAATTCCGACCAGGCGTAGAAATTATTGGACTATCACACAAATTGTAGGGTGCATTTTGTAAATTTGCTTTACACTGGGCAGATATATGTGATTTGGTATTTTCAGTACCAATTGAATTTTGACCTATACATAATAAATAATAAATTCAGATAATCATTACAGAAATCAAGAAAATAACACAAGTAATAAATAAAGCTAGATCAAAATCACCTTCAAGGATATTTCGATTTCTTTCTCCAACTTTTGAATCATTTTTAGAATGAACTGAAATATTATTATCAGATTGAACCTCACTATTCTGACATTGGATTACATCATCAGACTTGGAAAAATGCTGGTCTCCAAATTCAGGGTTATCCCTATGACCATCATAATTCTTAGGGCTAACCTCAGACAATAGTGCAAGAACATCCATCAATAAAATTTCAAATCTCGAGTCAGAACGATGAGCTTCATCACCACAATGAAGGTCAAGCAAATTGCAAATGCCATCCTTCACATCAGTAGGAAAGAAATCTCCAAAACGACAATCAAGCTTTGCCCTAAAAGAAGTTTGGGATGAACTGAAACAAACAGATGCGTTGCTTTTGTTGTTATCAGTCTGCGAAAAAGAATACAAAAAGATTACAAATTTTGCTTCAAAAAATTAAAGGCAAGTTCAAATCTGAATTGAATAAAAAATGGGATATTAAAATAATACATACCTTATAGTAACAAGTAGATGAAAATTCTTTGACTGGTCTCAGTCCAAACTTTCTCTCTTTTATCTTATCAAAATCAGAATACGTCTGGATCATTTTGTCTTTCCAAACTTTGATTCGGGGTATCCCTGTTGCAATTGTGTGAGGACCAAAATCTAAAAAGTCAAGGTAATAAACCTGAGAAAAAAGAATAATGAAACTAGAAACAAAATACTAAATTGTAAATAACAAAAAAAATGAGTTGGCAACTTACTGTCAAGAAATAAATGCAGCCACCTAAAGTGTTGGATTTTGAGAACTTTCTGATGTGTAACATAAGCCAATCAAAAACATATTTGGACCAGTCATATGTCTTCATAGTAGTAAGATCCTCAAAAATGCACAAGTACTTGGGGCTGGGATATAAAGATGAATTTGGGCACAAGAAGCAGCTCAAAGAAACAATCATGAAACATGTAAACATGTCATCATCTGACAACTCTTCCTTATTAATGATCTTATCTCCAAAAAAATTAATTGGTGGCATTGAGGTCTTTTGAAACTTAGAAATAACAAAAGATTTCCCAGACCCATTGATGGAACTGAACTCCTGTCCACCAATTGGAAGACCAAGAACCATATGAACTGCTTCCTTATTCAAATGGATAACTCTGTTGGAACCAATAATGTCACAAGATCTGACATTAACTCTAGTAGCAATCCATTTAGCAAACTTATTGGGGACATAACACTCAGAAAACTTTAGAAGAGAACCAAAACCATAATGATCAATAACTTCCTTCTGATGACTAGACAAGGATGACAATACATCGAGAAATACTTAATGAAAACCTAGTAAGCGCAGTTTAGTCTTTATCTTGATCTTAAGTCTCTTCAAAAATTAAAAATAAAAATACAATGTCAGACCCAATATATCATAAAAATTACATACTAAAGGCAATAGGAAACACTCAATACCAACGATTCAAATAAGAAAGTAGAATAGCTTTCTGACATGGTTTCCATACATAAATCACAGTAATTTATGTATGTAATTTTATTTTTGGTCACTTTGTAATTATTCTCTAAAGTATTAATAATTCAAAATTTAAACTATACTTTTAGAGATTGAGAAAAAGTTGCCAAAGTTTAAACTAAATTTCACCATAGAAACTTACATGAAATGGCGACAACTAATAAAGAAAGGCGGAAAGTTCTAACACAACAATGTACACATATACTACATCGGAAAAAAACAGAAGAGCTATAAAAAAAAACAATACCTTAGTCTTGGGATTTTCTTTGCGACGATTATTCTTCACTTTGCTTTTCAAGTTTTTATATAGCTCCAAAATTGCATTATCAATAGTATACTTATCAGAATTCCCATGACCCTAAAGAGAATATTAACATATTAAGCCAATCACAATAGATAGAGAGAGCAATAGTTAAAAAAATAATATAATTACATCATCTGAGCTGCAACCATATTCAAACTGAGAGTCCTCATCATCATTATCTGAGTACAAATCATCACCCTCATCATCAGAAGAGCAATGCACAAACCTAGACATCTTTTCTTTTGTCATCTACACATAACAATAAATCATTACAACAAGCAATAAACAAGAGTGCTTAAAAATTCCTTCAATAAGTACATTTAGAAGTTCAAAAATATCAAATTACAATAAGAATGCAAAAGCTTAAGATATACAAAAGCATGTCCTTAGTCAGTAAACCAAGGATCATCTACATTACAAACGCTCTAATTCTTCTGGAATAGCACAAAAGTCTTCTCATTCATCTGAACGCAGGACCGACACTGCTCTAAAACGCTGCTAGTCTTGTTTGAAACTAACATTAACATCAAAAGCACAAAATTTTTTATCATCCAATAATTCCGCATCGGCTTCATCCTCAACAGCAACATATATCTCACCACCAGCAGTAGATGCCACTTTGAACTTGTTGTTACGAATCAAAAGCGAGTGACCATGGTAGCAACATAAAACTTAACAACATTCCTTGGTTCGGGATGTACGAGCACCCACAACAATAACTTATTATCTCTATTTGCATGGCGACTAAATCTTGACAAACACGGATTTGAGGTATCAACGATAAATCCTCAAACTCATCAAACACATTGATCACTTTCTTAGGACGGGGACAACTGGTTGAACTTGAACCCAAACCATACCCTCTCTTGCTTGCCATAGTTCAAAATACCTAGGAAATATAAAATACTTACAGTTAATAATATATATTGTCCTAATGAAAGAAATAAAGATATACACAATGCTATATAGTACTGGGCAAACACAACTAATTTAATCAGTTGGTTCACTTATATATACACACTTTAATTATAAAATATTACAGTAACATTCATCAAAATATAACAATAAATGAGATAATGTACATATCTAATATTACTATAATAAAAATATGATCACTACATCAGTGATGATTACTTCTTAGAAATCAAGTTATAAAAGATAAAGTTAACATATATACACGGTAAAGTATGGATTTTGTTTTCAAATATGACAAGAAAAATAAACTTATAAACTAATCATGTACCATGCATAACGAAAATTATTACAACTATAGACTAGCCATGACAAAATTTATATTATATATAACCAAAAAAACATGCTGTAGAAAAATATAATCATCCTATACAAAATAAACTAAAGCCTAGTTACAACTATTGCAAAATCAAAACAAAAAAATATGATTCAAGACTTTCAATACATTTAGTACAAAATTTCAAGACATTTACATAGGTCATTGCTAACTACGTCATGCAGTTAGTCATGGACTAAACTCCTACTGAACATGGTACTGAAATAGGCATCGTTGGTGAACCACATCGACCAATCAACACCAGAATTGAAATGCACATAAATTACATATGTTTTCTGTAAGATGCAACATAATAGCAAATGAATCACATAACCTCAGTGCCCCAAACAAAGCAAAACTAATTCAAATCATAGCAAAGTTCTGACCAATATAATGCTTCCAAAATTACGAAGGTTACAATTAAGTAAAACTAGCCAAATGTATCAAGCGTATTATATGCATATCGGTCCCAAGTATAAAATTAATATAAAATTGATGACCTTGAAGTTATTTCAAACCTAGCATCATGACTAAACACAGTATTAAAATTCCTAAACTGACATGGGAACTAGTCATAGAATTCAAGTGATTAAGGATCAATAAGAATCAGCCCAAAATTTCAGTCAGCTTGAGTAATTGGTATCAATTTTACGAATCAAATGGATTTTAAATTCAGTAAGTTTAGCATCTCAAATCCTCGATTTCGTAATTGAAGGAAATCACTCCAAAGTAACAACTGGGCAAAACCACGTACACATGCCAAGGAAGCCCATAATTACTGCACAACCAATCTTGACCATAACAGAAATAAAAGGAGACACACTTCATGCACAAGCACGTAATGTATTTTGTGCACAATTGTATAGATGCACATATCCCATATGAACAAAAATATACATATATCAACGGATGTGATATAGTGCAAGGAAAGATGCAACTATGTACAACCAAGAGAGCACAAAAAGTTTTAACATAAAAAAGCGTAACAAAGGAAAATATAATCATCATATACCAAAGAAAGTAACATCTAGTGTTGTATTGTAAAAACAAAAAAATAAGCGTAACCCTCCAAGAAAAATACAAGCAATGAATCTCTTGTTAGTGGATACACACAACTTGCTAGGTATGCATTCTTTGGAGAAAATTTAATTCTAATTGAGCAAACTTTAAGTTGCGACATTACGATTTGTCACAGTTTCATTACATCATATAAACACAAGGTGGCCAAGCACCAAAACAAACATTATAATTTCTATATTTTGATAGCTCAAAAACTAATCATCATTCAGTAAAAAGCAGCTATAATAGATCATATTAAGTTAGCAATACTCAGAATACCGTTTTTTGCTTGATTATAAAGCAATAAGAGGTACCAAACAATATAAAGGTCAGCCTCAATCGAAACTATGCACTATTATTATCCAAACAAGGGCTTTCAAGTTATCAATCGAAAGCAATAATCATCATATCTACTTGGTTGGTGAGCATATGGGAGGAGCTATCTCTAATCATGATGCCGACTTAAAACCAACGATTTAAGAGAATATCTGAACTTGCTTTATTGTCAAAGGAAACTAAAGTTTCATATTAAGGAGTGTTGAATTGTCGGACTGCTATCATGCAACTTGCAAGTACATACGAGAAATCAATTTACACTTTCAGAGACAGGTTAGATTAAGAAAATGGATAGGTTGACAACCAAAATGCAAGCCAAATTACAGTACTATGCTTCTTTTAACAAACCATGAAAGAGGTCTTCTTATAATCATACTACTACAGCATCATAAAAGGACCAGCAGACTTGAAAGAAAAATAAACCTGGATCTCATTACACCATATCAAATGATTATTAGCAAAGAGGAAGATCACTTTCTGATAAAATTTAGACTATATCGGACTAAAAAAATGAAGCTAGCAGCAAACTAAAGGTCAAACAGAGACCTAATCAATGAGTTTCACTAAACAGTGACACAAAAAACAATATTCAACAAAATGGTTAATATAAGAAATATGGTTCTAGCCAATCATTTAAGATAAGCACTCACAAAAGGAATTGTCCTTAGGTGAAGCTACAATTAGTCAGCGCTTTTGATAGCTTACGGTAACTAAAACTATGACTTGAATTAACTATTTACTATCATCCATATGCCCCCCTTCTCCTCTCCCCTCTAATCAAACCAGCACAAGCATCAACCAAATCCCTCTCTCCTACCGATTATCTATCTTCTCTATCTAGTTCCAAAATCGCAGCAACAATAGATCCGAAACATACTAGGTTCCACTGCATCACACATCAGTCGCTCACCACAAACCATCAAATCGCTAAATCATAGTAATTAGTAACTAATACAAACTAAACCTTAAAAAAATGGTGAAGGCCAAGCTGTCAACCAGATCTACGCTCGCCAAGCACCTAGCCGGTGAAAAACATCACAAAACCATAAATCGACCAAAACCAGGACGCGCAAAATGGAACCGCTACAACCGGCGAGGATGTAGCCACAATGATATCTCCAAACTCCAATCGGCGAGCATAAGCAAAAAAAAAAAAATAACAACACTACGGGGGAAATGGAGCCACCAAAATCGGCGAAGGCCAAGCTGTCAACCAGATCTACGCTTGCCAAGCACCTAGCCGGTGAAAAACATCACAAAACCATAAATCGACCAAAACCAGGACGCGCAAAATGGAACCGCTACAACCGGCGAGGATGTAGCCACAATGATATCTCCAAACTCCAATCGCGAGCATAAGCAAAAAAATAACAACACTACGGGGGAAATGGAGCCACCAAAATCGGCGAAGGCCAAGGCATCAACGGATCTCGCTCGCCAAGCACCTAGCCGGTGAAAAACATCACAAAACCATAAATCGACCAAAACCAGGACTCGCAAAATGGAACCGCTACAACCGGCGAGGATGTAGCCACAATGATATCTCCAAACTCCAATCGGCGAGCATAAGCAAAAAAAAAAAATTACAACACTACGGGGGAAATGGAGCCACCAAAATCGGCGAAGACCAAGCTGTCGACCAGATCTGCGCTCAAAACATCAAAAACCCGAAGATCGACAAAAAACTACCAAAAAAACGAACAAAATCACAGGAAAATACCACGGCACTCAGATTGAACAACTTCACTCCGAGAACTTTGACGACTCTACGGAGAGCTCTCCTCTCGACGCTTCGCCTGTGACGCTCTCGATGGACGAGAACTCTCCAGAGAGCTCCGCCTCCTCTTCCGCCTGGTCAAGCGACGGAGATAGCAAAGCGACAGAGATGCGCGTAACCTTCCAGAGAGCTTCGCCTCGGCCTGGTCAAGATGGAGATAAGAATTGGCGCGTCGATCGAGGAATATTATTTGAAAACTGTTCCGTTGGCATCATAGTTATTGGGTTCCGGGTTTTACCGTGGAATCCAAAGCATCCCGGAGCACGAATTTTACAGTAAATCTAACGCATAAAAAAACGACTGATTTAGAAACAAAAAACTGTCAGCAGACACATAGCAATTCCGTATATTATATCAAGTGAGCAACTGAAATGTGAAGTGACGACTTACGAATTCGCATGATGGAACATCAGCTCTCTAATCATCTCTGCCAAAAAAAACCAACAGTCGGTTAGAATAACAGTTGAGGATGGGGGCAATACGTGTGAAGCATGAACTTATCGAGGTGTTTTTCGGAGGCCTCACATATTGGGCGACATATCGTGTGTATATACATCATTTTGTGATATATATATATGAGACATCTGAGCCGTCCATTCAGCAATCCACGACCGTTCTCGTACTCACTTCCCACTTATGTCACATTTGCTAAAACCCCCTCGCTCGAAATCTGACTAGGAGGGGGTTTTTGTAAATGTGACATAAGTGGAAGGTGGGTGTAAGGACGGTCGTGGATCGCTGGATGGACGAGTCGGATGTCTCATATGCATATATTCACGAAATGATATATGTGATATTGTACTCCACATATTGGGCCTAAGTGTAGTCCAATAATACCACAATAGGCCCTAGCGCAATGCGAGAAAGCTCTGTTTGTTTGCCTCACTAACATTTTCCATTCCTCTAAAAAGCTTTTTCCATCCTCTAAAAACATTTATGCTTCTCTCAGAAGAATCGTTTTCTTGTTTACTAACTACAGGGTGTATTTGTTGTTTTTCTAGCTCAAGGACCAAATAACAAAGTAATTTACCAGAATGCCCATAAACAACTAGATTAGGATGTCTTAGTTAATGCATCAACAAAAGTGGCCAGGATGTACGCTTCGGTTTTTTTTACTTGACGCTTTAGAATCGGTGCCGTTAAATTGACGGTCAATAGGTTTTAAACTACGTAGATTGGCTATATAAAAAAAATTATATTATTAAATTAGTAATCAAAAATATTTTTATAATATTATAATTTTATTAGTACATCTTAGTGTAAAGTTAAATAAGGTAACGGTCAAAATCGCATTTTAGGGACAGTGGAAAATAAAAACATCAAGTAAAAAAAACGGAGAGAGTATAAATTTATGCATCCATGCATTTCCATTAATCTTTACATAACCATGGAGTTTTGGCTCTTTTGGTCTATTTTGAAGATGAAATAGCAAATCTAGCCCCCTCTTCACCTAATTAGCAAAAAAGACACGGCGAGATGGTTAGGCAAGTGACACGTGTTACTGCGGTGCTCCTAATCGGTATGGCGTCTTGCCGCTCACTCGAGCACCGTAGGCCACGTGTCACGCATCGGATGCACCATAAGGGCTGTCGCGCTCCCAAGCCCTTGACATGCACGCCACACATGGGGTGCACTAACCCGATGTCGCACGTGCCGCGCACCCGGTTTAGTCGCACTTTGTCGTGTCACCGCGTCGCGTCACCCAGCCACTTCCATGGAGGAGTACAGGATATCTAGAGTTGCACCGTACCACCCAGGGTGCCCCTAGCCTCGATCATCAATCGTGACGGTTCAAAGGTGCATACCAAGGCAACACTCCGCAGCACCACGGCAAGCACGACCAGAGCCCTGCCAGCCCTATGGTGGGTAGTACGTCGTAGCAGCATGGCCAGAGCTTCGCCGGTCCCTTGGCGGGAGAGAGGTACATTGTACCAGCGGGGCCATGGCTCCAGGGGTATTCTTACGTGATTGGGTTTCTGATCTGATTTGAGGTGGTGACCAGATTGACCAGAGTCAGCTTGCTGGAGCACCTCAGCCCACTCAACGGTCTCCCTATGTTCTCCGCACGAAGACAAACTCTCTAGATAGGTTGGCGTACCACACAGGTCAAACAGAGCGACTCAGACGAGCGATCTATATTGTATCTAGTAATGTAGCATTGTACTTCTTTGCATCTCACATGTACTCAACTTGTATCACTCCGTATGTAATCAGATTGTATCCAGTATCTAGGTTGTTGTTGTTTTGAGCACTATGTATGAACTTTCCCATTTTTGTACGTTCTTTATATTGCACATGTACTCAAGTGGGCCCAACATTCCTAGACTGAAAGACAACACCAACCCACACCATATTTTCTCAGTGAGCATACATCACCCACTAGTCATCCCACCTTTGCAGACTGAATTGACCACAGCATGCCATGCAACCTTTTTAGACTAAAACGACAACCCACACCAGTTTTTCTTAGTGAGTAGACATCACTCACCAGTAGGGGTGGATAACAAGACAGCTTTGCTCGACTAGGCTTGCCTCGGTCAAGCTCATTAAGGAATCAAGATTGGCTTGGCTCGTTAAGCAAATGAGCAAAAATGTCTGCTCGACTTGACTCGTTATGAACTGGTGAATTGGCTCGTTTGTCTTGGGACCACGGGAGGTCGTCAGAATTGACGCGAAAGGAGAGGTTTCTGGGCTGAGGGGGAGGGCGCCGGGCCAGACACCAGATGCGGAGGGGTAGGGCGGAGGGCCAAGGGTAGGCAGGAGACCAAGGACCAGAGTGAGGGTGAGGGCGGGAGGTCGAGGGCAAGGCTGGGAGGCTAGAGCTAGAGCCGGAGAGGGAGGACATGCCTGAGGGCGGGAGACAAACATGCTTATTGAATGTTTAAAAATGTTTAGTCTCGGTGACGAATACAACAACCTAGAGATGCATGCTAAAGGTCAACATGAAGATCAATATGGCTCAAAGACAAGGTACAAGTAGTCTAGTATCCTTTATGTTTTACCGGTCTTAGAAGAAAAGGATGAAAAACCGGATTTTAGGTCAAATACCGTACTATTAAGAGGGATCATGGCCAATAGCTTTATAGCATGTTATTATGCCATTTAGATCAATCTAGGATCATGCATGCACTAAGAGCTTATTTTAAAAGCCAACTGTATTTTTTCCAAGATAATCGGTAGTACCGGAGTGTTCTTGGCGGTACTACCGCACAGCGGTATGACCGGGAATTTAGTGTGGTACTTTCGCAACCCGGTCGGACCGAGTTTATGTTGGCGATACATTTTTTACAGAATGACGTATTTTGAGGTTATTTGCTCTCTTAGAAGTGCGGTAGTACTGCAATTGTCATCATGGAACTACCGCAACCCGGTATAACCGAGACTCTTGAAGCGGTATGTATTTTACAGAATTGCACAATTTAGAGGTTATTTGCTCTCTTGGAAGTGCGGTAGTACCACAGTTGTTATCGCGGAACTACCGCAACTTGATTATAACAGAAACTTTTGAAGCGATGCGATGTTTCTAGTAAGGACCATTTTCGGACCTCAAAGGCGGTCATTACCACCCATTTGATGGGTATGACCGATAAATAGAACTACCGCATGATCAATGGCAGTAGTACCAAGCCAAATTTCAACAACTCTTTCAGACACATTAAATGCTTCTATGATAGTCGTTACTGTGCGCTTTTGGAGGCATAGTAGTACCGGCCAATGAACGGCGGTACTACCGCTTGTGCTAAAAAATCCTGTGTTTTGCCTCCAATGGTCTTATTTGTTTGTGGGGAGGGGGTATAAATACCCCCCACTAGCTCAGAACGATATAGAGACTTCATTTAACATCCTTGAGCCAAGAGCATTCTCTCTACAGCTCAAATACACTTGTTGCATTCATTGTAAGGTAGTTGAGCAAAATTCAAGTGCATTCATTCCAGATTAATCCTTAGCACTTGATTGTCGTCCAGCGAAGATTGCGATTCATTACTCTTGGTGTTTGTCGACACCTAGACAGTTTGACGGGAGTTTGCACAGTGATCTTGACGAGGATCTAATAATCCTCATTTTATCTATTATCTATAATTCTTATTATGGGTAAATATGATGTCACATAGTCTCCAGAAGTACCCCTTATTTTTATAAGGGAGAGGCCCACCAAGTGATTGTAAGATTTTCTACAATCACCCCCCATAGTCGTAAGTCTTACTACGACTCTTTGCCTAGTCGTAAGTCTTACTACGACTACTTCCTAGTCGTAAGTCTTTCTCGACCATTTCATGGTCGTAAGTCTTTCACGATCACTACATAGTCGTAAGACCTTTTACGATTACTACGGTCGTAAGTTCTCCTACGACCGGGTAGACCACACCACCTTATAATCAAACCTACGGGCAAGTGGGTCCAATTGATTAAAGAATCGAGGCAGTGCACTTGCGCACTACTATCCCGCATAGTAATAGTGCTTAAATACCCTATTATCTTTGAATGATAATTGCGGACGGCGTGGAGAAGCCAATGCGCGGTAATTCTGCCATCATCGCCCATTCTTTGGCTCAATTAAAGGCGCCTCTTCCATGAGGAACAAAGCGGCTACTCCTTCACGACTATATAAGGGCATCAAGGGCGAGTAGAGAAGAGGAGAGTTCGATTCTGTAATAGTCTTAGCTTCTTACTCGATCATTAAGAATACCACACACACGGGATTAGGGTTATTATTCTCTCGGAGAAGGCACGAACTTGTCTAAACATCCGTGTCAACCACTCTGCGTGATTTCATCTCTTGAGACCCCGAATCAAATAATCTTTACGTAAGATCGGTTCTAATACACCGGCGATTGGCGCCGACCATGGGGATCTTAGGTAATCTCTTGTCAACATACTCTCTTTTTCCAATCTCATGCAATCATGGCGGGAGAATGGAGCGAGAGCTTGGTTTGACTTGGCGAGATTACGCAAAGACTTGAACTGTAATGACAAGGCGGAGGTACCTCATCGACAACATTCGGTAGTCGTAGCAATCGACTTCCTCGGCTACGATCAATCGAATATTTCTCTCGTAGGAATCGACCGGCCATAAGTCGAATCGATCCCTATTCGAGAAATACATTTCGATCGGTGAAGATCAAGAAGCCCCTGAGAGGTGATCATTCACCACCGACAAAGAAATTCTACGAGTGGAGTGCGAGGGTATTCCCTCGTAGAACCGAGACCTACTACGAGCAAGTCGACTGTTCGGGTATCGTCGTATCGATCACTGGTGACATTAACCCTTCTTTCCTACAAAGAAGGCGTCAGAAGTGATTACGGATGCGGGCATTTTCTTTGACCTTGAGCGATTATTTGGCCACCTCATTTCGGCCGATGAACATGGAGAAATTTGATGGCTCTCAAAATCCCATCGAATTTCTTGAGATCTATCAACATTGTCCGGCGGCGGGAGGAGGAGAGCATGTAATGGCGAATTACCTTCCATTGTGTTCGAAGGATCCGCTCGATCGTGGTTATTAAACCAACCACTCGAGTCGATCTACTCTTAGCAACACCTCTGCGATCTTCTGGCGAATTTCCAAGGCACATACAACCATACGGAAAGAAGGCGACTTGCCGGATAAAGCAGAACAACAACGAGACTTTGCGTCAATTCATCAAAGGCTTTAGTCGGGTTCGTAACTCAATTCGGAAATTTTGATTCCTCTGTGATCGGGGCTTTTAAGCAAGGAGTCCGTAGTAGAAGGATAACGGAGGACATTGCTTTGAATCCTCCCAACAACATTGTTGCGAACTCTTGAGATGGCGATCGATATGCAAGCGCTTACGAGGCGGTCGAGTGGAACAACACTATCGATCGAGAAACATATACTCCTCGAGAGCGGTGAAGTTGGTAAGGATAAAAAGAAAAAAAGTCAAAAGAAAATAAAAGTCAAAACCACAAACCGGTGGTTCCAAGGAGGTTACGGCCGTGAAAGATGGAGAGCCCCAAACCACCAAGTCGTACCCTGATCAAGGCAAAGGTAATCATACGATCGTAGGAGCGACAAACCAAGGTGGTGTCCTTTTCATAAAAGGAAGGACATGACCTCATAGCTGCCGGAGTTTTCAAAGAAAGCTCGAGGACTACTACAACGGCAAGCACCACTCCCTACTCTCGGCGGGTGGGACATATGAGTGGCCAAAAGTCGTCGGATGATGAGGAGATGCCGTTCAAGATCCGCAACATACCGTTGAGCACATCTATGGAGGATAATCGGCATACGACTCCAAACGACAACTTAAAGCTGCCGGACGAGAGGTAAATTCCATACATACTCCTCTCGTCAATAAATTACCAAAGTGGTCGGAAGTTACCATCTCTTTTGAGAAGGATGACTGCCCAATCACTCTGAGTCGATCAGTCGATATCCGATTGTGGTCGAACCCACCATCAACAAGCTGTCGGGTCAATCAGTGTTGGTTGATGGTGGCGATTCTTTGAACATATTATTTACTAATGCCTGGGCGAGATGCAAGTACCGGGACAAAGGTAAGGCGATGCGATACTCCTTTCATGGAATCGTCATCAGGGTCTTGACCAAACCTATTGGCCAAGTTTCTCTTCCTTTAACATTTGGCTCACCAAGTAATTTCAGGACAGAAAAAGTCTCCTTTGATGTGGTCGATTTCGATACGGCATATAACGCCATACTCGGACGACCATCTTTGGAAAAATTCTTAATGGCTACTCATTACGGGTATCAATGTCTTAAGATGCGAGTCCCAAAGGGTGATCACCATTGATGTGACAAAAGATGGCGTATAGGCTGCGGCCGTTGATCCTCGAGATGGTTGGTCAAATACCAACTCGAGATGAAAGTCGACCGACTAGCAAGTCGAAGCCTAAAGCTGCACCAAAGCGAGCGACCAAGTCAAAGAGGTTCCTCTGGACGCAAAAGAGCCCTCGAAGACTGTTCGCATCGGGGAGACTTCCGACCCCAAATAGGAAGACGCCCTCATTACCTTCCTCCGAGCTAACGCAGATGTCTTTGCGTGGCAAACATCCGACATGCCCGGAGTCCCCAGGGAGGTGATCGAGCACAGGCTAGCTTTACGGCGATAAAGTACTGTAAAACAAAAATTACGGAGATTTGCCTGATCGGCGAGATGCTATTAAATCGAGTTGGATAAGCTACTTAAGCGGGCTTTATAAGAGAAGTCAACCACCAGTGGTTGGCTAACCTGTAATGGTCAAAAGTCAAGCGGCAAATGGCGTATGTGCGTGGACTTTCTTGATCTTAATAAAGCTTGTCCAAAGATGATTTCCCTTTACCTCGTGTCGATCGGTGGTTGATTCTCTGCAGTTGTGAGATATTAAGTTTTTAGATGCATATTACGGATACCACGGATCAATATGTGTTTAAGCGATGAAGAAAAGACCGCATTCATTACTCCATTTGGTACCTTTTGCTATGTCAAAATGCCATTTGGTCTAAAGAATGCGGTGCTTCTTTCAACGCCTAATGCAATCGACTTTTCATCTCAATTAGGCCGAATTTGGAAGCCTATGTTGATGATCTAGTCGTAAAAAGCATTAAGAGACTTAATCATATCAGCGACCTACAAGAAACATTCGACAACCTCGAAAGCACCGCTTAAAACTCAATCGAGAGAAGTGTGTGTTTGGAATTTCTTGGGAAAATTACTTGGATTCCTAGTATGCGAGCGAGGAATGAAGCAAATCTGAAAAATAAAGGCCATCCTCGGATCGTCCTCCAAACACAAAAAGGAAATCGAGAAACTCACTTTGGGTGCATGGCGGCTTTAAGTCGTTTCATCGCACGACTAGGAGAAAAGGACTACCTTTCTTTAAACTTCTCGGGAGACATGAAGGTTTTGAGTGGTCGAGCGAGGCAAGCAGCGCCTTTGAGGATGTCAAGAGGTATCTTTCGAGTGCTCTGTTACGGTTTCTCCAAAGCGGAAGAGGCGCTCTTAATTTACCTATTTGCCACGCCACGAGCGACAAGCGCGATACTAGTCGTAGAGCGTGGCATACAGCGACCGGTTTACTACGTTAGCGAAGTTTTACGGGCCTAAGGGCGTTACCCTCGGTCCAAAACTTCTATATACCCTCCTCATGTCTTGAGGAAATTGCGGCATTATTTTGAGCGCACAAAATAGTCATGTCTTGCGTCGAGTTTCCTTTGGGAGCAATCCTCCATAATAAGGAAACAACGGGACGTATGGCAAAATGGTCGATCGAACTTGGGAGTTCGACCTCCATTTCATGTCGACGGCCATAAAATCCCGGATCTTGGCGGACTTTGTCGCCGAATGGACAAATCTGAACTGTTCGGGATCCCGATCTGATTCCCACGACCGATGGATGATGTACTTTGACGGGTCACTTACTTTAAGTGGCTCGGGTCGGGTAGTCTGGTATCTCCTAGGAGAAACCTTAAAGTATGCCATACAATTAAACTTTCGGGCCACTAATAATGTGGCGAGTCGAAGGTTTGCTAGGCGGCATACGAGTGCGAAAGCACTCTCAATTAAATCGACTACTCGTGAGAGGAGACTCTCAACTAGTCGTGAATCAAGTCGGGAAAGAGTACGGTGCTCTGGCTCGACAATGTCTCAATACTTATCGGAAGTTCGCAAGCTAGAAAAGTATTTTTAGGTTTGAGGTACAATTCATCCCTCGAAAGGATAATTTCCTCATGAGACCAACTTGCTCGGATGGCTTCTTCCGATCTGATGCCAAAGGAGTTTTCTTGGAGCAACTCCAAAAGCGTCTCAGTCGAAGAACCGAGACACCTCCTATTGAGATGGCCTCATTAGACTACGAGGATACGGATGACTCCCATCTCGAGTATCTTCGCAAGGGTTCCGTGCAGAAGATGATCTTGAGGCGATCGTTTATCGAAAAGCCAAAATGTATACTTTGGTGAAAGAGTCCTCTACAAGCGAGGAACCCAAGGGATACTTATGCGATGCATTCCATAAAGCGAAGGAATAACACTCCTTCACGATATACAGTGGTATCTGTGGGACACATGCTTCCTCTGAGAACATTGGTTGGTAAAGCCTTTCGACAAGGTTTTCTTGGCCTCTGACCTGTATGATGCTAAGGAGGTGGTTAAAAATGTGTCCAATGCCAATTCCATGGTAGACAAATACACCAACCGGCTCAAGCATTACAGACAATACCTCTTTCTTGGCCTTTTGAGACACAGGGTCTCGATATCCTAGGACCATTTCCCAAAGCTCCGGGAGGTTTGAATTCCTTTTGTGGCTATTGACACGTTCACAAAATGGATTGAAGTGAACACAGCTGGGATAACATCGGAGCGACAAAAGGTTCATGATGAGATCGTAATTAGCGATTTGGAGTCCCAAGTCGGATAATTACGAACAATGGTAAACAATTCGCAAGTGCAAAATTTGTGAATTTTGCGGCGAGTTGGGTACCAAACTATGCTATGCTTACATTGCACATCCCCAAAGCAGCGGGCGGTCGAGCGTGCAAATGGCCAAATAATGCGAGGAATTAAAACCCGAGTCTTGACCCGCTTGTTAAGCGCTCGGGGCTTGGGTACAAAATTACCCTCCGTGTTATGGGCGGTTAAATGCGACCACGATCGAGCAACGGGAGAAACACCATTTTTTTCGTGTTGGGCGAAGCCATGCTTCCTCGGAGCTAAAATTACGGTCGACACGAGTTGAAACTTTCAACAACTCGGATCGGGAACAACCGGCGAGCGACATTAACCTACTCGAAGAAAGGAGAAACCTAGCCTTAATCCGTTCGGCAGTCTACCAACAAGCCCTGCGCAGATACTATGATCGTAAGGTCCAACCTCGTAGCCTTGCTGTAGGTGACTTGGTATTGAGGCTCTGCCAATCCAAGTCTAATCGAAATAAACTTTCCCCCAAATGGGAAGGTCCTTACACCGTGGTCGAAGTAACCCGGCCAGGGTCGGTACGACTAGCGATGGAAGATGGACAGGTTCTCTCAAACTCTTGGAACATCGACCAGTTACGCAAATTCTATGTGTGACCAATATCTCAGGCAATAAAAGTCCAGGTTCTTTCTACTTCTCTTGCCTTATTTTTTGAGTAGTGCTTTTTTAATCTTTCGACTATGATATAAAAACACCCAATTTTCTTTACCTTTGGTGAAAAACAAGTAACATCATCTAGTCGAAACTTCTCCTATCTGCATGTGGTTCTGCCCACTAGAAGGAATTTCCTAGCATCGACTCGTTACTCATTTTTCAGCCAATACAAAGAGCTCGGGTTCTATCAAGTCGAAATGTTCTCAGAGCCAACTCTCTCAATCTTAGTTTATTTTTTGATGATTTCCAAAAATATTCTAAGTAGAGTGCACTTGATACATTTATTCGACCACCTTTGATGTACTCGTTTAGTTTTAAGCTGGTGAAGGAAGAGACACACCTAGTCGAAGTTTTTCTCTCTGCATGTGGTCACGCCCACTAGAAGGAACTTCCTAGCATTGCTCGATCTCCTACTTTTGCTCTTTGGAAAAGACTTATAGAGTCCATCGAGAAAAGGCGAGCAATTATTAAAGTCTTCTAGGCGTTTGCTTAACTCAAGTTCTTTGTTCTTGGTTTGATTAAACTAGTCGGAGATAGTAACATCACCTAGTCGAAGTCTTTCCTCTCTGCATGTGGTCTTGCCCACTAGAAGGAACTTCCTAGTGTCGAGTCGTTTCTACTTTTTCGACCAAGTGCTTGACAACCATAACAAAAAACTATAAGTTAAACAAACCTCTCTTTGTTTTCAGAAACCCCATTTCAAACACTATTTACTTAGATTGTCTAAACAATCTAAGCAAATAGTCGGGGGCTAGGATAAAGTTATTAATTTGACTTCAATTCTTAGTCTTTCATTCGTTTATTATCTTTTGAGTTACTAATTTCTCGACAAGATAATTTTCAGGAAATAAGATGGATCATATATCACTCATCAATGAGATATTATGCGCCTTACAAGGTAGTTACAAGATTACTCGAAGGGGAGAGCCTAGTTGCATTTCCTCGCCACCTTTTGCCAACCAATTGCATTTCCTCAATCAGACGATTTGCCTCGATTGAACAATCGAACTCGGCTTCAATTGGTTGCACATTAAGGCGGGGATCTTGAGCTTTAAGTTTAGCCAAAGCGTAACTTACTCGCTCATTGCCTCCTTATTGATTGACTTGATTAGCCTTGAGTGGTCACCATTTCTTGTAATTTTCCGACTTGTTCCCCAATGGTACTTGTGTGGCGGCTATGGTATCTTCTCGAGGAGTTTTTCCTCGAATGCAGCTCACTAAGCACATTGTTCAGGAGAGTGATGTTGCCTTGAAGACTAGTCTTCATCGACTCCATCTCCTGTTGGGTACAAGTCGAAGCCTCACGAAGTTTCTTGTTTTCGACCACTTGTTCTGAAAAGAATAAAATCGGTCAAACGAAAATAAACTTCTGGAGGAAGATAACACAAAGATAATTATAGGTAAAAGTATTTCTTACCTACTAATTGAGAATCCAGTTTCTTAACCTCTTCTCGATGGGAAGCAATACTTTCAGCATGCTTTTTCTCCCATGCTCTGATGTCCTCTGCATTCATCTTAGCGATGCGGATGGACTCATTGTAGATCAAGGTTTTCTCTTGGATTTGACCTCGAGGCTTCTCAATTGGACACCAATTTACGACAAAAAATTGGCATTAGAAAGGAAAATACTCAAAAGGATAACGGTAAAGAATTACTTACATTAATTGAGTTCTAAAACCCTCAAGTTCTTGATCCTTATTCGAGTGTCTGGAAAACTCTGAATGACCAAAGCTTTTTCTTGAACTTCGGTCTGGAGCTTCCGCATCTCTTTTTCTTTATCTGGAGAAGAAATGAGAGTCGGGTAAAGGTTAAAGATCAAAAGTAGTCTTAAGTTCAGAACTTACTGTTTATTTTTTCCTGCAATCTTTTAGATGCGAGAGCAGTCTCTCGAAGTCTATCAGGAGGACTAATACTTCGTTCCTTAGCCTCCTCGACTCTTCTTTTTCATAGTCGGTGAGTCATCTAAGGTCTTCGTATCCTTGTTTAACCTACAAAAGCAGAGCGAAGATAAACATCGTAGAATGGTTGTAAGTACTTCTACAACCAATGACACGGTCGTAAGTTTTTCTACGACTACGACATGGTTGTAAGTCTTTCTCGACCACTACAGTCGTAAGTAGTCGTAAGCTTTTTACGACTAGTACTTTGTCATGAGTTTCTTCCATGACTATTCTCGTAAAACATTATCACAGTATTTAAGTCAAAAACAATTATGAATGATAAGTGACTTACCATCTCTCTGCCTCTGCGCGAGTAGTTCTTTCTCTGTCTTAGCTCTAAAAGTTGTCGATGGTACTCACCAGACAACGACAATTTGCTCAGAGCTTTACGCAAAAGAAAGCAAGTGAGAAGAGAAGGAAAGTCACATATTTAAGTATTTTGAAGATACTTACATTCATAGTCGTCTAGCAAACATCGAATATACAAGGTCAGGGTTCTGCGGCTTATCTATCCTCGCGACTTTGTCCCACCACACCTTCTCGGCGCTCGTTATCAAAAGTATTCTCCGTATTGGGAATATCTTTGGGATGGGGACTCGGTCACGAGATCTATGTGAAGACCCCACGACGGAGGCGAGCCCAAAGAAGTCACCACGAAGTTGAAATTTTCTCCTTACGGTTGTAACTTCTCTTTGGGTAGGGAAGAACGCCTCCTACAATTTCCTTCCCAGGCGGTGCACAAGTGGTCACCGCCTTGACCAGAGGCTTCCACGGTTGCCCTGTTGTTTCTATGACCTCGTGATCGTGGCGGCCACCTCAGCGAGAATGGCCGCTACTTCAAGGATCGTAGCTACGACTTGGCGGATGTGGGAGTCACTCAGGAGTCTCGACTTCATCGCCACTGGGCCAAGGGTGATGCTTGACCACCTCCATTGCTACCTCCTCGATGGTGAAGGGATGGCAATGGACTTCTCGTGGAAGCATTCCGGGTGAAGAAGTCGGTGAAATAAAGAAAAGCAAATCAGGTTGTGAAAAGAAAAAGGTAAATGTCGTTCTTACACTTTAGTAAATTTCACATACCTCGCAACTTTGGTCTTAACACGGAATTTTGGAGCAATCCTCCCAGCGGAGGACCTCTTCTTCTCCACGACCACGTCGGTGAGGTTCAACAATCGGCTCGGCTACGACCACGTGCGGTCGTAGAGTTTGAGCAGGAACGAGCTCTGGTTTCTGATTCTCTGGATGGCGAGATCGGTCTCGACCATTCCAAAAGCCTTGCCCTCGATTGCGAGTTGTCTTGATCGACATAAATCCTTCATAAAGACACAAAATCTTTCCAATTCTCCTTTTCGGTTGCCTAACAAAACTAGGAGTGGCGAAGCTGCGAAAGATTCTTTGTCATAACAGAAGGATACCTTAGCCTTGCGAGGTTTGCGCTTAAGAGATTGGTGCCTCAACCTCATCGGCCCGATGGGCTGCGGCCTCGGCGAATCTGACTACTGATTGCGCGGTGCTGTAGAAAGTGCAGTCGAAAGACCGAGCTTGAGCTTACTCCCCTTTGTCGGCAGATTTTACAAGTCGGCGTCTCTTGGAGGAGGGCCGAGCCTTTGTCTTTCGACAACCCAGCGCCAATAGTCATCGATGACGACTTCTTCATCGTCCCGACGATTTTCCATGCCTACTTTACGTAAAGCAAAGCAGAAAAGAAGAATGACTAATTAGTCGTAAGTTTTCTCGACAAGTACCAAGTCGTAAGTTTTTCTCGACTCTTTCACGATCGTAAGATATTCTCGATCACCTTTAGTCGTAAGTATCTTCTACGACTATAAAGTCCTAAAGAAAGAATCAACTTTTTGATTACCTTTAGGCGCTCTATCCTTTCATCTGCGGACAAAGCCGCAATGACTTGAGGAACCGCCCCTCGGAGTGGCGGAGACTTCTGTGAGATGAGTCGAATCTAGAGTCAACCTCGGCTGTGAAAGATCGTGTAAGCAGATAAGAATATTAGACAAGGTTGAGAAAGATCAAACCGAGAGCTAAGTCAACAAATTACTTACCCTCCTCATAGTCTACGGTTGGGTCTCCTCTTCCCGAGTATCTCCACATAGGAGATGCTCGTTTCTTGAAGGACTAATTCGGCGTGTGATGAAATCCTTCACCACATGCCATCCGGTCAGCCCTTCTTCCTTCAAGTCCTTAATGGCTTGAATATAAGGGCTAATCCGTGAGATATCTTTAAGTCGAATCCCATGAAGATTTCTTTTAGTGACCTTCCCATGAAAGAAAGGTGTCTTGAGGTGACCTTCGATAGAATCACCTCTTTCTCGGCCGACCACGAAGACCGGGTGAAACTCTGAATATACTCCTTCGACTTCGAGTCGTGGAGTTTGAGACCACGACTTCAGCGATTCGGTTTGTCGAGCCATCCCATAATAATATTGGAGCAGCTCGAGATCCATGGAATCCCAGTGTATGCCTCATGCAGATACGAACACACTCAACATGGTAATGGAATTGGGACCTAAGTTCACGGTTCCACCCCAAAGTGTTCGAGTACTCTTTGTAAGAAAGGGATGGGCGAGCAATCGAAGGCCACACTCACAATACGCTTGGAAGGCGGATTTGCCCATTTTCCCCGATGGCGATCTTTGCCCGATGGCGGAATCCACTTTACGAGCCTTCTGCGGAATCTTCCGGCATCAACCAAGATCTTGATCTTAGCGCATCCATCTCGATTCTTCCCATTCGAAACTCTCTTGGCCATTTCGCTCGAAGCAAGAAGTCTTTTGATTGGGTTGGCGGAGAAGATGAAACCTAGTCGAGGACGGAGAAAGCAAGAGCTCGAAGAACAAGTGAGTGATTTGAGGAAAAGGTAAAATCCAAGTCTACCTCTGGTAAGTTTTATAACAGTATGATCTCCGCCGCCGGAAACCGTCTCGGCTATAGGTCTATGGGAGTTGGTTGTACCGCGAGGAACCGCTTCATCGGACAAGTGCGTGAGCGGTTGCAATTCCCAGATGGTCCGATTCGAGAAAAATTAGGTGCGTATTGTCACCCTCAAGCAAAATTACTTTCTTGACCAAAGTCTTTCTGGTCGAAGGAAGTATCAATCGGAAGGGTTTTTTCTCCGATTCCCCTACTACGACCACCAGACGGTCGTAGGGGTTTTTACGACTTTCTAATAGTCGTAAGCAATCTTCACGATTGCAATCGCTTCGGGAACCGTTTTATCAACAGATCTGTGGAATTCGTTTGCAATTCCCCAGACGGTCTGTTCAGGAAAGTTAGGTTAGTTTTGTCACCTCCAAGCAAAATCACTTTCTTGACCAAGTCTTTCTGGTCGAAGGAAGTATCGATCGGAAGGGTTTTTTCTCCGATCGCCTTACTACGACCACTACACAATTGTAGAGGTTTTTATGACTTTCTGATACTCGTAAGCAACCTTTCTGACCAAGCAAACTCCTGGTCAAAGTAATACTCAAATGTCGAAGAGTTTTTCCTTCGACTATGGTTCTACGATATTTTTCATAGTCGCAAGTCCATTTGCGAATCCTTCCCCAAGTAAGTTACTTTCACTTGAAGCTGGGGGGCTAGATGACGAGGATCTAATAATCCTCATTTTATCTATTATCTATAATTCTTATTATGGGTAAATATGATGTCACATAGTCTCCAGAAGTACCCCTTATTTTTATAAGGGAGAGGCCCACCAAGTGATTGTAAGATTTTCTACAATCACCCCCCATAGTCGTAAGTCTTACTACGACTACTGCCTAGTCGTAAGTCTTACTACGACTACTTCCTAGTCGTAAGTCTTTCTACGACCATTTCATGGTCGTAAGTCTTTCTACGATCACTACATAGTCGTAAGACCTTTTACGATTACTACCGGTCGTAAGTTCTCCTCGACCGGGTAGACCACGACCACCTTATAATCAAACCTACGGGCAAGTGGGTCCAATTGATTAAAGAATCGAGCAGTGCGCACGCACTACTATCCCGCGTAGTAATAGTGCTTAAATACCCCATTATCTTTGAATGATAATTGCGGACGGCGTGGAGAAGCCAATCTGTTGGTAATTCTCGCCATCATCGCCCATTCTTGGCTCAATTAAGGCGCCTCTTCCGCAGGGCAAAACGGCTACTCCTTCACGACTATATAAGGGCATCAAGGGCGAGTAGAGAAGAGGAGAGTTCGATTCTCTGTAATAGTCTTAGCTTCTTACTCGATCATTAAGAATACCACACCACACAGGATTATGGTTATTATTCTCTCCGGAGAAGGCCTGAACCTGTCTAAACATCCCGTGTCAACCACTCTGCGTGATTTCATCTCTTGGAGACCCCCCGAATCAAATAATCTTTACGTAAGATCGGTTCTAATACACCGACAGATCTCTTCAAGGAGTTTGTGAAGCCCACACCTAATTGTGATTGGTTTAGTATTCGCCATCCATGGACCAGAGGAAGAACAACCACTAGTGAAATCGAGGAAGGCTTAATTTATTGATCCAACTTGATTAGTTCAAGTTTTCTCAATGTGGACTAGTGAAGACCGACAAGTTTTCGATACCACGGGAAAAACTTATTTGTCTTCATTGTGGTTAATTCTTGTCTTTACTATTCCGCATTTACATTTATAGCAATTCTCTTGCGCTTGATTTGCTTAGCAAGAATTGTATCTAGTATTGACATTAACTCTTATTTGTCTTTAGTAGTATTGTAGTTCTATTATATTATTTGTTCTAAGAAGTTTTGTTAGAACTATCTTGCTTAAAGTTTTAAAATAGTCAATTAGTTTTAAAAACCTCCAATTCACCTCCCCCTCTAGTTGGTTATCCTTGATCCTCTGATTTGGTAAATGCATACTGCTCTTGGAGCACGGTAGATGGGTTGAAAGTGGGATTTGGGTGGCTTGAAGAATTTGTTGGCTTGTGGGTTGGGTTCAAATTTAAACGAGATAAACGAGCTGCTCGTGAGTTGGCTTCAACTCGGCTTGTTAACTTAACGAGCTGAAATGCCAGCTCAGCTCGACTTGTTTATGGAACGAGTTCGAGTCAAGCTGAGTCGAGTCCTTAACGAGTTGAGCTGGCTTGCTAGTTTTGATAATTTTTCCCACCCATACTCATCAACCATCTCATCTTTTTATACCGAATTGACCACACACTGCCTTGCCACCTTTTCATATTGAAATGACAACCCGCACCAACTTCTCTTAGTGAGTAGACATCACTCACCAGCCATCCCACATTTTTAGACCGAATTGACTACACCATATCATGCCACCTTTTCAAACCAAAATGATAACCCATACCAGTTTTTCTCAGTGAGTAGACATCACTCATTAGTAGGTGAAAACTGTTGGGATATGGGTAGGCTACGCTAGCAGATAATTCAAAATTCTACCACATAAACCAGGATACCATGCATACAAGAGATCACAAATCGTTACCACTAGAAGCGCAATGCAGTGGAAGAAGAGTTGGAGCAACCTGGTCCAACAAAGAGCGTGTCGATATAGTGGTCGTGGTCGATCGTCCTCATAGTCAATCGTCCAACGTAGTCGATCGTCCTCATAGTCGATCGTCCTCGTACAACAACCTATCGCTTTCCTTGCAAAGTTGTGGATTGTTCTCGAGCACAACAGCAACCGCAGTAGCACATCTACAGTATCCACACGTCTAGGACAGGAACGTTGTACGCCGGTGTGCTAGCACCAAGTCGCACGAGAAGGTTCTCTCAATAAGATGGCTGCTATGGTTTGGAGCAACTCACGTCAACTCTTCTGATGTGTCTCCTCTGTTACCCCCTTAATAGCCTCAAGCATCTCCTTATATAGTGCCCATGACGAATCATATCCGAACACGTTTGACGAATCGTATGCGTACCAGTTTGTTCCAACCCATTAAGAGTGTGACCCTATAGGTTCATGCATAGTTTGGTTGTGACTCAGAAACCTTTTCTAACCACAAGTCGTTAGTGGTACCTAGCAGGGCATAACGATTCTCGAATACACACAAATTATATCAGACGAACCTTAATGCAATATGATCTGTGACTAGGTCCTTATCACTAACGACTAGCTCGTATCTCTATACGACCAACTCGTATCTCTATACGACCAGCTCATATCTTTACATGACCAACTCATATTTGGTGTCGATCAGTTCGTAACTCCTTACGACTAGATTTTGACCACTTAGTGATCATGTTAGACCAGCCAACGACCAGCCTGTATCTCCATATGACTAGTCCATATCTAATCGAACTGAAAGACCAGCTCATGTATTCTCCCTTTGCCTCACGATATCTGGTTGAACTCCAAGTGAGAGGTTGTGTCATCCATGGACTGTTCAATACTTTCTCGATCGAGTGTCGGATAACTTCATATGGTCGAACTCTTCGACCACCGGTGGCATGGCCATGCACTTTCTGTATTCGATCACATCGAGGGCCCAGAGATATCTCTCCTGTTATGTTAGGAGGGGCAAATCTCATATTTGATCAGTCACATTCCTCCGCATGTTTCATAGCATACTCGAAATCTACCTTTACAACTACCTAGTTACGAGTAGCATTTGGCAACCCCAAGGTGTACTCTTACGCATGTAGGAAACAATGCTGATCTCAGGTCTAAGAATTGTACATCATCATTGCTTGAGACCAACTGATGACACATGAAATCATAATAAGCTCAATAGTGTCTCAAGGTGGGTCAATCCAACACCATGTTCTCTAACATGTGTTCAAATTATTGATTTGATATCTCTAAATCCATGACTGGTGAAACATGATCATCAATCAATACATGTGCTGGTCGATAGAGTCACTAGTGTTCCGACCAGTAACATTCGACCAGGGATACATTTATAATGACATCATCATAAGTTAAAAGAGCTTCACCAACAAGTCACATACTCGTTAATCTTTATAACTGACGATTTATTCAAGGAACAAAAATAACACTTATTCAATAACACAAAAATATAGACGTGATACAATCATCTCTATGATTGCCTCTAGGACATATCACCAACAAAAACAGTGTGGACAATTCCCGCCCGATCCAATGTCGTATCCGAAAAAAATCCACCGAGATACCCCTTTCTAGTCTCGACCTGCATTTGATATTATCCTTATCCAGATCCAGATAATCTGGGTTAGGATATGGGAAGAGCAATACCCGATCTATATCCATATTTTATAGGATATCCGATAATTCAACAAAATGGATATCCGATAAACATCAATATCCCTTAATATCATCTATGGTTTTCTAGTCATTGACTAGCACATAACATGAATTTACATTTGATTATGTTTATATTGTTAAGTAGGATAAATAATTCTCTAATAGGTAGTATAATTTGATACTTTCATTGGTGAAGTAATATCTTTTCTTTATGTGTACACAATTCGTCAAGTTATCTGCGACCGTTTTGAATCCAATCTGCATCCACCCCATGTCTGTATCCCAAAAAAATCCATATTTGTATCTGTATTCAGGGTATCCATATCTGAATCCAAATCCGGGTTAAAAATATGGGTTAGGATACCAGAAGAACAATATCTGCTCGTATTCGACCCGTTTCCACGCATGCTCATTAGACATGCTACCTTTTCAGACTGGATTAATCACACACTGCCATGCCACCTTTTTAGACCGAAATGACAACCCGCGTCAGCTTTTCTCAGTGAATAGACATCACTCACCAGAGTTTTGTTGTGTAAAATTATTTCCTCACGAACATGAGTGCATCAACATTCGCCATAATTCAGCCCCTTAACACCACACCCTAGCCGCTTATAAAACCGGGGTACACTCCACCACCATAGCCAACACTCCACTCAAACTAATTTCGCACAACAGGGATAAAGGAGGGAAAAGACGGGTAGAGGAGATCAGTACATCGGGCTTGGAGGTGTGAAACTATTGGGAGATGATGCGGAAGTGGCTTACTGAAAAGGTGGGAACCAACCTGGATCGGTTGATGAAGTATGTACATGTACCACCGGAGTTTCCTCGCCTGTAGTACTACTGCGGTAACTCGGCACATATCATTGAGTCCACATACCCAGAGACTGCCGCTCGGGTATACTACATGTGCAGAGATATTCGCGTAAGAGAATCACACACACACACACATCTATTTTTCACACTGAACGTTTCATTTCACATATTGCTAACTTTATCTGTGCATAATGGCAGCCGTCGCAGCGTAGCTATTTCTTCCCATGTATCGATAGTCTAGATAAGTACGATAGGGCATTCATCTAGCAGAAGTAAATGCTGAACTACGTGGTGCCCCGCGAGAATTGCTCATGTTGGAAGTCTAGGAAAAGGCAGCGATGATCCCTAAGGAACCAGGGTGGTGGTGGAAGAACAAAAGTTAGCTCGCTAAGGACGCCCAGGCCGAGCGTGCGAGAGACAAGGGAAAGGCAACCATGGCCACGATGTTCCTGCTAAGTGGGTGGTTAATTCTGTGGAGGTCACGGAAGCCCGATGCAGTGCGCGCCTTGCGGACGGGGCCTTACGAGGTTGCGAGGAGACAAGGCAAAGGCACCGATGGGCCCTCAAGACCGACTTCTATCTGATCCACCAGATTTTTTTATTCCAAAAGGCAGATCGGATTAATGATTCATTCATGTTGTCATTTCTACCGTACGAGTAGCAGGACAAACATATGCACATAACCAAACCTTGTGTGCTATGTAATTCGCACCTATATTACGAATACTTTTTATTAGAGTTGAAATATCATATTTTAAATTTAATTCCCTAATGATTCTCTATTTAATTTTTTTGTTCTCTTTTTTGAAAATAATCGGTTGTGCGAACACTTCACTTAGTAAGTGTGAGGACCCCTGGGTTATTTTTGTAAGATCGAGGCCTTCCTCATCTTATGGAAATAACTCCGGACCTCAAGTGAATGAATCTCAACTTTACTCCATCTAAGTGAGAAGATCTGACCGAAACTAGAGCTCCGGTGATCATGCATACTGCTCCTCTGCAAGCACTGCATGATGACTGGTTCTCCAACGATCTAAATTCACACTTAAACAAGTTAAGAGGGGATTCAAAACAGCAGGTATGCGTCTCGTGTTGGCTCCCAATATCAGTGACCAACACGCACATACCCTCATCAACATCAATCAAAGACATACAACATTCATACAAAGACATAAAGAAAGACATACCTCATAATAGTTCAAGTCTACATCGATTACAAAAGGGCCGACTGGTTAAATTCAATTAAACACTTAGAGTGGCAGCGGAAGATGGTGAGATAAACAAAAGACCAGCAACAATGTCCCATAGCCCAACGCAACCAACTGAGAGTTAAATAATTACACTATTCGTTAGCATCACCACAGTCGGCGCTAACGAACTCATCGATCGGAAGCTCATATTCACTTGTAATTGCAGCAAGCGGGTTGAGTACAAAACGTACTCGCAAGTCTTACACAAAGGTAAAATTAGTTATGCATAATGGACAATCAAAGAATAGCATTAGTGGCTTTAGTTTTGCGAAAGATGCAACAATTTTCAACCTACACATACTAGTTTTTCAATTGCTATTTCAAAATTAGATTTGAAGTTGAAGTAAAGCATGTAATAAAGTAATGCATTGATAACCAAATGAGTCAAATAAATGCCAAAGTGGCTGTAGGATCGTTAATGACAATCAGAGGGGGGTGAATGATTGTAATTCGCAGTGGAAACTTTTTCCTCAAATCTACTGGCTTCTGATTATCCAACCTGCCAATACAGCAAGTACACAACAACAAAAAAACAGAAACAGAAATATTATTTTTAACCTACAATGCACTATCAATTTATTTGTTTTTCTTTTCTCTATGCATGTATACTATGCGTGCAAACTGAAACCAGTTATGTTGACTAGTTTTCTTCCAACCTCCATCTCTCTCTCGCTACTGTATCCCTACATTCATGCATACAGAAGCTACTACTTTTATTGATTACCATAGCCAGCAAATACCAGCCAAAGCTATTGCATGGAGACCTTACCAAGTAACATCAATCACATAACCACATAATCTACAAGAGTAGCCAAAAGCATGCACATCAGATTGCGTAGAAAGAAACAGCTAACAATAGCTTAATTTTTTTTGACTCAACATGCAAAATCAATCACATCACCTCACATCTCAATTTAGATGACAGCATGCATGTTCTTTTTCTAGTCAAGCAAAGAACACAGCTCAGCCCCCCCTGCTGGTTGGGGCGCTCGGTGCACGCGTCCGCCTTCCCGTGCGTGTCCCTCCGTGCAGTCACCTCAACGTCCAAGACCGGTAGCCAGCATCTAATCCTCCTCTGTCCAAGCCAATCCAAAAGCAGTCGGCAGCCTTCTGCCCTGAACCAAAACTGCCACCGCCAAATCACTTTAAACCTCCCGCCGCTAATCTCGGACGCCGTCCGAGGTGTTTTCTGCAGCCGGCCCTTGATCACCAGACCGGCCAACACCTCTAGCTTTTTCAATGCCGCACGCGGAGAGAAGACCGCAGCCGCCGCCGTGGCCAGCAGATTATGCTTTCTCGTGTACAGCCCCCACCGTCTCGGCCGAACCTAATTGCTTTTTATACTCATAAAACCTCCAAATCCTAATTAACCACGTATGACCCAATTATATGGACCTAATCCATGAATTTATTAACTTAATTACAAAATATCCTATTTTAGACATCCTAAAATATGTCACGTGTCGTAGCCTCCAGACCGCACTGCCGTAGCCGTAACACGTATCATCCATCTTTAATCTCCATGCGCTCTAACTCGAGCTCGACCGCCTCCTCCAACATCATCAACCTTCTGGACCATGACTTCGCACCAAGTCATCTCCCGGTCACCGCCGTAGACCACGATCGCCTCCGAGTTACCCTGCACATGCAAAGACCAAATCAACATATTTTCCCGGCACAAGTTCTTCCCAACTTGACCGACATAAGTTCACACACCACGACAGGCCTCAAATAATATCTATAAATAACATTGTCAATTATTCATCAGCTAAAATATATTAGACTTAGCCATATGGTCTAACAGTGGTAGTCCATTTTGATAGACTAAAATGCATGAACACCTGTTCATACCGAATACCAAGTAGTAACCACCAATTTTAATTCAAAGTCTAACAATAGCGACTCTTGAATTCAAGCGATCGTTTGTAACTGTGGACACGGCTATTTGAGTAGATTTATCTTTGTAGAGGTGTACTACTTTACCCACACGACTCGACTAGCCTGTAAGCCACCGGAATCAACACACTTCCTATGGTATGTCGATTGGGGAAATCGAGATTCGGTAATTTTTAGCAAGAAAGTGGCATTGAGCCAGGTCTCGCTTGCGAGATGAACCTCAAACCTAGTACAAATGGCGGATAGCGCTTGCTAAGTGGGTTCGCAAATTATGTTGGATATACCGATGCAATGTAAATAAAGAAAAATAGTGCTCCCATGCACATTATAGTGATGAAGTCCATCCCGACTTCCTCCCACTTGCACTTTGGAATGGGCAAAGGTCGGAGAGTGTCAGCTGGCTTCAAATGCTTAGCCTTGACTCTTTGGCATACATCGCACTCGTCAACGTATTGTGCGATCTGCACTTCATTCGGCTCCACCATAGCCACTTCTTCAGATCTTGGTATATCTTGGTACTTCCGGGGTGGATGGAGAATTGAGAGTTGTGAGCTTCTTTGAGGATCAAATCCATTAATTTGCGATCAAAAGGAACCACCAAATAATTCCCGAACCATAAGGTGCCTTGCACATCTTCGGTGAAGCATTTGGCCTTACCTTGCTTCATTTCTTCCCAGCAAGTGATCCTTCTTCAATCATCTCCAGGTGCAGACATTGCATCACAGCACACAAGCTACTGAAGTGGGAGTTAATGCCAAACAGTTGCATTGAGATTTTCTGCTCAATGCGTCGGCCATTACGTTGGCTTTCCGTGGGTCATAATGAAGTCTCATATCGTAGTCCTTGATCAACTCAAACCACCTTTTTTTGCCTCAGGTTCAGGTCGGCTTGGGTGAAGATATATTTGAGGCTCTTATAATCAATGTAGATATCATAACGATTACCGATGAGGTAATATCGCCAAATCTTCAGAGCATGGACTACAGCTGCAAGCTCCAAGTCATGTGTGGGATAATTAGATTCATGAGGCCTCAATTACCTCGATGCATACGGCACAACTCGTCCCTCTTGCATGGGTACACAACCGAGCCCATGGCGAGAAGCATCGCAGTAAATGTCGAAGCTCTTGTGAATATCCGACAAGATGAGCACTGGAGCTTTGGTCAAGAGGTCTTTCTAGATCTGAAATCTTGCCTCGCGTTCCATATACCATTCAAACTTTTTCTCCTTCTTTAACAGTTGGGTCATTGGCCTCATAATTTTAGAGAAGTTCTTGATGAACCTGCGGTAATAGCCCGTAAGTCCGAGAAAACTGTAAATGTCGGTGACGCTCTTAGGTTGTCTCTAGTCAAGTACATCTTGCATTTTTCTAGGATCAACAGAGACACCTCCCTTGGATAGCACATGACCCAATAAGCTAACTTCATGAAGCCAGAACTCACATTTGCTGAATTTGGTATAGAGTTGATGTTGATGAAGTTTCTCCAACACAAGCCGCAAGTGCCGCTCGTATTCTTCATCGGACTTGGAGTAGATGAGGATGTCATCGATGAATAAAATGACGAACTGGTCCAGGTACTCCATGAAAACCGAATTCATGAGGTTCATGAAGTAGGCCAGAGCATTCGTCGGGCCGAAGGACATGACAGTGAACTCATATAGACCGTAGCGAGTGGAGAATGTTGTCTTCGGTACGTCTTTGGTTCTGACCTTCATTTGATGGTAGCCAAATCACAAGTCAACCTTGGAGAATACTTGGCCTCCACTTAGCTGGTCAAACAGGTCATCAATCTGCGGAAGCGGATACTTGTTCTTGACAGTGACTTCGTTCAACGAACGGTAGTCAACACACATCCGCAAAACTTGTCTTTCTTCTTGATGAATATAGCTGGGCATCCCCAAGGTGAGGAGCTCGGCCGAATAAAGCCATTATCTTGAAGTTCCTCGGGTTGCTCCTTCAATTTTACCAACTCATTAGGAGGCATCCGATACGACCGTTTTGAAATTAGCACAGTGTTAGGTGCAAGCTCGATGATGAACTCAACTTCACGTTCAAGGGGCATGCCTGGGAGTTCTTGGGGAATACATCTGGATACTCGCATACCACTGGTACCTTCTCTAATTCAAGAGAGGTACTAGCTTCCATGGCATAGAGATGAGAACTGCCCAGTAAAAATGGATAAAACGACTTCATTGCCGTCATCGCTTGTGATAGAAATAGACCGTTGAGCACAATTGATTTACCCCTAGTTTTTGGACAGCCAATCCATCCCTAGTATCATATCAATACCCACTGAAGTTATTACTATTAGGTTTGCCAAAAAGTTAACCCCTTAAATCTGCACTTTTACGTCCTCCTAGACTTGATCAGTTTTATTAACCGATCCCGACGACTGGATTTGATAAGGTGGCTGAAGTGTAAGCATTTCAAATTGATGATGTGCAGCATATTCCTTTTTGATGAATGAATAAGATGCTCCCGAATCAAATAAAACTGAAGCTGGACAAGAATTCATGAGAAGTGTGCCCAAAACGACGTTGGGTGTGTCGCTTGCCTCCTCGGTAGTGACGTGGTTCACTCGGCCACGCATAGGGACATGAGGAGGAGTAGACGCTGCCCTCGGGGGTGGTGACGGTCTTGCCAGAGCTGGTGGTGGTGTAGGAGCTTGATACGTCCGAGGCATCCCTCGCTGCCTCGCAAGGCATTGATGCGCATAGTGGTCGGGGAGGCCACAATAAAAGCACGTGATGTTGGGCTTGAACGCGCTACAAATTTGGGGTTTTTTGCCCCAATTATACGGTTGTGCCGCTGGTGGAGAAGGTCTATTGATGGCCATTTTAGGCCTCGGTGGCACCGGATCTTGGAAACGGGGTGCTTGGGTCGATCCAGTGTGCTGCCGAGGGAAGCTGCCACTTGATGAAATTTGGGCTGTCCTCTTCCTTTTCCTCGACTCATCCAATGCTATACTCTTGTGCTCCACCACTATAGCCTTGTTGACCATGTGCTGGAAGTTCCTAAAGTCGTGGACAGCGAGAGCTAGCTGCATCTCCTCCGTTAGCCGTTGATGAACCAGCTCTGACGGCGCTCGCCCGTAGAGACGTCATTCGGAGCATAACGAGTTAAGAAGTTAAACTCGTGCAAATACTCCGTGACATTCTTCCTCCCTTGCTTAAGGGTAAGGAATTGTTGTTGCTTGATCATTAACACCCCAATAGGGATGTGAGCCTCACGGATGGCCGCTTGGAACTTGTTCCAAGTTGGAACGTCTCTGTTGGGTGGCATGGCGGAAAATTTGTCCCACCACGCGCTTGCGGCGCCTTACAGCTGGTAGCTTACGAATAGGACCCTCTCAATTGTTGTGCACTAAGCGATCGCCATCTTCTTCTCTATGGTGTGAAGCCAGTCCTCCGCCTCCATGCTGGAGAAGGTCGGGGGATTGGTTTGCTGAAAGTCAGCGAGTCCCCTATGCGCTCAAGGTGGCCCCAATGGTCCGGGTGCTGGAGATGTCTTACGCGTGATGACCTCCAATATCCGCGTCTGGTCCATCCTATTTCTCTCAATTTGGGCCAAGACCTCTGCCATTGTGGGCGGAGGAGGAAGTAATTCCTCAAGACGACTACGTTGATGATAGCGGCGGTCTGCATGCTCTACCCGCTCACCTCAAACGTTGGGCTTAGGGCCTGCAGCGGGAGGGGGTCATGGGGGTGGAGACCCCTCCCCTTGTTGTGCTCTTTCTCGGGTTGTAGCTCCTGCCATCCTGTTGCCACACGGATGGTTAGCTATAGATGAAAGACACGCTCAAAGAGAGCAAACAAAAATCTGGACATCAAGCGTATCATACTTTAATTTGACATGCACAATGACATAAAATGCACAAAACTTAACACCAAATGGGGGTACAAAGGCACTAGGACCATTACAAGATCCATTAAAGAAAATGATAGTTTTTGGCACGATTAAATTCATATAAGCTTTGTAGGCAAAAGGCAATCGCCGGAACAAAAGTTCTTGCAACAAGCGATAACAAGTTCATAAAAGCTACCTATTATACTTATATGTATAGGAATGCCCGCTAAAGGCATTTCCAGCAGCGATCTGAAAGTACTAACACCCTAATGTATCGGTTAAAGTTCACGGAAACTCATCAAAAGGTAGTAGCCGGGTGATCCGGTGTCCTTGGGATCCTCGGGGTTGGTGAGGCATAGCGGGGATCCCACATCTACAACGTGACCTCCCGAGGGTCACGCCTCTGATCTTGAGCAAAGCCCAGCGACATGCAAGCTTGATGTCTCGGCTCGAGGTTGGGCACTCGTCCTCTCACTTCTGGAAGACGCTAGGGGCGCGGCATCATAAGGAGAAACCTCATTTGTGTCGTATAGTTCATCACGGGGAAGTATGCCCATGTTACACATGAGATTAAAGTGCCTCTGGTCTGCCACGAGACATTGACGAGTCTCGTATAACTCATGTGTGGTGCAGCGATTGACTTGGTCCATGATGTGGACTAGTCTCACTGTTCTTGAACAGGGATCCTCCTCGTCTTGAATCTCGTGAAGGTATTCACCTCGCACCATGCCCTTGCATGGGAAAGTGGTCGTATGGGGGTCGAGATAACTCTGTCAACTCGTGAAGAAGGTGGCTCATCGCCACACGAGCCACTTCCTACAATACCATGGCCTCGAATGTGCCACGTGCCTGGAAGTAGTACGAGATGCTCCCTGCAACTTGCCTCGCAATGATGTTGCTCACTGCGAGGTACTCCTCCATTCCCAGTCCTCAGTCGCGGCGGTAGATGGTGTACTGAGGTTGGTATGTGAAGTTCGCCCTCCACATCATATCCGAGAAGCTTTGGTATCCTCCAACATCTTCTGCTTGAGTCTCCTTGACCAACACTTGACGACTCATCTAAGGATAAGAGGACAAGGTAAGAGTAAGATTAGTTTACAAATCCAAAAGAGAGTAGTGTAAGAAATAATCAAAATCTGGGACCAATATGATGCAAAAGAAAGTTCAAATGATGCTTGCCTTGCTGGCATATTAATTTCTTGCTTTCGGTGGTGTACAAGTCAATTTCAATAGTTTGGAATCTATATAAGTTCACCGAATAAACATCCAGAAAAGGCGAAAAATACAAAGTACTAAAAAATGTATGAAATATCTACAGTAGCTAGATTATTATTTTATATGAATTTAGCTAAAATAATTATTCAACTTGGATTTGAGATGAGAGAGTTATAGCCATTTGAAAATCAGTTTTGTGGAAATTCCAGAAAAAATAAAATCGGTTACTGTTCATTCATATTAAATTTTTGTCAAAATTTGCGAGAAGCGATGGTGAGTATAAGGATTATATGGATGAATGAGTATATTAATATAAGACTAAAATAACTTGGTTCATCTTATTTGAAGTTATTATGCATTAGATAACAATTTTCCAAGTTACTAGATTTTTCTATTGTAAAAATAATAGAGTTATGGATCATTTTTCAAAACTATATTCTATATTATAGAGATATACTTAAAACCTATTTTAAAATAAAGTTCATTTAAAATGAAAATTATCTACACTTGTTTCACTCATTTTGGAGTTAAGATGATTTAGTTATGCATTTTTAAGTTACGAATTTTCGATTGTGCAAATAATTTATTTTGGGATTTTATAAATGCATTAATACTTTTCTTCTTGGGCACTTACCTAGGCGTAGTCTCGACTAGTGGGGCCTAATAAGCGATGCCATTGTTCAGTTATCTTTCCGATTAAAAACATGCTGACATGTGGGACCCGCCCGTTAGTGACTCGGTTCACGTAATAGCGCATGGACCGAAGGTCACCATGCGCGGTTTACCGGCTCACGGAACAACGCACTCGTCATTTAAGTAGTTGGGCCCACATGTCATTGACTTGGAGACCAACATTTACGCAACTAAGCTATGATTTCTGACATAGATTACACCATTAACACTAATGATTGCGATTAAGCCTTAATGGCGCAGCTACAGGGATTGTCGGCATCCAACAACGGGATTTACCATTCGTGCACTTGCCCGGTGACTCAGCGGCGCTACGCGCCATGGCGGCGCCGGCCAAGACCCGGGATAGATGCACAATAGAAGTGCGTACCCAATGGGAGTGGTTACGACAGCTGAGGTGGTCTACACCGGCGGCTAGCCGGATTTGAGCGGCGACGCTTTTACGACAAACATACACAAGTAAACGTAGCTCCACAACATCCATTCAAGCAGGTGCCCAGACTTCTAGGAGGTCAAGTGATGCTACCAGAAGCCAGGAGAGAAGTGGAGGTGGTCGGAGGAGCTCAGAGCTGGGCCAGTGTCGAAGAAGGTGACGGTGGTGGCGCGGTTCAACGAGGATAGGATGTCCTAGAAAAAAGAAGGGTAATGAAGCTTCAGAATAGCTTAAGAATCACTAGAGTTTGCTCTAGTAGCAAGGAATGGAAGAGTGCCTTACCGGATCAAAGTGGAAGGTGAAGAGTTGTTCTTCGGCTGAAATTAGGCAAAGCTTCAAATTCACAAGGCCCAGCTGTGCAAAGGAAAAATTGGTTGAGGTGTTATGTTAATCATACTATGGGACACAAGATGGCGCGCTTGAGTGATGACCATACTCACTGAAATGGAAGTTGACACGCGGATGTCCTCGGGAGCGTGCTCTAGAGCTGCCGAGGGCATGAAGATGGTTCGGAAGCTACAAGTAACCGCATGAGCTAAGATTAGCTAAAATGGAAACGACATTGATCCTAGAGAAGAAATGATGCACTAGGGAGGAGCTTACCATAGAGATGCACTCGAGCAAGCCTCCCTCTCCTCGGTCAAACAGAGGAGAAGTTGGTAACAAGCTAGGGTTTGGAGGGGTTTTAACTCGATAAGATGACGGCAATGGAGACGGCGTGAGATGTTGGATGATGAACCCGAAGGTCCTTGTTTGTTGGCCTGATCTTTCGATGAGAACGATAAGTTCGGTAGTCGTCGCTCAACTCTCACGATCCTGGCTACGAACACGCAATGCTCGAAACCACACAATCGCTGAACTGCTCGAGAAGTCGTTATCAACCATGCACGAATACCCGGATGACCTGATCACGAAGATCAATTCCTGCATACACCGAAGAAGCAAGCAAGAACGAGGTAAAAAGCAATCTGAATTGCAAATATATGATTGAGTTCAAAAGGTGAGATTCTGCAGATGTCGCTACGGTTGGTCTAGTCGACACCGCGAAGAGCGAGTTTTCACAATGGAGAAACTAATTAAGCGAAATCCAAGAAAACTAGAAGTGCGACCTCCTTATATAGGGAAGGGAAGCGCACATAGCTAACAAAATAGGGGTAGTACTATTCATACCTTTGTTCACGGATGTGCTCTTGTTCACGTAAGCGATATATGGGCCCCATTAGGTGCCCGATTAGCGTATGGGCAAATTCCGGTACGATTACAAGGCCTAAATCGGTGATATAGCACCTTCTTTTGATGATTTCGAAGTCTACAGAAGGAGTTTGGAGGTAAGGCTAGATCCGTTCGGAATAAGCTTTCCAACAAGCCCAAGAACACCCGAATCGGACTCCGTTTACAAAAGTTATGCGCGTTTAAAGTCGGTGCTGTCTCCGGAGGCCGAATTGGATTACAAAACGTGTCCAGCTCGAACTCTCGCTTAGCTTGGACAAAAAGTGATGTGATACTGATAATTTAAGTGAAGCATAAGAGCTCCTGTAACTAGAATAGTAAGAATAGCAAATATGGTTGTATCTATAGGGGTCATGTCTTCATCATCCTCCCTTTCTTAAAAACAAAGCCGTCCTTGGCTTTTGATAAGATAAAAATAGGGTAACAAAGAAGCTAAGGTGTATGCATGGTATATGTATATGTCATCTGTTTTAACTGTTCTTCGTTGTTGCACAATTAATGTTATAAAATAGCAGCGATTAAAAAAGCTCATTGTATTATTAGTCCAAGAATAATCATATATGTTAATGAGCAAAACAAAATTTCTCACACAACAATTATTGTAACTAGTTTTGCAAATGTAAGTGAAACATTTATACAATTCAAATCTCTGAAGTTGTAAACTTGTAGTGGTAGCATATATGGGCAAATCTACAACATTTGGAATCAAACAAAGTTCATCCATATAATCATATTTCAATTGAGCGTATGCAAATTCATCTAGCAATGGTGAAAAGATTTGAAAGTTCTTCCATACTTCAACATTATTATGCAGATTGTCGGTACTAGATGGTGCAATAAGAGATGAACACATAGGCATTGGATGATCACTAAAGTTTATTTTCCTCTCATAATGAACAATATTCGGTACACAAGAATTGTTGTTCAAAACAGTAAGCTTCAATTCATCTATGTGATCACAAGTTATGCATATTCGATACACATGAAATTGATTGTCTACACCATAATCTCCAATCAAATTAAACTTATATCCAGTGGTGTACGCACTAGACAGACAAGGATTTCAAACATGCGATTTCAGACACTTTCTCCATAGCATGTGATAATTTCATCGGTGGCTTCAACATAATTTAACATAAAGAATCAGTAGGAGAAATTCTAGTCAAAACTTCTTTATGTCTAACCAATTCCACATGATCATTATGTGCAATTGACTCATCATATGAATCACTCAAAACAGCAGGCAATTCAATTATGTTATCACATAGTGTACTCAAGTCAACAGGTAAATCAACAAGTTTATCACATGGTGCACTAAAATCAATGCATTCTGAATTCTCTTCGTGAAACATGTGCATATTAGAATTGTTTTTCACTAATTTTTGCTCTAAAATAGCATGAACAGTGGACAATTATAGTTCTTCACAAGCATACTCACCTTGAGTGATGATAGCACTATGATTTTTTACATTTTTGACTGTCCTCAGATGATGTAGGTGCATCTATCTCCTCATCTTCCTTCTCAACCAATGGAGTCGTTGGTTCAATCAACCCATTCTCCTCTTCAGCATGGTTCTCAACTTCCTGCATGTTGTTAGTCACAGAAAAAGATACAAACACATATTTGTTCTCATGTTTTCTAACATCAAGTATTCTCAATTTCTCCTTTTTCTGACTTTCAACCTTACAGACAAGTATAAACAAATGAGAGAGAGAATTATATTCTTTGTGAACAAGAAGGTCCTGAATTTGTTGATTAAGCCCACTTAAGAATCTATTCTCTGTAGCTTCAGCATGTTCCTCTAAGTCACAACACAACAAATGATTTTTCAATTCATGATAGTATACCCTTACAGTTCTACTACGTCGTTTTAAGCATTGCAATTTAGCTAGCAAATAATCAACATGATATTTAGGAACAAATTCATCTCTCAAAAGTTTCTTTAATGCATGCCAAATTTGAGGCACTCTTCGATGTCTACGTAAATACTTCCACTAAAGCGTTGCATTCTTAACAAAAACACTAGTGGCGGCTCTAATCTTTTTCCTATCAGACCATTCATAATATTCAAACTCTTTATCTAAAGCAATCTCCCAGTCAACGTAGGAATCATGATTAAATTTACCAGCAAAGGATGGCAAAGTGATTTTAGTTTTACTGGACGTACTATCACGATCATGTACCTCCTGTGGTGAAGAAGCTTGTCTCAAACGTGCATCCTCCTCGTGAACTTTCTTGCGCTCCCATTCAATGGCTTGAAGAAGACGTGGATCTAACTCGTAATCATCCCGCGAACCTACCATGGTTAGTAGAAAACAAGAAAACAAATCACAAGTATATGCTCCTATCAAGTACTAGGTTACGGCATTTCATGATTACTCTCTCTAGCGCCTTACCAAGTTCTTACAGTTATTACCAATGCAGCAAGGAAGTGGTACAACGGTGGTGGTTAGTAATACTCTCACTTGCGATTAGCCCAACGATTGCAATGAGCGGAACTCTTGAGTTAGTTGGAAGTGGAGCTTGGAAGGCTTCAATATGGTAGCAAGGATCAGCAATAATCAAATCACTTAATGTAAGTTGAAAAATTATTCAAAGTACTTGTCAATGTTGCTGATGCTAGCATAATAAAAGTTAGCTAATCAAAGCCTCACTAAGAGATGTGTATGTACGCACACGCAAAGATAAATGTAACTTGATGTAAGCAATGGAAAACCTCACAACAAGTGCTAGGAAAGATGCTAACCAACTACTCAAACTTCTTTGTAGGGCACAAGATTGTTCACATGATATAAAGCACAAAAATGGAATAACGTGCAGCATAAACATCCCTTTAGTTCAAGTAGAAAACGACAGTTAGTCTCGAGAGATGAAAGATCAAAGTTTTATATGGCATATATGCACTCGTTTGAAAGGTTTTGATGAGATATACAACTTTGCAGTTGAGGTGAACACCAAATTCGAAGGAACACGAAAAAGCGACAAAAGCTGGCGAAAAATTGCGGCCGAATTCAGGCGAGAAGATGGTGATTTTGGGTCCCTTGGAGCGAGAAAATTGTATTAAGTGTTAAGTATGCACCTCGTCGTTAGCTTTCCAATGAGCGTCAGAACGTCCAAAACGGACATGGTATGCAAGAGTTATGTCTGTTTTACTAAAGGTGTCTCGGAAATGGAATCCTACTCGAACTCGAAACCGACTCGGTTTCAATCTTGAAACTGCTATATCTTTTGATTCCGTGGGCTAAACTTGTTGAAATTTTTTGTGCAAGCTTGTGGCTATATGTAGAAGGACTCCACCAATTTCACTGGTTTTTGGCGTAATATTATTTTTTTCTCTTTTTTCTACCACGGCTTTTGTTCTGTGTGGCGGCCTCTTTCTCTTTCTATTATTTGCCGGCCCTAAGATTTTCCACAAGTCATAAATAACAGCAAAGTGTTCTCTTTTTTTTGGTGAATATTAGAGGAGTTCTAACCCATGAATTTTCTGTTTTAGATGCAAAAACTAAGAACCCTAAAAGAACAATCAAGCGACGCGAAGGAAAAACATGAGAAGCAATCTAGACAACGACCAACTAGATAATAACTAGAACTAAAGATCAGCAACTAGACACGACAATGCAACCAAAGATTCAACAAGTAAACTAAAAAGAAAAAATTGCAAAGGCTCAAAGGGCTCGGTGTGGATGATAGATGCGATTTTTTGCCAATTTTCTGGACTCTAGGTATGAAAAATGAATTTACTACTAGAAAACTGGAAACTCTCACCGATGAACTGTAGCTCTGATACCACTTGGTGAACCCGAAGGTCCTTGTTTGTTGGCCCAATCTTTCGACGAGAACGATAAGTTCGGTAGTCGTCGCTCAATTCTCACGATCCTGGCTACGAACACGTAAGGCTCGAAACCACGCAATCACTGAACTGCTCGACAAGTCGTTATCAACCGTGCACGAATACCCAGATGACCTGATCACGAATATCAATTCCTGCATACACCGAAGAAGCAAGCAAGATTGAGTTCAAAAGGTGGGATTCCACAGAGGTCCTTCTGATTGTTCTAGTCGACACACGCAAAGAATGAGAGTTTTCACAATGGAGAAACTAATCAAACGAAATCCAAGGAAACTAGAGGGGTGCGACCTCCTTATATAGGGAAGGGAAAGTCGTACATAGCTAACAAAATAGGGGGTGGTACAATTCATACACTGTTTATGAACATGCTACTATTCATGTAAACAGTATGGGCCCCATTAGGTTCCCGGTTAGCGTATGGGCTAATTCCAGTACAATTACAAGGCTCAAATTGATGATATAGCATATTCTTTTGATGATTTTGAAGTCTACAGAAGGAGTTTGGAGGTAAGGTTGGATCCGTTGAAAAGAGCTCGGAATAAGCTTTCCAACAAGCCCAAGAACACCTGAATCGGACTCTGTTTGCAAAAGTTATGCGCGTTTAAAGTCGGTGCTATCTCCGGAGGCCGAATTGGATTCCAAAACGTGTCCAGCTCGAACGCTTGCTTAGCTTGGACAAAAAGTGATGTGATACTGATAATTTAAGTGAAGCGTACGAGCTCCTGTAATTGGAATAGTAAGCATAGCTAATGTGGCTGTATCCATAGGGTCATGTCCTCACCAGAGGAGGTCCAGAAATGTTCAACAGCCGTGATGGATTGACGGCGTGAGAGGCGCAGCGCAGAGCGTCGCGGCTGCGTGGCGAAGGAGTACTACGCATCGCAGCGGGAGATGGAAGATAGCCCTGACAAGCTGGTCCCGCCTGACAGCGAATCCGGGGTGGTGCGGTCGGAGTGCGGCTCGGGTTGAAGCAGCTAAGGGGTTCAGCCGAGTCAAGTCGGGTAGGTCGGACTCGAGTGCGGGTTAGGTCTGAGCCTGAGGAACAATGAAAAGTTTGACTGAGTTTGATTTCATTTTATTCTAGTTTGAGCGAGCTACAAAATATAGCACATAAATTCTTAAAAAATTGAAATTAATCAGAGGGGTTCCTCGAATGACCTAGTTCCCATATAAAATTTGAAACCCCGCTGTTCATGTCTTAATTTTTATAATTTAAATTCAAACTTAGGATAGGTCATTGAAATGTGTTTGCATTTTCTGAGGGTTGAATATAGTCCCAAAAATTTGAGAATTTTTTTTATTAATTCATGATAATTAATAAAGTATTTGAATAAAATGTTTCTATTAGATGATCATATGTTTTTATTTATGTTTTATCCCTGAGCTTAAATTTAAAGTGTAGATTTAATCTTTGTTTGAGATTTTTCAGAGGCAATAATTAGTGCAAATATTTCGATAATGCCATGTATGCTTATGAAATGCATAATAGTTATATTTATTAAATTGGGGATGTGACAGTAACAACAGCATTGGTGCAATTAACCCTAAGTCCCATCTGGATTCGAGCGAATGGTAGTGCACCTGGCATGCGGCAGGCGGGCGATGTGACGTAGCAACATGACGAGGCGGCTAGAACGGGCAAGTGGCACTCACAGTAGCCGGGTCCAGTGCACCCCGTGCACGGCAGGTGTGTTGCAGGCATAGTTATAAAACCCGGACGAGTCATCGACCCAGTCGAGGTCTCAGTTCACTGACCTAATGGGTCAACGGTCGGACCACATGTTTTTAAATTACACACACACACACACACACACACAGAGACCGCACACAAAAATTAGGGAAAAATCAATGATACATAGAAAAACAATAACAATTAAAGAATCTAAATTTTCACCAACAAATTAAGTCAGTCAAAAAGGAACATCATAGACTCACATAATAACGATATCATTCAAACAATTGATGTTCTAGTGTAATTTTATTCTATAAATGAATATGTTTAAATATACTCCAATTCCTCTCACATCCAGATGCACTACATATTTGGCTTAAGACATGAATTGCCAACTTACATCTTAAAATATATGTTTTAGATATAACTATACATTACTCTGATTAGAAAATAGAATGATAAAAATCTGATGCTTATATTGAGAGACCATGTGAGAGGTCCTCCACTCTGAGTGATGAGTATTTGACATCGTGGTTGAATAGGTTGAGAGTTGAGTTTTTCGGTATGGGTGGTTACGTCTTTGAATCGGAAATCGGAACTACCATTGTGTATGGAGCGGAAGTTCCGATGTCGAACTCTGGCGTTGGAAATAGGAACTTCCGATTTACGGGGTTTTGAGTTGGTGAAGAAATCGGAACTTCCGCACCTAGGGTGGCGGAGTATCCGATATCTTGGCGTTGTGTGTTCCTACGAGATGATAATCGGTTTTGAAAAAGCTGGAAGCGGATGTTAGAAGATCGGAAGTTCCGTAGTGTTAAGCGCGGAACTTCCGATAATCTGACAAATCGCGGACGTTCGAAATCGGAACTTCCGCAAGGTAAAATCGGAACTTCGATTGTGTCGAGCTGTGCGCGAGAAGGATATTTTGTGATTTTGATTACGTATGAGTTTGAGTCTTATACAAATGTTGATGCTATGATATTGTGCAATGCTATGTGGTGTGTTTTTGCTGTGTTGACTGCGGGACATCGAGGCGAAGTCGTGGCGAGACACGAGGTGATCGGACTAAGCGCGGCGGCGTTGAGGTCGAGCGGTCGGATGTGTCGAAGGCGGCGTGAATCTTGAGGTGGTTGCGTGTCAAGGGCAAGAAGGCGTGCGGGAGGCTTCGGAAGGTGCGCAAGGGGCGAAGCGGGATTTCGCAAAGCGGCACAAGTGGGGCGGTTCCGTTGGTGTAGCGGGCTTAATGGGTTGGAGGCCCATTAAGCAAAGGCTATAAATAGAGCTCAACCCCTGTTGTTAGGGTTAGACCTTGAGAGAGAAATTAGGGTTAGCTCCACCAAAAGGGTTTGTTTGCTTTTGAGAGAATGAGCTGAAAATACTTGTAATCATTCCTCTGTGTTTCCTCTGTGATTTCTTGACTTCTATCAATGAAACTACGAGTCTTTGATTACATGTTTATGCCTCTCTTTATTCCCTTCTGTTGAATATTTAGGGTTTTATGTATCTTTTGATTAGTCCTATGAAATAGCATGAAACTTGATATCTAGATTCGTTTTGATGTTGCTAATGTATCCTCAAAGTTTCATGAACTAGGAATCGAGAGAATCGTGTCTATTTGGGTTTTGGTCTTTCTTGCCCTTCTTCAAGAAATCCGTTTTGACTTGATTATTGAATCTTTGTTTGCGATTCTTCTCCATAAGGTCAAGATGGTGTTTAGGATGATGTCTGTGAAACTTGACACGAGAAGAGCATTCAAGATTTAGTCTTTTGAATTTTGGGAAAAACCCGAGCGCCTTTGTTCTTGGTCGGGACAATCGGAACTTCAGATTGTCCGCGGCGATTCTACATGACGGAACTTCCGCACAGATCCGGAACTACCGGAGTGCGGAACTACCGCGGGTAGAATCGGACCTTCCGATTTACGCGAAACGATCGAAGTTTGTTTTCATTCTCGATTTTGCTTCACTCTTCTTAAGAGATCGAGAGGGCTTTGTAGATTTGTTTTAAATCTGAGAAAGGGAGTTCTTAATTTTATTGCACCATTCACCCCCTCTGTTGCCATTTCGATCCTTCAATTGGTATCGAGCGGTTAGCTCTTCTTGATAGATCTTAACGGTCGGTTGAGCCATGGCAGCGGACAAGTATTCCACCAAGCCTCCAGTCTTTGATGGCATGGATTACCCCTTCGGAAGAGCGAATGGAAACATACATCCGGGCTCGGGGTATGCCATCGGAGAAAGGTGAAAGTGAGATTTGCGTTCTGCGCCGATGAAAACATCAATGTGGAAACATGCGATGTTGAGGCCAATGCTAAGGCTAGGAACATCATCATTCGAGGTTTGAGTAGAAGTGAGTTTGATCGTATTTCTCATTTGACTTACGCTACGACATCCGGGTGACCCTCGATGCATACCATGAGGCACCACCCAGATTAAGACGGTTCGACAAGACCGGTTCAAGCGTGAATCTGATAAATTTGAGATGCTTTTTGGTGAATCTCTTGGCGAGTGCTTTTGGCGTTTTCACAAGATTTTGAGCAACCTCCGGCGGTCGGTCTTACATACCCGACTCGGATAACGCTCGACAGATGCTTTACGCACTTGATCTTCGTGTTTGGGAGATGAAAGTGACTACCATCAAAGATAGCACGGACCTCTCGACCCTGACTCTTGATGCGCTTTACTCGCGTCTCAAGACTCACGAGATTGACATTGTCTCTCGAAGGTCGAAGTCACGATCGATGGCTTTAGTCGATCCCACCTCTGGATCTTCTTACGAGTCGTCTGCGGGTTCTCCTAGTTGCTCTGTGACATAGCGATGATCAGTTAGAGCGGCTTGAGGATGAGCAGCTAGCCCTCCTAGCTCGGAAGTTTTCCCATGCTTACAGAGGAGGAGGGATGGAAAAGAGGAGGTCTGTGATTTGTTTGAGTGTGGTGGCCCCAACCACATCCGAGCAAACCGTCCCAAGCTTGGGAAGGGCAAAGGTGACTATGGCGGTCCGAGCAAGAACGACTACATCGACAAGAACCGCAACACGAAGCCCTCAGACTGACCAAGGCAAGAAGAAGTTCGCAACTTTGGGAAGGCAAAGAAGGCATTCCATCGCGTCCTCACCGCCCTCGGCGAACCGGACACCGGCGAGGTGGAGGGGTGGAGTAACGATGATGGGAAGGGCGATCATGATCCCAGGGCGGCGGCAACTTCTCGGCATGTGCTTCATGGCCCTCGAGGCGGGGCGAGCGACAATGGCTGTACTCCGACTCCGATGAGGTTAGTCCCACTTATGACCAGCTTAATGATGCTTTTCTTAAGCTAGGTAGATTTCATGCTAAGTCTAGGGCTAAGTGTGCTGAGTTGGAGAAGGAAGTAGCTAGACTATCACGGGAGCTTTCTTTACTTACATCTGCTCCCTCCCGTGATGATTGTGACACATGCTGTGCTTTGCTTGATGACATGGAAAAACTAAGGACCTTGCATGATAGTGTGTCCTCTGAACTTGACATGATTAAAGTAGAGAACATTAGTCTTCTTCTTTGAATTAGAGATGAGTAGAGTAGCACCTCCTTCATCTACTACTGTTGAGGCTACTGCTTGCACCTCATGTGAGGTTAAGGACAATTCGTTTAGAGGTCTTTATACCATGTTGCTCGATCTGCCTGAGACTTGTGAAAATTGTAATAAACTCAAGATGAACCTAAAACGGGCAGATCACAAACTTGCTGAATTTCAAGCTGCGCTACTAGAGCCTATTGTTTCTTGCTTAAACTGTCCTAAGTTAACTGCTGAACTAGAATCTGTATCTAAGCAGTTCCAAGAAATGATTGATCACAATAACAAACTGGCTCAGTATGCTTCTAAGGACCTTGTTAGCTCACCATGCAATCAATGTAATAAACTAAAATGTGATTTGGTTGCCTTGGATGAAAAATGTGTGAAGCTAACTAAGGACTTTCTAGAAACACAATCTTACCTTGTATTGTGTGTCTTTGGGAAGAGGTCTAAGGGTTTGGTAGAGGCGCCTAGCAACGTGAGCCAATCTGCTAGCAATAGGATTGTCCCCCAAAAGTCGGCTGTGCATGCACAAGCCAATCTTTCCTATGCTGTTGGTTCTTCTTCCTCTACTCCCTTATCTTCTGCTGTTCCTTCTTCCCCCTGCTCTTCTTGCACCGCCTTTTTCCAGGAGTGTCAGTATCTTATGAACACTCTTGAGAAATTTGTAGGAGGCAAGAAGAAGCTAAATCTTATTCTAGACAAATCCAAGATTTGTAAATTTAATCAAGGTCTAGGATATGATTTTCATGAGGATATGAGGAAGCATCCACCTGTCGTGCTCAGAACCATAGCACCAGGTGTGATCAAAACTAAGCCCAGGACTGAGAAAGTCAATTTTAAATCAGCGGGTTTTGTTCAAAGGATCTCGGCGACAAGGTGATTCCACTGCGGCTTGGCCTCTCAAGGCGAAGTATCACTGCACCTTCTGTCAGAAGGATGGACATTTGGTTAATCATTGCTTCAGGCGCACCAAGATCGCGCGTAGAGACCATGTTGATTCTTTTAGGCGCATTCATGGTCAGCTCCAGACCATGAGTGCACCTAAGACCAACATGAGGTCTAGGTTTGATCTGATTGGTGATTTAGGGGCGACATCGAGGACTTGGTTTTTCTGAGTTTTCTGATTTTCGTCCTCATGCTCCCTTTGATCGTGACTTCCGTCGCTTTGAGGGTAGATCTCGGTTTCCCTTTCGAGATGGCTACGCGGCGTGATCGAGATGTTGCGAATTTCGACTCGCTCTTCCATAGCGATCGGATTCAAAGAATGACCAGTCTGCACTTAGACCATCGACTTGTTGAGTGACGAGAGCGTAGGGTAGATAGAGGTCGATCGGCTTGACTACTTCATCATTCGACGTGTTACTCGATATTGGGTGCCCAAATCATCGTTGATTCACCCGATCTTGAGACTTTACTCTGTTTGACTCGAGGTCGCCGGTTGGGAAGGCAAAGGTTTGGATTGTATACTCGGGTGTTCTCGTCATATGACCAGGAGACTCTCGTTGGTTTTCTTCCTAGCCCGTGCTCGAGGTGATGAGGCGATCACCTTCGAGATGCTTCTTTTGGCGCGTCATCGCTAAAGGTCTTGTGAGCATTAATGATTCTTTTGTTTTAAAAGATGTTGCCTTAGTAAGTAAGCTGCAATATAATCGCTTTCAGTCTCTCGACTTCCGATGGCGGTTTCGAGGTGAGCTTTAAGAAAAACAATAGCAAAATTCTTGATTCTTGGGTAGTCTAGTTTGCGGGATTTCTCGATATGGGAGGATCTTTCGTGCTGATTTTTACGAGTCTTACGGTGATCCTCTCCGGTGTTTAATTGCTACGAATCCGTGATTTGACTTTCGGCATAGGAGATTAGGTCATATAGGTTTTGATCATTTGACACGAGTCGTGCCACGATCTCATTCGTGGTTTGCCAAAACTCAAGATGGTCAAGGATCTAGTTTGCTCTCCATGCCAAACGCGGTAAGATGGTTGCCGCTTCTCACTCTCGATCCACGGTGACAATGGTGATGCACGGGACAAGCGCTCCATATGGATCTGATTGGTCGGCTCGAGTCTTGATCGGCGGGAGGAAGTGGTATATTCTTGTTGTGGTCGATGACTTCTCGAGGTACTCTTGGGTGTTTTTCTTAGCCTCGAAGGATGAGGCGTTTACTCTTTTCGTGGTCTTTTTAGTAGGCTTCTGTTGAGCTCCCGGTGCATTACGAGCAATTCACTGCGATAATGGCACCGAGTTCAAGAATTCCTACTTTGAGAGTTTTGTGGTGAGGCAGTGTAGAGCACCGTTCTCGTCTCCATCGTCCCCGAACAGAATGGCGTTGTGGAGAGGAAGAACCGTACCTTAGTCGAGATGGCGGGGCGATGCTTGATGAATACTCTACACCTAGGAAGTTTTGGGTGAGGCAATTGCTATTGCTTGTCATGTTTCTATGAGTCTTTCTTGGGCACTCTTGCATCGCACTTCTTATGAGTTGAGATATGGCGAAAACCCAGCGTCTCGCATTTTCGTGTGTTTGGTTGCAAGTGTTTTATTCGAAGTGCGGGAACCTAGATAAGTTCGAGTCACGATCTTGTGATGGGATCTTTACGGGTTACTCGACTTCTTCTCGTGCCTATAGAGTGCAGGCTGCGAGTCTAGCAAAATGGTAGTAACACGTGAGGTGACCTTCGATGTGGCGGTCAGGGGACTAGGCACGATATCTCGAGTTCTCTAGAGCGATGCGAGTCCATCTTTGTGGGCGATGAGGAAGATGGAGATGAGGTTGTCTACCGATCCGGATCTTCCTCCTCTTCTTGAGTGCCTTCTTCCACGGCACCTCGAGGAGATCACCCTTACCTTACGCTTCTTACGAAGCTAGTGGCTCTGTTCCTATCTCATACGCTAATGAGGTAGAGGCCACTTCTTCATCTCACCTGGACCTCCAAGACACATTCAAAGGACCATCCTTGAGCGGATCATTGGAAACCTCTTGAGCGTGTCACACGTTCCAAAGGCGGCTTGTCTCTTTTACATCTCCATTACGCCTTCGTCGCCTCGTTTGAGCCCAAAGGCGTTTGTCATGCTCTATCGACGAGTCTTGGACAAGCGCTATGCATGAAGTTGGAAAACTTTAAAAGAAACAAGGTCGGTCCTTGTTGAGCCCCTCAAGGTCACAATATCATTGGGACCAAATGGGTGTTCAAAAACAAACAAAGTGAAGATGGGTTAGTCATTGAAACAAGGCTAATTGGTAGCTCGGGGTATTCTCAAGTTGAGGGTCTAGATTTGAAGAGACCTTTGCCCTGTAGCTAGACTTGAAGCCATTAGAATCCGCTTGCCTTTGCGACCTCTAAAGGTTTCAAGCTTTACGGATGGATGTCAAGAGTGCCTTCCTCAATGGCCTTATTGAGGAAGAAGTCTATGTCGAACTGACCTCACGGTTTCGAGAACCCCAAATACTCTAATCATGTCTCTGAGCTTTCTAAAGCTTTGTATGGACTCAAGCGAGCTCCCGAGCTTGGTATGAGAGGCTTAAGTCCTATCTGTTTGAGTCATGGTTTTGAGATGGGTAAAATTGACAAGACCTTGTTCATCCGCCGTCTTGGCAGCGATCTTTTGCTCGTCGGATCTATGTGGATGACATCATCTTTGGCGGCTCCTCACATACTCGTGTCTCGGTTTTACGATGTTATGAGCTCGAATTTGAGATGAGCATGATGGGCGAGTTGAGCTTCTTCCTTGGCTTCCAAATCAAGCAGACTCGGGAGGTACTTTTCTTCATCAAGGCAAATACACTCGAGACCTCTGAGCGCTTCGACATGAATGATGGAAAGCGATTATCAACTCGATGGCATCTCTGGTGCTCTGGATCCGGATGAAGGCGGCGAACACATTGACCAAAAGGAGTTCGGGAGCATGATAGGCTCTCTCTTGTACCTCACGACCTCGAGACCGGACATACATTTCTCGTGTGTCTTTGTGCTCGGTTTGAGCTTCTCCTCGCGTATCTCACCGTCAAAGCGGTGAAGCGCATCTTCGGTACCTTGAGCTACCATTGACTATGGTATCCGGTACTCTTCCTCTTCTTGTCTATCTCTTAGAGCCTTCTCCGTCACGATTTATTGGTGTAGGATAGATAGGAAGAGCACTTCGCACTTGCCAATTCATTGGCACTTCTCTTGTCTCTGGTCGTCAAGGAAGCAATCCGGTGTTGCGCGATCCCTTTGGAGAGGCCGAGTGCGTTCTTTGCGGCCGATTCTTTGTAGCCAAGTGCTTTGGATGGTCTCGACCTGCGCAGGATTTTGGTTTATCTATCATTGCGTTCCACTCTTTTGTGATAATACATCGCAATTTGCATTGCCAAGAACCCAGTGCAACATTCTCGGACCAAGCATATTGATATCGGATATCACTTTCTTGAGACCATGTAGAGAAGGGAGACATTGTGCTCAGTTTGTGGAGAGTGAGCACCAGTTGGTGATATCTTCACTAAGCCGTTGGATAGCTTTAGGTTTTCACTCTGCGAGGAGAGCTTGGGGTGGTTTGTCCTTACGATTTGTTGTGAGAGGAGCTATGTGCTACTCTTGTATTATATTATATTTATACTATTACTCCTTTCTCGTTGCATTTCTTTTTATATTTTGGGTGAAGTCCTTCCGGCATAGGTTAGAGTGGTTCTCTTGCCAAATTGCTTTGTTGCTATTTCTTATCTTGTGCTTCTAGGATCTTGCTTATTAGTGTCTCTTCTTTCTCTAAGTAGAGCTTACTCACTTCTTATAGGTTCTAGCGAGGGTCGGGCCACCCTTGGGTAGACAGGGGCAGTGTTTGCTCCTTAGTGTATGAGTTGATCGGTGATAGTCCTAGAATCATATGGGGTAGATAAGAACACATGCGGCGATAGTTTTCTCTATATCTTTCTATGCTCTAAAGGACCGCCTTTTACATTTCTCTTATCGATTCTCGTTTTTGTTCTTTGGTTGGGGAGTTCATCTTGGTTATTCGGTTCTTAAATTTGTCATAACTCAACTTTGAATTAAAAGATGCATCTCATTCGAAGGGAATCGGTTTTCTGCATTTCATCATGCATTGCATTATAATCAAATGGAGCCTTGTTTATTATCCCTTATGATCTGTTTTCACTGTTTTACATCTTGCCATGATTTATGCTAAACTGCTAGATCTATCATGACTTTTTATGTGTAGCTTAGTCTTTGTCATGCTAAGGTGATTAAAAATGCTAAACTTGAATTAAAATCTTGTCATGATAGCTCTTGAGACTAGTCTGGTTGAAGCTATCCTGTTATGATATTCGCCATGTCAAGTAGGCTGAGTTGAGTCTTGTATCTCCTTTGAACTTTTGAGTAAGCTATGTCAGTTTGTTAAGAAATTTGACTTCTCTTTAAATCGCTGGTCTAAAAACTTCAAAAGAAAAATGATCCCTTTTGTGCGAAAAAACTGATCTCACCAAATCTTTCTCATGAGACTGCTTGCCATTGCACTAGGCATGAACTCAGGGGGAGCCTTGGATGACCTAAGATCACCTCCTTAAGTCTGTTGCTTGGAGTGGTCGCATAAGGCTTGGGATCTAGCACATGGCTAAGATTTGAAAAATTGGTTGAAGCTTAGGAGGCAGTTGTGGATAGCACCTAGTCCAGAGCTTGCTTTACTAAGATAAAACCATAAAGAGCTTTCAGAAAAAGAAAAATATGCTAAAATTGCTTATCATTAAAAGGACCAAGTTACGGATAAAATGAGTCTTTCTTCAATGGTAGCACTCTAAACATTCGATATGAGTCTTCTTGGTTCAACTTAGATTATTTGACATGGCTCGTATCATCCTTGGATATCTTTAGCTAGACTTCAATCTTGGTTTATTTGACTTGCTAAAGAATTGGATCATTAATCAGAATTATGGACTTTCTGACTTAGCTTTTCTATACATCAATTGTCATGATCTTGATAGCATTCTTCTGTGTTATGGCTTGGTGTAATTCTCTAATAATCATTTTGGATAATCTACATGGCTCCTAATGCTTAAAATGAACATCATATAGCCTTTTCCTCCCTTTTCTACATCTTGATGATTTTATTGCCAAAGGGGGAGAATTTTGGAGAGAAAAAGCCTTCTGGAGAAAAGCCTTGAGTTTTGTGCGAAAATTGCTCTTTCATCTCATCTCAAGTCTTTCTCTTTTTGTCAACATGGTCTTGAGCTTAACTACTCTTGTTTAGACCTTGGTTGACTTTAAACTCAAACTCATCTTATGTTTTTTCGGTGTTTGTCAATATACTCATCAAGGGGGAGATTGAGAGACCATGTGAGAGGTCCTCCACTCTGAGTGATGAGTATTTGACATCGTGGTTGAATAGGTTGAGAGTTGAGTTTTTCGGTATGGACTGTTTCTGTGCTGAATCAGGGAAATCGGAACTACCGCTGTGTATGGAGCGGAAGTTCGATAATCGAACTCCGGCGTTGGAAATAGGAACTTCCGATTTACGGGGTTTTGAGTTGGTGAAGGAAATCGGAACTTCCGCACCTAGGGTGGCGGAGTATCCGATATACCGGCGTTGTGTGTTCCTCGAGATGATAATCGGTTTTGAAAAGCTGAAAGCGGATGTTAGAAGATCGGAAGTTCCGCGATGTTAAGCGCGAACTTCCGATAATCGACAAGTGCGGACGTTAGAAATCGGAACTTCCGCAAGGTAAAGTGCGGAACTTCGATTGTGTCGTAAGCGTGCGAGAGAAGGATATTTTGTGATTTTGATTACGTATGAGTTTGAGTCTTATACAAATGTTGATGCTATGATATTGTGCAATGCTATGTGATGTGTTTTTGCCCGTGTTGATTGCGGGACATCGAGGCGAAGTCGTGGCGAGACACGAGGTGATCGGACTAAGCGCAGCGGCGTTGAGGTCGAGCGGTCGGATGTGTCGAAGACGGCGTGAATCTTGAGGTGGTTGCGTGTCAAGGACAGCAAGGCGTACGGGAGGCTTCCAGAAGGTGCGCAAGGGGCGAAACGGGGATTTCGCAAAGCGGCACAAGTGGAGGCGGTTCCGTTTAGGTGTAGCGGGCTTAATGGGTTGGAGGCCCATTAAGCAAAGGCTATAAATAGAGCTCAACCCCTGTTGTTAGGGTTAGACCTTGAGAGAGGAAATTAGGGTTAGCTCCACCAAAAGGGTTTGTTTGCTTTTTGAGAGAATGAACTGAAAATACTTGTAATCATTCCTCTGTGTTTCCTCTGTGATTTCTTGACTTCTATCAATGAAACTCTGAGTCTTTGATTACATGTTTATGCCTCTCTTTATTCCCTTCCTGTTGAATATTTAGGGTTTTTATGTATCTTTTGATTCGTCCTATGAAATAGCATGAAACTTGATATCTAGATTCGTTTTGATGTTGCTAATGTATCCTCAAAGTTTCATGAACTAGGAATCAGAGAATCGTGTCTATTTCGGGTTTTGGTCTTTCTTGCCCCTTCTTCAAAAAATCCATTTTTGACTTGATTATTGAATCTTTGTTTGCGATTCTTCTCCATAAGGTCAAGATGGTGTTTAGGATGATATCCTGTGAAACTTGACCTGAGAAGAGCATTCAAGATTTAGTCTTTTGAATTTTTGGGAAAAACCCGAGCGCACTGTTCTTCGGTCAGGACAATCGGAACTTCCGATTGTCCACGGCGGAACTACATGACGAACTTCCGCATGCATCCGGAACTACGGAGTGCGGAACTACATCACGGTAGAATCGGACCTTCCGATTCGGCGAACGATCTGAAGTTTGTTTTCATTCTCTGATTTTGCTTCACTCTTCTTAAGAGATCCAGAGGGCTTTGTAGATTTGTTTTAAATACAGTAAAGGGGAGTTCTTAATTTTTATTGCACCATTCACCCCCCCCCCTCTGTTGCCATTTCGATCCTTCATATATCTTAACAAAGATCAGAGAGTAGAGACAAGCAAAGTAAGCAAGTTGGGAAATGTACCATATCTTGCTAATTGAGGCGAAGCTGGCAAAGAACATAGAGGAGCTGTCGACCGGAGTGAGAGAGAGAAATATATAAATTATTTATGTGTATCCGCAAATTTCACAAGGGGATTCCTGCTAAAACCTAGCAACACCCAAAGTATGAACATGCCCTTCAATTTAGTCTTGAAAAACTCTTTCATTTGAGAGTTTCTTGAAAATTGGCCTCATGAGCAAAACCCAGCCGGGTCAAGCAAAATCGGCCGGGTCCACCAGTTTTTTCAGGTCAATTGCATCTTCAGTCTTGTGAGTGTGCCTAGCCTGGCAAAGCCTTTGGGTCCGGGTTTTTCCGATTTAACCGTCAGTCCGGTTCGAGTTTTATTACTATGGCTGCAGGGCTTCGGCGCACCCGGTGTGTGACATGTGGCCTGCGGTGCTCTGAGTGAGTGGGCAGGACACTGCAGCTGACCAGGAGCACTATTCCACCATGCATGCTCACAAAGAGAGCTAGATTTACTATTTCATCAACAAAAAGCCAAAAATTCCACCATGCATGCTCACAAAGGTTAATGGATGCCTGTTGAAAGGTCATTTTGCGCGCAGCCAACCATAGTTATTAGTTGCAAATGAATGCATTGGAAGTTGTACAATTCTTAGCCATGCAATTGACCAAGAGTCATTAGTTGCATACAACCGGGGGTATAGAGTTAAAAACACAAAACTTGCTTTGGAAGGTGTGTGCTACTGTGTACCCTATAATCTATCTATTATTTATTAAAATAAAAAAGGGAGATATCACATTCAATCTCAAAGCTATAAATTAGCAGGTTTATCAGAGTAAAAAGAGAAAAAAAAAAACTACATTGTCAATTTTTTGTGGATCTAGATTATAAGATACAAATTGATGAGATAGAGTTTTAGAACAAATACAACTCTATTACTCCCTTCCCCGTTCACAAATACATGTCATTCTATCTTTAAAATTTTATTCCAAATCCGAAAAAGGTTTTTGAACCACTTTGTATAGACATGTAAAAATTTTAATAGATAGTAGCTGCCTTACCTACTATTTTCCAACAAGAAAATAATTCCGTATCAAATTTTAATTATCTGTCACTTTCGCAACTGGCGGTATCCAATTTAGCATTGGCCGTTATAGGACGCTATTTTTTCCAATCTTGTTGAGAACTAGCTTGGTGGCCGCGTAATTGCACGGTTAGCGCTAATATAATTCTACTTAACAATATAGAATTATGTTATTCTCTTCTGTGTAACTACTTTTCAAACACTTAAAAGCGTGTTCTAAAGAAGCCTTTATAAAGAAGCTTTTGCTAACTCCCAATCGTCTGAATTTTTTTAAAAAAATCTAATCACCTACAATTGTACAGTACTAAGTCTAAAATTGTATTACCAAGTGACGTGCAATTTTACCATAATTTTACTGTAACTTTTAGTGCTATTTATTTTTGTAGGGTTCAGTTAGATTTACTTTTGTCTAATTTAGATTTTTTTTTATTTTGTATTTGCAGGGTTCACCTAGATTACTTTTGTCTAATTTAGAATTTTTTTTGTTTTTCTATTTGTTGGGTTCACCTAGATTTACTTTTGTCTAATTTAGAATTTTTCAACATATAAAACAGAAGTCATTGGATGGTGGTGATCCAATAGCTCAAAAAGGTGATTGAGTTTTTTTTTAGTTTTCAGACGGCTGCAGCATAGTCAACCCCTTATAAATATTACTTCTTGCATTGATTTTTAATGATCGTTTCGCTTTGGCTTGTAACATAAGGATTCAAAAGACATGATGCGGCCACAGCTACTACCAAAGCATTGGTTTGCATCCCTAAATTGCAAACTAATTCTAGAACTCAAATTGGCGTCATTGGTGTTGTTTTGCAACAAAAAGGTAAAACAAAATATTGTGAAGGCCAATAGGGTGGATGGGGATGCTGGCCAACTAGAGGGAATGTGTTCTCGGGTTAAAACCCTAGCGCATGTGGGCGGTCAAGAAAGACATGTGATGACATGATAGCTAGGGTTGCATTGGCATCAAAGGAAGCACCGAGTGCATGGAACAAGTTCGCGCAAAAAGTGAAGAGAAGGAAAGCCCACAACACAAGAGAAATCGAGAGGGAGACTTGGCCATGCATGGGAAGGACGCCGGCAACATGCCATGTGGGTTGGTTCAGTTTGGATCCAATTCGGACAACCAATTGGTGTTTAATTTTTTATTCCAAAATTAGAGTAGTTAAATTTCGAATTAAAGTAGGAGTTTGCAATAGATTTTGATTGATTCTTCGTTCATAGCATTCAGCGACTCATACCTTTGTTCATCTGTGGCTACTATTCATCCAATTCTTAGTAGTGCTTGCGTGGGAGGCTATATATACCCCCCATGGCCGCACCATATGGAGGGAGAAGTTATGATTTAGATAATAAAAATCAGAAAAGCCGTTTTGGCGCATATCATGTGTTCTTGAGTCGTGAAATGAGTTGGAAAGATTGAGGGAGAAAGATTGAGAGCGAGATCAAGATATCTATCTCTTGCTTTGGAGTATTGTTCACCGGAGGCTACTACTTGCAATTCAATCTATTAGATTGGTTTGTGAGTGTATTAATTTTCTTACAATTCAATTCACCGAATTGGTTTGTGAGATTGCTACTAATCTTCGAGTGTACCGTGAAAGATTGGGCCAACAATCGGGATTCATCTAATCAACCAAGTGGATCCTTATCAGGTGGTATCAGAGCTTCAGTTACTCACGGTACATTATTGCTACAAAGATCGACATGACTGACATGAAGGAGATGAAGCTAATCATGCAATTCAGTTATACAATAGATCAATGTGAGGAGGATCCACTCCATGAGCCGAGCTACATGTTCTTCAATTGCTGTCAAGTGGGGAACACAGATTGTGCTATGATGAGCGATACGGGAAGCTTGACAAACGCTGCAAGCCAAACACTTGTGGATAGATTGGGGTTGGTCACAAAGCCGCATCCAGAGCCGTATCAGTTGCTTTGGAGGTTCAAGCATATTCCGATCACAAAACAAGTGGGGGTAAAATTTTCTTTGGATGGGTATACTGCAGTTGTTACTTGTGATGTGATTCCTATGCATATGCGAGCATGTTCGTTGGTGATTGGTGCATATTGGTTGGCCGAAAAACACATACACCGAGTTGCATCACGCCCTGTCATACGTTACTCTTTTCCTTGGAATTGAACATGGAAGGACATTACATCTTGGTCTTCATCAAGGTACTTCAATGATATACAACAACGAGACAAGGTCCAAGACAACATTGAAGAGCAACGACAAAGGCTAAAGGCTAAGAAACGGGAGGAAGAAAAGATGGTCAAGGAAGAAAGAAGAAAAGCTGAGGAGGCCGTCATCAATTCTGCCTGTGAATAGCAAGATAAGGTGCTTTCTCATGATGGAGACCTCAACATTAGGGCACCAACTGAAGGTTTGAGCATGATGACCAAAAAAGTTCGCGTTGACAACACTTCAATTCTCGCAACGAGGCAGCGAATGAATGTGTTCAAATCAGAGTGCAAAATAAGCGGTAAAGTTTGCAAGCTTATCGTTGATAGTGGTAGCTACGACAACATCATTAGCAAAGATTTGGTGCAAGCTTTGGAGTTGACAACATGGCGACATCCAGATCTGTATTATGCACAATGGTTGCATAATGTCGGTAAGCTAAAAATTACTCATCGTGTAAAAGTTTGTTTCTCAGTGGGGGACTATCTCAACAAGGTGGAGTGTGATGTCGTACCTATGCACGTATGTCACTTGTTGTTGGGTCGTCCGCGGCAGTATGATCGCAATACTACATACCACGGGAGGTCCAACAAGTACTCTTTGGTGTATCTGGGAAGATCATATACCATGTGTCCTATGACAGAGAATTATATTTGTGCTGAGGAGATCATCACTAAAAAGGCGATCCTGAAGACTACCCCGACGAAGATTCCTGAGGTTACACAAAAGACGAGGACGTCTTTTCTTGAAGAAAGGGAGGATGATGCGGCCACAACTACTACCAAAGCATTGGTATGCATCCCTAAATTGCAAACTAATCCTAGAACTCAAATTGGCGCCATTGGTGTTGTTTTGCAACAAAAGGTAAAATAAAATATTGTGAAGGTCAATAGGGTGGATGGGGATGCTGGCCAACGAGAGGGAATGTGCTCTCGGGTTAAAACTCTAGCGCATGCGGGCGGTCAAGAAAGACATGTGATAATATGGTAGCCAGGGTTGCATTGGCATCAAAGGAACACCGAGTGCACGGAACAAGTTCGCGCAAAAAGCGAAGAGATGGAAAGCCCACAACACAAGAGAAACCGAGAGGGAGACTTGGCCATGCATGGGGAGGACGCCGACAACATGGCATATGGGTTGGCTCAGTTTGGATCCAATTCAGACAACCAATTGGTGTTTAATATTTTTATTCCAAAATTAGAGTAGTTAAATTTCTAATTAAAGTAGGAGTTTGCAATAGATTTTGATTCGGTTTACTGTTCACAACAATGTTCACCGACGCAGACACTGTTCACCGAGTCAGATTACTGTCCATCTGTGGCTACTATTCATCCAAATCTTAGTAGTGCTTACGTGGGAGGCTATATATACCCCCCTTGGCCGCACCATATGGAGGGACAAGCTATGATTTATATAATAAAAATCAGAAAAGCCGTTTTGGTGCATATCGTGTGTTCTTGAGTCGTGAGATGAGTTGGAAAGATTGAGGGAGAAAGATTGAGAGCGAGATCAAGATATCTATCTCTTGCTTCGGAGTATTGTTCACCGGAGGTAATACTTGCAATTCAATCTATTAGATTGGTTTGTGAGTGTATTAATTTTCTTGCAATTCAATTCACCGAATTGGTTTATGAGATTGCTACTAATCTTCGAGTGTACCGTGAAAGATTGGGCCAACAATCGGGATTCATCTAATCAACCAGGTGGATCCTTATCAAGACATGATATGATATGAGCGGCGGTGGTGCTCCGAAAGAGAGCAATGACCTAGCTACTATGAAGAAATGCAGTGCGATGAAGCAACCCTTGGTCACTACGAACTTGATATTCATCACACACACCATCCTCTATGAGAGTGTGGCCGATTGCAGCGACATATGCCTCTCTGTGCTACTTCGCGATAGCACGGTTGGTCCACATCCTGATTTTGCACTGGCCTATGTGGTGCCGTGGCTATAAACCAAATAGTAGAAAACGGAGGGTCACGGGACGCTGCGATGGGTAGGGGTCTTTAGGTCCCTGGAGTGTAGAGAACATTACAGAGGGATGGATGATATATTTATTTGTGTTAAATTAACCAAAATCATGTTCTGCTTGATATGCAAGAGAGTTTATTTATAGCATTACAAGTTAAGAGCTAGGAGATTACAACAGTGCCCCTATAAAGGCCATACAACTATAGGAATTTCATCGTATTTTAATCCTTCGCTGGTTGCATAGTTGCACGGTGCACTCCTGTGGGCGGTGTCCACCATATCACCCTCCTAGGTCCATTGAAGGGCCTCGACTTCCCCCTTCATCCTTCGCTCGAAGACCCCCTTCAGGGGTGGGCCGATTGGCCAAGGCACCGAGGTGGCATCGTTCCTCCTTCACGTATGCCGAAGACCAATTCCTTTGGCTTTTCATCGGGACGTTGGGGCGGTGGGTCATCCCTACAACAGGAGCTCCTCGCAGCCTAGGGCTTACTTCGCCTTGGCCAAAACCACACCCTTTTCGATCCCAAAGGGTTTAAGCACTCTGTCCCCTTTAGCTTGGTGAAGTCCCCCAAACCTAGTAGGCAAAGGTTGTTTTCGCGTGGGTTTTTGGCGCGACAGTTTTAGAAATTGAAGAGGCGCAACCATTTTCACACTCATCTTTTCAAAATTTGAAAAGGGCGTTTCTGCACTCCTTGTCCCTCATGTTGTAGACGGTCATAGGCGGGGTCCCGCCGGTTTGGGCGACGTAGTGGGGGCACGTGTCGCACTACGGTTGGTTCGGCTTCCATCGGCTGGGATACTAGCTCGGCGTTGTCACCCTATATAAGGGGGCCCATGATGTATTTTGTTCTTCTTTGCTCATGAGTCCTCAATGTTGCTACCGCTTTTGCTTTCTTTGTTGACTTGGTGCTTGTGCATGCTTTTGCTTAGCTCCTAGGGGTGCTTCATTTGGTTCGTCACGACCAAACGGGGCAAGGGTGCGGCTGACACCATGGAGGGTATGTCTTATTGCAGCGAACTTGGGCAGTTAGAGGCGATTGATAGGTTTCTTGCAACCGTAGTCATCGAGGGGCAGCTTCCCGAAATGATGGGCCCTTGTCATTTGTTGAACTAGAAGAAAGTTGTCTTGAATGCATCTCCCTATGATGAAAGCGCTTTGGTTGGTCCCAATCATCGTGTTGAGCTTCGGGGCTAGCCTAATTGATAACACCTTTGCGAATAATTTGTGAAGCTGTAGACTAATTGGTCGATAGTCTACTACCTCTATAGCATCCAAATTTTTTGGCAAAAGGGTGATGCTAGGCCTGATTGAGCATATACAAACTCCGTCCATCCGCTCGGCGCGGGCCCTCAAAGGCCGCTACTATGTCGTGCTTATTTATTGGCCAACATGTCTTGTAGAAGAACCTAGTAAATCCATTCGTTTTGGGTGCCTTATCAGCCGGTAGCGGCCTGACCGTGTTCCAAATTTCCTCTTCCAAGAACCCTTCATCTAGGGATTCTAGATCGAAGTGTTGGATCTGCAACTAGTCAAAATTGATGGTTGTCTCCCTTTCTTCTCTATTTCCCAACAGGTCACAATAGAACTCATAGAAGGTGTTGGACCGGAATGGCGACTAGAGGGGTTGAACAAGAGCAATACTCTTTTTCGATCCCGACGGATTTCAACTTATTCTCCTTAGTAAAAACTATGAAGATTAGAAACACAAGTACAACGGAAGTCTTACGTTCAAACCGATGAATCACAAGGCAAAACAACTTAGCATGGCATAGGATCGGTCTGACCGCCTGACCTAGCTGGTCTGACCGATCCACAGCCAATTTGACCGTCAAAATAGTCGGTCTAACCGCCGGTTGCCTTGGAGTAGCCCGCGAAGATTACAAATCAAGCTAACTTTCTACTTCATGATACAAATCCCCTGAAACTTCAACCATAGCTCATCAAGTAGGTCAGAAACCTATTTCAATCGACGACCGGGATGATCGAAGCAAAGGTTTCACAAATTTCTTGGACCTAGGAAATTTCAATTTTGATCCAAAAACTTGCTCGTGAGTGGATGATGGTCAAGATAACCCAAGATAGATTCTCACACGTCCTAGCAAGCTATATCACATCAAAATATCCAAAGGAACCAAAGGAACACACAAAATCCCAAAAGCCATTAAAGAGAGAATTCATCTCGAAGGAAATCTTGCTTGGAATGATTCAAAAGATTGTTGGTTTACAGTCACTCCACCATGGAGGATAAAATATCAACACTTGAGTACTTAATCAATCCATCTCCCTCAAACCTTAGCCTTCTCTCACTACTACAAAACAGGCCATAGAAGACGCCTCATCACAGATAGTTGTTTGAAACTGTTTGTGATAAAATAATCACAGACGGTTCCAAGACAAACTATCTGTGATATGAACCTATCACAGATGATTTGTAAATACAACCGCCTGTGAAGTATCACAAACGGTTTTTACCACGAACCGTCTGTGATGACTTAGAGTATCACAGACGGTTCTTGCGTAGAACTGTATGTGAAGTATCACAGACGTTTCTGACCATGAACCGTTTGTGATGGCTTAGAGTATCACAGACAGTTCTTGCACATAACCGTCTTTGATATGACACATCATAGATGGTTTAGTTTTGAAACCTACTGTGATATGACTATATCACAGACAGTTCTGTTACGGAACCGTTTGTGACAAGAGGGTCTAGATTTTCTGTGCTAAGTCATCACAAATGGTTCCATAACAGAACCGTCTGTGATATTTTTATATCACAGACAGTTCTGTTACGGAACCGCCTCTGATTACTTCTCACAGAAACCCTATACAACATATCACAGATGACTTATCAAAGACGGTTCTATAGTAGAACCGTATGTGATATTCCTTTATTTAAGAGGAATTGATAGGGTTTGAGCGTCCTTAACTTCGTCACTCTCCTTACTCTCGTGCGCCCCTTCATCTCCCCTGCGGCCGAAGCATCCTCCCCGACGCTGACCGACTACTCCCCTGCCTCCCCGATGCCGACGCCCCTGGTACTCCCGGCCTCCCCGACCCCAACGCCCCTGCTGTACTCCTCGCCTCCCCGACGCCCCTTCTGCGCGACCCCGATGCCCCCGACGCCCCTTCTCCCCGACCACGACGCCCTAAGGTTAGACTTTAAGTTGCGTAAGTATGAGTGTATGACAGTAGATCCATTGGATTAGGTTGGTGGTAAGATGTTCAATATTGTAGATGAGTATATATATACACATTTGATTAGCAAGCCAGTTAGCACGGATTAGCTTAGGTAAGTTGAGGGCTAATGGGGATTGTTAGTAAGTGTTTTACAGAGTAAGATGTTCAATATTGTAGATGAATATATATACATTTGATTAGCAAGACGGGTTTGGTTAGAAATTTCCAGTAGGTTGTCATAATCTAGTGAGCAAAGGCAGGGATAATTGAGTCAGTTCATAAGTTAGACAATACAGGAAAATAAAGGTATAGTCTTTTTATGTATACCTTGATCTGTCATTGTTCTATTAATTTTATTCTATCATTTGTATGGTTATTGATTGCACCCATGTAGCAACTTTAGAGTTGTCAATTTTCATTTTGTTCGAAAGTAGGAATAAAATGTGCTCGACGTTAAACTTTAAGTTGTGTAACACTACTACTGCCGTTCAAGGGTGCTTGTTAATAAATATGCTAACATGGCATATTTATAAGAAAATACCTCGAATTTTCCCCAATTTTTTAAATGTTACATATATCTGATGTTGTTTGCTGAGTAAGACTTCTTTGTCAAGTACAATCCATAGCATTGTAAGTAGTCATTATTATTTTTTGGTATTATGTTTGTATCTTTCTTTAAATATGTTGGACCAAAAAGGCGACTAGAGGGGGGGGGTTGAATAGGAGCACACTCACTTTTTCACAAATAATTGATTCAACAAGATTTTACTCCAGCAGCTATGGAAGCTATGAAGATCAATACACCAGTACAACGGAAGACTAGTATTGAATCCAATTTAACCCCTTAAGCAATACGACAAAAATCAACATAAGCTTAAAACAAATGCACAAAGGTCGACCATTGGTCCCGTGGTCATTGCTAACCCACGGTGAGTCGACGGTGGACTGGCGGTTTGACCGTCGGCCTGAAAAACAGATCAAACAACCCCGATGATGAAGTTGCAAATAGATAAAACTTTTGATCTACCACTCCAAACTCGATGAAACTTGGAACACACCTTCTCTATGATGTCAGGAACCTATTCCAATCGAATATTGTGATAATTCTTGGAAGAACAATGATCCTTTTTCGTTTGATTGAAGAAGGGTTCAAAACCGAGTCAAAATGAAAACTAGATCCAAAATCTTACTCGTGGGTGATTGATGATCAAGATGATCCTAGATATGTTCCCAGATGTCACAGTAAGCTAGATCACATGAAGAATTGAATCAAAAAGTTACGGATCAAAGAATAACTCAAAATCATCAAATATAGAGAAAGAATGCAAAGAGACAAAACTACTAGCCCTTTACAACACACTCTTTCTCATCAGCCGTCTCACCTGTCATGGTTAGCATAAAATAAAAGACAACACAAATGTATTATCCCTATCAACTACTAGGTGATGGAAGGTGGAAACACACACTCTCAAGCGTCTTACCACACTCTTACAAGTGTTCTTACCAACGCAGAAGGTGGTGCAACCGGTGGCTGGTTCGTGATATCGTGTCGAGAGTGTGTATGATTGCAAGAGGGACCTGTTCTGATCAAGAGTGGGTGGAGCTCGGAAGGCACAATATGTAGCAAGGATTAGCAAAAACAACTTGGTTAGCAAAGTTGAATAAGGGTCCAAAGTACCTGTTACGGTTACTAGTCTAAAAAGTGTCCCTAGCTTTAGCACAACACTGATCGATAACAAGGACTAGATACAAAGGATTCAAAGGATGCAAGGCTGGGAGTGGTCGTAGACCAACTAGGGGTGGTCGATTTGCTTCTTCTACTTCTCTCTTTTTTTTGACTGCTGAAACCCAACCGTGGGTTCCTTTTTTTTTACTACAGAAACCCAACCTAGGGTTCCCTTTTTTGCGAATGTGACCTTGACTCAAAACTCTTAAAAAACCCTCTTCTGGGTCTATGGATATATATGGGTCACAAACTTTTTGTAGAAGGCAGGGGTATACAGGTAATTAAAACATACTCTCTCTCTGAACTTTGGCTAGCTCCGTTCGGCTATGGAAATTCTTCTCGGACTTTGTGTGGCAGGCACGATAAGATGAGTGCGTGGGGTGTCTGAGAGCAACAAGAAACAATAGAGGGTTGTCAGGGCGGAAACGAGTAGATGGTCGAACCCGAGTAGGTGGTCGAATTCGAGTAGGTGGTCGAATCCGACTAGGTGGTCGAACACGAGGAGGTGGTCGAAAAAGGGGGGGTTGTTCGAGTAGGTGGTGGCGCGGCCAGGATGGATGGTGGCACAGTGGGCGACGGTGTTGACTAGAGACCAAGAACACGACTCTAAACCAGCAACACGACTTAGACAAAGGACATCAATTTAACAACGCGAAACAAAGAACGGAAATTGCAAAGGCACAATGGGTGATGGGACAGCCGAAGAACACGACGAACAAAAAAAAAATTTGTGGGGTAATTTTCTGGAGCTTTAGGACGATGGAAAACAACTAATCTAAAAGGGAAAATTGTGATTACCTAACGGACAACTTTTGCTCTCATAACAACTGATAAGTCTGTGGCCTAAACTTCCGAAAGGTATTGATTAGTCGATTGTGGAGATCTCGACGTTGATAATCCAAAGGCTTCGACCAAACAGATCGAACCCCTCGCAATCACTACACCACTACTCCGATGGTTATTAACCATGCCGAACGCGGTTAACCTCGCCAAGAAGGCTATCTCCTGCATGCGAATCGAGAACACAAGCAAGAAAGTAGAAGATGCAATCTGATATTGTATTGCGAATATAGATGAAGCTCACAATGTAGGGCTCGACAACCGAACGTGCGGCGAGACTGCTAAGCAGAATATTCTAAAAAAAATCCACCCTAAACTATGACAGATACTATATATATAGGGGGACGTGAAGAGGTCGACCTACGGTTTGTGCGGCCATGGAAAGAGACGTACACAACCTGGGCTCCGACCTCGACACGCTTACAAGGCCCTATTAGGCCTAAAACGGTGACACAGTACCTTATTCACTATTCATGTCACGTATCTCCGCTAGAAGACGTGGTCGTAGGACTGGTCCTAGGGTGGTCTTGAGGAGTCCATGCTATCTCTGGTCGTAGATTGTGTCCAACAAGTACCGTGCTCGCTTCTCTAGTCGTAGATTGCTCCCAACGAGTCCTGGCTCGTCGAGTACTGGTGAAACTGGTCGTAGGACTGAGGAAGCCTCTCACAAAGGAGAGGAGCAAGAAGGGTAAGGTCGTGGATTGCACGTTATTAATACTTTCCAGTCTAAGAAGAAGTGCAAAAGACAACATGAGACACACCTCGCCATTGCATGCACAGAGGATCCACAGCTATTAGTTGCACTCATGGATGTGAACAGCCTAGTAGCAACCCCCATCACCCTCCTTTGGACATTGCAATGGCCGCAGCTATAGTTGCCCAAGAGGAGAAGATCGCCGTGAAGTAGATTCAGGCAAAAGTTTCTACATACTTCGCTGATTCGATCTAGTGCACGCATTGCACCTAGATATTTTTATAGACACTTGTAGTTTATGATTATGATGGATCATTGAATTAATTTATTTTTTGAATAATGGTTGTAAACTCTAGGAGAGCAAAATCATTAAATCCTTACGATAAGTCCTGCAAGGTCTTATTTTTCCTGTATTTATAATAGCAAGTTATATTCTGGTATTTGAAGTATCAAAACGCGTGTGGCGTCCTATGGAGGAAAAGTGCTTAGCGGATAGCGGTACAACAAATACCACCTTGAGAGAGCGAAATTTTTCGGTCGATCGGTAAGAATCTTGGTAGTCTTACAAAAATCGCGAACAACGATACGTTATAATAGGCTCGAGAAGAGCCATAATTATACTCTTGATATACACAACTTTGGTCATTGAAGCCTTGTTGTACCCAGAATCGACTATAACTCTCAAGGACATTCGCGATAACGGTTTCCACGTAGAGACTGAAAAAGAGTATGGTAAGGAATACTTGCTCATTACAAAGTGTGAAGAAAGTGAAAAAGGTACTAGAAAAACTTACTTCATATGAAATTGGTCTATACTACACTAATATCAAAGCACACAAGCTTATCTTCGTCACGAAAACCACTTTTAGAAGCTTTGAACTTTTACGTCTCTAGCATGATATATTAGGCCACCCCGATCTTAGGATGATGAGAAATATAATTAACAATTCACAGGGACATAATATCGATGTAAAGAATTTCTCGAATCAGGAAAATTTTGTGTGCCCCGCATGTACCACCAAGAAATTAATTACGTGACCTTACATCGCGAAAGTGAAGGATGAAATCCTGCATTCATAAAGCGTATCGAGGAGACATTTGCGGTCCTATACATACACGTCGGGACCATTTAGGTATTTTATGATGCTCATCGATGCTTCCTCAAAATGGTCGTATGTATGTTGTCTACGAGAAACCACGCTTTTACAAAGCTAATCTTACAGATAATTAAAATTAGAAATAATTTCCTTGATCATCATGTGAAGTCTATCAGAATAGACAACGTCAAAGAATTTACTTCGAAGACATTTGATGATTTTTGCATGGCAATGTGAATTAAAGTTGAGCATTCCGTACCGCATATCCACACCCAAAATGGACTAGTAGAATTGTAATTTACCAACTACATGTTGGGGACACGCGACAACTCTCATCAATTTTAGATATCGGCATATAACATCCATTCACCTATGCAACTAGCGCAAGGGTCAATACCAAAAATTTCTCATCTTTGAAGATTTGGTTGCAATGTTTATGCACCTATACTACCATCACAGCGAATTGCAATGAACCCTCTCCGAAAGTCTGGGATATACGTTGATTATGAGACAACATCCCTAATCAAGTATTTGGACCCCATGACTAGAAACTTGCATGTAGCCCGCTTCGCTGATAGCATATTTGATGAGGATTATTTTCCATCATTAGGTGGGAGGAAATCAACCCCTTGATAAAAAAAAATATCAGAAAATAGAGATGTTCAGAAGATAATTGAAGTCTAGACGATAATTGAAGTCCATAAGATAATTGATTTGCAAGCATTAGCGAATCAACTACCTGACCACTTTAGTGAATTGAAGAGCGTTACCAAGTCGCATGTGCTTGCACGCAATGCACCAGAGAGGCTTGAAATACCGATGAAGATATCCCTAATCCCGTCCTAAGGCCTCAAAAATGACGAAAACTCCAGCCCTTCGAATCCGAAGTAACGTGAAAAATGATAAGAAGGACTTGACACAGCCGATCATCGAAGTTCCCCGGAACCAGAAGGGGAGTTAGTTGAGACCTAGCACTAGTATGGAACCTTCAGAAAAGACATACTGGATTTGAACATCCCCATGAAGGAAGACATCAACATGGATGTGCACATATATCGGAGCTGAAAAACTAAAGGGACTTGCCCCTGTAATTATAAGCAGCAGTGAGCAAGTAGAAGTATTAAAAGAATCGCCCTATGAAGAAATAGCTATAAATTATGTGATCATAGGGGAATCTATGAATAGGATAACAACCAATGTCGACATTTATTTTGCAAAGAAAATTACCATAATCATCGATCTTGATTCAGAGCCTGCATCGCTCGCTGAATGTAAGAAAAGATCAGATTGAGAAGATTGAAAGAAGGCAACAGAAGTAGAATTATTATCTCTGAATAAAACAGAGGTTTTTGGGCCTGTAAGCCGCACGCCTCCCCATATGCACCCCATAGGGCATAAGTGGGTATTCGTTCAAGCAAGGCTCGTTGCACAAGGTTTCACTCAACGACCAAGAGTCGATTATGAAGAAACATATTCCCTAATCATAGATAGAACTACCTTTAAATATTTAATCTCAATAGCAGTAAACTTGAAATTAGAAATGAAATTGATGCATTTGGTAATAGCATACCTTTATGGAAATTTGGATTCGGTCATTTATACGAAGGTACCTGAATGTATCCTTGTTCCGAATCAAGACAGAGTAAATGAAAATATGTACAGAGTGAAACTCAGAAAGTCACTGTACGAACTCAAGCAATCAGGCAGGATGAGGTATAATCTCTTGAAGCGATTTTCTATGCAAGAAAGGCTACACTAACAATGTGAATTGTCCATGTGTATTTATACGACGATCCCATGATGGATTTTGTATAATCTCAATGTATGAAGATGATCTGAACATCATTGGAACCCGGGAAGGTATTAAGAAAGCAAGCTCTTACCTGGAGTCAGAGTTCGAAATGAATGATTTAAGTAAAACCAAATATTGCCTAGGCTTGCAGCTTGAGCATACCCTTGAAGGAATTTTAGTACATCTGTCAACCTACACTTAGAAGGTGTTAGAAAGGTTTTGTTTTGAAAAGGCATACCCTTCGAAAGTGCCGATGGTCAGGAGATCCTTACATCATGACAAGGACCCATACAGACCTAGAAAAGAGGGGGGTAAATCCTGGGATCGAAATTCTCATACTTAAGTACAATAGAAGCACTCATATACTTATCAAACTGTACTAGATCGGACATTGCATTTGCCGTGAACCTATTAGCAAGGTATAGTGCAGAACCTACCAAAGGCATTGGCAGGGAATAAAGTACATCTTCTGATACCTCCAAGGAAGCAAAGACCTTGGTTTGTTCTCTGAAAAAACCAAGACACATCTATGAATGGCTATGCAGATCTGGGTACCTATCAAATCAGCATACAACCAAGTCGCAAATATGCTATATATTCCTATATGGTGGGCGCAATTTCATGGAAGTCGTCTAAGCAAAGTCTTGTATCAACTTCGACGAACCACTCGGAAATCATAGCACTGTACGAGGCCTCACGAGAATGTGTTTGGCTTTAGCGGATGATTCACCACATCCAACAGTCGTGTGAATTGAATACCGCGCAAGCTCCACTATTATCTATGAATATAATGCAGTTTGTATTGCACAAGTGCAGATAGGTTATGTGAAGAGTCATCTCACAAAGCATATCAACCCCAAGTTCTTCTATGCTTATGAATTGCAAAAGATGGACGGAATTAAAGTACTGCATACTAAATCATGTGAAAATCTTGCAGATTTATTCACTAAGTCACTTTCAGCATCTAGCTTTGAAAGGTGCATACGTGGAATTGGAATGATAAGACTTAGAGAAGTGCAGAATTCAGGGGATAATATCTACGAACTCATTATTGAAACTTGATCACGAAGATCGAGTACACAAAGAGTAAATCTTGGAGATTAAATGAAATTGGGTGGATTGTACTCTTTTTCCCTTGACAAGTTTTCCTAAATTTTCTCAGCTAAGATTTTTAATGAGGAAATTCATGCGACACAGCAGAACCTGTATCATGTACTCTTTCTCCAAATTTTTCCCACTGGGTTTTTCTAGAGTTTTGACGAGGCATAAACATGTGGGATGGGTGCCCAAGGGGGAGTGTTGGCCCATGTATGGGTGCCCCATCCAAAAGGCTAGTAGGGTCTGTAGACCATAAATAGGGGGTGCTAGTCATTGTAAAAGGCTGATCACTTGAAGAGCAATAAAGAGAAGCAAGAAGTCCCCTACATCTCTGTGTTCAATCTACAATTCTGTTCTTGTGTTCTTGCATTGTTTGATGTGATTCTATATTTGTCTACGAGGTGATCATTCGGACTGGACTCGCCAGCAACGGTTCCTAAACAGACATATCCATTAATATGGAGAACTACCTGTCAGCGAGCAAGCGCAGACACTAGGCCACTAGGGCGTGCTACGCAACCGAGCATGTTCTCTCTCCTTCCATTTCAGCATGTGCTGGCACTTGCCAACCATAGATGGCCAATAGTGCTAGGGAAGGACCCACCACTAAATTTTAGGTAGAGCAGAGTCGCAAACGTGAACCAAAGATCCTTGGTTGCCTTGTCTCACCGGCTCACCACGCCACGCGCTAGGCGGCTCGAGTCCCACGGTTCTTCTTCTGCGGCCTCGCGTCACCCTTAGCCGCCACGCGCCGCCGCCGCACGCTTGGTTAGGGTTCAGGGAGGAGAAGACTGAGGCCCCCCGTTCGGGTGTCCCCCCTTGCGCCCGCGACCTCGACCACGGCCGCGGCCTCCTTGCCTTCCCCCTTTCGGGGGGGGGGGGAGGGGGGGTTGTCTGCCATTTAAGTGGTACACACCCTACCGCTTCCAGCGGTAGTCGTTGCCCTATGGTTTGGTAATCACCCCTGTGGCGGTGGCTGCGGGGTCCTCCTTCCCGGGCAGATCGGTGGGTGGTGGCACCGGGATGGTCGGCGCTTGGTAGTACTCGGCAGCCTTCGGATGGCCTTCATGCCTCCTCTGGGGCCTCCCCGAAGGTATGCCTGGTGCCCTCCGGGGGCCCCTAGCCGCGCCTCCGGCTGTAGGCCCTCGTGGGCCTCCTAGTGGCCTCTTGCGCTCTTCGAGGCCCGAAGGCATAATTAGTACCCTCAGGAGCCCCTGGCCGCGCCTTCAGCTCAACCCTCTTGGGCCTCCTGGTGGCCTTCGTGCGCCCTTCAGGAGGGCTGAAGGCTTGCTTGGTACCCTCGGGGGCCCCTTGCCGCGTCTCCGGCCCCTTGCCGCGTCTCCGGCCCATGGCCCTCGGGGAGCCTTCTTGCGGTCTCCACCGGGTCGTTGGGGCCGGTGGGCCGCTCCCTACGACACATATAAAATAAAAAGTGAACGAGCATGTTATAATTAAGGGAAATATTGGTGATTCCATTGTGATTAATTATAGATGCCCTCATCCATAATCCATATATAGAGCAAAAGGCATTCAGGTAATTCTAACCCTGTAAGTTTAGATATGATCACTGATATATTGCTCTTTTTGAGCTACTTGTTTTCAACTGGCGTGTCTGGATCAAATTTGTAGAAGTTGACATACTCTACATCCAAGAGATGTTAACATGTTGTAATTTATTTTGTAGAACAGCTCTGAACATATGAACCCATACCAATATCATAAACATTTAGCCCTCTCAAAGGACTAGTAATTTTGTTTCTCAGCAAAAATTTGGTAACAGTGCTGTATGCAAACCGAAATTATTTTTATTGAACGCTAGTGAATAGACATACGGTAGGATCCATTAAGGAAAAATATCAATGGCAGAGCTAGAAATGCGTGAGCTGTAGTGATGGCTACAATACAATCCTTTGGCAACTTTGGTTAAAAGGAAAAAAAATCTTCAATATAAGGACTAATAAGGCTACAGAATGGTGGATTGCTTATCTGATATAAGCCTGTAACCGTACAATCTGTCGAATTTACTTTTGTTTTTGGTTGTGACGATGGCCAACCTGTAAATTTAGCAAGCTCCTGCTATTGTTTTTTAAGCTGATTCATATACCTTGTCAGCTTCCCATTCTTCACTGCTTTTGATAGCATAAATAGCTAACTGATAGCTTCTGTTATATGTGATTTCTGATACATTTCACATGAACAAATTGTACATCCATGTTTGTTCAAAGTGGATTTTTTCAACCGTGCATTTGCAATGTCAAACTATCATGGTATTGAAGTCTTTCCAGTGTATTTTTTTTTATTTTGTTCTCCAGATCTGCAGCAACGCACAGAAGTGCTCCTAGTGGCACTCTATTGTCGGCATTACTATTAAACAACAATGAATATCAGTAGTAAGGATGTGTAGACTTGAACTTGGAATAATACTCTTCTAAGTCTCTAACAGATGATTGTCAAGACAGACTGCTCAGTTATAGCATGCTGCGTTGCATAATATCTTCTTCTTTTTTTGACCAGAAGCCAAACGGTCTTGCTTTTATATACATATAAAAAGAAAACAAGGTTCACTCTGGGGACACCAGCTTACAAGAATAATATATTCTTATCTTGTCATGCAGCCATGCCAGTTTACACATTTTATTTCCTCTGATCATGAACACTGCATTATGTTTGTCTACAGGTTTATAGGCTGATGGATTATCTAGCTTTCTTATTTGATCTTATAGACATGAAAGCAGCCAAGGAAATCAAGCAATTAAGGGCAAGGAGTGTTAGAGTTGATCTCGGGCATTTGGCCCAACGGCCAAATGCCCAACCCCTGATCGCGCCCTGATCAGGGGCGCCCAGCCCATTAGGCTGGCGGGCCCCTGTCGCCAGCGCCATATAAAAGGAGGTGGGAGCCGGGGCGGCACGCACACCAAGGTTGATCGTGCCGCCGCCAAAACCCCACCCAAAAACAAACCCTAGACTGATCCAAAAGGGGGCGCTGTAGCGACGGGAAGTCTACCGCCGCCTACCGAGCCTCGCGGCCTCGCCTCCACCGGGATCGACTACATTTGTCTCTGCCGACTACCGGGCCTCGCCTCCACTCGGGATCGTCCACCGACGGCTCTACTACTACATAGCCGCCATGACTACCCCTCCTCTTCATCCGACGGTAAACCCGAAACCCCGAATCCATAATCTCTCTCGGTTACCCTCAAGAACATCATGAACCCAGATCCAAAGAACAGAGATCTAACTCTAGATCTAACAATGGTATCAGAGCCACAACGGCAAAGATCCAAAAAGAAAAGTTTCAAAGAGATCAAAAGATTCAAAGAAACGAAACCCTAGCTCGAACCGGAAACCCTAGATCTATCAACTTACAGAGTAGGGAGGGTGGGCGAGCCATGTGCTCGCCAGGGCCCCAAAACGGTCCGGGATCTCGGGACCGGTCGAGGATGCGAGCGATCTTGTCGCGCGCGTCCACGGAGAACGAGCCGCCGACGCGGAGCCGCTCGACGGTGCCGCGCTCAGATTCTTCGTTTTCTTCCGCGAGAGGGAGATGCGAAGCGAGAGAGACGAAAGAGAAATGGGGATTAGGGTTTCCCGGGGCGCCGCGCGGTCGCGTCTTTTATACCGCCGAGATTGACGCTCAGCCGTCGATTGATATCAACGGCTGAGATCGCATCTACGCGGGGGCGAGCCGGCGGTGGTTTTGGTCTGTGGAATCGGTAGTCGGATGTGAATCCGACGGCCGCTAATCAACCTAACGGCGGCGTGGACCGGCCGAAGTCAAAGAACGGGCCGAGGCACGATGAATGGGCCAAATGGGCGGTTTAAGCGAGAATTCAGCCGGTTTTGAACAGTTTTTTCGGCCGGTTTAAACAGTAACTCTGAAAATTGATTTAATTTATTTTCAAAAGTATTTTTGAGTGAATTTCAATAGAAAAATTGTATAAAATCTCTGTAAATTTTGCACCAACGTGTTATTATTTCCAGAGATTAAAATGTATAAAGTTATAATGCTTCTGATAATGAATTATTTTTAATAATTACAGTTTCCGCTGCAAAAGTTAAATATTGATAATTCTTTTAATTAAATTCGAACCAACGAGAGAATTTAATTTTTAAGAATTTATTGAGAATTATGATATTGTTATTTTCTGACCAAAGTTGATAATAACAGTATTATAATTTTAATTGATGTTTTATGCATTGTTTCTATTTCTGTCCAACGGTGATATAGATTTAATGTATAATTGTTTTAATTGTATGTCATATTTTTTGACCAACGTTGGAAATAAGGCATATAATTTTATTGTTACGTTCTCACTTTATTTGATCTAAATTTTCAGGAGGATACAACTTGATGAGTTGTATCAGAGAAATACCCACTCTGAAAGGTGACAATTATGGAGAGTGGAAGAAAAAGATAGACTTAGCGTTTATCTTAGTTGAGGTGGGTGGGTCCTCACTACAAGACGACTCCACCGAGCCTACGGCACCGGTGGGGTCAAAATGAGGATGATCTTGCTTGGCGTAAAAGACAGAGAGATCATGCTCCTTACGGATGTCTTATGACCTAGAGCATAAGAATGGACCACGACCAACAAGAAATGTATGGTCGTGATAAAGAATACGATTGAGCACGCAATTGTGGGCTCAATCATGATCGTGACACCGTCACGAATACCTTGATAAAATAAAGAGTCGTTCATGGCTCTTCAAAGACATATGCAACACGGTGATTAAACGACTTTGTGTAAAGGTATTCTGGTGGTGGGATAAGAGAACACATATTGAGGATGAGCAACTTGGCATCCAAGCTTAAACCAATGGATTTGGCACTCAAGGATGAGTTCCTTATTCACTTGATTTTTGCTTCATTGCCAGAAAAGTTTGACACTTTTGTTGTCAATTACAATATGCAGCCCGATAAATGGGACTTAGAAAAATGCATAGCAATGTGTGTTCAAGAGGAGGAAAGAATTAAAACCTCACATGGTGGATCTATCAACTATGTGAAGGATAACAAGAAAAAGAACTTCCACAGTACCTCCTTCTCAAGAAACAAGGGAAAAGCCTCTGTCCATCAGCCTCAACAGAATAAATTTGCTGTAGACAAAGATCAGTGCCTTCACTGCAAGAAGACAGGACACTACAAGAAGAAGCATCACGATTACTTAAAGATGATAATGGCAAAGAAAGGTGAGAACATTATTACATTCATAAATGAATGCTTGTATGTACAATATTCGAAATCCACTTGGTGGATTGACTCAGGAGCAACTGTTCATGTTGCTAATTCCTTACAGGGATTCCGTTCGACGAGGACTACGCAAAGAAACGAAAGATGCATTAAAGTCGTAAATGGAGTCCAAGCGAAGTTGAAGTGTTGGCGATCTTTCATTAGAGTTAGCTAATGGCTCCAATCTTTACTTAGAGATGTTCTTTTTGTTCCTCTTACAGAGGAATTTGATTAGCGTTTCCAATTTGGACAAAGATGGTTATGATTGTAATTTTGGAAATGGCAAGTCGAAATATTATTTAATAAAGAATGTGTTGGTCTTGCCATATTACAAAATGAGCTTTATTTGTTATCATTGTGTGATGATGTGAATGTCGTATCTTCGATAATGAGAACGTCGCGTGCAGAAAGTGATGAATCCTCGTCTCACGAATGTAAATGTAAAACGAAGAGAACTCATAATGAATCGTCGAAATTATGGCTTCGTCGTTTAGGCCATATTTCGAGGGGAGAATAGAAAGACTAGTTAAGAATGAAATTCTTCCTCTATTAGAGTTCTCGGACTTAGAACAATGCAGAGAATGCATTAAAGGAAAATATGTAAAGAAAATTAAGAAAGGCATAAAAAAGAAGCACAGAGTTCTACAAATTGTTCACACAGACATTTGTGGTCCCTTTCCGTGAAAAGTGTGGATGGTTATGACACGTTCATAACATTCACAGATGACTACTCCGTTATGGATATATTTATCCAATCAAAGAAAGAAATGAAGCCTTGGATAAATTCAAAATATTTAAGGTGAAGTTGAAAACCAACACGATTTAAAGATTAAGATAGTTCGATCCGATCGTGGGGAGTACTACTGATCGACATACCCCATATGGACAAGTTCTGGACCTTTGCTAGGTTCTTACGGGAAAATGGCATAGTAGCCCAAGATTCTACACCGCGAACCTCGGCCAAAATGGAGTAGTGAAAGACGCAACTGCACTCGATGGATATGGTGCGAAGCATGATGAGCTACTCCACACTCCCATTGAGTTTATGGATGGAGGCGTTAAAAACCGCCATTCATATTCTCAATAGAGTGCCTAATAAGTCGGTGCCCAAAACACCGCACGAGTTGTGGATGGGAAGAGTTCCTCACTAAACCACTTACGTGTGTGGGGAGTCCTACTGAGGCCAAAGTATTTAACCCAAACCTTGGGAAGCTAGACCCCAAAAATGAAGTTGCCATTTCATTGGCTACCCCGAAAAGTCAAAAGGTTTTCGCTTCTACTTGTCTGCACGGATATACAAAGTTTGTAGAAACGAGACACGCTGTCTTCTTAGAGGATGAAATGATGAGGGGGAGCATGGTAGCTCGAGAGATTGATCTTGAAGAGAAGCGGGTATATGTGCCCACTCCGATGATTCAAGAGCCACTCTTCTCACTACTGCTTTGTCATTGCCGCACCGACGGTACAAGATCTTGTGGTGCGGCAAGACTGTTATTGTTCCTCCCGTGGCAACATTGAATGAGAATGAGGAACCACATTCTTCAGATCCTATAGAACCCATTGCCACAAATGAGGGGGAGCAACAAAGAATTTCAAGCAGAAGATGTACCAAATGTGGAGGCCTGAGGAGGTCTCAAAGAGTAAGAAGATCGGCTATTTCTGATGATTATCAGATTTATCATACAGAAGAATTTCAAATGGAGGATGACCCCACCTCATTTGAAGAAGCCATGAGAAGCGAAAATTCTTCAAAATGGCTTAAGGCCATGGAAGAGGAAATGAGGTCCATGAAGACTAATAAAGTGCAGGACTTGGAAATTGTTCCTAAAGGAGCCAAAAAAGAGGGTCAAATGGGTCTACAAAACAAAACTCGACTCCCAAGGGAATGTAGAAAGATACAAAGCGCGACTTGTGGCAAAAGGATTTACACAAAGAGAAGGGATTGATTACAATGAGACATTTTCTCCAGTCTCATGTAAAGATTCCTTCAGAATCATAATGGCATTAGTAGCACATTATGATTTAGAGTTACATCAGATGGATGTAAAGACGGCATTTCTTAATGGGGATTTGGAGGAAAATGTTTACATGGCACAACCAAAAGGTTTTGTCATGGAAGAAAATGAAAGAATGGGATGCCGCCTAAAGAAATCAATTTATGGGTTAAAGCAAGCTTCAAGACAAGTGGTACTTGAAGTTTGTGATACAATAAGAAAATTTGGGTTTAAAGAGAATGTAGAAGACAAGCGTGTCTATACAAAGTTTAAAGATGGGAAATTTATCTTCCTAATCCTGTATGTGGATGATATCCTACTGGCTAGTAGTGATGTCAGTCTACTACTGGAGACGAAGAGATTTTTGTCCTCAAACTTTGATATGAAAGATCTTGGTGAAGCTTCGTTCGTTCTAGGGATCGAAATTCACCGGGATAGAAACAAAGGGATATTGGGACTATCACAAAAGACATATGTAGATAAAGTCTTAAAGAAATTTGGGATGCATAAATGTAGTCCTTCACCGCACCTATAGTCAAGGGCGCATGATATGGGGATTTTCAATGCCCCAGAACCAAGATGAGATCGATCAAATGAAAGCGGTTCCATATGCTTCGGAAGCTTACGGTATGCTCAAGTGTGTACACGCATACGACTTAGCTTTTGTTACGGGTTACTTGGCGATTCGAGCAATCTCGAATAGAACATTGAAATTGATAAAGAAAGTCTTGCGTTATTTGCAAGGAACAAAAGGCCTCATGATGACATACTGTAAGATCGATTTACTCCATATAGTGGGGTATCTGATTCGATTTTGCGGAGATGATAGAAAGTCGACATCCGGATATGTCTTCTCTCATTGGAGGAGCTATATCGTGGAAAAGCTCAAAGCAAACCGTCACTACATCGCCCACAATGTATGCCGAGTTTGTAGCATGTTATGAGGCTACAGGCGGTGAACGGCTAAAGAAGTTCATACCGGTTTAAAAGTGGTTGACGACATCAATAGACCACTTAAGTTGTCTGCGATAATGAACCCCATGATAATGTATGCCCACAACAATAAGTCAAGTGGTGCTGCCAAACACATTGACATAAAGTACTATGTTGTGAAAGATAAAGTTCGGGATCAAATTATAAGTCTTGAGCATATAAGTACCGCAAAGATGTTAGCGGATCCGCTTACTAAAGGCTTACCACCCAACGTGTTCAGAGAACATATAGCCGGCATGGGTTTAAGGGAAAGCCTATGATTCCTGGACTAAAAGATGGCCCAAAAGATTAAAGTAACTATTTCAGAACAGGGAGGTGTATTGTAGCTGTTGAATCTATCGGCGATTGACCGTGACGATGAGACACGTTCTATGCACCAATTTGTAATGGAATGAATAAAGTCAAAAGTAATTAAAGATAAAGCACAGATTGAGATCAAGGGGGAGAATGTTAGAGTTGATCTCGGGCATTTGGCCCAACGGCCAAATGCCCAACCCCTGATCGCGCCCTGATCAGGGGCGCCCAGCCCATTAGGCTGGCGGGCCCCTGTCGCCAGCGCCATATAAAAGGAGGTGGGAGCCGGGGCGGCACGCACACCAAGGTTGATCGTGCCGCTGCCAAAACCCCACCCAAAAACAAACCCTAGACTGATCCAAAAGGGGGCGCTGTAGCGACGGGAAGTCTACCGCCGCCTCTACCGACTACTGCCGGCCTCGCCTCCACCCGGGATCGACTACCGCTGTCTCTGCCGACTACCGCCGGCCTCGCCTCCACTCGGGATCGTCCACCGACGGCTCTACTACACGCAAGCCGCCATGACTACCCCCTCCTCTTCATCCGACGGTAAACCCGAAACCCCGAATCCATAATCTCTCTCGGTTACCCTCAAGAACATCATGAACCCAGATCCAAAGAACAGAGATCTAACTCTAGATCTAACAAGGAGAAGACAGTGTCTGTGTTGCAAGGTAAAGCGCGGCAGACTACTCCGGCTACTCTCGCGGCACTAGCAGGACAAGCCTCCACAAATCTCCACACTCCAAAGATTTGAGGAATTGCTTCCTTGTAAGTTGTGGCGGTGACATTCTTCTCCTCGGTGGATATGGTTCATCTGGATGCCTGCTACAATGTGCCCAAAGAAGAGTGCACCTCGGCAAGAATTGCGGGCACGACGACACATGCTTAATCCTGCGCTTCCATTTGCATGATGCGCTTTTGGCAAACACCACGAAGGCTTAGGAGAAGATACGAGAGGGCGGTGACCAGAGCTCCGCCATGGCGCCAAGCCGTCGTCGAAGAGGAGGCCCGTGCATGAGCGCCTGGGTGCGTGGTGATAAGCTAGACGAGGATGGCGTCCGGGCTCCGTGGCGATGTTTTCGCTACGGTTTAAAAAAATTCGGATGTTGCTGATAGGGGCTTCTGCAAGCAGAATCAAGTTTTTTAATTTTTTGGACGAAAATTCTGAAAGCATAGTTGAATTTTTGCTTTTACGGCGAAATTCTACGAAATCTTGCGAAATTTTGCGAAATTTCTACGAAATTTCGCATCAACAATGCAAAGAGACATATTATCGAATAAAGAAATATAATCTCAAGTGCTCTACTTTCATGATCTCAAACAGCCATCTATTACAAATCAATAAACAAAATAACTAACAACCTCCACTCCCATCAGTCAAGTTATTAGTTTATTACATGGTAAGCAAAGACACATGAAGTTATTATCTCAAAATAACCGTCCATCAACGCATTCCTCCAGTGCCAAGGCTCTCGGTGATCAGTAATGCCCCTTCATAGAGCAAGAAGTTGAAGCGACAAGCACCTCGGTGACACGGTTTCAACTATCGTCACAGGAACTAGAGAAGAAAGTATCAAGGCACAGATATGTCAATCAGAAATGTTAAGATGACTACTAGGTAACGACAACAGGTAAGTAATAGGAGTCCCTTAAGAAAATCTGTGGATATCGTGAGGATATGTGCACGATCTTAGAATGATGAGTCAATTGGCAATGGCGTTGTTGGTTTACAAAATCTCACATTTTCGGTTTTACTTCAAGGCTGTAAGACCACAGACAGTTTGACCGGTGGCTCGGGCGGTCAGACCGCCCGTGGAAGAGGTTTGACCAGCCGTGGTGGCCAGTCCGACCGGTATTGGCTAAAAGTGGTTTTTGGAGCTTATCCAAAAATAGGTTGTGTAGGCAAGTGAGGGGAGTCTCCTGGATGTGGTCACATAATTTTTGGAGCTCCCAGTCAAAAGTTCTATTCATTTGGAAATTCGAAGGTTTGGATTTTGAGATGGAATTTTGGCTAAGTCTTTTCTAGCGGTCCGACCGTTGTTGGAACCGGTCCGACCGCCTCGAAATCGGTCGGACCGGTGATGTGGGGCGGTCAGACCGCCGATCACTTGAAGCTTGGCCTTGTTGGCATTGTTGTGTATTGATTGTGTTTATTGTATGAACTTCAATGCTTTATTTTTGCATATTGCATTGTGGAACTAACGTGGGTAAAGTTGTGAAGAACTTGTTCCTGAGACGATTTGTTTGTCCTGTTGTGCGGTGGCTTGTGTCAACGACGCCAGCGGTAAGGTGGATCGGGACTACGCTTGGAGAGCCGAGGTACGAGCGATCATGGATGCCGGGAGGTCGTGTGACTCAAGCATGGTGCGAATGGGCAAGATGGATCGAGCGGGTAGTTCAGATGCTTTGGTTGGATCAGGCGGTGCGAAAGTCGGTGCAAGTCTCTAGGAGGTTCCGATGGGATTCGGACAGGCGAGACTTGGCGACGTGATGAGAGCCGCTGATCAACCTACATGTTGTGAAGCAGGCGAGTGCTTCAACAGTTATGTGTGAGTGGGTCCCATGTGTGTGTGGGCCTTCATGGGAGCCCATTAGTGGAAACCCTAGGCCTCTCCTATAAATAGAAAGGGGGGAGAGGAAAAACCTCCCAAGCATTCATTTCAGCCCCTCTTCCTTTTTCTAGGGTTTGGAGAGGAGAGGAGAGGAGAAGCTAGGTTTTGGAGAGATTGTATGTGTGCTCTTTGTTGAGCTCTTGTCCTACTTGTTGGAGTGGCTTTGTAAGCATCTTGTGAGATCAATCAATCTTGTGATGCTTGCTTGAGAGATCATTTGTCTCCTTTGTGTTCTTCTCTCTTTTGATGAATTTGGTGCTTCCTTGATTCAAGTGGTTAAGCTTGGTCTCTTGACCTATTTTATCTTGCTTTGATGAGTGGGAATATTCCTAGAATGAATATTCCTAGAATCATCTAGACCATCAACCCCCACAAGCAAGTCTTGAATCAAAGATTTTCATATTTCTAGGGTTTGTGCACTTCTTTGGTAAAACCTTGAGAGATCGATTCTACGAAGTGGATCTGGAGGATCGTCGCTAGAAATAGGTCTCTAATATCCTTAGGGTGGTGTGCTCCAAATTTGGTCAAGTTTCATTGGTTGAATCAAAAGTTGGACCAAATTTCATTTTGGGTTTGGGCATTATTTTTCAGTACTGGACTAAATCGGTCTGACCGGTTTTTCAACGGCAGTCCGACCGCCCGCTTTTCAGACCGCCCGGTAGTGGCAGGTCGAACCGATTTCCAACTGTCCGACCGCCAGTTAGTAGCCGGTCCGACCGCTCGTTAACCGTCGGTCCGACCGCCATCTCCATGACCGACCGCCCGATGTCGAACCGGACCGGTGAGATCATTTCCCCACATTTGTGTCGTGTGGTTGAGGGGGTTATCGAATTCAGCACAAGGCTTCCTCTGTGCGCTTACTGATCTTCTTAGCTTTCATAGCTAAAGGAGTAAAGTTCATGTTGAATTTGATTAAGGCGGAGAAATTTGAGAAAGCGCCTATTCACCCCCCCTAGTCGCCTTTGCGGTCCTACAAGTGGTATCAATGCCGGTTAGCTCTTCTCATAGATCTTAACCGGTCTTTGGAGCCATGGCGACTGACAAGTACTCAACCAAGCTATATATTTTTGATGGAGTTGATTTTGCATATTGGAAGGCCCGAATGCAGGCCTATATCGAGGCTCAAGGGCACGCTATTTGGCTTAAGGTAAAGAACCCTTATGTCGTGCCAGCCAATGACGATATGATCACTCTAGATGTGGAGGCCAACAGCAAGGCTCGGAATTTCTTGATCCAAGGCCTTAGTCGATCTGAGTTTGAGCGTGTTGCTCACTTGCGGTCTGCTCATGAGATTTGGCGGACTCTTTGTGACTATCACGAAGGGTCCACTGCGATCAAGGAAGTGAGACGAGAACCACCAAGAAAGTATACTCTAAGATCGAGCAAAGGCACAGTGAGTCTTTGGATGAGTGTGTGGGAAGATTTTCTAAGATTCTTCATGATCTCGCGTTGTTGACTGGTTTTTTTCGAGTGCGAAAATGCACCTGACTTTTGGGTGCTCTTGATGTGAAGTTCTGGGGAATGAAGATCACTTCCATCAATGACAACACTGTCATGAGTGAGCTTACCATGGATAAGCTATACTCGAGGTTGAAGACGCATGAGATTGATTTTATCTCGCGTCTCCCAAGAAGCAGTCGATGGCATTAGTGGTCGACAAATCCAAGGGTTGTTCTTCCGAGTCTTTCGATTATAGCTCATCTGGTTTTCCTTATCCGCTTTACACTCTTTGAGCGATGAGCAACTTGAGAAAGCGCGAGGATGATTTAGCCTCCTATCCACCAAATTCACGAGCTTACAACAAGGTGAGGAATAGGAGGAGAAGTGGACCTATCACATGCTTGAGTGTGGTGAGCCAAACCACATTCGTTCAGTGCCCCAAGCTAAAGGGCAAGGAGGAGAAGGAGACACGAAGACATCCCCAAGAGAGGGATGCAAAACCCAAGAAGACAAACTATCGCAAGTTTGTCAGCCGGGTCCTTGCCGCTATAGAAAATGTGAACATGAGTGATGTGGACTCGGAAACGGAGGACGACGAGAGTGACTCCCGAGGCAAGAAGAAGGCTCATGACTTCACAGGCATGTGTTTCATGGCCAAGAACAGCCACGACAGCGACTCCTCCAACGATGAGGATCCTTTTAGTGATCCTAATGAGGTATGCCCTTCAATTGCTGACATGAAAAGGGCTTTGGTGCTTGCTGAACAGAAATTGCATAAGTTAGTAAAAATGATTAAGAAGCAGGATATTATGATTGATAATTTGAACCTAGAAGTTGTTAGGCTTAAATCTATTAATCCTGATGATATTTATGATTCCTGCACTAGCTTGCTTAAAGAACTGACAAGCTTGAAATCTGCTCATTCCTCTGTTGCTAATCAATTAAAAGATGTTCTTGATGAACTAAAATCTCTCAAGTCTAGTTCTGTTTGCTTAGATGCTATTTCTCTTGATGTGACTGCCATGGTAGCTATTCCTTTAACTTGCTCTAACTGTGCTTTACTTGAATTAAAATTGGATAGCTCCTTGAAAGAATTGCAAAAATTTGATGCTAGTCACACATGCTCTCATTGTAAGAATAATAGGATTAAGATGCAAGAGATGACTGAAATAGTTGTTTACTCTAGAGCTGCCTCTTGTGAAAATTATCCCAGGTTTACAATTGAGATTGAAGCTTTAAACAAGACTCTAGAAGAAAAAGCTAAAATTGAAAAATCCATGTCTCTTACTGCTTCTAAGAAAGTCATTGATTCTAACTCTTATGTTTTAAATGCTGAAGTTGAAACTATGATTGGTCAGATTCAAGAGGCATTTAGAGTTAAATTTAAGGAGCAGTTGACTAGGATTAAGGAATCTTATTGTGTGTCTTGTGAGGCCTTCAAAGTGGAAGTGGCTCTTCTTAAGAGTAAACGTGATGAGGCAATCAAGTCTAAAAAGTGCACTAGATGTGAGGGTCTAACTAAAGAGAATGATTACCTCAAAGTTACTCTTGAGAAGTTTTCTTGTGGGAAAAAGAAACTCAACATGATTCTTGACCAATCCAAGGTGAGTGTGAAAAATGGTGGCCTGGGTTTCAATCCCCTAGAGCATTCCAAGAAACACCCACCTAAGATGGCTAGAGTTGTGAAAATGGTCTGTTTGAGCTAGAACCTCCTAAGCCATCCAAGGTTGTTTTCAAATCATGAGTTTTGCCCAAACTCTTTCGGCAAGAAAGGTGCTTTTACTCTGCATGATGCAGACCCTCAAAGGTCAAGTACCATTGCACTTTCTCGCAAGAAAGAAGGCCACACTGTTGAGTTCTACTTCGGAGAGCAAAACTTGAGAGAAAAGAGAGGATGAGCACCTTGAGATCCATTAGAGGAGTCCTTCTCATTTGTAGTCTCTAGAGCTAGGCAGCCTGCGTATCGTACCACATATAGGCCTAGATTCGTAGAGAACTTTGTAGACTCTTTTGGTGGGTCTAGGCAGCATCTTGGTTTAGGATATCGTGAGGAGAGACCACGGGTAGCACCTAGACAAGGGGAGTATCGATCTTTTGGTAGATCATTTCGGAGAGGTCTAGGTGGTTCTCATGTGCATCCTTATGATTTTGTTCCTAATCATTTTTCTGCTGCTTCTACTGCTTTTCCCAGGCATCGTGCTTCTCAGTACTGGATTCCTAGATCATTTATCACTAACCCGATCTTGAGGCGATGATTTTTCTGATTGTGCCTTTTAGGTCCGTCGTGCGAGGAAGGAGGACATATGGCTTGTTGACTCCGGGTGTTCTCGACATATGACCGGAGATTCTAGATGGTTCTCCTCCCTCACACGTGCATCCGACAATGAATTGATTACTTTTGGGGATACTTCTACCGGGACCGTGGCGCAAAGGGGGCGTGCGCGTCAACAACAAGTTCATGCTTAAAGGCGTCGGTTTGGTAAGTGGTGAGGTATAATCTTCTATCTGCTTTCGGCTACTTGATGAGGGTCTAGAAGTGAGGTTCAAAAGTGGTGAGTGTAGAGTTCTAGATTCCTCGGGTGAGCTTGTTTTAAATCTCCAGATTTGAGAAGATCTTTTGTGCTAATTTCTGTATTTCTTCAGCTTCCAGTCCTAGATGTCTTGTAGCCTCTGATTCTCATGATCTTGTTTTGTGGCATCGTAGACTTGGGCATATAGGGTTCGATCATTTGTCTAGAGTCAGTTGCAAGGACTTGATTAGAGGTTTGCCTAAGTGAAGGTCATTAGAGATCTTGTGTGCTCGCCACAGTAGACATGGTAAGATGGTGTCTGCTTCCCACCCACCTCTTACCTTGGTGATGACTGATGGACGGGATGACTTCTTCACTTAGACACAGTTGGTCCTTCTAGAGTTCAGTCAGCTGATGGGAAATGGTATGTTCTGGTGGTTGTGGATGATTTCTCCGGTATTCATGGGTTTATTTTTCCGTTTCTAAGGATGAGGCTTTTGGCTTCTTTAGAGAATTGGTCCTTAGACTTCTTTGTTGATATTCTGGAGCTTTGAGAGCCATTAGGAGTGACAATGGGATGAGTTCAAGAATTCTTCTTTTTCTACCTTCTCAGACCGATAAGGGAATTGAGCATCGAGTTTTCTTCTCCTAGAGTTCCCAGTGAACGGTGTTGTAGAAAGGAAGAACAGGACCCTTGTAGAGATGGCTCGGACCATGTTAGATGAGCATTCTACTCCTAGGAGATTTTGGGCTGAGGTGATCTCTACTGCTTGTTTTATCTCCAACAGGGTTTTCTTGAGATCTGTGGTTGGGAAGACCTCTTATGAGCTTAGATTTGGTCATTCTTCCAAAGTCTCTCATTTCAAGATTTTTGGTTGCAAGTGCTTCATTCTTAAATATGGCAACCTTGATAAATTTGAGTCTAGATGTTTCGATGGCATATTTCTTGGTTATCCAGCTCATTCTCGTGGCTATCGTGTTTTTAATGTTGATTCTATCAAAATTATTGAGACTTACGAGGTCACTTTTGATGAGGCTAGTCCTAGTACTAGACCCGATGCTACAGGTACACACGTTCCTGAAATTCAAGGAAGCATCTTCGTCGATGATGACTCTGAGGATGAGGACCTGATCCATCCTCCAGTTATCTCTGAGAGGGGTGAAGAGCCTGCTACTACTACTCGATTTGGTGGCGACCTCCTCCTATCCCCACCGACGATCTGAGTGGCTCTGTTCCTACCTCCACAACTCATGGGGTAGAGGCTACTTCTGCACCAGGAGCACCTCTTCACATTCAGCGACAACATCCACCTGAGCAGATGATTGGGGATCTTAAAGAGCGAGTCACTCGCTATAGGTTTATTTCTCCTGATTCTCATGCATATTCTGCTTTTGTCGCTTCTTTTGAACCCCGAGATATCACCCATGCTTTATCTGTTGCCTCTTGGGTCAATGCCATGCATGAAGAGCTTGAAAATTTCGAAAGAAACAAAGTCTGGTCCTTAGTTGAGCGTCCTTCTGATTCTCATGTTATTGGAACAAAATGGATTTTTAAAAACAAGCAAAGTGAGGATGGGTTGGTTGTTCGCAATAAGGCTAGACTCGTAGCTCAAGGTTATTCCCAGGTAGAAGGCTTAGACTTTGAAGAGACCTTTGCTCCAGTAGCTAGATTGGAAGCCATTCGTATTCTTTTAGCATTTGCAACATCCAAGGGTTTCAAGCTTTTTCAAATGGATGTTAAAAGTGCTTTCTTGAATGGTTTCATAGAAGAAGAGGTCTTTGTCAAGCAACCTCCTGGTTTTGAAAATCATAAATTCCCAAACCATGTTTTTAAACTCTCTAAAGCCCTGTATGGATTGAAACAAGCTCCTAGAGCTTGGTATGACAGTCTTAAGAGTTTCTTGCTTGAAAATGATTTCAAAATGGGAATGGTTGATAAAACCTTGTTCACTCTCGTGCATGGCGGTGATTTTTCTTTGTTTGATTTATGTGGATGATATTATATTGGTGGTTCTTCTCATGCTTTGGTGTCCAGATTTTCAGATTCTATGAGCAGTGAGTTCGAGATGAGTATGATGGGAGAGTTGACATTCTTCCTTGGTCTTCAAATCAAACAACTGAAAGAAGGCACCTTCGTTCACCAGAGTAAGTATACAAAGGACCTTCTTCGGCGCTTCAATATGGGAAGCAGTAGGCCAATGTCTACTCCCATTGCTACAACCATCGTCTTTGGACCACGATGAGGATGGAGAGCCCGTGGACGGAAGGAGTACCGCGATATGATTGGCTCCTCCTCTATCTCACGGCGTCGAGGCGGACATACAATTTGCCGTATGTCGTGCGCTCGCTTCGAGCTTCCTCGTGCCTCTCATCGTCAAGCGATCTGTCGCATCTTCAGGTACCTTCAAGATACTCTTGACTTTGGACTCTGGTATTCTTCTACTTCTGCTCTCTCAATTCGAGCATTTTCTGATGCTGATTTTGCGGGGTGTAGAGTGGATAGGAAGAGTACTTCTAGCACTTGTCATTTCTTGGGCACATCTCTTGTTTCTTGGTCTTTTAGAAAACAGTCTTGGTTACCTGATCCGAGGCCGAGTATGTAGTGCACGATGGTTGCTCTCAAGTTCTCTGGATTTTATCCACGCTGCGGGACTATGGGTTATCCTTGAGAAGTGTTCCTCTTTTACGTGACAACATACGCAATTAATATTGCCAAAAACCCAGTGCAACATTCCAGGACTAAACACATTGATATTCGATTTCATTTTCTTAGAGACTGTAACAGCCCAAAATTTCAATTTCATTTAAAATTAAGACTTTATTAATTTTTGTGGATTTTCTGGAATTTTTAAAAAGCTTTTCAATAAAGTATATTAAGGCTAAAAGAATTTATGTGCAAAATCTATTACCAACTAAAAATTGGAATTATTTTATTTAAGTCCAGAATGACTCATAGAATTTTTGTGAATTTTCTCAAAAATTTTGGACTTCATTTACTATTTTCTAAAGCCTATTTGAATTTCTGGAATTAAATCAATTGAAAAGAATTTTAAAATCTTGCTCTGAAGATCGGGCGAAGCCCAAGACTGTGCATGTCGACCCAATCCTCCGCGCCTATTTAATGCGGGCCGTCCGTCAAATCGGACGGCCGACAATCAATCCGTCGCGCCTCTCTCCCGCTCTGTCTTTTGTGGGTGGGCCCATTATCTTGTGCTTCTTCCCCGCCCCTTTCTTCTCCGCAGCGCCCGCGCCTCTCGCCGCCATTGCCGCTCGCCTCGGAGCTCGTCACTCCCGCGATTCCCTCCCTCTCTTCACTCGCCATCACGCGCGTAACTCCCCTCACTCCGCCGCGTTCATTCCCGCCATTACCCCCTCTTAACCCCGTGCGCCGCCCGCTCTCGCCGCCATTAACGCCAGACACGATCTCCGCTCCGGCCTCCCTCGCCCTATAAAGCACCCCGAGCTGCGCTCTCCTCCTCATTCTATTCCCACCTCCTGTCCCCTCGATCGCCTCAATCGCCCGCATTTCGCAATTCCCGGCGGGCGAGCTCGTTCTTCTCCGATTCCGGCGCCACCAAGCTTCCCGGCTACCACGGCGCACCTTCGGCATCGGCATCCTCGGCGATCACGGTGCGCGCCTCGTCTTCGCCTAGAGATCCCGGAGCATCCTCCCGCTAACAGCCGAACCTCGCGCGCCTCTCGCCGTCGCCGACCATCTTCCGCCACGCTCTCGCGTCGCCGGTAGCGACTCGACTCGATGTATCCCCCTGAGCGTTTTGCACACCTCACCGGGCTCGCCGCGCGCGTTCGCTGCGCCGCCGGTTCCGGCGCCTCCCTCTCGGCCGGCGTGGTTAGCCACCTCGGCGCCACATCGCGCCACCTCACCCCTACGGCGTGCGTGGCGCCACGTGGATGCCGGTAGCGGCGCAACGCCAAAGCCTGGCCGCTCCTTCACCTTGTCTTTGTGGCCGAGTCCACCGTGGACTTGAAAACACCGTGGACTCGATCCATGACTGTTTGAGCCCACATGTCGATCTCGATGCGATCTGCTGGCGTCGGTGGCGCAATAAATAGAATTTCCTTTAGAAATTTAATTGGAAATTCGAAATTCGATTTTGAATTAAAATTAGATTTAAACTTCGAGAGCTCGTATTTCTTCATACAAACTCCGATTTAGGTGATTCAAATTTCTAAATTTGTATAAAATCAAGATCTAGCTAACTAAACCAAAATTATTTAATTTGGAGTTAATTTGAATTTTCATTTGAATTTATTTGTGTTCATTTGAATTCTGTTTGAATTTGGAATATTTTCACAGTATAGATTTTGGCGACTCGGAGAGCTTGACCCTATTGAAGAAGTAGAATACCAGGAATTTGAGCAAGGCAAGTTACACCATTGACCATTTGCCCCCAATATTTAAAATTATTAAATTACTGTTTTAAATTATTATTGCATGCATAATTGTATTTAATTATTTTAAATTCCTGTTTTAAATATTTAATCATTCCAATTCCTTTGTATAGCCAAATTTGATTGTTGTATTACCAATTCCTTGTAGCCTTAGTCAAATGAATTTAAAAATAAATATATATGCATAGCAAATGCTTAGACCATGAAATATTTGACTTTGGGAGAATTTAGCCAAAATTTCATAAATTGATAAAAAGCCTATGACATTGCCTTGTCATGGTGGACTTTTGCAAATGTCTTTGAAAATCTAAAATAAAAGAAAATGGTTTGTACTTGGGCAAACATGGACCGTTAGTGGGTGCAAGTTTATGCACGGGCTGTGCAGTTGGGGCCGAGACCTGGGTTATTACTGAAAGTTGCCCAAGTAGATTAAGGACCGGCCTTTGAGCCGCATCTTGCAAAAGCTCCACCGTACTACCACATGTTCTGTATGGGCAGAACCAGGCTTAATAATTTGTAATACCTCAGTATTGTTTATGCCATTTTTGTTGTGTGGGTGTCGGTTAGACTTTATTCCCACTTAGGCGCAAGAGGGGTTTCAGCAGTGGTTAGCCTAATGGAAGTGAAACCTTAGCGGGCATATTGGTATTGAGGTAATACATTGGAAACGCCTTGTGATAATTGCCTAGTCACACACCTAAGGAAGTGTGTATTGGCCGACATAGCGGGCAAATTATCTCGTGTGGGTAAAGTTGTACAACCTCTGCAGAGTGTAAATCTATTCGAATAGCCGTGTCCACGGTCATGGACATCTTGAGCAAAGCCACTCTAAGTTAGATTTGTTTTGGTTTTAAAATAACTTTGGACATGATTTGAGGATGGTTAATCCTTGTGGTAAATTTGGCGGGTAGCCTTGTGATAGGAGGGTATCCTTCACTATGTTTCATATGGAGATTATCCACTATAAAATGATCAATTTTAAATCTGATTTTAGTTATATAATGAAATTGTGCCTTGAAACTTAGTATAACTATTTAAAACAAAAAGGCTGATTTATGCAAATAAACCCTACAACCTTCCTTTGAATAGCTTATGCATGCATTCTAAATTACGTATTGGGTGTAATTTGCGAGCACGATTGTAGTGCTCACTCTTCTTTGAATATTATTATTCGGGAGAAGGCGCTATCCGTAAGGTGAGGAGCGGGGCGATTAGGCGCGATCTCAGGCGATTACTGTGGCGTATCGTGTGGCTTACCTTTACTATTTGCTTCCGCTTAATGTTTTATTTGGCCTCGGCCCGGTTGTAATAAACTCTATGCTTATTAATACATTGGATATGTTTGTGATAACATTTTTGTGATTGTGTACCTGGAAATCTGGACTAGTGTATGAACACAGAGAATTCGGGATCCTTCGTGCCGGGTTCGACAAAAGTGGTATCGAGCCATATCGATCGTAGGTCGTGACCTAGAAGGAAATCAAACCCTTAAGGACTTATTTTGAAAATTAAAAATACCTTGGTCTTACGAGTCATTCCTCAACTTTTCTCTTGAAAAATTATTTACTAACTCATCTCTGTTCAAAAATTGTAGATGGTGAAGTTCCATTGCCATTTCCCATGGAGTCTTCTTTGGTCATTGGGCGCCATTCTCGGAAGATGATGCAAGCACTTAGACTTTGAAGAAAGACCGGCGTATCAAGGATACAAGTATAAAGTGGGAAATCAGGAGCGATGGAGAGTAGAGGTGATCCTTTACTCCAATCTATCGCGAACACGGACTTCCACGTCTTCGATGCCCCAATGCGACGAGACACCTTCGCGAAGGCATCCGGGATGCGACCCAGGAAGCAACCCGCAGACTTCGCTACATCTCGATCATCGCCTCAACGGCCTTTGGGTTCCACTATTACCCAATGCACATTCCAACCCGACATGGCGGTGCTTTCCGCTCAACTAGAGATGAAGCGCCCCGATCTCACTCATCGGTGGATCGGCGAGCCATGGATTATGCCTACGGAATACACTAGATGAGCCGCCCTTACGCAAGTGAAATTACAAGATGCGTAAGAAAAGTTGAAGAGTGCGAGAAAAAGCGGCCTCCTACAAGGAAGGCGAGGCTAGTTCTAGTGAGCCAGATTATACCCCATTAACACCATAGATTTGACCTTAAATTTTTCCTTTAGTTGCGAATTATGAGCTACCAAACCTTTGTAGTAGCCATAATGAATTAATAAAATAAAAATAAATTATTTTGCTGAAATGTTCTTGTCTTGTGTTTGTTGAATTTGGGCTATTTTAGATCTATACTCTTATAATTCCTATCTCTCTTATCTAATCTGTGAAAAGTTCATCAGATGGTGACCACCCGCACCGGAAGTGTTAGTGCTAGAGGGCAAGGAAATGAGAATGCCGAATATCAAGAAAATCCAGTTCAACAACCACCACCTCCTCCAACTGAAGCTCCTGACTGGCGCCAAATGATGGCCAATCAGACTCATCTGATTGAGTTGCTAGCCCAGTCCCTTCACAGCAATCAGAATACCCAAGCGTCAGCAACTTATCATGCTCCTCCACCTCCCGCAAGAGTAACTTTGTCTGAGTTCATGAGGATCGTCGCCAACATTTTCTAGTAACCACAGAACCCATGGGCCGCAGATGATTGGCTCGGGGCCATTGGAAAGAAAGCTGGATATTGCTCGAGGTACGGATCGTGAGAGAGTTTTGTTTGCCTCTCATCAATTGATGGGTCCCGCATCAGAATGGTGGGATAATTTCAGCATGTCCCATGCTAATGCCCAAGAAATCACTTGGGATGAGTTCATACAGGCTTTCCGCCGATCTCACATTCCATCTGGCATGATTACCTTGAAAAAGAAGGAGTTTCGCTCGCTTCGCCAAGGAAACCGTTCGATTGGCGAGTATCGCATAAGTTTAATCAACTTGCTCGCTATGCCCCCGAGGATGTAGCCGAGATGAAGGCAGCAAGAGCGATTTACGGAAGGATTAAACGCGAACTCTCTGTTCGTTTGATTTCTCGAGATTTTACCGACTTTGTGCTTGATAAATAAGGCCATACGCCAGAAGGCAAACATCGAAATGGAGAATCGCAAGCGGAGGATGGCGGCTCGAAATTTAACTCGGGAGGGCGCCCAAGCCTCGTTTCTCTCGATCTCACCACCTCATCGTGGGAGATTCCGGACTACTACACCAAGAGTTCGGCTCGATTCCGCCCAAATACTTCCGGATTCCGTAGTAGTTCGTCGGAGGTCGGCCATGAGGCTTGATTATTTCCACAAAGAATCACTTGCTTTCACCGCAACGAGTTGGGTCATTATGCCAATAAGTGTCCCAAGAAGCGACAAGCGCCACCCCGTCAAGCCAACTCCGGAGTTTGGTCTCGGCGGTCCCTCAAGACGGTGGTCAATTCATGAAGGGCGTGTGAATCACGTCACCGCAGAGGAAGCCTATGCGACACGGATGTTGTTCTTGAGTACGTTCCTTGTCAACTCGATACAGCATCGCTTTATTTGATTCCGAGCTTCGCATTCTTTTGTGTCAAATAAGTTTGTGGAAAAATATGGGTTATCTACCTCCCCTTAGTTAAGCCCATGTTAATCCATTCACCGGGCTCAGAAATGAGGGCTAGTTTATTCTGTCCAAATCTTACCTTTGAAATCTCTGGAGTAACTTTCTCGGCCAACTTAATAGTCCTGCGTTCGCAAGGATTGGGCGTAATTCTTGGAATGGGTGGCTTGCCAAAAATCGAGCGAGAATAGATTGTGCTAGTAGATCTATCAACCTCACCAATGAGCAAGGGATTTCAGAGAGTTCCAACCCAAGACTTCTACGGAAAGAAGTCCTATCTTGACCGATTTAAAGGAAGTGGCGGAAGATATACCCGTGGTACAAGAATATCCGGATGTTTTTCGGAGGACTTACAGTATGCCACGGGCCAGGACATAATGTTCTTAATTGACTTAGTCGTGGATGCTCCAATTTCGGCGACCCTACTGAATCTTGGCAAATGATCTAGCGAATTAAAGAAGCGGATCGAAGAACTACTGAGTAAAGGTTACATTCAACCGAGTTCATCGCCTTGGGAGCTCGGTACTATTTGTCAAAAGAAAGACAATAGTATGAGAATGTGTGTGGACTATAGATCACTCAACGAGGTAACAATCAAAAACAAGTACCGTTACCTAGAATAGATGATCTGTTTGATCAACTTAAAGGAGCGATGTTTTCTCCAAGATTGATTTGAGATCGGGCTACCATCGATTAAAAATCATACAGAAGATATTAGAAGACAAACCTTTACCACGGATATGGATTGTACAAGTTCACGAGTGATGTCATTTGGACTAACAAATGCCCCGCTTATTTCATGAATATGATGAACAAAGTGTTCATGGAATTTTGGATAAGTTTGTGGTGGTATTCATAGATGATATTCTCATCTATTCAAGAGATATGGAAGAGCATGAAAAACATCTCGTAATTATTTTGGGCAAACTTGAGAACACCAACTTTATGCCAAACTCAAAGAAAAGTGAATTTTGGCTCGATCAAGTGGCATTTCTTGGACACATTGTGTGGCGGGAGGAGTTGCGAGACCCTCAAAGGTTGAAGTCAGTAATGGATTGGAAGCAACCCAAGTCATCACGAAGTGAGAAGTTTTCGGATTAGTGGGTACTACCGCAGATTCATTGAAAGTTTCTCCAAGATCGCCAAACCCATGACTCAACTTCTGAAGAAGGAAAAGAAATTTGAATGGACAAGTGCTTGTGAACATAGTTTTCAAGAGCTGAAGAAAAGACTAGTCTCTGCACCAGTGCTAGTTTTACGGATATCGTAAGGATTTTGAAGTTTTCAGGACGTGGCGCATCCCTTGAGGCTAGGATGTGTTGATGCAGGAAGGAAAAGTTGTGGCTTATGCATCTCGTCAGTTAAGACCACATGAAGGAAATTATCCAACTCATGATTTGGAGTTAGCAGCAATTGTGCATGCTTTGAAAATCTGGCGGCATTACCTCATTGGTAACCGCTGTGAAATTTTCACAGATCATAAGAGTTTGAAATATATCTTCACCCAGTCAGATCTTAATCTCAGGCAAAGAAGATGGTTGGAGCTGATAAAAGATTATGACCTTGGAATTCATTATCACCCGGGTAAAGCCAACGTGGTAGCAGATGCTCTGAGTAGGAAGGCATACTGCAACACGGTGTTAGTTCAAGAAAATCAACCAGAGTTGTATGAAGAACTAAAGCATCTGAATCTGGAAATTATCAGTCAAGGCTGTATCAACACAGTGGAAGTCCAACCAACCATACAAAGTCAGATCAGAGAAAAACAGCTAGAAGACGAAGACATCAAAGAAATCATGAAGAATATGAGAAGAGGCAAAGCCCCAGGATTTTCTGAAGACGAGCAGGGCACAGTATGGTTTGGCAACCGTATCTGTGTACCTAAACATCTTGAAATCAGACAACTGATTCTGAAAGAAGCTCATGAATCACCTTACTCTATTCATCCCGGGAGTACAAAGATGTACCAGGATCTGAAGGAAAAGTATTGGTGGGTTAGTATGAAGCGAGAGATCGCTGAGTTTGTTGCACGTTGTGATGTGTGTCAGCGTGTTAAGGCGAACATCGAGACTGCGGATTATTACAACCATTACCAATTCCGAGTGGAAATGGGAGGAGATTGGTATGGATTTTATCACCGGACTACCTAGGACCCAATCAGTTGTGATTCCATTTGGGTGATAATTGACCGATTAACCAAAGTGGCTCATTTTATTCGATCAAGACCACTTACGAAGCAATAAGTTAGCGTAATTGTACATGGCGGGATCGTCTGTCTACATGGTATACCAAAGAAAATTGTGTCCGACAGAGGTTATGATTCACTTCAAAATTTTGGCAGAGTCTACATGAAGCTTTGGGAACCAGACTCAACTTCAAAGACAAACATATCATCCCCAAGCAGATGGCCAGAGCGTGTAAATCGGGTCCTAGAAGACATGCTTGAGCTTGTGCTATAGATTATGGAAGAAGTGGGATAATAATTTGCCCTATCAGAATTTTCCTACAACAATGACTTTCAAGCCGACCTCGGATGTCGCCATTTGAAGCATTGTATGGTAGAAAGTGTAGAACCCCTCTCCTTTGGGATCAAGTAGGCGAACACCAATTCTTCGGACCAGAATTGATAAAAGAAGCTGAAAGTAAGGTAAAAGCAATAAGAGAACGTTTGAAAGTAGCTCAAACCCGACAAAAGAGTTATGCCGATAATCGTCGGAGAGAACTATCCTTTGAGATGGGAGATTTTGTCTATCTCAGGGTAACTCCACTCCGAGGAGTGAAGAGATTTCAGACTAAAGGAAAACTCGCACCCAGATTTGTCGGACCTTATAAGATTTTGGCAAAGAAAGGTGAAGTTGCTTATCAGTTGGAACTACCAGCATCTCTGTCAGCTGTTCACAATGTCTTCCATGTATCCCAGTTAAAGAAATGTCTCAGAGTACCAACAGAAGAAACACCGCTCGAGAGCATCGATCTTCAGGAAGATCTCACCTATGTGGAACAACCAATCAAGATTCTCGATGTGGCAGAACGCGTCACCAGAAGTAAAGTCATTCGCTCTTGTAAGGTTCAGTGGAGCAATCATTCAGAAGAAGAAGCTACCTGGGAGCGAGAAGAAGTTTTGAGAGCCGAGTACCCCTACCTTTTTGCTGACCAAGTCTGAATCTCGGGGTCGAGATTCCCTTTAAGGGGGGTAGGTTTGTAACAGCCCAAAATTTCAATTTCATTTAAAATTAAGACTTTATTAATTTTTGTGGATTTTCTGGAATTTTTAAAAGCTTTTCAATAAAGTATATTAAGGCTAAAAGAATTTATGTGCAAAATCTATTACCAACTAAAAATTGGAATTATTTTATTTAAGTCCAGAATGACTCATAGAATTTTTGTGAATTTTCTCAAAATTTTTGGACTTCATTTACTATTTTCTAAAGCCTATTTGAATTTCTGGAATTAAATCAATTGAAAAGAATTTTAAAATCTCTCACATTCTGAGATCGGGCGAAGCCCGGCCTTTGTGCATGTCCCGACCCAATCCTCCCCGCGCCTATTTAATGCGGCCGTCCGATCAAATCGGACGGCCGACAATCAATCCGTCGCGCCTCTCTCCGCTCTGTCTCACTCGGCGGGTGGGCCTGGCCAGATCTTGTGCTTCTTCCCGCCCCTTTCTTTCTCATGGCGCCGCGCCTCGCCGCCATTGCCGCTCGCCTCGAGCTCGTCACTCCCGCGATTCCTCCTCTCTTCACTCGCCATCACGCGCATTAACTCCCCTCACTCGCGCGTTCATTCCCGCCATTACCCCCTCTTAACCCCGAACGCCGCGCGGCTCGCCGCCATTAACGCCGCACACGATCTCCCGCTCCCGGCCTCCCCTCGCCCTATAAAAGCACCCCGAGCTGCGCCTCTCCTCCCTCATTCTATTCCCCCACCTCCTGTCCCCTCGATCGCCCTCAATCGCCCGCATTTCGCAATTCCCGCGCGGCAAGCTCGTTCTTCTCCGATTCCGGCGCCACCAGGCTTCCCCCGGCTACCACGACTGCACCTTCGGCATCAGCATCCTCCGGCGATCCTGGTGCGCGCCTCGTCTTCGCCTAGAGATCCCCGGAGCATCCTCCCGCTAACGACCGAACCTCGCGCCGCCTCTCGCCGTCGCCGACCATCTTCCGCCACGCTCTCGCGTCGCCGGGTAGCGACTCGACCGTGTATCCTCGAACGTTTTGCACACCTCACCGGAGCTCGCCGCGCCGCCGTTCGCCTGCGCCATCGGTTCCCGGGCGCCTCCCCTCTCCGGCGCCGACGTGGTTAGCCACCTCAGCGCCACATCAGCGCCACCTCACCCCTACGGCGTGCGTGGCGCCCACGTGGATGCCAACAGCCGTGTATACAAGGCCAAAGACAGCCGCTCCTTCACCTTTGTCTTTGGAGCCGAGTCCACCGTGGACTTGGAAAACACCGTGGACTCAGTCCATGACTGTTTGGGCCCACATGTCGCCTCAAGCACAAGATCGCTGACGTCGGTGGCGCAATAAATAGAATTTCCTTTAGAAATTTAATTGGAAATTCGAAATTCGATTTTGAATTAAAATTAGATTTAAACTTCCAGGAGCTCGTATTTCTTCATACAAACTCCGATTTAGGTGATTCAAATTTCTAAATTTGTATAAAATCAAGATCTAGCTAACTAAACCAAAATTATTTAATTTGGAGTTAATTTGAATTTTCATTTGAATTTATTTGTGTTCATTTGAATTCTGTTTGAATTTGGAATATTTTCGCGTATAGATTTTGACGACTCCGGAGAGCTTGACCCTATTGAAGAAGTAGAATACCAGGAATTTGAGCAAGGCAAGTTACACCATTGACCATTTTGCCCCCAATATTTAAAATTATTAAATTCCTGTTTTAAATTATTATTGCATGCATAATTGTATTTAATTATTTTAAATTCCTGTTTTAAATATTTAATCATTCCAATTCCTTTGTATAGCCAAATTTGATTGTTGTATTACCAATTCCTTGTAGCCTTAGTCAAATGAATTTAAAAATAAATATATATGCATAGCAAATGCTTAGACCATGAAATATTTGACTTTGGGAGAATTTAGCCAAAATTTCATAAATTGATAAAAAGCCTATGACATTGCCTTGTCATGGTGGACTTTTGCAAATGTCTTTGAAAATCTAAAATAAAAGAAAATGGTTTGTACTTGGGCAAACATGGACCGTTGGTGGGTGCAAGTTTATGCACGGGCCTGTCTGGTTAGGACTGAGACCCAGGGTTATTATTGAAAGTTGCCCAAGTAGATTAAGGACCGGCCTTTGAGCCGCATCTTGCAAAAGCTTCCACCGTACTACCACATGTTCTCAGGGCGGAACCAGGCTTAATAATTTGTAATACCTCAGTATTGTTTATGCCATTTTTGTTGTGTGGGTGTCGGTTAGACTTTATTCCCACTTGGCGCAAGAAGGGGTTTCCAGCAGGTGGTTAGCCTAATGGAAGTGAAACCTTAGCGGGCATATTGGTATTGAGGTAATACATTGGAAACGCCTTGTGATAATTGCCTAGTCACACACCTAAGGAAGTGTGTATTGGCCGACATAGCGGGCAAATTATCTCGTGTGGGTAAAGTTGTACAACCTCTGCAGAGTGTAAATCTATTCGAATAGCCGTGTCCACGGTCATGGACATGCTGAGCAAAGCCACTCTAAGTTAGATTTGTTTTTGGTTTTAAAATAACTTTGGACATGATTTGAGGATGGTTAATCCTTGTGGTAAATTTGGCGGGTAGCCTTGTGATAGGAGGGTATCCTTCACTATGTTTCATATGGAGATTATCCACTATAAAATGATCAATTTTAAATCTGATTTTAGTTATATAATGAAATTGTGCCTTGAAACTTAGTATAACTATTTAAAACAAAAAGGCTGATTTATGCAAATAAACCCTACAACCTTCCTTTGAATAGCTTATGCATGCATTCTAAATTCTGTATTGGGTGTAATTTGCGAGCACGGTTGTAGTGCTCACTCTTCTGTGAATATTATTATTCGGGAGAAGACTGCTATCCAGAAGGTGAGGAGCAGGACGATTAGGCCGCGATCTCCAGACGATTGCCTGTGGCGTATCGTGTGGCTTACCTTTACTATTTGCTTCCGCTTAATGTTTTATTTGGCCTCCGGCCCCAGTTGTAATAAACTCTATGCTTATTAATACACGCTGGATATGTTTGTGATAACATTTTTGTGACTGTGTACACTGGAAATCCTGGACTAGTGTATGAACACAGAGAATTCGGGATCCTTCGTACCCGGGTTCGACAGAGACCATGTTGAGAAGGGTGATGTTGTGCTTCACTTTGTACAGTCAGAGCAACAGCTTGCAGATATTTTCACTAAACCTCTTGACTCTTCTCGTTTTGCTGCTTTGCGGGGAGAGTTAGGGGTTATTAGTCCTATTGGGCTGTTTTGAGGGGGAATTTGCTCTTTTTGCATTCATTGTATCATAATGCATTTTTTATTTCAATTGTCTTGCATTGTATAATAAAATTTGTGGAGTTTTGATTATTATCCTTGTATGGCTTGATTTCATACTCTATACCTTGTCATATCAAGTGATAGTCTGCTAGACTTCTTTTATGGCTCTTCTTGTTTAGCTTAGCTTTTGCCTTGCTAGCTTTATATCTATGAGCAAATTGAATCAAATCATGTCTTGTTGGATCTTGTGACTAGTTTTTCTCTAGTGATCCTCTTATGAATCATGCCATGTCATATAGGTTAAATTGAGTCTTGAACTTATTTTGAGATGAAAAATGAGCTTTTTAACTTCTTAAGCCAAGCAAATGAAAAATGAGATTTTCTGTGCGAAAAAACTGATCTCACCAATCCTTTCTCATGAGACGGCTTGCCATTGCACTAGGCATGAACTCAGGGGGAGTTTTGGATGACCTAGACCACTCTTTTAAGCTTCTCGCTTGAGATGGTCGCGGCAAGGCTTGAGATCTAGCACAATGAAAAAATTCTTTTTAGGAAAATGCTCAAAATGCTAAGTGCTTGAATATTGCTTCATATTTGAACTCTCAATGCTCAAAATACCTCAGTTCCAGTTTTGAGTCTCCTTTTACTTATAGACATAGCTTGACTCATTTTTGGTTGCTTTTAGTGAAACTATGATATTGAGCAACTTTTCATAGTCTTAATTCTTTTAATCTCAGATTACTGCTATGTTGGGTTTAGCTTTGCAGTACATGTTTTACCATGATTGAATATAGCTTCTACTCTTTATATGACTTGGTATAATACTTGTACTGTCTACATCGATAATGGTCATGGCTCCTTTTGCTAAATTTCAAATAAAGTCATTTCATCTTCTTTATCTTTTCCCATGCATCTTGATGAATTCATTGTCAAAGGGGGAGAAGGATTGTGAAGAAAAATGTTGTTTCGGAGTTGGAGCTTTTGGTCTCATACAGAAGGTTTCATATAAAAGAACACATAAAAAAATGAACCTTTTGAAAATTTGTGATCATAGTGAGTTGAGTCTCTGGGTTTTATTGCCTTTTTCCTGATTATATTTGCAATTGAAGAAGACTCACAATGATCAAAGGTCAAATAAAACATTTGTCTTTCATTTGGACCTAAGTGAGATTTTTGACTACTTTCTGGAAATTGAATCCTTTTGTGCTTTCATTGCCTTATCTCACTTGCTTATACTATTCTGAAGCCAGCTTGGTCGGTTCCTAGGCTTTTTCTTGCTTTTGGACCAAGTTGTGCCTTTATACGAAAACTACGATTTTTTACTTTTCAAACCTTGAAACTACATTTTCTGGGAAATTGCTAATGTGTTCATCAAGGGGGAGATTGTGGATATCGTGAGGATATGTGCACGATCTTAGAATGATGAGTCAATTGGCAATGGCGTTGTTGGTTTGCAAAATCTCGCGTTTTTGGTTTTGCTTCAAGGCTGTTAGACCACAGGCGGTCTGACCGGTGGCTCGGGCGGTCAGACCGCCCGTGGAAGAGGTCCGACCGGCCGTGGTGGCCGGTCCGACCGGTATTGGCTAAAAGTAGTTTTTGGAGTAGATCCAAAAATAGGTTGTGTAGGCAAGTGAGGGGAGTCTCCTGGATGTGGTCACATAATTTTTGGAGCTCCCAGTCAAAAGTTCTATTCATTTGAAAATTCCAGAAGGTTTCGGATTTTCGAGATGGAATTTTGGCTAAGTCTTTTCGGGTGGTCCGACCGCCGTTGTGGAACCGGTCCGACCGGACTGAAATCGGTCGGACCAGTGATGTGGGGCGGTCAGACCGTCGATCACTTGAAGCTTGGCCTTGTTGGCATTGTTGTGTATTGATTGTGTTTATTGTATGAACTTCAATGCTTTATTTTTGCATATTGCATTGTGGAACTAACGTGGGTAAAGTTGTGAAGAACTTGTTCCCGGAGACGATTTGTTTGTCTGTTGATGTGCAGGTGGCTTGCAGGTCAACGACATCAACGGTATGGTGGATCGGGACTACGCTTGGAGAGTTGAGGTCCAGAACGATCATGGATGCCCAGTGAGGTCGTGTGACTCAAGCATGGTGCAGAATGGGCAAGATGGATCGAACGGGTAGTTCGGTACAGCTGGTTGGATCAGGCGGTGCGGAAGTCGGAGCAAATCTCTAGGAGGTTCCGATGGGATTCGGACAGGAGAGACTTGGCGACGTGATGAGAGCCGCTGGTCAACCTACACGTGGTGAAGCAGGCGAGTGCTTCAACAGTTATGTGTGAGTGGGTCCCATGTGTGTGTGGGCCTTCATGGGAGCCCATTAGTGGAAACCCTAGGCCTCTCCTATAAATAGAAAGGGGGGAGAGGAAAAACCTCCCAAGCATTCATTTGAGCCCCTCTTCCTTTTTCTAGGGTTTGGAGAGGAGAGGAGAGGAGAAGCTAGGTTTTGGAGAGATTGTATGTGTGCTCTTTGTTGAGCTCTTGTCCTCCTTGTTGGAGTGGCATTGTAAGCATCTTGTGAGATCAATCAATCTTGTGATGCTTGCTTGAGAGATCATTTGTCTCCTTTGTGTTCTTCTCTCTTTTGATGAATTTGGTGCTTCCTTGATTCAAGTGGTTAAGCTTGGTCTGTTGACCTATTTTATCTTGCTTTGATGAGTGGGAATATTTCTAGAATCATCTAGACCATCAACCCCCACAAGCAAGTCTTGAATCAAAGATTTTCATATTTGTAGGGTTTGTGCACTTCTTTGGTAAAACCTTGAGAGATCGATTCTACGAAGTGGATCTGGAGGATCGTCGCTAGAAATAGGTCTCTAATATCCTTAGGGAGGTGTGCTCCAAATTTGGTCAAGTTTCATTGGCTGAATCAAAAGTTGGACCAAATTTCGTTTTGGGTTTGGGCATTGTTTTTCAGTACTAGACTAAATCGGTCTAACCGGTCTTGCAACGGCGGTCCGACCGCCCGCTTTTCAGACCGCCCGGTAGTGGCAGGTCGAACCGATTTCCAACGGTCCGACCGCCAATTAGTAGCCGGTCTGACCGCTCGTTAACCGTCAGTCCGACCGCCGATCTACAAACCGGTCGACCGCTAGTGCCTGCACTGCACGGTGAGATCATTTCCCACATTTGTGTCGTGTGGTTGAGGGTTATCGAATTCAAAGCACAAGGCTTCCTCTCAGGCGCTATCGATCTTCTTAGCTTTCATAGCTAAAGGAGTAAAGTTCGTGTTGAATTTGATTAAGGCAGAGAAATTTGAGAAAGCGCCTATTCACCCCCCTAGTCGCCTTTGCGGTCCTACAAAATCAAACCTTGAGTGGTCAAGGCATGCTTGACTTCACATGTCAGGCTTAGGAAATAAAATAACATAGGTATATAGACTTTACGACAATTAGTTTTCCTCCATATCGACTTTTTTGGCTAGACAAATTTGATGAAATTATTTCACATGTATGATGAAAGTTGTTTTTTGAAATTTATAGGTGACTAGAGACAGGTTACAACCTCTTTTATTTTCCAAAAGTGTGTACTCTACACAGTCGTAAATTCGAAGTAAAAAAACGAACACAAATAACAATATTTAAAAAAAATAAAGGGGCAGTATTACCATAAATGCTACTACTTAATAAGAGAGAAATACCCATCGCAAGGTGTCATCTAGGTTAACTGACGAGTAGCAAAATATAATAGCGGATGCTTCATATAGAGGCACGTCTAGCAGTTATTACAAGGTGCCTCTCCTATCATGATAGAGGATGCTTCATATAGAGGCACGTCGTGCTCCAAGTAATCCCTCGTGATGAGATCCTCAATGCGCTTCTTGATGGCTTTGAAGTCAAGCTGTGCAGTACACAAAAACCCAAGGGAATACAATGGAGTTGACCGTAAACATTTGCTAGTTGCTAAAACGTAATGCCAAAGCCCAGATTACACACCATGAACAGCTTAGCAATCTAGTTTGAATGTACTGGCCTACCGGGATCATTTCATTGTTGACAAAAAATCTAGTGATATAAGTTTCACATGGACAAACTAATGGTCAAATTTTAGTTAGTTGACTATACAAACTCAAATGCCAAACACAAAGGAACAGAGGAGAGGAACATCAATCTATTATATTATAAAAATGAGAGAAAAAGAAGCTATCAAGCTATTATAGCATACCTAATGGCTAGTACAAAGCATCGAGGTCCTTCTTCTTAGCAACCCTCGATGGACGAGAACCATGATCTGCGTCCTGTGTTGCATGTGTGAAGTGATCCTCTTCAGTAAATCGAAGTGGCAGGTTAACAGCTACAAATGTGAAACAGGAGTGCATTAGCATTTTATTGAACTCAGTTGGAAAGACTCACAACAGTAACACAAGTACCTTGAAACTCAGTTTGGACATATTGTTGTCCTCCTCTTTCTCCTCCCTTGCCATCTGGCCCGTTGTCATTGTCATCGTTACCATCATCATCATCAGGAGAACTGCTGTCTTGAGACTCAGCATAATCAAGGCTATTGGGAGGAGTATCTGTGTCATCACTACTTCCCACACTATCCTCTTCGTCCAGCACCGCCTTCTTTCCTTTCTTCGTCTTTTCCTTCCTTGAACAATTTGGATGTTTCCTCTTTGAAGCCCACAGGTTGATGGGCTTGTCAAGAACGCCATCACTTGATTTGTCATTCACCACCTTAGAGTGTTTTGGGGGAAGAACTCCTTCATCCACTGTAGGCTCGTGCTCACTAATGGATTTATTCAACCAATCCATAATTGGGTTTTCGCTATCAAAGAGTGCGGCCTCCATCAATATTCCACAAGCATCTAGCTCTGTCTCTTCCCGGTCCTCCTCCATTTGTTGGAGACGAAGATTCAAATTGTAGTGGACATAGACTAATTTGTGCAGCTTGGCATAACTAAGACGGTTTCTCACTTTCGTATGAATCAACGCAAACGTGCTCCAATTACGCTCGCACCCACTTGAAGACACACATTGCGACACAATCCACAATGCATATTTCTGCAAAACTTTCACGTCTCCTCCATAGGTCCTCCACCACGTAGCTACAACAAATAGCATGTTTGTAGTTCAAAATCATTGAAGCACACTAGAAGTAAGGCGAATTAGTGCTCACTTACTTGGAGTCATGCGTGTTGCTGCAATTCGAGCCGTACCACCATCAAACATCCCTCTATGGGCACGAAACATCTCAAATTCAGCAAGTGCCTCAACCGCTTCTTCCGGAGTCGACAATCCTCTCTCATCACAACGTGAGTTCCTTCATATATGTTGGGTAGTCACTTAATCCATATTTGTAGTTGCTCTCGGGATCGAGAAGGCAGGCTGCATCAATCAATGAAATTAGCAAGCATAGTTTGTAAAAATAAAACTTCATGACAAAGGAGTGTATGTTATGTTACCTGCATAAATGAGTGTGTCTTTGCAAAGATATTGGACTCTCCTCTTGACCACACCCGTGAACCTCATCAAAACTCCTGGACTCTCCTCAAAATGAGCTTCCAACTCTTTCATAGTGTTGATAATGGTTGGCATAAAACCAGAGATTGTTCCTTTCTTTTGTTGATCGGCGAATCGCAACGCACGATAGAGAGGCTTCACCGAATCTATCACCCACTTGAGCTCATTCCACCAAGTCCTGCTTGTTAGACAGTCGCCCGCATAGTCATAGTCTGGATCGTCCACCCATTCACTGTTCTTCCAGTTCTCCGACACAACCCATTGTCGAAACTTGTCTTTCCTGTCCCAGAAACTCTCCAAGAAGATGAATACAGCCCCAAACCTCGTGGCATTGGGTCGGACCAACTCTCCACCAATCTTCACTTTCATCTCCGCATGCAACCTGCCATGATTGTAGAAGAATCTACAAATCCTCTTGGCGCTAACGACCACGTTGTTAATTTCATCGAAACAACAAATCTCCTTGAGCATAAGGTTCACGGTGTGGGCAGCACATGGCTGCCACACAATGTGGGGGTACTCCTTTGTGATACGCAAGCATGCTTTTTTGTAGTTTGAACCATTGTCTGTGATTACCTGGACAACAGACTTATGGCCAATCTCGTCTACAATCACCTCTTTGATCCCATCATACAAAAAATCAGCATTCTGAGTTTGACCGGTTGCATTGATAGACTTGTGGAAGAATATGCGCCCATTGCAGTAAACCATAAAGTTTATGATGCTCATTGAGGTAGGTCCTGTCCAAGAATCACACATGACAGTAACACCATATGTGACCCACTCTTTTTTGAATTGCTCTACATACTTTTCTAGCTCATCAAAGTTGTCTTGCAGGTAGCGTCCATCAATTTCGGACCCTTTAGGGATGTGAGCACCTTTACCGAGCTGCTGAGTTAACTTCATTGCACCTCTGAAGTACGGACAGTTGGCTTTCTTTTCAGGAATGTCATTGGCATGAAACCACTTTGCCCAAGCTTTGCCAATGTCCTCGTGAGCTGTCTTGTTGAACACTGTGTCCACACGAGCCTGCACGGATGCTCTACTACGTGACACATCTGCATCAAAGACTCTACTGGTAGCACTTGCATTGCGAAACATCAAACCAATTCCACTATTACCAACACAACTAGCAGCACCACTGCCACTACCACTACCGCTACCACTTCCACTGCCTTACCCAACTATGCCACTCCTCCCCTGGCGAAAGTGTAGCTCCCCCATTGAAGCAGCCAATGCCATTTGCATTTCCTCATCATCGTCATCGTCAACTCGTTCGCGCCGATCCACCCCTTGCGTAAGCTCATCCTCGATTCTGAGTTTATGCTCCTTTGCATCTCTTCTCTTTTGTTTGCCTATCCTTATGGCTCTCCTCATTGCATCTCGAACATCAGGCGGCACGACATTGCATGACATGACATTCCCTGATATGCCACCTAGGTGCTCCCTCAGCCGAGTCGCACCTCCACCTTTCTTTATCCAATAGCAATATCGACATTTGAACCCAGCACCAACTCTTAGCCCATGATTCCAGACATTCTCAATATTTTCATCATCTACAATTCCTGCAATAAAAAACTATCAGTGAGTAATCCACCGGGCGGCAATCAACAACAATCAAAAGCGAAAATTTCAGATCGACTTCTTGTATCACATCGAAACAATAGTCATCTGCATCCAGTCTCATAGCACATTCCCACATCTCTTGGTAATAAAAAACAATACTGAGTAAGAATGCCTACTGTACTAGCTTCTTTCTTGATTCCATTAACTCGATTCTTTGCAATGCACTACTCAAGCTATATAACCTCATTTAGTAGATAAACTCAACGCAAACAGAGATGAAAATAAAACCAAATCTACAGAATTATACTAGTCTAATTTCAACATTAACACATGGCATCTGTATCCAGTCTCATAGCACATAACCCAAATCTCTTGGTAATATATTATGCTACTGAATACTGATCAATGTTTTGATCAATTGAAGGAAGTTTCACATATAACCATAACAAAATTTGCAGCCCCAATTTGAGTAATCCACGGGTGTGATGATCAACAATCAAATGCCAAATCCACTCGACTTACCGAGGTCCTCTGTTGCGGCAGTGCTTGTTGCGGCAACCCCTGTGCCCCGACCCCTGCCACTTCCGCCTCCACCGTCTGGGATGCTGCCACGGCCATCTGTGCCCCGACCCCTGCCGGTTCCTCTGCCGCTTGCACCACCAGCGTCTGGGATGCTGCTGCGACCATCTTTGCCCCGACCCGTGCCGTAGACTCGGGAGGTCGGGAGTCCGGACTCAGAGCCCCTGTCCATGCCCGATGGCCCTATCCAGTGGAGAACTGGAGAAGAGATCAAGAAGATGAGAGATAGGGAGAGCAGAGGGAGAGGAGGCGGGACCTGGGATTCGGGAACTCACGAGTAGGGACGCACCGACGCAAGATGGCAGGAGCAGCGGAGCTCACCACGCAATTTGTCGGCGCCGCCCTGAGCCAGCCGCCCATTATTGAAGCCGCCGCCGAAAGAGCTCGTCACGCCCGGGGACCTCACGGACGGGGCAAACGCACAGGCGAGGAGAGCCGGTGGCACCACAGAGGGGCCTCACAACCTCGTCGGCTCGTCCTCGCGTCACGCCGTTGCCTCAGCTCAGATTTGGGAATCGGCTGTCGAAATCGCTTCGTCGCGCGAGGGAGTTGGAGTTAGGGATGGCGGCGAAGGAAGGCACTTTGTGATGGCTGCGGTTGGATGGGCGGGCTCAATTCAAAACGGGCGAATATTTTTGGCCGGATTATTTTCTACCGCCAACGACCCAGTAAGGCCGATTTCGCGGATTCTCGCCGATATTTCGCGAAATCGCTTTCGCGCTCCGTGGTCTCACAAAAGCTTTTGGAGAACCACGGTGCGGAGGAGGTTGTCCCGAGTGAGCTCCGTGGATCGCTTGACGGCGCGAGCACGTGCATTTCAAAGGCCGAGAGATCCTTGGCGGTTCGGGTGGCGGCGCCGAGGACGAGTCGAGGACACGGTGGGGTCTTGGCGAGGATGACGCGGCGAGCTCGGCGGAGGTGAGGTCGAGGTCGCGGTGGTGGAAATCGAAGTTGGGCGCGAGGGTGCGGTCGGAGCGTATAGGAGAGGACGGCGGCGCCTTCTCGGTGGAGGTGCCTTGGTGGCCGGAGGCCGCAGCGATCGCGGGGAAGTGGAGCGCGATGGTGGAGAGGTCGCGTATGCGGGAAGGGGAGGGTCGCTCTGGTGCCTTTGCCTATCGCGGCGTTCAAGCGGAGAGCGTGGAAATGGTGGCGTCGAGCACGGATATATTATTTCATTAATTTGATAAATTGTCATCGCAATTGAATCGAGTAAAAGAAAGAAAGAATACAATGAATTGGTAGTGCTACATCCAATTTCGCTAACTAAATTGTCGCTTCAATCTTCATCACTCGGTGGAACGTTGGACACGATCAAGCTGCATGCGTAGGGAGGCTAGTGCGCCTTCACGGCAATACGGAATGGGAAGCGCTACTGGGGTCGAGGACACGATGAAGGTCGGGCGGCGGACGATTGCGCGCGCCGAGTTCGCCTCCGTCTCGGGCCGGCTTCTTCACACCGGTCGGCCGAGGGCGTGCGGCTTGCGAGCCTCTTGCCGCCATTCCAACTCCCCTCGTCGCAGGCGGACCCACGAGGTATGCGGGTGGGCCACGGCATACCCCAGGTCCAACGATATCTGACTCTTGTTTGTATCATCAAGCGCAGCACCGCTCCTCGATCCAAATTCGGTGGCCGCTTCGCCGGCCGAGAGACAGACGGCTGGGAATGCGGCGCGTCCCGTGAGACCGAGGCGCTCAAGCTCGCCCGTGCTTGGCGCCACGTTAGAACCCGTGCGTGCGGTGCCGCGGCTGCTGCTGCTGCAGTGCCTGGCATTAGCGCAACCCAAAGTGCCTCTGCGCGTCATCTTTGTCGTCAGCAAGCAAAGCCGGCGTCATGCCCGCCGTGGCCATGACCATCCCCAAGCCGCGCCATCGCCAACCGCCCCATCGGTTACAAATGTGGCCGTAAGTTTTACTCGTGTGGTTTTTCGATCCACTACTCTCGGTGCTCTACCAAAGAAAAGTACATGGAACCAACATCGGTGATTTGTTTTGTTTTATGTGCAAAGATTCATCCAATAAACCATCAAGACTCATGGCTTTATTTGCAATGCCCTTACCTTTGCTAATGCTTTGCTCTTGGTCGATTGAAGCTACCATTTGCTTGATAGGGATAACCTTTTCGCAGCCCTTCGGTACTTATCCCACACGGACTTTGTATCATCTCTCGTAAATTGCGATGTGCATGTGTTAGTCTTGGAAGGCTGCGCTTTATTTGAACTTTCCTCCCCATTGGTGTCTTATGGGGTACTTCTCTCGATGGTCAAGCAATTATGGTGTGATCGAGTCTGAGTGGTTGCCGCTGATTGTTGGATTTAGAAGTGATCGCATTGTCTGCCGATATTATCACTCACATATGGTTTCATCTTTGGCATTACATTGATCCTGTCCTCCTTGCTTCGCTTTATGTTTGAGCGATGCGTTGTCGATGTTTCTACATCACATTAGATAAGAAAGAATTCAAGAAAGGGTTCACAAGTCACACTATAGAAGGTAAAACTAATATAGCAATTTTAAATCGCACTTCAACAGAACCACGTTGCACTTGAATAAACTTGAAAGTAGTTGGCCATATACAGAGTTATTATGATATTACATAATGGTCACAGTGGCAAAGTAACTATCTGCAAATCCACTCTAAACTGTATTAAATATTATCTGGACCAGTTCAATATTAGATTCACCCCTATAAGCTCACACCTTAACCATTGAAGGAAAAAAAATCCAAGAAAGTGATTAATCATAAAACACATATATGTTGCAACGGATCCCAAATAAATGAGCTTGACAAACTGTTGTTCAATATGAATGTATCTTAGCAGGACAAACAATGATAGCACATGCTTTATTGTTTGAATATCTATACAACATCCTTGTTTCCATTAAGATTTAGGATGCAAGGCACAAGATCTACAAGGAAATCAAAAGCTATACACAAGAAATACATCAGGAGATTCAGAAACAAGATTCATCTGACAAAACAAAGCTGGAAACAAGCTCACGATCCATTAGTCAAGGTAACAAATAACAACTTAAGTTTTAGATTTTTAAATAGGATCATACCATAGTCATTTGCTTCTTTTGATGCACGGAAGGTACGTAGATTGGCTGAATTTTATCCTAAGGATTTCTCCAACAATGATTTGCTAAAACTTGAATTGTAACTTGATAATTATATTGATGACATGCAACGAGATGATCGCTTCCAAGGTTAATTATATTGATGACATGCAACGAGATGATCGCTTCCAAGGTCTAGACAACATTGTTGATCTCTCAGTTAAGCTTGTTGAAACACAGAGGCATAAAGTGTACGATATGGTTTACTTGCTTCTCAAATTGATATTGCTTTTACCGGTGGCAACTGTTAGTGTTGAAAGGGTTTTTTCTGCATTGGTTATAGTGAAAACAAAGTCAAGGAATAAACTATGTGATAGTGTTTTGGATGATTGTCTAGTCACATTCATTGAGCGGGATATTTTCTTCCAAGTTGATGAAGAGGATATAATTGAGACATTCATGTCATTCAGAAAGCGGCGGATAAACAAGTAATATTGTAAGTCTTTTCTATGGCTATATTTCGAATTATTTGTATTTCATTTGAACAATTTATATCAAGATTTGTCGTCGTTTCTAGCTTAATTTTTGAATTTAAGGTTTATCATGTTCTTTAATGTATTTGGTTTTATCGAATTAGAATATGATTTTACCGAATTGTATAAGAATTTTTTTTTAGTATACCCTGTGGTAAAATCCTAGGTCCGCCACTGCCTCGTCGGCGTGCGGCCGGTGCGCTCGCCGCTCTCGTCCGACGGCAAGTGGCCGATCATCTTGTCCTTCACCCAGCTCTCGCTCAATGACGCGCGACCGAGGACCTTCTCCCTGTCCCGCATCTCGCTTGGCGATACGCCGCCGAGGGTCCTATCCTTGATCCAGTTCTCGCTGAGGGATGCGTGGCCGGGCTTCTTGCCCCAATCCCGCCGCTCGCTCGAGGATGCGGACTGCGCGGGAGAAGCAGGCGTGGGGACGATGAAGTTCCCACGGCATGCTTACTTGGCTAGTGTTAAACTTTAAACTGGGCCTGTGTGGGCCCATCAGTTGGCCAGGTTCTAGCCCGCCGCGTTCCTCTCCTCACGAGCTCCTCCGCCTCCTCCTCAGAGTCCCTTGCCGGCCTCGCGGAGCGCCGCCCCGCCCGTTCCCCCTCCTCCCGTGGTGCCGCCCCGTCCACCTATTCCATCACGAGTGCGAGCAGCGAAGAAGCGGCGTCTGGAATTGAGCGGACACTCGGAGGTGGTGCCCTCGTGGTCTCCGTCTCTCGGCGTCACTGCAGAAGTGGCGCAAGAGAGGCGGCAGCGGCGGCTCAACTCCATCCAGGAGGAGGGCGAGCTCGGGCTCGGGCTTGGCCGGCGCGGTGGTTAGGGAGTCGGTGTCAGGGGACACCGCTTGGTTACAGCGGAGGCGAGCAGTGGCAGGCTATGGTCCGGCCTGCTTGCTCTGATCAGGGAGGCCCAGCGCGATGGTGGCAGGCTGATCGGCTCCGACCTTCGCCGTTCGGTCCCCAGGCCTCAGGTGTGCACACTGAATCCTCTTCATCCCTTGGAACTTGCGAATTGTGAGATGAATTGCGAATTCGAATGTGAATTGGCAAATGATAGTTGTACGCCTAATTGTACATGTTTTAAGTGCTTTCTTAATTTTCTGAATTGTTAAGCATCGAACCTTAGTGACACTGAATGCTAGTCATTAGCTACGATAGCATGATTTTGTCGACAATGAAGTTACAGATTCTTGCCTATATTTTTTTTCCTTCTCTGCTGTTTAGTGTAAATTCATAAATCATTGTACCCATTCATTATTTTCTGAGGCCTTTTGAAAATTATATAGAAGAGCTTGACACTTGAGTACTTGCAGGATGATTTCTCATGTTTTTTAGAAACAAAGGGCAAAACACCCGTTTTTATTAAAAACAAAACCATAGCCATTGTTTAACCATCCGACAATGAAGAACATTGATGGTTTTGCAAAATCCTTGAATGTGCATAAAGTGTTATGTCATGGAGTTCGTTCAAGCTAGATGCAGTCTAACAGCATGCTAAGAGAACGTTCTAAACTGATTGCTACCATCCCTGTCAGTTTTATAAAAAAAAATTAGAGCTAGCTTTTCAGGTCTGCAAATAAATATTGTAGATTGTGGTAGGATCACGGTCCATGTATCATCAGTGTCCTTTCCGTGGATAGTGTTGCATCATTGATTCAATTGGAAGATCATTAGATGTGAAATTCTGCTTTCTAATATAAGTTGGATCTCAGCCTTAAAAACAAGTCCTCGTCTTTTCTACACAAACATCACTTAACTTCCTTTTGCATCAGTTCCTCAAAAAGTACATGTATACAAGCTGTACGCATGTAGTTCTGCTGTAATGTGTCATGTTGCTAATTACTGCTGCTACGGTTGCAGCTCAGTTCAGTCACTCAGTCAGGTTTTGATGAAAACACGAAATGACATGTAAGCCTCTTTTCAGTGTCAGATTCCTTCAGAAGATGGCATATCAGGTTAGTTTTGGTTGATGGCATATATTTTGTAATCTTAAGGTCTGTATATCTAATGGTTGGATCATAAATTCCGACAGGAGTCATCCAAGGATTGGGAATCCGGAGGAATAAAAAAAAACTGTTCTTTTGAGACCAAATGATCAGTGGAACAGTAATCACTAAGAAAGGCTATTTGCGTACCCCCTTTATCATTCGGTTATTTTCTAGATCATTGTGTTCTGTTTACTTCTGCATTTCTTGTTTAGTTTGTTTCGCATTTAACATAATATTTTTTTTAAGTTCATAGATGGTTGTAAATCCTTCATTGATGGGATTGGCAGGTGATTGCGGTATAGCTTGTATTCTTCTGTTCTGTTCTCCAAATAATTGAACACAATAACTAGATACAAGTTGCAACTTGTAACTCTTCTCATAAATTCAGTATATCTTGAATTTTCTCCATTTGTCTCTCTGTTTTCTCTACTCCAGATGCTTCTCTGTTATCTTATTTTGAACATGAAAACACCATAGCAGTGCTTTTTAACAATAGAGAGCAGTTTTTGCTGACATTTGTTGTTTTAGAACTTCATATTAGTAAATATATTATGAGGGAAACTGAACAAAATTCGTGGTACATGTAATGGGTATAAACAACGGTCATTGATTTTTCTTCTTCTTGTGTTTTGGATTGACGCTAGTACGCTTCACATCTCTAGATTTAGTGTGGTCTGTAAATTTGATTTGCCTGGATTCTATTACAGGCAGTGAAGTAGTGTGGTATTAAGAAGCTTAATGTTGTGATTCTTTTTTTCTTCTTTCTTCTAAATTCTCATAATTAGTACCTATATTTTTTTTGGTTAGCATTAGGACTTTGATGGCAGATTTGTCTCCCTATATTACTTTGTGCAGTCTTAGTGATAGATCAGTTCATGTTTATAATATATTTTCTTGCTTTATGTCTTCTGTATTTATTTCATTTGAATATGAATTGGGCGTTCAGGACCTTCAGGTTATTAGTGACTGAAAACAGATGATATATGAGTGTTTGCTGGTACCTGATATTTCTTTTTCTTATCTATTCATGCAGTTGAAAATGAGATATCTTCAACACATTTCTGTGAGGTACTTTGGACCTTTGTTTGGTGATAACCTTTCGTGTCTTTTGTTTCTGGGAATTGCAGTCTATTGGAATTTGGAACGGTACCATGCTTCAGGTTACTCATAATTTGCCAAATTGAATCATGAATATTTAGCAAGACTAATTTTCCTGAAACATTTACTACATTGGTGAGTATTATAATACTGCATGAACAATTCTAATCTGTGAACAAGGGTTTTTGATAAAGATGTGGACTTGACTGATGATACTTACTTGAATTTATGTGAAACTTCACTTTTCTGCATGATGTTCTGTGGACTGGGCTTTTACTTGGTCTCGGTAATAGAACGAATAGAAGAATAGAACCTAGCCTGACATTGCTGAATGAATGAGGTTTGATGAATGATTGAAGTGTTGCTTGAATACTTGAGTTTGAACACGCACATGGCATTCATCTACTAGCATGTTAGCTTGATTCCACTATGACCTAAATTCTTTGAAGAGCACATGTATATTATGGAACATGTTATTTCTGTCCTCATAGTTCCTCCATGTAGCTGACTTCATTAGTAGTAAGCAGTAACTATAAGTCTCTGATCATGATTCATGACACTGCTGTGAATATTCCTGAATTCTGTTTGGCCTGTAATATTTTGGAAATAGATAGTCTTCACTTTTCAGCCAATCCATGCCACAAAATATCCTCTTTTCATCTTCTTTCTACTTTTATCTGTACTACTACGCAGATGTTACTCTAATATTTAGGGCTCCCTGTAAAGACATTTGCTAGGTGCCTCAAGAATTCCCATGCTTATACTTGGGGTCCATTTTGTCTTCTGCTTACCATTTGTTTTTCTAACGAAAACATTTCTTCTGTACAACTTATCCCATTTCCTTTATAATTCTTTGTGATTGTACCCTTGTTGGCTGCGGGGCTGCGGTTTTTTCACTTGGAGCAGAAGGGATGCATTTAGTGGCAATGACATCTAAGAGAAACTTGCCAAATCATGCATTTTTGGGGGCTATAAATACCATTCGGCTTATATAACTCTTGCTTGAGCATGTTGAATCTTCGATGCCTTGGTATTGTGTTTGGCAATGATGAAACATTAATTGGCACCAGTACCACACGTTCTTTTGAAGACAGAATGGATGCACATCGGAGAAAATTGAGTAGAATGGCAAAATATTAGTGGTATGCGGCAGAGATCAAGAGGTGCCAAGATGACCGGTGTATCCTAAAGCAGTATATAGAAACATATCAGGAAATCCGTTGATATGTAGTCCTTTGCAACTGAATTGGTGCAGCTATGGTAGCTCCTTTTTGATGCTCTGAAAGACTGAAACTGCTTGATCCTTGTTTAAATAGCTGTTCATATACAGTAATCCCTTGCACTATCTCACAACCGTTAGGTCATTACCCCCGTAAAGGGCCTTATGCTGCGGGTAGTGCGCTTTACCTTCTAGTTTGTATTTATTATATTAGAAATGGGCTGATCGGTTTGAGGGAACGTCGAAAATGTTATGAGCCAAAGTAAGGGTAGGTTTGGAATATGAGAATTTTTCCGATTTATGTGGGAATTGAACTGTTTTCTGTTAAATTTCTGTGAAATTCCTGCGTTTAAACGTGGCCTAAATGGACGTTCATTTCTTTGACAGGGAGGCCCGATAGTGTAATGTGTCTCGGTTTTCTCCTATGTCTCGTGCCCACTCCGGCTGTCCTCTTGCCCAGCGAGATGGCGTTGCGGCGACGGGTGAGCCACGGAGTAGCGCTGCTTCATGTGAATGGACGTTGGCTGTGACCCTGCCCTTGGTAACCTTGTACTTTGCCTGAGCGCTTGCGTTCGTTTCCTGGACGACACCCTTGTTGATGATGACGTAGGATTTTGCACTTGGGAGTAGAAAGTAGATATAATGCCAGTGGGATTTTGCACTTGGGAGTAGAAAGTAGATGTAATGCCAGTAGAAAGGAACGATAGAAGGAAGATGAAAATTAAGAACAATCCAAGAGAGAATAAAATGTGTTTTGCTATTAGAACCTTTCGGTTTTAGAAATGCCGAATAATACGTCGCTCACTGAGGTTCCCAGACCGTCCGCGGTCGGTCGATGTCTCACACGTATGTGGGCATCATCATTCGGTAATAAAAATCCAAAAGCCCACGATTTTTATCATCTTACCTTCCGTAGTAGAAATGTCATTTTTACTTACAGATCTTTTTGGCCATGAGGTAAAACCTCATTTTTTTCACCCAAGCCAACAGGAGCCAGAGAGAGGATAAGACCAGCCCCCTATAGTGAAGGAGAAAGGGGAAAAGACCAGAGCCACCATTCGGCCGAAGCAAGCAAAGCACCAAAGAAGCAAAGCTACACAAGCCCACATCTCCTCATATTCCATTTCTTCCCCAACCGAAGGCACCTGCACCAAGTCGAAAGCAAAGCCAAGAAGGTCATTGAGGCATGGCAACCACACAGGAAGGTGAGGAAAAGAGTTGGAGGAGGAACATGAGGAGTTGGAGAAGGCAAAGGGGAGGACCGACAGAGCGTGGGCGACAAGAAAAGCCTAACTAGACCCGACAAAGACCACTCAGAACCACGCCAAGCCAAAGATCCGAGGTAACCCACCTTCATCCCCATCCATCACAATCGAGCAAGTATGGCAATACAATCATGCGTAAGGTAAAGGGAGTAGAAGACCATCCTGTGGTAGGGTTTTAGGAGGTGACGCGTGTAGAGTAGCGCGACGATGGTGGAGGTCGAGCCGGGCGCAACAGGACCTCGTGGTGGCGCCGGCGCAGGGGCTGCATGGCGCCGGCCCACCAGAGGAGGAGGCACCACCGGGCGGTGGCTGGAGCCGCAGCCGAGGCGGGGGAAGCTGGAGGGAGGAGGCGCGACCGAGGGAGGCGGCGGGGGAGAGGCCCAATCAGAGGGGAGGCGGATGAGCCTGGGGATGCGGACCGAGTGGGGGCGGCGAGCGCAGGAGGCAGCGCCGGGCCACCATGCCGGGCCAAGAGCCAGAGGAGGCGGCGACTTCGATGAAGCCGCTCGGCCAGAAGGGAGTGGGAGGAGGAAGCCTCAGGAGTGAGAGAGAGGGAAAGAACAAGGGGGAGGAGATAAGGTCGACCGAGTGGTTTTGGCCAGAAGAAAGAAACACCAAGAAAGAAACAAGAGAAAGGAAAGGAAAAAAAGAAGAGAAGAGAAGAGAAAAAAAGAGAGAAGAAATTTTAGGCGCACAGATAAATTTTATTCGCGAGTCTACACGACATGATCCGTAGCCCATTTTGTTTATTATTATTATTTTCGGCACTGGGTCAGTAGAATAGTGCCCGGTGAGAGGGGTTTTGTTCGTGTCGGATTGCGCATAGGGACGATGACAACCATATGTGTTCATGTAATGTTGTAATGTATTGAGTCTGGATGACTTCCTGTATTGGTGGAGGTTCCAGAACGGTGCCATCTGCACGTTGCTCCGCTCCGTTTGGTTAACAAACAATTGCCTGGTAGAGCAATATCATGCAAATGGTACGAAAAATACGATATTCTTGTATTATGATGATGTTTATGGTAATGACAATGATGATGGGACAGGGTGAGCTATGAGGCTACCCTGTTAATGATGACAATGGACATGTGCATTTTGCATCACGGTAAGAATGCATGAACCAGTTCGGTGAGAAAGTCATGTAACTATTCTGGTAAGGTCATTGAGAAAGATACATAACTAATCCGGAGTACTCTAGATAAAGTCTTACATCTATAGGGACTTGATAAAGTCCTACAATGTAAGGACCCCATCATAACGAAGATGGGGGGAAGAGTGTGTCATCGACGGGTGAACACTCTGTGATACCAGTATCAGCTGATGAGATGCATATGAGCAAATGAGCATGTAGAATACGGGCACATTGCATTAATGAGAAGATGATGATAATGATATGGATATATTAGTGTAGCAGTATTTATCGTTTCTATTATGTGCTTACTGAATCTTCTGACTCGCCCTTGTTTGTTTGTGTGTTTAGGTGAACGACGATAATGGCATGCATCGGGAAGGGAGAATAGCACAACCACGTCACATGTTGTCATTACTGTAAACTGGTTTCCCTATATAACCACTTTTGCTGTAATATATTTAGTTGTTAAATTAGCTGCGCAAAGTTTGTGATGATTATGATGTAATGGTAGCATTCTGGGCCCAAAGGATGGGCTAGGGTGTTACAGTTGGTATCAGAGCGGGTGTTAGATCCATGGTGAATTTTAGACCCAGGTTAATTAATTACTAAAAATTTAACTTAGGCCAAATAATTAAATTAAGCTTGACACACTCTAGTGCACAGCAGGATGGATTTTGGGTCAAGCATTGCATATACTTTTTGACTAGTTGTATTGTTGATGTGCAATGTTTTGTGGTAATTGCTTGTGAGTTGATTGTGCAAATGCATGGTTAACAGAGATGCCGAGAGGTAGAGGTCACGGTCATGGCCGTGGCCGTGCTCAAGCAGACTACTGCTTGAGGTTTAGCAAGAAGCACTGATGCGAGGACTTTGGCGAGCACCAGAGTCGGGAATCGAGCAAGGTCTTTGGCCTTGCTGCGAGAGTTTGTGGAGGAGGTCTGTGTGCTTTGCCGACAAGCGCCGGTAGCCTCTACTGCTGCTGTACCTGTTGCGGTCCCTACTACCATTCCAACCGTGCGAGAGGCAAGGATGAACCTTCGTGAGTGGTTGGCTTTACGTCTAGATACTTTCGATGGGACCGGTACACCAGCCCAAGCTGCGGATTGGTTGCGCTACATGAGAAGGCAATCTGAAGTCCTTTTATTCCTGAAATTCCCAAGGATGACGTCAGCATTGTGTCATTATCTTATTTTTCCTTTGGAAAATAATTCGAGATAATTCGATAAATCCTTTTAGGGTTTTTCCTTTAGATTCAAACTTCCAAAGCTCATATCTTTTGCATCCGAACTCCAATTGAGCCCATTCAAATTTCTAAATTCATCTAAATTCGAGATCTATTTACTTGATATTTTTATTTAATTTTTAGAGTTTGTTTTATCTCCGTTATTTATTTTTTTCGTTATAGTAGACGTTAATTCTTGAGGACTTTTGAAGAAGAAAGAGTGCACCAAGATCAATACCGATTACCTAGACATATTCAAGGCAAGTTATACCTTTGATCATACTGCACCCAATTTTCAAAGTACTTTGATTCAAATTATTGCATCTATGTCAAGTAGTTATTTAAATGCTTTTGGGTTTAGTTGTTAATCCAAATTGTTACATCCACCTTGTCTATTGTTATGCCATGATCTTTTGTCACCCTAGGTTGGTTCATTACTAGTTGGTATTATCGTAGCACCAACATGGGTTGGTTAGATACGAGTAGATTGTTTAGCCATGCTACGAGTCATCGTCTCAAGTGAGTTGCAAATATAAACTTGACTAAGTGATTATGGAACTGTGTGATAAAATTGTGTGTGATGTGTGCTATTACTCGTTGATAGCATGTGTTACACTTAACCAATAGGGTGGGAAAAGATTTAGACTCTAGCGAGTGGTGGATACTACACTACTACACAAAAGTACATCACAGACGGTTCGGAACCGTCATCACAGACGGTTTTTTAACCGTTTGAATTTTTATGTCTGTGATAACAGTTGGTTATCACAGATAATTTTTGAACCGTCTGTGAAAAGGCTCAACACAGATGGTTTTTAGTTGAAACCGTTTGTGAAGAGCCACTATCACCGTCTGTGAAGGGCCACTATCATAGACGGTTTATAAATAGAATCGTCTATGATATAGTACATATCACAGATGGTTCTTCGTGGAAACCGTCTGTGATACGTAGTATAACACAGATAATTCTATTTACTAACTGTCTGTGTTATGTAGGATATCACAAACTGTTAGTAATGTAGTATATCACAGACGGTTAGTAAATAAAATACAGACGATCGTCTGTGTTATGTAGGATATCACAAACGGTTAGTAATGTAGGATATCACAGATATATCACAGATGGTTAGTAAAATAGAACCGTCTGTGATATACTACGTATCACAGACGGTTCTTAGTTGAAACCGTCTGTGATAGTGACCCTTCACAGACGGTTTTTGTTGAAACCGTCTGTGATAGTACCCGCAGACGGTTTCAATCAAGAACCGTCTGTAATAGTTCTTTATACCTAATTAATTTTTTTTTGATTTTCGGCTAGTATCAGGAATTGCTAACCATGTCCTCTGAAAACTAGCAAGCAGAAAACAGATAAATCACAGATGAATCAAATGCTGACAACTCAAAGTGATCATTTAAAACTCAAAATCAATTCCAAAAGATTATGTTCAAGCATTGTCACTAGATTTACAATTGAATTACAACTACTCAAAGTGATCAATTACAATTAAATCAATAGTTTCAAGGTCGTTCAATGGTGTCAACGGAGTGAAACTCTCTGTCGGCGTTAACGATCTCCGTCTTGATGAAGGCGTAGAGTGCCCCTCGAACCTCCGATACCTCTTTCATAGCGAGTGCATCTAAATCTATGTTCAAGCTCTGTCGCTAGCAGGAGTAAAGTAGTAAGCATATATATATATATCCTTCATCTTAGCACTCATCATTTGCCGCATATGATGGCAAACGTAGAATGCACATATGTGATCTTGTTTTTGTTAGCGGTATTGCAAAAATAGAATTACATATATAGGTACAATCAGTTCGAGACGCATTATTACAAGTATGATATAGAATTATTGTGTTGTAGCGTGTCAAAATCGCGCCCTGTGTTGTAAAGGTGGCACTCGATCCGCTGTATGGCCCTCCATCGGCAACATAGGTGATAAACGACCTGCATCGTAGGAGTGAGGCGTCGAGGGCAGTGAGGTTGAATAAACCGAATAAGTCGTCGAAGCACACGATGAAGTAGCCTGGCTCGTGGAAGAAATGCTCCTTCGTGTATCTGATGGTGATACTTTGTCATCTTCATCCGCACAAAGGTGTCCCATATATCCCGCGACAAGAATTGATACTTCTTGAAGGGCGTTCGACCCGTCCCGTGTTCACGTACTTCGTGAAAAGTGTGCTCTTGAAGGTCCTCCACACATGTCCCAACGCGAGCAACACTCGCTGCATGCGTGCGTGCGGTCCGCTCGATAATGAACGAGCCTGAAATTTCAGTCCACAGCTGGCTTCTCTCTACATCCGTTAGAGACTTCCAACTTGGTGTCGTGATGGGGATCCGTTCCCTTCCAAGTACCCCGCAGATGGTCCGGAATCTCACCGCTGCTTTCTTGGGACTCAGAGGGATCCCAACGTCACAGACCTCCGTGATAGTCATTCGGCCCGCATGCAATTTTGATATTCCTCTACCATCTCGCTTATGTACCACTTTGATCGGAGATCCAGACGGATTCGACGACGTCGATGACGGTGGTGAAGACGGTGCCTCTGCCATCTCGCTTACTTACTATCTATACAAGTTACATACGCAATGGACTAAAATTTCATGGATTACAAGTTGATATTTTATACAGAAAAAATAGAAGTTACCCAACCAATTAACTAAAATTGCCTTGTAAACACATTAATTATATAAACAAATAGAAGTTACCCATTGAACTTAAATATAGGATACGAGTAAAGAAAATATATGACATTGCACAAAAGTCGCAAAGGACATAGTTTAAATCGATTCACTATGGCCTTAGAGGTCACCAAGAATAGCAGAGCTAGCCGAGAGTATCGGAGAAGCATGTTTGGATAGGTGTTTACAAGGGTTTATTCACAGATAGCCAGGTATAAGAAAGAATAGATGTGTGATAGATATAATAGAGCTCATAGGCAAGTATACAAGCACGAGATAAAGTAGTAGCGTAAAGCAAAGAATAGGCATCTGTTTTTTAGACATAGATCAGGGCTACCAGAGCTAGCTACTAAGTAATGCAAGAAATAGGTTTACCAGTATATGTGTTTGAATAGGAATAAGCATGTGGTAGTGTGATAAGTTAGTCAAGATAGGGTTTACCGGCACGAGGAGCAGAGTTGTACCTGGGAGGTGGCTTCGGATGCCGGAGACGTACTTTGGGAGGTAGCTTCGGGGGAGGAGGAGGTCGAGTGGTGCCGAGGACGAGCGGTGTCGAGGTTGGGGAGAAGGGGCGTCGGGGTCGGGGAGAGAGGGGGTCGCTAACTCGTCGTCGGTCGGGCAGCAGGTCGGCGTCGGGCAGGAGGCTTTGGGTGTCGGGGAGCAGGTTGGAGGCGAACGAGCGGGCTAAGGCGTTGGGGAGGTAAAGGGGCGAGAGTAAGGCAGAGTGACGAGTAAGGGTGCTCAAACCCTATCGATTCCCTCTGAAATAAAGGGATATCACAAACGGTTTTATTATGGAACCGTCTATGATAAGTCATCATAGACGTTTCCATAACAGAACCGTCTATGATACGAGGGTTTAGAGTTTCTGTGATAAGTCACCCATATGATTCCGTTATGGAACCGTTTGTGATATGACTATATCACAACCGGTTCTTTAAAAGAACCATCTATAAAGTATCACAAACGGTTCTCAACAAGAACCGTTTGTGATGACTTAGATTATCACAGGCAGTTCTTGTTCAGAACCGTCTGTGAAGTATCACAGACGGTTGTATTTAGAAACCGTCTATGATAGGTCCATATCACAGACGATTCCAAGAGAACCGTCTGTGATTACGTTAACCGTCTGTGATGAGGCGTCTTCTATAGCTTGTTTTGTAGTAGTGCTATGTGATATGGTGGAAGTTGTGTGTATGAGAATATTGGCATGTGTGATATTAGTTAGAAATTGGAAGTCTTATCTTTGTCAATTAAGGACTTAACTTTGTGAGCCATTGAACTGAACCTTACTGTACGACCACATTCCTGGTATGGGACGGGCCTAACTTAGTAGGTTACGGAGTCTTGATATTGACAACTCAGGTTGTAAGTTAGGTTGTGTGCTATGATGGAGGTGTGAGACTTACATCGCGGGATGGTTCGTCGCTTCCCTGTCCAACGGTGTGTGTCGTACCAAGAGTTGTGTGCATAAATTGGACAGCGGTAAAATATATCGGGATTGTCATTACTTGAGATGAAGTTTCTGAAAGGTTTTGTTATGATTAGTGTTAACTACACTGATTATATCGTGTGGGTAAAGTGTATGACCTCTACAGAGTGTTAATCAATCTATTCGAATAGCCGCGTCCGAGGTTATGGACATGCTCGGGGATTTCACACAAGGGGTAGATTTTTATAAAACATTTGGGAAGGGAGCTGTGTGATCTAAGTCATATGACTATGTGAATAACTTGTTTAGATTGTGTGTCCTTTGTGAAAACAAATGCCAAATTATTATTGCTTATTTGTTTTAAATATTTTTTTCAATCTATTATTTGTATTCAATTGCAAATGTTGTATTTCTGCAAAAGAACCATAGAAGTCATTCATTTGGAATAAGCCATCATCTATAAATTGTATTTTGTGGTATGACTTACGAGTATGCTTGCGTACTCATGCTTGCTTCAAATATTCAACAGTAGTGGAGGAGTCTTCGCCTGCATTAGAGGAGGAGTTCTACGAAGGTGCTGATCGTTAGGGTCTTGATCCCAGTTGGTTGTCTGTGGTGAATTTATGGGATTCCGATGGAGTTTAATTTTGTTCCGTTGCTGCTATTTTATTTATTGCCAGCCCTGCGAGGCTTAATAAATATAAACTCGACCATAAGGTCAAAACCATTATTTGCTATTCGAATTAGTCGTTTATTTTATTAATCATCTTGTATGGATCAATATTCATCTATGTTGATACGGTGTGTACTAGCGTGATTCTGGACTAATGCATTATACACAGAGGGTCCAAAATTGTATTTTTTTGGTCCCGGCAAAGGTGGTATCAGAGCCATACTGACTGTAGGTCTTGACATTAGTTGGATCGGTCGTCTTAGTGTGTCCAAACTATTTTCTAAAACAAAAAATAACCTGCAAGATTAATTGAATTGCTTAACTCCTCTCATGTCTTTCTTGACTCAACTATTGCTGGAATTTTTCCTCTTCCCGCTGTTTTTAAGTTGTTATTACTCTCTTGTCTTGTCAGATGCCTCGTCTTCAGAACTATGGTGAGCGCAAGGGAGGACTTGCTGCTGAGCTCTAGAAGCTGTTGCAAGTGTTTGGAGGATTCGACCGTCCGATGTACCATGGCAGCAACTGGATATTGAACAGCCGAGACCGTGGAGTAATCTGTTGTTTGACTATCTACGCCAGGAGGGACACCCCCTGAACATCTCAGCGGGAAGGATGGTTTGGATCGAAGCAATTCAAGAGTCTTCGCGCCTCACTATCCTAAGGATCTGCAATATCTACACTCACGAGCTTCAAGATACTGTCTTCTACTACCACCCTCGTACCTCTGCAGTGGATCTTCCTACACGCAACCTGTCTACAAATGAGGAGAGCAACGCCACCGTGGTGCATCTTGCCTAGTTCGCCGCTGCTAAGGAGGAGTCACTGGAGTTGGCCGCCACAAAGCTGGAGTACGTCTACAAGACCTTGAAGATGGCGGAGGAAAGGATCACCGTGTTAGAGGAAGCCCTCTATGGTTAGCACGAGCACGAGGAGGATCATGAAGAAGACCCAGAAGAGGTTGTGGAGCCAGCAGAGCCGGAGGAGCCAGCTGTGCCTGCACTAGGGACGCTTGTTCCTATTGCACCAGTACCAAGGCACCAAGACCAGTTCGCAAGGATGCCAGCGCAGTTCCAGGTCTACAGCAGGTGGGAGCACCATCAGGGCTATGGAGGCTATCTCATAGAGTAGTCCGCTTAAGTTTTTAGGCTTAGTTAGTTTAAAGGTAAGGAGAGTCGCCCTTTAGGTGGTAGATTATGTGTTTAGGTTTGTTCTTATTTTTTGTGTGCGAGTATGAGCTGCAAAAGCCCTTAGGCATTTGTTGTAGCCATGCTAAGATCTTAATTAATATAAGTGTTTTAATTGAGCTTTCTTGAGCTGTGTTTGTTGGGTTTAATCTACCCCTTCGATTAGTTCTTAACTCATCTTGTGCTTGCTACCTTATCTAACCCATGGAGTTTCACCAGATGGTTTAGACTCGTCATGCTACTGCAAGTGGTTCTGGCACCCCTGTGTTAGAAGGAAATGAGCAGACCCCCTGCAGAGCAGTTCCACCTCAAGCACCCCCAATCGACCTGAAGAATTTTGGACCTTACATGGTAGCTCAGACCTAAATGATGTACACCACGATGAATCAGATTCAGAAAATGAACAATCAGAACAGCAACAACAATCACCACAACGGAGCCCCAGTCGCTCGTGGTCACCATGGACCATCCAAGCTAGCTGAGTTCATGAGAACTCGTCCACCAACGTTTTCCGGGCATGTCTCACCAGTTGAAGCCGATCATTGGCTTCGTGTTATTGAGAGAAAGCTGTTGATCACCCAATGCAGCGATCGTGAAAAGGTTCTATATGTCACTCACCGGATGGAAGGCATAGTTACCGAATGGTGGGAAAATTTTTGTGCAGCAAATGAGACGCCACAAAACATTACCTAGGAAGAGTTTTCAGCTGCTTTTCGTTATTACCATGTACCAGAAGGAATCATAGATCAAGCAAGGAGGGATGTCTGTAACTGACAATCTCAATAAATTTTCTCAGCTTGCCCGCTATGACGCGGAACACGTCGCCACAGATAAGGCATGTCAGAGTCATTTTCTGAAGGGACTGAATTCTGGATTGCAAGTTAACTTGATTGCCCATACTTTTCCAGACTTGATTCTAGAATACAAGCACAAAGAACTGGAAGACAGCTGCAAATGCAGGATGGCTCAACAAGGGAGTCACCAGTTACAACAGAAGGTAAGAACAGTTCTGCAGCAGTTTAACTGTTTTCCACCGCAGAATTCTTTCAGGACACCTGCACCAACTTCAGCACCTCATCCAGTGGTTCAGAATTTTTGCAATCCGGTACCAGCCAATCCCATTCCAGGGAACAACCCATAGAGTAGACAAGAGTTTGTTTTTCCTACCGTCAGCCAGGGCACCTCGCCAATCAATGTTCGCAAAATTGAATAGTAACTCCAGTACGCTTCAACCTTGGAGCTACACCAGCCAAGACACCAGCGCAGAACAACAATCAGGGAGCATCTCAAGTTGCCGACCAATCCGGACGAGCACCGCAATCCGTGGTTAGAGGTTGTGTCAACCACATCACTCTAGAAGGAGCCTGTGGAGCACCGATGTTGTCTTCGGGTAAGTTTCTAGTAAACTCAGTACCTGCATTAGTTTGTTTGATTTTGAAGCTTCGCATTTGTTTATTTCTAAAGTTTTTACAACCAAGAATAATATGAAAGTTAATCATCTTAAGCATAATTTGTTAGTCCAGTCACCTGGAGCAGAGCTAAGCTCTAAAGCAGGATGTTTCTAGCCAACCCAATTGTTCTAGACACCCAAACCTTAGATGTCATTCTTGGCATGGATTGGTTAACAAAGCACAAAGCTGTGCTAGATTGTGACCGAAGAGTTGTAACAATTGAGGATACCAATGGAAAGAAAATGGAGTTTCTAGCCACCTCCGTCCATGATGGACATCTGTTAGTCAATAGTCGGGAGACCATATCTTTGGAATATGTGCCTATTGTCAGAGAATATCCAGATGTGTTTCTAGAGGAGTTACCAGGAATGCCACCGGACCGTGACATCGAGTTTATCATGATCTAGTACCAGGAACAACGTCAATTTCAAAGAGATCCTATCGGATGCTAGCCGATGAGTTGGTAAAGATGAAGAAGCAGATTGAAGAATTTCTTGAGAAAGGTTTCGTAAGACCTAGTTCATCGCCATGGAAAGTGCTAGTCTTATTTGTCAAGAAGAAGGATGAAAGCATGGGAATGTGCATTGATTATTATTCTCTGAATGAAGTTACTATCAAGAACAAGTATCCACTGCCCAGAATTGATGATTTGTTTGATCAGATGAAAGGATCTGGAGTGTTCACGGAGATTGATCTGCGATCAGGTTACCATCAGTTGAAGATTTGTTCGAAGGATATACTGAAGACCGCTTTCGCAACGCGATACAGACATTATAAGTTCTTAGTCATGTCCTTTGATTTAACTAATGTCCCTGCCTATTTCATGAATATGATGAACAAGGTATTCATGGAATATTTGGACAAGTTTGTAGTTGTGTTCATTGATGATATTTTCATTTATTCGAAGACAGAAGATGAACATATTGAACATTTGAGAATAATCCTAGAGAAACTTAGAGAGCATCGGTTGTATGCTAAGTTCAGCAAGTTTGATTTCTCGAAGAAGGAAGTTGGTTTCCTTGGTCATGTGATGACAGCTGAAGGAGTAGCAGTCGATCCTGGTAAAGTTAAGGTAGTGTTACATTGGGAGGAGCCCAATACAGTAACTCAGATCCACAGTTTCTTGGGAATAGCAGGATATTATCGCCGTTTCATCGAAGTATTATCAACGATTGCTAAGCCTCTTACGCAATTGTTGAAGAAGGAGAAAAAGTTCACTTGGACTCCAGCTTGTGAAGAAAGTTTTTAAGAATTGAAGAAGCGTTTGACTTCAAATTTCAATGCTAATCTCACGGATATTCGAAAAGATTTTGATATCTATTGTGATCCTTTGCGTCAAGGATTAGGATGCGTCTTGATGCAAGAAGGAAGAGCTATCGCTTATGCATCAAGGCAATTGAGACCCCATGAGGAGAATTATCCTACCCATGATCTAGAATTAGCTATCGTAGTGCATGTTTTGAAGATTTAGTGTCATTACCTCATTGCTAATCGCTGTGAAGTATACACAGATCATAAGAGCCTGAAGTATATTTTCACTCAGTCTGATCTGAACATGAGACAGAGAAGATGGTTGGAGTTAATAAAGGATTATAATATTGGAATCCACTACCATCCTAGTAAGGCCAATGTCGTAGCAAATGCTTTGAGCTGTAAGAGTTACTGCAATGCTTTGGAAGTGAAAGGAATTTGTTCAGAACTTCAAGAGCATTTTAGAAGCTGAAACTAGAAGTTGTATCTGAAGGATTTGTGGCTAGTCTAGAAGTACAGTCTACTTTGGAGAAACAGATTCGTGAAGCCAAACCAAATGACCCAGAAATTTCTGACATCAAGGAAAAGATGGGAGAAGGAAAATTAAAGGACTTCATCAGAGATGATCAAGATATAGTGTGGATCAATGGACGTATCTGCAAACCAAACATTGATGGTTTGAGACAACTAATCTCAAAAGAAGCCCACGACTCAAAGTATTCGATTCACTCTTGTAGTACCAAGATGTATCAAGATGTTAAGAATAAGTTTTGGTGGCCAAATTTGAAGTGAGAAGTCGCAGAGCTCATTGCCTTGTGCGACGTGTGTCAGAAAGTAAAAGCAGAACATCAGAGACTGGCAGGTTTGTTACAATTGCTGAAGATTAGTGGAAGTGGAAAGAGATCGAAATTGATTTTATTACCTATTTACCGAGGACTCAATCGGGTTACGATTTGATTTTGGTAATAGGTGATCGTTTGACCAAAGTTGCCCATTTTTTGCCAGTCAAAACCACTCACTTAGGAGATCGCCTTGCAGGATTATATATGTCAAAAATCGTCAGTTACATGGTGTGCCTAAGAAGATAGTGTCAGATCGAGAATCCCACTTCACCTCGCGTTTTTGGCAAAGTCTACATGAAGCTTTGGAACTCACCTGAACTTCAGTAGTGCTTATCATCCTTAGACAGATGGACAGACTGAGAACGTAAATCAAATAGTGGAGGAGAGCACGTGCTTTAGCTAATGCTATCAGTTGGGACAAGATTTTGTCATATACAAAATTCTCGTACGGCAATAGTTATCAAGCCAGTCTGCAAATATCACAATTTGAAGCTTTGTATGGTCGTGCATGCATTGCCAAAGTTGGTCATCCGAGTATGACGCTATATGCCATATCAAAATCGACCACATCAAAGGAGATCTTCTCTATCCTGAAATTACTTGGTGAACCAAATGTTAAAGGAAGAGAAACTTGGCCAATAGGTTTGGCCAAAGACCCCGGTACAATACTATGAAAATAGTATCGTACTGGTCTTACCTTGGTACTGGGTACTTGCATCTCGTCTAGGGTTCTCATAAACAAAATGTTTAACGAGTTTCCACCATCAACTAACACTCGATTTATTCTACAATTATTGATGGTAGGCTCGACCACGATCGAAAAATGACCTGGTCGAGTGGAAGGGATCGGGCAATCACTCTTCTCGAATGAGATGGTGACTTCTGACCACTTCGGCAACTTATTGATAAGAGGAGCGTCAATGGAGTTTACCTCACGTTCGACAACCTTAAGCTGTCATTTTGATTCGTATGCCGATGAACCCCCCCCCCCATAGATATACTCGATGGCATGTTCAAAATCACGGAATGGCATCTCCTCGTTGTCGTCCGACTACGTCCGACCACTCACTTGCCATACCTCTTCGAGGGTAGGAAGTGGTCCTTTGCAGTTGTAGTAGTCTTTGAGTTTTTGTTGAAAAACTCGGCAGTTGCGAAGGTCATGTCCTTCCTTTTTATGGAAAGGGCACCACCTAGGCTTGTCATTCTTCCACTCGGGGCACTTACCTTTGTCTCAATCGGGATATTGCTTGGAACTTTGTGGTTCCTTGTCGCTTACGGCCAAGACCTCCTTAGAACTGTTGGCTTGAGGTTTTTGGCCCTCCACCTTGTTCTTGGATTTCTTGACTTTTTTGTCCTTCTTGCTACCTCCGCCTGCTTCTTGTGGATTCTGGTCATCTCGATCGATGGTTTTGTTCCACTCGACTGCTTCTGCAGCAGTCGCATATCGATCAGCCATCTCGAAGAGTTCAGGGATGGTAGCCGGAGGATTTAAAGCGATGTCCTCTGTAATTCTTCTGCTGTGGACTCCCTGCTAGAAGGCTCTGATAACAGATGAGTTAGAAACCTCACGAATTGAATTCCTAACCTGACTGAAGTGCCTGATGAATTAACGTAAGGTCTCGGGGTCGTTCTGTCTTATCCTGTGCAGGTCGTCCTTCTTTCCAGGGTGATTGTAGGTACCCTAGAAGTTAGTCAACAGAAGATCACAAAGGTGTTGCCACGAGTAGATCGACTCAAGTGGTTGGTTTAGCAACCACGATCGAGCGAACCCTTCGAGCATAGTCGGAAGGTAATTCGCCATGACGCACTCTCCTCCTCCTGCTACTCGGATAGCGGTCATGTAGATCTGGAGGAACTCGATGGGATTCTGAGACCCATCGAATTTCTCTCTGTTCACTGGTCGATACCGCGGCGGCCAGCGAACTACTCGAAGGTCAGGCGAAAATACCCTACATCCGGTAATCACTTTGTAATGCCTCCTTTGCAGAAAAGAAGGGTTGTCGTCATCATGTGATCGTACACGACGATACCCGGCAATGGGTGAACCTGACTTATGATAAGTCTTGATTCTACAAGGGTAATACTCCTTGTATCTCGTCTGCCACTGCAGACCTCTGTGTTGGAGTGGTCAACGATCACCTCTCCTGAGAGGTTGTATATCTTCAGACGTTCGAAGAACCTTTCTCCGGTTAGGAGAATGACATACCCTGTTGCCGCGCCGAACTCTGTGCGGTGAGTTGTTTGAACGACTAGAAGCTGATGGAGTCGTACTGCTACGACTTCCAGAATTATGACGGCGAGGGTGCTCGAGTCTGGTCATCGATCTTCGAAGCCTTCGTGTGATCTCTTGCGCGAAGAGGTCATAGCCAGGCGCTCGGGCAAGCTCTCGAGTTGGGTTCTCGAGTAGATCGTTGATATGTTAGAGTACTTGAGCTTCCTCTAACTGATATGGAAAATGCTCAGACAGATTTCTCTGAGCTACTCTTCTTCTCTATCGAGTTATCTCAGAATCGTCCATGTTAGATCCTTGAGTTTTCTTCACTGAAGTGCGATTATCTCGAGGATTTCTCACACGCTCATCAGAGTGTTGACCCTGTTCATCACTGGAGGTGTCCTTACCATTCCCACGAGGGGTGCAATGTGTGATCGTTGGGGAGTGTCCTCAGTACTGTCTCTAGAAGAGTGATCATCACCTGAGGGAAAGACGACGGCCTTCCGTTGATGACCTCCACTTGCGCTCGAGGCCTCCTCGCTTGAGGATTAGTCGAAAGACACCGTCTGGCGACTTGGAGCAAACCCTTCCAGGAAGGGGAATTCCAGGTTATAACTGTCTCCGTCCACAAATGAGCCCTGCGATGGGATGGTTGAACTCGCAGGAAAAGCATGTTCAACCCCATCCTCTGTGGGGCTAACCAGAGAGACAATACCACCAGGTGCTGATGAAGCTCTGGAATGACGGCTTCCTGGACTTGCCGTGTCAGGTCGGACTACCTTAGACAGACTTAAACATTTGAAGGGGGAGGCCTCGCCATGTCCTGAGTCTGCCTCAGAGCAGTCCTGATTGTGGTCGGATTGATCCTAGCCCTTTGAGGAAGTTGGTTCCTCATTTGGACATAACGTTGTGGTATGGTCTCCTGGAGAATGATCTCTAGAGGCGATATCACCATCGGATGATACAATACTCGGCTCGTAGTCGAAGCCGGCATCCATGTCGATATCTGCGTAATCAGCCAAGTCGAACCAGTTCTCCCCGTTCCACTCTACTGCCATAGAAGCATTAGAGTTGGAAGAAAATGAAGGAAACCTGATGACCAGAAGGTCCCCACGGTCGACACCAACTGTCAGTGTTTTAGAACCGAACTTACGTAATGATTGTTTGATTCGGGGGGTCTCCAAGACTCAAATTACGCAGAGAGAATGGCACATGGATTTTTATACAAGTTCGGGCCTTCTCTAGAGAGAATAACAACCCTACTCCTGTGTGGTTATTTTGAGTATGTTGGTTTACAGATCAAGAGAAAGACTGAAATGCAATGTTTTGTCCTGCTGATCGTGTCTTCCTTCCTCTTGTCCGTCCTCCTTCCGTCGGCTGGTGATTCCTCCTTTTATAACGTGCTCGTAGTGGGCGATAATTTCTCCAGCTCAAATGGTGTATCAATGCTTCATATGATAGCGCAGTTACCGGAGATTACTGTTGGAGAAGTAGCGTTCCCACGTCATCAAGCAGTTATCACCAGGACAGAGAGATTAATTGTGCAGTTATTCAGGATAATAATAGCTTATACTGATTGTTTAGATGCCCTAATCAATTGGGCCTACTTGTCTGTAAGCTCGATCGATTACAGTGTGGTCGTAACTGACCTGGTCGTAGAAGGACTTACGACCATGAGATGATCATATAAGAACTTACGATCCCGTACTAGCCGTCGAAGAACTTACGACTATAGGGTGGTCGTAGCTGACCAGGTTATAGAAAGACGTACGACTATGAGGTGATTGTATAAGAACTTACGATCTCGTGCTAGTCGTAGAAGAACTTACAACTATAAGGCGGTCGTAGCTGATCTGGTCGTAGAAAGACTTACGACCATGAGGTGATCGTATAAGAACTTATGATCATGGGGTAGTCGTAGAAGATCTTACGACTCCAGCTTCTCCCTTAAGAACATTAAGGGGTATACTCTAGCGTCCTTATCCATAATAAGGATTACAGATAAATAATTAAATGAGGATTTCTAGATCCTCGTCGGCACTAAACCCCAGTTGGTGCAAAAACAGGAGTGGAAACAGGCACCTAAGGAGGAAATGTAATCGAAGAAAAAACCGTCGGTGTAGTCGAAGAAGAAGTGGTAGCAAGCACAGCCAGAACAAACTACACTGCTAACCCACAATGAAGCGTCGAAAGAGACTCGATGACTGTCGGTCGTGGTTAGCGGTTCAGTAGGTGAGCCCTGATAGGCTCAAACTCTGGGTGAAGGCGATAGACGAAGTCATAAAGGCAAAGGCGATCTCGATCCTCCTTCTGCACTTGATGACACTCCTGGCAGAGCAGAGAAGCCAGCTCGTTCGAGTGGCGCTAGAGACTGGCCAAGGTTCGGAAGAAGTCATTGACATAGGAGTCCTCCTAGCGAAGCGTCTCCAACTCACGCTAAAGCGAAAAGAACTGAGCATTGTTGCTCTGTTGGTATCGCTCGTGCAAGTACTCCCAGATCTGACGAGTGGCATGTAAACCAACAATGTCTGGCTGGATGGAGTCGTCGACGCTGACCTCCAGGATGGCTCGAACACGAGCCTCATCAGCACACCTCAGCTCAAAAGTGTCTATAGCATACTGAAATGCCACATTAGTAGTGCAAGCAGCAGCAATAGAGGTCTCTGCCTCCTTATTGGCAGCCTCATCTTCTACAGGAGGTGCAGAGGTAGGCGGTTGGGAGGAGGTCGAATGGCGGGCGGACAAGGTCGGGCACCAGTAACATATCCCTAGAGGCGGAGAGCATCGATCGTGATCTCTATGAGTGAAGACTACAACCTATAGTTTGTCCCATTCAGCTTTGTTCCCGAGAATGGGATCGCAGCTGATGGAACAGAAGCCATCGGTAGGCGGCACGGGAAGGTGCGGTGACCAAGGCAACGAAGTCTAACAGGTAGTGCTAAACGGCACGACGGTTAGATCGACGTACTATTTTTTCTTTTTTTCTCTTGCGGGCCGGCTAAAATGGCCTACAACTTAAGGTCTGCAACGAAGAAACTCAAAGGAGCACGCGCGGGGGGAATTAGGGTTCCCCCTACTGGCGGCGGCTGCAGCGGGTCGGCCCACGTTGTCCTTCGGTCAGACGGCGCCGGATCGGGCAGTAGCTTCGAGATCGAGCGCAGGAGCGGCGGAGGGAGGCGGAATCGCAGCCTCGGGTCGACGCACGGCCTCAGGTCGGGACAGATGGCAGCGGAAGGGAACGAGTTAGGTTAGTGCCCTAGCTCTGATACCATGTTATGAATACTGTGTGTATATTCAAGAGGTTCAATGGACAATATATATAGGGAGTACAAGGGGGTATGTCATATACAGATAAGGATACCATATACGGATAAGGAAATACAACAGAACTCTTGTTCTAACACATTTATCTGATTCTATTGAAACCTCAATGATTTTGTACAATCCTTTTTTGTAACTTTATATGACAAAGTATATTAGTTTTGTAATTGTTCCTTTTCTCATGAAGCCATTTGAGATTTGGCAGAACAATGTTGTGTTCTGTGGGGGTTGAGGGTGGGAGGCTGTTAGGGTTGTACTGTATATTCAGTGCTTTCAGGGCATCATTTCTCTGGTAGACATTGGCCTAGTTGACACTGGATGGCAGAACAATCTTATGTTTGCTTGGCTCTGGCAGTCTTTCTCGACTACTACTGTTGGTACTTTTGCTTGGGTTGTTAAGCATGCCTTGTGTTAGGACTTAGGACCACCTCTGGCCAGAAATGGACTCACACGTGCAGAGTCTTTCCACATACACGCGCACATGTTCTCAGCCTGAAAGGATGACCGGTCAGAGACAGCATAGTGTCTGCATTACAGGAATGGATAGTAGCATTACTGTAAGCAAATAGTGGCCAAACACGTAAACAGTATTGCTTGTCCGTCATCATCGCTAGGGAGATGACAGGTTCTGCCTCTGCACTTCTCCGGAGAGGAAATGCAGAGAAGGCCAGCGGGTGAAAATGTCGCTTTCATTTTATTGTAACCTGAAGTTTACTTAAGAAAAAGAAGGGGAAATGATTTTGGCTCTTCAGAAGTTGTCTGGTCGAGGGTCTAAAGATCAGGATCAAGGCTTGGTGAAAGACCAGCGTCCGAGTTGCTTGGATCTGATAGTTTTTCGTGTAAGTGAAGCGTAATGTCTATTTCTGATCCGAGGCTCGCGATCGACTGGAGAAAATGTGCATCAGTTCATACGCCTTGCAGAGGATCCGCACGTATCATACGAAGGAAACATGTGCACGTGCGCTTAACAAGCTTGACGATATAACTATTTCGAGTAATAAATACGATGAATACTTACACTTGTACAAAATTATTGTAGTATTTGTTAGGACAAATTTAGCAATACATTCATCATTTTCCCGACAAACTATTTTAATATTTATTATTGGTCAAATTTATAGAGTCAACAATGACAATTATTCAAAAACGGAGATAAGTAGTATATGAAGACAACTGAGAACACGAGGACAGTTCATGTGCTTCTTTTGTCCTAAATCCTAATATGTTTGCATGTTGGGATGATCTTGTTGGTGGCTTGGTAGTGATGCTATATGTACTGATGCTGTACACAAAATGTGATGTATGCCACTCTATGGCAATTGGGAGAATGCCACTTCAAATAAGAATATGTAAAATTTCCCTCTAATTTTTTTTTACTTCGGGGCCCTCTAGGAAAATTTTGCCCCTTGAGTCTCCTTTCCTCCTCTTCGTGCTGCCACCGCTAGCGGCCGCATGTCACCATCAACACCGCTTTCTTGGCGCCTTCCCCCTCTCCCATCTTCACGAATACAATACGAATATGTTCGAATAACAATACGACTCGAATATTGTAATGAATCGAATACCTACTCGATTCGGTTAGATTTGAATATCTGCATAACTTGTGTTACGGCAAGATACTAATGGCACTTAATCCCTGTAGAAAGCACATTTAATCGTTATAACTTATCAATTTCACCTAAAGAAACATGAATTCATGTTAAATTAAAAAAATCCAACTAAAGAACAACAAATGGCACTTAAGCGAAGAGTTTGCTCGTGGGTAGAAAATGATCAACATGACCTTGGATCAACTCTCACATGTACTAGCAAGCCAAAGAACAACAAGAACCAAGCCAAAAACCTTTAGAGCAAGAAACCCAAGAATTCACCCTTCCAACCCCAATACCGTGTAACTTCAAGAATTTGCTTCAAATATGCCTTTGATGGATGGGATCTGACCTCCTAGAGGTAAAGTCATCTCTTACATGTCCTTGGCACCAAACAAGATCAAGAATAGAGAAGGCAAAAACACAACCAAATCAAGAAAGCAATAATAAGAACAAGAGCAACAAGCACTTGTACTAAATTGATGATTCTATTACTACTTCTCTATAAGGATGACAAGAGCTCAAAAAGCAGCACACACACAAGTGCTCATAACCCACACAAGCCATCTCTCTCTACCTTCACTCATAAAGGCTTAGCCCCTAAGCTTTCTCCTCTCATCTCTTTATATAGGGAAGGCATACCTCTCCCTACCACTAAAACCCTAGATCATGAACCACTTAGTGGATATCATCCAATTCCACGTGGGCAAACCCGATAACTCAACACATTAATGTGATTTTCACTTAACACTTGAGCATGTTTTTCAAAGCATTCTTCGTCATGAAGCCCTGTTAACCAAAATCCGCTATAGTTGTCCTCCACTCTTGACCTAATCCATCTCGTAGACCTCCGCCGCGGTTTTGCACACCACCATATTTATGGTATTGGGTACTTTACCAAAATACCCCTCTACCGACTTGTTCTCATTCCTTCACACCGAATCATGTCTGCATGGTTCGAGACGTAGTCTGTGGCGCCCAATGACATGCCGTCGAGTCTTCACGCATCCGAATCCCACCCGACGGTCTTTACTTGCATTGGCCCCATGTTACGTGGATTATTATAGAATTTCCAATACAATCTTTTATATGATTACAGAGGACTCGAGATCGCCGGTTGTATCTGCGACTGTGAGGGAGCAGATGAAGCCAGATTTTTTTTTTCTTCAAAAGGTGGCGCAATTTCAAAGGCTACCGCTTAGTCAATCCAAACACGTAAGTTTGCACTCAACTTTATACAAGAGATAGTAGGTGACGTGTGTTGGTCACCGCGGTTTAGAAGAGTCAAGGCATCTGTCAACTATCTTGCCAGCCATAACAAAATGTCATGTGACAAAGTTAGGAGTTACCTTTGCGAATTCTCCTGCTAGAAACTGTGAAAAAGCTAAGGCAGAGTAGAGAAGACCCCTTTTCCTTTTCCTTTCCCTCTCCCTCGTTTGTATGGGCAGATTGGGGAAGGCAAAGTAGCCGCAACGAGTAGAGGAGCAGCTCCTATGCCGCTATGCGCACTTGGGCATGCAATTCGATGCAGAGAGAGAATCAAGTTTTTATATGCGCGCGCGCCAATGGTAATGGTCCCTCTCGCTTCTCACTCTCTCTCTCTCTCCATCTCTCTCTCCATAACCCTGTTACGGTAAAAGTAAACTCTGAGATTATTCACCTTCTGGTGTGCAACCTTGATGGTTTCTTCAGGTCGAAAGGTGGTGTACAAGTGGATGAATTTTAGGTATGCTTCGGCGGCATCTGTACATTGTGTAGTCTCCATTGAAGTCTTTCTGAAAGGAGACCGGTCAATATGCATTGCGATCCAACTGCACTCTTGCTCTAGAAAATAATGGCGAATCTCAGTGCCCTGGCCGGCCGGCCGGCCATTAAAGAAGGATAGTCAACACTGACGACTTGTGGCAAATTAGGGGGGAAACGAAGCGAATAGGAAGGAGTACATGCATTGTGCTCAATTTAATTGCAAGGTTTTCCTCGACAGAAGTAAAAAGATTCTCAACAAATCCCCAGATGGCTTGTGTGTGTTGATGGAGATGGGCTCTGGCTAATCTATGGGCTACCGGAGTGCTAGTAGATCGGAGCGCAAGCTCGAGAGAGCGAGAAGCAAGGAGCCTACCAAAGTGGACTTCATCGTTCCATCTGTTTCTACCTCTCCTTTACTTTCTAAAAGATTTGTAGAAGGCAAAAATACTGGGATCTTCCGACGAATCTGCAATCTCACCGTGACAGTTGAGAACAATTGAGTCTATTGAGTATTGGACCCCCTTTAAAGTTTGAAGTTCAGACTCAAAATGAACTAGGAGATCCCAAAAATACTAATCTCTAATTTACCTGTTATATATTAGAAGCTGATGGCATGTGTTTTACAAAACGAATTAGGAGATCCCAAGAAGAAGTTCAGCTAAGAAATAAGAAAAACATGCTCACAAAACAGAAAAAAACAATCCAGTCCTTGATTAGGTGAATCCTAATCAAAGCTTCAACGACCATTGGATGTTATTAGAAAAGAAAGAGATGCTAGAAATTCTTTAAAAAAACAAAATTTTCGGTCCTTAATCTGGTGTACTCTAATTAAATTTGAACTATAATGGCCATGGGATGCTAATACTTGGAGATATATGTTACTTCGTAATTTAAAAACTGAAACAGAAGATAAGCCTTACTCAAAGAAAAAACGTTGCTTTGTATATATATAAAAAGTAACGCTAGCCTTTTGTGCTCAGGATGTCGAAGATCTAGTAGTCGATTTTAGGAAGCATTGAGGGAAGGCCACGGTTGAGACTACGCAAAAAAGAACAGTGTCTTTATTGCTTTGAATCTATTTACAAGGGGTGCTCAATGATCACGAAGAACAATGAGCGTGAATGTATTACAATGTGATCTTTTCACTAACTAATAACAAAGTATGCCTTCTATAGCGTCGAATGGGTGGCAGTTCTGGCAAACGAAGAGATGCCTCACTGTTTCAGGGAATTGGCGCACATTGGTGGCGGTTGTTGTCAACGAGACATCCTCCGGTTGCAGCTACCAGATGGTTGTTGTTAGTGATGTAATATAGTTGGTTGGATTGTATCTCGGAACATGTAGATTTCGGAGAAACAACATAGATAGATACAATGTGGGTCCAATCAAGCATAGGAATCTATTCCAAGTAGGACTACATTTCTCTTGGGTCGTTTTTCTTTTTGTCCCAGCCCAGCTTCTTTTGCTGCTGGCCCATTTTCTTTCCGTGGATCCTATCAGCGTCGCTCGTGTCCTTCCGTTCCCGACTTCGTCTCCCTCTCCGACCCGACGATGTTTGTCGTCTCCACATCGAACTCCTTCCCTCCGCAGCCCTTTAAAAGCCGCCCTGACCCCTTGCCTCCATCCCTGAACCTCCATCGCCTTGGGAAGCCCTAGCCGCGCCACCTCGTGAGATTCATCGCGGCCGCTACCATTGAAGTCGAGGAGCGAGTTTGTTGCGCCGCTGTTGTGAAGCCCCCCCCCCTCCATGTCAGTAGGAGCGCCTCGTTGTCGCCAAGCCACGGGAGAAGCCAATTGAAGCGAGGAGTCACCATCGTCGAGCTCTCGAGATTTTCCCCTCCCTCTGCCATCGCCGTTCAACCACCGATTGCATCGCCGTCGGTGAGTCCCGAGCACCATCATCCACCCCTCCAACTTCACCTCCTCACATTCTACACGATGCCCCGTTCGCTGTGCCCTGAAACCCGCCACTCCACCATCACTGTCGTTGCCCGAGCCGCTTCGCCGCCTCTATCCTCACCGCCACTGTTGTGGTCGTCACCGGTGGAAACCAGCGGCGTCATCATCTTCATCGTGTCGCCTTTGCCCAGATTCCAACCCTCGTCATCGCCGCCGAGCCACTGTTCGCCAGAGCCCTTGGTCCCCGAGCGCCATCGATGTGGCTTGCCACATCACCTCCACCTGAGCCGTCAACATCAGCTTAGCGTTGTTGCTGTTGCTGCCACTGACGTGGCTTGCCGCCTTACCTCCAACTGAGCCGCTAATGTCAGCTTAGCGCCCCCATGTAGTCCTTGTCAGTGGCCCTCATGTCAAACCGAGTCAACCCCGAGCCTCGGTCGCGTGGACTTGGTCCAGAGTGGACCGTGTCGCAGACACATGGACCCACCTGCCAGCCCTGTTCTGTGAACCTGGTGCACCGTGCACCATGTGCCCTCTTCCATGGACCTGGTCTATAGACCACAGGCCAACCTGTCAGCGATTGAATTTATTTTCCTTTAGAAATTTAATTCTGATTGAAATTATTTTTCTCTTCCTGAAGTCATGCAGACGTAGTAATCCGGAATTTCCTTTTGAAATAATATTCTAAAATTCTGAAATAATGTTTTGTCTCTCTATTTCTTAGATTCAAATCTTCTGAGAGCTCATTATCCTTCGTCCAAACTCTGATTCAGCCCGTTCAAGTTTCTAAATTCATCTAAAATCAAGCTCTTTATTTTAAAGTTGGCATTGTTATTTTTGGATTTTATTTGAATTTATTTTGGATTTATTTGTGTTTCATCTTTTTTTTCTTTCTCGTTTAAACGATACTTTTCATGGAGCAAAAGCAAGATTTGAAGACCAAAGTGTGATAACTAAGCAAGGCCAAGGCAAGTTGTAATCCATTGATCATGTTAAACCTATATTTTCAAAAGTATCTTTTTTATATCAAATTGCATGGTACTTTTATATCAACTGTTTTGTGAGTAGTTAATCACCTATTTATCATGTCATCATTGATTATTTAAATACTATTAATCATTTGTCACCACAGTCATTATGCCATCATTGATTATTTGAATACTATTAATCATTTGTCACCACAGGATGGTCATTATTAGTTGTACATATTTGTATCACGAATATGGGTTATCGGAGATGCTCAGTCATGCTTAGTTGCGATAGTCTCATGTCACATGATTAATAATGTTAATTTGACTTAATGAGATATAGAATTGTGGTGTGATGCCACAATTGTGCCACTGTGGTGCGATGCTGCTCTTGTACAAGTTGTGGTGCGATTCTGTTGTTATAAAATTTTGTGCCATGGCAGGAATTGTTATTGGTTTGGTTAAACAAAATGGTTTTATGCTCAGACAAGTGATCATGCAGTAAAGGGAGGTGCAATTAGCACTTTTGGGATGAGATAGACTCACCTGAGTAATTATCAAGGATTTAATCTTGCACGCCATTGAACTGTGTCATATCGTATAACCACATGTCCGTTATGGGATGAACCTGGCTAATAATCAGTAATGTCTCCACTCTAGTTATGTTTTTGGAAGCGTGAATTCCAACATGGATATTCACAATAGCACAAGGGGCGTGCTGTCTGGTCATGATGACATTCAGTGTTGAAACCTTAGTAGCCAGAACTGGGTTGAGAATTAGCTTTGTAAAGACCTTGTGATAATCACTTAGTCGAGCACCTGTGGAATTGTGTGACGTGCATTATAAGTTGATTTATCTCTTCTAGATAAAGTTGTACAACCTCTGCAGAGTTAAAACCGTTTAAACAGTTGTGTCCCCGGTTATAGACAATGCCCAAGTTTTTCATACGAGGGTTATAGTTTTTTATAAAAATGGTTGAAAGGTTAACAGGATGTTCATTTGGTGAATGTGATGTTCACTTGGTGGATGGGATATTCACTCGATGGTTTGGTTTGGTTGGGAAGTGAACGGGAGTTCACTGGTTGTTTCAAAGAAATTGATTACTCTATTTATTTATTGTATTTTTAATTACGCTTTGCAATCTACTTACTGTATTTACTATCAATACTTGCTTTTTGCAAAAGAACCATATGGTTATTCCTTGGATTAATCCTTGCATAAATATTAATTGCATAGTATTTCTTATGACTTCTTGAGTACTTTATGTACTCACGGCTTTAAACTTTGCTGCTCAGTTGAAGAAGGTCAAGCTACTCAAGAGTTCTATGGGGAGTTCTTTGAAGAACTTGCGAACTAGGATGTGCTCTCCACTTGATTGCCTGTGGGCATGTCGAATGATCACCTCAAGTTTTATTTGTTTCTTAAGCTCTGCGTGACAAGTTAAGTAAATGTTGACTATAAAGTCTAGTTATTACTATTTGTTATTTTGCTACCTATTTTGTTAAATCATTGAATTGATGATATTTCATCGATGTTTCACTATGTGAGCTAGCTACTGATCATGGGACTTGTTCAGAATATAGAGTGTTTTTGATGTATAAATCCGAGTCCCGATAGAGATGGTATCAGAGCAATATCAACTCTAGAACATAACCTTAGTTAGCATGGTCATCTTAGTAAAAAAAAAACTTCAAAACATATTTTCTAAATCGAACTAACCAATTGGATTGAGTTGTGTTTTTTCTTATCTCAGTTTATTCTATTCTTATCATGTTCGATTCTCTTCCCATCTTAATCTTGAGTTCTAGTTCCTTGTCTTTTCTGAATTTCGCTTTATAATTTTTATTTGACATCTCGAGTGTTCGGTGATAAAGGTGAAAGTTGGCATGGAATTCTTCAGTGTCTATTGCAGAGTTTGGGAACAAGGAGGTGTCCAACATATTTCACTACAGAGAAGAGAGTGAAGGGGTAAAGTATTGTATTCAAGACGAGTGTGTATTTCATCGTGAGGATTGGAAGTCAAGTCAATCATTATAGTATTGTGAGGACCCCCGGGTTATTTCTGTAAGACCGAGGCCTTCCCGGTCTTATGGAAATAACTCTGGACCTCAAGTGAATGAATTCCACCTTAACTCCATCCAAGTGAAAGGCCTCGATCGAAACTAGAGCACCGGTGATCATACGCACTACTCCTCTTCGAGCACTACATGATGATCAGTTCTCCCATGGTCCAAGTCCACACTCAAACGAGTTACAGTGGAATTCAAAATAGCAGGTATGCGTCTCGTGTTGGCTCCCAAAATCAGCGACCAACACGCACTGTAACACCCTGTCTATTCGGAAGACAAGATGTCACCTAACAAGACAACCTACTATTCAATTCATAAGATTAACATCGCATTCAATGCTAAAGAAACGATTAACCATTATAACAATCTATAGCTTAATAACAGTTCATCTGCAAATTTAAACGAGAATTAACCAAAGCGATAGTAATGGACCTCCAAGTGACAATTATTACAGTCCATTACATTATAAATAAAACTGAAGAGATGTAAATAGAACTTTAACGAATGGATATTTTATTCATGTGCATGGAACGTGCTGGACTACACCCTCCCGCTAGCAACCGTTTCACTGGAATTCACCTAAAATTAAATAAAAGCAAGAGTGAGTCGAAACTCAGCAAGCACAACATATACATTCACATAGAATACTGTATCGAAACAATCCACCAAGTACATCATTTACTTCATGAATTTAAGAAAGCACGGTATGAATGAATGAATGCATTGAAGGAGAATGGACTTTCCACAAGTTTATACCGGTATAACTAGTGACACACCCGTCGGTGTTCACTTAAGCCCGCTCTTAACAAAGAGCGGGGATCCAAGTCCGTATGAAGAACGTTTCATACGGAATGTCCAAATCGCCTACATTGGAATGGTAGGTCTTACATGCCCATATTGGAATTAATGGGACTTAAACAAGTTTCCACTCCGTGGACGACAATCAATTATGTATGCATGGAATGAAAAACATAACTTGGCATTCAGCTCAATGTATCATCGAATAAGGTATTGAACTCTACCACATCATACTCAAATCACAGGAATATTCATAATTTACCAAGTTAACATGTAATCAATGAATTCACACAAATTAAACATTTGTACTTGCCTTCCGTGTGGTGACGTGTTGTGAAACAACGAAGGTGTCCTTCCACCCACCGTCTCACCGCCTACACAAGTATTACCACGTATTACGGATAATCGAATATGGCGCAGCTACAAGTGTACTACGATGCTCTCTAATCAACCCACTCATCCCAAGGGTTCCATTTGACATCTACACCAAATGTCCAGATTATCGTTCTACGGGCAGTTGCACAAGAAAATTCGCCATTAATTATCTGTAACTCTAAACGACCTGAAACCAGTGCTCACTGATTCTTAACTGATCAGGCTACAAAACATTAGTTGGCGGAATCTTCTGATTCGGCCAAAACAGAGGGGTAATTAACTGCTAAAACTAACCCATCTACGTTTGTCCAGAGAACAGATCAGCAGTAAATAAAATGGTGTAACTTTTAGCCTACTGATCCAAATGGAATGATCTTTATCAACTTGGAAAGATAATTTCGAGATCTACAATAACCTAGTTGGGTGAAGATTCTGATTGGGCCTCTATTTTGAAAAAAAACGAGGGACAAACCTACTGACCTCAGATTTCAGACAGATTAGACAGTTCGTATTCAAAAATTCATATCTCTCAAACTACTGGTCGGATTTTACTCATCTTGGTGCCAAAAGAAAGCTAACGAAACCAGAAACAAATCTCTAGAAGGGAAAAACCCCAAATTCGGCCTCTAAAGTACTGTAATAAGCCGCGCAACATTCTGATCAATTCTGTAAATTCTGGAACTCTAAACCGACGTGACTCAAATGATCTCTACCGCAACAAAACTTGATCAAACAAATAACCGGGGTTCTCGTTACCCTTGAAGACCCGTAGCACGACGAAGAACCACTCCCGCTGGTCTCCTTCTTCTTCCTTGGCGGCCACACCACAGCGACCAACCGCGAAGAAAGCGACCACCGGAGGACAGATCGGAGGAGGAGCGGGGATCTTGGAGACCAACCGGGAGCACCAATGGCGGCGATCGGGGAGGCGGCGCCCAAACCAGGAGGAGGCGCGGCCTATGGAGGTGGAGAGGGAGGGTGGCGGCTAGGTGGGGAAGATGGCCTATTAGGGTTGGGGAAGTGGTGCACCCCCTTTTATATGGCGGCCTCCTAGTGGGCGGCCGGCCCTCCTTGGCCCGGGTTAGCGGCAAACTCGATAACCCCTGCATGATTTGGAAAATTCTGAAAAAAACTAATTCTTTCTCTCCCTCGACTTCCCTCTTTACTAGAATGCGGTTCGGAGAAATTTGAATCTCGAATTGAATAAATTCCAAACTATCTGAACTAGCGGAATTTATGAGGTATTACACTCTATCCCCTTAGAAAAGATTCGACCTCGAATCTACGTGGCAACTTCAAGAAGGAAAGATGAATAACTTAAATAATTACCTGAAGTGAACAGGTCGGGGTATTGTTCTCGCATGGACTCCAGCTCCCAAGTAGCTTCTCTTCGATGATGAGACCAAAGGATTTTAACATACTTGAGGTCTTGTTCCTCGAACCCGTTCGCTTCTTCTAATATTCTCTTGGTCGGGATTCGATAGTAAGATCTTGCTCAATAATCAAAGGCTCCAAAGTAATAACATGGTCGGATCCTCAAAAATTTCCATAACATGGACACATGAAACACATTGTGGACCCCTTTCATGGAGTCGGGAAGGTCCAAGCGGTAAGCTAGTTTTCCAATTCGTACACGATTGGAAAAGGTCCAACATACCTTGGACTAAGCTTTCCTCTGGTGCCAAAGCGCACCACACCTTTGGATGGCGACACTCTCAACGAACTTCGTCACCCACTATGAATTCCAAATCCCGCCGACATCTGCGTAGCTCTTACAGCCGACTCGAGCGACCAATGATTTTGCCTAACCGGCCACTCTAGTCATTTTTCTTTGAACCCAATCGAGACCCAAAGCCCGCTCTCCAACCTCATCCCAACACAACGGGGACCTGCACTTACGTCCATAAAGAACCTCGAATGGTGCCGCTCGAATACTGGCATGATAACTGTTATTATAAGCAAACTCGGCCAACGATAAATGTTCTTCCCAACTTCCTTTCCAGGATAAGACACAACACCTGAGCATATCTTCCAATGTCTGAATAGTGCGTTCAGATTGTCCATCCGTTTGGGGATGAAAGGCCGTGCTAAGATGGAGCTGTGTGCCCATGGCACCCTGCAAACTCTCCCAGAACTTGGAGACAAATTTCGCGTCCCGATCAGAAACAATAGTTTTCGGAACTCCGTGCAACCGCACTACTTCCCGCACATAAAGAGGAGTCAAAAGAAAAATCATTCGAACGCCCACATCAGACACTTCTTTTATTTTCCTGAACCAGAAAGAACCACCATGCCAACAAAAAGCTAACACAATTTGTAAATGACATCTCAATCGGCAACTTAGGGTGATGCTCAACCCGAGAGCAACAACCACACTCATATAGAGAAACCATACTAGTCCACAGAAGGATACTCTAGTCAGCTCCTCTACCAAATGAATTATTCTGACAAATAATTCCCAACACCTCGATAATACTAATTGCAACACCCACAATCACATTACCTCAATCCGTTCAGGATAATCCAATTGAAATTCACATCACACACTCCCATCTACTACACCGAAAGGATACTATCAATGACCATCCCACTATTCAGAATCCACTCTTATTACGCTACCTTTACACATAATCATTGGCAACCAAGATTCTAGCATAAAATGCAAAGCTCCAAACTTCAATCTCCAAGGCTCCTACTGGTGAATTCTGTGATAATTCAAGAATCCCTCACATTCTCTTATCAAAAATTCTCACAACCCAAACAATATTCTCAGTCATAACTTCAATCATCCTCAATAATCAATTAACTACTCAAAACGATTTACTTCACCAATCTTGGACGCCCACTAAACCACACCATTCAGTTTCACTTGCTCAGCCTTGTAAGTTACACAATCCCAATACTTTAAACAATCGATCAAGATCCCCCAAACTTTTGATATTCTAGTAATCCACTAACAAGATCAAGAAGATATTGGATGACACTTCATTATAAATTCTGATAATCGCAACAAAAAGTTTAGCTCCAAAGAGAACCATTTTATTTAAATCAAACTCTCTATGAGGATGTTAGCATGAAACCATTTCTTCCTCTTAAGCACCTTAAATAATTTGGCACTCAAGCCTCACAAAATAATTTACTTGACCACCACTATCTAGTCGTCTCTATACACTTTTAGAAGACACTTGAAAAAAACGAATCAGTTCCTCCATTCTCAAAAGAAGAGGTATGTGGAAATAATTTTTCAGTACCAAGAAAACGTTTACCACTCGCTGTAAACACAAAACCGTAAGAAGTAGGCAATTAGCAAAGAACTCAAAAAAAATATAAGACGAGGCCACAGCTAAGGTCACAAGTCCCACAAGAAGATAATATCGAATCTCAAACAATAAAAAAAATCCAATCTCGAATACCTCTACTACACTCTTCCCTTTAACAAAAGAAATGATTTTCTTTGATTGGAATATCACTTTGCCAACTCAAGCTAAGGAGCCTAAATCTCAAATCACAAGAATCACTTGATAATTGATAGAACATTCAAATACGTCATTTTGTTTAAACTCATTTCAGCTACCACATAATTCATGAGCTCCAAAAGCCCACGAAAACAAAACTTGAAATACTCTCATTTGAACGATATCACCCAAGGCTATCAATTTACTACAAGTATTAACATCAATCTCACAACAACAATTAGAAAACACTTCGAAAGACCGACGTGAAAAGAATGGGTGATTCTTTCTCAAAAGAAGAGGCAAATGGAACCGATTTTCACGAACTAGAAAATCATTTATGCGTAATGAACACAGGACCGAGGGAAGACCAATTAAGCAATGAACTCATAGAACATAAGTGAAGTCCGATTGAAAGCATGGGCCACACAAGAAGAGAATATCATATGTTAACGATTAAGAACAAGCGAGCATTCAAGATCGAAACACTCGCATCACCGAAGAACCATTATAACCGCAACATAACGCTTTACTCGACAAACCTCGTTTACCACATAGAACTTGAACCCCAAAAGATCATGAACACAAAACTTGAAATTTGATCATTTTTTTGAAATATCACGAAAGACAATCAAATTTCTTTCTCTATAAAAGAATCAACATTACCCTCATATTCTTGAACATTTCATTAAGACCAATAACATCGTTTACGTAACAATCAATTTACCTTACTATCACATCAATAAACCTTCTAAAGGAAGCATGACAAATCGTGTCATAGAAAACTCCGACATCAAATGGGATTGTAATAACAACTTATTCTAGAAAAGAAATCAAGTGCGAAAGCCACAAAGTGAAACAAACCTCTTTTAACAAGCTCACTCTAGTACAAGACAAACCCTTTAAACATACTAGATTAAATCACTTATTAGATTTAGCTCATTTGTCCTTAGTAATACTCAACGCCCGATATTACACGCACTCCTAGCACTCTAACTATTAATACTAACAACCGATGATTATCTAATCATGGAAGCATTCATAGTCCTACCTTTGTTCGAAATTGGAATGAAATAACTTTAAATTTCAGCAATGGAATAATTATAAGATAACATTTTGGAAGTCATTACAACCACCGTCATCCATTACCTCATACCTATAACATCAATTTAGCATGACAAAATCAGTTGAATTTAGAATTTGTACAAATTCTTTAGGTATCCAAATAGAAGACTTATTTGATGTTAATATTTACCAAGGTAAAATTAACTTGACTTTTGAAGACATTATCTAAGAGTCATTGGTTTGCACCAAGATATTAACCCAACCTGATAACTCCTACTATACCACATAATGCTTTTAAAAAGAACCTCTTAGATAAAGTATGACAACATATCACAAAAGGGTTTTAACATTCTCCTTCTCATAAGAAAGGCATAAAACTTCAACTCTCAAATTAACCCAAAAGAAATATGCAAGGTCAATGCACAATTAATAAAGAGCTTGCAAAAGAAATCTTCCACTGCCCGAAATTCCAAGCGAATAAATGAGTTACAATTTCCAACAGGGGTAAAACCGAACTTGTGTGAAAAGATAAATCTTGCAATTTAACTACGCTCACGTGGAGTAGCAATATCACAATAATTGAAAGAACAACAATTATTTCAAAGAATGATTAGAGATCTACTGGAGCTTGCCCACTTCATCAAAACACCCAGTCAAAAGAAACTCATGAACTGTAAGAAACTACAACCAAGAAACCAGATACAAGTTTGAGAAAGACAACAACTTCAACAATGAGCTCGGGCTCAACACGAACTATGGAGCAGGGTAAGAACTTCTCTACTCTCATACCACGAGCAAGTGGTGTAGCACAGCAAAACCGAACAACAACCACGAACTCAAGCGCTCAGCGTCCGCTACCGATACGCATAGCTAATTCAATCAATTATGAATATATAGGATCATCTCATGACAATCATAAAATTAATCCATATATTTATATAGGATAACACATCATATCACAGATTAACAACATGAGAGATAGTACAGAAATAATTCTACGGTACTACATAATGAACCAAATCACTAGAAATGCGGAAGCAATGGATTTCCCAAACCCCACCTCATCGTGCACGATTTGTCATTTTAATACTTTGTTCACTACGGACCTAAAGCCCGCTCGATAACAAGCAGTAACACCACTGTCTATTCGGAAGACAAGATGTCACCTAACAAGACAACCTACTATTCAATTCATAAGATTAACATCGCATTCAATGCTAAAGAAACGATTAACCATTATAACAATCTATAGCTTAATAACGGTTCATCCGCAAATTTAAGCGAGAATTAACCAAGCGATAGTAATGGACCTCCAAGTGACAATTATTACAGTCCATTACATTATAAATAAAACTGAAGAGATGTAAATAGAACTTTAACGAATGGATATTTTATTCATGTGCATGGAACGTGCTGGACTACACCCTCCCGCTAGCAACCGTTTCACTGGAATTCACCTAAAATTAAATAAAAGCAAGAGTGAGTCGAAACTCAGCAAGCACAACATATACATTCACATAGAATACTGTATCGAAACAATCCACCAAGTACATCATTTACTTCATGAATTTAAGAAAGCACGGTATGAATGAATGAATGCATTGAAGGAGAATGGACTTTCCACAAGTTTATACCGGTATAACTAGTGACACACCCATCGGTGTTCACTTAAGCCCGCTCTTAACAAAGAGCGGGGATCCAAGTCCGTATGAAGAACGTTTCATACGGAATGTCCGAAACTGCCTACATTGGAATGGTAGGTCTTACATGCCCATATTGGAATTAATGGGACTTAAACAAGTTTCCACTCCGTGGACACCACAACTGAATTATGTATGCATGGAATGAAAAACATAACTTGGCATTCAGCTCAATGTATCATCGAATAAGGTATTGAACTCTACCACATCATACTCAAATCACAGGAATATTCATAATTTACCAAGTTAACATGTAATCAATGAATTCACACAAATTAAACATTTGTACTTGCCTTCCGTGTGGTGACGTGTTGTGAAACAACGAAGGTGTCCTTCCACCCACCGTCTCACCGCCTACACAAGTATTACCACGTATTACGGATAATCGAATATGGCGCAGCTACAAGTGTACTACGATGCTCTCTAATCAACCCACTCATCCCAAGGGTTCCATTTGACATCTACACCAAATGTCCAGATTATCGTTCTACGGGCAGTTGCACAAGAAAATTCGCCATTAATTATCTGTAACTCTAAACGACCTGAAACCAGTGCTCACTGATTCTTAACTGATCAGGCTACAAAACATTAGTTGGCAGAATCTTCTGATTCGGCCAAAACAGAGGGGTAATTAACTGCTAAAACTAACCCATCTACGTCTGTCCAGAGAACAGATCAGCAGTAAATAAAATGGTGTAACTTTTAGCCTACTGATCCAAATGGAATGATCTTTATCAACTTGGAAATATAATTTCGAGATCTACAATAACCTAGTTGGGTGAAGATTCTGATTGGGCCTCTATTTTGAACAAAAACGAGGGACAAACCTACTGACCTCAGATTTCAGACAGATTAGACAGTTCGTATTCAAAAATTCATATCTCTCAAACTACTGGTCGGATTTTACTCATCTTGGTGCCAAAAGAAAGCTAACGAAACCAGGAACAAATCTCTAGAAGGGAAAAACCCCAAATTCGGCCTCTAAAGTATTGTAATAAGCCGCGCAACATTCTGATCAATTCTGTCAATTCTGGAACTCTAAACCGACGTGACTCAAATGATCTCTACCGCAACAAAACTTGATCAAACAAATAACCGGGGTTCTCGTTACCCTTGAAGACCCGTAGCACGACGAAGAACCACTCCCCGCTGGTCTCCCTTCTTCTTCCTTGGCCGGCCACACCACAGCGACCAACCGGCGAAGAAACGACCCGCCGGAGGACAGATCGGAGGAGGAGCGCCCGGGGATCTTGGAGACCAACTTCGGGAGCACCAATGGCCGGCGATCGGGGGAGGAGGCGGCGCCCAAACCAGGGAGGAGGCGCCGGCCTATGGAGGGTGGAGAGGGGAGGGGGTGGCGGCTAGGTGGGGGAAGATGGCCTATTAGGGTTGGGGGAAGTGGTGCACCCCCCCCCTTTTATATGGCCGGCCTCCTAGTGGGCCGGCCGGCCCCCCTCCCTTGGCCCAGGTTAGCGGCAAACTCTGATAACCCCCCTGCGGACTGGAAAATTCTGAAAAAAAACTAATTCTTTCTCTCCCTCCGACTTCCCTCTTTTACCGAATGCGGTTCCGGAGAAATTTGAATCTCGAATTCGAATAAATTCCAAACTATACGAACTAGCGGAATTTATGAGGTATTACACGCACATACCCTCGTCAACGTCAATCACATCCATACAACATTCATACGTAAATAATTCAAAAGATATACATCAATAATAGTCAAGTCTACAACTATTACAAGTGGTCGACCGGCCAAATTCAAATGATAACATTAAGTAGCAGCGGAAGCAATGTAAATAAACCAAAAGTCCAGTATGGTGTGCCTCATAACCCATGGCAACCGACTGGGAGTTAAATAATAACACTACACGTCAGCGTCACCTAAATCGGCACTGACGAGCTCATCAGGCTCGAAGTCTTCCTCACCTGAAACCAGTAGACAAACTAGCTGAGTACAAAGGTACTCGCAAGTCTTATACAAAGAAAAAATTAGTTATGCATATTGTGAAATCAAATGATAGCATTAGTGGCTCTAGTTTTGCATAAAATACAACAACTTACATTCCTAGACCTTCTAGTTTTCGAAAGCCAATTTGTAAATCATTTCTTCCAAAAAAGGATTTCACAGGACATATATAATGGTATAGATCAATCAATATTAAAGTGGTTGTACACTTTGATAAACTAATATGCATGAACATCTCATTCATGCCGTAACCAAGTTATAACCCTGTCAATCTTTAATTTCAAGTCTAACGATGACGCATACCAAACCAAGTGTTGTCCATAACCGTAGACTCTATTCGAATAGATTATCTCTGCAGAGGTGTACTACTTTACCCACACAACTCGACTAGCCCGTAAGCCTTCAGATGCCTCCGGAAAATGACACACTTCCTTAGGTATGTCGGCCGGTGAGAATCGAGATACGGTCATTTTTAGCAACAAAACCCTATTGAGATGAGTCCCCCATATGAGTTGTTCCCATACTTAGTACAAGCTACAGATAGCGCTTGCTAAGCGGCCTCACAAGTTCTTTGGAAAATACCGATGCAATCTAAATAACGAAAAATGGTGCTCCCATGCACACTATAGAAAATTACATCGGCTCCTACGGACAAATGATCTATAACACCTTGGCTATTTGGAAGCCAAGATGTCACCAAATTAATCAAAATTCTAGTAATCGAACGGATGTACAACAATAGCAATAATACTAAAAACCATAATTGCTACAAAGCCAACATTAAAGTTAACAAAGTTCAAACGAAGAATAGGGCAACAAATATAACGTGAACATAAGGTAACCAAATCCAAGTTGGATTATTACAATTCAATAATTATCAAATGGTTGACAGAAGATTAAAATATCAATGAATGCTGATTGAAAATGGGTAGTGTGCATCGTGCTGGTCTAATCCCTCCCAAAACTTGTCTTCTTCATCATTTACCTAAATTAAACAAAACAAGTAAGAATGAGCCAAAGACTCAGCAAGTACTAAACATGTTAAATCAAGCATGTAGTGGACAAGCCAAGTACAATCATCATATGAACAATTCACGAAACACATACATGAATGAATGGAATGAAAGAATGCTTTGAAGGAATGGACTGCTCAACAACTTATACCGATATAACGAGTGATATACCCGTCGGTGTTCACTTAAGCCCGTACTTAACAAAGTTCAGGGATCCAAATACCGTATGAAGAACGTTTTATACGGGTGTCCGAGATTGCCCACATTGGAGTGGTGGGACTTACATGCCCATACTGGAGTTGATGGGTCTTTCAATTTCCACTCCCGTGGTCAAAACAAAAAATGATGCGTGTATGGAATGGATTACATGCATTGAATATTTATCACATAAGAATGAATAAACTAAGTTGCATAGGAACATGGATAGCAAGTCTAGCAATACATCCACACGCAATCATCAACATTACATAAGAAAAGACAAAGTACTTGCCTTCCGCGCTGTGACGTGTTAGGAGGCAACAACGGTGCACCTCCACTCACCGCCTCACCGCCTACACAAATAATTATTCGAAATAAGGATAACATGGATTGTTATAGCTACAGGAGGCCTACATTACCCCTTCGGCTATTCAACGTAATCAACGGGTTAAAACTAGTATTACACTATTCAGACTCCTGCCCATCCTACTGGACAGCGGTAATAAAAAAATAATAATTAATTATATGGAACTCGAAACGACATGAAACTAGTGCCCATTGAAACTTAACACGAAAAACTACGAAACTCTAGTTGACGGGGTTCTTTGATTCGGCCAAAATAGTTGGCTAAACCTCAGTTGAAAACAACTGACAGACAGCTGTCCAGAATACAGGAAAGCAGTAAAGAAAATGATGTAACTTTCATTCTACTGATCCAATGGAGGTAATCTTTATCAACTTGGAAATATTATTTAAAGGGTTACAATAACCTAGTTGGGTGGAAGTTCTGAATCTGACTCTAACTAGATCAAAACCGAGGAACAAACCGACAGTCCCCAGATCCAAGACAGACAGAACAATGCGCGGTTAAAAATTCATATCTCCTAAACCATAAAACAGAATCTTATGATCTCGGTGCCAAAAGAAAGCTAACGACCTGAGGAACAAAACTTTAGGAGACGAAAACCCAAGATTCATCCTCTAAAGGGTCAAAACTAGCTGCGCAAGGTGCCGGATGTGTTCTGAAATTTCCAAAATAGAACCCGATTTAAACCTAATCAACAATTATGCAATCAAATCGAACCAAAATACGACATTGGATCATTCGTTACCCTTGAAGACTCGCAGGGAGATGTTGATCCACCTTCCGAAGATCTTCCCCCTTTCTCCTCCCTTCCTTCTCCAATGGCCGGCCACCACGGGGACGACGGATGACCGGAGACGCCGGCGGAAGGATGCGACCTCGGGGATCACCGGGGGCAACAACCAGGGGAGGAGGAGACGCCGGGGAGGGAAGGAGGCGCCGGGTTTTGGGATAGGGGAGGATGGAGGTGGCGGCCACAAGGGGGGGAAGAGGAGGGAGTGGGGGAGGCAGCTAGGGTTGGGGCGCCTCCCCCCCTTGGCCGGCCCCCCTTGGGCCGGCCTCCCCTCAGTCAGCGCTGGGCAGCGGTCATGCCCAGTTGTCGATTTTTACAAAAACCTCCTCTCCCACAAAAAAACTAATTCTTTAAATTCTTTTTCGTCCCGACTTCTTTTAAAATCTCCCGATTCGAATCAGGGGTATTACATGATCAAACACAAGTGTCCTCACACCACCTTGGGACTTAACACAATAAAACCTCCCCCTTACTTAACCATACGGTGCCTATATCCCGCATGTGATAGCACGATCGGTACTTGGAATGAAAGCCCATGGCTTGGTCCTTAACAGTCCAGACAAGACAACCACAAACCCGAGTCTCGTGCATAACAACACCCACACTACAATCGCTTGTCCAGGCCCAAAACCATTTAACAACCACAAGTTTTTGACTCAACAACCAGATATAACAATCTGGGCTAAAATGAAAAAAAAAATAAGAATTGTTATGTGTCTCCCACAATTGACGAGCTAATCCCGTCAATTGACCTATTGCGTTTTCTAGACCCGCAATGGCTAAGCATTCAACACATAACCTTCACATCATCGCAAGCATCTATCTTAAGCATAATTATAAGGGAATTATCAAGGATAACCAGAAAGTGTAGGACATAGCTAACTACTCACAACATAATGATATACCGAAAATAGCGTGCAAGCAATATCATTGTATTTCAAACACTACTGTATTAAAACATGGATCAATACGATGCAAAAAGAAAGTTCAAATGACACTTGCCTAGCTGGAAGTTCAATTGTTCACTCTCGGTGGCATAAGAGTCTACGTTGATCGCTTCGGGCTCAATAGAATAAAAATAACGATAAACACTAAGAAATACCATAAAAATCAAAGTGCTAAAAATGCATGATTTTTCTACAGTGTCTAGTTCATCATTTTATATGAATTTAGGGGAAATAATTATTCCACTTGGATTTATTATGTGAGAGTTATAGTAGTTTCAATTTCAGACTTCTAGAAAATGTAATTTGTCACTGTTCATTCAATTTAATTATTTGGCCAAAATTTGCAGAGTAGTGGGGAGAGAAAGGATTACATAGGTAAATAGAGGCCAATATTATTAGCCTAAATTAACTTGATTCATCTCATTTGGAGTTTTTATGAATTAGTTATGATTTTTCAAAGTTATCAGCATTTTTCTATTGTGAAAATAATAGGGTTATGGATCATTTTTCCAAACTATATTCTCTACTACTGAGACAAGTTTGAAACCTATTTTTAAATAAATTTCATCAAAAATTAAAATTATCAGCATTGGTTTCATTCCATTTGGAGTTAAAATGAATTAATAATGCATTTTTGAAGTTATTCCATTTTCAGTGTAAAAATAAATGGATTTCGAATTTTCTTATTCCGTTGTTACTTTTCTCACCGAGAGCTATGCTAGCCCTAGTTGTTGACTAGCCGGACCCAGTGAATAGTGCATTTTTTTCTTTTAACTTCCAATTTAAATTATGATCTGGCATGTGGGGCCCTCTCGTTAGTGACTCGGTCCACGTAATAGCGCGTGGACCGAAGTTCAAAATCTTGTGATCCACGGTCTCTTGGCTCGGCGCATTGGGCACTTAAAGGATTTGGACCCACATGGCAGCCTCTCACTCATCTCTCTTATCTCCTCTTATTTCTGTGCGCGGGGCCCTCATGTAAGTGACACATTAGTGCAGCTAAGACAATCATTTAATGCTAACTCAATCATTAGATGTTAATATCCAAAATGACAGATAAAAAATAATGGAGGGGGTACTCGAAAATTTATTATTTGTCAAAAATGTTTTTTTTTACTTCACTTCTCCCACAATAAGAAGAATTTGTGACCTAAAAGAGTAGTAGTATTCTTCAAATAATGTGCTTGTACATAATCCATTGTCATGTAAAATACATGTCAATTAAAACTTGAATATCCTAATTTAAACCATAACTTGAACGGTACATAAATAAAAATAAAATTGGAACAGGACTAGCCACGCAATTGCACGGGGCACTTGCTTAGTTTGCTGTGAATAGCTACTTTTATCTTTCTCTTTTCTTTTTCGATTTTTAGACTTGTAGTTTGATAGGGATTTCCCCTTTTCCTTTCTCCCAACAATAATTTAATTTGAACTTGAAATTGTAAATGGATATTTGCTAATCTAGGAACTAGATCCTATGGAATTTTTATAAATTTCCATATTAATGGAGTTAGTCCTCAGAATAACTGGAAAGTAGTGAGCGAATAAGTTAAGCAAGAATCATGAAGTGGGGCATCGCTAGCTAGTTGGATGCTCTCACATACACCACGACAAATTCTTGAAGAATAAAACTTTCACCCTTTTCATTTCCCTCGTCATTTTTATTCTTCTCACTTTTAGGATCCCCCTGCTTGGCGATCTTTGTGCACATAAGAATAATCATGATTTGGGCCCACAAAGCGATTATAAATCAAAAGCAGACGAAAGGACTTGTCAAAATTCCGTAATAATGTTGTCAGTGTTAATCGGTAAGAGTAGATTAAACACACGAAGCGAAGGAATAGATGCCAAATGGTTTCTGCTGTTGGGTTGATCTCGGCAATTGCTTTTGAGATTCACGGGGGTAACGCCCACACACACTCTGATCGGGGGCTCTACCAACATAATTGGTCTAGATCCCGTTCACCGAGCGCCATACAAAAAGGTAGAGGGTATCGGCATGCTTGGTTCTTGGGTGTGGGTCAAGACTACAAACCCTAACATATCCGATCTATTACGGGCGCTCAGGTGTGCGAAAACCGACGGCCACTGAACCGCCGCCGCCACTTCGACATCACGCTACCTCAGGCCGACGTACCGCCGTCCTCTTCTGCACCGATCCCGACCGACCCTAAGATCCGATGGCATCTTCATCATCGGGTACGCACTCACGTTTCCGCACTTATGAATTATGGTGTTCATCTATGATCTAGGCTTATACGTGTTTTAGATTAAGTCATTACTCTCATTTTATAATCAACAATGGTATCAGAGCTACCCCTAGATCGAATTGAACACTATTAGTCCCGACCGAAGGTTGAACTCGCTCGGATCTCAGATCGGTGGCTCGGCTTAGCAATTAGAAGGAGGGGACTTAAGCATTTTTTAGAAACCCTAACGAAATCCCGACCCCCCAAACCCTCAAACTCAGATCGGAGACATTAGAGGCGGCGGAATACTCACGCGTTTTTGGATCTGGAGCCTCCTCCGGTGCCGGGCGCCACCGAAGCTCCACTCGGCGGCTGCGCGTGCGACCTCGGTCGCACGCACGCGCCGGCGAGGAGAGCTACGGGGGCGCCGCCTCTTGATGCGCCGCCTTACGCCGCCGCCTCCGCTCCGCTCGCTCGCTCTTCTCTGCGCCATCGGCGAAAGGAGCCGATCGCGCGCGCTCGCCGCGCGCCTCACGCCGCCGTTTTCGCTCGCGCCGCGCGGAGTTTTCGAAGGAAACGAACAAAATGGGGTTAGGGTTACACCGATCCGCCGGTTTTTATACGGCGCGTTTTATGCTCTCAGCCGTCCGATGGAATCGAGCGGCTCACGTCATTTCGTTCAGCCGGCAACACGTTGCATCTCGGCCGTCCATTCGAATCTGACGGCCCGCGTCAGATCCTCCCGGCGTAATAACGACGCGCGTTGGTTCGGTCGTCTGATGAAATCGGGCGGTCACCATTTCCTTGCGGCATTACGGGTCAAACCCTAATGGGCCGCCACGATTGAGGCAGGCCGAGCGCGGGTGAAGCCGGCCGAAAGCAGGCCGAGGCCGGGAACTGCAGTGCACATTAGTTTTTTTTTAGTTTTATGCACTGTTTTTATGCCTCATTAGTAATTATTATTATTATTATTATTATTTATTTATGATAATTGCTCAAGCTCAGTATGGATTTTTCTCTGATTAAAATTGAACCAACGAGATATTTTAATTAGAGATTTTTATGATTTATTTTGGCATTATGTATACACATGATTATATACTGACCAACGTTGTTTGTAATCGTGTGTCGCCACATTAATTGTGAAATTCTTTTCATTTTTGCCCAACGGTGATATGAATTGAAACTATAGTTTTGCATGTTATTAATCAAACCAACGTAGGGTAAATTGCATGCAATACTTTTTATGTTATTTTTAATTTTTCCCTGTATTTTAATGTTCAACAATGAATGCTTCAAATGTTGCCGCTACAATTGACAACATTGAGCAGCTTACGGGGAGCAACTTCCCTGCTTGGAAAGAAAAAATTTCAGTTGTCCTTGGAGTTTTAGACCTTGATTATGCATTAAGGGTGCCTGCTCCCGTTTCCTCCACCGTTGGTGATGACAATTACGATGAGAAAAAGAAAATATATGATAATAATGCTGAAAAATAGGAGCGGTCCAACCGTCTATCACTAATGATTATGAAGACCTCTATCTCAGTTGGGATCAGGGGAGCAATCCCAGATTCTGAAAATGCTAAGGAGTATCTGGCTTCAGTAGAGGAGAAATTCAAAGGCTCCACTAAGGTTTATGCCAGTACTTTAATCCAGAAGATTCTATCCACTAAGTATGACGGGTCCAGCAGCATAAGAGAGCATTTCATGATGATGACTGATATGGCTGGAAAACTCAAGGGCATGGACATGGAAATATCTGATGGTTCCCTAGTCCACTTTATTATTACTTCTCTTCCTTCTGAGTACACTGCTTTTAAGATAAACTATAATACTCAGAAAGATAAATGGAGCATGAGCGATCTTATCGCCATGTGTGTCCAGGAGGAAGAAAGAATAAGGACCAAAAAGAAAGATTTTGTGAATCAAGTTGGCGGTCCTAGCAAAAGGAAGTTCTCAGGGGACTTTAAATCCAAGAAAATCGCACTACTCTCCTAATTCGGATAAATCGAGTATTGTTGGACCGTAAAAGGCGACTAGAGGGGGTGAATAGGAGCACGCTCACTTTTCACAAATTATGAACTCAATATAATTTCCTCCGGTAGCTATTAGAAAGCTATGAAGATCAATATACGATCAATGGAAGACTAGTATTGAATCCAATTAAACCCTAAGCAATGCTACAAAAATCAACTAAGATTGCAAAGACTCACAAGACGCAGGCGGTCGATCGCTGGACCCAATCGGTCGGACCGATTGCGGGCGATCCGACCGGCGTTGTCTTGGCGGTCGGACCGCTCAAAATCGGTCGGACCGGTGATGACGGGCGATCGGACCGCCGACTCGAACCGATCTGCAATAAGATAAAATCGGCCCGATGACGAAGTTGCAATTAGGTGAAACTTTTGATTCTCAACTCTAATCTTTATGAAACTTTGCACACACCTTCTATATGCTATTGAGGACCTATTCAATCGAATATTATGATAATTCTTGGAGCGATCTTGAGCAATTGCCAATTGATTAACGAAGGTCTAAAAGGGCAAGAACGAAAACTTGATCCTAAAGCTTGTTCGTGAGGATTGATGATCAAGATGATGCTAGATAGATTCACACATATCACAACAAGCTAATTCACGTGAAAGAATCAATCACAAACTCGCGGATCAAAGAAAGCCCTAAAAACACGAAATTGAAAGCAAGAGCGAAAAGAGACTTATCTCAAGCAAACCTTGCATAGATTGATTTCGTGATTGTTCTTTGGATTACATCCACACCATCATGGATCGATGGACAATCAAAGATCACGAAATTCACCACAAACCATCAAGAGCCCTTGCCTCCACCTCAACTCCCTAAAGACAATTAGGGTTTTGAAACATAAAAAGCGAGAGAGCAAGAGGTGCAGCCACCATCTCCTCCTATTTATAGTGGAGGCCTAAAACTCTTAGGGTTTAACTTAATTGGGCTCCGTTAAGGCCCACTAACAAGCGGGTCACACACGCACGCTTCGCAAAGCGCCGTCTTTAACCTTTTGACCTAAACCGCTTCACCATGCGCCATGGATTCGCCAATAGGTCACCCTTGTCCATCTTGTGTCACGCTTGAGTCGTTGACCTCACCCGCATCGTCGATCGTTCGGACCTCAACTCTTCAAGTCTAGTCCCGATTCTCCTCGCCGTTGACCGTCGTTGACCACCAAGCAACTGCACAACCACGGACAAGAAAACACGAATTGGGAACAAGTTCTTCACAACTTGACCCATGTTAGTCAAAACATGCATCATGCAAATCATATGCCATGAAACCAATGACTTTGACCTAACAAATCAACATCGCCACGAAGTTGGCGGCGTTCAAGTAGAAACCAGTCGACCGCTCCGAGGTGGCCGGTCGGACCGCCATGGCGGTCGGACCGCTCCACAATGAGCGGTCGGACCGCCTACTGAGACTTAGCCGAAATTCATACTTCCAAATTCGAAACCTTCGAAATTAAAACCAATAGAACTTTTCTTGGAGACTCCAAAAATCATGAGACCAAGTGCATTGGGATCCCTCACTTGCCTACAACACCTATTTTGGCCCAGCTCGTTTTGACCACTTTGGTCACCGCCGGTCCGACCGCCCCACATGGCCGGTCCGACCGATTTGGGACCGGTCGGACCGCCGTGCAAGGACCGGTCGGACCCCCCCTGTCCAGTAAGCCTGACACTTTGTCGAAAACGCGTGAAACGACAAACCGTAAACGCCATTGCCAATTGTCACATCATCCTAAGATCTGGAGTATATCCCCATGAAATCCACAATCTCCCCCTTGATGAACACATTGGCAATTATCCAGAAAATGTAAGTAAGAGGTTTGAAAACGAGTTTACTCGCAGTTTTCGCACAAAGGCACAACTTGGTCCATAAGCAAGAAAAAGCAATGAAAATGACCAAGCTGGCATCAGAATAGTATAGGCATGTGAGACAAGGCAAAAGAAAGCATAAAAACTTTGATTTCCAGAAAAGGGTCAAAATTCTCACATGAGGTCCATATGAAAGAACAATTGTTCAATTGACCTATGATCATTGTGAGGATAAAAGAATGCAATTCATGTTCAGAATATTCAATAAGACAATAAGAATGCAACTCAAGAACTCACCCTCACTATGATCCTCAATTTTCAAATTTTCAGTTTCTCCCCTTTGTACTAACTTCTCCCCCAACAAAGAAATATATTCTCATTAACACATCTTCTCCCCCATTGACAATGGATTCATCAAGGAATCACGCCTTCCTCTCATCCAGAGATAACAAATATAGAATAAAGGAAGAAGCAGAAACGAAAGAAGCATAAAGAGGAATATGCATGAAGTGCAATAGAGTGGCTTCAATTTTTGTATTTTTCAATTTTTGATTACAAGAAGCTTTGGAGATTACCCAAAAGAACAAGCTAGTATCTCTAATATTGCACAAATAGCATATCAAGCCTGACAGCGCTAGCAAGATCATGGTAAGACATATATATCAAAGCTAAGCACAAAGGCTCAAAAGTAAAGCAGTAGATTTGATCAATTTAAGCAACGCTTCAAATTCAGCAAGTTCATCAACAGGGATCCTAAAGTGAAATTGGCCATGTCAAAATGTCAAAGTGAGATCAAAAATCTAACAAAGACCACATTAAGAGTAAATCAAGTCCCGTATTGAATCATTTTGCTCAATGTTTTGTAAACGCCCATTTGTCAACATTTTTCTCATTTGCATTGAATATTGAAGTTGACTAATGATCTAACTTAGTGACAAGATCCTGGACTAGGAGCCATCCACAAACTCATCCTAAACTTCGACCAAAAGTTGATTAAAGGTATATCTTAGTAAAGAAGATCTGGACTAGGAGCCATCCACAAACTCTTTCTAAGCTTCTACCAAGGCGACAAATCTTGAGGTTCATGTCATTTCGACAAGCGGTCCCCATGAGATCGTTCGTTCATCAAACTATCTCCAAGTTCATGTCATTTGACAAGCAGTCTTGTAAGAATAGTTTAGCACAATTTAAGCATAAGACAATCTTGATTTTCATTTTTCACAAGAGCAGTTTTAGAATCTCAAGAACACAAAAGCTCAAGTAATGGTCAATTTTAGATCAAAGAGCTAACAAAGCAATTCTGACAGGGCCAATGTCACAAGAGGAGCACTAATTGCGCAACTCGCTAAAACATCCACAAATTGCAATCTTTTAGTTTGAGTTGTTTAAAAGGTTCTAGCTCATATAGCAAAGACTTAGCTACACATGTAAAAGCATGATAATTCTAGCAAGTCAAAGAACTAGACATGACATTGAGCAAGAATTGAAATACAAAAGCTCTAAAGGGTAATAGGCAAAGCTTCATCAAAAAAATTTAAAAAAAAAATAAGCAGAAAACATTATATTACAATGCATCTTTTTGGATTTTTCATACCATTTGTTGTAACCACTTGTTGAAGTTTTCATATGAATGCAATATGACACAATGAGATGCAATTAAAAAGCCTAAAACCTAAAAAGTTCGAAAAGATCACTAAGTTCGAAAAAGAACAATAAAAGATCAAAAGAACAAGGAAAGATAAGAAAAGATCAAACTCCCCTCAAACCAACCCATAAGGATAAATTACCCCTAACTCGCTTCTTAAGGAGGAAAACGGTTTGATCTAAAGGCTTGGTAAGAATATCCGCCAATTGAGCTTGGACTCTCTGAAGTGCATCACAATATCACCTTTTTCAACATGATCTTTAAGGAAGTGAAAGCGAATGTCTATGTGTTTAGTCCTAGAATGTTGCAATGGGTTTTAGCAATATTAATAGCGAAGTGTTATCACGTAAAAGAGGAACACTAGCAAAGTTTAACCCATAATCTTTCAAAGTGGGCGTCATCCACAAAATCTAGCTACAAACAACTAGCGTGACTACATACTCGCTTGATGATGGATTGTGCAATGTAAGACCGCTTCCTAGAAGACCAAGATACAAGAGAAGTGCCTAGGAAGTGACAGTGTGCGAGGTACTCTTCCTATCTAACAGATGACTGCAAAATCGAATCGAAAAGCCTCTAATGGACAAAGTGAAGAAGCAGGAATACCAAATGCCATATAAGAGGGTAGAGTGTAAATACGAATATGCGCTTAACGGCTTGGCGATGGGAAGTTCTGAGGCGCTGAAATCTTGCACAAAGGCATACAGTGAAGTGAATGTCCGGTCTCGAGGCCGTCAAATCTGAGAAGGAGCCGATCATGCTGCGGTACTCGCGTTGATCCACGACTTCTCCTTCCTCATCTGGATCCAAAGCGATCGATGTTGCCATGGGAGTGGAAATTGGCTTGCATCACCCATGTTGAAGCGTTTGAGTAGATCTTTAGTGTACTTCGTCGATGGATGAAAGTTCCTTCCTTGCATTGCTTGATTTGAAGTCCCAAAAAGTAATTAAGCTCTCCCATCATACTCATCTCGAATTCCTGGACATAGTGTCGGAAAAATTTGGAAACAAGAGCATTAGAGGAACCACCAAAAATAATATCATCCACGTAAATTTGAGCAAGCAGGAAGTCATTGTCACGTCTAAGAATAAATAGAGTTTTATCCACTTTACCCATCTCAAAATTATTTTTAAGCAAGAAGGTCTTAAGTCTATCATACCAGGCTCTAGGGGCTTGTTTAAGACCATATAATGCTTTAGATAGCTTGAAAACACGATTTGGATATTTAGGATCCTCAAAACCAGGGGGTTGCTTAACATACACTTCCTCATCTATGAAACCATTTAAAAAGGCACTTTTAACATCCATCTGATATAATTTAAAACCTTTTGATGCAGCAAATGCAAGCAGAATGCGAATGGCTTCTAGTCTAGCAAAAGGAGCAAATGTCTCATCAAAATCTAACCCCTCAACTTGGCTGAAACCCTGAGCTACCAATCTGGCTTTATTTCTAACCACAGAACCATCCTCACCTTGTTTATTCTTAAACACCCAACGGGTTCCTATAACATTATAACCACTAGGAGGTTCTACTAGGTTCCAAACTTTGTTTCTTTCAAAATTCTCTAACTCCTCATGCATGGCATTTACCCAGCTAGAATCAGATAAAGCATGTGATATATCGCGGGGTTCAAAAGAAGCAACAAAAGCCGAATGAGAGTAGAGATTTGGATCATTATACCTGGAGCGAGTGACTCGCTCATGTAGATTACCTATTATCATTCGGAGGATCTTTGTCTCTGAATGCGAAGTGGGCGCCGGGTGAGATGTCGTTTCTTCGACCTCATGCAGTACTGATGATGATGATGCGGCAGAGCCTCAAGCGAAGGTGAAGTAGGCGTAGCGAGTTCTTGTATCAATATGGGCGCCTCGCAGCAGATGAGGGAATGACATTAGCCGTCCTCATCTTCCTCCACAAAATGCTCTCTGTCACTGTAAATCATCAGTAGCAATTGATCTAGCTCGTGGCTAGTCTCATCAAAAGTGACATTACAAGTCTCTGAATAATGTTAGTCTCGGTATTAAAAACTCGAAAACCCCTCGAATGAGCAGGATAACCCAGAAATACCGCATCAAAAGTTCTTGATTCAAATTTATCTAAGTTGCCTGTCTTAAGGATAAAATATTTTGATCCAAAAACTCGAAAATGCGAAGCAGAGGGTTTTCTACCAAAGCGAAGCTCATAAGGAGTCTTGCCTAAAGAAGGTCTCAAAAAGACACGATTGGCAATATGGCAAGCAGTAGCAATAGCTTCGGCCCAAAATCTCCTCGGTGTGTTATACTCGTCTAGCATCGTCCTAGCCATTTCGACCAAGGTCCTATTCTTCCTTTCCACCACGCCATTTTGTTGAGGGCGTGTGGAGAGGAGAAGCGATGCTCAATACCACGCTCGGCACAAAAGAAGCAAAAGAAGCATTTTTGAACTCCGTGCCATTATCACTGCGAATCGCTCTCAAAGCACCAGAAGCTCGAAGCCAAGCGAAGAACAAGGTCATGAAAATAACCAAAAGCTTCATCTTTTGAAGTAAGAAAGAACACCCAAGTATATCTTGAAAGATCATCGACTATGACTAGAATATACCATTTTCCACCAAGCCGACGGACTCTAGCGGGACCAACGGTATCCATATGAAGCAACCGTCCGGTCCGTCGGTCATAACCATAGTCACGAAGGGTGTGAGGCAACAACTTGTTTGCCATGCCTACTGAGGCGCACATCTGCATCTTTGTGACTTTGAGTTTGGGCAAACCTCTCATAAGATCAAGGTTGCTAACTCGCGTCGGATGATCAAAACCAATGTGCCCCAAGCGTCGATGCCAAAGCCGAAATCGAGAAGAAGATGTAAGCAAACATTTAAGAGATCCAAGAAGAGATTCTCGAAAAATCGGCCCAAAAATTCTACCAACTCTAGAGATTCCAAACACAAGCTCACCAAGAGAATCAAGCACACGACAAGCATTTTTCTTAAAAACCGTCTCATAGCCATCATCAAGAAGTGAGAAGCGAGAAAGGAGATTATACCTAAGCTTGTCCACAAGAGCGACATCCTTTAGAATGAATTTGTTGTTCACCCTAATTGATCCTGTTCCTTCAATTCGCCCTTGTGTATCATCTCCAAAGGTGATGAGGTCATCACTGTTGCTCGCGTGAAAGAGGTGAACCATTTTGAGTTCCGGTCATGTGGCGTGAACATCCGAGTCAACGAACCACGTGTTCTTCCCCTTTCGCGATAATCACGAAAATCAAGGAACAAAAGAACGATGTGTCTCAATCTCGGGTTAGATAAACATGATTTAGGAATCGATCTTGAGACACACGTCGCAAGGAGTATACAAACCGAAGTGCTATCCTTGATTTCATCTAACATTCGGTTATGAGCAATGTTTAAATTAAAATGAGACTTGAAGCGTCCATGGCGGTCGGCCGCGTTGGAAGTGTGATCGACCGCGACCAAAGCGGTCGGACCGGTGACCACCAATGATCGGACCTTGATCGATAAACATTAAAATTAGGATATTTAGAAACATAATGATTTGCATGAGAGAAAAATCCTAATCCAGGTTTATTCTTTTCAATGTTACCATATCTCATAGAAGCTCTAGGTTGCATGAATGAAATTCTATCAAAATATTTCCTATCATTTTTCAACCTCGCCAGAATTCAATCAAATGTCCACCTTTTTGCAATAAGTGCAATGGTACTTGGTACCACTAGAAGAAGCACCATTTGAATTAATACAAGGTTGGGCAAAGCCTGCAGATTTAAAAGATATTTTTGCGAGGTTGGGTTTTGAATTCAATTAAACCTTTTCCAAGACTTGAATGACTTTTGGGTTTGAATTGTCTTGAAAAGAATTGAATCCTAAACCTTGCTTCTTATAAGGAGTTTTAGACTTGTCAAGAATCATGTTTAATTGTTTCTTACCTTTAGAAAATTTCTCTAATGTATCATGAAGGTAAGCATTTTCTTTTCTCAAGTTAACACAAGCATTACAAGTTTTATTCATAGATTTTTCCTTATACAAAGCAATTTCAAGCTTAAGAGTGGAACAAGAAGCACAAGTAGTATTTTCAATATTGTCCTTAAGCTTAGCATATTTGACTCTAGCAGCTTCTAAGATATCTTTGATTTCACGTTCCTTTTCTAAACATGAAGTGCAAGGGCTAGAATCAAACACATCAAAAGCAATCAATTTACTAGATTCTAAATATTTTTCACAAGGAGCACTTTTAATTTTATTTAGTTCAGATCTAGCATTCTCAAGTTGTTGTACAGAAATATTATGAGCAGTTTGTAACTTAGTAATTTCTGAGTGCATAGCATGACAAGATAAACATTCATCAGGTTCAAGAGTCTTAGCATTTTTAAGCTCTACTTTCAGTTTGTTAATCTTTGACTCTAATTTCTTATTTTTTGTCATAACAAATTCTAGTGCTTCATCTTGACTAAGCAATTGCTCAACTATAGAATCATATTTAGCAGAAAGCTCATCATAAGAAAAAGATACCTCATCATCATCAATGTCGTCGGTGTCAGCCATGAAGCACATGCCAGTGAAGTCTTTGGCCTTCCCTTTCTTATTGCCTTGAGGATCTCCTCCTCCTTGTCCTCCTCACTCCCGGTATCCACATCGCTCAAGGATTGATCCTCAAAGCGGCAAGGACCCGGTGGCGACCTTCACAAGCTTATTAGCCTCATACCTTGATTTGTTGAAAGGAGGCTTCTTCCAAGTGACTTTCCTTCCTTATGATTGCTCTTACCTTTCGACTTGGGGCAATTTGCGGATATGATTGAGCTCACCACATTCATAGCATGTCACCGGACCACCTCTCTTTTGTTTCTCACATTATTGTAGGCCCGTGTGAATTTTTAGCTAGAAGAGCTAACTCATTTGAGAATACTTTCAAGCTCCTCTTCATGAATAGCAGATAAACAAGCAAATGAAAATCCAGAAGAAGATTCAAAAGAGTCATCAAAAGCCTTTTTGAGAGGATCTGCTACCAAAGCTAAATTATCTTTCTTTGGATGATCAACTCTTTTAATTTCATGAGTCTTGAGTTTACTATAAAGCAATTCTAAAGTATGACTTGAAAGATCAACATTTTCCTCTATAGCAGTAGCCTTCATCTCCCACTCCTTGGTGTTGATTGCAGCCAAGAGATGGGTGGCATTTTCAGATTTAGAATATTCAATATCAACGACTTTCATTTGATTAATTACTTTATTAAAGCGATGAAAATGTCATCGATGCTCTCTCGGGGCGCATCTCGAATTTATTGTATTCACGCTTGTAAGCAGTTTGGCGTACTTTTTGATTTGGGACGAACCCTCATGATATGTTTCGAGAGTGTTCCAAATTTCATCTTGTGATTGAAAGATTGCAAATTCTATCATATTCTTGTCTACCAAGTGCACCATATAAAAGATTCTTAGCCTTATTGTTGTTAGCCAAAAGAATTGCGAAGCGGTGTAGCAATTTCAGAATAACAATGGGCTCTAACAACATCCCAAATAGCTTGTCCTCGCTCTCAAGAAAGAGGCAGCGCATACGATTCTTCCAATAGGCATAGTCGTGCCCATCGAAGATATGCGGTTTAGTAGAAAACTTATCCATCGCTAAAGTTCGGTGGACGGTTAAGATCAAGATTGAACTAACAGGGCTTTGATACCACTTGTTGGACCGTAAAGGCGACTAGAGGGGTGAATAGGAGCACACTCACTTTTTCACAAATTATGAACTCAATACAATTTCACTCCGGTAGCTATTAGAAAGCTATGAAGATCAATATACCGATCTGTGGAAGACTAGTATTGAATCCAATTAAACCCCTAAGCAATGCTACAAAAATCAACTAAGATTGCAAAGACTCACGGACGCAGGCGGTCGATCAGCTGGACCCAATCGGTCGGACCGATTGCGGGCGGTCGACCGGCGTTGTCTTTGGCGGTCGGACCGCTCAAAATCGGTCGACCGGTGATGACGGGCGGTCCGACCGCCGACTCGAACCGATCAGCGCAATAAAAGAAATCAGATGATGAAGTTGCAATTAGGTGAAACTTTTGATTCTCAACTCTAATCTTTATGAAACTTTGCACACACCTTCTATATGCTATTGAGGACCTATTCCAATCGAATATTATGATAATTCTTGGAGCGATCTTGAGCAATTGCCAATTGATTAACGAAGGTCTAAAAGGGCAAGAACGAAAACTTGATCCTAAAGCTTGTTCGTGAGGGATTGATGATCAAGATGATGCTAGATAGATTCACACATATCACAACAAGCTAATTCACGTGAAAGAATCAATCACAAACTCGCGGATCAAAGAAAGCCCTAAAAACACGAAATTGAAAGCAAGAACGAAAAGAGACTTATCTCAAGCAAACCTTGCATAGATTGATTTCGTGATTGTTCTTTGGATTACATCCACACCATCATGGATCAGTGGACAATCAAAGATCACGAAATTCACCACAAACCATCAAGAGCCCTTGCCTCCACCTCAACTCCCCTAAAGACAATTAGGGTTTTGAAACATAAAAAGGCGAGAGAGCAAGAGGTGCAGCCACCATCTCCTCCTATTTATAGTGGAGGCCTAAAACTCTTAGGGTTTGACTTAATTGGGCTCCCGTTAAGGCCCACTAACAAACGGGTCACACACGCACGCTTCGCAAAGCGCCGTCTTTAACCTTTTGACCTAAACCGCTTCACCATGCGCCATGGATTCGCCAATAGGTCACCCTTGTCCATCTTGTGTCACGCTTGAGTCGTTGACCTCACCCGGCATCGTCGATCGTTCTGGACCTCAACTCTTCAAGTCTAGTCCCGATTCTCCTCGCCGTTGACCGTCGTTGACCACCAAGCAACCTGCACAACCACAGACAAGAAAACACGAATTCGGGAACAAGTTCTTCACAACTTGACCCATGTTAGTCAAAACATGCATCATGCAAATCATATGCCATGAAACCAATGACTTTGACCTAACAAATCAACATCGCCACGAAGTTGGCCGACGTTCAAGAAACCGGTCGACCGCCCGGGTGAGCGGTCGGACCGCCCATGGCGGTCGGACCGCTCCCTGTGAGCCGGTCGGACCGCCCCTTGGGACTTAGCCGAAATTCATACTTCCAAATTTTGAAACCTTCTGGAAATTAAAAACCAATAAAACTTTTTACTGGAGACTCCAAAAATCATGAGACCAAGTGCATTGGGATCCCCTCACTTGCCTACAACACCTATTTTTGGCCCAGCTCGTTTTGACCACTTTGGTCACCGTCGGTCCGACCGCCCCACATGGCCGGTCCGACCGATTTGGGACCGGTCGGACCGCCGTGCAAGGACCGGTCGGACCGCCCCTGTCCAGTAAGCCTGACACTTTGTCGAAAACGCGTGAAACGACAAACCGTAAACGTCATTGCCAATTGTCACATCATCCTAAGATCTGGAGCATATCCCCATGAAATCCACAAGGGCCTAAGGTGCAAAATACACCTAAGCCCAATGTTGCTCCTGCTAAAGCACCTAATGGGAATGCATGTCACTTCTGCAAGGAGCCAGGGCATTTCCAGAAGGATTGTGTTGGTTTTCTAAAGTGGCTCGCCAAGAAGGGTAATGATTCTATAACGTTCATTGATAAAACCCTTTATGCTGATTTTTCCCTTAAATCTTGGTGGATTGACTCAGGTGCAACTGTGCACGTTACCAACTCTTCTGAGGATTCCATACCGCGAGAACACTAAGAAAGGGGCGAAGTCTTAGAGTCTGATGGAAAAGAAGCGAAGTGGAATCAGTTGGTTCTGTTTCATTAGTTTTAGATAGCAGCTTTACACTTCGTCTTAATAATGTAGTATTTGTTCCTTCCATTAGGAGGAATTTAATTTCAGTTTCTTTATTGGACGATGATGGATTTAAATGTAATTTTGGTAACAATAAATATGTTATCACATTTAATTCAGGTAATGTTGGTCTTACTGTTAGACAAGACAAGCTCTATATGCTTTCCCTTAATGAATCACCTATATCTTTGAATGTGTGTGATACTAAGCGTAAAAAGAATAATGAGACTTCATCGAAACTGTGGCACTGTCGTTTAGGCCACATTTCGAAGGGGAGAATGGAGCGTCTCATTAAAGAAGAGATTCTCCAACCATTAGATTTCTCTGACTCAGACCATTGCATTGATTGCATTAAAGGAAAATATGTAAAGAAAATAAAGAAGGGGGTAACTCGCAGCACAGGACTATTAGAGTTAATTCATACTGATATTTGTGGTCCTTTTCCTGTGACATCAGTGGATGATTTTGATTCTTTCATCACATTCACTGATGATTTCTCCCGTTATGGTTATATTTTTTCAATTAAGGACCGATCTGAGTCACTTGATAAATTCAAGATATTTAAGGCTGAAGTTGAAAATCAGCACAACCTAAGAATTAAAGTGGTAGGATCGGACCGTGGGGAGAATATTATAGGAGACATGCCCCTTATGGCCAAATTCCTGGCCCTTTTGCTAAGTTTCTTCAGGAAAATAGCATTGTTGCCCAATATTCTACACCAGGTGAACCTCAGCAGAATGGGGTAGCTGAGAGACGCAATTGTACACTTATGGATATGGTACAGAGCATGCTTAGCTATTCTAGTTTATCAACTGGTTTGTGGATGGAGGCACTAAAGACAGCCGCACATATCCTTAATCGGGTTCCCAGTAAATCAGTACCTAAGACACCTTATGAATTATAGATTGGGAGAAAACCGAGTTTGAAATATTTAAGAGTGTGGGGTTGTCATGCTGAAGCTAAGATATTTAATCCACATATTGGAAAATTAGATCCTAAGACAGTAAGTTGCCATTTTATTAGGTACCCTGAAAGATCTAAAGGGTATCAGTTTTATTGTTTTGATAAGACAACTAAGTTTGTAGAAACAAGACACGCTGTGTTCTTAGAAAATAACGATGACCTGGAGCCTAGAAAAATAGATCTTGAAGAGAAGCGGGTTTACGTTCCTTCACCGCTTATCCCAGAGATTTTTATTCCTGCGCTTCAGGTGGTTGCACCTCCAGTACCAAATACTATTGATGCACCCACTGTTGAGGTCTCTGAAATTCCTAATGTCATACCTAATGATGAGTCTCAGCAGTCTCCTGCGCCTCAGCAACCTCCTGCAATAGTTGCTGAACCTGTTAGAAGATCACAGTGGGAGAGAAGATCTGTCATCCCAAATGATTATGTTGTTTACATGAATGAGGATATTAATGATATAAGGAAGGTAGATGATCCCACCTCTTATAAGGAAGCAATGATGAGTGAACATTCTCCTAAGTGGCTTGATGCTATGAAGGATGAACTAAAGTCTATGAGCACTAATGATGTATGGGACTTAGTAGAAATTCCTGACGGAGTCAAAACAGTAGGTTGTAAATGGGTCTACAAAACCAAGCATGACTCTAAAGGAAATATCAAAAGGTTCAAAGCAAGACTCGTAGCAAAAGGTTTCTCACAAAGAGGGAGGATTGATTATAATGACACATTTTCTCCTGTCTCAACTAAGGATTCATTCAGAATCGTTATGGCACTTGCATCTCATTATGATTTAGAGCTACATCAGATGGATGTTAAGACGGCATTCCTTAATGGAGATTTGCAAGAAAATATTTTCATGACTCAACCGGAAGGTTTTGTCGTGGAGGGCAAGGAGCATATGGGATGTCGACTTAAGAAATCTATTTATGGCTTAAAACAAGCATCGAGGCAGTGGTACCTCAAATTTGATTAAGTTATAAGAAATTTTGGATTTAAGGAAAATGAAGTTGATAACTACATATATGTTAAGTTCAAGGGGAGTAAATTTACCATTTTAGTGCTTTATGTGGATGACATCTTATTGGCTAGCAGCGATAAGGACATGCTGTTTGACACCAAAAGATTTCTTTCATCCAATTTTGATATGAAGGATCTCGGTGATGCCTCTTACGTTCTTGGCATTGAAATTCACCGAGACAGGTCCAAAGGAGTATTAGGTTTATCTTAAAAGGCATACGTTGACAGAGTACTAAAGAGATACAATATGCATAAGTGCTCTGGCTCACCTGCTCCTATCGTTAAGGGCGATAAGTTTGGGACATTTCAATGTCCAAGGAACCAATATGAAACTGATCAGATGAAGTCGGTTCCTTATGCTTCAGCTGTCAGAAGCATTATGTATGCTCAAGTAAGCACACATACGACTTAGCTTTTGTAAGGAATGCTTGGCGGATATCGGTCAAATCGAGACGAGCCACTAGAAGGCCGTTAAGAAAGTCTTGCGTTATATGCAAGCTACTAAGCATCTCATGCTCACATATAAGAACTCGATAACCTTGAAGTTATTGGTTATTGATTGATTTTTTGGGATGTGTTGATACTAAGAAATCCACGTCATGTTATATCTTCACACTCGCTGGAGGAGCTATCTCGTGGAAAAGCTCCAAACAAACCCTTACGGCATCTTCAACGATGCAAGCTGAGTTTGTGGCATGTTTTGAGGCTACCGGGCAGGCTGTATGGCTTAAGAACTTTATTCCGAGTCTTAGAGTGGTTGTGACATTACTAAACCACTCACCTTATCTTGCGATAACGAACCCATGATCTTTTATGCGAGTAACAACAAGTCAAGTGGTGCTGCCAAACACATTGACATTAAGTATCATGTTGTGAAAGATAGAATCCAGGATCAAACCTTTAGTATCAAGCATATTAGTACTAAATCGGGTACGCACTCACGTTTCCGCACTTATGAATTATGATGTTCATCTATGATCTAGGCTTATACGTGTTTTAGATTAAGTCATTACTCTCATTTTATAATCAACAATAATCGAGAGATGTTTGTCAAATCTGCTGGTATAACTTAGGCGTACATTTATTTTTGAAGGATTGGAATTATTTCGCACAAATGAACTGCATGGTTTCTGTTTTTATTTTTTTGCATTTCTATTGCGATAAATTTGCACATAGAGACAATCAAAAGATAGCAAATAAACGACTACAATTAATCTCGCAAAAAACAAATAGTACAATTTGTTCTGATAAAATTCGCATGTACTTTAGCACGTGACCTCTAGCCTAAAATTCATACGTATCATAAAAACTTTAAAATTACAACATTATACTTGTACTTTTACGACAAATATCCATGTATTATTTTCGTTTTTAGACGTACATACGTTGCGGCCAATCCAGTGAGAGTTAGAAAGGTTTGGAAATCAATTATACAAATATGATTGGACCAGAAAGAATATTTCATAGCTAGTTCATAAAGAGAGAAAAATTTACAAATTCCATTACAAGTCACGCAGTTTCATGAAAAAAAATTTTTACAGGATTTGCAAATGTACCAATGCCAAGGAGTTCACATCAATAAAAAAATCCACACACACACACGCACGCGTGAAGGGGGCGTCAGGGAGTATATCAAACAACCATGTACTTGGTTGGCCTATGTGACAAAAGTATTTGAGAGAAAATCAAACTAGGACTTAACTCTTTGTGGTATTTGTAATTTTTCTCTAACATGTAATTAAAGAGAGTAACGGGCAAAGATGTATGGATGCCAAAAACGACATGTGGAAAAAGAACCGAGGTAATATATACAATGTAGTAATATCATCCAGTAATCTTAAAATCAAGTACTTGGTGCTAATAATATATATTTTTTACCCATGGCCATCCCTGTATTACCACCACGAGAATATGAGACGGAGAGGCCTGAGCTGAGGTGGTGTGGTAGAGCTAGCCTCTCTTTACTGCAGCCATAAATTATCCCCCTTCCCTCATTGAGAATTTCGGAAGACCGGGCAGCAGTACACCAGCAGAAGCAGCAGCAGCAGCAGAATGGAGGAAACTTTTAAAGCAGCAGCAGGATAGCATTGCATTTGTGCATGTCACAGCGTAGCATACCATGGCTTTGCATTGCATTGCACAGATGCTCCCCTCTCTCCCACCACCCCTGCCACCCCATTAATACCCAACCCCAACTCCCTCCCACTTCACTGCACTCCTCCCTCACCTTCACCTCAGTTCCCCTTCCCTTCCTTTTGCCCCCCTACCTTCCAACCATCCAAGAAACCCCAACCCCAAGCCAAAAAAACAAAGCAAGAAGCTGACATAGTGTGGTGCTACTACTACTACACCAAAAGCTGCACACAGACAGATTCAGATTGGATTGGGTTGGGTTAACCACCCAAGAAGTGCTGCTACACATTGCTCACTAGGCTATGAAGGGGGAAGAGGAGGCCAAGAACGAGAGAAAGGCCGGAGCCGGAGGAGGCGGTGGCGGCGGAGCAGGTAGTAATCTTTGTAGCGGCGGCGGCGGCGGCGGCGGCGGGAACGCGAGGAGGAGGTGGAGGGGAGGCGGCGGCTACAGGCAAAACCCGATCATCCAGGCCTACCCGGCGCTCCTGCCGCTGCCGATAAACGCCGGTAACGCGCATATTAATGCCGCTGTCTCGCTGCCTCTGCCGCCGCCTGTGCTGCTGTACCTGCACCCGCCGCCGCCTCTGCTGCCCCTGCTCCCCAAGGCTGCCGCGGCCGCCACGTGCTTCGGGAAGCCCAAGGCGGGCGCGGCGGCGCACAGGGTGCCAATGTGGATGCATAAGCCACCGAAGAAACCGCCCCCGCCGCCGCACGCCGTCACCGCCGCACTGCTGCCGCTCCCGCAGGGTAAAGCGCCTTTTCTTGGTTACCTCCCGCATCCTTATGTGACCGATTAAAAGCTCACAGTGTGTGTTTGTACTTCCTACTAGTAGTTCATATATACTGGCTGCTGTTGTTGCATTGTTGGTTTCTTGATCAATGTGTGCTAGTTTTTGTAGTTTTTTTTTTCTGATGATGATGGTAGTTACATGTCAAGTGCTAGCGTTTTCTGTATAGTTACCGATTAATGGCTTGTCATACATAGATAACGAGGTGGGTCAATGCTACAGTGCTGAATGGCAAGAGGAAGTTTTTGCGTATTAGTCCATTGGTTTCTTAGAAAGCTTGTGATTTTATGGATTCCTACTTAGGATTATATGTTTTCCTGCTGCCTTTTTTTATCATATATTTGGGTTGATCAGCATTCCTTGAGAAAGGTTGATACAAGAATGTTTGATCTGAGAGACTGAGACACAGCCAAAGCTCTATTTGTGCTACTGTGGATGATACCTTTCTTTTGACAGTTAGTCCCCTTTCCCCCTCAAAAAAGGGCCATTGTTATCTTTTCGGACGATCTGTTTAACAAATGTACCATTATTTATTTCTTCCTCTCTTTTTTTTGGGGGGGACAATGATGTACCATTATCTTGGTGTTTGTGTTATCTATTCGCTGCATTATTCCACTTGGTTCTAAAATATTATTTTTACCACTAACCTCTCCTTTTGACTAAGAAGCTTCTTTTCCTGTGACTTCAATCAGTAGTATAGATGTTTTGATTCTCTGGAAGGACATGACAATATCAATTTACTAACAGATGCCAAGGCGTTGCAGCAGAAGAAGTGCTTCGTACATGAGAAGAGAACATCTGACATGGGAATGAATCATGTGAACACCCATCAGAAGTCTTCTACCACCCCACAGGGAACTCCCATTGCACGGAGACCTGACATGGGTGGGGTTGAGGGGGCTGTAATTCCTCTTTCTGCAAACCATTTCCTTGTGCGTTTCGATCCCGGTCAGAAGATTTTCCATTACGATGTTGACATATCCCCACATCCATCGAAGGAAACAGCAAGAATGATCAAGAAGAAGCTAGTTGAAGAAAATTCAAGTGTTCTCTCGGGTGCAATGCCAGCCTTTGATGGCCGCAGGAACCTATATAGTCCTATTGAGTTTCAAGGGGACAAGGTTGAGTTCTTTGTCAGTCTCCAAGTTGCATCAGCAAGACGTTCAGCAGTTAAAGAGAATGGCCACCTGCTTGAAAAGCAGAAATTTAAGCTTTTCAAGGTGAACGTTCGATTGGTTTCGAAACTAAGTGGTGGAGACTTGAACAAGTATTTGAACAAAGAAAAGGATGGCATCCTCTTCCTCAAGATTACCTCCATGCATTGGATGTCATCTTGCGAGAAGGTGCTATGGAAAGTTCCATTCCGGTAGGTCGGTCTTTATATGCACGCTCCATGGGAGAAGCAAGGGACATTGGTGGTGGGGCTGTTGGATTAAGAGGTTTCTTTCAGAGTCTGAGGCCAACCAAGCAAGGTCTTGCCCTTAATGTTGACCTCTCACTCACAGCGTTCCATGAGAGCACCGGCATAATTGCATACTTGCAGAAGCGCTGTGACTTCTTGAAGGACCTTTCACAGAACAAAACTAGGGCTTTGTCAGAAGAGGAGCGGAGGGAGGTGGAGAAAGCATTGAAAAACATTCGGGTTTTTGTGTGCCACCGTGAGACTGACCAAAGGTACCATGTGCATAGCTTGACTGAGGAGACAACTGAAAACCTCAAGTTTCGAGACCGAAGTGGGAAGGATCTTATGGTGGTGGATTACTTCAAGGAGCAGTACAACCATGATATACAATTCAGAAACCTCCCTTGCTTGCAGATTGGTAGGAGTAAGCCATGTTATGTGCCAATGGAGCTTTGTGTAGTTTGTGAGGGCCAGAAGTTTCTCGGCAAGCTCTCAGATGAACAAACCTCCAAGATTCTCAAAATGGGGTGCCAAAGACCAAGTGAAAGAAAGGGAATCATAAAGGCTGTTGTCGAAGGAGCATTTGCTGCTAGAAGGTATGGTTCTTCATTCTTGTCATCTTATGTTTTGTAGCAGTAGTAAACTATAAAAGACGTCTTTTTTTCCAAAACTACTCTATGTCATACAAATGTAATCATAGCTACCTTACTTTTCTTGCAGTAATTCTTATGCTGATCAATTCAATCTCCAAGTGTCAAAGGACATGACTCAACTCTCTGGGAGGGTTCTCTTGCCACCAAAACTAAAGCTTGGCAGTGGAGGGCGCATTAAGGATGTAACACCAGACCGATTTGATCGGCAATGGAACTTGCTGGACAGCCATGTTGCTGAGGGCTTCAAGATCAAGAGCTGGGCCTTGATAAGCTTTGGTGGTACCCGAGCAGCACTCTTGCATTCCAATGTTTGTCAACCAGCTATCAAGTCGGTGTGAGCAGCTTGGAATTCTTCTAAACAAGAAAACTGTTATAAGCCCATTGTTTGAGCGGATTCAACTCCTCAATAATGTGGGCATTTTGGAGAGGAAGCTCGAGAAAATTCAAGAAGCTGCCTCAGGCAACCTGCAGTTGCTAATCTGTGTCATGGAGCGGAGGCACCGAGGCTATGCTGATCTGAAGCGGATTGCTGAAACATCCATTGGTGTTGTGACACAATGTTGCCTTTACTCCAACTTAAGCAAGCTGACCTCTCAGTTCTTGGTCAATTTAGCGCTGAAGATGAATGTGAAGCTTGGTGGATGCAATGTTGCCCTCTACAACAGCTTGCCATGCCAAATTCCTAGAATATTTTCAGACGAGGAGCCGGTGATGTTCATGGGTGCTGATGTTGCACACCCACATCCACTTGACGACTTGAGCCCATCAGTGGTCGCTGTAGTTGCAAGCATGAATTGGCCTTCAGCAAATAAGTACATCTCCAGGATGAGGTCACAGACACACAGGAAAGAAATCATTGAGCAGCTGGATGTGATGGCTGGTGAACTACTTGAGGAGTTCCTGAGAGAAGTCGGCAAGCTCCCAAGCAGAATCATATTCTTCAGAGACGGTGTGAGCGAGACACAATTCTACAAGGTGTTAAAGGAGGAGATGCATGCAGTGCGCATGACGTGTTCGAGGTACCCCGGCTACAAGCCCTTGATCACGTTCATCGTAGTTCAGAAGAGGCATCATACTAGGCTCTTCCACAGGGAGAAGAATGGCAGCTCGACGCACTATTCTGATCAGAACATACCACCAGGGACAGTCGTGGACACCGTGATCACGCACCCGAGGGAATTCGATTTCTACCTGTGCAGCCACTGGGGCACAAAGGGGACAAGCCGGCCGACGCATTACCACGTTCTGTGGGATGAGAACAACTTCCAGTCCGACGAAGTGCAGCAGCTGATACACAATCTTTGCTACACTTTTGCGCGCTGCACCAAGCCAGTCTCTCTTGTTCCGCCGGCGTACTACGCACATCTCGCTGCATACAGAGGCAGGCTGTACCTTGAGAGGTCAGATTCAGCGGCCACCAGCCGTACAACTCTGTACAGAGCCACTCCATTGCAGACTACGCCACTACCTAAGCTCAGAGACAGTGTGAAGAGGCTCATGTTCTACTGCTGATCTTCCTCCTCGAATCTCATGATTAGAAATATTATTTCGCGTCATATCTTCTCCGTATATCGCCCATCCTCTTCTTCAGTATTCTGTATTTGTCCGCATTTTGGAAGCATGTATAGTGTTCCAGGACAGCAATCCTGTGCATGATTACACCTTACAGTAGTTGGATGTTGGTACTTGGTAATATTATGCCAAATTCTGATACCAAACTGTTTGCATTCCAATAGATGTACTGATGTTGGTAAGTTGGGGCTTTTGCCTTTTGTACTATCTGGACAGTGACATTGGTCCTGGAGTTGAAGATACTATTTGCTGTCGCCTGTCGTTTTGCAATTTTGATTCTGATTACTATTTTGCAGTGGCACTAAAATGTTCCGGCCGTGCGAAATAATTTCTGGCGTTAGGGAGTAAACACGTTGTAAACCATGCATATATTTGCTTGAACCTGGTCTAAAAAAACTTACTTTTATTAGTCCTGCAGAAACATGCACCAATAGATAGTTAATATTTGTTAGACAGGATGTTGGCTCGACTTCTACATATATGATAATTGTACGCGTTTACATGATAGTTTAACACGTTCACATGATAGCTGTATGCGTTGACATGATAACTGTAATCTATATATGTGTAACTAATATACTCTGATTTCAACAATCAAAGATAGCGTCACTTTCCTCGTTTACATAGTATCAGAGCGGTGCCGCTCATGAGCCACCGCCTGCACAGCTTCCGCCGCGCCGCCCCTGTGAGATGATCTTATCTCCATGATCTCTCCCGGAGGCTGCGCAACCCATAGTTTAAGTCGTGTCACTTATCATCCGATCGCCTACCAACTAGAGTTTCCCCCGGTCATCTTCAAATCGGGTTTTCTCTATATTTTTTTCGATCATAAATCGGTTTGCGTCGCCCTGCCGACCTGTCGACGTTCCTCGGCTTCGACCTCTTCGGCGCCTCCTCTCTTCCGATGATGTCGTGGTGTGACACGGCACGCTTGTCAACACGGCCTTCCGAGCGCCCCGTCTACCGTCGTCATCACGCCAGATCATCATCGCCGTACCGTCGTTCACGAGACTTCCGTCTTTACCGAATTTAGGTCCAGTTTGAATGTCCGCCTTGGCGACGTTTCGACTGTGGGGACGTGTTAGACGGAATGGTGCATCGGCTTCTTACATACATGATAGTTGTACGCATTCACATGATAACTGTATGCGTTCATACAATAGCTGTAATCTATATATGTGTAACTCATACACTCTAATTTCAACAATTAAATATAGCGTCATTTTCCTCGCTTACAATGATCACTTCAAAGGGTAGAATGTTAAAAAAAAATCACCATTGCTCATTCCAGATTTTGTAAATACATTGGATTTTTTTTTCGCGAGGATAAATATGGCCGCGTTTGTAACGTATGAATGTCACAAGAATTCCACATAAAATACATTAGACTTTTTACCAATCAAAACTAAACATTTAAAAAGAGTTTGTGTATTTCTCACAACTAAAAGTGGAGCAACTAAATGATAAAAAGAGAGGTGCTTCCAGACTTGAAATGAAAACAAGTCTGTCTGAAGTTCAGAGCATAAACTGGCATGGTATTGGTTAGCATATAAATTTATAAAATATAACCTAAAATTGACACCAGATCAACATTAATTAAAGAGTAAAGATGTGATGGGGAGGATCAGAATTCTTAATCATAGAAGGTTTTGCTTCCTCTTTGGGCATCGTAGGCTGTAGTAGTGTAGCATAATAAGGTTAAACCAGACGGCAGACAGTTTGTCCTGGCAAAGATGTGGTTTGATGTGCATGAGTTGTACTTTCTGCACAGCATCATGTGGGGTACTGCGCTGTTGGCAGCTGCATTGCAGGGAGGCATTTCAATTCACTGCCGGTGAACTTCCCCACCCTTTTTGCTTCTCGTGGTCCCAAAGATACGGTGAATCTGAGCTGGATGTGTTTTTTTAAGAGATTTAATTTACTAAATGTACTTGCTTAAATATAGGAGTAGTGCTAAAATAAATCCCTTTGCTGGGACAATAAAATCTTACTAGTAGTAAGACATTTCTCGTAATTAACTAGATTCTAATATCACACAGCACAGTAACATTATAGGGCCTTTAGCACAAAACTACAACTTTAGTGATGAAACTATCACATCGCTCTTTAACATTTGTTTCAGATTTCATAGAGTTGCACTTTAGCGAGTAAATTTTTCACATATGTGCAACTCCATTATCAGCCAGGCCTCCTGACAACAGGTTCCACTTATCATCCTCACATTTTAGGTTGGGCCGTTAACAAGTGCCACTGGGCAAAGCCATGACAGTTCCTGTAGTACATAAACAGACAGAGAGGGAGTGCTATGGGGCGGCTCCCAAGGGCACATCGTGGCAAGCTTAGGGTCGGCAAGGGGAGGTGACCATGTCCCTTGTCTCGAGCACCAAGCCGCCCGAACATCCACATCCATCCTCGTCATGCCCAAGTCTAGCGGAGGAGGCGCCCGCTCGATCTCTTATCTTGCTCCGGTGAGCCTATCCATATTCCATCCACGTCACAGCGTGTTCCACACCGTAACCCTTGTCTCCCCTCAAATCAATTTTGATTTTCCCGCTTCTGTGCCACCGATTTGGAGTTGTCTTCCTTGTACCGGCTCGAGCTGCCACAGCGTCGCCGTACTCAATCTCCCTCCTTTCTTTTCCGGGTAAGTCAACTGCGTCACTTCATGCTCTAGAACTAAGAAAACATGTTAGGCCAGCCATCTCGTCGCCAAGCTGGTCATACCACCACAGCTGCGTTGGGCTCTGCCACACCGTCAGTGATCATGGTTTCTAGGCGAGCGGACAACGGTTGTGGTTGTTGGTTGGATAAGGATCCGAGAACCGAGGGTAGGGCACTCGCCCTCATCTAACTTCCAGCAAAGCTCTTCCCTGACAAGGTAGCGAAGCTTTGAGGCCTAATTAGCCAGGGAGGCGAGAAATCGCCCCCCAAGCTCGGATGGGACTCTTCCCGACGAACAAGGAGACTCTAATCTTTAGTCAACTGGTTATGGACTAATTTTATTTATTTCTTTGCTTGATTGATAATGGATACATGTTATCACTTTTATATGGACAACCCCACTTGACGCCTAAGAATAATCTATAAGGAAACTTATCAATCCAATCTAATCTTTTTAACTATTTAAAATAACATTCCTAATAAATAAGATTATATCCCTAATAATAGCTTGATAGATAAAGAATACAAATAACCTACCTAACCAACTATTCATTATTCTAGGAAACCAATCAGCATGTATAGAAATAAAAGCGCTATAGTACCAACGAGAACTATTCACACGCTTGCTGCAGCCCCTCACGCCTTTCTCCATAACAACACCACCCTCCTTGGTATGGTTTACACGATTAGGTTTGTTTTGATGTTTTAGTATCGATCTTACGAGTGAATATTTGGGGGTCTCCTAGAATTAGAATCACACATTGAATGACACAGAGATTTTATACAGGTTCAGAACTTCTACGAAGATAATAACAACCCTACTCCTGTGTGGATGTATCGAATGTATTGATTACAATCAAGAGGAAGACTAAAGCCTAATATCTTTTGCTCTAGATCGTATTGCCCTTCTGTCTACTGACTTCTATATAGCGCATGAAGAGTTATCTCGTGTGGGAAAGGTTTCACTTCCATTGGGCTAACCACCTGCCTACTAACCAAATTAAATGTTTGTGGTCTAAGCAGTTTCTAAGTATATCTTTATTTTTAAAATTTATTTGACCAAGGTGACAAGCGAATGATGATCCAACATTCAAAATTAGCTATACAAAGGAATTGGATTAACTACGAATTTAAAACAGGAATTTAAAATAATTGAATAAAATTATGCATGCAATAGTAATTTAAAATACTGGGATCAAAATGGTCAATGGTGTAACTTGCCTTGCTCAAAATCTTGGTATTCTACTTCTTCAATAGGGTCAAGCTCTCTGGAGTCATCAAAATCTATACGCGAAAATAATCCAAATTCAAAAAGAATTCAAATAAACACATATAAATTTAAATGAACACTCAAATTAACTCTAAATAAAATAATTTTGGTTTGGTTAGCTAGATCTTGATTTTATACAAATTTAGAAATTTGAACCACCTAAATCGGAGTTAGTACGAAGAAATACGAGCTCCTGGAAGTTTTAAATCTAAAATAAATCCAAAATTCAGAAATTCCGAATTTCCCGAATTAAATTTCTAAAGAAAATTCTCTTTATTGCGCCAGCTGACGTCAGCGGCGATTTTAATTTACCGGCTGATATATTTTCCAAAAGAAAAACATTTTGTTTCGCTGATAGGGGGGCCCGGGGTTCATGGACTGAGTCCATGGTTTGGCCGAAATCCACCATGCACCCGGCTCACGACACAGTGACTGCGTGTGTGTGCTGGCGCAACTGCTGACACAAGTGCCGAGCTGGCGTCCACGCGAGACGAAAACACTGAAGTGGCGCTGATTTGGCGCTGGTCGTGGCTGAGCTATGTCAGCCTTGTGGGCGGCGGTGCTCAGCGACGGGCTCGTTGGCGAACGATGGCACGGCGTGCTCCGACGAGGGGTGCAAGAGAAGAAGTGAAGCGCGGGGGTCACGATGCTTACAGAGGCGGCGCAAAGGCTCGCACAGCTCGTCGACAGCGAGGAAATTGGCGGCGGTATCGTTCGGTTCGTGGTGGCGATGAAGCTCCCGAGGTTTTCCGTCTAAGCTGAGGAGCGCACGAGGTTCGCAGTGCAGCCGCAAAGCCGGAGGTGTAGACGAAGGGGGAGGGGCGACCTTCACGGCGGCAGAATCGGAGGTTAAAGAAGCTTCGGCCACCGGTGTCCAATCTCGAAATTGGAGCACTACAGGGAGGGAGGAGCTATGGGGGTGGCGGTGCTGTGGTGAGGAGGTCAGGGGGTCCCGGGGCGCTATTTATAGGCGTGTGTGCGAGGTCAAGGCGGCGTGGAGAGCACGAAGGCCGTGTGAGATCGTCGGCAAGATTAAGGTGATTTGGGGTCAGAAATGGAAGGGACAAGGCTGTGACGGACGCGATTTGATGCTACGAATTCAATGCGCACTGAAATTTGGGAGGGGCGATCGGATTTGGCCGGATTTGGAAATCTCCCGCGTGCGGTAATGGCAGAGGTGTCCACGTTCGTAACGGAGATGATGGCGAGATAGGGGATGATGACGAGGCTCTGGCAGGACCCGCATGGCGGTGGGAGAAACTGGTTGGGAGGAGTGATGTCGGTTGGATCTTGATCGGACGATCTGAGGTGACAACGCGCGAGCGAAACTGGTCGGGAGGAGTGACGTCGGTTGGATCTTGATCGGATGATCTGAGGCGACGACGCGCGAGTGAAACTGATCGGGAGGAGTGACGTCGGTTGGATCTTGATCAGATGGCTGAGGCGATAGAGCGCGGGGACGACTGAGATGGAGGCGGCGCAGGCACGGATGCGCGATATGTGGAGGCGTGGGTTGAGCGCGCACGCGCGGCTGGGCCGAGTGGAGGCTAAAACAGTGGTGGGCGGGAATTTGGCCCATGCATTGTGCGAGAGATTTTAATTCTTTTTTCAATTAATTTAATTCCAGAAATTCAAAAAGACTTTAGAAAATAGCACATAAAATCCAAAAATTATGAGAAAATTCACAGAAATTCTCTAAGGCATTCTGGATTTAAATAAAATAATTCCAACTTATAATTGGTAAAATATTATGGAAATAAATTACTTTAGCTTTAAAATAATTAAGTAAAAGCTTTTAAATTTTCAGGAATCCACAAAAATAAATAAATTTTTATTTTCAACTAGAACTTGAAATTTGGGCTGTTACACCACGTGTGTTTGAACACGGTGCATAAGACTTTATAATCAACTAGGCTGACATGTCTGCAAACTTCATTGATTATAAGACTATTGTGGATAAACTTACGACCACAATATGGTCGTAGAGAAAGCTCACAACCAGAGATGGGTCGTAGAAAATCTTACGACTAGAGACTGGTCGTAGAAAAGCTTACGATCAGGGGGTGGTCGTAGCAAAACTTACGACCACTCGGTTAAACTTCTCCTTTATGTACAATAAGGGGTATACTTCCAAGTAGTATAAAGATATTACTATCTATAATTAGAATTACAGATAAATATTTAATTGAGGATTATTAGATCCTCGCCAGTTTGCATTTGTCGGTAGATGCTTAGGCCACTTAGTTTTTGGAGCTGCACATTTGTGAAATTTTTATTTGCTAAAGGTGCATCTATATGGAACCCAAAACAAATGTTGCAGCAAACTGACAGTTTTACCACTAATGTTGCAGTTTTATGAAATTTTCTCTCTTTTTGAAGACACGCTAGAGGGCCCATGGTAGCATTTTTGCATGTGAATGTTACTGTAAAATTACATGTTGTGAAAATACATTATAGTTACTTCTTATATATTCCAGTCCAATTTTTATGCACCATTGGATCTAGATACGATCATCCACTTCATCCCCTAACCTCACCGTATAACCTCCCTCACCACCTCTACCATAACCCTAGCTGCTCTAGCCTCCACTCATCCCACTGTCACGCCAACGTGTCACCACCCCATCTCTTCGCCGACATCATCCCTAGCTCTGGTGAGTCCCTCCGCGAACTATTGTTGCCCTTCTCCACCTCCCAGCCCCACCACTGTGCTTCTTCCTCGTCTCCGACGACAGTGTTGTTGGATCCACCACCACCTCATGTCGTCCCTCCTCGATTGTCCGAGTTCGTCGTATGTCTGCCCTTCGTTGCTATCTACCACCCTCCTCTGTCTCGCAACCTAGGCGGCACCACCACCTCATCGCACCACTATCGCCGCCCACCACCAATTTGTTGTCACCCCTCCTCCCTGTATAGTCCATCACCAATGAACTGAAATCTAACCAAGTTAACCCGAGCCATAAACCTGTCGTCACCGCCAGAGATGAAGAATAAACAGCAAGTAGGGCATGAATCTTCAAGTGTTCTACTGAAATCCGCAAACAAAAATTGTCGAGTGTTGTATAGCAATTTTGTATTGACATTTAGGTTTGATCTATGCTCTCTCAATTAGGATTCAGATGGATGGATCAAGTCGCAAGTATCTTAAAATAAATCAGAAAGTCTCAAATTCTAGTCCATGTTGATCCCAAGCGTCAACGAAGTATTCAACGAGCCCCTATTTCGTGTCGTTCAAACTTTTCAAAAACACGGTAGATGATGGGATTACCTGCAACAGAGGTTTAGTGACTATAGTATGCCATTGGTATGAAATCTATATGGTCTAGCATCGTTGTGGGCTAATGGGCTTATACCTACTCCCTCTGTCTATGTTGTTTTAGAATGTGTGCAGCTAATCTTTTAACATTTTGGCCTCTAATATACAAAAAAAAAAAAACGTTTGGATTTGTCATTAAAAAATCCTTTCATATCACTGTATTTTTAATAATTTTGCTAACACATACTCTCTTCATTTCACAATGTTTGTTCATCGCCTTTGAGAGTCTCCGTTTCAAAATGTTTGTTCATCGTCGAAATTAATATTGTAATTATTACAATGTTTCAAATTTCTACGCATGCTTATATACTTTGGATAAGGTTAAGTGCTTGTAGTATATCATTTAATAGAGCAATGTATGATTATTTCTCTTTTTTAAAAAATAAATTGAGTGCTTCTTTAATTTGTGCATACGATGGAGTAATTAGCTAGATAGAGTATGGTAAAAATGTCCAATACGCAAAGTATATTGCAAGGTCGTGTAAGTATCCTGGACTTTAAAGCACAGTTATCAATACCATACTGGTACCGGTTATACCAATCGATACGTACTATACCGCCATCTAAACCAGTACAAAGTAGTACTACGTACTGTACCAGCCTAAATACTGGTCATATCGACTCGATACCGGTCAATACCGACCATATCGGTGGAACTGATAATGCCATCTATTGAACTATACGTTATATTTGATAGTACTACTATGTATTTAGAATATACTATAAGTAATATTTGGTGTGTGTATATATATACTCGTATTATTATATTAAATCCAAAATGGTAGGTTGATATGGACCGATGCCAGAATGTACTATTCTAAGAACCAAACCGATATAGTAGCCGGTACAGTTTTGGCACGTATGGCTTCAAGGCTAGCTATGTTAATTTTGGGAGAATTAGCGCGGAAGAGAGGGCAGAATAACGTGGAGAGAGAGAGAGTGTGTGTGTGTCTGTCTATCGAGCGGATTCTCGGGCTTGTCAAGGACCTCTGAGCCAGGGGAAACGAGATTTTCATATGCTACAGGAAAGTGGAGCTTTGGATTAAAAAAAAAATTGAAGGACATGGATGGCCTAGCACTACTGTGGCATCCAGTCTGGAACGTTGAATTTCGATCAAATGGTAGACACATTGACTAATGTAAGATAGTGTAGCACCTCTGTTGCATTCTGTGGAGAATCCCTCTCCCTCGGTTTGTTGCCATCGGTGAGACTCGCCGTTTCGCCTCCCCAAGCACTGCATTTATAGCTATTCATTTCTTAGGTCACCTCAGCATGTAGTACTTACTACTCACTTCGCATCTACATCACTGGAAAGCAAGTGCTCGTAACGCGAAATATTTCTTGTTTGCGTGCAAGTATTTTTTTTTTGTTGTTGTCGATTTATATGTTCCGAGCCCTAACTTCTGGTTGGCCCTTCTTGCAGAAGAGAAGTCTTTTTCTCGAGGAAATACGCTCTTGCGTTTGAAGGTAAGGAAATAAGCTTTTAAGCCGCCGAAAGTAACCTGCAGTGAGCATGTTGCTTCATTGCAGATTGCAGCTTACTCTCTCTCTCAATGTAAATGTACATTGTAGGCCTGTACTCTTATTTACCGATTTTGCTATAGTTCACAGCTATTAGAATTGAGTGTCGACCACAGTGAACTAAATTCTTGTGTCCACGAAGAGGTGCACATGTATCCTACGTGTATATCGGATTTATGATTCGTATATGTTGTCGTTTCTATCGTATAAGTAGTGAGACAAACAAATACACGTAATTAAACCATACGCACCACGTAATTCACACCTACATTACGAAGTCTTATTGTCTGAACTGAAATATCATCTTTTAAATGTAATTCCCAAATTATTTTCTATTTAATATTTCATTCTCTTTTTCAAAAGAAATCGGTTGTTTGCCTACACTCGTAACAACAGCGCGGGTGCAAACCCTAATTCTACAAAATCATGTCCCTAGACGCGAGGTAGTGCGGTGTAGTGCACCGGGTGCACAGCAGGGGTCTGCGACGCGACGGGTTAGCATAGAGGACAGTGACGTGATGTGCGGGCCCCTGGCGCACGCGGCAACAACCTGCAGCGCACGCGGTGTGGCACGTGGCCTGTCGTGCTTTGGGTGAGAGGTACAACTGTGCCGCACTCCGAGAGAGCTGCAGGCAATCCATGTTGTCCGCCGTCCGTATGTGGTGTTATTTTTACTAAAACACTAAAAAAAAAGAATTAAATTTGTTATTTCCTCGTTAAACAGCGCGTACGAGCCAAAAAGCTCCGAAAAGAATAGGAGCGTTGACACGTGAAAAAATGGAAAATCGGAGGTGCCCGGCGCACGCAACGTTACAGCTTTGCGTGGACTTGCAGTGGTACGTACGTAGCTAGCTTGGTACATCATACACGCAAGCAGATGAAGGTTCACATCGCCGGGTCAAAACTCAACGAAAAAAAGGCTACGGCCAGTACTAGTCCTGTCCTGCACTGCATACCTCGTGTCGGATTTGCATCATCAGCTGTTGAGTATAACCGCGTGTGACATTTCGACGATATGAGTCGTTAAATTCGAAAATAACGGTCTAATGATCAACTGCTATAGTGTGCTACAACGTTTGAAACAGTAGAGCAGCTGCAATACTTTGCTGTATTCTTTTGCTACAGTTACACCCATGATACGGCCTTCGTTTTATGATCCGGATCTAACAGTTGTAAAGCAATATTATAGTACTATAATAACATAACATTACATCATGATGTCAGAGGATACTCATCTCTCTGTGTACAGCTCCCCTACGAGTGTACTCGTCAACCATAAGAAATTAAAACCTCGACGGATCAATCATGGATCGATGCAAAAGTTGTACATTGATTAGATAAAACCCGTGTGAATTGTGTTTGATTCATCACTTCACTGCTACAGAGGTGTTATATTTTTTTATCAGGTATTTAGTGCATCGTCTTTCTCTCTTCTGGTGGGACCCCGTGTACTAAACTAAAGTAAAAAAAAAAATTATGTTCCTATCTCCATTCCCCGGCCCCTCCTATCTCTTCCCGTCTTCCCTCTCCATCTCCGCCGCCAACGCATCTTCTCACCACCGGCGGCGCCGCCGCTCGCTCCTGCCTCCGTCACCACCGCTCGCTCCTGCTCCAGATCCGTCGCCAGTGCCTCGGCGGCCGACGGAGAGCATCCAAGCAGCGACGGATTTGCACCCGAGCGATTACCCAGGCCGCGGAGGTGTTGTCACGGCTGATAGGGTGTTACAGAAGAATTATTATTTTTTAACGGAACCGGTGCAGTTGCTTGTTCCGGTTCATGGAAATTTGCTTCTAGCACCGGTTTGGGAGCGCCCCTATGGTTGGGTTGGCCTTACAAGTTAGATACTCTTTCTTACAACCTACGTATGTACAGGGGTACGACACACCATTGAAAAGATACTAGCCCTGCAGCTAGGCTAGCTGATAGCCGCACCATCGAAGAGAACAAAATCTCCATGGCATGCTGACGCAGATCTCTCTCCCTCCCTCTCCGACTCTCCGGACATAAATATACTATGCTCTGAAAGGCCATCGTCAGTGCCGTAGCTGGCCACCTGATATCGAATCCAAATCGTTTTTTTTTCTCTCCTGATTTTTCAATAAAATTAATATAGCATCATGATTCCAAGGCTACTGTCCCGGCAGCCTAAGACTTAGCTCCGCCTCTGACCATCGTGGCAATTCACATGGAGTAGATCGTAGTATCACTTCTCTGAGAGATGGGGAAAGCTTGCCAAGCTGCAAGCTAGAGTTAGAGAGCCAGCATGCATTAAAGTTCTGAGCAGTTGCATGCAAGTTGCAATTCCTGGCTGTAAACACTCGCGAGGAATTTGCTACCTTGGTGCGCTCCGCGAGTACTCGTGTACACGCTCGTGCGCGTGGGAATTAAAGCTTGTTAGAAGTGGAACGCATGCATGCATTTCATACGATTCGTATATCGTGAAACAACATTTCAAATTAATTCGCTTGGATAAATCCAAGCAAGAGCATGTCTATATCCAGCGGAACATACCTATTAGGCATTTGAATGTTCCACTTCCAGCTCATACCGTTCCTTGCATGCGATGCACGCAGCAGCTAGGCCATGTGATTTTATGTGATCCCGTGTTCCTCAATCAGAGCTCGTGACAGTGAGCAGGCTTGACACGAGGAGTTTTTGGCTCATTTAATCTTTTTTTAAATGAAATAACAAAATTAACTGTCCATGTCGGAAATACCTTTTTTTACATAAAATAACAAAACTAACTCTCCGTATTCGAAATGACAAAAATAGCAATTCTACCATGCTAAATTGCTGCGGAAGCCACGTGCTGTGATCTAGTAGCGTCAGGTCGTCTACCGCACTCTCAGTCTGCGGCATGTGGCCTGTTTGTCGCAATCTCAATTCGTGGCACATGACCTGTCATAGTCTGGTAATCGTAATAAGTGACTTCTACCACAATTTGAATATGAAATGTTAATTTTGCTATAAAAAAAACTCTGGTCTGGTATACTTCTGCCGCAATTTGAATATGAAATGTTAATTTTGTTATTAAAAAAAACTCTTGACATGGCTGCTGCATGTGCTTGGGCCCCATGGTTTTCCAACCTTGTGAAACCTGCAAAGCTGAGTTAGATTTTTCCTGCATGGGCAAGGGCACATTGTTTGGTGCAGTGCTGCAGGGTGGAGAGAGAGAGAGAGAGAGGAGGGGCCTTGGTTGCTTGGAGGCCAGCACGAACAGGGAGACAGAAAGGAGTTGGGGGTGAGAATGGCAGGGAGTGACTCGCTGTGGGGCCCTGTAGCATTGAGTTGTCACTGCTGGGCATCAGTGTCTTCGTGGGAGGATAGGGGTCCGGATCTTCCATGCCAAGCCCGGCTGCGGCCCGCCATGCGTCTCGTGGCTTCGGCTGATTCTCGTCACGCTCACGCAGTTGGCTTTTGGTTGGCACATTTTGTCAAACTGTTTGGGTCCATTTCGAAGGCAAGAATTTTACAGGAAATGCAACAGAACAAATCCTCGAGATACATTTGTCACTCCTAAGCCTTAAAAGCCTATATAAATCCGGGAATGATTTAGCTTAACTATGAAAAAAAAAATATGTGCTGGCAATTGTTCCCGGTAGGAGATCGAGTGAAGGGTGTGCAGATGGTACTTCACTAGTACAGTTTCATAGATTTTCCCGCTGGCCACGCTTGACGTTTTCCTGTCCAGAGCCCAGACATGCGACCATAATAACTTGGAGTGGGGTTGTTGTTGCGTGCTGGAGGGAGAAGATGACGTTGTTTGTACTGTGCATCCAGCGGTGCGAAGGGGAAAACTCGCGGATGATTCTTCCATTTTGCAGCACTGCTGGTTCTCCTTGGTTACTGAAGCATCTGCCGTTGATCGATCAGCAAACGTACTAGCTTGCAAACTGCAAAAATTCGCCGGCCATCTTTGACATTAGTATTAGGAAATTTAATTAGAAAGGTTTTGATGACTTACTCCCCCGATCATGATCGGTGAGATTGAAGGTGCAAACACCAATTCGAGAAAACTGCAACGGTGGTAACTGTACTATGAAAATTACTGTTTACCATCATCGGTACTGCCGTATTTTAGAACACTGGGTATATTTTTACCACCCGATATTTGTGAAACTAGCAGAATTACCCGCTACACTACATATCGCAACATATTGTCTTCGCTGTATGTCTCTAATACATTTCGAAAATATATTTTTATTTGTTGCACAAGTGTAATCCCTGTAATATCCATATATGATTAATTTGCACCGATACAATCTGGTGTACCAAAATAAGTGATGTGGATCTTCTTATTTTTCTCAATTAATTAGAGAATTTATAGGATATTTGCCTTTTCAGATTTAGGGATTATTATGAGATTTTCTAGACCTCTAAAACGAAAGAAATACCTTGAATATCACCGGTTGTTTTGTAGATATATAGATTTTACAAAAGTATACAAATTTGAAAGTATGTATGGTAAAATGCCACATTTAAAATATTTAATATAGAAGGATATTTGAACAAAAAAAAAGTAAAATTGTGCATGTTTTGATCAATTATTCCGAAAATAAAGCTTGGTGGAAAGGAAAATAAATAAATTTAACGGGTTAATTGTGGAGAATCTATGTCGATTTAATCAACAAAAATATTTCTGTTGTAGCTCTAAAAATCTTAATTAGTTGATATATCCAATAATGGAAAAACAAAAGCACTTTCAAAAGCTCAAAATAATCCTACCTATGAGTTGGTGAAAAGGTTGGCTAAAATGTAAAAGACCAAAATAAATAAGTATTTACAAACAAAATAATCTCTCTAAAAGAACATCAAAATCGATACAAATAAAGTACTACCCTATTTATGACTACACGTTGTTTCAGACATTGTCACTATCTCCGTTACATAATTTTGAACACTGCTCTTTTATAGTTATATATATTTTGTAAGAATATAAAGAATAAGAAGTGTGGAGCTTTTATGTTCTAAAAACTTCTTCGTACAAAGGAGGTCAAAAGGTTTTGAATGCGCCTATAAAATTATGCAAGTGTGTTCCTTCCCACCCACCTATATTCGATTCCTGGGATCTACATGGTTTGACTTATTTTAATCGGAGTGCATGCGCATATAAGTTCAGTGGAAAATGTATAACCGTGCTCAATCCCTTAAGCCCCTGCAAAATTCCTAGTGTGATGTAGACATTCATGCATGTGTGTACATGTGTAATGTGAGTGTGATGTGACACACATGTGTGATGTGTGAGTGGGATGTGCTTGGGATTGCATCGTCCTTGTACTTTCTTGAAATAACATCTACTTGTTACAAAATTGTGTGAGAGCTGAATAGCAACTTAGAAGTCGGGGGTGAGGTGTCGATGTGCCTAATATTTTGGATAATGCTAACTACCTTACGTCCGATATGAACAAAAAATATCATATGCCTTCACCCCCTACCTGTCCCCACCAGTACTCCCGCTATTATACTCTCTCTGAGCTCTTCTTCTTCTTCCCCAACCTCCTCCAAATTTTTTCAACAAAAATCCCAGTCACCTTCAAACTACTCTCCTCTCCTCGGATCCACCACCACCATAAAGCTTCCATGACTCTAGCGAAATTCCACTCCTTCATTCCTCCACCTCCCTTAGATCCATCACTATCCACGAAACTATGGCATCTCCACCGCATTGATCTCCGAATGAAGAGCCCCGTTGAGATTTACTCGCAAGCTGTCACACCATTAAATCACTGTAAAGTCTCATCGGCGAGTATGCCCGATTTTGTTGTAGTCCGACGTCTTTTTTCGTTTCACTCCGTTAATTGCATCGTTGCGCTCTGATTGTTATTGTTGCGCTGCTGCGGATGAAGAGGATTCGACGGTGCTAAGGAGCTACCATTACAAAGATTTAACGGTTACCCCATCGTCCGACGCTACCACTCGGATCAGATGTCTGAGCATTTTTGCTATGCAAATGGAAACGGTCCTTGTAAGTTGTAACCCAACGAAGGATACCTTTGGGCCTGGAGTTTCCAGTGGTCATGGGCCTCACTGACTACCCGACCGGCTCCTCCAAAACAGGGGAAAAAAAAACATGTATTTGTCCTCCAATACAAAGAAAGAAAGAAAGAGGCAAGAAAGTCGTGGGCTGATGGAAGGAGGCGGGGCTCTGGTTGGAGGTGGTGGACTTTGAGGAGCTTAAATTATATGTTAATACATAGAATTATACAGATTATGTATTATGTAGAAGTAGAAGTAGAACAGTTAACAGTGAGTTAGTCACGAGTTAGTATAACTATATATACCTTACTTAAGTTGGCATTCTATCGTGAAAAATCCTGGCTTCGCTGCTGGTTTGTGCGGTTATTTTCTTAACCACAATATCATAGTTTCACGTATAATATAAGCCATATAGTAGTATATATAGTTTTACTTTTACGGTGCACTCCACAATATGTAGATACGTCGCAGCTAATACACGGTACGGTAGATGCTGCCAGTACGTACGTACGTACAACACCACATTCACATGGTCGGGTAGGCGATGTCGAGCGTGATGCCGCACATCCCCGGACCGCCGACGTCGCGGCGCATCCGCAGGTAGCCGCGTTCGCCCCACTGCTGGCCCCACGAGTTCTTAATGATCCAGTACTTGGTCCCCGTCGCGGCGTCGGCGCCGTACCCGACGACGGTGACCGCGTGGCCCAGCCGCGTCCCGCACGGGCCCGAGTACACGCCGCTTCTGTAGAACTGCATGCCGCTGCCGACCTCGATGGCCACGGCCACGGGCTGCTGCGCCACGGCGTCCTGCAGCCCGGCCTCGCTGTAGGGCCGCACCCTGGCGTAGCCGGAGATCCTCGCGGCGTGGTGGGAGGCCTTGGCGCGGTTGCAGTAGCCCTGCCGCGCCGTGTACGGGTAGTCCGCCTCGGTGGTGAGGCCGCCGTTCTCGATCACCCACTTGTAGGCCCTGCCGTAGGAGCCGAGGTTGCAGCCGCCGTCGTACTGGTCGCAGTCCACGAGTTGCTGCTCCGAGAGGGAGACGAGGTTCCCCCTCTTGATCTTGTTGAGGCTCTCGATCGTCGCCACCGTCACAAACGCCCAGCAGCTGGCTGCATGCATGGTCGATCCCCGGACAAATTAAAACCAAATTAAGGAGGAACAAGAAACTGAATTTTAAAGGAGAATTAAAGTAGGACGACAGAATGGAGCCTAAGATCAATCTTTATATACCGCATGATGAGCTTTGGGACTTTGGCGGCACCACGGCACCTCTGGCTCTCCAGTCCACGCTGGGCGGAGCGTCCACGGCGACGTCGTCCTCGAAGCACGACAGGTTGGCGTTGCCACCGCCGTCGACGCGCCCGGCGGTCGTCGTGATGACCGTATCAGTGTGATCCTCGACGTCGTACGCCGGCATGGTGTACATGGCCAGGAACTCCTCCTGGGTGAGATCGGCGAACTGGTTCTCGCCGAGCTGGTACGTGAGGCCGCCCCGCCGGTTGGTGGCGTCGATGTACTCCACATTCCGGCGGTACACCTCGAACCGCCGCAGCTTCTCCTCGGCGCTCGGGTACGACCGGTCGTGCGCTGCCTGCCACCGGAGGAACCCGTCCATCATCAGCATGTCGCCGACGTCCACGCTGCCGCCCGACGCCGCCGGGAAGGACGCGAATAGACCGCACGTGAACATAACTAGTGCGAGCGCCGACGAGGCGCCGGAGGAGAAAGCCATGTACATGTATGTACGCGCGTGTGCATACGTATCACGTATGTCGCTCTGCTTCGATCTGCTTAAACATGCATGTGTAGCTGTGTTTATATAGTGCTTAACATTGCTTGGGAAGTTTGACCTTGTGAGAGTATTCCTGGAGCGTCGGAACCTGTCTTTTGGTAGGGTTCGGAATTGCGAGGATACCCTGATCGATGCAATTGGCCGGCGACAAATGCACGCAGAAGTTGCCTGCTGGTTATGTACGTAGCAGAGGAATGGCAACGAGCTATATTTTCCCTTCTGACAGTGTTGCGGTGCTACATATGTGCCTTGGCATGTGAAAGAGTTGGTTAGGTTGCGTTGCCGTGCACACTAATTAATTGTTGGGGCTGTATACAAATCAGTCATCTGCTTTTCTTTTTCTTTTTTTTTATAAAAAAAGAAAAATCATACTAATCTTATAAGGTATTGGATCAAATCCCCCCTATCTCGATGCTTGGCACGTGTCCCTGTCGTTCCTCCTATTTCCAATCCCCGATTGCCGTTGCCCTTCCCACATCCACCAACGCACATTGCACCCCCTCCAATCCGCCACATCGATCTGCCGCCAACCTAACTGATTCTTTCTCCTCATCAACTACTATCCTCTTTCGTGCTAGTCACCTCCTTCCTCGACTCCCATAACACCACTATAGAAAAGGTTATCATAGACGATTTTAAACCATCATCGTAGACAGTTTCTGAATCGTCTGAATTTATGTGTCTGTGACAACATACGGTTATCACAGGCGGCTTTTGAGCCGTCACAACACAGACAATTTTATGGTATAAATCGTCTGTTAAGACCTACTATCACATACAGCTTCTACCAAAAATCGTCTGTGATACGTTGGCCATCACAGACGGTTATATGTATCAACCGTCTTTGATTGGAGACATATCACAGATGGTTAGTAAAAAGAACCGTCTGTGATATCTAACATATCATAGACGGTTGTTGGTGGTAGCCGTCTGTAATAGTAGACCTTCATAGACGGTTATATGTACCAACCGCCTGTGATTAAAAACATATCACAGACGATTAGTAAAAAGAACCATCTGTGATAGCGGACGTATCATAGACGGTCGTTAGTAGTAGCTGTCTATGATAGTAGACCTTCACATACGATTTATACCACGATTTATACCACAAAACCGTCTGTGATAGTTCGTTCTATACCTAAATATATTTTTCTGTTTTTTTCGCTAGCCTCAGGAAATGCTAGCTATGCCCTTTGAAAACAAGCAAGCAAAGAACAAATAAATCACAGATAAGTGAATTACAACTCAAAGTGATTTACAACTCAAAATCAATTACAAAATAATGTTCATGTATTATCGCTTCGCTAGAGTTACAATTAAATTACAACTCAAAGTGAATTACAATTGAATGAGTTACAAGTGAATCAATTGTTTGAACATATATTAATCGGTGTCGCTGGAGCGAAACTCTCCTTTCGAGTTAATGATCTCCGCCTTGATGATGGTGGAGAGTCGTCCTCGAACGTCTGAGAGCTCATCCAGATCGAATGTACTTGATTCGATTGTCATGCCCTGTCGTTAGGAGGAGTAAAGTAGTAAGCACATATATTTAAATTGATAATTAAAAAATAATTATTGCAAGATTGACAAATCTCTGGATCCTTCATCTTAGCTCTCATGATTTCCTGCATATGACGGCAAACGTAGAATGCACATACATTGCCTTGTAGTTGCTGGTGGTACTGTAAAAATAGAATTACATATATAGGTATAGTCAGTTCGATATGCCAAGTTACGAAATGTGATATAGGATTATTGTGTTGTAGCGGGTACCGAAAATCACATCCTGTGTTGCAGTGTGGCGTTCAGTTCCTTGTGTGTCCCTCCCCCGGTAACATAGGCGCTGAACGACCTACGTGATTCTAAAAAGTTATCCTTGGCAACATAGCTCACCACTGAGTCTCCCTCTGCCCTAAAAGCTAAATTGACCCCGCGGCCCCATCGAACCATAGTCGACCGCCCTCTTATGGTTCTGTGGCCGGTGGTGCCATCATCGTTTCACCGCAGCACCATCAACTTCAGGTACATAGTTGTTGCTCACTAAAATCCTTGGTTGGGTCGTAATGAACCCAAAAACCTAACTAGGGAGAAAACTCACCAGAGTTGGAGACACTGCTGGAGCCAAAGAAGGAAAGGTGGCACAAATCTTGATATGCATCAAAAGGTTAGAAATTCGACCAATTTATTGGAAGAAATTAGGTGATCGATGATTTGGTAATGCTTACTATGCTATGTCCGATATCCTAGTATTCCCGCCGGACAGTTCATCTACCACTCCATGATGATCCAACAATGCATGTCATGCACACCCATCTGTTGGTTAACGTGAACGACCACACACACAGATGTGAAGCCATTCATTCCACGAGAAGCCAAAGATGACCTCACGCCCGCAGATCTCACTGGCAGCGACCTCACTCCCCCCCCCACATCTCCAAGATGTGTATGCCTCTCCCCCTTCTCTTTCTGGGCTGTAGAGGAAAGGATCATGCGGCGGACAACGACTGGAGGAGCCATAGGCGAGGACGACGAGTGGAGGAGCAGGGCTGGGGATGGCATCTGGAGGTGAGAGGCATGGCTGTGGTGTGGGTTGGCGATGAGGCACCGCTAGATCTGAGCCTGATGGTGCTGAGACTCCAGGTTGTCTCCTCCTTCAATGATGATAAGCTCTGCTACGCGCCTCCGTTCGTGCCTCCTCATTTGAGTATGATTTGTTGCAGGTGTTTGCTTATTTTGTTGCAAGTGTTTGCTTGAATTGTTGCATGAAGTATTTTCGTTTTTGGATTTGTTTAATTGTTGTGATGGGTTGGACTTTGTTGCACTGGTAGCAAATCCATGTTGCACTCTAATGCGAATTTTGTTGCAATTGGAGCTTGCGGGGAAGAAAAGGGGGTGGCAAATTTTGTTGCAATTATAGCGTGCGAGGAAGAAAATGGGATTGCTACTTTTCTCTTGCATGAGATGGGGTTTTGTTGAGGGGGTTGAATCTCTTGTTGCGCCTCTAATCGTTATTGTTGATGGAAATTTGACGTTCGAGTGGTTGCAATGTTATGAAGATTCTATGGTGGTTAATGTGTCTGATGCTAGACACCATTAATTGGTACATCAGGCTGCCAGTACGCATTGGTCTATAGACACTTAGCAAGTTAGTATTAGTAGTGAGTCACAATCTCCTTTCCTTGAAAAATCTACAGAGAAAGAGCTTTATGCCGATAGGTACACACCTCGCTGTTACACCTCCTACCTGCCGCAAGATACGCTACCATTGCACGCCTCCTATCCTCCGAATCCCCTGATCACTGCTTCGACATTGGGACGCTGCCGCCTCCAACCAGGTAAGGCTAAGATGCTCGGTTGATTCGGTTTGCATTGTGACAATTCAATGGATTGGTGGTGGTAACTTGGTGGATGGATGCAGTGGCGGTGCGGCATGATGGATGGATGTGACGGCAGCGCGTCGTGATGGATGGATGAAGTGGGGGAGATGGCACTGTGCATGGAGGCGGGGTGGCGATTTGGGTGATTTGATTTGGAGAAGATAGGGGCATCCATAAGGAATCATAGCCCGTTCTGCAACCCTCTGTCCATTCTATTGGTTTGGAGAGGATGGAGTGAATAATGGTAGACAGAGAAAATGGATTATTTGTAGTTTTTCATCAGAATCATTCATGTGACGTGGCAATGGGTGGATGACCACGTAAAAAAACATGTCCATGCTAAGCCGCTTTAGATTTTTTTTTTTACGAATAGCTGCTTTGGATTGAGGTGATGCATATTAGATAATCGATGCCGTAGTCAAGAGACAATCAATCCAATCACACAATGAACACTAAAGAGAGACACAAGGTATAGATGGGATCTAATATCTTTATTCATCTATATATTCTTGTACATGGGAGTCCTCATATTTATGGCCTATAGGGGTGAAAACCCTTCAGGGGCGGTTTAGTCTTTTGCCCATAATAAGGTTTCGTAACACTCCCCTTGGGCAATAGATAATGATATGCAAATACCTCATCAAAAACTCTTTCAAAAAATCCATTAGGAAAAAAAGGAATGGAGAAAAGAGTACATTACATTTGTAAGTTGCATTACATTGCCTCACTAAAAACCTTTATGTGAGAAAACTTTAGGAAAACTCACCAATGAAAAGAGTACAATACGTTTAATCTTTGGGATCCAATCTTTAAGATTTTGGATAAATCCACGAGATTTGATAAGGGTCATGATTAAAGAATTTATTCCCCTTGAACTCCGCAACTCTTTAAACCGTCTCATTCTAATGCCATGAATGCATATTTGAAAACTGGATGCATACAGAGACTTAGTGAATACATCAATTAGATTTTCACAAGACTTTGTTTGCAGGATCTTTACCTCACTATTCTTCTAGATTTCATGAGGATAGAAAAATTTAGGAGCAATGTGCTTTGAGATGTTACTTTTGACATAACCCGTTTGCATTTATGTAACACAAGCAGTATTATCTTCATAGATAATTGAGGGGGTATTGACAGTATTAATACCATAATATTCCTGGACGTGGTTAATCACACGTCTGAGCTAAAAACATTCAAGTGAGGCTTCATATAGTGCTATAATCTCTGAGTGGTTGATAGAAGTAGATACCAAGATCAGCTTAGATGACTGCACCAGTACAAAGTAATATAAATTCATTCTCGGATTTTGCACTATAGAGATTGATAGATAGTCAGCATATCTTCAGGATTTAGTAATGATCGTCAGGATCTACGCATGATTTTCATGATCTTTGCATTGTCGACCAACTGAATCTAAATTGTTAAGTGGTAAAACTTTCAAGGTAAATTTAAACAGTAATCATCGCATCAACACCTTCTAGACTTGACTAAGATTTTCAAAATCTAAAGTATGGTGATTGGTGTTTAGCATATGCTCTCGCTGAAGACAACTTTCGTTGAAGTCTTATCGCTCTAATGCCTTTCATGCATTTTTAAAAAATGATTATAGGCAAGGATACTGTTATCAATGTAACACCCCAGCCCAACACTGAGCCTGGAATGCCGCTAAACTATCCTTAACAACCAATAAACATCATCACGAATAAAATATGAGCAAGCAAAGCAATAATAAAACCCAACCATGGGTCGCAATAGAACCTGAATAAAGATAGGTCAACCATTACAACATAAGCAAGGGAAACATAGCAAGGTACACAGTCTAAAATTTTACCAAACTAATAATTCCAAAACCTCGAAACAAATAGACTAGTCCCAAAACGTTAACCTAAGCTTATTCACTCTCTAACATGTCCTAAAGGTAGTCCAGCAATAATGAATCAAATAGTTCTCATGGCGAAATAATCATGTGTATGAAGTATTCAACTATTCCATGTGGACTATTCGCTCTCGATCGTGGTGTCCACAATGATCACCTAAAAACAAAAAAAAATAACAAGGGTGAGTCCACGACTCAACAAATACATCAATTTACAATGAACAATGATAAATCAACAGTATTCAATAACTTCATTATCATCACATGTACTTCTATTAAAATTCTCATGTTGTTCTCTTCTCTTTGTTTTCACACCTATTCACCTCATATTAATGCAACTCTACTCTACATGTCCACATGCACTTCTTTCACGTATAGCGTGAGTGAATGCTCGCGACAACATTCACTTTCGAGTCCGCTCCTTCTCAAGGATCGAAGACCTCCTCCACTCCCGTGGAGTTGTGATCAATTATGATCACCTGCTCATATGCAAAGATGTTTATGGATGCAAACATAGAGAATTTCATAATATTAATCATAGCCAAATTTTCCTCATGATTGTCAAAAAGATATAGCCATACCATTCCATTGCTTGCAATTAAATAAAAATAAAAGCACAATAATAATGGTATTGAAAGATAAAGAAACACAGTGATCAATCATTGATCACTGTCTACCATGCACTTGTCTCAACCGTGCGAAGGTGGAAGACGCGAAGAGGGCGCTGCCCTCGGAACCAAACTCTCACCTGGATTAATTTAGCAAGCACTCTAAGATAATAATTCTGGACAAAACAAAATTAGGAGAAAATACGAACTCGCTATAATCTCTAGCGCAAACCCAACTCCAAAGTCCTAAATATCGATCTGTCCCCTCGACAAACAGTCATAATCTAAAATTCATAACTTTTTGACCAGACATCCAAATGAGGCGTTCTTTGACCCTCTGGAAATCTTATAAATTACCCACCTAAACCTAATAGGAGAGATTTTCAATTTTGGCCGTCTTATATCCTTAACAAACTGATTAACAGAACATGTAATTTTCGTTAGGGTTTCTGGACAACGGCACAAAATCCAACGTAACTTTCAATACACAAGGCTAAATTTTATGGTCTTTAGCTTTCTGGAAAGCCTATAAAAATGTCTTCAACATTTGGTATGGTGAGATGCCCTAATTAATCTATTAACTATTCGCTAATGACCGATTACTAATACCTTTCAGAATTACGACAGAACTGCAGAATAGCAGCGCCACAAAAATCATATCTCCCAATCCGCTCATCCAAACAACCTAAACAATACTCTACGGAAAGCTAGAGACGCCGCCCACAACTCTCTTGAAGGCACCCTGATCGAAATCCTCCTTTAACTGGCCCAAAACCTACGATATCTATCGACTTCCAGAACCGATCTGCTATCAGTAAAGCCTAAACACATAAATTAAACATCCAACTATCGAGATTAGGAGCGTTACCATTGGAGGCGTGCCAGCCCGATGACCTCCCAGCGAGGTGCTCCTCCCTCTCTTCCTCTTCTCCCTACCTTCCCCCCCTTCTTTCTTCCACGGCCGGTCAGCACAGCGAGGAACCGGCGACCTCGGGAGGCGGCAGCACGAGAAGGGAGCAGCAGGAGCACTCGGCTATGGGGGAGAAAGGGCGTCAAGACCAGGGAGGGGCGGTAGCAGGGTGGGGAGGGGCGGCGGCCTAGTAGGGAGGGGAGAGGGGAAGAGAGAGTGGCAGTTAGGGTTTGGGGGTGGGGAGGCACCCCCCTTATGGCCGGCTCCCCTTTGGGCGTCCTGGGCCGTGACTAGCTGCCCAGGTTGGTGGGATTTTGTGGAAACCCCCTCCAACCCTCAGAAAAATTCCACTCTTTAAAAGATTTTTCTCCTCCCGAATTATTTTATAATTGCCCGATTAAATTTAGGGGTATTACAATCAAATCAACTGGATTACCACAATGCAGAATCTACATTCAAATATCCTATTACTAATCTATATATTTTAGGATAATCACTATTTAGGAGTAACATGCTTAACTCATCAAATACCACTATTCGATTGTGCAACATTAGTAGATTTTTCCTTGCAAAGGATATAAGGTAATACTAGTTGCAAGGTCGTATACCTCCCGGATACGATTTATCAAAACCTTTCAGGGTCTTAATATTTTTTAACTATCTGTGAGTGGTTAAAGTTACAATGGATAGTCTATTATGTAGAACCATAAAGTATAGTTGTAACACTCTAGAGTAAAATATAATCGATCTTTGTTTTGGCATTTAGGGGATTAATTGCCAATATCACCAATGTATGTCGTACCTTCAGGGTACTAGAGAAAACCACCATTCCACTAATTTATGGTGGAAGATGCACTTTATAAGAGTTTGTGTGGCGCATTTCTGGTTTTTAGGTTCCTCATTTCATTCTTTCGGGTCTTGATGAGTCCTTGTCCACTTCTAGGGATCATGTGATCATTGGTGGGATTAAGAGATCGACTGGTAAGATAATTTTCCTTTAGGGAGATACCCTCTCTTCTGGAAGATGCTCTTACTACATGTAAGAGACTATTGGGTATGAGTTTTATATATATTGCGATTTTGTTTTCATTCTTACTAGGAAGTTTGAGTCCTTAGAGGATCTCATTAAGGATTTTCAGAACCCATTGACTGCATATTTTAGTTATTTGTTCATACCATTTGCCATAATTATTATGAAACAGAACATTATATCATTCATAATAGGAGAATAACGGTCTCTACCGGACCTTTGAACCATAGCTTTCACAACTTCATTTTCATCATAATGACCCATCAAGTCTGAACTACCTAGTTCCAAGACATTTATTTAGCATTTATGGTTCAGCCTCATATGCTTTCATTATGTGATCCGATATGAACGCTTTAAGCGTTTGTCCATGGACTTTGGTTCCGGATCTGTGTTCTCGTTAGAGAACTTTAGCAATTGTAGAGGAAAAGCGGTTGTCGACAACTTTTCTACCATATCATCCAAATTAAGGGTATCTTAATGTTAACCAGATCTTTGTCATTTCTCAAATAAAAGATTCTTGGTCGTTCTGAACCTCTTCATGAGGTATTTCACCTTCAAGGTGAGTTCTCTTCTAGAGAGTTAAAGGAGTGATTAATAAATTTTTTTAATTAATGTCATTAGATCTTAGACCCGTAGGCGTCCCCACAGATTTTAGATCAAGGACCAATAAGTTAAATTCACAAAGATGGATATACTATTTAACCCGGGATATACTGCAAGTAAACACTATAGTAACTCCTCCATAATTGGAATATATCTGGCAAGCTCCCCGATTCTGGTGCGCAGGAGCATAAACTAAATCTTAAGTTTAGCTTGACTAGTGTGTGTATCTTAATATTATAGATCTTTTCCTTCTGAAAAATACGACGACATTTGAACTTTTGGGCATTTCCCTCCCCCTAATACCGAGATTTGATCTTTATTAATAGCATACCACAAAATTTCCCTATTATGGGCATATATTGATTGAATTTTAGATCCAACATGATTTCTAACAACTGGTGGTGGCCCAAATGTGTATACTATAGTGGTGATAACATATAGGAAATGTTCGATTCCTCCAATACGCATTAATTTCAACAAGGGGTTTGATAATTATATGTAGTGGGCTAGACTTTTATCAGTGCAGTGGCAAGAAAACTGCATGATCCTACCATTCTGTAGGATATTTCAACTTCTGGTTGGTTATTATTCTATGACGAAGGTTCCATACAGGGGTCCGAGAGCTGGATTACAAATATATTGCATGATCCTACCATAATTAATCTACATGAAAATACTATATTTTCTTCTGTACTACAAATATACTTGAATCACCCAAATAGTATAACTATCCAACGAGAATATTTATTGTTCAACAGGAACACCATATTTAATTAAGGGTGATAAATTGTATACTTGATTTTAATTTGTAATGCCAGAATTAACATGACCAAATTTAGATCATTCAGGATCAACAAAATCCAATATGTAATTATATTTTATTTCAGGAGCTATATGTGCTTCAAGCAAATGATATGGTATCGGGTGGTGATGTAGTTGCAAACCACACTTACCAATTTATGTATGTGTCATTTTCGATGAGTATGACACACTTCGGTGCATAGCCAAAAAATGGCATATGTGCGACTGCGTCAAGCGGTAGTCGATTTTTCGTGTGCATTCCCACATGTTGGCGTTTAACATATTGATGAAGATACAAATCAATTGCCCTTCGTGGGTAGAAATGATTATGGTTGTCAACAGCACGGGTATCAGCAATGGCATAAATGCCATTTTCCACATGAACTGGACAAGGATAATAATAATGCAATTTACTTTAATTATCTCCTAAAATAAACTAGATTAATTTATTGCTTTGGGTTAATTTGCTTCTGGTTTTAACCTAGGATATGCAACTGTGCCTACCATGACTCTTCTTTTGAATATTTTTTCTATGCCTCTTAGATTTCAATATCCCACACAAGCTCAATATCCTCCCCCTTTTCATGCCAACTATTGAAATCCCAAGTGATAGTGTGTGTGCATTAGGCATTTGCTTGAAATCAACTCAGAGTTAAAGGTTTGCAATGATATTTCAACAAAGAGTAAATTTTTGTTAGCATGAAACCAATATATACTCTGTAACATTCTGCTTATAAAGTTCTTCAATTAAGAAATCAGTATGGTGGAGGATAATGTTATATAGACTTCAAGTCTTAGGGCTTAAGTTATTCTGTACTTATTTGTGGAATATGGTGTTTTCTAGCCAAAGTGATCCATGAGAGATCAACATATGACTAGGCTGGGTCTGATGCCACTGAGAAAAATAGTTTCCCTTTTTCCATCTAGGCATCTGTGCACTACAAGCTAGTAATTGAAGCTTATTAGATATCAAGAGCACATGTCCAATATTTTGTTAGCAAGGCATGACAAAGTATTTTCAATTTTCAGGCATGTTGTTTACAAATTTTATTCCATGTAAGATTAATTACTACATACAAGGTATGCTACTGGCAATATGTTCTATTAAGTAGATTTAATCAACTATTTAGCAGGAGATAAGACTTTAATAGAACAACTTAGACCATTATTTTATGAATTTTTTAAATAATTCTTTTTTATTCCAAAATATAGTAATATATCTTCTTTTTTATTTTACAGAAATAATCCTCTATCGCTCCATCGTTGAGCGACTTGTGCTAGTTGCCCAATAGTTGAGCAACAAGTGTACAAATCGTCCATCGGTTGAGCGACTTGCGCTAGTCGCTCAACGATTGAGCGAGTTACCCTAGTCGCTTAACTGTTGGGCGACTAGGAAACCCGCGCGCACTCCGATGAGGGATTAATTGATGCGAGGGAGACACATGCACATCAACAACTCCTAATAAAAATAAAGGGCTTCGATGCTACTAGACGTGGTCAGCTGCACCTCGGAATTGATGAGCGCTTTTGTTTTCATCATCAATTGAGCCTTGAAAATGTAGTAAGGCTGTGTACCTGCATACGTCAGCTGCTCCTCGGAATTGATGCGTGCTTTTGCTTTCATCATCAATCGAGCCTTGAAAATGAAGTAAGGCTGTGTACCTTCATAGTGCTAGTCCCTCAACGGTTGAGCAACTTACCCTTAGTTGCTCAACTGTTGGACGACTAGGTCGTTTATAACCCATTTCGCACGAGACAGAGGGCGATTTGTACACTTGTCGCTCAACCGTTGGATGACTAGCACAAGTCGCTCAACGGTGGAGCGATAGTGGATTATTTCTGTAAAATAAAAAAATAAAAGTATATTACTATATTTTGGAATAAAGAAAGGATTATTTAAAAAATCATTTTTTCCATGGGATCTGGGAAATAACAACTAATGCATAAGGTTTCAGCCTAAAAGCAAAAGATAAGAGATACTTTTCATGAGCAGGACTAAGCTCGATAGGAGCTGAATCTATACTGCTAATGCAACTCGTATAGGAAAGTGACATCTATACAAAGTTAAGGGATAACTAGGAGATTGCTATAGGTCTCCACAGAGTATAATATGGGCTTATCATCGCTGTCATCTAGGACAAACGAATATCCACTTAATGATGTCAACCATGTGCTACATAATTCATGCAATTTCCTATGTTTACAACTGGTAAACCATTTTAAATGCATGAAATGAGTGCAAAAATAGTAAAGATTAATTTTATAAGTCGAGGGTCTAGGTTACAAAATCACCTAAGAACTTCTAGACCCATCGCAAAAATCGAATTCCCGAAGGGTTATTCTGCAAGAATATAAAAAATCAAAATTCTTTGTAATTTTCCAAAACTCTAGGGGGTTTTATTCAAGATTTTATTATTCGCAAACTTCCTTTGTAATTTTTATAATTACCGAGGGTCCTTTTGCAAGATTTTTGGTACTAGGCTGGCATGTCCGACGGGGCGCGGCGGGCGTGCATGTGGCACACGGAGGTGCACGCTTTGGCGACGCGGTGTGGCGGCGGACACGACGCGAGCACGGCAATGGTGGCTCGGCGAGAGTACGACGTTAGCGGCGCATGGGCGGTCTGCGCGATGGTCGTGCGATCGCGACGTCGGAGGTGGCTTGCGGCGGCGGGGCGGGCCGGCGACCACGCATGGCGGGTGTGCCGCGCGGTGGCCACGTGGAGGCGGCGCGGCTCTTGGAGCGATGGCGACGGTGCACAAAGACAACAGTAGCTATGGGTTGTAGCGTTGACGCAGAGCCGGTCGGCGGTGGTTTTGTCCGGACGGCCGGGCCTGCGATGACGGTGTTGTAGCTCGGTGGTGCCGGGCCGTCGCTATGGCCGAGACGACGGCGCGGCGCTGCGGGCGCACGCGGTGGCGTCGCCGTTTTTTCTTTCCTTTTTCTGTCATATGGACAGTAACAAAGTATCGGTGAACTATAATCTCAAATGACGATGAACAGTGGGTGATTAGTCTATGTAATCTCAGTTTCACAATATTAATCTACTAGATTAATTTAATAGCAAACTAGGGATTGAAATGCCGATTTGCTGGAAGAACAATTTGTGATGATAACACGTTACATAATCGATGTCGTAGTCAAGAGACAATCAATCCAATCACACAATGAACACCAAAGAGAGAAACAAGTTATAGAGAAGATCAAATATCTTTATTCGTCTATATGTTATTGTATATACGAGTCATCATATTTATAGCCTATAGAGGTAAAAACCCTCCACGACGGTTTAGTCTTTTGCTAAATATGCATTTTGAGAGTAACATTTCAGTGACAGCCCAAAGAGCCTACATAAGGGGGGAATTAGTAGATTGACACGCACACACTTGTGGTTGTGGGCCGTGTCCTGGACGCCTGATGGGCCTTCCACCCAAACAAATTTTGTCAGTCTAGACCGCCCAGAAACCCCACGACCCCATCTCTCGTCTCTCGTTCCCCTCCCCGCTCCTCCGCGGCACCGACTTCTCCATCTTCGCCATCCCCGGCTGTCCCCTCCTCATCTCCGCCTCCTCCTCCTCCTCCCGGTCGCACCCCTCCAGGAATGTGGTCCTCTTCCTCCACGCTGCGTTATTCTATTGTTTATCTCATCGTGGGTCGAATCGGAGGGCGTGGGGTTTCCTTGGTTTTGTCATCTTTTGATCTGATCGTAGGAGTCAAATTTGAGACATATCTTCGCATTTTCTACATTTATGTTGAGAACCTGGACTGAATTATTTGATTTTATGTTTCAATTAGAAGGTTAAGGAGGAGGAGTACAAGTAGTTGGTATTTTGATTTTTTATTTTATCCGTGGGCATTCCAACCGTAGTGTACACTAATATTTTTCTTCCAACTCTGATGAAACTATCACAAAGAGAAATAAGTTGAAACAAGGAAATCACGATTAGCCGAGTTGAGTTTGTTCCATTTAATTTCTTAGTTTACTTAACTAAGCCCTTCGTTGGGCACACTTTGCCTGTATAATTTTTGCAAGCAGTTTTACAATTTTGTACCATATTCCAAGTGTCTCAAGATTTTTTTACGCTTATAGAGTAGTTAATCTGATTTTTGTAAGACTCTTCCTCATGTTACAGTGGTTGCCATCTAATGAATTTTGAACACAGTTAAACATCAACACCATTTTCATCTTGCTCTTCCTAACTGTAGTGTGTTTGATGTGCACAAACTTCGAGTGTTTCCTTTTCACTTGGAAATTTAGAAATGTATTAAAGTAGTCGTTTTGTTATAAAATGCACATCATGTGAAAGATTAGTGGAGGAAATAGTATGCCATGCATATTTGAATGAGCGATGGGATAGGTCATGGCTGTTATATGACTACTATTGTTATGAAGTATGAACTGATTTAATAAGTATAGCTTATTTGGGTTTTTCTCTTCCAAAATATGGCATGTAGTAACAAAGGAGGTAGTTTTTTTTTTTAATTCCAGAATAATGTTGAAATTTCTGGTTTGCATAAGATGTTGGAGATAAACAAAATCTACACAAGTTTTTGGATAGCATATGCTATCAAAATTTTATTTTCCATATGAACTTTTTCTACTATTGAGAAGGTGCCCAACACCCAATACGAAGATATCAAGATGTTATTTATGCGCGCCTTTCTATTAGCCAATGTCTCTATGAGCATATCTTATTAGCATTTAGTAAATATGTATTAATGTTGATTTCGTACCTTTTTAAAGAAGATTGTTCAAAAGAATATACGGGGATGATGAAGTTAGTCATTATTTTAGATCTTGTATTATGTCATCTCCTTAAGATGCATCGTCTATGTATATTCTTATAAAATGCTATAAATCGAACTCGTCATGTCTTCAAATGTTATTTAATACTAAAAATACTTCTGGCCTTGGATTTACCTCGATGTTTCGTCAGCTGTGAATGAATGAGATCTAGTGGAACCTCTAATTTGCCACTTAACATGCAACCTTTGTACCAATTGATGATGCCTTAGTTGTCTGTGTTGCCCCGATAGGATTCATCTCGCCACTGATTTCTATTATTAGCTACAGATCTGCTATAGGAAGAGGTCTCCTCCTAACTCTCTATTCGGAACGATAAATCTGTCTTTCCATCTCTACTGAAGGAAGGTAGGTTCTCCCTAATCGATACTCTTATTGCCCACATCGCCATTGGGAACCTTGTCTTGCGTATCTCCTGCTGGAGTGTGTCTGCTGCCAGAGTTGACAATCTTGTTTGCAAAAATCTCGGACGTCGAGTGCGAACTGTGTTTATTTTCCTCTTGTTCTTTATATTTTCTTCAAAGTTTCCCGTTCCTTCGCATTTGCAAAGTGCATCCCTTTTGGCTATTCCCTGCCGGAGCTGTCACACCAGGGTCTCTTGTTGCTTCTGCACCAAGAAAAATTTGAGCCATGCTTCTACCAAGTTGAGCTTTATTGTGTGACTTGCCGTCTCTGATGCGCCCAGGTACCGGTATCCCGATACGTATCGGTATAGATATAGCCTCGATACGGCCCAATACGTATCGAAAATATTGGAATTCTTTTCGTTTTTATAAAAAGAAATATGTTTCTGATACGACCGGATACGTGCCGACACGATATAGCCCGGAAAGAAGCCCAGCCCAAAGGGAAATTTTTTTTTTACTGCTCCTGGCCCAAGGCTCCTCGCAGGGGATACCTAACCTTGCTCCTTGGCTCCTGCCCGGCTGCGCCTCCCTCCCGTCTCCCGTGCACAGTCACCTCCTCCTCCCCGTGCGAGTGCGACCAGCGGTCGGCGGCCACCTCCTCCGCAGCCGGCGGCCGGCAGCGTCGATCCTCCGCGCTACCCCCTCTGCAGCCAGCGGCCGGCGGGGTCGATCCTCTCCAGCGGGAAGCGGCCGACGGTGCTCCTCCTCCCCGGCAGTCGACGGTGCTGCCTCCTCCCCAGCCAGGTGCGTCCTCCTCTCTCAGATCTGGTGAGCGGGGGAAAGAGGTGAAGTGGGGGTTAGGTTGTTGATGTAGGCCGGTGGGGGAAAGAAGATGAAGTGGGGGTTAGTTATGGACTTATGGTCCTTATGGCAGCATTAGTTATGGACTTATGGTCTTTATGGCAGCATGTATGTCAAGAATTAAGATGATACATTAATAAATTTACATATATACCGGACAAATAGAGTAAATTTACATACATACATGGACAAATTTACATACATACATGGACAAATTTACATACATTGGTAAACCCTTGACTCAAAGTCTCAAAACTTTTCAAGTATCTTATTTTATATTTTTACTATTTTTAATACACACACACATCCGTATCACCGCATCGGGGTTTTTGGAGAAATGGGGTATCGCCGTATCCATACCGCCGTATCGCATAGCTTGCGACATGCGAGTTAATTAAAAGTGATTATTTGTTTGTATACTGTTATGTTTCATTTTGTACCTTTTATGTTTGTGCGTCATGGCATCTCCACCTTGCTTTTAGACCAATAATGTTGGATTATCAATTGCATGGCCATGTTTGGCTTTATTCCTTTTATTCCTCATTTGTTTATGTGTATTTGTATAAGAAACATCCCAGACAAAAAATGATTCTCTATTGCTGCAGGAGCTCAAGATCTATTGGGCAAGGACAGGGCCTCATGCATAATAAGATGTTATTAGGCTGTCCTATGGCCAGTAGTTCCCTGTTTTGTCAGGCTTGCAGCAGATAAAGCTTTTGAACATGAGTTGTCTGAATTCTGAAATGGTCTATGTGTAATACAAAATCAATATATCTTGATGATGTGGGGTTTTCTGAAACCAGAGATGCATGCTCAAGGTTATTGCAAGTTACAGCTATTGCGAGTAGAGTGCTATTTGCTGGCGAGAGATAAATGTGTATGTCAATAATACACTTCGTAAGCAAAAATTGTATCTATTATGTTGTACTACCGCCGGTCCTTTATATAAGGCATATTAGTCTCTCAATCTTATCCCTAAATATGATGCACACATGTAGATTTGATGTTAGTTTCTCTTTTTGGCCCTTATTTATTTCATTCCCCTTCCTAAAAATTAATGTATCACCACCCAAACAGACAGTTATCTCTCATCTTTCCAAAGCAATTAATGAAGGGTAATGTAGTCATTCTCTTCTGTGGTTTCCTCCTTATTCTTAGAACTTTCTTAATCACCATGCCCGGTCAAAGTATGGCTTATGAAAGGGACCGTATGGAGTATTATCAAAGTAGAGGGCTGACTGACATAAGTACCTCATATGGCTAGGTAACTCAAAATAGAAAATTGCATTTCAAACACGTTGTTGATTTTTTTTTGTACCATTCTCATTTGTATGCTTGTCAAGGTTATTAAGTCGTAAAGTTGAGTCGAGTCGCAAGAGGGGCGATTAGTCGACCGACTAGTCACGACTAGCCACGATTAGTCCATAGACTAGAAAGTATTTAAATAGGGCATGTAATATACTAAGTTGTATAACAATTAAACACATATACATATTGTAAATCATGAAATAAAGAGAAGAACAATATAATCATGATGATGAGTTGATGACTTACTCGTTTTGATCGAAAACAAATCTTTCTTGATGAATGGCTAGTTGAGATGATGAGTAACAAATCTTGTTGAATGGCGGTTAGTCGTTTTGATCGTAACAAATCGTAACATAATCATGATGATGAGTTGATGACTTACAAGTTTTATAGGAAGTCACTTCACCTGACGGTGGGCCAGCAAAACAAGTCGGGTGGCTAGCAAATCTCGATTAGTCGCGACTAGCCGCCAAGTCAGGCGACTAGCCCTCCTAGTCGAGTCGATGACTCTAACCAGAGGTTGTGTACTGACTTGTCGACTAGTCACGCGACTTAATAACAGTGAAGCTTGTGCATCATATCATTCGTCTAATGCTTTCATACTAAAAGAGGTTTTGATTTGTGCTGGCATATATATAATGATTTGTTATGCGAATGCAAACCATGATACTTCCTCCTTCGGTCACAAAATATTGACATCTTTGAATCCATGGAGTCAAACCATGGTAGCTTTGACCAAAGCTATCATTTGAGTATTTAGATTAAATATATGAAAGTGAAATGAGTAAGTTTGACATAAATACTTTCATAACAATATTTTCTATAACTTATTTTAAATATACAGTGGTCAATTTAATGGTCGAAGTTGCATCTTGTTGACGTTGAAAAGTAAAAAAAAACTCACTATAGGTAGTATACAATAAGACATTTTTGACTAAAATTATAAGTTAATAATAAGTTAATTGAATGCAAGTGCATGTAGATGTTGAAAGTTGTTATGGGAATCTGCCTTGTGTTACATGGAATACCAACCCACAGAAACCCAAATCTGTTAGCTGGAATATTTATCAGTGTTATCAGTTATGCCATCCCATTTCTATCTGTTCTACCTGTCCTTTCAGTTGGTTCCAAATTGCATGCAGCAATAAACTCAACTCCTAATGAGCTTCACTGAAAAACCTACATTAAATTTTTCTTGGTGATATGATATGAAATTTAACTTTTCTTTGAGGATGATTGCACATGAAATGCCTTGTGTCCATTGCCAAGCATTAACGGATCATATTTTAGAAATCCTTCTATCTGGAGAACTTCTATTTTCAAAACCGGCGACATCACTTTGTCATATGTGATGTCATTATCTTTACTGCTTAATGCAACCTATATTGGCAAAGCAGGTTTTTCTCGGTTATCTTCGACCATTAGCGGTGATTTCATTTTGCTATATCATATTACTAGTTGATCGAACTCTTTCATCTTATTGTGTATTATTTTGGTCATTTTTATACTTGTGTTTATAGTATGTGTGTCCAATGCAGATACTGCAGTATGGCGGCAAGACGCAATGTTCGATATTCTGCTCTTCCTACAGAGGGCAAGGAGGACAACAATCTTACTGAAGACAGCGTTGACCTACGGTTCACTTACACTCCAAAATCCTTGAGGAAGATCCCGTGGAAGTCCATTGCCCTAGCATTGTTCCTGCTCCTCCTAGGAAGTTCTCTGCTCTTCCTTTCATATTTTATATTCACAGGTCACATGGAGGGTGATAGCTCTCAGGCATATGGTCTCTTGTTCCTGGGTTTCCTTGCCTTTCTTCCTGGTATGTTAATGTAAATTGCTTTAATTTTCATATTCTCATTGATATGCAATTGTTTCATCTTCAGGAATGAAATTGTCTTCCCAAATTATTACATGAACATTCACCCTTGCTACCTTCAAGTATTTATTATAGTGTAGTTTTTCTCTTCTTAGTCATATGTTCTTCCTGTAAAGACAAGTAAATGGCCATATGCATCATTGGAGTAAGTTATGTAAGATTGACCACATTGTTGACATGTAGCCATTACTGATAGTAGACTGCCCCATTTGAGATTTGATGTTTACGATATTGATAGGGAATCGATAGGTTTCCTTATCACTTAAAGCAAAACTGATCCTGCCTTTTGGCATCTCAACTATGCTGAAAACAAAACAGGTCTCACTCTTTGGCATCTCAATTAATATGATGCGCATCGGTGGAAAATTATGTGCTTTGTTATGGTTGTGGAAAGACACCTATAGAACAGTGTTGCATTTTTCAAATGGTTACATAGTTTTGACATTATTTTACAGGTTTTTATGAGACTCGGGTTGCTTACTATTCATGGAGAGGAGCACCAGGGTACACCTTTGCATCCATCCCAGATTATTAGCCTTTGTTTTTTCCTCGCCGAGAGGGCAGCAACTTCGATCAGGCAAATGGGCACTTATTGTGAGTACTAAACAGTTAACATCTAGATGAAGTCACCTTGTGCTGATTTCTGTGTTCGCCTAATGGTATTGCTTCATCAGGGAAGACAACAATAATCTTTACGTGTGCTGCAGAGCAAAACCTACTCTTGTGCTTGTTTGTTCGTTGCTATATGTAGATTGCTGTTTCAGAGCTACCTCAGATATTAGTTCACAATTCTAGTATGTTAACCTACAGATATGCATTGATGTCATTAGGGCTTCATTTTGGTTTTCCTTGATGAAAATACTCTATACCGCATACTTCACCTGTATTTTCTAGCTGTTCATATTTGAGCAGATGGTTGTGTGCATCATCATTTTTGTAATGTTTTTCAATGCTGATATTTGAATTTTGAATAAATGGAGATTGTTGCGCATTTAGTCTTAAAAAAGATTGTTATGCAATTTTTTATGTTTTCAAATGGATCCATTCTACTGGTACGATATAATTCCCTGGTAAGATAGATATGCAGTTTTTTTGGGTCATGCAAATTCTTAATCCTGAATGTCTCTCGGAAGGAGGGCAACACCCAGTTTATCTCCCGTGCAACGTTAGCTTTGCCATTCTGAATCCTGAATGTCAGAGTAAGTATGCAACGCATGCATTTAGTCACGCATATTAGTTTTACATATGACTTACCTGCATTTTTTCAAGTGATTTCACATCTATGTCGGTAAATTTGACGTTTGTAGTGAAACTAAAACACAGCAAAAGGCCAATATACGCCTAAAAATGTACTAATTTGAAATATTTCCAACATCGCAAACAAGTTAATTCAAGATCGCTAGCTAAACAAAGGAACCACAAACCCAAGATGCTGTTCCAAACTCAAAGTCTGCATGTTTGGCGAGTCGGTGTTCACTGTCAGGAAACTGAAGTAGTATGTGACTACAGAATCATTCAACCAAGAGTGAATTCAATAGGGCTACAGATACATTCTGAGCCAAAAGGCCAGAACTCAATAGGGTTACAGGTACATTCAGAGCCAGAAGGCGAGAACTCACGAACTCAATCTTGTTGGCCTTGCTGGTGCTGCTCGACACCCTCTTGGCTTGGTTGTGGCACTTAGGAGCATGCTTCTATTGTTGTCTTTCGAGTCGGAGGTAGTAACTGCTGTAGTCCTTGGTGATGGTTGCGCTCTGGACAATCTTGGTGATAGAGGTGACAAACTTCTGCCAGTGTCTCTTACGCCAACCGGATGGTTCTGCATGATTCTAGATGTTCTCGGTGACAGAGAACGCACATTGCTCGCCCTAATTGATGATGTTAGAGAATGGGATAACTCGCTGAATGATGCACGGTGAGGCAACCTAACCGGTGCTGATGTGCCTTGCTGTGTATCTGGCTGAGCAGTTGGTACTGCCCTGTCGACTCTGGAACTGAACAAAGGTGATCTTCGTGAGCGATGATGGCACGCTGTGTTTTCGTGCTTGAGGTGAGGAAGAAGCGGCCATGGACAATGCTGAGCTAGGATAGGTTGTCTTCACACCAGGGAGTGAAGTCGTAGTAGTACTCTTTTCTGATGTAGTTGTTGGTGTTTGTGAGATTGCCGGTGATGACAAGGATTTCTTCAGAACAATTGTTCGACGAGGGGCTTCAACCACTGACGTCATTGTTGCATCTTGTTTTGGTTTTCTTCCAGTCCTTGGTTTTTCAGAGGAATGGGTGGTTGATTTCTTGGTTGTTTCTAAGGGATTACGGCTGCCTTTGCTGTCTTCTTGATTTAACTCTTGGCTTGGAGGACTCGGTGGAGAAGATGGAGGTGTTTGAATGGTGAAAGATGCTTGTTTTCTCTCTGTGGTAATGTCATTTGCACAATCTTTTGAGCCATCGGATCTCTTATTGCTTGATGTGAACTATGCTTCAAGTGTTCTTTAGAAAGAGTTGATGTTCTTCTTGCTTGAGCTGCTTCTTGCTTCAATTTATTTGCAATCTCATGTTCTTTGTGAGGAGTTGGAGATGTCTTTGTTTGATATGTACTATGCTTAGAGCTAGAAGTTGCAACAAGGGTTCTCTTTTGCATGGTTTCTCTAAGAAGCATCTTTCCTTTTGAAGGCGGCTTATCATCTGATCCACTGTCTGGTTTCCTCATTTTCTTTTTAATGATTGGAACTGGGGGGATAATGGCGGCTTGTTTCTTGAGACATTGCCAAGTTTTCCTCATAGGCAGGGGGTTTAGGGCTTCATATCCTGCCACATTGTTGTGATTGACTTCATTGACACTACTTGTAACCCCTTGGCCCCCTTCTTGCAAGATAGTTTCTGCCCCTTGATGTACAACTCTTTCAGGCACACTTCTGTTTTCTTGGCAATTAGTTGACATCTCTTCATTTAGATCTTTTCTTGTGGGAACAACTGGTTGCATAGCACTACTGCTTCCAACTTCTAGTGGATTGCTTATTTCCTCTAAGCTAGGATCTTTGCTTTCTCTAGTAAGATCAGCTTCATGGATAAATTCGGTCTCATTGTCAGTGTTAATGCTTCCTTTCTCTTCTGAACTGCCACTTGCTCTATCTGATGCTTTGGTTTCACTCTCCTCTGTGTTGACATGTGGCTCTTGATCGCTGCTATCTTGTCGCAAAGTCTCGCTGTGCTTTGAGTTCAAATCTGAGTCGATCAAGATCTCATCAAAATCATAGAACTCTGCATTCCCTGCAGAGGAAAGCTCACTCTCATCCTGGCTTTCACCTAGCGTTTCTGCTGTAAGACTATCAATGTCTGATAGCTCCACCTCTGAGAAGAACACCTGGTTCAAGAGCTCACGATGTTCATTATGCATACACAAATAAATTATATCACTAAGGCGGCAACAGGTACTGATCATACCTCAATCTTGAAGTCTTCTTGGAATTTATCCCTGTTGCAATTCCATGGCAGATCAATGTCATCCAGAGTGAACACCGTCATGTTGGACTGCAGAAAGCAAGTGTTGAACATGATCCTGAACATGATCTGCTCTTGATCTTTGTCGCCGACATGGATGCACTCAATGACAACATCACCTTGTATTTGACACTCAATGTTAGCCTTGATCACCGCGCTTTCCGCCTATAAGAGAAGATCCACGGTTCGAACACATCAAGTCATCATGAGACCATTAGACAGCACTTGCAGAATTGAGAAACCGTCACCTGCTTATACTGCTTGAACTGCTGCTTGATCCTTGGTGTGCGAAAGAGAACCTTCGGCGCTGGCGATGTATCGATCTGCGCATGCGGTTCTTGACCGTGGACACGAATAATCGGCCTGCATCCTCCATCGCCGTCAAAATTTGGAACAAGTCTGAGGATCAGGCAGTCCAAGATGAAGGGTTCCTGCCTCATGCCCTTCAGGGACCCCCTTAGCCTTGTCACATATTGCAGGTACCTCAAATGGGAGGGCCGTGGATTCAGCACTGAACCGGCACTGAGCAGCTCCATTGGTGCTCTCCTGTACACCATTTCCAGCATCGTCTGCTCAGATGCAGACTCTTCTATGTACACAAGCAGGCTAGACACGGCGAATGCGAGGGCGGGCCACGCCCCGTTCTCGCAATGCATGAGCAGGATGTTGCGCTGACGGTCAGATACCAGCCAATCGACGCATGAGCTGAGGAACACACGGATTGTCGCGAGGGGAAGCGACGGGTAATCGGCGTATCGGCATGGGTAGTCGGTGATGGAGACACCGTGCTGCGGGAGATAGTCGATGGCGGCAGCTCTCCTGTCGGTTGCCGTGAAATTGAAGACCATCAGTGAGGTGTGTGGGTGGCTGCTCTTGAGCTGAATGACGATGCTGGTCAGGTAATCCTTGTGTGCATCCTCATCAAGTGTTTCAGTTGATAAGCAAGAGTCGAACACTGCAAGGGAAGTGGTGTATTGTATTTCGTTAGTTCGACGGCATTGTAATAGGCAAGAAGTGATGATATGTCTTAAGACGGAGTATGTAACATCTCAAATTTAGTTTTTAGTTTAAAATGATTAAAACTATAAAAATTTTAAAACTTGTTGTTACGTTTCGTTAATATTTGAATTTTTGAGTTGTTAATTGAAACCTCAACCGGAAAAACCAAAAACTGAATTCAAATATGAGTTTAAAATGGAAAGAAAAAGAAAATAAATCGAGACCTTAAGAGTGCGGTCTGGACTGAAAGCCACCTGGCCAGTCCGACTTACTCTTCTTCTCTTCTTTTTCTTCTCTTTCTTCCCTTTTTCTTTTTTCTTTCTTTTCTTTTCTCCCTCCTTTTTCTTCCCAGGCCCACGCGCCAGCCTGGCCCTCTCTTTCCTCTGCCCGTCAACGTTGCGCCCATGCCGCCGCTAGCATCACGCTCGCGCCACCACAGCGATCGGCCGAGTTGGCCAATTGCTCTCTCCCGCGTCACAGTCGTCCTCGCACCACTGTCACCACGCCGTCACCGGGTCGTCCTATCCTTGCGCACTGCAACCGGCGTCTGCCATGTCCCGTCGCGGCCCATGCTTGCCCTAGGCATATCCTTCCCCCTTTAAGCCGTGCTCCACACTCCTCCTTCCTCTGGCCTCCCCTCCTCTCCATCTTCTTTTCTCCCACGTGTCGTTGTCTTCTTGCTCCCGGCCGCCACACTCACCCCACCGCTTCAATCGCCCCGGTGAACCACGGCTAGCATCACCATATCCATGAAGACCACCCCGACACCCTCTACCTCCTCAGATCATCCACTTCCCCTTCTACACCCCCGCCCGCTGGGAACGGCCGCACGACCGTGTCTACTCCGAGACCAGCTACAGCCCTGCTTGCCGTTCCGGCCACCCTGGTATGACCTTCGCCACTATAACCGCATCACATCGTGTTCTAGACCTCGAGGAGGTTTCCCCCCTCAACCAATTGCGGGATTCCCTCACCGGAGCTCACCGTGGTCACCTTCCCAGTGTCCGGCCAAAGCCGCCGCCTCGCCCGCCCCTCCTCACATGGCGCGTCTCCGGCCAATTCCTTTCTAACAGAGCATCCCCTCACCTTCCTCTCCCTTTCCCCACCTCCCGCTCCGGCTCCCTCTCCCTGAGCGCTCTCACCACGACGAACCCATTGCACCGCATGGGGCTCTCACTGCCAGCCTAACCCAGCTAGACCCCGCCACTTCTGACCACCAAGGAGATCTCCTAGCAGCCTCCTCGTGCTCCCCCCTCTCTCCCACCCGTGCGCCACCACCACTTCTTCCTCCCCACAGCCGGTCGACGTGCACTACTGCCCTAGTTCATGCCCGGTCATGACACTACCACCCCCGGGGCTACCTCCTCTCCACGGTTCCATTTTTCCCAACCCCGGCCGCTGACAACACACTCCTCGCTGGTGTTGAATGCTGCCCGAGCCGCCTCCCCTGCTCCTCTGTTCGGCAGCTTTGCCCTCCTATGCTTTTCTCTTTGTTCTTGTCTCTCTCTGAATGTATGTCAAGTGGGCTTACCCTAGTTAGTTGATTAGTTAAACCTAATTGGTAGGGTTATTGTTAACAGACAAATCAAATTTTGCTTATTTTTGTTAAGTTAATTAGTGGTTAATTTTAGGTGATTAATTTAGATAATTAAATGTCAGTTAGTTTGTCATTGGCAGTGAGATTTAAAGAACAAAATGTGTCATTGACATTTAGAGTAAATGTCGAGTAAAGTATAGTAGTAGTAAACCTTAATGAAGGTTAGCGGTAGCTACGATCTAACTTCATACTAGTAATAGTAATCAAGATGATAGGATTGATCGTCAAATAAGGACTAGTAGGTAAGAGCCCACAGATATTGTATCATAGTTATCTACTTAACTAGGAGTAGTCTTTAGCAAGTGTTGTAGCTAAGGATCAACATAGTATGATAGGCTTACTTTAGTATATACCAAGCCACGTAAGTAGTAAGACTAAGTATAGATCACCTTAAAGATGAAGCCCACAACCGTAGACACAACTGAAGATGTAAGGCTGGTATCCAGCCAATACTTGGAAGTTACAGCTAAGACTTGTGGAATTTTCTTGATAAATATAAAATAATAAAAGAAATCATTTAGTAAACTATACCCCATGTGTCGATGAGACATATGTCTACCCAGAGCAAATCCCGCAGCTAGGCGCCACGTGTGGTTAGCGGTGAGATGTCCCCAAGTGGATGATGGTAATCTCACCACCAAACAACATCATATAACCCCCTAATTATCATCCATCGTTATCCGTACCCAGTAGAAGGACAACTCATAACCCGAAGGTGGGTTAGAGAGTTTGACCTAACTGGGTGGTCTCTCCCATATAGGTAACCGATGCAGAATATTCCTATGAATATTCTTTCCCTCCTGTTGGAGTCCTAACCCCTTGCACCAGCGGACTTCCCAAGAGCTCGATCCCTCTCGCCCTCACTTTGGACCAAACGGTTAACTAACCCTAAATCTGACTGTCAACCCAAAACCACACCACTAGACCAACCAAATAGAGTTTGGATCTGTCTACTTTAGTCTGAAGTATTTCCTTCTTTCCAAATATCCATGGATGTACTTCATTCCGTCTGAAGTATTTCCTTCATCAACTTTCTCTAGTTATACTTTATCTGAAGTATTTCCTTTGTCAACTCCACTAAGTAGGTTTAGTTTTATTTGAAATGTTTCCTTCATTCAAGATATTGTTAGATATGTTTACTTTCATTTGAAGTGTTTTCTTTTGTTTGAATATCTTTAGATTTATTGGATTTCATTTGGATACTTTTAAAAGTTCTTGGATTCGATCGCATTTCGCGTACTTAAATTTGGAAGACATGACAGAGCAGCAGTCTGAGATGACAAGAGAAAGACTAAGGTTATCAGAATATTGAGCAAGACGAGTTAACACTTTCTCATGTTGAACCTATTTTTGAAATGCAATTATATTATTTTAAATTATGAAATTCCATTACTATGATTCATACAAATATATTGACTTAGCTCGTAGCTAATACCTGAATGATAAATGAATATAACCTTATCATCCTTGAACTTGGACACTATTCTTTGTCACCATAGTAATAATGGTATACATGACTAGTTACTAAGTATGTATCTAAGTATCATGCTTATCCTTACTTAGATACATTAACATGTAGGCAATAATTTACCCTGACGTCATTCAAAACTTGAAACTGGATTTGAGTAGCCGAGGTTGGAGCCTAGCTGATATGTTGAACTATAAAAGTGTTTCAAAACAAAAGAAAACAAAAACAGATTTCGACTTGGTCCGCTAGAAAGCGTGCTAGGAGCTGGTAAAGAGCACGATTGAGTGGGTATAGGGAAGTACCACCCAAGTCAATTAAGGACCCGGATCTTGTGATGACCTCTTGTGCAAAAACAGTGCAATCCACAAGTCTATAATGGGTACAACCCGACTAACTAATTTGTTCACCTCATTACAACTTCACCATTGGTGAGTGTGTGGCGTGGGTATGGGTAGGAGCCACAGAAAAACTACACGGCGCAAGTGGGATACCTCTCGGGGGCGTGGTCCAACGAGGTGATACCTAGCAGGTCGGGTTGCATTGAGGTGGGACATTGTAAAGGCCTTATGATAATCAACTTAGTCGCACATCTATGGAAGTGTGTCAAGACGGATATTATAAGTTGATTGTCTCTTGTGGGTAAAGTGTGCAAACTCTACAGAATGTAAAAACTATCTAGATAGCTGTGCCCACGGTCATGGGCGATGCCGAGAACTTACTTGAAGTAGCTTTCATCTTTATAAAATAATTTGTGAGTGGAATGAAAAGATGAGTTAGAGCTAAGAGATTTGAGATGACATGGTTGAGAACCAGTGAGAAGTACGAGATGTGACCCAAGAAAGAACATGAGCATTGGGTGGATGGAGTCACTCAGTGATATAGGAGGTTGGAGCCTCCACTAGTATTTTACAACAAAACTCAACTTTGTTAAAACCTATGTTAGTTAAAAATGTTAGATCTCAGTATTTGTTACTACTTAATCTATTTCAATAAATGGTTTTATGCAAACACAAGAACTACAAGCCATTCCTTTGATCAGCCTTGCATATTATATAACTGTATTCTATGTATTGGCTCGCGGAGTACGGTTTTTTTACGCATACTCACTCAATATTATTATTCAGTAAGTGTAAGACAAGAAGGCTATGTGAGTACTTATAACTGAAGATTAAGAAGGTCAAGAATTAGGTTGCGGGCCCAAATCGATTGCTTGTGGGTATATCACGAGGGTTCCACGTAGTATATTTTTATTAAGCTTCCGCTACTGTTCTTTGAAAGATACTTGGCCTATCCAGCCATTCTGCAAGTCAAAAATCGTAATGTATATTTATGCTTTGTTTATTATTATGTAATAACTTTACATAGTCATGATATGTTATTGATATTCAATGATGTAACTGTAGGTATTAGCTACTGATTCAGGAACTGTTGCTGTGAATACAAAAAAAATTCCGAATTGCAAATTTGTAGTATGACGGCTTTTGACTGCGTACATAATCTAATTTTTCGACGCGGCCCGTTCTTCAGTATACATCACATCAATCCAGAGATACATTTTTGGTGATTACTAATACTGGAAAATTAACGATATAATGATATTGTGGGAACTATACATGCTTTGTTGGCACGACTTCTTTTATAATTCAACTTCAAGTACGACTAAGCACCAAATTAATTTTTCTCGACTTTGGATTAGTACTAGTCCAGTTTCAATCATCCAACTTTAGGTGAGTAAAGACAACATTACGATTTTGTGTATACTAGCTCAAATCAATCTTATACACTTTGGAAACTAGCCCAATCTTACATTGTACCTCGAAATTCACACACACACACACACACACACACACATATATATATATATATATATATATATATATAGTGAGAGAGAGAGAGAGCATTAAAAAAAAAGAACTTGCATGAGAAAGAAAAAGGAAGGAGAAAACAAAACAGATAAAAAACACTAGATAAGGCATGAGCAAATAATCCATCAGTTCTTTCTCGGTTTAATCAGGGGACGTACCGAACACCCGCTCAGACATGCGCGACAATCCATCCATCGCCTTCCGGGCGAAGAGCTTCCTCAGCAACGCCATTACTAATTAACTTTGAGAGAGAGAGAGAGAGAGAGAGAGAGAGGTTTGACATGGGAAAGGGGGGAAGGGATGGATCGCTGTGGTTATCGATCGGAAAGAAAGCTACGTGCGGGGGTGGAATGGAATGATGGAAGTGTGGAAGACGACGAGCTCACGGCGCGCCGGGACGACAACAACTTCTTGCTGGTTAGCTGATGACCTGTGTGTGAGTGGGCAATCGGAGGAATTGGTCTCTGCTGCCGTGCACCTCATCACTTTTTGACGTGTTGGTTTCGGCCAATCATGGCCCAGCCTTAATTACCCCGTTTTTCCTTTGGCGAGCAAGGCTCAACCTTACCTGACACTAATGTTTTCTAGGTACCATCTTTCCAAGTCTTACATCGCTGTATGCTCCAAGCAAAATACAACATAGGAGTGCGCCACGCCATCACGCTCTCTCTTTGCCATCTAATTTACTCTCATGAAAATACGACGTTTTAGATGTCAATATAATCTCCAACATAAATTGGATAATAGCAAGAGACATTATGGTTAAAGTTTACATAATTTACCGTGTAGAGCTTAAATAAAACTCTTACAGCGGAAATATAATAACTAGTGGTGGTCATCGATCCGACATGCCAACATACAATCGAGTGGGGAGCGCATCTTAGTTCGTATAGTCTTCAAAATACTCCTCCTCGTAGGACCCTGAGCTCACTGGTTCTTCCTTAGCAACCGATCAACAATGTATATAGCCGTGAGTACATAGAGTACTCAACAAATCGTAGGGAACAATATGCAATTAATATTCATGCAAGACTTGAACAAAGGAATAGTTGTATGGTTATTTTACAGAAAGCACATGTTGATAGTAAATAGATTGTAAAGCGTAATTGGAAGGACATAATAAATAAGTAAACAATTACTTTGAAATAACTAGTGAACTAGCCGTTCACCTCCAAACCATCCACCATCCAAGATTTTTTATGAAAACTTTATACCTCGTGTGAAATCCCCATGTATTGTACATAACTCAGGACATTGCTGTTCGAACAGTTTTAACACTATGTAGAGGTTGTACAACTTTACTCACATAGCCACAAGAGATAACCAGTTTATAATATCTATCTAACACACTTCTATAGGTGTGCGACTAAGTGATTATCACACGACCTTTACAAAGCTATGTCTTAACCCAATTCTACCCACTAAGGTTTCACCACCGAGTCAGGGGATCCCTCTTGCACCATGTGATTCTTCCCGTCTATCCCAGAACCCACAACACCACATGACAAAACCAAAGTCAAGATATTGCAAATTAATCAGCCAGGTCCATCCCACACTGGACATGTGGTTGTACGATATGACCCAGTTTAATAGCGCATAAGATTAAGTCATTAGTAATCACCCAGGCGAGACTACCTCATCCAAATGTGTACACGACACCCCCTTTACTGCACGATCACTTTCCTGAGCATGAAACCATTTTTTTAAACCAAAACCAATGGCATCCCCTGCCATGGCACAATAAATTTTACAACAGTGGTATTATGCCACAATTCTATATCTTACTAAGTCAAGTTATCATAATTGATCTTGTGAATATGAACCCATCGTACAACTAAGCATGAATAAGCATATTTACGTCAACCCATGTTGGTAGTATAGTTATGTACAACTAATAATAACCTAACCTATGGTGACAATGGATTCATGGCATCCAAGCTAAACAAGGTGGCATAATGTCAAGTAGGTAAATAACTACTCCCATAAAACAGTTGATATAAAAGTAGCATGCATGTTGACATAAAATAATATAATTTTGCAAAAATGGGTACAACATGATCAAAGATTATGACTTGCCTTGGCATTGCTCAATTACCACACTCAGATCTTCAAATCCTATTCCCGCTCCTTGGAAATCGTCGTCTAAAAGAGAGAAAATGAATGAGACACAAATAAATTCAAAAGAAATTCAAATAAAATAAAAAATTTAACAAAAACCAGTACTGAAAAATAGAGCTCAATTTTAGATGAATTTAGGAAAAAGGACAGAATCAATAGGAGTTCGGATAAAGGAGAATGGGTTTTCTGAAGATTTAATTCAAAAAAATTGAGAGAGAAAACACTATTCATAGATTTTCGAGATTTTCATATTATTACGGATTATTGCGTCAGCGAGGATTTTTGGAATTTTATTTCTAAAGGAAATTCCGGCATTATGTTCCTAAACAAAAAGGGGATGATCCACTGACATGTGAGCCTGAGTGTATAGACCCAGTCCACGGTGGATCGGACTCATGACACAACATGGATTTGCCATGCAGGCATTCATGCAAGCGTTCACGCAAGCGTGTGATGGGGCTCAGGCGGTTGTGGTGGTAGTGAGGCGGCGCACACGTGGCCCAACAACCATGTGGCAGCAGTGGCGGCGGCACACACAGGGACCAAAGTTTACGTGTTTGGCGGTGCTGCGGCGGGCAGTGAGCGGCGAAATAGAGAGAGGGAAGGCTGGGGAATCGAGTGAGTCTGGTTTGGTAACCTAGGGATGTAGTGGCCGTTGGTGGCGAGGACAGAGGCGACGATGACAGTATGACGATGCCTAGGAGGAAGACAACGACGCTAGTGCTCCACCGACAGTGGTGGAAATGGCGGCGACGGTGCTCAGAATCTGATGCGAAAAATCACCGATTGTGGTGAGGAGAGGGAGGTAAAAGACTGGGCTTCGTGGGGTGGAGCGGACGAGTGAAGAGAGGGGTTTCTGATGCTCCCTTTTATAAGGCGAGGGGGCACAGAGGAGGAGAAACGACGGCAAGGAGTGTGGCCGGCGTGGGTGATAAAGTAGTGTAATTGAGAAATAACTCAGGGGAAATGGCCGGGATGAGTGTGATGTAGAACGTGGTTTTCAATGGCTTTGATTGTGCATGAAATAGGGAAGAAACCGTCGCCTTGATGAGCTTCCCATGGCATTCATGGCGTTGAGGGGAGACATGCGCGGGGAGGAAGAAGGGGAAGGAAGGAGGAGCCTGGCGGGTGTGCTCGAGTGGCAGTGGGTGGAAAACGGGACCGACGGGTGGACCCGATGCGCATATGGAGTGGGCCGACAGGGAGTTGGGCCAACGCGGGGAAGGCTGGGCTTCACGTTGGGGAAGGTGGCCGAGCTAGAAAGAAAAAGGAAATGGGCCGGGAAGAAGGGAATTCGGACTGAGGGGATTTTAGAGGATTGCCGAATTTCAAAAAATACAAGAAATCCAAAAGAGCTAAAAAAACCAAATGAGCTTAGAAAAAAATCCAAGAAAAATCCATTAAATACCTTGGAGCCAAAGGAACTCAAATAAATTAGTTTTGAATTTAAATAAAGTTTGGTTTATTCATATTAAATTGTTTTAATTTCTGAAAATTCAAATTAAACTTTAAAGTATTCAATAAAATTCAAATGGTTCTTTTTAATTTTGAAAATTCCAAAATGAAGAAAAAATTGGGATGTTACAATATATTATGTTTGGAACTAATATATGGTCGAATTTATAAGGAAAAAAAAATGTAAATTGACATTTTTTATATAGAGAAAAGTGATTATTTGACACCGAATAACTCACTGTTTCACGATTTGCCATCGATTAACTGCATATTCATACTGTGCCATCGGGTTTTGAATTTTCTTCACAATATGCCATTGTTGTCATTCACTTTGTCAATTGCTTGCCATTAAGTCTTGGAAGTTCTTTTATTTTGAAGTGTCAGTCAAATTTTGGTCCGACAGATGATGATCCAACCGTCTAGATCCACCCATCCAGATCTGAGATCCCATCATCTCTCCCACACTCCAACCCTCCCAATCAACCATATCCATGGTCACTACTACCATTTCTTGCTCCATGATGCCGGTGAAGCCCACCCAAGCTCCACCACCTCCTCCCCCTCCCCGAAAACCCCACTCATACACTGTCACCATCCCCTCCCTGCCAGCGATCTCTTCTTCTCCACACCCGAGCTGCCCGTGCTCCAGCACTGACAACCAACCTCCTTGTCCTTCTTCCAAAATTTATCCCCCACCAACCCTTACCACCTCAACACGATCCCATTCCATCCCTTCCTTTGCCCCAGTTCCGTTTAGAACACCGTTACCATGAACGCCCCCGCCGACCACGTCGTGCACAGTGCTAGGCCACTGCAGGTCATCTCCGTCTAGACCAAGCACACTGTCAAACCCAATGTGACCCACTGATTCTCAGAGACCACTCCTTCCACTGGCATTTTCATCAGAGAGCCGCCGCTGTTGAGCTCATCGGCCTTGTGGCACCGCCACCATCGCCAGTCCGCCTCGACCATCCCTTGGTCACACCATCTGCGTCACAAGAACCACCTCAACTCCCAGATGCTCCTTGACTACTTGCCCAACCAGATTCATCACTAGAACCATAGCTGTCGGCCTCCCCTATTTCACATCTACCACAACCGTCACGCACCTGTTCGTTCCACCTATGACCTCTCCAATCCAAACCGCCACCAGCTTCCATACTCCATGTTCTACGCTATGCTCACACTATATTGGCCGAAGCATTGATATAGCTCATCGCTGGCCATGGCAAAGGCCATTGTTCTTCTTCCTCGCCAAAGGAAAACAATGTCGGGGGAAGAGAGAAGGGGAAAGAGACAAGGTGGGGGCATTTTTGCCATTAAAAAAACTGTCGAGGTTAACAGATGGGTTTGGATGGCAAGGTGATGGCGATGGCATGGAGTGAAGAAAATTTGAAAAGTGATGGCATAGTTTGAATATTGTCAGAATCGGGAGTAACACCCCCAAATCCTATATGTATTCAACACTTGTCCCTAGAACAGTAGCTAGCGTACACTATAAACAAATATGGTAATATACATAATTCGCATAACTTTATTAATAAATATAAGAGTTTATTACAAGAAAGGCTTATGAGCTAACAATAAAGAACACAGCAGAAGACGAAGAAGTAGTAGAGCACAGCTAATTTGTTACATGCAACTGACTAGGGTAGTAGCCTAGTCGTTGAGATCCTCAGCAGTTGCGAAGTCCTTCTCCTTTGAACAATATTTTATTAAGTAAGGGTGAGTACAAAAATGCACTCCGCAAGTTACACGCATAACAAAGTTAATGTATGCATGGATATTATCAAAGGAAGGCTTATAACGTTATTAGTGCAAAAGCAATATTTGATGTTTTAAATACAATAACTAAGTTCAAAAGCTCAAATTTTACAATATCCTAAAATTGAGCTTTAACTAAATTAATAAAGCTAGTGTAGGTACTGACCTAACACTAACTTAAACACGAGGCACCAACCTAGGGTTTCAACCCATAATTTTTCTCATGGACACCCATCCATGTCATAAATTATTTTTAAAATAAAATCAAAGTCTAACTGTGGACACGGCTATTCGAATAGATTTACATTCTGCATAGGTTATACAACTTTACCCACAAGAGATAATCATCTTACATGTCCATCTGACACACTTTTGTAGGTGTGCGACTAAGTGATTATCACAAGACCGTTACAATACTCCATCCAAAAGTAGTCATGTCCGCTAAGGTTTCACTTCCTTTGGACTAACCATCCGCTAGAAGCACCTCTTGCGCTAAGTGGAAATACTGTCTAACTGACACCCATACATCAACAAGGCACAACTAACCGTGGAACATTGAAAATTATTTAGCCCGGTCTATCCTACTCCAGACTTGTGGTAGTACGGTAGAGCTTTTGCAAGATACGACTCGAAGATTGGTCCTTAACCAACTCAGGCAATATTCCATAAACCCTAAACTCGATCATTGAAATGAATTGATCATGTACATTGACTTGCACCATCATAACATCCATTTTAAGTCTAAACTAATTTTGATTTTATTTTTCTTTTCAAAATCATTTGCAAAATTTCTATGGTAAAACAATACCATAGTCTCATTTTAAATCAAAATTGAATATTTTTGCTAAACTCCCCAAATTCAATATTTTTGGTCTAAGCTTTGACTAAACATAAAGCTTTTCAATATGTTTTAGTTCATACTATCGTACCAACTAGACTTTTAACTAAGGTATCAAGGAATGGCTAATTCAATAATAAAATTTGGCTATACAATGGAATTGGGAATAACTATAAATTTAAAACATGAATTTAAATTACTAGAATATAAATAGGCATGCAATAATAGTTTAAAATAGAATTTAAATAATTTTCAATATTGGACTCAAATATGATCAAATAAATTAACTTGTCTTGCTCAATTAATTATTGTTCTCAAATGACGTCAAAATTTGGATCTCCGAAGTCGTCGAAATCTATACACGAAAACGAGCCAAATTCAAATAAAATTCAAATTAAATAATTTATGTAATTATATCTAGATCTTTACTTTATATGAATTTAGAAATTTGAATAACTTGAATCGGAGCTCGAACGAAGGAGAACGGGCTCTCGGAAGATTGAAATTCACATGAAATGATATATTTGGAATTTCTAAAATTTTGTGGAATTATTTTTCTAAAGGAAGTATAATTTATTTTGTTATGATGATGTCAGCGAGGGGATAAATGGATTTTCGCCGAATTGTTTTCCTAAAGGAAATCGGGGTGATTCACTGACATGTGGGCCCATGCCGGTGGACTAGGCTCACAGGGTGACGGGGCACAAGTGCTGAGGTTGTGCCAAGTGGCGATGAGGTGGCGGCCAGTCATCATGCGGTTACGGCAGCTTGGGAACTAGAGGTTGCCGGCGAATAGCGCATGGCGGTTAGCTCAGAGGAAAGAAATGGGGAGCAAGGCATGGGGAACATGGCACTCACCTTAGCGGAGGCTAGGCGTGGACGGGTGGCCGGCGGCGACGGTGGCAGCGGGACGTGGCTTGCAGCGACAACGTCGTTCTGGCGGTGCTCTGGCGAAGGCGATGCGAGCACGACGTAGAACGTGGAGAGGCGAAGCTAGGGGTGGAGACGATGGTGGAGGAGACCCACGGACGGTGGCACAATCGACGGCGGAAGGGCATTCTGCTGGCGGCGAGGAGAGGGGGAGAGGGGTGATGAGATTTCGTGGCAGAGTTAATGAGGAGGGGAGGCTCCTGAGGCTCTCATTTATAGAAGGCGAGGGAGACGGGGAAGGAGATCGAGCGGCGAAGATCGCGAGGCGGTTGGGGATTCCAGTGGGATGGGTGTGAAAAGAGGGATAAGGGCAAAGCAGGCGGCGAGTGCGGGAGGATGTTACACAGGTGTGCACGGGAGAAGGGGGAGAAAAACAGCGGCGTTGAGGAGCTTTGGCATGCACTGATGGCGGTTGGGGCGAGAAAAGGAAGAAGGGAGAAAGAAAGGAGAAGGGGAAGGAGATGACAGGTGGGACCGGGGTGGAAGAGAGAGAAGATGAGAGAGGGAGTGGCGGGGTGGGTTGGGTCGCGGGAAAAGACGGGCCAGGCGGAGGGAGAAATGGGCTGTAGGGAAAATGGTTCGGCCCGAGTGAGAAAAAAAGGGGATTTAATTTGATTTTCGAATATAAGAAAAACAACAAATCAAATAGACTTTTAGAAAATAGCAAATAGAGTTCAAACATTCTATAAAAATTCACAAAAATTCTTAGAATTATTTTGAATTTAATTAAATTAATTCCAACTTAAACTTGGCTTTTATTTTTGCACATAAATTATTTCATTTTTTGGAAAATAGGGAAACCCTTTTAAATTCTAGAAAAGTCAAGAAATTAATTAAAATTTTCTTTTTTACTTTCAATCCAATAAAACCTAAAAAAAACAATAAATTTTCTTTTTGTCTTTTAAAAATAGGAAATTAAATAATTAATATTTTAAACCAAGAAAACTCTTTTAAATATAAAAAATCCAATAAAACAATAACTGTATTTTGTTTTTGGTAATATAACTTTGGGATGTTACAAATATGTAGTTACAAGATGGCAAGTCGTGAAAAAGGGAGTTATTTAGTAGAAATATTCAATTTTCTCTTTTTTTATGATTTCGTCTTTACTAAAATAAGAGAATGTCGTATTGCAGGAGGGAGTATCAAGTAGCAACGACAGTGTTAATTTACGGATTTATGTTAGTTGATGAAGTACCAAGTAAATGAAAGTTGATATATAATTCAATTTAAAATTGTTGGATATATACGACAATATATGGTAGCGCTATTTAGCGCCTAAGCGTGGAATACGTCATTCACTCTTTGGTCGCAACATGGGCTGCACGAAGCCAACCCGCGTTCCCCACACGCGACGTACCATTCCCCCATGCAACCAGAAGTAAATCCGCTCGCCGCCCCCAACTCACTTCTTCGGTCGCGCAGAATAGCACGCGCCACGCTGCAAAATCGACAATAAAAATGGTGCGGTAGCCCAACAACCAGTAGTAAAATCTATCACCCGTCGCCTGTGTCGTGTGGATTTTCCTCCTTCGCATCTCCACGGTATCCCGTGCGGACTCTATGAAGTTACCCCTATCGTTTATTGCCATGCTGAACAGAGGACACGGGGACTGCTTATGTTGTTCTACTATTTGATATGGCTCTCTTTCTATAAACGACATGTAATTTTACTGACCATTGTGTGCTGGGGATTACTGTATGTATATAAAAGGTTTACTGTATTTTGGTTTATGCTTTATTGGGTATCCAGGCATGACCATGTGTGGAATGAAATTTGGTTTACTATTCTCTATGTGCTCTCTTACTGTATATGGCCCGTAATATTACTAACGCTATGTTGCTATGCGTATTTCATGGTTTTACTGCATTTAGGGTAGTCGTTTACTGGTTATCCCGTCATAGGTACTTTCAGTGGCGAATCCAGAATGAAAAATAAGGGTGGGCTCAAAGTCTTGAATGACTAGATTTATTTGTAACAAATATAGTCTTATATTATTGCACAATCAAATTTATACATTAATAAAAGCAGAGCAAAAAAAGAAAATTACAATTAATGTACCTCGCTAATGGAAAGTACATCCCCAAAACATGTAAATATGGTTCCAGTAGGTAACAACCTGTACATCAATATTAGAAAATTAGTAATACAATAGCAAATTGTACTTAAATGATCATGACATTCAAATTAAACGAACCATACCACTAAGACGCTAGCTTGAATCACGACTTTCACGAGGCAAATTCATTATGTGAGATTTCATGCCTTGGAAGGATCCTATGATTTTATCATCATCAATGGATCTAAATATATCTCGCTCGGTATAGCATACCATCAAATCATTCAGCCACTCATCCGATACCTTGTTGCGCAAAGCTGATTTGATAATATTCATTGCCGAAAATATTCTCTCAACATATGCCGTTGCTACTGGAAGGATCAATATCAACTCGATGAGACGATATACCAATGGATAAGTTCTATCTTTTTTTGTTTCAACCATCAATTGAGCAAGTTTTGAAATATCACGACATCCATGAAATTCCTCACTTCTCCTAATGTTGAGAATGAAGGTTTGAAGTTGACTTCTTAACAAGAATCTATCAGCCACCGTGAAATCATCAACATAAATCTCGTGTAGTCGAATAAGCTTATCAACATTAAATTTAGAGAATGAGTCGTTTGGATCAAGACAAGACATGCATACCAATAACTCCGAGGAAACTTCATTGAAGCGATGATTCATCTCATTCATAGTTGCATCAAGAGCAGCATTGAAAATGTCAACTTTGTAATAGTGATGTTGAGTCACTGTATGCTTCCGACGTACAGATTTACCCATAACTCCAATGACATCATTCATATTTGGCATAAAAATTCCATATGCCTCACAAAAGCTTTTGACTTGGTCGAACAATGGTTCCCACCCATTGTCCCTCATATCTTGCAAGCGTTCTTTCATATCCTGTATCAAGCCCATAGCTTCAACGATGTCTTGATGCTTTCTTTGTAAAGCAATTGATAGCTCATTTGTTATGCTCAACAATGATATCAAAAATGCATGATGAACACAAATTGAAAGGATTCTATATTTTTCATTAAACCTGCTGCTCCACCATGACTTGTGTTTTGATAAGCATCTTCACTTATAAGTTCCAGCACATCCACAACTGCCTCCCACATTTGGTATATACGAAGCAAGGTTTTGAGATGTATGCCCCACCGAGTATCTCCAGGTCTAGCTAGACCAGATTCCTGATGCAGCCCTCTCCCAGCAGATATCAAACCATTCTCCAACTTCTCCAACAGGATATCATGATGCTTTTCAATTAACACATCTTTTCTTTTGCAAGATGCACTAACATTCGTAACTATCAAGGGAACATAGTTGAAGAAATCAGCAATAGCTCTACTACAACTTGTAACAGTGACAACCACCAATTGTAACTGGTGGGCGAAACAATGGACATAGAAAGCATTTGGATTCTCATCCCGAATAAGTTTTTGCAAGCCATTAAATTCTCCCCTCATATTTGAAGCTCCATCATAACCCTACCCACGAAGCCTAGAAATAGGTAAACCATGATGATCAAGCAAACCAACTAAGGCATCCTTCCATGCCGCAGATGTACAACTTGTGATATGCTTAATAGCAAGAAATCTTTCCATGACCTTCCCTTGATTGTTCACAAATCTGCATACCACAAATTTTGCAAAGTTAGAATAATAGTACAATACAACAATGTAAAAACTGTATGACTAAACAAAAGATGTACAACAAACCTCACAATCACCGCCATTTGCTCCTTTATTGATACATCTCGAGACTCATCAATAAGCACTGCAAAATTTCTATCTCCAATCTCACCCTTAATCACTTTCGTGACCTCTTGTGCGCAAGCTTTGGAAAGCTCTTTTTGAATATCTGCACAAGTCATAACTGCATACCCAGGAGCTATATCAAATGCATACTTCACTTCCTCCTTCCTATCCTTGTACCAATCCAACAACTCTTTGAAATTACCTTTGTTGATGGAAGTGGTGGATTCGTCATGTCTACGAAAAGCTTCACCTTGCACTATGAGATATCTTGCACAATCTAAAGATGCAGTCAAACGAATTTTGCATGCAATTTCAGCCTCCTTACAGTAAGTGCTCATTTTGCTAGATACACTTGACCGTTGATTCTTGAAGTCCTCATACTCACCCCTTGCGATGTTGTGAAAACTATTTGGACCACCAACATGTTTATTGAAAGCATCTATAGCTGTCTTCCAACGAGAGAACCCAACTTTTGTAAATACATCATTACCAAATGTGTTGGGTTGTGACGGTTTCTTGAAAAGATAACAATAGAAACAAAAAGCAGCATCTTTTCCATGCTATATTCTAACCAATCAAACTTATTATACCATGATTCTTGAAAGGATCTCCACACTTTGCCATCCAATGTCTTTGGGAAGCATGCCTAATTGCTCGAGTTGGACCATTTAACAAATATGTCATCCTCACTTCATCTCAATTTCATTGGCAAAATCTTCTATTGGTATACGATGTGCCAGATCGGTAATAATTTCATCCGAATTAAATTCTAGTCGAGGCTTCTTTGGTTGTGTTGCACTCTCATCGGTTGGGGGGGGGTACCATTTGAATTGCTTGTGAAATAATTACGCAAAGTTCGTTTCTCCATTATTGTAAACCTACGAATTAATTTGTAATTGAGTAATGAGCAACGAGTATATACCAGATTACCACTTTACCAGCCCAACTTCAAAATATTAGTAGCTTAGCACTGTTCAGCTGCTTTTTTTACAATGACCCGATCGGCGATTCGTGATCGGCACCAATGTCCAAAGTACGTATGTTCCAATGTACTTAGACATTTTACAATGTAACATGCTTTCGACTAAGTACGTATGTTCCAAAAGTAAAAAATATTATCTTATGAACGTTTTACTCCATAATCAAGTGAATGTTACAGAAATGTTTAAAAAACAAAATTCTTCTTAGACATGCTACGCGGCCTGTACTTCTCTAGTATATTAGGGAGGGGCTTGATGTTGTTGACCATGTGGAACAACAAGTTAGTGCCAGATGTCGGGTTGAGATGGGTCCACAAAAATCGCCAGCGCCAACCGGTGTTCTTCCTCACCTTCGAGGGGATCTCGCTAGATGTCCTGATTTACTACCACAATGAAAAAATATATAAAAAATCATGCGATTTACTCTAAGAACGTCGTGTATTTTACTTCAGATCTTTGTATCCATGCAATCATTTAGTGGTTCCGCACAAACCATCGTCCGAAAAAAACAAATTTTTGGGGATCGATAGGGATAACTCGAATGTGCGGAATTGGGGAAATTTTAGGGAGAAACCCTAATTAATTTTCCACCATGAGAAAAAATGCATGGTGTTTTTTTTGCTCGTACTGGGGTACATAAAGGGTGGGGCTGTGTTACCAAAGACCAGCTCTGATCCTGACGGGAATGGGTCCGATGGAGATATTCAGAGAGCCTACAATTTCATAGTGGACTTTTTAAGGGTTGTAGCGCCGAGGAGAGAGAATTCTAAATTTGCTACAGTGTAGAGAATCCCAACGATGCGTTCCACCCACGCAATATATACAACTTCCCACACTGGCATTTTCTGAATTTTTTTGAAAACATCGAAACGACTAATAGTTACTCGGCAGTATAATTGGACATAATATGTACTTTTGTACACATCCCAGATTACTGCCAATTGTTGTTGCTTTTACTGCACAACCGATTTTATTGGACTGCTCATTGGGGTTTACTGCCATGTCCCAGCAATTCTCGTGCTGCCATATTACATCGTCTTGGGGTGTCGGGGTCTATGGCCCACAAAATTCTACAATTGACCCCTGAGAGACAGAGGCATGGATGCTAAAGCGTCACTGGAAATATGCAACTTCCCCCAACCTCCCCCCGCATTGCGATTCCTAAAAAACTATGATTTTTTTTTGAAACCGCAGTGTGATGCTTTATAGTAAAAATGAGTGTCACATTTACTTTCACGTGCATTTCAATTTACTACTAGTTGAAGCTAGTCTTGATGTAGCCATGAGTTTACTGGATGCCTCGTTAGAATTTACTACCACATCCCTGCCGTACCTCACCTTGAGCAGGTGATGTGGTGCTTGGGGGGCCGTGGGTTCATGGCCCACAACTGTTGGTTTGTGTCACGTGGCTCGTTGGGGGCACACGCGCTCGGTTGGGCGCGGTGAGCTGGCTAGGGCATAGAATAGCTATTCTTACACTATTCTGTAGCTGCATGTAGAATATCTCTACACACTAGTCGGCCCATCGTGCCAGCACTAGCGCGTGGCCCCATCGAGCCTCGTGACCCATTGTAATACCCCGGAATCAAATCGGGAGATTTTAAAAGAAACCGGGGATGAATAGGCAATGAAAGAAATGTAAATTCTTGTGGTATGAGGGGATTTTTGTAAAAATTCAGCAACTGGGCAGGGACATGCCCAAAGTGCCCAAGAGGGGGAGGCCGGCCAAGGGGGGGGAGGCGCCCCAACCCTAGCCGCCTTCCCCACTCCCTCCTCTCCCCCCAAGAGCCGCCAGCCCTCCTCCCCATTCCAGCGCATCCCCTGTCCCTTGGCGCCTCCCCTCCCCCTTGGTGCTGGCCTCCGGCGATCCCCGGCGCTCCCCCGAAGCCGATTTCTCCTGCCGTCACGCCGGTCGTTCGTCGCCCTCCTCGTGGCCGGCCATTGGAGAGGGAAGAGAGGGGGAGGGAGGGAGATCCTCGGGAAGCGGATCAATGTCATTCTACAGGTCTACAAGGGTAACCATGGCCTCCCCTCGCTGTTTGATTTCATAAGAGACGAGAATTTGATTCGATTAGTAGATTCATTCTGCCTCTGTTTTTAGATCCAATCTGTACAGCGAGTTGTGCGCCCCGTTTCGGCATCGTAGAAGCAGAATCTGGCACTTTCGTCTCTTAGAGTTTTGTTCCTGAGGTCGTTAGATTTCTTTTGGCACTGAGATCACGAGATTCCGCCTTACGGTTTAGGAGATATGAATTATTTGGTGCGCGCTGTTCTGTCTGTCTGACGAGAAGGAACTGTCGGTTTGTTCCTCGGTTTTGATCTAGTTAGAGCCAGATTCAGAACTTCCACCCAAATAGGTTGTTGTAGCCCTTTAAATAATATTTCCAAGTTGATAAAGATCACCTCCATTGGATCAGTACAATAAAGGTTACGTCATTTTCTTTATCAACATTACAAATCAGGCAGATATCATTAGTGTTTTCAACTGTTGTTGAGGCCATTGTTTTGGCCGAATCAAAGGATTCCACCAACTAGAGTTTTGTAGCCTGATGCGTTAAGATTATTTGAGCACGGGTTTCAATTCATTATGAGTTACGGATATTTAATTACAATTTTTCTCATACCGCTAGTCAGAAGGGCTGAAATCTGGCTGAATAGTTTGTTTTCAAGTCGGGTCTAAGCGGTATATTGGGTAGTCAGGAGATATTGTAGAACACCGGTAGCAATGTAATATCGTTGTTCTTATTTTGGGAACATACTTGTGTAGGCGGCGAAGCATCGCGTGTGGGAACACCTTCGTTGCTTACTAACCCGTCGCAACGCGAAAGGCAAGTACATTGCAATCCTTCACCTTGATGAATGATTTGTGGTTGTGTTCTTTCTAATGTTTTCAAGATCTATGTTTTCAATCGAAAGTGTTAAGCAACATCCATATTCCATTACATGCAAGTACCTTATGCCAAAATGTGTTGATTTCGAGTGTTGCTTGATGATGTGATATGTTTGTGAATGTCCTTGTTATTCATCCATGATATCGATTCTGGTTCAAGTGTTAATTCTTGTGAGAGAAGATAATGAATGTTCTTGATATTCGTCCATGATATTTATTTCGTTTCGAATGGATACATCATGTGGTTTCAGCTAATGGCATTCATATTCATTGATTCATTCCATTCATGTTGTTCTATTTCCTTCCACGGGAGTGGAAGTTTGTAAGTCCCATCAATTCCAGTATGGGCACATGATACCCACCATTTCAATGTGGGTATGTAAGACCCACTATTTCAATGTGGGCAGTTTCGGACACCCGTATGAAACGTTCTTCATACGGCATTTGGGTCCCCGGACTTTGTTAAGTACGGGCTTAAGTGAACACCGACGGGTGTGTCACTCACTATACCGGTATAAGTTATGAGCAGTCCATTCCTTCATTGCATTATTCCATTCCATGCATTTCCACAAATGTTCAGAGAAGTGTTTACAAGTGGATTGTGATTACCTTGTTCTCTTGATGTTTCGGTTATTCGTTAAATGTACTTGCTGAGTCTTTGGCTGATCCTTGCTTTGTATGTTTAATTTAGGTAAATGAGGAAGAAGGCAAGACCTTTTGTGGGGTAGTCCAGCACGCTGCACATCACCTTTATCAAACCATAATAACTAATGTTATCTTTCAGTCATGTCAACTATTTGATAAATTTCCAGATTGTAATAATCCAATTTTTGGTAATGCTTACTGTACGTCGTTTTATGATTGTTTTCCATTCCTTCCCATGAATCTGTTAATCGTTTATCGTAGTTCCTTATGGGATATTGATGATTGAGCCTGATTAACCTGGTAATGTTGTGTACTATTAGTATCTTTGTTAGATTTGTGTGACATCTTGGCTTCCGAATAGCGAGGGTGTTACACCCATACCAACAATTATGAGGCGCCCAACGTGTGTTGTACGACGAGGCGTGGCGACAAAGTTGAGTCTAAAGAGGCGTCTAGTAAATGTGATATTCATATTCTTGTCATGCATCACACAGCAGTTCCATTTTTCATGGTTTTTATTGGATTTGCTCGTGGGGTGTTACACCCGGGTCCCAGTTTTTTCGTGTGACATAGACCCCAAGACCCACGGCGACATCACATGGTAGGGAGATAATTGTCGGGGGATGTGGCAGTAAAATCCAACACACAGTTCAGTAATTTCATGGTGTAGTAAACGCAACAAGCTTTTTGGCAGTAATTTGATATGTGCACGAAAGTAAATATTATATCCATTTTTTTACTATCGCGTAAATATGTGCCGTTTTGAGATTTTTTTCTTCAAATTTTCGTATGTGCGGGAAGTTGCATATATTACGTGGGTGGCCGCACCGCCTGGGATTCTCCGTACTATAGAAAAATTAGAGTTTCTCTCTCCGACAGCACTACAACCTGCAAAAAACACACGATGTTTATTGTAGGCTCTCTGGCGATCTCTGTCACCCCCATTCTAGTCAGGATCAAAGGCGATATTTGGTTTGAACCCGTCCCACCCTACACATCTCCGGGTAAGAGAAAAAAATCTCCGTGCATTGTTGCATATTTATTGCACGTAGAAATATTTAGGGTTCTGAAAAAAGAATTCCCCAACTCTACACTATCGATTTACCTCCAACGACCCCCTCCCAAATTCATGTTGTCTAGAGTTGGTGAGTGTGGAACCTGTAAATCATGGAATGGATACAAGCTTTGAAGTAAATCCATGACATTCCTAAAGTAAATTACATGATTTGTTTTATATATTTTATTTTTCACTGTGACAGTAAATGAGAACATCCGGCGATGCCTTCTTGAAGGTGAGGAAGATCACCATAGAGGACAGCTGAACCGCACTGGCAATTTGCATGGACCCATCTCAAGCTGAACCCATCATAGCACAAACATCATTTTAACCCGTCGCGAATCCACGTGATTGTATTTCTCAGAAGAAACATATGGGCAAGAAGAGGAAGGTCGTTGTTTCAGAGGATGTGGTTGCCCTGACGTCCTGTGTGGAGCACGCGGGGAAGTCTATCCTTGTGGGGACTCCAAATTATTTACATAGGATCACCGTCCTCCAGATCATATGTAAATAACTCTAGGTCTCCAAGGTCTGAAATCCAACTTAACCCATGTAAATATGAGACTCAGTTGATCATGTCTAGAGGATCGACCCCGCATACCACGCGAAGGCATATGCACCAAGCCGACCCATAGTAGTCCGAGACCATATTTACAAGAATCAAAGAGCATTTCAAATCTTTGGATATGTGTCTTGTGTTAGCTCCCAAGGATTAAGGATAGCACACACATATCGCAATCAACATTGATCATAGTCATACACAAGGCATACATATATATTACAAAGTGTCGTACAGGACAAGGACTTAGGTCCATATGTTACATCAGAGCCGACATGCCAAATTTAAGCATTAACCAAAGTACGCAGCACTGACCAAATTTAAGCATTAACCAAAGTACGCAGCAGAAAAAAGAAAGTAGTAAGCACAAAAACTCCAGCAAGGTGTGCCCTTCCCAAAGGCAACTAAGTGGAGACCAGAAATAGCGCTATTCATTAGTGTCGCCAAAATCGGCGCTAACGAAATGATCTAGATTATAATCTTCCTCACTTGAACAAATGGACAATCCGTTAAAGTACAAAGTTGTACTTGCAAGACTTACACAAAAGAAAAATTTATACATGCTAGGGGTTGATCAAAGGGAGGTTATAGTGGCTATAGTTTTCGCATAAACGCAACAATACTCAAGCTACACATTCTAGTTTAAGAAAGCAGTTTTAACAATAGACTATTTATCAAAAAAATTAAATGACATAAAGGTAAATATATATCAAACAATATCAAAGTGTTAGACCCACTTTGATAAACTAAAATCATGACAAACCCGTCATGTCAATACCAAGTTGTCCCATGTCAAGTTTTAGTTTAGAGTCTAACAATGATGTCAGTCAAAACCCAAGTGATGTCCATAATCGTGAACGCGACTATTCGAATAGTTTATAACCCTGCAGGGGAGTACATCTTTACCCATACAACTTGATCAGCTTGTAAGCCTCCGGAGAATAACACACTTCCTTTGGTGTGTCGGCTGTGGAAATCAAGACTCGATATTTTTCAGCAAGAAAACCATATTGAAGTGAACCACCCATGCACGATGAAATCCTACTTAGTGCTAGCTATACCGCCTGCTAACTAGCCGAGCATGCAAGTTGTATTGGAGGGGCCAATGTAAGAAATTAGCATGTGGGTCAACCGTCCAACATCAAAATAAAACAACGCTCACTTGCACCTTCTATTCTTACATTGGATTCCTATGGAACACAGGATTCCACGGTCCCATGCCCACACACCACCTATGTTTCAAATAAATACTACCTTACCCTTACTTACCCAAGCAGCTCCCAACCCACGTGTGGAAGTATGAGTAATACTTGGAGTGATGACCCTAAGTTTGGTCATTGATGATCGGATAAGCCTTTCCACAGGACCCGATTCTCGTGCACAAAGGCACCTTCACTACTAGCCACTTGTCCAGATCTAAATCTATTTTTAAAGAACAAAATTTTGACTCCACAATCAGATTCAAAGATCCAAACTAAAAACATAAGTACTAATTATTCAGTGTCTCCCAGGATTGACGAGATAACCCCGTCAGCATAACTACACGACTATTGACTTGCATGGCTAATCATATTCACCAACGATAAGTAATATCACACATCAACTAACTTAGGCACATCTGTAAAGGAGAATTCAAGGTCAACCTGCAAGAATCCCAATATAGCTGCCTAGACTTCACAAAGTATTCATACTAAAAAATAGCATGCACGCAAGTAATATTTGCATTTCAAAACACTAAAGTAGAAATTACTGGGATCAACATGTATGCAAGAATAAAAGTAAAAAAGTTATACTTGCACCTTGCTGAAATGCCAATTGTTCGCTCTCAGACGGATATTCGTTCGCCTTGGTCAGCTCGGATTTTAAAGAAAACATGTTATCAAATAAACACAGAGAAAACTGAGAAAATACAAAATGCTCAAAAATTCATGAGACTATCACAGTGGAGAGACACTGATTTAATATGAATTTAGGTGGAAATTTTAATTCATTTGGAGTTCACTTCGATTTTCTATAGATGTTTCAAGGTTAAAATCATTAGTGTTCATGTATTTTAAATATCATATTTTTGTATAATAGTAACATGTTCAAAACCTATTCCAAATTAAAGTACAACAAAAATGTAAACTAACAAAATTGAGTTTACTTAGTTTGGAGTTAAAATGAATTACTTATCAATTTTTGAAGTTTATAACAATTTCAGTGCGAAAGTAATTCTTTTCAGAATTTAAAAAGTAATAACAAACTTTTATACTCAGCCGCATCTAGCCTTAGTCGCTGACGTGTGGGACCCATTGCACAATTTTTTCCATTTTTTATTTAAAACCCGAATTAAATCTACTAACTTGTGGTGTCTACATGTCATAGGCTGAGCTCACGAAATAACGCATGGACCAATGGTCCACGACACAGTACCTCGGTCCATAGATAGGAGGTCACTACGCACTTAACGCACCGGGCCCGCATGTCAGGATAACAGTGAATCACTAAGTGATATCTAACACGTGCTTTACTAATAGTAATTACCAATTAATGCTAATCCGACCGCGATTTGGTTAATCATTAGCAGCTACAGTTCTGGTCGGAATAGAGGAGCCTCGGCCGCGACTTTGCCCGGCACGTCGCCTGCGCTGTGGTCTACGGCCATGCAATCTAAGGGCAGAAATGGAATCCTCGCGCCTACGCGCACCTAAGGGTGGCTGGACCGTGGCCAGAGGTTGGCCGTAGCGACGGCGAGGTGCGGTGGCTCCCCTACGGCGAAAGTGGCCAGCATGCTGGGGCTGTGCTTTAAGCAAACAACCACGTGCAACAACATACATAGGGCACAGGGAACCTACCAAAGCTAAGAAGATGACTGGAAGAAACGCGGAGAAGCTCCGACGATGATGACCGAGCGGCGGCGGCAAGGGCTCCTCGTGGACAAGACAACCTAAGCAAATTAGGAACCGAGAGCGGTCGACGATTTTTAAGTACAGTCTGGAGATGGTGTCAAAGCAAGGAATTGTCATATAACCCACCGCACCGGAGTTGAGGAAGATGGAGTCGTTTTTGGCAAGGGCAAAAGCAATTCCAAAATTCCGACAATCCTGTGGATGATTTTCAAACCATCTTGAGGGGAAGTACTCCTCATACTCAAGAACACGTGATGACGCATAAAAGAGTGGAAGAAGCTCACGGATACCTGGTGGCGTGGTGGCTCTTCACGGCCACGCTTTGAGGCGGCAAAGACAAGCTCGCGTTCCTGATGATTTGCTACATGGGGAAGCTCGATCTTAGCAGGATGAAAAGGGCATGGAACGAGAGAAATAAGGGCGAAGAACGAGAAGCTAACCTCTTGCACAAAGAAAGAAATGCCGAGCTCGTCTACTCAGCCGAGACGGTGGCGCTGAGCTTTTGAGGGTCTTCCCCGACGGAATAAGCTACGGTGTCACTCGTGGAGGCTTAGGATAGGTTAGCGATGGCGGTGGCGAAACTCTATGAAAATGCATGGACGACAATGCCCGGGCGCAGCGCCACGTCCCGCCGTGCGCTGGAGCTTGCGAAGGAGCGGCGAAGCGATGGAAAACGAGGGTGGTGCTAACAAGTGGGACCGCTCGTCAGTGACACGGGCGAAGCAGTGCGGTCGGAATGTGCGAAGCGGCGCGGTCGGGTGCGGTGAAGTAGCGTGGTCTAGTCAAGACAGTCGACTCGGTCGCTACAGTTCCATTGGGCTCGGGTCCGGTCGAAACAGTTGACCTATTTGAATTTCAAATTTTCCACTTTGAACGAGGTTTAAAAATAGCAAATAAATCTATAAAATCCTAAATTTTTTCAGAGGGGTTCCTGGGACAAGGTAGATCTCATATAAATTTTCTAAAACTAATATTTATGATTTATACACTTATTTAAAATTCATTTACAGTAGTTATTTATGAATTGTGTTGGCATTTTTCTCAAGGTTAAATTAAATTCCAAAATTTTGATAAAATTCATATTTATTCATGATAATTATTCTAGTATTTTAATAAATTATTTTATAGAGATCATTCTAAAAATTAATTCCCATTTGTTTTAGAACTCAAGTCCAAGTTTAGGGTTTAATCTTAAATTTGAAAATTTCAAAGTTCATAATTTATGATCATGCCCCATAAATGTTATGAAATGCTTATGAGATGCATATAACTCCCATCAATAAAATTGGGGCTGTGACAGTCCTGGTAAAGCGATGCATATATAGTAGTAAATCCTTATTCATATTACCATAATTCATTTCGGTTCACGGACCTGGTATCGTCATGTATTATTGAGAAGTAAATCCATAGCAAGTTCCAGTAATTCTTTTGTCATATAGTTAGTAAATCATTCTTTTCCAAGCAGACTGTGGCAGCGTGGAAGCGTAGACTGTGTACAACATGCATCTGGTGCGCCCATGCCCTTGTTGTCTCGACCATCAGCTAGCTGATAATAGGCTAGATGACCGAGGTTACGAGACTCGGCTTCGGTGGCCTTCTCAAGTTTAAACTCGAGGGACTCGAGAGAAGGGACCTGCTATGCTTCCTGATGGACAGGATAGACCCCAACGAAATCATAATCCTTGTTTGTGGTGGCAGGAGCATCCCAATGATGCCTCACACCGTGAAGTGTGTCCTCGTGTTCCTATACGACAGCAGGGATGCACCAATGGTATCCATGGTTGCATGAACCACTGAGCTCGCCGAGCTGAAATGATTGCTCGAGGTGCCACCGAACGACGAGTTGCAGAAGAGGATAACCACCGAGGGCACTAACGGACTGACGATGAGATTTTTCTTCCTGGTTATCTTCAGCAAGCTGTTGTTCCCGATGACCAACATCAACATTACCGGGAAGGACGTCGGGCTCACAAAGGACCTTGATAACTTTGACATCATCGACTAGTGCAAGGCCATAGTGGACGACCTGAGGGGGATTACGCACAACTAGAACAAGAAGAACTAGAACAAGAAGAAGGACAAGACCACCAAGTCCATCAGTGGATGCACCACTTTTATGCTAGTAAGCATCCACACCTTTTTCTTTAGTCTGTTAATATTTTTCCATCAAGATCCAAGCATTGACAATAATTTGTTAGATTACATTCAGTAATACTTACACTATCACACAGTAAAAAAACTATAGGGCATGAATGCAGTAAATGGTCACTCCCAACCTAGTAAAACATAGAGCATGCATGCAGTAAATGGCAATCATAAACACAACAAAAATGACAACAACATGCAGTAAATGCATATCTTAACTATAATGATACGTACCCTAACATGCGGTAAATACTATATGATACGGATCTACCTCAAGACGAGATTAAATCTGTGGGTTGCCCGATCTTTCACGATGAAAATTCCCGAACAAATATGTGTAGCACGAATTACAGGATGCAATTCGCACTTGGATAAATAAATCTCACACCCGCGTACACCTCAGTACACGAACGAGAAATAGGGATCAAAGATCCAACGAGTAACTCCTAGCACCACAGCTAGGAACCCTCACGCCAAGATGAAATCCAAGATTGGAATTCACAATAACACTCATAGAACAGGGATGAACCCTAACGGCCGAAGGCCAACACACACACATGTTTTAATTCATCTAAACTCTAGCCTCCCTGCCCCCTTGCATGGCACATCTACTGGCTATATATAGCCTTACATCCGTTTGGCACAAGCTAACTAAATAATTTAGAATCATCTAATTAGCCTAACCGACTAAGCTATCACGTACGTGATATGTGAATAACTAACATGGTATGTGTTCATATGACAAACAACTAGGACTCATCTACACATTACATGCAGGTGGGCCCCATCCAAGTGCACAAAGAGAAAGGAAGGAACACACTGATAGAAATAGAAACGAAGACGCATCGGCCATAACCAAATTCGCATGGCAAAAAATCCAAGTTGGATGTTCCCTCCGGATTGCTTGCCGTTTAAACTGATAATCTCCATCTTTATCTCTTAAAATTGCTCCTGAAAACGTATGGTAGAAGGACTCCTTTTGTGCATGTATATAGAAAAGAATTCCTATTTGTTGCCACATGCATAAATTACTCCAAATTATCTCATGGCTTTTTTTACCCTTCTGGAACCCATGCATGCACATAAGTAAATCAGATTTTGCATGCACTTGTGGCTCCTCTTGTAGATGGTCTCCTTGGCTTCCTACTGAATCAAACTCATACAGCGGCACATACGCATATGCATGCTTTGGTTGAAACACATGCACGCACTGCTCAATGCTGGGCTCCTCCCGGTCCACGCGCACATTCTCTGGTAAATCATATTGCACACGTAAAATATCAGAGTAAGAAATTGAATTAGTAGGGGCTAACTGGGCCGCATCACTATATCACAGATTTACTACCTCGACAACCTAAGGTGCATCCACAACATCGACGCCATCGAGACCCCACGCATCGCACACTTCACGTCCGCCTTCGTTGAAAAGATTGTCTCGACCGACAGGGTGAAGGGCCCTGATGGGAAGGACACCTTTGTCAAGCTTAGCGTGAGTGGTCTTCTACCTTCTCCAATTAGCAGTAACATAAGTCTTTCATTACAATAAAGTTCACCAAAGAAAAAAAATAGTAATCTCACTAGTAACATTGAAATCAAAATGGCCATCTTAGGATCAAGGAGTGGACATGCTACTAGACCAGCGCGATGGCACAGACACGCTTGCCAGATGAAGCCCCCGCCACCGCTAGGCAATTCCCGAGCTTGCGTGCATTGCTCAGTGAATCAGCGCGATCCATGGGCAAGGCGAAGCAACGCTTGCAATGGAGGCTCTGCAAAATTTTGACGGCGAGGTGGGGAAGGCGATGAGGCAGATTCAGAGGGCCCAACAAATAATCGGGACCACATAGACGAAGGTGTTCAGCGTTCTCATGGCGTTGCTCACACCAACAGAGGCTTCTGGATCCGCACCATCTGCAGGTGTGATGAGGAAGACCAAATGGAGCAAGAAAGCGTCGACGTCAGACCGTGTGTCCACAACTCCCACGTCAATCAACACTGTGTTCCCAAACGTAACGGTGCCATCGGTGCCGGGCGGTGCTCCCGCATCGCCAAGATCGACCGTGGTCGTCACCCCGATCGTGGTGTCGCGGTCGTCGAACAGTGCGCCGCAACCCCCACACCGGATGAGACTGCACTCCTGGCTGCAGCTACACCATCGGCCCTAATCAGTGTGCCAGCACCCCCAAGGCATGTGGAGACAGTCATCCTGGCAGTAGCCTCACTGTCGGCCCCGATCAGTGTCCCAGCACCCCCAACGCCGGTGGAGTTTGCCATCCTGTCTGCAATGGCGCCGTAGGGGTCCGTCAGTGTGCCAGCATCGCGCACTCCGCTCGAGTCCATTCCTTCGGTTGTAGCGGCATCGAGAGCAGTCTACGTTCCTACATCATCACTTTTCCCTCTATCAGAAGGCGAGGAGGAGGGTGAGGTAGTTCCAACAGTCTCCGAGGAAGGTAGGACACCGCACCATAGTAAAAACGATATACAATACACAGTAAGTGGATGCAATACATATAGTAAAGCCCAAAACACATGCATTAAATTTGATAAGCTAACTACATCAGGACGAGAATGTACATGCAGTAAATGAATGCTCTCAACGCAGTAAAAATAGAGTATGCATGCACTAAATGAATACCATAAACATAGCAAAACGGCAACAACATGCAGTAAATGACTATCTTAACTACAGTAAATATCAAAATGTACGTAGCAAATGTATCATCATCTTTTTACTGCTTGCACAGGCCACCAGTGATTGGATGAAGTCGCTTCAAACATCAACAACGTAGTCCACATTTGTAGAAGCCGACACGATCCCAAGGATATACCCTGTCATCGTCGCTACCTAGGAACTCACCAAGCCGTAGGCTGCAGTAAGACCTGGGCTACTGCCCACCATTCAGGAGCAAACAGAGGTATTGAGTATAGTAAAATTCTCTTGGGGACAAAGTAATTTTTCTCACATTTGTCAGTAATACCCCAGATGAGTCTTTTCCAGTGAAGGGGCAAGCCAAGGTGTCCACCACCGTTGGCAAAGACAAAGAGGCACATGCGGATAGATCCTGTGCGGATAAGGTACATATGAATTATGTCAGTAATTGTTTGGGTATATAACCAGTAACTATATGCATGCATAATAATAAAAAGATGTTTTTGCTCGCAGGATGCCCCCCAAGCTCAAAATCAGACTTGCTCCTGGTAGGCAGACAACAAAGTCGGACACCAACTTGATTAACAAGGCGGTGCCCTGAAGAATACCACGACTGGGAAGAGAGTTGCACCCTTAGACCAGAAGGGTCCCGACGATGCTAGTGTATTTGGGAAGAGATTGACCAAAGCACCCAACAAGCTATCCCTTGGATGTATAGTTACTGACACACGACGATACCAACACATATGCAGGAGAAGGGGAATGAGTAGATGGCCGAGCTAATGTTTTATTTGTTGTTCCACAAGATCAACAATGTCAAACCCCTCCCTGGTGTTCCGCAGAAGTTCAGGTTGCGCAGCACATCAAAACTCGCTTATCCTTGATATTTTTTTGTTTTTTTAAATAACCTACTAAATGTTTGAGTAACATGTAGGAACACCCACTTAAGTATGCAATAAAGGTCCGTAAGGCATTAGTTTTCTCTTTGGGAACATCTGTACTTAGGTTGTTTTTTTTTTGTTTTTTTTTATCGAACATTCGAGTAAACATTTTTTTGTGTAACTATCAAGTAGCAAAAGTGTGCACGTAAGTGTAGTAAATAACACTTCGATAGTAAAACATCGTACCACAATACATGCGGGGAAACAACAGTAAATGAATACCTTCAATGGAGTAAAAACTTCTAACACACCATTTACAGTAAGACGTGTACAAAACAATAAAATTAATTCGTTTACTTACGATCATGTATGGATTCCCAGTAACAACGATCAGTAATGCAACGTGCCATTTACAGTAATATAGCATTATCAAACAGTAAAACAACGTACGTAGTTATGGTATCATTTTGTCTGGCACGATAGTAAAACAATGCTGATGAGGCGAATCCTGAAGCACGTTATGCCAGGTGATGGGGGATTTTTTTACTACCAGACGATGGGCTCCCGCACCATGTTTTTATTGCTCGAGTGTAATGTGCAGTTTTCACTATCGGTTCCGAGCGCCCATGTGTAGAATAACTATTATATGCTCAGGACTAGAATAACGCTATACATATACAGTAGCACTATTCAACTATTCAACGCATGAGCATAAATAGGTTATTCTACGCTTCGGCCGTCCCCCATGCAACCGACCGTAAAACCGCATACGCCCTACGCATCCGGCCGTAAAATCGCGTGTGCCCCTCTTGTTCTTTTTCTGCAGCACTACAAGGGATCCCAGGTGTCCCTCCGCGCGTGTCCCATGCAACGGACGTAAAACCGTGTGCACCCCACGCAACCTTTTACTACAGTACTACAAGAGATTTACCATGACTTCATTTGTACCTTTTACTGTAACCTCCTTGTGATTTTACGGTAGCACTAAAAGTGATTTATTGCGACCTTATTTTGCCTTTTAGTTCAGTACTACAAGAGATTTATTACGACCTCGCTGTGTCTTTTACTGTAACCTCCTTGTGCTTTTATAGCAACACTACAAAGAGATTTACTACGACCTCATTGTGCCTTTCACTGCATCGCTACAAGAGATTTTCTGCATCACTATAATAGATTTTACCGCGACCTCGTTGTGTTTTTCACTGCAGTACTACAAGAGATTTACTACCACGCTAAGCACGGTGGGGTGGGTGGAGAGAAGTGTGGATTGATTGCAAACTTTGAACGACGATATCTCTTAAACCATTTATCCTATTTACAACCCGTTTGAAACGTTTTGCTGAAAAAATATGCTTAACAAAAAAAGATATATCGTGAATATGTTTTAACACTATAAAAAATAATTACTACACCGAACAATCGGATTTACTGGACCTAAGTTAGTCAATTACTGTATGGTCTGACCACAAAAAGTTGGGTGGAGAGTGACATAGGAGTTGACGGAGGTGGTGGATTTTCTTTGACCAGCCTTTGGCCAAGGTGGGATGTGGTTTTTGACCCATAGAAGGTGATGGAGCGTATAATATCTTATTCTATACTCGGGTAGAGAATAATGTGTATGCAAAGTAGCTCAAAAAACCTATCATAATAATTCAAAACAAATTATAAATAATGTTATAATTTTACTAGGTCTTATAAATATATTAAAATTAAAATTAGTGGCTGAAGTTGCGTTTTGGATACCATGTTGATGTCCAAAATGACACTCTTTTGTGATTAACTGTTTATCGAATTACATAGCTTCTGCTTCTCTTCTGTTTCCCAAACAGGCATCTACTACACCTGTTACAAATAGTTTTCCAATTTCTTCCGATTTGTTGTTTCGAAATAGTTGTCCACTAAAAAAAAAAAAATCAATAGTGTGGTTATTGCCGTTTTCCCATCCTCTACCCATGCTTTTAAAGATGCTAAAGGTGTTGAGGGGTTGAGACATATCCTTTAATAGCGGCCAGTGTGTCCAATTCCAGTGACTACTGCTTGGATTATGTATCTCCTTGTCTGTGCTCATGGAGCAGTTAGACAAGCTGTGTTTGACAATCTATGAGCTTCTTCTTTTCACGCACATGGCATGTGAACAAGTGTTGGGCGACATTCCTCTCCAATAAGCAGAAGTTAAGTTGGATGCATGCATCCTAGGGTAGAAACTAAGAATCAAACAACAGGTTGATGACAGATAACAACCATGTGAGATCGAGCTGTGGCGTTATATATTCTTGCCACCTTTTCCGCCCTATTTTTCCTCCCCCAAACATGCATGCCATGGATGGATATGCAAGGACCCAAACAAGGTAAAAGTGCTATATATGGGCAGTGCAAATTAACAGATGGTGGTGTGCTTGCTCTCTCCCATTGTTATAATCTGTTGGTCCATTGATCTCTCCCTCACCTCAACGGCCGGCGGTTTCACGTCGACCGTGCGTAAGGGAGAGGCGCGGGATCCCCCACACCGTCGCCCTCCTCCTTGTATGTATCTCATGTGTGGGAGGGGATATACGTGCACGCATATTTTCATTGACCATCGTTCCAAGATTTGAGAGGTTCTTCCCCTTCTCTCTATTCCCTCAAATCTTGCTCTTCAATTTATTTTTTCTTTTTGGGTTATTGCAAGCTCAGTGGTGTGTGTTTGGCAATGAATTGAGCAACTTCCATGACCTAGCTAGTTGTTGGGGGTATATCATCCGGATATGCATATCGACGCCGTGTGTCGGTGAATGTTGCTTCTTCTTTTGGTAATCAAATAGCTATTGTGCTGCTCTTTGCTTTGTTGAATAACTTGATTAAAAAAACACCTTTGGATCTTGCAATGTAGTTCGTATGGTCGTTCATGTTTTGGTGTCGCAGAGAAGCTAATAATACTCATTTTAAGAGGTGGGAAAAGGAAAAGCAATATCTTATTTGTCTGTGAATGCCCATGCTTCAGCTTTGGGCCCATCTATACTGACCAACTTAAAGATATTTGTCATATGCAATGCATGTGCAAACAACGACTTAAATAATATGATGATGCTCCGTATTTGTCAAAGAGTAACAGCGAGTCCTTAGATTATCTTTATCCCAATAAGCTTAGCAGCTACTCACAACTCATGGTAATGGTAATTGTGTGTTTTCTAGAATAGATGATCTTTCTAAAAAAAAGACGTCTTCTAGATCAAATCGGGGAATATGTTTTTACTCTCTGATATCCAGTGTTCTAAAAACGGGTCTACTAGTCCATATACAAGTCCATGTAATTACCGGTTATGTCGTATAATCGGATCGATTATGCCGTATAATCACTACTAGCTGGGTGACCTGTCGAGTACCAGTTACCACAGCAATACCAAGATAATTACTAGTTTAAGGGATGTACAAGATGATTACAAATAGCTATTAATATATGGCATGCGCATTGTCACTGGAAGAAAAAAACCAATTACATCTTCCGTTTCAGACTGTTGAACAACTGATTACTTCTACATGTTCATATATGTGCCGCAGTTGTCCTAATAAAGCCTTCTTTGGATATACCAGTTATATGAAAAAGACTAAATTCACTATGTTATTTCAACTACCAAGTACCAATATTAGATGATCAAAGAATTCCCCTACATCTTTTATCTAGTCTTCTTACTCTGACTATGCATTGGGGATATAGAATTCCATCCAATTCTAAATGATCAACTAGGTCCACGGAGTGGGGCTTAGCTATTTAGAATTCTCTAGTTCTTCTAATCCCAGACTATACTTTGTAAAGTGATGAGCCATATCCACCCAATCCAAATAGCCTAAACTACTTCCGTAATTCAGGATAAGTACATGCACATTCTCCTCCCAATCTATGTTCAATGCAAGAAAATGTTAACATTTTCCCTTCTTTTTCTTTTGGCCTTTAGAGAAGTGTAACCATTGTACCAACCACAATTATAAGTTGGTTTATTTATGCATCCAAAATTCATGATTCCCTTATTTGTTTTCCCAACTTATAATTCAATTGTTCACCTACCGGTCCTTCCCAGCTCATTGCTGGTTGTCACACTGATGCTTCTCTGAGATTTGCTTCTCTTTGACCTTGCAAATCCTTCAACAAATGCAGCTGTGCCTGTAACCCCCTACCGACAGTTCAATACATACATGCTCAACATATTTTTCTTCAACTGAAAGATCTTTCTTCATTATGCAAATCAAACAAGAACCTTCTCTGAAGTTCAAAGTGGCCTCTCAAGCTGCAAAAACAAATTTCTCTGTCCAAGAATTTTTTAAATTTGTAGTCTAGGATAATGGCTACAATGCAGAATGCCATCCTACCAACAAGCACATGCTCTCCAAACCTGTCCCTTGATCATGAACCTACATCATTATATTGCAGAACAGCTGCTGCCTTCTCCACCATCACCCTCTCTTTTCCAGTCTCCTGCCATTCTTGACACCGTTTGTATTTCTTGGATGCACTTTGCTAGTTTCCTCCATTCTGCTTATCTAGTATCTTGGTACATTCCCCTCACTTTTGTCTGTTTAGTTGCGTATGCTCTTTGGTGACATATAAATGTCTTTATTTCTTTCTCCTGTATGCAGATCTTTTGAAGTTTGCTGAAAACATACATCCATATACATGTTCTTGTCCTTGCAGGTTAGACCTGCAATTTTTTTGCCTACCTCAATACTGTATAGTCTCACTGAAGGCAAGTTACCTCAAACTATCAAGGATCCCAGAAACTAGATACATACACAAGTATTCATCACAATGGGTTCCTGTGCTTCCAAGTCGGGCCTTGAGCAGAGAAGGCCAGAGAGGTACTACACCAGAAGGGGAAGAAGAGAGCGCAGCAATTCCCGATCCGTCATGCCAGAGGCTCCCAAGTCACGGTTGAGTGATTCCAGAGGACGCATGACCGACTTCTCAATGAGCGAGATTGTCCGTGTTGAGACTGCGTCAAACCATAGCAAACCAGAGCATTCCAAGACATTCCACCTAACGCAGATGCAGTGGCACCACAGCCAGAGGGATTCCAATGGTAAACTCTACTTGAAGCTGATCTGTAAGAGACAATGGATCGATAAAATTTGCTCATACCAATGTAGGTTGCTGCAAAGAAGATGCCTGGTTTGACTCTGTCAGTATTCTCGAGGACGATTCGGATGATGAATTTAAGAGTGTCAGTGGAGGTGAGAATTACATACTCGAACCTTTAGAAATGGTTATTGTGCAGATTGATGTCCAAGGAAGCTGTAATGCGGAAGATTTGAGCTCTCCTGCAGATAGTTTGCCAGATGAAAATGAGTGCCAAAAGAAGCAAGACAACGCTTCCCGTTTTGCAGACGCACTCTCTCGCATTGGAGACTTATGTCGTGGTGTGCCCATGACATTATCTGTTGAACAGTATCTGAAAAGAGATGAAGGTATAAATAACTGCACCTCGTAAAAATACCATTACAAAGATTCCAACATCTGAAGTTTCTCTGACATTCTCACATTGAAAGGTGATGATCCTGAACGTAGGAGCCCAAGCATGGCAATGTGTGCCATCAAGTGCCTACCAAGCTCCTTTAGCTTTAAGGGCCTCAAGGAGAAAAATGATACGGATGACGGGAACAAGGAGAGCAGCACCCCATCTCGCATACGAAAGCTGTTGCACTCTATCAGCTTCAATGACAAGATGCAGCAGTTGACCAGTGGCAGCCCAGCAAAGAGGAAGTCAACAGTTATCCGGCTCTCATACAAGAGAACATCATGTGATGGCTATGAAGATGGCAGTGAATTCAGTAAGCCAAATGCCTGTCTGCTCTTGACATCTCTCTCAATCTAGCTAATGTTCTTCGTTTCGATGTAGGTGAATCAAAGAAATACGTTGTCCGTCCGAAGGGAGGGCTGACAATCCCGTGTGGAGGAGAAAAGCCCACACCAGGATGCTGGTCACGGATTGACCCATCCCTGTTCAAGCTAAGGAGTGAAACCTTCCTTAGGCAGGATTACAAACTAAGAAACAATCTGTAATGTGCTCAAATATGTGCAACACGAGCTGTACATACCTAACCTCTGATTTCAATCATTTTCAGAGACAAGAAGAAATGTGCAGCTCCAAACTATGCTGCGTATTATCCGATAGGCGTGGACTTGTTTGCCTGCCCCAAAAAGGTTCAACACATTGCTCAGCACATTGATCTTCCACAAGTCAAACCACACCACAAGCTCCCATCACTTTTGATTGTTAACATCCAGGTATGCCCCTGCAAAACGACATCAAACTAGGTATATTTTGCCAAATATGTCATGTTCTGTTGTTACAAGCTTTCTTTTTTATTCAATCACAGATGCCTGCCTATCCTGCTGCTATGTTCCTCGGCGACAGTGATGGAGAAGGATTGAGCCTTGTCTTGTACTTCAAAATCTCTGACTACTTTGACAAGGAGGTTTCGGAGCATTTCAAGGAGTCTATCATGGTTAGCCATCTCAATTCAACATCTTGTTCTGCTATCTAAATATACTTCTTTCCTAGGAGATAACAGGATATTTCTGACGGCAGAGATTTATTGAGAATGAATGTGAGAAGGTAAAAGGGTTTGCATCAGAATCTACAGTCGCTTACAGAGACCGGTTGAAAATCATGGCTGGATTGGATAACCCAGATGATCTCCAGTTGAGTTCCACAGAGAGGAAGCTTGTCCAAGCATACAATGAGAAGCCAGTCCTCTCACGCCCCCAACATAATTTCTACGAGGTGCAGAAGTGATGTTCCTTGCTTAATTTAGAAAATAAAATGCAGTGTGAAGGACACCTTGGTTCTTGAAATATCAAATTTAGATTATATCCTTCCTGTTTTGTCAAAAAAGGCGGAATATCATTTTGCTTTTCAAAATTTGATAAACAATAATTTAGAATACTACAGGAAGTTAATACTTAATATTTTATGTCTTACATAACCAGGGAGAGAACTACTTTGAGATAGACCTTGATATACACCGATTCAGCTACATCGCAAGGAAGGGACTGGAATCGTTCCGGGAACGCCTGAAGAATGGCATCCTCGATTTGGGTTTGACAATTCAGGTAAATTTGTCTTTGAATTGTCCAACAAAGATGCAGTTATTACTCTTCTTCACCTTCTACTATTTATTTCAATTAAGATTGATATGCTTATTTATTGAGAAATTACATAACACACCTGACTGACTAGGTGGGTATTCATGTAAATAACTTGTCTTATTTATTTTCAATATTGTTAATATGCATTATGTGAGTATTTTATAGTCTCTAAAAGAAAAAAGCTAATGCTTTACATGAGTATGCTGTACCGAAATTACAAATTACAAATTTACCAAATACTGCCAAGGAAACAGTTACCTCTGAACGGACACCGACTTTTTCATTGCAAACTTTTCCATAAAAAACTACAAATGAACAATAAATTTGCAGTTATATGAGGATAATAATCAGATTTCTTATATTTGAGCTATGATAATATTTTTAATTCATTTTATTATCGTGCCGCAGGCCCAGAAGCAAGAGGAACTCCCTGAGCAGGTCCTCTGCTGTGTTAGGCTGAACAAGATTAATTTCATTAACCATGGGCAAGTTCCAACGATCGTCACACTAGACAAGTGACACATTTGATCGTAGGGATTGCATGTGCAAGCTGTTGAAAGGCTAGAGCCTTTCGAATCATGAAAAAAGCGCAAATTGATGAGACTTATGTACCCGACATGTTCATTTCTGCTTGAAATATTGGCTATTCTGCCTGGTTCTAAGCAGGAAATTTTCCTGTAGTTATAATAATGAATATATAAGTTGGAAATGATCCTCCGGGAGTTGTGTGACATCCCATTTTCGAACGGTAAATAGTGACTCCGTTTGGTTTTCGGTTTTTCGTTTTGTCGCCTAAATTCCGAAAACCCCGAGCTTCCTCTAAGCTCAGGTTTGTGTTTCAAACCTCCCGTCAGTTTTCGAGTTCAAAAATCAAGTTGAATTCAACTTTTTCTGATTTTGGACCCCTTCCAAAATCTTGTCTTTCCTTTGTTTCGTTTGAGCCAACCTATTTTTATTTAGCCCACCTAATTTCTTCCTTCTCTGGCTCTTTCTCCCCGCCGGCCTAGCCGACTCCCCTCCCGGCCCACTTCCTCCTCCCCCGGACCGGCCTGCGTCGATCAGCCGCTCCCTCCATCCTATTTCTTCGCTCAGCCCGGCCCCGCACCACCCCCTCCTTTTCTTTCCATCGGCCTGGCCAACTCTCGTCCCCACTCACCCTTCTTCCCCTTTGCTCCCCGGCCGCATCGCCTCTCCCACCTTTTCCCCTTTTCTTCTCCCACTGGATGCGCCGCCTCCGCCGACCCCCTTCTTCTCCCCTTCTTCTCCCCTCCATCTTCCTCCCCCGCTCGGTTGCGCCGCTCGGCCCGGCCTCGCTTCTCCCCACCTCTCGGCCCACCAGCTCGCCCAGCTCCTTCCTCTCCCTCCCTTCTTCTCAGCCCGACCCTCTTCTCCTCCCTCCGCCAGCTTCTTTCCCCGGGCCCCCAGCCGAGCGCCGCGCCACCCCCACAGCGCATCATCTCCACCACCTGCCCCGCCTGCAGCGCCATCCCCTGCAGCTCCGTCCCCACCACTGCAGTGCGTCGCCTCCCCACCTGCTCCGCCTGGCCACCACTCCGTCGCCATACCGCCGTGACGTCGGCGCCATCCCCTCGCACGCCACCGACCGGTCCGAGCCGTGCGTCGTTCCCCGGTCAGCGCTTGTGTCTCGTCGTCCTCGCTAACTACTGCCATGGCCGCCTGCTCCATCGCCATGCTACCACCTCCTCCCGGCGTCAGCTCCTTCCTCGGCTCTCTCTCTCTCCACCCGGCTATAAAAGCCCCGGCCTCTTTTCAGCTCCCTGCCCTGCTTCTTCTTCTCCCCCCTGGTAAGTCTCCATCAAGAGAGCCGCCGATTTTGCCCCTTCTCCCCTACGGCCGAAGGCCCCCTTCTGCCGTCGGCCGCCCCTGTCGCCGCCTCAGGCCAGTCGCCGGCGCCTGGAGTGCTACGGCGACACCCCTGCGCTTCCCCAACTGCCGGCCGAAGCTCCCCGCCTCCCCAGGCCGCTGCCGCTGTGCACCTCTCCGCGCCACCCCTGGCTTCCGTCGGTAGCCACCTCCGGTGCTCCTCCGCCTTCACCAGCAGCACGGTAAGGTTCCCCTCCTCGCCTAGGTACCCGTGCGCACCTCCATTTCTTCTCCCCTCCCTCCGGTCGTCTTCGCCACCGGTTGGCCCCAGTACCGTCTCCCGCCCCCGACTGCCGCCGTCTCCTCTCCAGCGCCACCTCCCTCGGCATCCTCTCCCCTCCAGCATTCCATTTTGGCCACCTTCGGCACCCCTCCGGCCTCCACCGGCCACCGGCAACCGTCGCCCGAGCGCCTCCCCTCCTTACTCCTCTACACCCTCTCCTCTGTAGGTCCGAAGGCAGTAGCATTAGTGTTTGTTGATTGCCTCTTGTTTGCTGCCATTATTAGCTGCCAAATCTTGGTCTGCCGAATCTTGGTCTTCAGGCCAGTTAATGAGTAAGATAGAATTGTTGTGTGTGTTTTTTATCATCAGTATCAGTGGTTGGATTGGCAGTGTTTGTAGTCGGCAATTGAAGTTCTGCTTTGATCTAGCATTTGAAATCACCTGACAGTAGGATGTTGGTTGGCAGTGAATGGAGTAATCTAACAATCTGATCAGGAATTGAGAATTGTGTTCTGGCTTTGAATCTGTTTTGATCTTGCAAAATGAATCCCTGTTAGTAATCCGACAATGGAAATCTTGTAGTAGTAATTGTGATCTGGCATCCGAAACCATCTGTGCATTGTCCTGGCGACTAAGAATTTGTGTCTTGTGTGTTGATCCCGCGGTAGGTTGTTGGAGCTAGCTTTTGAAATCGATGTTTGTGTTCTGTTGGACCGAAAAGGCGACTAGAGGGGGGGTGAATAGGAGCACGCTCACTTTTTCACAAATAATATATTCAACATAAATTTCACTCCAGTAGCTATGGAAGCTATGGAAGCTATGAAGATCAATATATCAGAATAGCGGAAGACTAGTATTGAATCCAACCTAACCCCCGAAGCAAAACAACCAAAGATCAACACAAGATAAAACCAATCTTAGTGCAGGGCGGTCGGACCGTTGGATCAAGGGCAGTCGGACCGATTCCCTTCCGGTCGGACCGCCGGCCTAAAGAACAGAACAGAAAGCCCTGATGACGAAATTACAAATAATAAAACCTTTTATCTACAATTCCAAACTTGATGAAACTTGTAACACACCTTCTCTATGATATCAGGAACCTATTCCAATAGAAGATTGTGATAATTCTTGGAATGGCCCAATCTTTCACGGTACTTGTATTTCAATTCTGAATGAAGTGAAACTCCCGCTTTCCTCTCTCTTGATTTGGCAAAATAGAAGAGCAAGTATATCTCCAAAGCAAGTAACACTTGGTTGATGTTGAATCAATCCGAAGAGAGAAACAAAATCAAACCGAAAGAACAACACCAAACCGTGAGCAATTGAGGATGCTACGAATTGGTGAGATGATCCACAAGGAATCACGGATCTTGGAAGAACAACCTCCCTCCAATATTCACGCAATCAATAAACCCTAGATGGGAATTTTCGAAACGCATGTATTCATTTTGCGCCACATAAACCTGTGACTTTTCTGTATTTTATTCAACTCCAACTTCCTTACAATGGGGCTCTACCCCTAAATATATAGGCAATGAGCAAGAAACCGCCTTGGTATCAGAGTAGCACGAGCGAGAATCCGAGTCGGGTAGGATTAGCCAATAGGTCACCCTTGTCCATCTTGCACCACGCTTGAGTACATTGACCTCACCCGGCTTCGTCGATCGTTCTGGACCTCAGCTCTCCAAGCCTAGTCCCGATCATCCTCGTCGTTGACCACCAAGCAACCTGCACAACAATAGATAAGTTAACCGAATTTGGGAATAAGTTCTTTACAACTTGACCCATGTTAGTCAAAACATGCATCATGCAACATATATGCCCTGAAACTCATGACTTTGACCTAACAACCGAATATCGCCGCCACGACGGGCGACGATCCAAGTGAAAACCGGTCAGACCGCCCCTAGAGCCAGTCTGACCGCCCACCCTGGCCGGTCTGACCGCCACCTATTGGCCGGTCAGACCGCCAGTAAAGATTTAGCCGAATTTCCTCTCTGGAAAACTGAAACCTACTGGAATTTTCAAACCAATAGAACTTTTGACTGGAGACTCCAAAAATTATGGGACCAAGTGCAATAGAATCTCCTCTCTTGCCTACACCCTCTATTTTTGGCCCAGATCAATTCACCACTTTTGAAGTTGGCCGATCCGACCGCCGCTATGGCGGTCGGACCGCCCTTGGACCGGTCTGACCGCCCCTTGGGCCGGTCAGACCGCCTGAAGCCTGACAGTTCTGAAACTTTGCCGAAAATACGTGAAACGACAAACCGTTAACGCAATTGCCAATTGTCACATCATCCTAAAATCTGGAGCATATACCCATGATATCCATAATCTCCCCCCTTGATGAACACATTGGCAATAACCGAGAAAATGTAATTTGGAGGTTTGAAAAGTAAAATACTTTTATTTTCGCACAAAGGCACAACTTGGTCCATAAGCAAGAGAAAGCAATGGAAATGACCAAGCTGGCATCAGAATAGCATAGGCAAGTGAGATAAGGCAAAAGAAAGCATAAAAACTTTAAATTCCAGAAAAGAGTCAAAAATCTCACTTAAGATCCATATGAAAGAACAATTGCTCAATTTACCTATGATCATTGTGAGAATTAATAAATGCAATTCAAGTTCATAAGAATTAATAAGACAATAAGAATGCAATTCAAAAGCTCCCCCTCAGTATGATCCACATATTTCAGAAAATTTCAAATTCTCCAATTTCTCCCCCTTTTTACCATTTTTATATATCTTCTCCCCCTTTGTACAATAATGATATATCTTCTCCCCCAACATTGAAATATCTTCTCCCCCTTTGACAATGGAGTCATCAAGGAATCACGCCTTCCTCTCATCCATAGATAGCAAATGCAGAATGAAGAAAGAAACAAAAGAAGGAGTATGCATGAAGTGCAATGGAGTGGCTTCATTTTTGTATTTTTCAATTTTTGATTACAAGAAGCTTAGGAGATTACCCAAAAGAACAAGCTAGCATTTCTAATATTGCACAAACAACATATCAAACCTAACAGCGCTAGCAAGATCATGATAAGACATATATATCAAAGCTAAGCACGAAGGCTAAAAAATAAAGCAATAAATTTGATCAATTTAAGCAAAACTTCAAATTCAGCAAGTTCATCAACAGGATCCTAAAGTGAAACTGGTCATATCAAAATATCAAAGTGAGATCAAAAAGCTAACAAAGACCACATTAAGAGTCAATCAGGTCCTGTATTGAATCATTTTGCTCAAATTTCTCAAACGCCCATTTTTCAACAAGCATTCATTTGCACTGAATATTGAAGTTGACTAATGATCTAACTTAGTGACAAGATCCTAGACTAGGAGCCATCCACAAATACATCCAAAGCTTCGATCAGAAGTTGATTAAAAGTATATCTTAGTGAAGAAGTTCCTGGACTAGGAGCCATTCACAAACTCTTCCTAAGCTTCTACCAGGGCGACAAATCTTGAGGTTCATGTCATTTCTGACAAGCAGTCCCCATGAGATCGTTTGGATCATCAAACTATCTCCAAGTTCATATCTTTGACAAGCAGTCTCGTAAGAGTAGTTTGGCACAATTTAAGCATAAGACAATCTTGATTTTTCAAGTTTCACAAGAACAGTTTTATATTCTCAAGAACACAAAAAGCTCAAGTAATGGTCAATTTTAGATTCAAGAGCTAACAAAGCAATTCTGACAGGGCCAATGTCACAAAAGGTGCACTAATTGCGCAACTAGCTAAAACATCCACAAATTGCAATTTTTAGTTCGAGTTGTTTTAGAGTTCTAGCTCATACAGCAAAGACTTATCTGTATATGTGAAGACATAATAATTCTAGCAAGTCAAAGAGCTAGACATGTCATTTAGCAAGAATTGAAATACTAAAGCTCCAAAGGGTAATAGGCAAAGCTTCATCAATTTTAAAAGATAAGCAGAAAAACTTATATTACAATGCATCTTTTTGGATACCACTTGTTGGATTTTTCATACCACTTGTTGGATTTTTCATATGAATGCAATATGATACAATGAGATGCAATAAAAGCCTAAAAACCTAAAAAGTTCAAAAAGATCAATAAGTTCAGAAAAGAACAAGAAAAGATCAAAAGAACAAGGTAAGATCAGAAAAGATCGAACTCCCCCCTCAAACCAACCCATAGGGATAAATTACCCCTAACTCGCTTCTCAAGGTGGCAAACCTAGTTAGGTCTAAAGGCTTGGTGAGGATATCAGCTAGTTGAGCCTCGGACTCTACGAAGTGCAGCACAATATCACCTTTTTCGACATGGTCTCTAAGAAAGTGATAGCGAATGTCTATGTGCTTGGTCCTAGAGTGTTGCCCAGGATTTTTTGCAATGTTAATAGCAGAAGTGTTATCACAGAAAAGAGGAACACTAGCAAAATTTAACCCATAGTCCTTAAGAGTGGTTACCATCCACAAAATCTGACTACAGCAACTAGCAGCAGCTACATATTTAGCTTCAACAGTGGATTGTGCAACAGAAGACTGCTTCCTAGAAGACCAAGAAACAAGAGAAGTGCCTAGGAAGTGACAAGTGCTTGAGGTACTCTTCCTATCAAGCCGACAGCCCTCAAAATCAAAATCAGAAAACCCCCGAAAGGACAAAGATGACGAATAGGAATACCAAATGCCATACATAAGGGTAGAGTGTAAATACCATGCGCTTAACGGCTTGGCGATGGGAAGATCGCGGAGACGGCTGAAACCTCGCACAGAGGCAGACCGTGAAGTGGATGTCTGGTCTTAAGGCCGTCAGGTACAGGAGGGAGCCGATCATGCTGCGGTACTCGCGTTGATCCACGGCTTCTCCTTCCTCATCTGGATCCAAAACAGTCGAAGTCGCCATGGGAGTGGAGATCGGCTTGCAGTCACCCATGTCGAAACGTTTGAACAGGTCCTTAATGTACTTCGTCTGATGGATGAAGATCCCTTTCTTACATTGCTTGATTTGAAGCCCCAAAAAGTAATTGAGCTCTCCCATCATACTCATCTCAAATTCCTTGGACATAGTCTCAGAAAAGCTGGAAACAAGAGCATGAGAAGAACCATCAAATATAATATCATCAACATAAATTTGAGCAAGCAGGAAGTCATTACCACGCCTAAGAATGAACAAAGTCTTGTCTACCTTACCTATCTCAAAGTCATTCTTAAGCAAGAAGGTCTTAAGTCTATCATACCAGGCTCTAAGGGCTTGTTTAAGACCATAATTTCCAAAAGTGATAAAATCATCACCTGTCGACCGCGTGAAGGAGGTGAACCATCTTGAGTCTCCGGTCATGTGACGTGAACAGCCGGAGTCAACGAACCACGTGTCCTTCATCTTTCCGCGGAAATCCTGAAAATCAAGGCACAGAAGAACGATGTGTCTCGATACTGGGGTTAGTTAAACAAGATTTAGGGACCCAGTACTGAGACACACGTCTGCGAGTAGTATGCAAAGCAGAAGTGCTATCCTTGATTCTATTTGAAGTTCTGTTATGAGCAATGGTTAAATTAACATGAGAGTTATTCTGTCTAGGAATATGATGATGAGCATGCGACACAAATCGTAAACCAGGTTTCTTCTTTTATATGTTACCATGTCTCATAAAAGCTCTAGGTTGATTAGGTGAAATTCTAGCATAATTCTTCTTATCATTTTTCAACCTTCGCCAACAGAACTCAACCAAATGCTCATCCTTTTTGCAATAGGTGCAATGGTACTTGATACCACTGGGAGAAGCACCCTTTGACTTAACCGATGGTTGGGCAACACCTGCAGATTTAAAGACAGTTTTTGCAGGTTGAGTTTTGAATTCAACTAACTCATTTTCCAAGAGTTGAGTAACTTTTGGCTTAGAATTTACTTGAATAGAGTTGTATCCTAATCCTTACTTCTTATAAGGAGTTTTAGACTTGTCCAGAATCATATTTAATTGTTTCTTACCTTTAGAGAATTTTTCTAAGGTATCCTTAAGTTAAGTATTTTCTTCGTTAAGATTAACACATGATTCACAGGTTTTACCCTTAATGGCTCTAGCATATTTTTCCTTATATAAAGCAGTTTCAAGTTTAAGAGCTGGACAGTAAGCACATGTAGCAGACTCAATATTATACTTAAGCATGACATATTTAGCTCTAACTGCTTCTAAGATATCTTTGACTTCTTGTTTGCGTTCTAAGCAGAAAGTGCAAAAGCTAGAGTCAACCACACCAGAAGCAACTAACTTGCTAGACTCTAAGCATTTTTCACATAGAGCAGATTTAACCTCAACAAGCTTAGTCCTAGCATTTTCAGGTTGTTGTAAAGCAATATCATGAGCAGATTGCAGTTTAGCAAATTCATAGTGCAAAGCATGGCAGGATGAGCATTCATCAGATTCAAGAGTCTTAGCATTTTCAAGTTCTAAAGTCAAATTATCTACTTGTGACTCTAAGTCCTTATTCTTGGCCATGACAAACTCTAAAGCCTTATCCTGACTCATGAGTTGCTCAAATATAGTTTCACATCTATCAGCAAGGACATCATAGGAAGGAGGTACCTCATCATTGTCGTCGTCAACAGAGTCGGCCATGAAGCACAAGCCGGTGAAGTCTTTGGCCTTCCCTTTGTTCTTATTTTGAAGGATCTCCTCCTCCTTGTCCTCCTCACTCCCGGAGTCAACATCGCTTAAAGATTGATCCTCAAAAGCGGCAAGTACCCGGTGAGCGGCCTTTGTCAGCTTGGCAGTATCATACCTTGATTTATTCCATTGAGGCTTCTTCCAAGCTGGCTTTCCCTCCTTATGGTTGCTCTTACCTTTCAGCTTGGGGCAATTTGCCCATATATGATTAAACTAACCACACTCATAGCAAGTCACGAGACTTCCTCGATTTCTGTTTCTCATATTGTTGTAGGCCCGTGTGACCTTTTTGACTATGAGGGCTAACTCAGCCTCAGGAAGACTCTCAAACTCTTCTTCATGAATTGCAGATAAACCAGCAAGTGAAAATCCAGAAGAAGACTCAAAAGACCCATCAGAAGCTCTCTTGAGCGGGTCTGCTACCAAAGCCATGTTTTCCTTTTTGGGATGATCAATCCTCTTGATCTTATGAGTCTTAAGGTTGCTATAGAGCAGCTCCAAAGTCAGATCAGAAAGATTGACATTCTCCTCAATGGTTGTAGCCTTTATCTCCCACTCCTTGGTGTTGATTGCAGCCAAGAGGTGGGTGGCATTTTCAGACTGAGAATATTCAATACCAACAGCTTTTATCTGATTAATCACTTTATTAAAGCGACTGAAAATGTCATCGATGCTCTCTCTAGGACGCATCTCGAATTTTGTATATTCACGCTTATAGACTATTTGGCATACTTTCTTGACTTGGGACGAACACTCATGATAGGTTTCGAGAGTGTTTCAAATCTCATGCGCAGTCTCAAGATTGCAAATCCGATAATACTCCTGTCTCCCAAGCCCACCATACAAGACGTTTTTAGCCTTATTGTTGTTATCCAAAGGCCTTCTGAAGCCAGCGTAGCAACTTCGGGCACAACGAGCGGGACTCGAACAACCTCCCATATAGCGTGTCCTTCAATCTCAAGGAAGACTTGCATGCGATTCTTCCAATAGGCATAGTTGTGCCCATCGAAGATATGCGGCTTCGTGGAGTATCTATCCATCGCCAAGTTCAGTGATCGGTTAAGATCAAGATTGAACTAACCGGGCTCTGATACCACTTGTTGGACCGAAAAGGCGACTAGAGGGGGGTGAATAGGAGCACGCTCACTTTTTCACAAATAATAGTTTCAACACAAATTTCACTCCAGTAGCTGTGGAAGCTATGAAAATCAATATACCAGTACAGCGGAAGACTAGTATTGAATCCAACCTAACCCCCGAAGCAAAACAACCAAAGATCAACACAAGATAAAACCAATCTCAGTGCAAAGCGGTCGGACCGCTGGATCAAAGGCGGTCGGACCGATTCCCTTCCGGTCGGACCGGTGACCCTAGCCGGTCTGACCGCTGGCCTGAAGAACAGAACAGAAAGCCCCGATGACGAAGTTGTAAATAGATAAAACTTTTGATCTACAATTCCAAACTTGATGAAACTTGGAACACACCTTCTCTATAATATCAGGAACCTATTCCAATCGAAGATTGTGATAGTTCTTGGAAGAATAACGATCCTTTTCCGTTTGATTGAAGAAGGGTTCAAAACCGGGTCAAAACGAAAACTTGATCGAAAATCTTGCTCGTGGGTGATTGATGATCAAGATGATCCTAGGTATGTTCCCACATGTCAATCAAGCTATATCATCTGGAGAATTCAATCAAAAACTCACGGATCAAAGAAAGACTCAAAATCATCAAATATAGAGAAAGAATGCAACGAGACAAAATATGATCAAACTTTCCTTTGATTGATTTGATATGATATGGGCTTACATCCTCTCCATCAATAGAGGACAATGTTCAATCCAAGAGCACGAAAATCACATCAAACTATCAAGAACCCTAGCCTCCACAAAAGCTCTCACTTAGAAAATTAGCATTTACAAAAATAGCAAAAGAGACGAAGCGAAGATGCAGCCACCTCCCTCCCCTATTTATAGTGGAGGCTTAGACCCTCTAGAAGTTTGACTCAATTGGGCTCCCGTTAAGGCCCAAAATAAACGGGATACATACGCACGTATTTTAATGCGCCGTCTTTAATACCTCTTGACCTAACTAGTTAGACCTTACGCCATCTTGCGCCTCGGATTAGCCAATAGGTCACCCTTGTCCATCTTGCACCACGCTTGAGTACATTGACCTCACCCGGCATCGTCGATCGTTCTGGACCTCAGCTCTCCAAGCCTAGTCCCGATCATCCTCGCCGTTGACCGTCATTGACCACCAAACAACATGCACAACAATAGACAAGTAAACCGAATTTGGGAATAAGTTCTTCACAACTTGACCCATATTAGTCAAAACATACATCATGCAACATATATGCCATGAAACTCATGACTTTGACCTAACAACCGAATATCGCCGCCACGACGGGCGACGATCCAAGAGAAAATCGGTCTGACCGCCCACCCTGGCCGGTCTGACCGCCACCTATTGGCCGGTCAGACCGCCAGTAAAGACTTAGCCGAATTTCCTCTCTGGAAAACCGAAACCTACTGAAATTTTTAAACCAATAGAACTTTTTACTGGAAACTCCAAAAATTATGGGACCAGGTGCAATAGAATCTCCTCTCTTGCCTACACCCTCTATTTTTGGCCCAGCTCAATTCACCACTTTTGAAGTTGGTCGGTCCGACCGCCGCTATGGTTGGTCGAACCGCCCTTGGACCGGTCTGACCGCCCCTTGGGCTGGTCAGACCGCCTGAAGCCTAACAGTTCTGAAACTTTGCCGAAAACACGTGAAACGACAAACTGTTAACGTCATTGCCAATTGTCACATCATCCTAAGATCTGGAGCATATCCCCATGATATCCACATGTTCTGACATTTGAAAGTCGGTTTTGATCTAGTATTGAAAATCTGTTACTAATCTATCAAATGAAATCTTGAATCTCAGTGTGATTGTGATGAGAACCGCTGATCAACCTACACGTGGTGAAGCAGGCGATTGCTTCAATTGTTATGTGTGTGTGGGTCCCATGTGTGAGTAGGTCCCAAAAGAGAAACCCTAGGCCTCTCCTATAAATAGAAAGGGGGGAGAGGAAAAACCTCTTGAAGCATTCATTTGGCCCCTTCTTCCTTTTTCTAGGGTTTGGAGGAGAGGAGAGGAGAATCTAGGGTTTGAAGAGATTGTGAGTGTGCTCTTTGTGTGAGCTCTTGTCCTCCTTTGTGGAGAGGCCTTGTAAGCATCTAGTTTGTTCAAACAATCTTGTGATGCTTAATTGAAAGATCAATTGTCCCCTTTGTGTTCTTCTCTCTTTTGGATGATTTTGATGCTTCCTTGATTCAAAGGTTTATGCTTGGTCTCTTGGCCGATTTTATTTTGCTTTGATGTGTGGGAATATTCCTAGAGTCATCTAGATCATCAACCCCCACAAGCAAGTCTTGAATCAAGATTTTCATATTTCTAGGGTTTGTACACTTCTTTTGTAAAACCTTGAGAGATCTATTCTGCGGAGTGGATCTGAAGGATCATCGCTAGAAATAGGTCTCTAATATCATTAGGGAGGTGTGCTCGAAATTTGGTCAAGTTTCATTGGTTGAATCAAAAGTTGGATCAAATTTCGTTTTGGAGTTGGACTTGATTTTCAAGATCGGTGAACCGGTCCGACCGGTTGTAACGCCGTCCGACCGCCCGCTTTGAGACCGCTAGTATCCGCTGGTCGAACCGATATCCAACGGTCCGACCGCCAGTTAGTAGCCGGTCCGACCGCTGATTGACTGTCGGTCAGACCGCCCGTGGTAGCCGTTCAGACCGCCAGTACCCAGTTCAGAACAGTGGGTTCTTTTCTCCATTTGTGTCGTGTGGTTGAGGGGTTTATCAAATCCAACACAAGGCTTCCATCAGGCGCTATCGATCCTCTTAGCTTTCATAGCTAAAGGAGTAAAGTTCGTGTTGTATTTGATTTAGGCGAGAAAGTTGAGAAAGCGCCTATTCACCCCCCTAGTCGCCTTTACGGTCCTACAAAACTGACTCAGAATGTGGACTGGATAAGTGATATCCGGACGAGTAACAGCAAGGTAGACAAGACTCCCAACAAGATGGCGATAGCGAGTCGGATCGTAAAGAGGCTCGCCATCGAGGGTCGGAGGTGAACATTGAGCTCCATAGGAGTCTCAACAGACGTTGTCGAGTGAGGGAGGCGCGATCAAAAGATCTGAATATACTTCTCTTGGGACATAAAGAAACCATCCGGAGTGGAAGTAACCTCAATCCCAAGGAAGTAACGAAGAGGACCAAGATCCGACATGAGGGCGCTCACTAAGACGAGCCTTGACAAAGGCAATGTACTCGAGTCATCTCCGTGAATGATCATATAATCAACATACGTAAGAAGAAGAGTCCGACCACGAGACGAAGTGTGGACAAAGAGCGCAGGATCATGATCACTTTGTGAAAAACCGGCATCGGTGACCACAGAGGAGAAGCGCTCAAACCGAGCACGAGGGGCTTGCTTAAGGCCATAGAGAGAGCGGCGAAGGCGGCTGGACCATGCCCTCGAGGCAGAATACCCAGGTGGCGGATGCATGTAGACCTCCTCACGCAACTCGTCATTAAGAAAGGCATTCTTGACATCAAGTTGAGAAACAGACCAGTGGCGAACAGACGCCACCGAAAGAAGAGTGCGGACAGTGGTCATGTGGGCCACAGGAGCAAAAGTCTCGTCATAGTCACGACCATGCTCCTGCTGGAAGCCACGAGCAACAAGACGCGCCTTATAGCGCTCAAGAGAGCCATCAGAGCGAGTCTTAATCTTATAGACCCACTTTCATGTGATGGGACGAGAGTGAGATGGAAAAGGAACAAGATCCCAAGTACCAGTACGCTCGAGGGCAGCAATCTCCTCGGCCATGGCATGCTGCCACTCAGGATGAGTAACAGCATCCCGGTAGGAGGCAGGCTCACAAGTAGCTGCGCCAGCAAAGGCAAAACGGGCAGGGGGCCGAATCGACTGGCGATCGCGGAGAGCGTAGCGAGGAGAAGACGTCCCATCAGGGGAAGATGAAGCATCAGAAGAAGATGAAACATCAGGGTAAGTGGGCTCATCTGGAAGATCCTCAATACGAGGTCGACGAGTGTAGACGAGTGTAGTGGGGGAGCCTGAGGAGCCGCAGGAGACGAAACAGGCGGCGACAATGGCGGAGAGGCCACAGGAGAAATATGTGAAGACGAGATAGGTGTATCTGGAAAGGTCAAAAAGGACAGAGACTCCACAGAGGAAGTCGAAGGAGAGACAGGACGTGGGTAGAAGGGACGAGACTCGTCGAAAGTCACATCCCGAGAAATCCGCATCCGTCGACCAACAGATCCCAAAGACCGATAGCCCTTGTGCTCAAGATCGCGTACCCCGTAAAGACACACTCAATGGATCGGCGATCGGTTTAGTGCGTTCTCGAGGGGCGAGGAGAACGTAGCAAACGCAGCCAAACAGACGAAGTGCAGAGTAGTCAGGAAGGAGACCACAGAGACGCTCAATAGGGATTGCACCCTGAAGAGCAGAAGAAGGCTGGATGTTGACGAGATAGGTGGCAGTGGAAACAGCCTCCGCCCAAAAGTGAAGTGGAATAGAGGCGGCAATCATCAGTGCACGAGCCGACTCAAGGAGGTGACGATGCTTGCGCTCAGCAACACCATTCTGAGCATGAGCACCAAGACAAGAGAAGCGGCGAGAGTGCCCTCGGCCAAGAAGGCTATCGCAGTGATGAGAGAGGTACTCGCCAGAGAGTCGCCACGAAAGACACGAATAGGAGTGAGAGGCGTATGCGAACCATAGTGGTAAAGCTGTTTATAGATAGACAAGACCTCACTACGAGAAGATATGAAATATATCCAAGTGTGGCGAGAAATCATCTATAAATATGATATAGTATCGATGACCCCTTTCGAAACGAAGGGAGCCGGACCCCAAACATCTGAGTGAACAAAATCAAATGGACGTTGAGACACTGACTCACTATGAGGATAAGGAAGCTGAAGCTGTTTGCCTAACTTACAGCCCTGACAATGTAGAGACACGTCTCGAGGATGACCCAGTAAGACCACGACGAACTAAAGGCGACAGACGAGAGCCACACAGATGGCCAAGACGGTGATGCCATTGTTGGAAAGAGCGGTAGACGGAGTGGCGAGGCGGAGAGGCTGGCGGCGGCGGTGGCGCGGAAGGAAGGTGAAGCAGTCAAGCTCCCTGAGACAGCTGCGAGTCAAGGCGCCGAGGGCCAGAACCAACCAGAGCTCCCGTGTGGCGGTCCTGAACACAACAAGAGTCAGAGTCGAGAATGATCCGATAACCAAGGTTAGTAATCTGTCCAGCAGAAAGAAGCTGCATGGTTAGGCGAGGAACATGAGCAACTGAAGGAACATGAAAAGATGAGTTGCTAAGAGGTCCTCTACCGAGAGACGAAGAGAGGTACCATCGCAGTAAGAACACCGATGGGGAATCAAGAGGTGTAACAAAAGATAGAGTGGAAGAATCGGAAGTCATGTGGAAGGATGCTCCGAATCAAGGATCCACGGGAGGTACACTGCGTGTAGGAGGTGGTTTCTCGGTGCAGAAGAGTCGATCGCGAGAAACCGCAGAACACGCCGAGGAAGAACACAGGCGGCAAGCGGTCAAGTCGACTATCTCCCTTCGAGAGAAAAGCGAAGTAGTCGATGCGACGTCGTTGTAGAAGTACCGGTGCGGTGCTAGGAGAAGAACGGTGTGAAATATGCCGCTGTTTCTTGTAGCACTGAGACTCAATGTGGCCGATCTTGTCGCAGTAGGAGCAGCGAGGACGACCACCGTTAGATGGAGGCGCCAACACCACTGTGGCGATCGGAGGAGGAAGCGCATCAAGCGTGAAGCGATCGGTAGCAGTGTGTCGGGCGGCGAGTACGGAGGGGAGTGGCATCAAACCAGCACCACTTAGACGAGTCTCCTCTGCACGTATCTCGGTAAGGGCCTCCAGAAGAGTGACACGAGGGTGGCGTGCAAGTAGCTGGGCACGCCCGCTCGAACTCGGGACGGCGAGTAAGGAACTCGTGAGACACGCTGAAACTCCAGTCGCGACGCATACCCAGCAAAGACGAGCAGGAATGACGACCGGCGAAGGCGAAGAGAGTCCGATTAACGCTGATGCGAACTCGAGCGTAGAAGACGTCAACAGTAGCATCGCCCTGCTGAAGAGAGTGCTCCTGGCGAACTACTGATAGGTAGAGGGCATCTCCAAAGGGTTCATAGCACTGTCGAAGATGAGTCCACATCTGGACAGCCGAAGAAAATCCCACAATCTCATAAGAGAATTGAGGCTGGACACTGGCGATGAAGACAGCAGCAGCCCGAGCATCGTCGTCGCACCACTGAGTGTAGGTAGTCAATTGATCCATGTAGAAATCCAGAGCCTCTTGATAGACAGAGGCAGCCTTCTCATCAACAAAACCAGCAGCCTCAATAGCAGCCTCGTCAGCTGTCGGGGAAAGTGCAACAGACGTAGGCTTCGTCGGAGGAGTAGGGCATGGCGGGCAGGTGACATCGCCAGAGAGGACACCCCAAAGACGAAGACCAGGCATGTGGATGCGCATGTGGGACACGAAGTCGGTGTAGTTAACACCATCGAAGATCACCGGGCAGCGAGGAAGGGAAACAGTACCCATTGGTAGGCGGCGCTGGACGGCGCGGCGACCAAGGTAACGTGGTCTAATAGGCGGCGCTGGACGGCGCGGCGATCAGACCAACGTTTTTTTTTCTCTTTTTTTTTCTTTTTTTTTCTCTTTTTCCTTCGGCCCGGCCTTTAGTTTTGGCCCGCCTTTAGAAAACGGGGCTGGGGGAACGACTAGGGTTCCCAGCGATATCATTCTTGGCGGCGGCGGCGGCGGCGCGCATGGCGGCGCGGCGGCGCGGCGAGTAGGCCGACCAGAGAAAACGGCGGAGTCGCTGGCTTGGCGCGCTCGCCGGATGGAGCGGAGGCGGCGGGCGGCCGGATGGAGCACGGGCGGCGGCTCTTGCTGGCGGCGGCCGACCAGAGCGAGGCAGCCCCGAGACGGCGGCGGCGACTCCCTCTCAGAGCTGACTAAGTCGCTGCTGGCTGTGGCTCGCTTCGGATGGAGCGGCGGCGGCGGCTCCCTCTCAGAGCTCCCTGCGGTCCCGCTCCGGCTACCTCTGCGCCTCTTTGATGGGCGGCGACGGTAGCGGCGGTCGCCCGAAGAGAGCAAGGGGGCTCCCGAGACGGCGGAGGCCGGCGCGGGAGTCGGTGACGAGGCCGTCAGCTGCGGGCGTAGATGAGATGATGCCGACGAAGCGACAGACGAAGTTGCACGAGCAGAAGCCGGCGGCAGCGACTAGAACAGGTAACCCTAACGCTCTGATACCATGTTGGAATTGCAACTTGTATTATCAGGGGCCAATTGGCCAGTATATATACACAATAGATGTTACAGATAAGGAAACCAAATCAACAATCTAGAGTCACACAAATATATCTCTAACTATATCTCTAACACTTAGCATGGACTGCCTGCTGCTAAAAATGTTTCACGAGGTTCTCAAAATCTTTGTGCTCCATCCTGTGGTTTTCAAACCTGAAAATGTTGGATCTTGGCATTAAAGTGCTAATCTCAATAACACAGGGCACGTGATCCGAGACTGATTTGGCAAGGGGGAGGCCAAGGTGTTTGGAAAGCGTAGGGTCCAATTATTTGAGGTGAAAAACCAGTCTAGTTTTTACAATAATTGCTCGTCTTGCATGTTGCTCCAGGTAAATGATCTTCCCTTCAAAGGTAGTTCCACTTAACCTGGAGCACTTATCATCTCATTGAAAAGGAACATGTCATTAACACATCCGCCTGGCTTGTTTCTGTCAGAGGGTGCTCCGGTGAAGTTCAAGTCCCCACAATTAACCAGTCTTGATCAAGAGGCATTTGGATGCTTGTGAATGAATCTAAAAACCTTTCTTTGTCATTGGACCTTTGGGGAACATACAGGTTTTGTAAGTGTAGGATCGTTAATGACAATTAGGGGGGTGAATGATTGTAATATATGACCTAATCTTTTTGTTTGTGATCCTAATTTTTTCTGTTCATCGAACCTGCCAACACAGCAAATGTACAAAAAGAAATAGAAAAGAAATATTGTTATCAATCTACAGTACTACTAGTTTGTATTTGTTTTTCTTTTCGCTGTGCATGTATATGCTTGCAAACTGAAAACAGTAATGATGATTCTTGAAAAATGTGAGCACTAATGTCAAGTATCCACCTACCTGCAGCATGCAAACAAAAAGCTAATTAACATATTAATAATCCAATTACTAGCAGTACCGAATCGGCAGCCTGCCGCCGCTCCTAGCTTCTTTTCTCTGCGCCAACCCCAAACCCGAAAGCCTATTTACCAACCTCCTTTTGGCAGCCGACCCTCGGTTCCCCTCTCACCTCCTTTGTCTTCTCTGTCGCAACGCCCTGCTCCCTGCTAATCTTCTCTGGCCACCAACACCAAAAACTGAGCTCCCCTTTATTTTCTACTTTTCTGGCTGCCCCTCTCTCCTCGTGAACTCAAAAACACAAGGCTGTCGCGCATCCTATCTCTGCGCACATCCAGCAGCCTGTGCAATCGCCTTTGACGGAAGCAATAATAATAGATCTGTCTTCAAAAGCCGAACCACCGGGGAGGGCAAGGCTGCCATCCCCTTCGGAATATATAATCTGCTACGGCCGGTAATTACAAAACAGGATAACATGTCCGTCACGTAAACAACTCCAACTCCAATCCAGATTCCGGTTTGTCTTACACACCCTAAAAACTCCTGACAGGTCTTCTAGTATTCGCACATAAACACTTGATTATAATAAATATATAATTTTAGACACCCTAAAATTATATCACGTGTCGTAGCCTCCGGACCGCACCTCCGTAGCTCCAACACGTATCATCCATCTTTAGTCTCCATATGCTCCAACTCGAACTCGACCGCCTCCTCCAGCACACTCGACTCTCTGGACCATGGCTTCGCGCCAAGCCATCTCTCGGTCACCGCCGTTGACCACGATCACCTCCGAGTTACTCTGCACATGTAAAGACCAAAGCAGCATATTTTTCCAGCACAAGTTCTTCCCAACTTGACCGTCATAAGTCCACACACCACGACACGCCTCAAATAATAACTATAAATAACATTGTCAATTATTCATCAGCTAAAATATATTAGACTTAGCCACAAGGTCTAACAGTAAGAATCCAAGAAAGACCTGAATGGGTAGAGGTGAATTCCATCGAGATAGAGAATTCATTACTAAAGGTAACATGGCCCAGAAAGACGGAACCCAACCAAGCCACTAGAACACCGCCCGAGGTTCCTATGGAAGGTAGGAACTCAAATTTATTGAAACATCTAGGGCAAAAATTAGCAATGTAGGACAGATCGAAGTTTTCTCATTTTGTCTCTCGACAGAACAGAATATTGCACTTGATTTCATCTATTTTGTTGCGGATGGCCCTCCACTTCTTATTAGAATTAAGGCCTCTAACATTCCAAGACAGAATCTTCCAATGTCTATTCATGGTTTCTAGAGAAGGCATGATCTGGCCAGTATATCTTAGATATACTGAAGGAAGCCAACGGAGCCCCGAGTGGTAAGGATAAGTAGTATAAACATATTTTAGAGCCGAAGTCAGAAGAAAACCAGACGAGAGACAACCAAACCATGGTCAACCACCCCAGATTCGACCAAAGCAAAAGAAACGAGTCCAATTGGCTCATACAAATTCCACCAAAGGTAGGACCTTGGGACATTAGAAGTGAAGAGTAGTAACAAATGCAAAATAGTACTGCGGTAGAAGGACCAAGCCCAAAAACTTATGCAGCGTGCGCTTCCCGAGCTATCAGCTCTTCTTGTTCTTCCCATTCTTTGAACGCTTGTCATCATTCTTCTTTTCCTTGGTGGGAACTTTTTTTAGCTTGACTCCGGTGATTTCCTCAGGAGGCACCTTACAGTAGTGCAAGCAAAGGTTCTTGGTAATCTTGGTAGAGAGCAAAGGTGGTGCTGCATCACAGGCCAGACAAAGGTTATCAGTGCAGATCTTGTGCATGAATCCTCCTTTTTGAGTTTTCAACCTTGTGCTTCTGCGAACTTGAGTTTTGACCAGGGGGAACAACCCTTTTTGTATACTTTCTTTTGAGGTGGAACCGTAAGAGATACCCACTCACTTTTTGACTGGAAAGGTTGGGGTGGAAGGGTGCATACAGACTTCATTTGGCTTTGGGGACGACACATTCTCTTTCCCTAAGGGAGACTTTCCTTTGCCTGAGGAGGCTGACTGCTGGTGAAGAGAGCCAGAGTCTGTCACCTCCTTGTCCTCAGATGCCGAAGGCTAAGAAACACCAAAAGTAGCTGGATAGCTATCTGGAATAACGAAATTGCTTTTTATGGTCTTGGTGCTCTTCCGATTGAGAGATCACTACCCAAGTTCCTGAGGAAATAATTTCCTTTGCTAAAGGAAAGCTTTTAGGTGACAACAACATAGAAGTGAAGAAATGGGCCCATTTGTCTGGGATGTCCACAACCGATTGAGCAGGAGCAATAGTCTGGGGGCAAAGAATTTGGACCAAGCCTGCGCGCGATTCTAAACCTGGAGGGGACCCAGAAGTAGGGTTTGAAGACTGGCCTTCGCACTCAGCATGAAGCCCAATGTGAGGAACCACTACCAGGACCATCCCCATCTGCAAATCTAAATCTATTTGTCCCGGAATTGGAACATGAATGTTATCTGTGTCGGAAATCACCAGAGTAACGACGTCTTTCTTGCGTCGCTGGTGATCAGAACCTGCACTCACACACAAAACTCAAACAACAGAGTAAAGGAGCTCAGAGACGAGGAACAGATTAGTGCATCTGGCAGTAGTGCCTTCTCTCATAACTTTATTAGCTTAAATAGAAAAGCAGTTACAAATGCAATGACCCCTGGCATGCATGCTACCAGTGGGATCCTAAATTCCAGGCAAATGACTCGCTCATAAGAAACAGTCCATGTAACAACTAGTCATCTACCGAAACGAGAAATCAGCTGAGCCAAGAAAAAGAAACACAAGAATTATTCAACAAATCTCCTCCTAAATCTTGTGCATCTCACTACTTACAGAGTTGCAGACCAATCTTGGCGCAAAGCTGCTGGAACTTGACCTTGCAAAGTGGCTTTGTGAGGACATCACCAAGTTGCTCATCTGTTCTTATGAATTTTACCTCAATCTATCCATTGTGTACATATTCCCGGATAAGATGAAACCTTGTGTCTATGTGTTTACTCCGGTCATGATGTACAGGATTTTTGATTAATGAAATGGTGGACTTATTGTCCACTCTTAGCATCGGCTTGCTCACATCTGAATCCAAAATTTCAGCCAGCAACCGAGCTAACCAAACAACTGACAGAGCAAAGATGGCAGCGACAATATATTGACTTCACAACTTGATAATGCCACAACTTTACGCTTTGTAGATCGCCAACTTATTGGACTTTCTCCAAGAAAGAATATCACTCGAAGTGCTCTTCCTGCTGTCCAAGTCTCGGCTAGGTCACTATCATCAAGCCCAACAAATCTGCTTTCATATTTTTCTTCCTTGGATAGAAGAGACCCCAATCACTTGTGCCGACTATATATCTCAAAATTTGTTTTACAATTTGCAAGGTGCTCTTCATGAGGTTCTTCCATGAATCGCTTACATACCCAACAGAGAAAGCCAAATCAGATGGGTATTCACCAAATATCTCAAACTCCCAACCAAGCTTCAGACAAGTGGCATCCACACATGGATTCTTGCTCTCCTTGCTTAGCTTCAACTTGGGTGTGATAGGCACTTGGCGTGAATTGCAATCCATCAAACCAGCTTTCTCAAGGATCTTTCTTGCATAGCTCCCTTGAGACAAAGTAGTGCCCTCTGCATCTTGCTTCACTCCAATGCCCAGATAATAAGTGAGTAACCCAAGATCACTCATCTTGAATATCTCAGCCATTTGAACCTTGAACTTCTTGATGCTGCTACTGGTAGTCCCTGTGATTACCAAATCATCTACATAGACACCTACCACAAGCCTCTCAGTTCCATTACCTCGGCAATAGATAGCATGATCAGACAGGCTTCTCTTAAAACCAAGATCACCCAGTTTTACATCTAATTTCTGATTCCAGGCACGAGGGGCTTGATGCAAACCATAAAGGGCTTTATGAAGTTTGAGTACCTTATGTTCATGGCCGGGTTGAGCAAAACCCGGTGCCTGCTCCACAAATACCTCCTCCTGAAGGTCGCCATTCAAGAACGCCGTCTTGACGTCCATGTGGTGGACTTCCCACCCTTCATGTGCTGCCAGCGCCAATAGCAGCCGCACCGCCTCCATGCGAGCTACTGGGGCAAACACCTCGTCGTAATCGACGCCTTGGCGCTGCGCGTACCCCTTGGCGACGAGCCGAGCCTTGTGTCTCACCACTGCGCCGTGCTCGTCTTTTTTTACTTTGTACACCCATTTGAGCCCAATGGCACGCTACCGTGGGAGCTCGGTGAGTGTCCAAGTGCGGTTCTCTCTATTGCTGCAGCTCCTCCTCCATTGCCCGACGCCGGCTTGGGTCCTCTCGCCGAGCAAGGATGTCGGCTCTTCCGCACTTATCGCAAGAGTCGACCATCTCCCGAATCACGACCGCATAACCAGTGGAGTAGCAGGGCCGATGACGTTCTCCAAAGCCCGAAAACGCAGTGGCGCCTCGTCGTCGTGGTCGGCGTCCAGCTGGTCCCCCAGTTCCGCTGGTGGTGATGCGAACTGGACCCCTGGAGTCGCAACCCCTGCCGTCGAAGGTGTGGTCGGGGGCGACGCAGGGATTGCTGCCGGTGTGGTCGCCGGTGATACTCGGGAGGCTGGAGGTGTGTCCAGTGACTCACCGTGCTCCTCCACGACCCGGCATCGCACGGAGAAGTTGTCTTCGTTGCTTGTATCAATACCATGCTCCCGCCGCTTGACCAATCCCATTGTCCGGCTTCATCAAAGATCACATCTCGCGTTATATGAACGCTGTTTTGCGATGGGATCGTATGCACGTAAGCCTTGGAGCCCGTTCATAACCGACGAAGATCATCTTCCGCCCCCTATCATCCAGCTTCTTTAGGTGAGGGGCGATTCTTGGCGAGACGAGGCACGAATGTCCGCAGTGATGAGCAATGGCTTTTTCCGCACCACGCCTCAAATGGTGTTCGCCATCCACGCTCTTCGTCGGTGTCCGATTCAGCGATACACAGGTGCTCACCGCCTCACCCCGTAACCACCCGGTAGCCTCTTCGCCTTGAGCAAGCCGCGGCGGTTCCAACCACCGAGCCGTTCGGCGCTCGACAACTCCATTACATTGTGGGGAATATGGAGCCGTCGGTTGTCGTTGAACACCCTCGGATCGCAATACTCCATGAACTCCTTAGCGGTGAACTCCCCGGCTCGATCCGTGCGAAGCGCCCTCACTTGCAACCCGACTCGGCCTCCGCATGTGCTTGGAAGCCCTTTATGGCTGCCGCTGCACGATCTTTGGACGGCAACAAGTTCACCCACATGTAGCGGCTTCGGTCATCGACTAGGAGCAGGAAGTAGACATTCCCGCTTGGTGTCGCCGGCGCCACTGGTCCACAGAGATCACCATGAACCAGCTCAAGCACGCGCGCACGCCATACTTGTGGATCGGTTCGGGAAGGAGGTTCTCTTCGTTTTCCGCGAGGCACGCCTCACGAGCCGGGTCCACCGCTCGATCGCGAGTAGGCCACGGACCATCTCCTCCGCGCCCGGCTGCGAAGGCCGCCATGTTGATGTGGCCGAGCCTAGCGTGCCACCGCCATGCGCTTTCTTCGCCGCGTGCAGCCAGGCATACCGGCTGCGCAAGGGAGACCTCGAGCACATACAGCCGGTTTGTCGCGCGGGTGATCTTGGCCAGCAGAAGCCCTCCTGGCTCACGGATCCGCATCACCCCGGAGTTGATGTTGATTTCGTACCCGACCTCGTCGAGCTGGCCAACACTCACTATGTTTGCCGTGAGCTGAGGAATGAAGTAGACGCCGGTGAAAGAGCGGTGGTCGCCGTTCTTGAGTTTGAACAGGACCGTCCCACAGCCCTCGATCCGCGCCACTCCGCCGTCGCCGAAACTCACCGTCCCGCACACCGCCGTGTCCAGATCCGCGAACGCCGCCCGGGACCCCGACATGTGATTCGTGGCCCCGGTGTCGAGGATCCAAGCCTTGGCGCTATGGGCCTCCTCCGCACCGAGGTGGACGAAGACCTTCTCTTCCCGCAGCTGCAGAGGCGCGCCAGATCTCGCCCCATCCTCTGGTCTGGTAACGGCGGACGCCCGTGCCTGATCCGGTGATGAAACGCCGGCACACGCGCTCGGGACCTCCGAGCTTGATTTTGGCGGGCGCGAGCACTCAGGGGATGACGCCAGCGGCAGCGGCGGCGTGGTGGAACCGGGCTGCGGAGGAATCGAGATGAGGTGAACGAGTGGTGTTGACTGAATGAGCATCAATGCTTCCTCCTCTTTATGTATAACGTGCGCCTGCTCCCTTTTGGGCTTGGAGCGGCAGTCGCGAGCCCAGTGGCCCATTTTGCCACATTTCCGGCACTGATCTTTGCCATGCTTGCCGGAGTTGGTCGTCGGCCAAGATGATCCCGACGATCCAGCGTCATTTCCACGCCCTTGGCCACGTCCGCGCCTGTTCCCGCGACGCGCAGAGCTCCCGTTCGCGCCACCGCTGTTCTGGTTCTCCGCCTCCCTTCGCCTCCGTCGTTCGTCCCACTCTTCCTCCGTCAGATACAACTTGCCATCGTGTTGAATCGTCGGAGGCGGCTCGAACGAATCCTCGGCGCCTTCAGTCGCCCTGTCAAGTCGGCGACGGTGAGCGTGGAGGTGTCGAGGAGAGTCCGAATAGCCAGTGCGATCTGCTGGTATTGCGACGGCACGCTTCGGAGCATCTTCTCCACTACCTTGGTCTCCTCCACGACCTCGCCGAGAGTCGCTAGAGTGGCCACCATGCCACTCAGGCGAAGTGCGTAATCCTCCACAGTTCCGCCGTCCTTGTAAGTCGCCAGGTCGAACTCCGTAGCGATTCTTGTCAGGCGGTGTTCTTCTTCACGCGGTTCGTCGCCGATGCGCATGGTGGCGATGGCGTCCCATGCTTCCTTAGACGTTTCTTTGTCGGCGATTGCAGTCGCCAATTCCGGCCGGACGGCGCTGCATAGTACATCGAGTGCCATCATGTCCTCCTGGGAATCAATGTCTCCCTTGTCGATGGCTCTCCAGAGTCCCGGGCTTTGAGCTTCACCTTCATGAGACGCGCCCAATTGGAGTAGTTGGTCTTGGTGAGTACGGGATAGCTAGTCCCGCCGGCCACCTCACGGACTACCCGCTGGATCACGGCGCCGTCCTTGGTCCCGCTCGTCCCGTCGCGCTTTCTCACCGATCATCGGTGGTGGCGATATCGCTCCGCTCATCGCGCCGATTCGCCACGCGTTCACGATTCCAACGGCGGTATTACGCCGCGATCGTGGCCCCGCCCGTAACGGCTCGATACCACTTGTCGGAAATCACCGAGTAACGACGTCTTTCTTGCGTCGGCGGTGATCGAACTGCACTCACACACAAAACTCAAACAACGAGTAAAGGAGCTCGAGAGACGAGGAACAGATTAGTGCATCTGGCAAGAGTGCCTTCTCTCATAACTTTATTAGCTTAAATAGAAAATTAGCATAATGCAATGACCCCGCATGCATGCTACCAGTGGGATCCTAAATTCCGTGCAAATGACTCGCTCATAAGAAGCAGATCCATGTAACAACTAGTCATCTACCAAACGAAATCGGTGAGCCAAGAAAAAGAAACACAAGAATTATTCAACAATCGCCACTTGTTGAGCATCCAAAGCTCCATCGGCAATCAAGGTGGTTGGTTGGAATCAATTGAGGCGGAGTCGGATGGGTTGAAAGAACATCTCTTGATCAAGACCATTGATAGAGAGCGAAGATGAAGCTAAGGAAGGTGCTTGCTCATAAATTTCTAGGGTACTTTGGGAGGCTTGAGGCAAGACACTGGTCTACATTGCCCACCGCCCTAAGAGCCCAACCGGGTTGAGAGCGACCATAGCCCACCAGTCTTCCTCGAGTGGAAATTGATCTCCCAGTCTTTGTAATGACTAGACATTCCAATTCTCTCGCCTTTTGAGGGGGTGGCCTTGCTGGTTGGCATTTAGATTGAGATTCCCCATTGGTCCTTGATGATCTTCATCTTCATTGTTGGGTTTTCCAAGCTCGGCTCCGGAGAGGTGGTTCCAATTCGAGGAGGAGGGGGTGTGGGTCTCCCCATCCTCCGAGGGATCGCGTCTTCGTCAGGGGTCCGGCACCAAAGATGGATGGGAGATGATTTCACATGGAATCGCCCAAGATTCACTAAGGAAACCTCACTGCATCAAGAACTGGATGCTTTTCGACATAAGGTCTAAATCAATCACTCGACTTTTATGATAACCGGGAGAGATTAGTCGATCTTTTCCCAAACAAGCAATCTTCCAAAACTTTTATGGCGTCTGGATGTAGGCCATGCTCCGTAACTCTAAGGGAATCCATTCAATATAAGCCAAAGATTCTCTATTGAAGTTTAAACATTTCCAGTTGAGACCCTCGTTGTGCTTTTGGAAAGAAATTTGGATATCCTCAAATTGGTGAGGGCTAGCATGGATCATCGCTTCTCTAGTGTGGGCACGGTTAAATTGGACGTAAGCCGCCCCAAAGGGGCAAGGTTGAATGCCTCGGATACGAAGTCTCTGGACATCAACTAGGAATTCTGAGAGAATCGCTTTCATATTGTAGGACCGTAAAGGCGACTAGAGAGGGGTGAATAGGCGCTTTCTCGATTTTTCGCTTTAATCAAATTCAACACGCACTTTTCTCCTTTAGCTATGAAAGCTAAGAAGATCAGTAAACGCACAGAGAAAGCCTTGTGCTGAATTCAATTACCCCCTTAACCACAATACACAAATATGGAGAAATGATCTCACTGAGCGGTCGGACCGGTGTGCTGCTAGCGGTCTAACTGCCTGGTGGTCGGACCGGCCTCAATTGGCGGTCTGAATGTCGGGCGGTCGGACTGGCGGTGTAAAATCGGTCAAACCGATTTAGTCCAGAGGCAACACATAATGCCCAAATTCAAAACGAAAATTGGTCCAACTTTTGATTCAACCAATGAAACTTGACCAAATTTGGAGCACACCTCCCTAAGGATATCTAAGACCTATTTCTAGCGACGATCGTCCAGATCCACTTCGAAGAAACGATCTCTTAAAGTTTTACCAAAGAAGTGTTCCAAAACCTAGAAATATGAAAATCTTGATCCAAGACTTGCTTGTGGGGGATTGATGATCTAGATGATTCTAGGAGTATTCCCACACATCAAAGCAAGATAAAATCGGTCAAGAGACCAAGCATAAACACTTGGATCAAGGAAGCACCAAAATCATCAAAAGAGAGAAGAACGCAAAAGAGACTTCACCCTTAAGCAAACATCAATAGATTGATTGATTCAATATGTTGCTTACAAAGCCACTCCCTCAAGGAGGACAAGAGCTCAATCCAAGAGCACACTCAAATTTCCTCTCCTCTCCTCTCCTAACCCTAACCCTATAAATGGTTTTTGCAAATGAGGGATTAAGTGCTTCAAAGGTTTTCCATCTCCCCCCTTTCTATTTATAGGAGAGGCTAGGGTTTCTCTAATGGGCTCCCATTAAGGTCCAACACAAATGGGACCCACACACTCACAAATCTGTTGAAGCAATCGCCTGCTTCACCACGTGTAAGTTGATCAGCGGATCTCATCATGTCGGCAAGTCTCTCCCATCCGAATCCCATCGGAACCTCCAAGGCACTTGCACTGACTCCCGCGCCGCTTGATCCAACCAGCTGCAACGAACTGCCTGTTCGATCCATCTTGTCCATTCTGTACCATGCTTGAGTCACACGACCTCACCCGGCATCCATGATCGTTCTGGACCTCAGCTCTCCAAGCGTAGTCCCGATCCACCTCACCGTTGATGTCGTTGACCTGCAAGCCACCTACACAGCAATAGACAAAGAAATCGTCTCTGGGAATAAGTTCTTCACAACTTGACCCACATTAGCTCAACAATGCAATATGCAACAATAAAGCATTGAAATTCATACAATAGTTATAATCAAAACACAACAATGTCAAAATGGTCGAAGTCCAAGTGGAAGCCGGTCTGACCGCCCTTCCAAGCCGGTCGGACCGATTCCACAACGGCGGTCTGACCGCCCCAAAAGACTTAGCCAAATTTCAACTTGAAAATCCGCAACCCTTCTGGAATTTTCAAATGAATAGAACTTTTGACTGGAAGCTCCAAAAATTATATGACCACATCCAGGAGACTCCCCTCTCATGCCTACACAACCTATTTTTGGCCTAGCCCCAAACTCCATCACCACAAGTGGCCGGTTGGACCGGCAAGCACTGCCGGTCGGACTGCCACACTGCCGGTCTGAGCGACGACATAGCCGGTCGGACCGCCAACGACCTGACAGCATAGAAGTTTGCCGAAAATGCGAGATTTGACAAACCAACAACGTCATTGCCAATTGACTCATCACTCTAAGATCATGCATATATCCCCACGATATCCATAATCTCCCCCTTGATGAACACATTGGCAATTTCCCAGAAGATGAAGTTAAGTGGTTTGAAAAGTAAAAACTCGCAGTTTCCGCACAAATGCACAACTTGGTCCATAAGCAAAAGAAAACTTAGGAAACGACCAAGCTGGCTTCAGAATAGCATAGGCAATCGAGATAAGGCAAAGAGAGCACAAAAAATTTTAATTTCCAGAAAGTAGCCAAAAATCTCACTTCGGTCCATATGAAAGAACAAATGTTCTATTTGACCTTTGATCATTATGAGTCTTCTAGATTTGCAAACATAATCAGAAAAGGCAATAAAACCAAGAGAATCCACTCACAATGATAACCAATTTTCAGAAAATACAATTTCCCTTTAAGACTCCAAAAAGGTCTAAAAACCACATTTTCTCTAATCTTTCTCCCCCTTTGACAATGAATTCGTCAAGATGCAAGGAAAAAAGTTAGAGCATGAAGGAATGGCTAATTTTTTATATTTGAACTTTTAGCAAAAGGAGCCATGAAGATTATCCAAGAAGACAGTACAAGTATAACACCAAACCATATAAAGAGAAGAAGCTATATTCAATCATGGCAAATCATGTACTGCAAAGCTAAGACCAACATAGCAATAATTTGAGATTAAATGAATTGATACCATGATAAGTTGCTCAATATCATAGTTTCACCAAGGTATCCAAAAATGAGTCAAGCCATGTCTATAAGTAAATAAAGACCAGAAACCATAAACTGAGACATTTTGAGCATTAGGAGTTCAAAGATGAAGCAATTTAATCAAGCACTTAGCATTTTGAGTATTTTACTGAAAATGAAGTGTATATATTTTTATAGCAATGTGCTAGATCTCAAGTCTTGCCGCGACCATCTCAAGCAAGAAGCTTAAAAAATGGTCTAGATCATCCAAAATTCCCCCTGAGTTCATGCCTAGTGCAATGGCAAGCAGTCTCATGAGAAAGAATTGGTGAGATCAGTTTTTTCGCACATAAAAACTCATTTTTCATTTGCTTGGCTTGAGAATTAACAAAGCTCATTTTGCAGCTCAAACTCAGTTCAAGACTCAATTTAACCTTTATGACATGGCATGAATCATGAGAGGATCACTAAAGCAAAGCTAGTCACAAGATCCAACAAAACATGATTTGATTCAATTTTGCTCACAGATATAAAGCTAGCAAGGCAAAAGCTAAGCTAAACAAGAAAAACTAAAAAAGAAGTCCAGCAGACTATCACAGGACATGACAAGGTATAAAGTATGAAAATATGTCATACAAGGATAATAAACAAAGCTCCACAAGATTATAATACAATGCAAGAAATTCAAATTAAAAATGCATTATGATACAATGAATGCAAAAAAAGCAAACCTCCCTCTCAAAACAGCCCAAGAGGACTAATAACACATAATTCTCCCCGCAAAGTAGCAAAACGAGAAGAGTCAAGTGCTTTAGTGAGAGACCATGTGAGAGGTCCTCCACTCTGAGTGATGAGTATTTGACAAGTGTGTTGATTAGATTGAGAGTTGAGGTTTTGGTTTGGGACATGCTCGGTCGAGACAGAAATCGGAACTACGTTGTGTATGGAGCGGAAGTTAGATAAATCGAACTAGCGGCGTTGGAAAAAGGATCTTCCGATTTTCCTGGGTTTTGAGTTCGGCTGAATGAAATCGGAACTTCCGCACAAGGGGTAGCGGAGTGTCCGATAATACTGACATTGAGTGTTCTCTGAGATATTAAATCGGAATTAAATATCCGAAAGTCGGTTGTTAGGATATCGGAAGTACCGCAGATGTTGAGCGCGGAACTTCCGATATTCCCGAAATCGCGGATGTTGAAATCGGAACTTCATTTGTGGTAATTGCGGAACTTCCGATTGTGTCCAGAACTGTGCAGAGAAGATTATTTTGTGATTTTGATCTTGTATGAGTTTGAGTCTTATACAAATGTTGATGCTATGTTATTGTGCAATGCTATGTGATGTGTTTTTGTTTGTGTTGACTGCAGGGCATCAAGATGGAGTCGTGGCGAGACACGTGGACCGGACTAGGCGCAGGAGGCGTTGAGGTCGAGCGGTCGGGATGTGTCGAAGGCGGCGTGAATCTTGAAGCGGTTGCGTAGTCGAGCACAACAAGGTGTCTTGGAGGCTTCGGAAGGTGCGCAAGGGGCGAAGGGTCTTTTCGCAAAGCGGCAAAAGTGGAGGCGGTTCCGTTCGGGTAAAGCGGGCTTAATGGGTTGGAGGCCCATTAGCAAAGGCTATAAATAGGGGAGAACCCTGGAGTTAGGGTTAGACTTTTTGATAGAAAATTAGGGTTAGCTCTAGAAAAGGATTTGGTTTGCTTTTTGAGAGCTTGTTGAGAGGAGAGTATGAATGAAACCTATTGTAATCTTTCCTCTCTGCGTTACCTCTGTAATCCATGTTTCAATCCAATGAAATCGAGGTTTGATTATCCGATTTTGCAACTCTCTCTCTCTCTGCTCATATTGAATATCTAGGGTTTTGGCATATCTTTTGATTCGTTTTATGAGATAACATGAAACTTCATATTTAGAATCGTTTTGGTATTGCTATTACTTCCTCAAAGTTTCATGCTCTAAGAATCGAGAATCTCGCTTATCATTGGTTTTGGTCTTTCTTGCCCTTCTTCAAGAAATCCGTTTTTGGTTCGATTATTGAATCTTTGGTTGCGATTCTTCTACATAAGGTCAAGATGGTGTTTAGGATGATGTCTTTAAAACTTGACCCGAGAAGAGCATTCAAGATTAAGTAGTTTGGATTTTGGGCAAAACCCGAGCGTTACATTCTTTAGTCGGGATAATCGAACTTCCGATTTTATGCGTGAAGTATCATAAGCGGAACTTCGCGCTATACACCGCGGAACTACATAGCGGAACTTCCGCACTCTCTTGGAACTTCCGATTTCGGAAGAACGACAAACTTGTTTTTGTTATTTGATCTTGCTTCATTTACTTTCTTTAGATCTTCAGAGATCTTTGTAGGCTGGTTTTAAATACATTGAAGGGGAGTATTAATTTTAGGCACCATTCACCCCCCCTCTATTGCCATTTCGGTCCTTCAATTGGTATCGAGCGGTTAGCTCTTCTTGATAGATCTTAACCGGCCGGTTGAGCCATGGCAACGGACAAGTATTCCACCAAGCCTCCGCTTTTGATGGTCCGGATTACCCTTCCGAAGAGCCGAATGGAAACTTACATCCGTGCTCGTGGGTATGCCATCCGGAGAAAGGTGAAGGTTAGATTTCTTTGTTCGCCGATGAGAACTTCAATGCCGGAAACATGGCGATGTTGAGGCAAATGCTAAGGCAAGGAACATAATCATTCGAGGTTTAAGCGTATGAGTTTGATCGTATTTCTCATTTGATTTACGCTTATGACATCCGGGTGACTCTCGATGCATACCATGAGGGCACCACTCCGATTAAGACGGTTCGACAAGACCAGTTCAAGCGTGAATACGAAGAAATTTGAAATGCTTCTTTGGTGAATCTTTAGACGAGTGCTTTTGGCGCTTTCACAAGATTTTGAGCAACCTCCGAGCGGTCGGTCTTACATACCCCGACTCGGATAACGATTCGATGATGCTTTACGCACTTGATCTTCGTGTTTGGGAGATGAAAGTGACTACCATCAAAGATAGCACGAACCTCTCGACGACTCTTGATGCGCTTTACTCGCGTCTCAAGACTCACGAGATTGACATTGTCTCTCGAAGGTCGAAGTCACATCGATGGCTTTAGTCATCGATCCCACTTCGGATCTTCTTTCGAGTCGATCGTGGGTTCTCCTAGCTGCTCTCGTGACATAGCGATGATCGTTAGAGCGACTTGAGGATGAATACTAGCCCTCCTAGCTCGGAAGTTTTCCCATGCTTACAAGAGGAGGAGGGATGGTAAAATAGGAGGTCTGTGATTTGTTTCGAGTGTGGTGGCCCCAACCACATCCGAGCAAACTGTCCCAAGCTTGGGAAGGGCAAAGGTGATTATGGCGGCCCGAGCAAGAACGACTACATCGACAAGAGCCGCAACACGAAGCCTTCAGCACCTGACCAAGGCAAGAAGAAGTTCCGCAACTTTGGGAAGGCTAAGAAGCTGTTCCATCGCGTCCTCACCGCCCTCGACGAACTGGACACCAGCGAGGTGGAGGGGTGGAGTGACGATGATGGGAAGGACGATCATGATCCCAAGGACGACGGCAACTTCTCCGGCATGTGCTTCATGGCCCTCGGGGGCGAACTGAGCGACAGCGAGCTGTACTCCGACTCCGATGAGGTTAGTCCCACTTATGACCAGCTTAATGATGCTTTTCTTAAGCTAGGTAGATTCCATGCTAAGTCTAGGGCTAAGTGTGCTGGGTTGGAGAAGGAAGTAGCTAGACTATCACGGGAGCTTTCTTTACTTACATCTGCTCCCTCCGTGATGAATGTGACACATCTTGTGCTTTGATTGATGATATGGAAAACTAAGGACCTTACATGATAGTGTGTCCTCTGAACTTGACATGATTAAGGTAGAGAACATTAGCCTTCTTGCTGAATTAGAGATGAGTAGGGTAGCACCTCCTTCATCCACTACTGTTGAGGCTACTGCTTGCACCTCATGTGAGGTTAAGGACAATTCATTTAGAGGTCTTTATACCATGTTGCTTGATCTGCCTGAAACTTGTGAAAATTGTAATAAACTCAAGATGAACCTAAAACGGGCAGATCACAAAATTGCTGAATTTCAAGCTGCGTTACTAGAGCCTATTGTTTCTTGTTTAAACTGTCCTAAGTTAACTGCTGAATTAGAATATGTATCTAAGCAGTTTCAAGAAATGATTGATCACAGTAACAAATTAGCTCAGTATGCTTCTAAGGACCTTGTTAGCTCACCTTGCAATCATTGTAATAAACTAAAATGTGATTTGGTTGCATTGGATGAAAAATGTGTGAAGCTAACTAAGGACCTTCTAGAGACACAATCATCTGCTTGTATTGTGTGTGCTGGGAAGAAGCCTAAAGGTTTGGTAGAGACGCCTAGTAACGTGAACCAATCTGCTAGCAGTAGGACTGTCCCCTCAAAGTCGGCTGTGCGTGCACAAGCTAATCTTTCCTCTGTTGTTGGTTCTTCTTCTGCTCCCTTACCTTTCTTGTCCCTTCTTCCCTCGCTCTTCTTGCACTCTCTCTTTCGGGAGTGTCGGATCTTATGAACACTCTTGAGAGGTTTGTAGGAGGCAAGAAGAAGCTCAATCTCATTCTAGACAAATCTAAAATTTGCAGATTTAATCAAGGTCTAGGATATGATATCCAGGAGGATATGAGGAAGCATCCACCGTCGTGCTCAAAACCATAGCACGGTGTGATCAAAACTAAGCCGGGGACTCGAGAAAGTCAATTTGAAGTCGTGGGTTTTGTTCAAAGGATTTCGACGACAAGGTGATTCCACTGCGGCTTGCCCCTCGTAAGGCGAAGTATTATTGCACCTTCGTCGTAAAGATGGACATTTAGTTGATCATTGCTTCAGCGCGCCAAGATCGCGTAGAGACCGTGTTGAGTCTCTTAGGCACATTCGTGGTCACCCTAGATCTTGAGTGCACCTAAGACCAACACGAGGTCTAGGTTTGTTCCATCGATGATTTTGGGCAAGATCGAGGACTTGGTTTTTCCGAAGTTTTCGATTTTCGTCCTCATGCTACCTTTGGTCGTAATCTCCGCCGTCCCGAGGGTAGATCTCGTTTTCCTTTCGAGATAGCTACATGGCGAGATCAAGATGTTATCGCACTTCGACTCGCTCTTCCATAGCAATCGGATCCAAAGAACAGTCGAGATCTTTGACTTATTGAGTGACGAGAGCGAGGGTAGATAGAGGTCGGTCTTGCTTGACTACTTCATCTGTCGCCGTGTTACTCAAGATTGGGTGCCAAAATCATCGTTGATTCACCCCGATCTTGAGACTTTACTCTGCTTGACTCGTGGTCACATTTGGGAAGGGAAAGGTGCGGATTGTAGACTCGGTGTTCACGTCATATGATTTGGTGAGTCTCGTTGGTTTTCTTCCCTAGCCCGCGCTCGGTGATGAGACGATCACCTTTGGAGATGCTTCATTTGGGCGCGTCATCGCTAAAGGTCTTGTGAGCATTAATGATTCTTTTATTTTAAAAGATGTTGCCTTAGTAAGTAAGCCGCAGATAATCGCTTTCGGTCTCTCACCATCGATGATGGTTTCGAGGTGAGCTTTAAGAAAACAATTGCAAAATTCTTGATTCTTCTGTAGTCTAGTTTATGGATTTCTCGATATGGGAGGATCTTTCGTGCTGATTTTTCGGATCTTCCGTGATCCTCTCCGATGTTTAATTGCTTCAATCCCGTGATTTGACTTTCTCGCATAGGAGACTTGGTCATATAGGATTTGATCATCGACCGAGTTAGCGCCACGATCTCATTCGTGGTTTGTCAAACTCAAAATGGTCAAGGATCTTGTTTGTGCTCCTTGTCAAGACGGCAAAATGGTTGCCGCTTCACATCCTCGATTCTGATGACTATGATCGATGCACTGTGTCAATCGCTCCATATGGACCTGATGGGACCGGCTAGAGTGCGATCGATGGGAGGAAGTGGTACGTACTTGTCGTGGTCGATGACTTCTCGAGGTATTCTTGGGTGTTTTTCTTAGCCTCAAGGATGAGACGTTTACTCTTTTCGTGGTCTTTTAGTAGGTTTCTGTTGAGCTCCCTGTGCATTACGAGCAATTCGCAGACCGATAATGGCACCGAGTTCAAGAATTCCTACTTTGAGAGTTTTTGTGGTGAGGCAGTGTAGAGCACCGTTCTCGTCTCCATACGCCCCCAACAAAATGGCGTTGTGGAGAGGAAGAACCGTACCTTGGTCGAGATGGCCAGACGATGCTTGATGAGTACTCTACACCTAGGAAGTTTTAATGAGGCAATTGCTACCGCTTGTCATGTTTCTAACAGAGTTTTTCTTGGGCACTCTTGCATCGCACTTCTTATGAGTTGAGATATGGGCGAAACCCAGTCTCGCATTTTCGTGTGTTTGGTTGCAAGTGTTTTATTCTCAAGTGCGGGAACCTAGATAAGTTCGAGTCACGATCTTGTGATGGGATCTTTACGGGTTACTCGACTTCTTCTCGTGCCTATAGAGTGCAGGCTGCGAGTCTAGTAAATTGTTAGAAACTCGTGAGGTGACCTTCGATGAGGCCACCCAGGACTAGGCACGATATCTCGTGTTCCTTAGAGCGATCGAGTCCATCTTTGTGGACGATGAGGAGGATGGAGATGAGGGTTGTTTACCGATCCAGTTCCTTCTCCTCCTCTTGAGGTGCCTTCTTCCACCGCACCTCGAGGAGATCACCCTTACCTTACGCTTCTTCGAAGCTAGTGGCTCTGCTCCTATCTCATCCGATCATGAGGTAGAGGCCACTTCTTCATCTCACCTGGACCTCTAAGACACATTCAAAAGGACCATCCTTGAGAGCAGATCATTGGAGACATCTTGAGCGTGTCACACGCTCCAAAGTCGGCTTATCTCTTTTGTCTCCATTCTCGCATTCGTCGCCTCATTTGAGCCTAAAGACGTTTGTCATGCTCTTTCTTTTGAGTCATGGACTAACGCCATGCACGAGGAATTGGAAAACTTTGAAAGGAACAAGGTCTGGTCCCTTGTTGAGCCCCTCAAGGTCACAATATCATTGGGACCAAATGGGTGTTCAAGAACAAGCAAAGTGAAGATGGGTTAGTCATTCAAACAAGGCTAGGTGGTAGCTCAGGGTACTCTCAAGTTGAGGGTCTAGATTTCAAGAGACTTTTGCCTGTAGCTAGACTTGAAGCCATTAGAATCTCGCTTGCCTTTGCGCCTTCTAAGGGTTTCAAGCTTTACAGATGGATGTCAAGAGTGCCTTCCTCAATGGCCTTATTGAGGAAGAAGTCTATGTGAGATGACCTCTGGTTTCGAGAACCCCAAATACCCTAACCATGTCTACTGTGCTTTCCAAAGCTTTGTATGGACTCAAGCAGGCTCCTGAGCTTGGTATGAAAGGCTTAAGTCCTATCTCACGAGCCATGGTTTTGAGATGGGTAAAATTGACAAGACCTTGTTCATCCGCCGCCTTGGCACCGATCTTCGCTCGTCCAGATCTATGTGGATGACATTATCTTTGGCGGCCTCGCGTGCTCTCGCTTCCCGCTTTAACGATGTCATGAGCTCTGAGTTTGAAATGAGCATGATGGGCGAGTTGAGCTTCTTCCTTGGCTTCCAAATCAAACAGACTCGGGAGGGCACCTTTCTTCATCAAGGCAAATACACTCGAGACCTCCAAGCGTTTCGACATGAATGATGGAAAGCCGAGATCAACTCCAATGGCATCTACTTGCCTGGATCCGGATGAAGACGGCGAACTGTTGACCAAAAGGATTTCAGAGCATGATTGGCTCTCTCTTGTACCTCATGCCTCGAGACCGTACATACACTTTTACGTGTGTCTTTGTGCTCGGTTTGAGCTTCTCCTCGCGATCTCACCGTCGGCGGTGAAGCGCATCTTCGTACCTTCGAGCTACCATTGACTATGGCATCCGATACTCTTCCTCTTCTTGTCTATCTCTTAGAGCTTTCTCCGATGCGACTTTCTTTGGTCAGAGGATAGATAGGAAGAGCACTTCCGCACTTGCCAATTCATTGGCACTTCTCTCTCTCCGGTCGCCGAGGAAGCAATCCGGTGTTGCGCAGCCCACCGCAGAGGCCGAGCACGCTGTCGCAGCCGATTGTTGTAGCCAAGTGCTTTGATGGTCTCGACCTGCAGGATTTGGGCTATCTATCGATTGCGCTCCACTCTTTTGTGATAACACGTCTGCGATTTGCATTGCCAAGAACCCGATGCAACATTCTCGGACCAAGCATATTGATATCGATATCACTTTCTTAGAGACCATGTAGAGAAGGGTGACATTGTGCTCCGTTTGTGGAGAGTGAGCACCAGTTATCGATATCTTCACTAAGCCTCCGGGCGACTCTCGGTTTTCCACTCTGCTGGGAGAGCTTGGGGTGGTTTGTCCTTACGGACTGCTGTGAGGGGGAGCGTTGTGCTACTACTGTATTATATTATATTATATTATACGCTTACTCCTTTCTGGTTTCATTTCTTTTAATATTTGGGTGAAGTCCTTCCAAAGATAGGTTAGAGTGTTTCTCTTGCCACATTGCTTTGATTGCTACTTCTTGTCTTGTGCTTCTAGGATGTCGCTTATTAGTTGTCTCTTCCTCTCTAAGTAGAGCTTACTCACTTCTTATAGGTTCTAGCAGGGTCGGGCCACCCTTGGGTAGACAGGGATGAGTGTTTGCTCCTTAGTGTTTGTGTAGATCAGCTAATAGTCCTAGAATCATATGGGGTAGATAAGAATCTGTCTGAGCGATAGTTTTCTCTATATCTTTTCTATGCTCTAAAGGACTGCCTTTTCTGTTTTACTTATCAGATTCTCGTTTTTGTTCCTTTGGTTCAGGGGGAGTTTTTCTTGGTTATTCCATACTCTTAATTTTGTCATAACTCAATCTGAATTAAAAGATGCATCTCATTCTGAAGGGAATCTGGATTTTTGTGTATTTCATCAAGCATTGCATGATAATCAAATGGAGCCTTGTTTATTATCCCTTATGATCTGTTTTCACTATTTTACATCTTGCCATGATTTATGCTAAACTGCTAGATCTATCATGACTTTTTATGTGTAGTTTAGTCTTTGCCATGCTAAGGTATTTAAAAATGCTAAACTTGAATTAAAATCTTGTCATGATAGCTCTTGAGACTAGTCTGGTTGAAACTATCCTTTTATGATTTTCGCCATGTCAAGTAGGCTGAGTTGAGTCCTGAATCTCTTTTGAACTTTTGAGTAAGCTATGTCAGTTTGTTAAGAAACATGACTTATCTCTAATCACTGGTCTAAAAACTTCAAAAGCAAAAATGATCTCTTTTGTGCGAAAAAACTGATCTCACCAAATCTTTCTCATGAGACGGCTTGCCATTGTACTAGGCATGAACTCGTGGGGGCCTTGATGACCTAAGATCACCTCCTTAAGTCTGTTGCTTGGAGTGGTCGCATAAGGCTTGGGATCTAGCACATGGCCAAAAAAAAATGGTTGAAGCTCAGGAGGCAGTTGTGGATGGCACCTAGTCCAGAGCTTGCTTTACTGAGATAAAACCGTAAAAGTCTTCAGAAAAAGAAAAATATGCTAAAATTGCTTATCATCAAAGAGACCAAGTTCTGGATAAAATGAGTCCTTCTTCAACTGGTAGCACTCTAAACTGTTCAGTATGAGTCTTCTTGGTTCAATTTAGATTATTTGACATGGCTTGCATCATCTTTGGATATCTTTAGCTAGACCTCAAACTTGACTTATTTGACCTGCTAAAGAATTGGATCATTAATCAGATTATGGACTTTCTGTCTTAGCTCTTCGATACATCGATTGTCATGATCTTGATAGCATTCTTCTGTGTTATGGCTTGGTGTAATACTCTAATAGTCATTTTGGATAATCTACATGGCTCCTAATGCTTAAAATGAACATCATATAGTCTTTTCCTCCCTTTTCTACATATTGATGATTTTATTGCCAAAGGGGAGAATGATTGTGAGAAAAGCCTTCAAGAAAAGCCTTGAGTTTTGTGCGAAAATTGCTCTTTCATCTCATCTCAAGTCTTTTCTTTTGTCAACTTGGTCTTGAGCTTAATTGCACTTGTTTAGACCTTGGTTGACTGGAATCTCAAACTCATCTTATGCTTTTTGGTAATTGTCAATATACTCATCAAGGGGAGATTGAGAGACCATGTGAGAGGTCCTCCACTGAGTGATGAGTATTTGACAAGTGTGTTGATTAGATTGAGAGTTGAGGTTTTCGGTTTGGGTATTTCTGGCCGAGACAGGAAATCGAACTACAATGTGTATGGAGCGGAAGTTCGATAAATCGGAACTACGGCGTTGGAAAAGGATCTTCCGATTTTCCCGGTTTTGAGTTCTATTGAATGAAATCGAACTTCCGCACAAGGGGTAGCGAGTGTCCGATATATCGACATTGAGTGTTCTCGAGATATTAAATCGAATTAAATATCCGAAAGTCGGTTGTTCGGATATCGAAAGTACCGCAGTTGTTGAGCGCGGAACTTCCGATATTCCCGACATCTGGATGTTCGAAATCGAACTTCATTTGTGGTAATTGCGGATCTTCCGATTGTGTCCGTAATCGTGCGTAGAAGATTATTTTGTGATTTTGATCTTGTATGAGTTTGAGTCTTATACAAATGTTGATGATATGTTATTGTGCAATGCTATGTGATGTGTTTTTGTGCGTGTTGATCGCAGGCATCAAGATGGAGTCGTGGCGAGACACGTGGACCGGACTAGGCGCAGGAGGCGTTGAGGTCAGAACGGTCGGGATGTGTCGAAGACGGCGTGAATCTTGAAGCGGTTGCGAGTCGAGCACAACAAGGTGTACTGGAGGCTTCCAGAAGGTGCGCAAGGGGCGAAAGGGTCTTTTCGCAAAGCGGCAAAAGTGGAGGCGGTTCCGTTCGGGTAAAGCGGGCTTAATGGGTTGGAGGCCCATTAGCAAAGGCTATAAATAGGGGAGAACCCTGGAGTTAGGGTTAGACTTTTTGATAGAAAATTAGGGTTAGCTCTAGAAAAGGATTTGGTTTGCTTTTTGAGAGCTTGTTGAGAGGGAGAGTATGAACTGAAACCTATTGTAATCTTTCCTCTCTGCGTTACCTCTGTAATCCATGTTTCAATCCAATGAAATCTGAGGTTTCGATTATCTGATTTTGCAACTCTCTCTCTCTGTTCATATTGATTATCTAGGGTTTTGGCATATCTTTTGATTCGTTTTATGAGATAACATGAAACTTCATATTTAGAATCGTTTTGGTATTGCTATTACTTCCTCTAAGTTTCATGCTCTAAGAATCTGAGAATCTCGCTTATCATTGGTTTTGGTCTTTCTTGCCCCTTCTTCAAGAAATCCGTTTTTGGTTCGATTATTGAATCTTTGGTTGCGATTCTTCTACATAAGGTCAAGATGGTGTTTAGGATGATGTCTTTAAAACTTGACCTGAGAAGAGCATTCAAGATTAAGTAGTTCGGATTTTTGGGCAAAAACCCGAGCGTTCTGTTCTTTGGTCAGGATAATCGGAACTTCCGATTTTATGCAGCGGAAGTACCGCAAGCGGAACTTCCGCGCTATACACTGCGGAACTACCGCAAGCGGAACTTCCGCACTCTACTGCCCGGAACTTCCGATTTCCAGAAGAACAGCCTGAAACTCGTTTTTGTTATTTGATCTTGCTTCATTTACTTTCTTTAGATCTTCAGAGATCTTTGTAGGCTGGTTTTAAATACATTGAAGGGGAGTATTAATTTTAGGCACCATTCACCCCCTCTGTTGCCATTTCGGTCCTTCATTTAGTGAAAATATCTGCAAGCTGTTGCTCTGACTCTACAAAGTGAAGCACAACATCACCCTTCTCAGCATGGTCTCTCATAAAATGATATCGAATATCAATGTGTTTAGTCCTTGAATGTTGCACTAGGTTTTTCTCAATGTTTATGGCAGAAGTGTTGTCACAGAAAAGAGGAACACTCTCCAAGAATAACCCATAGTCCCGCAGCGTGGATAAAATCCAGAGAACCTGAGAGCAACCATCGGTCGCAGACTACAAACTCGGCCTCACCGTGGATCAGGCAAGTAAGACCGCTTTCTAGAAGACCAAGAAACAAGGGATGTGCCTAAGAAATAACAAGAGCCAGAAGTACTCTTCCTATCCACTCTACACCCCGTAAAATCAGCATCAGAAAATGCTCGAATTGAGAGAGCAGAAGAAGAAGAATACCAGAGTCCAAAGTCAAGAGTATCTTGAAGGTACCTGAATATGCGACGTATTGCTTGACGATGAGAAGCACGAGGGGAAGCCTGAAAGCGAGCGCACAAACATACGGTAAATTGTATGTCCGGCCTCGACGCTGTGTGATAGAGGAGGGAGCCAATCATGCTGCGGTACTCCTTATGGTCCACGGGCTCTCCATCCTCATCAGGGTCCAGCACGGTGGTTGTGGCAATGGGAGTAGACATTGGCCTACTACTTTCCATATTGAGACGCCGAAGAAGGTCCTTTGTATACTTACTCTGGTGGATGAAGGTGCCTTCTTTCAGTTGTTTGACTTGAAGAGTAAGGAAGAATGTCAACTCTCCCATCATGGTCATCTCGAACTCACTGCTCATAGAATCTGAAAATCTGGACACTAAAGCATGAGAAGAACCACCGAATATGATATCATCCACATAAATCTGAACCAATAAGAAATCACTGCCATGCCTGAGAGTGAACAAGGTTTTATCAACCATTCCCATTTTGAAATCATTTTCAAGCAAAAAACTCTTAAGCCTATCATACCAAGCTCGAGGAGCTTGTTTCAATCCATACAAGGCTTTGGAGAGTTTAAAAACATGGTTTTGGAACTTGAGATTTTCAAAACCAGGTGGTTGCTTGACAAAGACCTCTTCTTCTATGAAACCATTCAAGAAAGCACTTTTAACATCCATTTGAAAAAGCTTGAAACCCCTGGATGTTGCAAATGCGAGTAAAATGCGAATGGCTTCCAATCTAGCTACAGGAGCAAGGGTCTCTTCAAAATCTAAGCCTTCTACCTGGGAATAACCTTGAGCTACAAGTCCAGTCTTATTGCGAACAACCAATCCATCCTCACTTTGCTTATTTTTAAACATCCATTTTGTTTCAATAACATGAGAATCAGAAGGAGGCTCAACTAAGGTCCAGACTTTGTTTCTTTTAAAATTTTCAAGCTCTTCATGCATGGCATTGACCCAAGAGGCATCAGATAAAGCATGGGTAATATCCCGGGGTTCAAAAGAAGCGACAAAAGCAGAATAAGCATGAGAATCAGGAGAAATAAACCTGGAGCGAGTGACTCGCTCTTGAAGATCCCCAATCATCTGCTCAGGTGGATGCAGTCGCTGAATATGAAGAGGTGCTCCTGGTGCAGAAGTGACCTCTACCTCACGAGCTGTGGAGGTAGGAACAGAGCCACTCAAGTCGTCGGTGAAGATAGGAGGAGGTTGTTCAGCTGAAACTGGAGTAGTAGTAGCAGGCTCTCCAACCCTCTCAGAAGTGACTGGAGGATATATTGGACCCTCATCCTCAGAGTCATCATCGACGAAGATGCTTTCTTAAATTTCAGAACCTGTGTACCTGTAGCATCGGGTCTAGTACCAGGAATAGCCTCATCAAAAGTGACTTCGCAAGTCTCAACAATTTTGTTAGTGTCAACATTAAAAACACGCTAGCCACGAGAATGAGCAGGATATCCAAGAAAAATACCATCAGAACATCTAGACTCAAATTTATCAAGGTTGCCATCTTTAAGAATGAAGCACTTGCAACCAAAAATCTTGAAATGAGAGACTTTGGGTGAATGACCAAATCTAAGCTCATAAGAGGTCTTCCCAATCACAGATCGCAAGAAAACCCTATTGGAGATATAACAAGCAGTAGAGATTGCCTCAGCCCAAAATCTCCTAGGAGTAGAATGCTCATCTAACATGGTCCGAGCCATCTCTACAAGGGTCATGTTCTTCCTCTCTACAACACCATTCTGTTGGGGAACTCTAGGAGAAGAAAACTGATGCTCAATTCCGCTAAAAGTGCGGAAGGTAGAAAAAGAAGAATTCTTGAATTATGTCCCATTGTCACTCCTAATGGCTCTCAAAGCTCCAAGAATATCAACAGCAAGTCTAAGGACCAATTCTCTAAAGAAGCCAAACACCTCGTCCTTAGAAGCCAGAAAATAAACCCATGAATACCTAGAGAAATCATCCACAACCACAAGAACATACCATTTCCCACCTGCTGACTAAACTCTAGAAGGACCAACAGTGTCTAAATGCAGAAGTTATCCTGGTCCATCAGTCATTACCAAGGTAAGAGGTGGGTGGGAAGCAGACACCATCTTACCATGTCTACAGGGTGAGCACACAAGATCTCTAACAGCCTTCAGTCTAGGCAAACCTCTAATCAAGTCCTTGCAACTGACTCTAGACAGATGATCAAAGCATATATGCCCAAGTCTACGATGCCACAAAATAAGATCATGAGAATCAGAGGCTACAAGACATCTAGGACTGGAAGCTGAAGAAATACTGAAATTTGCACAAAATATCTTCTCAAATCTGGAGATCTCAAAAACAAGCTCACCCGAGGAATCTAGAACTCTACACTCACCACTTTTAAACCTCATTTCTAGACCCTCATCAAGCAGCTGAGAAACAAATAGAAGATTATACCTCAGCTTACTTACCAAAGCAACGTCTTTAAGTATGAACTTGTTCTTGACGCGCACAGTGCCCTTTGCAGTCACGGTCCCGGTAGAAGCATCCCCAAAAGTAATCAATTCGTTGCCGGATGCACGTGTTAAGGAGGAGAACCATCTAGAATCTCCGATCATATGTCGAGAACACCCGGAGTCAACAAACCATATGTCCTCCTTCCTTGCACGACGGACCTAAAAAGCACAAGCAGAAAACATATGTGCCTCAGAAAGATCTAGGAATCTAGTACTGAGAAGCACGATGCCTGGGTGCAACAGCAGAAATAGCAGAAAAATGATCGGGAACAAAATCATGAGAATGCACACGAGAACCACCTAGACCTCTCTGAAACGATCTACCAAAAGATCGATACTCCCTCTGTCTAGGTGCTACCCGTGGTCTCTCCTCACGATATTCTAAACCAAAATGCTGCCTTGACCCACCAAAAGAGTCAACAAGGTTCTCTACAAACCTAGGCCTATAAGTAGTACGATAAACAGGCTGCTTGGCTCTAGAGACTACAGTAGGAGAAGGGACTCCTCAAATGGACCTCAAAGCGCTCATCCTCTCTTTTCTCTCAATTTTTGCTCTCCGGAAGCAGAACTCAACAGTGTGGCCTTCTTTCTTGCAGAAGGTGCAATGGTACTTGACCTTTTGAGGGGATTAGGAGATTCTAACTCAAACAGACCACTTTTTACAACTCTAGCAATCTTAGTTGGGTGATTCTTGGAATGCTCTAGGGGATTAAAACATAGGCCACTATTCTTCACACTCACCTTGGATTGGTCAAGAATCATGTTGAGTTTCTTTTTTCCACTAGAAAACTTTTCAAGAGTCACTTTGAGGTAATCATTCTCTTTAGCTAAAACCTCACATCTAGTGCACTTTCTAGACTTGATTGCCTCATCATGTTTACTCTTAAGAAGAGCCACTTCCACTTTAAAGGCCTCACAAGATACACAATAGGAATCCTTAATCCTATTCAACTGCTCCTTAAAATTAACTCTAAAAGCCTCTTGAATCTTACCAATAATTATTTCAACTTCAGCATTCAAAACACAAGAGGTAGAGTCAATAACTTTCTTAGAAGCAGTAAGAGACATGGATTTTTTAATTTTAGCTTTTTCTTCAAGAGTATTGTTTAAAGCTTCAATCTCAATTGTAAGCTTAGGACAATTTTCGCAGGAAGCAGCCCTACAGTACACAACCATTTCAGCCATCTCTTGCATTTTAATCCTATTATTCTTACAATGAGAGCAAGTGTGACTAGCATCAAATTTTTGTAATTCTTTCAAGGCGCTATCCAATTTTAATACAAGTAAGGCACAATTTGAACAGGTTAAAGGGATAGCATCCAAAATAGTCACATCAAGTGAAATAGCATCCATGCAAACAGAACTAGACTTGAGAGATTCTAGTTCATCAAGAGTGTCTTTTAATTGATTAACAACAGAGAAATGAGCAGATTTTAAGCTTGTCAGTTCTTTAAGCAAGCCAGAGCATGAATCACAAATATCATCAGGATTAATAGATTTGAGCCTAACAACTTCTAAGTTCAAATTATCAATCATAATGTCCTGTTTCTTAATTATTTTTGCTTGCTTATGCAATTTCTGTTCAGTAAGCACTAAAACCCTTTTCATATCAGCAAGTGAAGGGCATATCTCATCGGGATCGCTGAAAGGATCCTCGTCATTAGAGGAGTCAATGACGTGCCTGTTCTTGGCCATGAAACACATGCCTGTAAAATCATGGGCCTTCTTCTTGCCACGGGAGTCACTCTCGTCGTCCTCCGTCTCCGAGTCCACATCGCTCATGTTCATATTCTCTAGAGCGGCAAGGACCCGGCTGACAAACTTGCGATAGTTTGTCTTCTTGGGTTTAGCATCCCTCGCTTGAGGATGCATGTGTGACTCCTTCTCCTCCTTGCCCTTCAGCTTGGGGCATCTAGAGCGAATGTGGTTTGGCTCAGCACATTCAAAGCAAGTGATAGGGCCACCTCTCCTCCTGTTCCTCACCTTGTTGTATGCTCTCGTGAATTTTGTGGATAGGAGGGCTAAATCATCTTCAGGTAGTCTCTCAAGTTTCTCATCGCTCAAGGAATGCAAACCTGATAAAGAAAAACCCGACGAGCTAACATCCAAAGAATCAGAAGAGCTACCCGTAGATTGGTCGACCACTAATGCCATCAACTCTGTCTTGGAGAGACGCGAGATAAAATCAATCTCATGCGTCTTCAACCTCGACTACAGCTTATCCATGGTAAGCTCACTCATGACAGTGTTGTCATTGATGGAAGTGATCTTCATTCCCCAGACCTTCATATCAAGAGCACCCAAAAGCTGACGTGCATTTTCTGACTCAGAAAAAATAAGGTCAACAGCGTGGAGATCATGAAGAATCTTAGAAAATCTTCCCGACAGCTCGTCTAAAGACTCACCAGGTCTTTGCTCGATCTTGGAGTAAATTTTCTTAAGCTGGTTCTGTCTCACTTCCTTGATCGCAGTGGACCCCTCGTGATAATCACAGAGAGTCCGCCAGATCTCATGAGCGGACCGCAAATGAGCGACACCCTCAAACTCCGATCGACTAAGGCCTTGGATCAAAAAATTCTGAGCCTTGCTGTTGGCCTCCACATCTGGAGTGATCACATCTTCATCGGTTGGCACGACATAAGGATTTTTCACCTTAAGCCAAATTGTGTGCCCTTGAGCCTTGATGTAGGCCTGCATTCGGGCCTTCCAATAAGCAAAATCAACTCCATCAAAAATATGTGGTTTGGTTGAAAACTTGTCAGTCGCCATGGCTCCAAAGACCAGTTAAGATCTATGAGAAGAGCTAACCGGGCTCTGATACCACTTGCAGGACCGTAAAGGCGACTAGAGGGGGGTGAATAGGCGCTTTCTCGATTTTTTACCTTAATCAAATTCAACACGCACTTTTCTCCTTGACTATGAAAGCTAAGAAGATCAAGAACGCACAGAGGAAGCCTTGTCAATTCAATTACCCCCTTAACCACAATACACAAATATGGAGAAATGATCTCACTGAGCAGTCAGACCGGTGTGTTGCTGGCGGTCGGACCGGCGGTGTAAAATCGGTCAGACCGATTTAGTCCAGAGGCAACACACAATGCCCAAATCCAAAACGAAAATTGGTCCAACTTTTGATTCAACCAATGAAACTTGACCAAATTTGGAGCACACCTCCATAAGGATATCTAAGACCTATTTCTAGCGACGATCGTCCAGATCCACTTCGAAGAAACGATCTCTTAAAGTTTTACCAAAGAAGTGTTCCAAAACCTAGAAATATGAAAATCTTGATCCAAGACTTGCTTGTGGGGGATTGATGATCTAGATGATTCTAGGAGTATTCCCACACATCAAAGCAAGATAAAATCGGTCAAGAGACCAAGCATAAACACTTGGATCAAGGAAGCACCAAAATCATCAAAAGAGAGAAGAACGCAAAAGAGACTTCACCCTTAAGCAAACATCAATAGATTGATTGATTCAATATGTTGCTTACAAAGCCACTCCCTCAAGGAGGACAAGAGCTCAATCCAAGAGCACACTCAAATTTCCTCTCCTCTCCTCTCCTAACCCTAACCCTATAAATGGTTTTTGCAAATGAGGGCTTAAGTGCTTCAAAGGTTTTCCATCTCCCCCCTTTCTATTTATAGGAGAGGCTAGGGTTTCTCTAATGGGCTCCCATTAAGGTCCAACACAAATGGGACCCACACACTCACAAATCTGTTGAAGCAATCGCCTGCTTCACCACGTGTAGGTTGATCAGCGGATCTCATCATGTCGGCAAGTCTCTCCCGTCCGAATCCCATCGGAACCTCCAAGGCACTTGCACTGACTCCCGCGCCGCTTGATCCAACCAGCTGCAACGAACTGCCCGTTCGATCCATCTTGTCCATTCTGCACCATGCTTGAGTCACACGACCTCACCCGGCATCCATGATCGTTCTGGACCTCAGCTCTCCAAGCGTAGTCCCGATCCACCTCACCATTGACGTCGTTGACCTGCAAGCCACCTGCACAGCAATAGACAAAGAAATCGTCTCCGGGAACAAGTTCTTCACAATTTGACCGGCATTAGCTCAACAATGCAATATGCAACAATAAAGCATTGAAATTCATACAATAGTTATCATCAAAACACAACAATGCCAAAATGGCCGAAGTCCAAGTGGAAGCCGGTCTAACCGCCCTCCCAAGCCGGTCGGACCGATTTCCCAGCGGTCGGACCGATTCCACAACGGCGGTCTGACCACCCCAAAATACTTAGCCAAATTTCAACTTGAAAATCCGCAACCCTTCTGGAATTTTCAAATGAATATAACTTTTGACTAGGAGCTCCAAAAATTATGTGACCACATCCAGGAGACTCCCCTCTCATGCCTACACAACCTATTTTTGGCCTAGCCCCAAACTCCATCACCACAAGTGGCGGTCGGACGGAAAGCATGCACGGTTGATCGCCACATCGCCGGCCCGACCGCGACATAGCCGGTCGGACCGCCAACGACCTGACAGCACAGAAGTTTGCCGAAAACGCGAGATTTGACAAACCAACAACGCCATTGCCAATTGACTCAACACTCTAAGATCATGCACATATCCCCACGATATCCACACACATTGAGAAAGGGTACCTGGCCTTGAGGCATTGGAGCGATGAGCGCTATGGCCCAATCTTCATTCTTTGGGGGGCTCTTCCGCAAACCACTCGGGCTCGGCCATGCCTTTCGTCCAAATGCTGAAGCTCAAAGCCGAATGGAAGAAATGGCCTAAAGTCTCCTTCAAAGTTTGCCATGAGATCGTAAGGGACAATTGCCCAATCTCGGGTTTGAGTGGAAGGGGATAGGAACAGCAGCGTTGGTGAGGGGTTGGATGAAGCGACAGGACTGTTATGCCTCGGGGAAGACAAAGCGTCCGGAGGAAGCCCAAAGAAGTGTATCCCAAGGTCGCGCAGAGAGAGAAAATATTTTGGCTCCGAGATTTGAGTCGAGAAAATCATGTCAGTTCCTTGAAACTAGGTTTTGCACTTCTGCCCTAACCAGTTACTTTCTTTTATGGCCAAGGAGAAATTAAGATTGGGGATAAAACCACTGTTGCCAATTTTTTTGTTTTCAAGAACTAGCAATATGCCCTGATTTCTTACAGCGATGGCAACAAATTGAGTTGTGGTAGTTCCATCTGGCGTGGCCCGAAAGAAGGCACCAAACACAATGAGTGTCACTACTCTTACCAGTGTAGTGAAACTCTTGTGGGAAGAGCAACTTCAGAGGTAAGTCCTTGAAAAGTAGAGGGTCCCTATTTTCCAAAAACTTCTGAGGAACTCCAAGGCGATGGAATACGGATTTTTTTTGTAGGCACAACTCGATCCCGCACCGGAATGATAGGAGGATGAGAACCCTTTTGAAACGAAGAGTTCATATGATTGAAGACCTACGATACAGGTATAGCAAACTTCAAATTCTGTCCGAGGGCTCCTGCAACGGAAACTTCTGACTAAGGGGGTTTTCAGTGGGACCAAGTTTGCTCCAGAGAGGATTGGGGCTTTTTTGTTAGTCCTAGAGTGAACTACCTCTGCAAAAGATTTCTTTTTCCGCACCACTTTGGTCCATTATTTATTTTGTTCCTCAGACCACATCTAAAATTATATTCGCTAATTTGGTCCTCCATTACCCCAAAGGCTAAAGAAAATTGTGAAATCTTTGCAAGCAAAGCTTCTGAGATTATAAAAAAAACCACATCTTTTGAGACCACCGAGAACTTGAATCCAGAGGAGTAAAGCTGGGTCACTTTGAAGTCGCAAGCATTACCACCAAGGCAAGACTGGAGGCAAACACTGACCACCTTCTCTGAGAGGTGAAACCTGGATCTGCCAAAGGAGGCCACTAGGAAGAATTCCCGCATGCCACACCCTGGCCAGAAAACCACTAGCGTGCCAAAACGGCTCCAAATCCTATCTTGTTGATCCCGATCTAGGCGAAAGTTAAGCCCGAAGGGTCCCATGAGCTAAACCTAGAGGAGTCTAGGAAAGATCCATGGGGAGGGAGGGAGGGAGAAGGGAGAGGGAAGGGGCTCAGGTAGGGAGGAGGAAGGGGGAAAGGAGAGCTCTCATTTTTAAATGTTGTCTATGGCGATGTAGCAAGGCTACGTCAATTGCCTATAAGGTATATGCATGACGTTTTATTATTGAATAATGATGAGCCAAAGACTTATGAGGGAGCGATGATGGACCCAAACTCTGAGTCATAGTTTGAAGCCATGAGATCCGAGATAATATCCATGTATGACAATTAAGTTTGGAACTTGGTTGATCCACCTGATGGTGTTAAAACCATTGAGTGTAAATGAATTTTTAAGAAAAATATAGATATGGATGTAAATGTTTACATTCATAAGGGAAGAATGGTAGCGAAGGGTTTCAAACAAATTCAAGGTGTTGATTATAATAAAATCTTTTCACCTATCGCTATGCTTAAGTCTATCCGGATCATTCTAGCTATTGTTGCATATTTCAATTATGAGATATGGCAAATGGATGTCAAAATAGCTTTTCTAAATGGAAACCTAAGTGAGGATGTGTACATAACACAACCTAAGGGTTTTGTCGATCCACAGGAAGCTAGAAAGGTATGCAAGCTTCAGAAATCCATCTATGGATTAAAACAGGCATCACGGAGTTGGAACATTCGTTTTGATGAAGTGGTCAAAGGGTTTGACTTCATCAAGAATGAAAAGGAACCTTGTGTTTATAAAATGGTTAGTGGTAATAAACTTGTTTTTCTGATCTTATATGTGGATGACATATTACTGGTCAGAAATAATATTCATATGCTTGAATATGTCAAAACTTCCTTAAGAAATAGTTTCTCGATGAAAGATTTAGGAGATGCAGCATATATTTTAGGCATAAGGATCTATAGGTATGATCTAAAAGGTAATTGGATTAAGCCAAGATATGTACATTGATAAGGTATTGAAGCGGTTCAACATGCAGGATTCTAAGAAAAGTTTCCTGCCCATGTCATATGGAATTAATCTCAGCAAGAATCAGTGTCCTTCAGCCACTGATGAACGAGACAAAAATGAGTGGAATCCCAAATGCTTGGGCTATTGGATCTAGCATGTATGCTATGCTATGTACATGACCAGATGTGTCGTATGCTCTAAGTGTTACAAGCAGATATCAGTCAGATCCAGATGAAGGTCACTGGACAGCAGTCAATAATATCCTAAAGTACTTAAGAGGGACTAAGGATGCATTTCTTGTCTATGGTGGTGAGGAAGAGATGGTCGTAAATGGTTACACCGATGTTAGCTTCCAAACCGATAAGGATGATTTCAGATTACAGTATAGGTTTGTGTTTTGTCTTAATGGAGGAGTTGTGAGTTGGAAAAGTTACAAGAAAGGAACAATTGCTTATTCTAAAATAAAGACTGAATACATTGTGACTTCTGAAGCTGCAAAAGAAGTCATATGGATTAGGAAGTTCATTAATAAACTAGGTGTTGTTTCTAGGGCTTCCAGTCCAATGGATCTTTATTGTTATAATAGTGGAGTCATTGCACAAGCTAAAGAGCTTAGATCGTATCAAAAGTTCAAACACATACTTCGACGATATCACATTATTCATGAGATTGTTGAAAGAGGTGATGTGAAGATATGTAAAGTACACACGGATTTGAATATTGTTGATCCGTTGACATCTCCTGTGACCTAAGCATGAGGCGCACACAAGAGCTATAGGTATTAGATACCTGTATGACTGACTCTAGTGCAAGTGGGAGACTTTTGGTGATATGCCCTAGAGGCGATCATATAGATGATTATTTCACGTCTATGTTTATGAGTAATAGAATAACTGTTATTGTATATGTTCCTTGAAGAATTATCAGTTATAAAGATCAACATGTGACTTGCTGGTGAAGCTCTTTATCTTATATGATGTCATTCTAAATGCATCCCTGGTCGGATGTCACTGGTCGAAACACTAGTGACTTATCGGCTAGCACATGTATTGATTGATGACTATGTTTCACCAGCCATGGATATAGGGGTATCGAATCAATAATGTGAACACATGTTACAGAATATGGTATTGGATTGACCTACCTTGAGACACTATTAAGATTGTTATGATTTTATGTGTCATCAGTTAGTCTCTGCCAATGATGATGTATAATCATTAGACCTAATATTATCATCATTTTCTACATGTGTAATAGTACACTTAGGGGTTGCCAAACGCTACTCCGTAACTGGGTAGTTATAAAGGTAACTTTCGGGTATGCTATGAAACATGCAGAGGAATGTGACTGGTCGGATATGGGATTTGCCCCTCCTAACATAACAGGAGAGATATCTCTGGGCCCCTCGATGTGGTCGGATAAAGAAAATGCATGGCCACACTACTGGTGGTCGAAGAGTCGATCACATGAAGTTATCCGTCACTTGATCAAGAAAGTATTGACCAGTCCATGGATAACATAATATCTCACTTGGAGTTCAACCAGATATCTTGAGGCAAAGGAAGAATACACAAGCAGGTTGTTCAGTTAGACTAGATACGGACTGGTCGTATGGAGATACGAGCTGGTCGTAGACTGGTCGACATAATCACTAAGTGGTCAAGACCTGGTCGTAAGGAGTTACGAACTGGTCATGACTAAATATGAACTAATTGTATAGAGATACGAGCTAGTCGTAAGTGATAAGGACCTACTCGTAGATCATGTTGCATTAAGGTTCGTCCGATATAATTTATGTGTATTCAGAAATCGTTATGTCCTGCTAGGAACCACTAACGACTCGTGGTCGGAAAGGTATTTCCGACTCATAACCAATTACACATGAAACTACCGGGTCACACACTTAATGGGTTGGAACAAACAAGTTCGGATAGGATTTGTCATGGACTCTATATAAGGAGATACATGAGGCTGTTGAGTAACACGAGAGATAGAACATGAGTTGCTCCACCAAAACCATAGTCGTCATCTTCTCAAGAGCTCTACCGTGCGAGTTGGTGCTAGCACACCAACGTACGACGTTCTACCCTTGGACGTGTGGATACCGTAGAGGCGCTATTGCGGTTGTTGTTACGCTCTAGGATGATCTGCTATCTTCACAAGGAACATGACAGGTTGCTGGAGGAGATGATCGGCATCGAGGACGCTGGATGATCTACTACAACCACTACACCGACGCGCTCGACGTTGGATCCGGCTACTCCAACTCTTCTTCCGCTGCACTTCCCGTCTGGTGGTGATCTATGATCTCTTACATGCATGGCATCCTGGTTTACATTGTAGAATTTTTGAATTACCAGCTAGTATAGCCTATCTGTATCCCTTCACCTATCAGAACTACCCTAGGCTTTGGGTTCCACTCAAGAATCTCATTCCTTGTGTAAGAGTGGGAGACCTCCTAGTTCAAAAGGTCTTGACGAGGATCTAATAATCCACATTTTATCTATTATCTATAATTCTTATTATGGGTAAATATGATATCACATAGTCTCCAGAAGTACCCCTTATTTTTATAAGGGAGAGGCCTACCAAGTGATTGTAAGATCTTCTACAATCACCCTCCATAGTCGTAAGTCTTACTACGACTACTACCTGGTCGTAAGTCTTTCTACGACCATTACATGGTCGTAAGTCTTTCTACGACTATTACATGGTCGTAAGTCTTTCCACGATCACTACATAGTCGTAAGACCTTTTACGACTACTACCTGGTCGTAAGTTCTCCTACGACCAGGCAAACCACGATCACCTTATAATCAAACCTACAGGCAAGTGGGTCCAATTGATTAAAGAACTGAACGGCTCGCACGCACTACTATTCCGCGTAGTAATAGTGCTTAAATACCCCATTATCTTTGAATGATAATTGCCGACGGCGTGGAGAAGCCAATGAGCCGTAATTATCGCCATCATGCGCCCATTATCGCTCAATTAAGGCGCCTCTTCGCAGACAAACGGCTACTCCTTCACGACTATATAAGGGCATCGGGGAGACAGTAAAAGAAGGGCGAGTCAAGTGGAAATACAAGTTCTATTTTTCGAATAGTCTTAGCTTACTTGATCATCAAGAATACCACACCACACAGATTAGGGTTATTATTCTCTCCGAGAAGGCTGAACTGTCTAAACATCCTCATCAACCACTCTGCGTGATTTCATCTCTAGAGACCCCAATCAAATAATCTTTACGTAAGATCGGTTCTAATACACCGATGTGTCTCAAACCAAGGATGCGCTTGCAAAGAGACGATCGAGTAAAGGCGTACACTCGTGAACCAAACAATAATGAAGAATGTCTGATGGAATAATGAGGAATGTCCGATGGAGATCGCTCAACGTATGAGAGCTCAAGGGGATGCACCCATGCAGGAGCATGAGGGGAGGCACCTAGTGCAAAGGAGAGCACGCCTGCTAACACTAGGGCAACAGAACACTCATACTCTTCCGTACTAGGGAATCATGGAGAAATGATTGATCTAAACAGAATGTCAATCAAATTGGATGAGAAATTTGCCACAAACTATGTAAACACAAGAGAAATATACTGGAGACAAAGTATGTGCTAATAGCAGTTGCGTCGCTTCTAGGTTGCTTTCCATATCAAGAATTCAAATCCAGAACCAAAGACTATTGTTGAATGCAAAAGTTGCTTTGACTGGGATAAATGGAATGACACAATGGAAGCTGAACTAAACTCGCTTAATAAGAGTAAAGTCTTTGAACCTGTGGTCAACACACCTCCAGACGCCATTTCTGTTGGACACAAGTAGGTGTTCATAAGAAGCAAAATGAATGTAATGAAGTAGTAAGATACAAAGGGAGATTAGTAACACAAGGGTTTACACATAGACCCAACATCGATTACAATAAAACCTACTCTCCTGTAATGGATGGCATTACGTTCCATTACTTGATATCAATGGCAGCGGACATAAATCTAAATATGAAACTCATGGATGTTTGGCTGCATATTTGTATAGGTCACTTGATTCAAAAATCTTTATGAAGATTCCAGAGTCACTGAAGGTCCAACGTATGTGCGCGAAAGAGAATCGCACATGTATAGTGTGAAATTGCAAAGGCTGCTATACGAGTTAGAACAGTCAAGTTATATGTGGTACAAATGACTGAGTGAGTTCCTTCTATATACTAACAACGAGGTATGTCCATGTGTATTCATCAAGAAATGCACTCATGGCTTCTGCATTATATCTATATATGTTGATGATTTGAACATCATCAGAACTACAAAAGATACTTAGAGACGTTATTTGAGATGAAAGATTTGAGCGAAACCAAATATTGTCTCGTTTTGCAGATTGAACATCTACCTAGTGGCATATTCTTGCACCAAACCACCTACACTAAGAAAGTACTAGAGATATTTTATCTAGATAAATCCCATCCACTGGGTACTCCAATGATCGTTAGGCCAGTTGAAGTGGAGAAAGATCCATATGGACCTAAGTGTGATAATGAAGAAGTATAGTGACCTAAAATCCCATTATTGAGTGCAATTGGAGCACTCTTATGTTTTACAAATTTTACCATGCTTGGCACTGCATTCATAGTAAATTATTTGGCAAGATATAGTTCCCAGCCTACTAAGAGGCATTGGAATGGGATTAAAGCCATTCTCGAGTACCTACAAGGTACTAGTGATCTTAGACTTTTTTATCCCAAGAACCAAGGCACTAAAATTGTTGGATATTCATATGATGGCTATCTTTCTGATCCCCATAATGCGAGATCACAAACTGGATATGTCTTTCTAAGTATAAATATGGCTCTCTCTTGGAAGTCTATTAAACACCAATAGTTGCTACGTTAACTAATCATTCAGATATGATTGCATTATTTGAAACCAGTCATGAGTGCATATGGCTTAGAAGAATGATCCATCATATCCAAGAATCATGTGGTGTAAAGGTGGATAAAACCCCCACAGTCCTCTATGAGGATAATGGTGCTTACATTGCACAAATGAAGAATAGCCATGTTAAGACTTCAGTGACAAAGCATATACTCCCTAAGCATTTATATTCCCATGAGCAGCAAGAGAAATTGAATATAGAAATACAGAAAATCCAAACGAGTGAAATTTTTGCGTATTTATTCACTAAGGCCTTACCAGCTTCTACCTTTGCAAAGTATATTCATGGCATCATGAGAAAGCTCAAAGAGTTGTTGCCTTCAGGGGGAGATTGAATCATGAAGTGTTGTGCTCTTTTTCTCTTAATTAAGTTTTGTCCCAAAAAATTTTATTAATTGAAGGTTTTTAATGAGACAACATATGCATTGACTAGAACGCAAACTATACTCTTTTCTTCTTACCGATTTTTTACAACTGGGTTTTTCGAAAGGATTTTTTGACGAGGCATGAGCATGACGTTACCAAAGTGTCCAAAAAGAAGTGTTGTAATGTTAACCCGTTAGGTCCGACCATGTGGACACTTTACATAAACGAGGCACATTAAGGCCCGTGAAATATTGCTATCTAGTTTAGTCTCATATTGCTTATTGATCCATGAGAGGTAACCCCCTCCACCTATATAAAGGGAGTAAAGAGCTCTCGTCGTACACACACTTGCAGATCTCATATCTACCCATCAATAAAAATAAAAAATAAAAAGGTTGTTAGGACTACTTCTGGTGTCTTCTGCTTTTTGTGTGATTGTCCGTCGCTGGCTTACTAGATGTAAGAGAACTTGCGACCACAACTCTTAACAATAATCATGCTCTAAGGTCAAGCAATTTACAATAAGAAACTAGTGTGCCTACATCTAAGGAATCATCATTTTAAAAGACCACAACTAATTGAAAGAGGTTCACGGCAAACCATCGCCATGTTCATCAATTATAACTTTAATACATCCTGTCGAAGAACACTTACAGAGATATGGAAGGAACCGCGTGTATGTACAAATCAGGCTATCAGATAAGAGTTACAAATCGAGCATATACACTTGGGCCAAAGAAACCTCTGTCGCATATAGTTGTCCGTGGGGTAGGACCAAATACCATTTACAACCAATGGAAGTACACCAAACAAGATACAAAGCTGACAGGGTGTGCAAGCTCAGGGAAGGATACAAACCATGGTTTTCCACATGACTAAAACCAATGCAGAACCTACAAAGCCAATTTGCTCCAGCGCAGTACGTGGAAGCAGCACACCCAGAAATTGGACTAAAGAACAGAACAGAATAATTTACCCTGCTACGTACACTCCAAAATTTTATGTTATTTCATTCTCTTCTTTAGAAGTAAGGAAGAAGCTGACGATGGATTCCGTAAGCCTGCTCGGCGCAGCGACGGCTGGCTACTGAATGCTGTATTCTGCCCCCTATGTGGTAAGCTGTCGGAAGACGACACGCTGGCATTTGCAGCAGCATGGCTGCTGTTCCTAGCTGCTGGCACGTCATGGTTGTGTTTGCCTTCGTATGTAGTTATCACAGCCTTTGGGTCTTGCGAAGATCTTTCGATATGCTTTTTCACATCACATCCTTGGTACGTGCATTTGTAGTAACTCCTACACGTTGCAATCACAGTAGATATGTGATATGTCACTTCAGTTCAAATAGATTCAACAAAAAGGGGTATCACCAAATGGACCTGATGACTCAAGTGGTTGAAATTGCCAGCTAGATATCATTTTGACTGCAGTAAACTTGTCCAAAAGAGCTGTAACTAAATTATTTGAAATTGCTAGCTAGATATCATTTTGACTGCAGTAAACTTGTCCAAAAGAGCCGTAACTAAATGAAACGTCCTTTGTTATTGTTTAACAAGCCAAGGTAAAGAACAAACTATACCATGGCAAATATGTATACAGAATTATAGAGAGCATGACATATATCCAGTTATCTTCCACGTCATATGTAATAATGACCAATTATGTATCAGTGTACCAACTATTTAATCACCAACTATAACAGAGCAGATCAAAGCGTTGTTGCGGAAAATTGCTGACTTTGACCGAATATTCAGCTGACTAGTTGGAGTCGGTAGGCAAACGGTCACACGATTACATGATTTGGAGCGAGGTTAGGGTTTGCGAGAGATTAGTGGGCCGCTTTCCAACTAATTAGCCGCATAATCTGTTTTAAGTACACTAGTTCTCTTGGATCATTTTGTGTACTTAAAATTTATCCAATTGGTTATCAGTATGTTTAGTCTAGCCTATGTGTCTTTGCATGGTTTTGAACTATGACTTCAATTTATTGCGAGTCGTGCGTAGGTCAGTGCAGAATCTTAATTGTCCACCAATCAATCTTTGCTAGCTTTAAAGTTAGTATTGAAGTCATGGTATAATTGGAGTGGTACAACCTAGCGTGTGGCACCTAGTCTCTTTGACTGATGACCAAAGTTCGATTTCTTGGGTGGGTTATTTGTGTGGATTTTCCACTAGTATTTTTTGGGATTTGAACCCGTAACCTGTGGTTGTGAGCCTTAAGATGATTGTACTAGCCAGTTGATCTCACCATCTAAATAAATAAATAAATAAAAATGGAGTGGTACAAGTATGTTTGATAGTTCTGACAACAGTACGAGTTCAAATATCTATGACTTGGGTCATTGCCCTCCTCGCTATCACTTGAGCCAAACAGTTGCTCACCTCCCGACCCCTGCTCCAACCCCGCTGCCATTGACCGCCCCAAACACCTCATAGGCAGTGAAGGTAAGGAGAGAGATCTAAAATGTAGCTGGGGATGAAAGCTTCTTAATTTTAATTGAAAGTTCAAAAATATCGCTGTTTTTCATTTGAAAGTTTTTTCCCAGGTGAAAGTTTCTATAGTTGAAATCTAAATTTCCAATAAAAAATTCTATAAATTCCTTCAAGAAAGTTCAACAGGGAGGCAGGTAGTGTTTGTCTGCTTGCAAGGTTTTCAGTGAACACCCGCTCATTAGAGATCCCCGTAAATCGAAGACTTGAGATAATTATATGAATTTCTAATGATTACATCTTCATTACTCCACATGTAAGTCATTTGGGTGAAAATGTGTTATGAAGATTATATACCAAAATAATGTGTTCTAGTTCCAAGTGAGAATGTTTTGGTGGCTGGCCCCCCTCTCGTAGCTCTCGCCCCCTCTTGCGCCGCCTGCCACTCCGGCGGCGGCGGCAGCCACACAGGCCCCTACTCACGCGCCACCTGCCACTCCGGCGGCGGCGGCCACACAAGCCCCCGTCACTAGTTCCTCCATCGAAGGTCCTCGTCTTCCCTATGGACACTTCTTCCTCAGACCTAGACTTTCGGGCGACGGTCCTTGTGAAGCAGCCGGGGAAGGAGCGGAGATGACACGAGTCCTCCCTCTGTCCCCCGACTATCGTCCCCTGTCCCGACGGAATCTAGGCCTCGATTGTCTCACCCTCGGCTCGCAGCCGCTACTCTGGTGGTGGAGGGAGCTCCTGCCAAGAATGTCCTCTTCGTTGACGGTGGTCTTCCTCCGGGCAAATCTGATCTACAAACGGCTCTGGCCGCCCAGGCATCAGTCGCTTAGGTCAACCATATTGCCCGGGCTCCGGCGGAGGACGGCTGGCAGGAAGTCCGCCGCCGGCGCTCCTGGCACCGGAGACCCCAACCCTGTTGTCGCCCAGCATCTACTTCCCTTTCGGTTCCCTGGGACCTCAACAGCCTCTGCTTCAACTGCTTCGCAAGCGATCATGTCGCTTCGGTGTGTAGGAACCCCACTAGGTGCTTCCGCTGCAAGGACATTGGACACACATCCGTCCATTGCAAGAGACCCCTCGATCCCTCCGACTCCTCCCCTCGACGTCTGCTTCCCCTCGACATCGAGTACCCGCCCGCGAGGAGGGCATCCTCGGCGCTGCGGTGGCCCGCACGACTCTCTACGTCCGCGGATGTACCGCATCACCTCCTTCGCGTCGTGGTTGGGTGGCGGCTTCCAAACCTTCAAATGTCAGTGATGGCCCTGCTGAGCTACCGTCATCTCAGTGGCGCCGGGTGGCGCTTAGACACTCGGGCCTGCCTAATCGTCGTTCCCCCACCCAGCTTGATAGCCTTCGTCAGGGGTCATCCCAACGCCACCTTCTCTGTCGATCAAGGCCTCCCTCCTCCAGAGCAGGGAGCACGCTGCAGTCCTGCCGGCGTTGCGGGTCCACACGCGTCACTTCATGGCGATGTTGACGATGAGTTCCCCTCAGGGACCCTCTTCACTGTCCGAAAAGGGAAGTGTGCATTGTCCCCCTCTCGTTGGCCATGTGCGACATGGAGCGCTGCCTCGAGCGTGCGCTCATCGTCTGTGTGGGCGGGACTAGGCCGAAGGTGTCACCCCAGGACATGGCTTAGGTGATTCAATACGAGCAGGGGATGTCTCCGGTGTGCTTCTTGGTGCACCCCTACTTCCCGGAGAACTTCCTGGTTGTTTTCGACACTCACTCCAACAAAGACCGCATCTTCCTTGGTGGCGCAATCAAGACTGATCGCCTGCTCCTACTGCTCCGACAGTGGTCGAGGCTGGCACAGGCTTCAAGCCATCCCCTAAGGTTCCGAGTCAAGGTCAGCTTGGAAGTTCTGCCGATCCACGCATGGAGCCTGGCCACAGTGTTGGTCGTCATATCTCCTTCATGTTGGATAAAGGCCTTCGACGAGTCCTCAACGTCCCGTGCTGACACGCTATCAACCTTTCGCCTAGTCGCCTGGTTGTTCAACCCCAGGGCGATACCCAAGGAAAAAATAGTTGCCATCACGGAGCCGAAGCTTCTCCTAGATGGGTCGTTCTTGGATCATGGGGCGCAGGTCTTCTCCCAGCCTTCCAGCTCCAAAATCGCGCGAGGCGCTCAGCTAAAACGTCATCCACATCCACGTCGTAGAGGATTTCTCTTCGTCAGCGGAGCCATACCTACCATTTGCGCTATCGAGTGATGACTCCGGCTTTGGCGGTCCGCCTAACATGGACTCGGAGGATTCCAGCCCCCAACGCCATTACTTCCATACAAACACGGGAGTGGTTGATGGTTCAATCCACCTCGCCGGAGGTCGTGATGGAAGGGGGCCATGGTTGTTGCGTGTGTGATAGGACGCAGTCACTTTCCTGGAAGGTGCCTCCCATGTCAGATAGGGGACCATCGTCCTTAGGGCGCACTGTGCGCAAGGCGACAGGCTGCCAAGGTTGCTATTCGGGACCCCATACGGTTCTCAGTTGGTCCTTGCCCATTGCGACAAAGAACCCTGGCCAGTGCATCTTGGAGGTGAAAAGTAGGGTTTGAATGCAACTGTGCCTCCTTTCAGACCGGTCAACACCTAGGCAAATGTTGGATGACAAACTGAGGCCTTATTGACCTCGCCCCACTTGGATCACGCAGCAGGAGCGTCTGCGGTTCACCCAGTTCTGGTCGCTTCCCTTGGACCACCATGTGCACCACCGACTCAGCTGAGTTCATGCCGGGCACTTGCCTCGCCACCTCTGCTTACCTTGGTCTAGTACACACAATCTACAAGCCTGGCTGAAGGCTCGCTCGAAGCCCGTGACAAAGTACTAGCTGGCCCTCCATCAGCCCCCCAACAAGGACACAAAGGCCTTGACGCTAGTGGCAACAGCGGGCAAGTGGGACTTCTATACAATCCACAACCCATTTTTATGGCCGAAGAAGCTAGCCAGCCGAGCCTAGTCGCTGCTAGCCCCATGAACAAGCCTAACAAAGTCACCTTGTTGACCTACTCACGTCGTGTAAAGCATAACCTGGCTACACCGCTCCTTTCCTTGCCGGACGTGCAGCATTCTCGCCAAAATACCCAGCCTGCCCACTTCACCCCGAGCGTAGCCCCCACCTAGCGGCGTCCACCCGCCATTGTGTCCTGGTGGAGCAGCAGGCACAACTCATGTTGGCAGGGCAACTTGGCTTGGCTCCGGAGGCGGCATGGCTAACCTCACGAGTATCGCCATGTTCAAGGAGCTATTTGACAATCAACTCTCGCGTGAACACATCTTGGCCCTAGCGGAGCTTGTCTGGATGTCTGCCCCTGAGGACTTGCCGTCCGAACCAGAAATCATCGCGACTGCAGCGACTACCAGCCCACCGGTACCTGTGTGCTAGACAGAACCTACCCTGGGTCACTGGTCGTCTTGTTTCTCTTCCCTACGAACTTGTTCAACTGTAACTTCATAAATTGGAATGTCCAGAGACTAAATAGTAGGGCCAAGAGGAACGTGATCACAGAGACAATGACCACTTCCCTTGCGTCGGTCGCTTGTATCCAAGAAACTAAACTTGATGTAATTGATTCCACTCTATCTATGGAAATTCTTGGACCATCCTTTGATGGGTTCTGTTACTTGCCAGCTTCTCAGACTAGAGTCGGTATCCTCTTAGCGTGGAACTCTAACAAGGCTTCCTATAGTGCTACTAGTCTAAGAGATCACTCCATTACCGCAAGGTCGCTTTCCCGTGCGGGTCGTCTACATGGCTTACGGTAGTCTATGGTCCCCAAGAGGACGCTCACAAAATCACATTCCTTTAGGAGATGCGTGACATTCGCTCCTCGATTACCAACCCTTGGACGTTACTCGACGACTTCAACCTCATCCTTCAAGCACAAGACAAGAACATTGCTCGCTTAAACAAACGTCTCGTGGGAAGATTTAGGCGAGTGGTTGATGACCTAGTGCTGAAAGAGGTCCATCTAAACGGCAAGGCGTTCAACCTCATCCTTCAAACGCAAGACAAGAACATTGCTCGCTTAAACAAACGTCTCGTGGGAAGATTTAGGCAAGTGGTCGATGACCTAGTGCTGAAAGAGGTCCATCTAAACGGCAAGGCGTTTACGTGGACCTGTACAAAAGAGAGGCCACCGTGGAGCGCATTGACAGGGTCTTCCTCTCCACCGATTGGGAACTTTTGTTTCCAGATTGTTTTCTCCGAGCTCTCCCGTCCACGGCCTCCAATCATTGTCCGCTTCTTTTGTCCACGGTCTTCCATTTTGGCGACAAGCAATCCTTCCGGTTTGAATCCTTCTAGACTAAGATTGACAGCTTCCACGAGGTAGTGCAAAGTGCATGGCATTGCGATACCTCCATCTCGGATCCCCTTCGGAGGCTTGACACCCTCCTAAAAGCCCACCGATCGTGCCTTACAGAGTTGGAGTCAACAAGTCGACAATGTGCGCCAACAGATTGGGCTAGGCAAAGAACTCATCTGGCGTTTTGATGTGGCTGAAGAAAAGAGACTGCTCTCACCTTGGGAAAGATGGTTCCGGATGGAGCTCAAGAAAATACTTGGTCTATGCTTATTCGAACGAACGATTGCACACCAACGGTCGAGGGTTAACTGGTTGTGTGAAGGGGATGCAAACACCCTTTTTCATCTACACACTAATCACTGCAGACGGCGTAGCTTCATCACACAATTAAAAGTGGATGATACATGGTTACTTGGCCAGCAATAATCTCCACCTCAACCAGGCCCTAATCACCCTGGTGCCTAAGAAACTGGCAGCATAGGAGGCAAGAGACTTTCACCCCATCAGCTTGCTCCACAGTTTTGTGAAGCTCTTCTCCAAAATCCTCACCTAGAGTTTGGCACAGCCAATGTGGTAGCACCCTAGACTACCTTCATCAAATCACACTCCATCAAAGACAATTTTTTTCTTGGCAGGAAATAGGCTCGCTTGCTCCACCAGCAAAAAAAGCGAGCTTTCTCTTCAAGCTCGACATTGCCCAAGCGTTCGACTCCATCTCTTGGCCTTTCCTCCTTGAGGTTCTTAGGCGCAAGGGATTTAGCGCGAAGTGGTGCAGTTGGCTAGGCATCATGTTCTCGTCGGCCTCCAACCTAGTGCTACTCAATGGGCAACCAGGCCGACCAATTTGGCATGACCGCAACCTCCACCAAGGGGACCCCCTGTCGCTAATGTTGTTCGTCATTGCGATGGATGTGCTTAATAACGTTCTCTTCGTAGCTGAAAACTCCACTTCTCGAACCGGTTGGAGGATGTCGAGGTATACCTCACCGTCTGTCACTATATGCGAACGATGCGGTGTAATTCCTCACCCCGGTCATCACAGACTTGCATGCGATCAAAGAAATCCTCTAGGTCTTCAGAGAGGAATCAGGACTTCGTACTAACCTCTCCAATAGCTCCATCTCTCCAATCCGTTGTAGTGAACAACTTCAACTCATTGCCTCTGAACTCCAGTGCACCACTATCGATTTCCCATGAATGTACTTTGGGCTGCCCCTCTCTGAGGAAACCAGCAAAGGGGGACTTCCAACCTCTCCTGGACAAGGTTGCCAATCGACTCCAGGGCTGGCAAACTAGCATGCTCTCACAAGGTCACCTAGTCTTGGTCAAGGTAATACTTACAGTTGTCCCTATCTATTGCTTCATGGCTCTAGACCCCCCTCTATGGGTTATCAAAGAAATTGACAAACGGCGACGTGCTTTCCTATGGAAAGGAACCGAAAATGTTTCTGGTGATCACTGTTTGGTCGACTGGTCATCCGTGTGTGGGCCTATTCAGTGCGGGGGTCTTGGCCTACATAACCTACATGTCCTCGGCAATGCGCTCTGTATCCGATGGTTATGGCTGCAGTGGACATGGCCATCAAAGTTGTGGGGTGCAGGGAGGAACTTGCTACCCAGGCTAGCCATACAGTGGAAGGCATGTTCCAGGCATCTATCTCGGTTCGGATTGGTAATGGCGAGTGTTCCTTGTTCTGGTCGGATTGGTGGCTGGATGAGCGCACCATCCCCTCCTTAGCACCATCCCTCATGAAGACAGTCCGGCCTCAATCCGGAAAAAAGAACGGTAGCCGAAGCCGTACTTAATGGTGCGTGGATCAAGGACATTAGGGGTCGGCTGGATGCACAGGTCCTTACAGAGTACCTTAGACTGTGGGATATGTTACAGATCGTTCGCACAACGCACGGCACAGGCAGGAGGATACTATCGACTGGCATTGGGAAGCCTCAGGTCGCTACACAGGCCGCTACACATCAAGATCGGCCTAGAAGGTTTTCTTCCTTGGATCACACAAGTTCGCCTGTGCTGAGGCTATCTAGAAAGCTTGGGCGCCTTTGAATCATGTGGTTAGTGGTCCGTCGCCGCTGTTAGACTGTCGATCGCCTCAAGCGTCGGGGTCTTCAAAACCACAGAGTTTGCGTCTTCTGCCTCTCCTCCTAGGAATCTATTGATCATATTCTTGTCGGGTGTACGGTCACTTCCCAAATCTGGTCGCAGTTTCCATCGCTTGTCGGATTGTGTCGCAGCCTTCCGGTGGGCCATGCAACCCTGGAAGAGTACTGGATATCAATTCGCAATTCGGTTTCAAGGAAATGGAGGGGTTCGTGCATCACCCTCGTTTCCTGGATGATCTGGAAGGAGCGGAACAACAGAATGTTCAATAATGAGGACGCAACGACCGATCTTCTGCTCCAAAGGATTCGTGATGGTAGCCTTGTAATTCATTGTTGTACTCTCTTCTTAATGGAATGACGTGTAATTCTTTTGTGTAATTCTTTTGCGCGTTCTTGAAAAAAAAGATTATATACTAGGTAGATGAACTACTTTAAGGAATAACCTTTTCACAGTTGGTGTCATATTGTGAATTTTTGTAATACAGTGAAGCGATATGTGAAATGACCTAGAGCTAGATGTATAAACATTAAACAATGAAATAAAATTAATGGAGCCATCCAAAAGCAAGCACCTTGAAACAGTCTCGGATTCAATTATTGATTTTGGTGTAATTTCATTCCCTTTATTCAAAATACGAATTAAATATACTGAAAGACATCCTATAAATTGAGAATATAGATTGTTGATATTGGCATGAAACTCCAAAGCATTAAGCATGACATTGTACTACAATCAAACATAACAGAAGTTCACATATCAATCATAGGCACAATTTTGTGAACGAAAATTATGCTTTATATCATCGATTATGATAACACTAAAGAAACAATTTAATATATGGCTGATGGATCTAATTTTCAACACAAGTGTCAATTATACAAATCCTAATAGCATGACAGCCAATCCTTGTAAAGGGCTCAAAGCACACATACGGACACTATCTCCAGAGTGAGCATACAAACTCTTCATCCCTCCTTCATGTGTATATGACCACATTTTTGCTCATGTAGTTCCAAATATCATTCATTAAGAACCTTGGGTTAACACGTACAATTGAATCCATAAGATGTTTCTTTTAAGTTTAAATATGCACCACACTTGCAACAACACAAGGAATTGGAGCAGAGAAAACATTGGAAAGGATTCTGTAAGCTCAGATAAGGTCCAATATCGCCTAGAATAGTTATCAGATAATCCTCCTTGACAGAACACATACATTCCAAGTTTTCATGCAATAGAATTACCTATATAGTTTTAATATTGATGGAACTGTTCTAAATAGTGCACTATAGCAGGTGAGGGGGCTGAGGTCGCTTCATAGTGGCTACTTTAGTGTGTCCATACAGTTGCAGCACTGTAGCAGGTTACTATAGCCGTTAGCGCATAGCGATGCTTCAGTACAAAGAAGTTTCAGGTTTCTATCTGAGCCATTTCTTGCATAGAACCAAGGATTTATTACCGCCTCCCTCTCTTTTCCACAAGCACTTAGTACATACAAATACAATTGTACAAAATGTGCCTTCGACCATCCATATTTCTTCATCTTCCTTATAATTTCTAATCAGCCATTTTGAATTGTTTCGCCTGAATTCTTGTATAGCAATCTAGAAGTTACTAGAAATCTTGTATCTTCTGCATAATCGTATAGTTTTGTATATCTGGAAATAAAGGCTGGTGTGCTGTGCCTGCTGGATCACCAGCTCAGCGCTATACTCTATAGAAATGCTTAAACACTGTTCTTCTGCGACCATTATTTGAAACATTGGATAACCCTTTTTACTTGGCAACCCACCAGCACATGCATTTACATGATTACATCATTCAACAAGGAGTTAGTTCCTGACTTCCAATGCACCTGATTTGATGGTTTAGTGATGCAACAAGAGCAGCTAGAGCTAAGTTACTATATAGTACATGTCTATGGATGTCATACTATAGAGCATATTGAATTCCTATACCATACTTGTATTCATCTGCAACGCTTATAATCCAAGGACCAATGGCTCAGACATATATCATGCATCTACAACTATACAAATAGTAAGTCCATTTTAGAAAGAAATAACTAATAAAGAATTGCGACCGGTTCCAAGATAACACGGAGTTATTCAGAGTTGCTCCAACTAAATGGGTCATTCATTTTCAAAGCAAGTGAGAACTCAAGGCAGAATGGATATAAAGAAGATAAAGAACTAGTAAGTGCAAAATGACAACGGGGTTACCTTGGGTGAGGATTCCCTTTTACCACTTTCTGTCCATACTTGCGCCACCGGTAGCCATCATCCAAAAGATCAACCTCACTAGTTGCTTGCACAATGATCCTTCGAGCTGGAGTTGGCACATATCTGTCAAATAAAACTAGCATTTATAAATTGAAGCATAATTAGGGGGTTCACTATACACCCCACAAATCTCGTATTGGATTCATTGAACCTGAACCGGTTCAGGGTTCATGTTTACAGTGGAATTTGGAAGAAACAGTGGTGTGCCACGTACCACAAACCCCGTACCGTGACAAGCAAAACGTGTTCTAGTAACTAAGAATTGAAGCTAGAAATTTCCGTACCAAAAAAATTCTGTTCAGTGTATCAACCAGGGTTTAAAAACCCGAAACCGGGCACTTTCCCGGTCACTGGCCGGAAACGGCGGTAACCGGATTTACCAGAAAAAATTCGGATGAAATTCGTTTGAATTTGCTTAAAAACGAATCGAAATTCGAAAATTAGAATTTGAATTTGCTAAACTGGGAAAAACCGGCCAGTTTTTCCGTTCCTGGCCCCCATCGGTAAGACCGGTTACCGCTGGTAACCGGCCGATTTTTTTATCTCTGATATCAACTACCTTTTGTTTGCATAGGCATCACCCGCATCTCCATTGTTGGCCCTTACTTCATCATCGCCTTCCTCATCGCTATCACTTGAGCCTAACAGTTGATCACCTCCCTCTCCCCTCCTAGACATTGAAGGCCCCGCGATGCCATCATTTGATTCCTCAAGTTTTCCAGAATGATCTTGAGGGCCTGGTTCGGATCTAGTTGAAGCATCTTCATTCTCATGGAAATCATCAGATTCATTTAGTAATCCACCACCATCTTTGGACCTCCTTTTTGGTGGGCGTTGGTGGTTGTGTTGGCCTCTATAAATTATTTGAGTAATCTGTCCATCTGCTGAGCGCTCCACTTTCTTCTTAACTGGACAGCTCTCATGGGTACATTTGTAGTAGCTCCTTGGATACTCCCCACCCTTAACTGCCTTCTGGCCATACTTCCGCCAGTTGTAGCCATCGTCAGCAGGTTTACCCACAGCGAGGGCAGAAGTTTGGAATGCTTGTGAAACCTCATTTGATTCAATGTTGTTATTACCCGATTGTGATGGCGGAGTTGGTATCTCCTGCGTTGATGTCACATTGGCAAAAGAGTTCACATGCTGTGATGTCAAAGCTGATGTTGTTGCCGATGAGAAAGGGAGTGAGTAATCTGCTAGATTGGCCATACTGTACTGAGAATGGACTGCTTGTGCTGTTACTTGTGCTAAGGCTTGTTGATGGGACATTTCAAAGTTCCCCTGCAGAACAAAAAATATAATAACATATATAAGTCAAGACATGTACAGATCTTTATTTGCAAATGTTATATCTGATAAGCAGCACAAGTAAACAAACAGTGGCAAACAGATGTTCAAGAAAACTCAAGACAAAGAACACAAAATCAAGCATCATATTCCTAGGATTGGGGTAATCTTAAGCAGATGATCAAGGATTAGACTATTTCTAACTAATGTTGGATGAGAGATACTTGAGTTTGTTAGCCACTAAAAAGGTTCAATCAGAATGTGAAATACATTTGCTGGATCTTGGCATGGATCAGCTCAATGCCAAATATGTTATGTGGTGCCTCCGAGAACACCTGGACCAGACCCAGAAATAGGCCACAAGCGGCAAGGCAGTCCCAGTGGCACTGGTAGGGACGTGATGTGCCATATAGGGTTTACTAAGACAAGTTGGCCACAATTAACTTGAGTAATCTACACCTTTCACCTTCCAAAAGTCCATAAGAAAATATACCATGATTATTGCCCTCATCCAATCACTTGTCTCATCATCCTTTGATGCCTTTTATTGAACCTTTTCATAAGAAGTTAAGAACTTCCACTCAAAGCTCCAAAGGATAAGCCAAGCAGTGTCCAGTCAGACTCAGATTAAACTCATGCTGTCATGCCTGGCATGCATTGAAGTGCAAGAATGCATGGATGCACGATCTTTAGGTACATCCATGTCCAGGTAACAGACATGATGTGACATCACTATGATTAAGAAGAGAATTCAGTGGCCTCATAACCAGGTCGCCTAGTGCAAATTACATTTAAAAATACTTTAATTTTGAACAGCTCTATGTATATGAAAGATAAATTTTGAGCAATGGGTCCGGAACAGAATTGTGTGCTGTATTACTTTTTTTAGTATTAATAAATGGATAATCTTCTTAAAGGTTGGATAAGCACCCACTTTCTGCGTAATACTAAGCGGGGAGGTGACTGATCACTTACCACTTACTGCTTTTTAGAATATTGACCGCATCATGGCAACCATAATATAATCACTCTTGTAAAAACCCATTAAGTTGTCATAACTGAATGTTAAGTTCTCCTTGCGGCATACTATCTTTTGGCGACTGTGTTAGGATCTTGGATTGCAGCAGATGAAGTTGATCGGAGGTTGTAGTCGTGCACAGGACCTGGACGTAGGCCAGGGCCTCGGCGTCGCGGCGGGGGCGTCGTGGTCGTCGCAGCCGCGCGGCCGATGCTCTGGACAAGATGTCGAACAGAAAAGCAACAGAATAGAAAGACAGAGAGTTGAGGCAGTTTTCAGATTTCTTATTGCATACTAAAACCAAAGTGCATCTCTCCCTTAAATAGAGAGGATCCTAACGATCGATACTAGAAACGAATCCAAATACTAAAGCTATTACAGATTGCTGAGACTATCTCTGAAACCGAAAAGGAAACGAATTAATAACTATTCTAAATCCGGCAAAATCTCCAACCGGACTGAAGCGGCCGAATTGGAAACCTCTGGAGCAACGTCCAACGTTGGCTTGCCTCTTCACTTATACGCCCGACACGCCAAGATCGCTCATCGGCCTCGCATCAGCATTGCACGGTATGGCTTGGGCATCGCTGCACGGTACCCGTAAGTATCGGGGTTTCAATTTAAAAAAACAAAACAAAATCCGCACGGCTGGTATCGTTAGGTGCCGTACGCCCATCTAATGAATAAAAAGCCCAGCCCATGAAGGCCCATGAATGGCTACCTCTGCTAGCTATGAAAGGAAACCTAGCCAGCACATCCCTCATTTCTCTCAGCCGCCAGGAGCTAGGAGAGAGCAGCAAAACAGCAAAGCTTGATTCGTACTGAAGAAGCTCCGGCAAGGATCCGGCGAGGATCCGGCGAGGCTCCGGCGAGGTACTTCCTCTTCTCCCCTCTTCTTGTTCCCTTCTTGGCTTCGGTTTTCACATTTCGTTGGCCTCTTGTTCCTCTTGGTTTCTCTGTTTCTCACCTCTTCCTCTAGGCGATTTCTTGCTTCCCAGCTTGCTGACCCAGTTCGTAACCCATGAGTGGTACAAGTTTAGAAGGAAGTTCTTCATCCCATCGAGTGCAACAAATAGTTGGCGTAGTCTAAACTCTATGGAATCATGTTCAATGCTTTGAGAGGCCTGGGGTGCTAGTGAGGAAATGCTAAATCAAAATGCCGCTACTGTGGCACTATCATCAGTGGAAGCTACTCAAGAGTTAAGGCACATTTGTTGAAGATTTCTGGTTTTGGTATCAAGCCCTGCCCAAAGGTATGTGCTTTCTGGTTATGGTAATTAGTCACTTATTACTCAATACTAGTCAATACTCATTAGTGTTACATCATACGCTGCATCGACGCACGGAGTTTTGTTGGGAATACCAGATCGCTGCACGGCACTGCATCAAGATCACGCATCTGCATCATAGCTTATACGTAATACCCCACATGACATCTCTCCCCTCCTTTGAAAACAGCTCGTCCTCGAGCTTAAATAAAGGATATAACTGTTGAAATTGCTCAAAATCTTCCCATGAAGCACAGGTTTCTGGTGCATTCTCCCATTGAACTAAAATCTGAAGACGGTCTCGAGCCCGACGAGACTTAATAACTTTGGCTGGTAAAGGACAAACCCGACCATGCAATATTACCAGTAGTGGCAGAGGAGATGATGTTGATGGTCCAATAAACGGTTTCAACAGACTAACATGAAACACATCATGAATCTTTGCTCGAGCTGGCAATTGTAAAAGATATGCCACTAAACCTATTTTCTGAAGAATTTGATAAGGTCCAAAATAGCGAGATCCCAATTTCCCTTGGATAGACATCGACAAAGATGCGGTCGGCCTATTATGTAAACGGAGCCATACCCACTGACCTTCTGACAATTCGAGCTCACGATGGCCTTTGTCGTAATGTCATTTATAAGTTTGTTGAGCGAGAAGCAAACGGTCATGAATTTCAACCAAAAATTCATCCCGATCCTGGAGGAGCTAATCCACCACCGGTAACCGAGTGGCCCCTGGCTGATAAGAACGCAAAGTTGGTGGATCACGACTATAGACCACCTTGAACGGTGAAGTATGAAGTGATGTCTGAAAAGATGTATTATAACAATACTTGGCCCAAGGTAACCAACGAAGCCATTGTTTAGGTCGGTCCCCAGTATGGCAACGGAGATACATAACAATTATCTTGTTAACCACTTCCGACTAACCATCAGATTGAGGGTGAAAAGCTGAACTGTGGTGAAGCTGAACTCCTGCTAAGCGAAACAATTCGAACCAGAAAGTGCTTGTAAAAATAGTATCGTTGTCGCTAACAATAGATTGTGGCACACCATGGAGATGAACAATTTCATTAAAAAATACTTGGGCTACTGAGTATGCCATGTAGGGATGAGCTAAGGGCAGAAAACGGGCAAACTTAGAAAAACGATCCACAACGATTAAGATGATTGTTTTACCATGAATTCGCGGAAGACCTTCAATGAAGTCCATGGATATGTCTGCCCACACAGTAGAAGGTACCTCCAATGGTTGAAGTAAACCAGCCGGATGCAATTGTTCTCCTTTATTGCGCTGACATACAGCACAAGCTCGGATATAATCTTGAACGACAGCCTTGGCATGTGGCACATGAAAATCAGCTCGAAGACGATGAAGCGTTTTCTGAATGCCTTCATGTCCTGTACCATTGGCTTGCTGAACAATGGACGGTAGTACTGCAACCGTCGCTGGAATGTACACACGATTATTGAATGTAATGAGATCATCAACAAGAACCCATGAAGCATGCTGGCGGCCTTCAGTGATAGCAGCACGTAACGCTTGCAAAGATGGATCAGCTTGGAGACTAATGCGGAGCTCATCAAACAGAGAAAACCGCGGTGCAGACAGGGCACAGACAAGCAGCTGACTGCTAGAATTTTTCCGCAACAGAGAAGCTGCGACCAAAAGTTCGGAATCTCGTCGTGACAAGGAATCGGCTACGACATTAGTGCTGCCGGGCTTGTATTCAACAGAAAAAATCATAACCCAAGAGTTTACTAACCCAATGATGTTGTGGAATTGTCGAAAGACTTTGATCCAGCAAAAACTTTAAACTGTGGTGGTCAGTACGTACCAAAAACTAGTGTCCCGACAAATAAGGACGCCAATGTCGAACCGCTTGTACAAGGCCGATTAATTCCCTTTCATAGGCTGCTAATGAAGCATGGCGGGGAACAATCGGTCGACTGAAAAAGGCCACTGCACCTGTCCCTTGATGTAACACAGCCCCAAAGCCAGAACTTGAAGCATCACACTCGACAATAAAATCACTACTAAAGTTCGGTAATTGTAATATGGGAGCCTGAGTTAATGCTGATTTGAGGCAAAGAAAGGCATCATGAGCTGCAGATGTCCATAAAAAAGCCTCCCACTTGAGCAACTTAGTCAACGGAGCCGTAATAATACCAAAATTACATATGAACTTTCAGTAGTATCCTGCTAACACAAGAAAACCACGGAGCGCCCTTACCGACGTAGGAGTTGGCCATGTAGATACCGCACTGATTTTGGTGTCATCAACAGCCACACCCTCAGCCGAAACAACATGGCCCAAATATGCCACCAAGGCTTCGCCAAAGGAGCATTTATAACGCTTCAAAAACAAACAATGGTGTTGAAGACGCTGTAATACCGTACGAAGATGTTGTAAATGTGTTCAATAAGCAGGACTATAAATTTGAATATCATCAAAGAAAACCAAGACAGCGACGAAGAAAATCCTGGAGCACGGTATTCATAAGAGCCTAGAATGTCGCAGGCGCATTGGTAAGACCGAATGGCATGACAAGAAATTCAAAGAGACACTGATGTGTGCGGAAAGCGGTCTTGGCAATGTCAGATGAATGCATTAACACTTGATGATATCCGAAACGTAAGTCCAATTTGGTGAAAAATTTCGCACCACGAAGCTCATCGAGTAACTCATCAACAATTGGAATAGGAAACTTATCTTTGATTGTACGGCCGTTGAGAGTGTGATAATCCACACAAAAACGCCAAGAACCGTCCTGCTTCTTGATCAATAAAACTAGAGATGAAAAAGAAGATGAGCTTCGACGGATGGTCAGTCCCTTGGTGTAGCATTTCGGCACATTGGCGTTCCAACTCATCCATTTGTAACTGCGCATAGCGGTATGGTTGAACGGTAATGGCATCCATCCCTTTTTCTAAGTGAATACGGTGGGAGATCTCTCGGACGGGTGAAAGACCATGTGGTTCATCAAAGAGAGCACTGAACTCGTCAAGAAGGTCCTCCAGTATGTTGTCGGCCGAACAGACAAGCGCATGGCCTGAGCGTGGTCGCATGGGCAGACCGGTCCATGTAATTCTTCAGCCTTGGTACACAAAAGACATTTTTACGTTGGAAAAGTCCCATGTGATGGGGCCGAGGGTACCGAGCCATTGGACCCCTAAAATCACATCAAATCCGTTAAGTGGCATGGTGTAGCAATCGAGTGCAAATTCCTCAATGCCAATCCGGATGGTCATGGTACTGCACATACCCGAGCTAGTGACCCGTTCTCTGTTTGCCACCGTGATGCTCAATCCAGAACATGGTCTCATGGCGATGCCGGTGGTATACACGACATCATGGGCGATGAAATTATTCGTGGACCCTGAGTCAAGCAACACCACGAATGTACTGTTGCCGATCTCGACACGGAGTCTCATAGTGTGTCCAGAACGTGGTTGAATGCTGGTGATAGCTGCCAAAGAAAATCTCTGGATTGCCTGCAGCCTGCTGGAGCTTGTCGTCGCTCTCGAACTCTGGCTGCACTTCGATGACAAAGAGGCGCTTGCACCGGTGACCGGCCACAAACTTTTCATCACAGCGATAACACAAGCCTTGGGCATGGCGGCGTTCCAACTCTACTGGAGATAGAGTGCGTCGTGGTATGGTTGCTACAAGGACAATAGCGCCGTCTCCTGCGTCGCTGGGTGTACTGGAATCAGACGCTGGGGTAGACGTGCCACTGGGACGCCATGGGCGGCGCACCGGCAGTTGGGAGGCGGCTAGTGCTAGCTGCGAACGACGCTCATATGCTTGAACCAAGCTCATGGCCGACTCCAATGACTGCAGTGCTTGTAGTTCGATGTCTGTTTGCAATGGTTGTCCTAACCCGGCGGTAAACAACTGTATTTGTTGGCGTTCCGTCAAGGGGTCGACGTGGCACAGGAGAGATAGGAATTGGCCAGAGAAGGCGCAGATAGAGCCTTGCTTGCGGAGAGCAGTGAGTTTGCCCAGAACGTTGCTACGCAATGGAGGCCCGAAGCGTGTGTTGACCAATTCGACAAATCGGCGCCATGATGGTGTTCCTGTATCGCGCTCCAGGCAGTGGTACCATAACTGAGCCGAGCCGGTCATATGGAACATTTCTAACCATACTTTATCCTCCTCCAGCGTGTGTTGACCGCGGAAGAATTGATCACAATGGTTTAGCCATGGCAATGGATCCTCCTATCCATCAAACATGGGTAAATTCGGCCAGGATATCGCGCGCACTTATTGCGGCCGGTAATGATCTGGGGCGGTCGGTCAGCAATGGGTGCGTCCTCGTCAAGATAGCGCCGATCCACCACCGATGTAGCCGGCGATCCAATCGGGTGACGTCAAGGGCTCAGGAGCAGGCCATCGTGTGCGCGGAGACGAGCGTCTGTGATGGAGTCATGGTCTGCTTTGTCGGGCGGCGTGGTGTGTCCTTGCTCCAGTCGCGTAATCGCCAAGTGATGAGCGTGTTGTTGCAAGTCTATGTCTCGAATTGTTCCAGCGAGGCTGTCAATCTTATCGTTGAGTTGAAGCCGGTTTGTCTCCATCTGTTGTATTAGTGTGTCAAGCTTACTACTAATTGGGTCGGTGTTGTCGCTTTCGGACATACTGGATGGCGCAGTGTGTTCTTCTGATACCAAGTCGTCAGGATCTTGGATTGCAGCAAATGAAGTTGATCGGAGGTTGTAGTCGTGCACAGGACCTGGACGTAGCCCAGGGCCTCGGCGTCGCAGCGGGGGCGCCGTGGTCGTTGCAGCTACGCGGCCGATGCTCTGGACAAGATGTCGAACAGAAAAGCAGCAGAATAGAAAGACAGATTGCTAAGAATATCTCTGAAACTGAAAAGGAAACTAATTAATAACTATTCTAAATCCGGCAAGATCTCCAACCGGACTGAAGCGGCCGAATTGGAAACCTCTAGAGCAACATCCAACGTTGGCTTGCCTCTACGCTTATACGTAATACCCCACATGACAGACTGTTTACTGCTAAGAATACTACAATGCTATAACCTGATTGTGCCAAAGCAGTCCATGAGATAAATCAAATATCAATAGTATGCACACATGGCAGAGCGATGAAACATGATTAATCAACTAGCCCAATTACCCTTCTTGTGTTAATGTTGCAAACTATAAGAGAAACTCAACTGGATAATTGTGCAATTTGAGAAAAGAAGAGAGCTACATCAAAGTCTATCAAGTTTATCGAGATTTCTCAACGCCCTCTCTATGGATACTGTAGTACTGTACTATTGATTTCCCTCAATGGACAATATTTCAAACAAGAGGACCTAGTTTAACTGCTAACCAAGGCCAAATTCCAAATTCTCTCAGGACATAAGTTTCATACACCAACCATGTCACCAAAAGAAACTAGCTGTTAGGGAAAGACAGGACATTTCCACCCAAACTTTAACATAAACCAAGTTTAACTAAATGAACAACAGAATCTCTAAATGAACAAAAGAACCATCTCATCCCATCCCCAAAAGACACTTTAGTTTAATCAGCATCCAAAGTTGTCCATACAAAGCAAATCTGACCTAATTAGCTAAACTCGGGCCACCCATTAGACTGCATAACACTGTTCATCGCAACGCAAATCGCTGGGGCCCAGAGCAATGCACCGCCCCGTGCAACACACTAGACACTGCTGGAGAACAATCGATATAGCATTCCAAGTACTCAAAGACTAGACTCGGAGTCGTCATGCCGACACGAAGTTGCCGCTTAGCGAGGCCCAAAGATGGCATGCGGGCATGCCAGCCGCATCGGCCATGCAAGACAAGCATGGCACACGGTGTTGTATGTGTACCTTGGCCACTGCCGCTGTCGCGCTTGCCTACCTCCACCGCCGTCAGGCTATGGTCGCCACCGCTGCCGCACTTGCCCGCCATCGCCAGGTCGTGGCCATGCTCGCCAAGCCGTGGCCATGGCCGCACCGCCGCCGTTGCCAGCTCGTGGTCATGGCCGCAGCTGCTGCCACGCTTGACTGTCTCTGACACTGCCACGCTTGCCGCTGCCCACTGTGTCCACTGTCGCGCTTGGCCAGGCCACGAGAAGGAGGGTGGCGAAGGGGATCGAGACGGGGCGTGGCCGGATCTGGTGCCTGGAAGGGAGAAGGGAAAAGAAAGTGTGTGTGTGTTCAACTAGTTCTAGGGGTGAGGAACTGCGTGGCCATCGTATTCACCGAAGCATTATCAAGAGTGGTAGAAAGAATCTTATTATCTATTTTAAAATCCTGAATTATCTCAAGTATGCGTTCAGCGATGGACTCTCCGGTGTGTTCGTCATCCATTAACATAAACCCTATGACTGACTCTTGTTTGGGTTATACTGTTCATCTAAGTAATGGACAACAACACTAAGGTAGTAAGTTCTTTGGTGAGAGAAAGTCCAAATATCGAAAATTAAAACAAAAGAAAAGCTAACTTTTTGGATTTTTTCTTTCAGTGCAGCTAGCTCTCTATTGTAGTCGCTATAATATCAGATTTGGTGGTTCTTCTACTCACATGTTGGTATTGTGGGCAGAAGCCGCATTGGATCATTCTTTCAAAATTATGACCCAATGGCTCTCGCCCATCATAAAAAGTAGATCTTCCGAAACTATAAACCGTGTTATTTAATCTCGTGCTACTTGGGGGTGTACATCCACATACTTCTAGTGTCGCCGGCCAAAAAATTCAGCTGCGTTTGCACACCTCCTTGGGTTCGCCCTAGCTTTTGCATGCACACTTTGTAGTGCCGATTCAGATGCCTCATCCCTCCACCCGAACCTGCAGTCAATTCAATTTTGCAATAATTACAAACTGCAGTTACCTATCTTCGGTTGTTTACAATGTCGATCTTCTTAGTCATGTGCTTCCAGCACTCCGCGTCTCTGCCCTTCCGCGGGTGGATGGTGGACGATGGGGGCAATAAGTCGCAAAGGCGGTGTCCTCGTGGCCCTCCGTACCATTCATATGATTGTCATCCATGTCATGGTCTCCCAGCCTAGGGAGAGTTGACGAGCATCGATGTGAGCATCATCCTGCTCGGGAGGACCGGAGGGATTGCGGGGGCGTACTTGCTTGCGCCCCCAGCTAGCTTGTTAAAACATATTGAGAGAATGAGGGTTAGAAAGCTAGAGATAGTAGGGAAATCGTTGATTGAGCTGTGTGGAGAAGAAATGAGGGGAGGAGGCGATTTTATAGCTATGGAGGAGAGGAAGGTTGCATTTTCCCATTTGCATTTGTCCGTTGCTTCTCTAGTCGCTACCCTCTTCCTATGCTCCTGTGACTGCAAAAGCACTAGTCGGCCATTGCTGCAACTTGCGTGGCGCCAGGCGACCTTCGTGCTTGCGCTCGCTTCTCCTCCGCGTGCGCAGCGCGCGCGACCTCTATATCTTTGCCTCTCCCTCTCGCTCTCTACCCCGCCTACCACTGCCTCTCTCCCTCTCGCTCTTGCACGCTCCCCTCCCCTGCCGGTCGCTACCTCTCTCCCTCTCCCTCTCCCTCTCACACTCCTCCCTCGCCTCTCTCGGCCTTTCCTCGGCTGACGGCCATGGCCTGATGGCCAACTGAAAGACGGCCAAATCTGTCCCCTTCCCTCTCCGGCTCTCCTTTCACGGCTGCCTCAGCCCGGTTCGAGCTTGATGGCGACGAGGCGGCAGAATCAGCATGGGGGACGAGTCCAGGATGGCGACGACGGTGGCAGCATGGGCGACGATGAGCTCAGCCAGGTGCCTTTGTCTCCCTCCGCCACAGCTCACTCTCTCCCTCTCCCGTCGACAGTAGCCATGGCCCGCACGGCTGCTCTCCGCATGCTTGCCCTTCCCCTCTCCCTCTCCCTCTCCCTCTCCCAGATCTGAGCGGCGGCGGACGCAAAGCCCACCACGACGATGGTGGCTGTCCGGCTGTCCCCTTCCCCTCTCCTAGATCTGACCTGTCGGTGACGGGCCATAGCAGCGGTCTTCCTCCCCTCTCCTCGACAGCCACGACGACATCAGCGAGGTGAGGTGCCAACTGTCGCAGTGCCACCTGCTGCATGCCACGGGCTGCATCGGGCTTTTCGAGCCGTGTCTTGCTGTCCGACATAACCAATTCTCAGGCCGGGCATGGCCCGGTCGTTCGTGCCATAATGGCCAGGCCCGCCACGTGCCGCGCCTCGGCCGGCCCGGAAAACACGGCCCAACTCCCAGGACTACTCAGTACCACGAAATGGCACTAGTTAGTAAACCCCCGACCCCCTGTTTGACCATTCCATGCCCCATCATCCTCTCACAGTCTCACAGCAGGCAAATCTCCATGGGAGGTCCAAGGCACCATCATTGTACTAACCTCACAAATCAGCATAGTACCTGCAAATTCAAACTAACTACTTGTACTCTTAACGCACCAGCCCAACTCCCAGGACTACTCAGTACCACGAAATGGCCCTAGTTAGTAAACCCCCGACCCCTGTTTGACCATTCCATGCCCCATCATCCTCTCACAGTCTCACAGCAGGCAAATCTCCATGGGGGGTCCAAGGCACCATCATTGTACTAACCTCACAAATCAGCATAGTACCTGCAAATTCTAACTAACTACTTGTACTCTTAACGCACCAGCCCAACTCCCAGGACTACTCGGTACCACGGAATGGCACTAGTTAGTAAACCCCCGACCCCCTGTTTGACCATTCCATGCCCCATCATCCTCTCACAGTACTCACAGCAGGCAAATCTCCAATGGGGGTCCAAGGCACCATCATTGTACTAACCTAGTACCTGCAAATTCTAACTAACTACTTGTACTCTTAACGCACCAGCTCAAAACGTAAGCAATGGCGAGCACACCCGCACGAGCAAGTAAGGTAAGCCAAGCAAACAAAAAAAAGGTGGGGTTTTTTTTATCGGGGATTGGGGGAGTTACCGTTGGGGAGAAGAGCGCCGGAGAGCCGAGGAGCGCGGCGGGGCTGAGCCCCGCCGGCACGGCGAACGGCGAGGGCGAGGAGGGGCCGGCGGCGGAGGCTGCGGCGGGGAGCCCATAGCGCCGACGAGGAGCTGGGTGAAGGAGCCGTCGAAGGCCGGGGAGGGCGCGTCGGGGAAGAGCGCGGAGGCGGGGGTGAGTGGGCCGGGGCTGGTCTCGGCCGAGCAGGCGGAAGCGGCGAAGAAGGATTCGACGGCGGAGCGCGGGGACAGGAGAGCGCGGGGCGCGACGGCGGGCGGCGCACGCCCTCGGCAGCGCCGGCGGAGGCCTCGTGGGCCGCCATGGGGAGAGAGGGACGGAGGTGGAGCACTAGCGGGAAGCCGGGAAGGGACTATTTGGGGTAGTTTGTGTGGGGGAGCAAAGATACGGCGAGTACACGGCTTTAGCTGCAGGAGCTGGAGGGCGGGCGGTGAAAAAGCGGGGGGGTGGGGAAGGCCACGTGGACCTCTCCAGTACTCCTGCCCTGTTTACGGCGCCGCATACGGTAATAACGGACGTCGCGGTTAACCGCCGGCCGCTTGGCTTGACCTTGTGGGCTATTGCCACTCCACTGCTGCAGCGGCTAATTTAGGGTAGGCCGGCTGCTGCGTTGGTTTGTCTGCTCTGCTCTGGACTCCGACGGTACATCCGTAAACGTGGTGCCCCCGCTTCTTGTCTTGATAGTGCAGCAGATTTTTTTTAGCAGCGGCGGCGACGGCTAGAGTATTACTCCCTCCGTTCTGTCTTAAGTTCCACACGATGTCCGATACATAATTTTAATTATTTCATTTTTCGATTGTATATTAAGACAAATATTAAAAATATAGGATACAAATATATTTTTATGACAAATCTGCTAATATCATTTTAATGTAACAAATCTAAATACTCGTACTATTTTATATAGTGGTCAAAATTCTTAACTTTGATACACCTAAAGATAATGGAGAGAGTATAAAGCTTATTAAACAATGGTCCTTAGAGCAGGCATTATCTCTCTTTTTGGTACTGGTACTCTACACTAAAGAACAAGCTGACACCGCTCGATACTAAGCCAAAAAAATTAGATGAGTCAGTGCCCTCGTCCATGCCGCCCCACGCCTTGTCCTGCTTCTTGCATTTCAAGACTAAAAAATCTTAAAGTTTCCAAGCACTTAACCTCTTTTATAGCGTTAAAACAATGGTAGAAAGTCTAATAGTATGATAGTATGAATATTGTAATATTGTTGAGGCCATCCTGGTGGTGCCCCCACAAATGATCGTCACGTGTGTCAGACTCCAAATTTTGAACTTGTGTCTTACTGTGTATATTTGTGTCATTGTCTATATTAGTAGATAGCACGCACAGTTACATTATTGGTTCAAATACATATCACGATAATACATTGTTATTACATAATATTAAACAAAACGTAAATATACATTACGGTTTTTGACTTGCAGAATGGCCGGATAGGCTAAATATTTTCAAAGAACAACTGCGGAAGAAGAATCAAAGTATAACATGTGGAAACCTCACGATATACCCACAGGCAATCGACTGTGGGCTCGCGACCTAGTTCTTGGCCTTCTTAATCTTCAATCTTGATCAATACTTATAATTGTCCTTGTAGTCTTCTTTGGTGTGTACTGACTAAAAGAATGTAAATAGCGAGTATGAGTACATAACCGTACTCGCGGGCCAACACACAATGCAACTATTATAGATGCAGGGCTAATCAAAGGGGAGGCTCTTGGTTCTTTTATTTTACACAAAGCCATTTATTGAAATAGATTAAGTTGTAGCAAATCCTGAGACTTAGCATTTTAACCAACACAGGTTTTATAAACTGAGTTTTTTGTTGTAAAGCAATAGTGGAGACCCCGTCTCCTGTACCATTTAGTGGCTTCGTCCACTCCATGCTCAGGCTATCCCGTATTTACCACTGGTCCCCGACCAGGCTATCACAAATCCCAGGGCTCCCACCATTTCATTCCACACACCCACACACAAAAGGTTTTGTAAAAATGAAAGATATATCAATCAAGTTCTCAGCATCGCTCTTGACCGTGAGCGTAGCTATCTAGATAGTTGTCTTACTCTGCAGAGTTTGTACACTTTACCCACAAGAGATAAATCAACTTATACTACCCCGACACACTTCCGTAGGTGTGTGGCTAAGGTTGATTATTACAAGGTCTTTACAATGCCCAACCTCTTTGCGACTTCGCACCGCTAGGTATCACCTCCTTCGAACTCTCCCCGTGCCACCCGGAGGTCTCCCTTTAGGGTTGTGCGGTTCCTGTGGCTTCGTTCTCCCCCGACTATCCACCCACATCCACCAACGTCGAAGCCACACCGAGGCGAACAAATTAGTTAGTCAGGTCGTATGTGTTACCGACATATGGTTGTACTTTTTTACATGAGAGGTCATTACCAGATTCGGTCCTTAATTGACTTGGGAGGTACATCCACATACCAACATCATCTTGTGCACCCGGCACTAGCCACTCTTTCTAACCGCCCAAGTTGAAATCGGTTTTTTGGGTTTTCATTTGTTTTTAAACATAACCATTAGTCCAACATACCAGCCAGGCTTCCAACCTCGACTGCCCAATACTATTTTCAAAGGTTGTTCATGGTGTCGGGCAATTTACTGCCCGAACGACAATGTATCTAAGCAAGGCTAAACATGACACTTAGATACAAACTTATTAACTAGTATGTTAACCATTAGCCTAGAGTGACAAGGATAGTGTCCAAACTCAAGGATTGAGAAGTTATACACGATTATCATTAAGGTAGTAGCTATGAGCTAGATCAATATAGTTATATAAAACATAGCCATGCAATTTTATAATTTCAAATCAATGTAATTTACAAAACTTAGGTGTAAAATGATCAAAGTGTTGACTCGCCTTGGTCGTAGTGTTGCTATTCTTGCTCTTGGTCCTCCGAAGGGCCCTCGAGAACTTTAGAGTCTATACACGTGAAATTAAACCAAAACTCAAATAAGCACATAAGAATCCTGATTGCATTCAAAACTACAAAAGAACTCCAAATGGGCTACTTTCGATTTAGTTGTGTAGATTTGTTAGTTTCCGTTCTGTTGTTGCGTCTGGTATGGGACATAGAATTCGAGTAGTGGAAGCAAGTCATTTCCGAGTAGGTAACGTTAGTAGTTTTCAAGACAGTGGCTAGTCTGGATACGAGTTATCGATTTCTAGTTCTGTTCAGTGTTTCGATCACTTGGTCGGAGGTGGTTTTGACTGCCTGGAAGGAAGGGGTTTTCGAGCACTGTTCAAAATTTCGACCACCTAGTCGGAAAGGGGTCTCGAATACCTGGTCGAGAGGGATTTCGAGTTCTACTCATAGTTTCGACCACTCTGTCGGGATGAGTTTCGAATACTTGGTTGAGAAGGCTTTCGAGTTCTGTTCATAGTTTCGACCACTTGGTCAGGATGGGTTTCGAATACTTGGTTGAGAAGGTTTCAAGTACTGTTCATGGTTGAGTACTGCTCATTGTTTCGACTATTGTTTATTGTTTTTTTACTATTCATTGTTTTGACTACTATTCATTATTTAGACTACTGGTCGAAGGAGTTTCAACTAGTTGGTCAAAGGTGTTTCGATCAACTGGTCGAAAGAAGTTTCGGCTGTGTGGTCGAAGGTGTTTTGACCATTGGTCGAATGTGTTTCGACAATCTAGTCGAAAGGGGCTGCGACTAATTGTTCGAAGGGGTTTCGACTAACTGGTCAAAGAAGTGTCGACTATTAGTCGAAGGAGTTTCGACTATTAGTAGAAAAAGTTTTGACAATCTGGTCGGAGGAGTTTTCGACTAACTGATCGAAGAAGTTTCGACGAGCTGATCAAAAGGAGTTTTCGACTATCTGATCAAAGAGACCAACTGGTCGAAAGGAGTTTCGACTGACTGGTGGGAGAAGTTTCGACTATATGGTCGGAGAGAGTTTCGATTAAATAGTCGATATGCGTTTCGACTATATGGTCGAGAGGAGTTTCACTATATAGTCTGAGGGAATTTCGATTGACTGGTCCAAACGAGTTTCGACTATGTTGGACCGAAAAGGCGACTAGAGGGGGGTGAATAGGAGCACGCTCACTTTTTCACAAATAATAGATTCAACACAAAATTCACTCCAGTAGCTATGGAAGCTATGAAGATCAATATACCAGTACAGCGGAAGACTAGTATTGAATCCAACCTAACCCTTGAAGCAATACGACAAAAGCAACAAAGATCAAGCGATTGATTATCGCGGCCGGACCGCTAGCTCAATGGCGGTTTGACTGACATTCTGTCGGTCCGACCGTAACCTGGCCGATCCGATCACCGGCTCAAGAATGTAATGTAAAGCCCCGATGACGAAGTTGCAAATAGATGAAATTTTTGATCTACAACTCCAAACTTCATGAAACTTGGAACACACCTTCTCTATGATACCAGGAACCTATTCCAATCGAAGATTATGATAATTCTTGGAAGAATAACGATCCTTTTCTGTTTGATTGAAGAAGGGTTCAAAACCGGGTCAAAACAAAAACTAGATCCAAAATCTTGCTCGTGGGTGATTGATGATCAAGATGATCCTAGATATGTTCCCACATGTTTCCACCTGTAATATTCTAAAAATAATAATAATCTCTTAAAGGCCTGTGCGTAATTAAAGAAATTAGATATGTGAAAATAAAATAATTTAGAGTTTTACGGAGGGATTAGACTGTGCGAGGTATAAATAGATTGTGGGAATTCTGGAAACCCTAGCAGTCTTTCTTTTTTTTCCTCCACCTAGCCTTTGCACCCTATTGCGCTTTGCATCTTTTTGCGTCGTCATGGCGCGTCCTCTTGTGCCGCAGCGCAAGACCGCCGAGCCATCACACACTGTCGCGTGTAGCACATGTGCATGCGTGTGGGAGCCGGCCAACCAAGCAATCGTGTGATACTCTGGAAATATTAATAATATTAATTAATAAAAGCGTCTTAAGGGTCGGAGAGCAATTAAATTAATTAGTTAAAGAATTTAGGACGTGTGCGTAATTAAAGAATTTAGTATACGTGGAAATAGAATTTTCGGAATTTTTATGAGCTATATAAATAGATTGTGGGAATTCTTAAAAACCCTAGCAGCCTTTTTACCTTTTTTCCACCGCCGCCAGCCAATCGTTTTTGTTTCAGATAGCCGCCACCAAAAATATTTATTTGCCGCCATTGCGTTACATCTTGAACGCCGCTACCGGTTGAGCGTGTTGTCTTACTGATCTCTTGTTGTCTGCCTTGCCATTGGTTCGCCTGATCGTCACAGCGCGGAGGCGCCTAACCGGTTGCATGTGCCTTGCGTTTCTTCTTGCCGAGCTCGCGTCGCCGAGTCGCTTGTTTCCAATGTAAGCAGATCGCTGCTGTTGCCGTCTTACCGCTCGCTGAGCCGAGCCGCCGCCGCTTTTTTTTTTTTCCTTGCTGTGCCGAGTGAATTTGCTGCGTGTGAGGGCTCTGCCATTTGCGTTGATCTGATCTCTGCGTTGTTACCGAGCCGACCAACCGATCAACATCGCCGATCGCTCAGGTTGCGAAGTCTTCGCCGCCGCGTGGATTTGGCCGTGAGGTTTCTTTGCTCGTTACTTTCCTTAGCATTAATTAAGTGCTTCTTGATTTTGGTGCATGCAGTAATTAGAGATTATAACTGAGATTAATTAGAGAGGTTTAATTTTTCTAATAGAGAGGTCGATTAATAGATCCGTTAGCCTGCTGTTCGGTTGTACAGTTTATTCGGATATCGTAATGGCGAATTTTGGAAATCTCGTTTACTAGTTAATTGTAGATAATTTCGATATCTTTCTATAGCATAGTGAATCATGTCAATCGGACAAGTAGATTTCGAGATATGATTTTCGGAAGACTGCTGTTTTTACGGTTGTCGCCTTTCGGCGCTGTTTTGGTAGACTGTAGATTAAAAATAGTAAATAGCTTAATTAGTGTTTTTGATCTACATGAAAGTCGTAGATAATTTTCCAATGGTTCTGTAGAATCTGAGAACGCGAATTTTGGTTGGATAAAACAAAAGTTATGAATTTAGTAAGACCGCTGTTCCGAAGCGGACAGATCGGCTTTCTGGGCTAAATACGGAGGGTTAGATGATTTAATTAGAAGTCTGTGTAATCTAAGAAAATGTGGAGAATTTTATAAAGAATCCAGAATGGGGTGGTTTGTGGTGATCGGACTTTCGAGTCAAAAGTTACGCTCTTTTTAGTAACCGGACAGCAATGGGTAACTTTTCGGTACCGGCGTAACGTGGTATATTTGGGGACGTGTAGGAGCGATGTATATTGATTGCTATTCGTGTTGCTGTAATTTGTATTGAAGTTGGTGTATTTAATATAGGAGAGGCGTCGTGCTTGTTGCCGTCTTCTAATCAAATCGTGCGTCGCAACTAGTAAAGGCAAGTGCATGGTAGACAGCGATCAATGATCGATCACTGTTTTCTTTATCTTCTATTACCATTATTGTTGTGCTTTTATTTGGTTTAATTGCAAACAATGAATTGGTATGTTTATATCTTTGTTGACAAGCATGATGAAAAGTTGGATATGATGTTTATGATGGAGTTTGCATGTTTGCATTCATAAGCATCTTTGCATAAGAGAAGGTGATCATGATTGATCACAACTCCACGGGAGTGGAGGAGGTCCCCGATCCTTATGGAGGAACGGGCTTGAGAGTGAATGTTGTCGCGAGCATTCACTCACGCTATACCAGATATCGCTGAAAGAAGTGCATGTGGACATGTAGAATAGAGTTGCATTCAAAAAATGAGATTAATGACTGAGAATATTAATGAAAGTGCCTGTGATGATAATGAAGTTATTGATTGCTGTTGATTTATTATTATCGTTGTATGTCGATGTGTTTGCTGAGTCGTGGACTCACCCTTGCTCTATTGTTGTCTTTAGGTGATCGTCGAGGATGCCGTAATTGAGAGCGAGTAGAGCACATGGACATCACATGATCATTCGCCATGATAATCATTCATTCAATATTGGTTTACACATGGACATGTTAGAGGTTGAATAAAGTTTAGGACAATGTTTGGACTAGACTATTTGCTTTATTAATTTGGATTCTTTGGTTGATGCTATTTTGGACTGTTTACCTGGTTTTACTCCAATTGAATATTTACTATCGTTTGATCCATAATTATGCATGTTCTTTTGTGATCTATGGATATGTTTAATGTTGTTTTCTTGCTGTAATTCTATAGTGTGTCGATAATTATTAGTTTAAAGTGTAGTGTGGTGGCATTCTAGGCTCAGTGTTGGGCTGGGGTGTTACAAATCGATCGCGTGAAGCCGGTCGCCCTCCCGCTTCAATCTCATGGGTTTGCCACTCGACGCCATAACTTCAATCGCGTGCATGCACAGGTGTGTGAGGTCTGCTAGCTATCAATGCATGTTTTCCACTTGTTTGCCGTGACTAGAAATTGGGCTTCGTTAGTTACACATGTACATGAGTATACATCAATAGAGAGAAAGGTAGAAGGAGCTAAGAAAGAGAAGAGAAGAGAATTTAGGAGGAGTCAGGATCTCAGTATTTATCATGTGGTAACGTTCTGGCTTTCTTTCTCTGATTTGTTAATTTAATTAGAGATTAGAGAGGATTGTAGAATTTTTAGTCGAGGGGCCGATTAAAGAGTCTCATAGCCTCATTGCTCATTGAACGATTTATTCGGGTACCTTAATGGTGAATTTTGGAAATGTCATCTACTAGTTAATTGTAGATAATTTTGATATCTTTCTATAGAATATTTAAACATGTCGAGCGGACAAGTAGAATTCGAGATATGAATTTTGGAAGATTGCTGTCTTTGTGGTCGTCGTCTTTCGGCGCTGTTTTGGTAGACTGCAGATTAAAAATAGTAATTTGACTAATTAGAGTTTTTGATCTACATGAAAGATGTAGATAATTATCTAAGGGTTTTGTAGAATCCAAGAACTTGAATTTTGGTTGGGTAAAACAAAAGTTATGAATTTAGTAAGGCCCGTTGTCCAGAAGCTAACAGATCGGTTTTCTGGGCTAAAAACGGAGGGTTAGATGTTTTAATTAGAAGACTTGGTAATCTAATAAAATATGGAGAATTTTATTTAGATTCCAGAACTGGGTGGTTTATCGTGATCGGACTTTTGAGTCGAAAGTTACGTTCATTTTAGTACCAAGACAGCAATGGGTAACTTTTCGGTACCGGAGAAGCGTGGTAGATTTGGGGACGTGTAGGAGCGATGTCGATTGATTGTTGTTCTTATGATGCTGTAGTTTGTATTGAAATTTGAGTATTTAATGTAGGAGAGGAGTCGTGCTTGTTTCCATCTTCTAGCCAAATCGTGCATCGCAACCAGTAAAGGCAAGTGCATGGTAGACAGCGATCAATGATGATCACTGTGATTCTTTATCTTTCAGTACCATTATTGTTGTGCTTTTAGTTTATTTAATTGCAAACAATGGAATGATATGGTTATAACTTTGTTGACAACCATGAGGGAAAAAGTTGGATATGATGAATATGATGGAGTTTGCATTTTTCATACATAAGCATCTTTGCATATGAGCAGGTGATCATGAATGATCATAACTCCACGGGAGTGGAGGAGGTCCCCGATCCTTGAGGAGGAACGGGCTTGAGAGTGAATGTTGTCGCGAGCATTCACTCATGCTATACCGGTATAGGCAAAAGAAGTGCATGTCGACATGTAGATTAGAGTTGCATTCATATATGAGACTAATGGGTGTTAAACAAAGGGAAGATAACAGCATGAGAATATTAATAGAAGTACCTGTGATGATCATGAAGTTATTGAATGTTGTTGATTTATTATTGTTCGTTGTATATTGATGTGTTTGCTGAGTCGTGGACTCACCCTTGCTCTTTGTTGTCTTTAGGTGATTTTCGAGGACGCCCGTGACTGAGAGCGAGTAGAGCACATGGATTAGATCCATACTTCAATCACATGATCATTTGCCATAAGAACCTTTTCATTCAATGTTGGATTACTCTTGGACATGTTAGAGGCTGAATAAGGTTTAGATCACATTTTGGACTAGACTATTTATTTCAATGTTTTGGATTTAGTAGTTGGTGCTATCCTGGATTGTTTACTTGATTATATTTCCCCTTGCTTATTTAATCTTGCTTGATTCATAATTATGGATGCTCTTTTGTGATCCAGGGATATGTCCATTGATATCTTCTTGCTGAAATTTTATAGTGTGTCAATATTTATTAGTTTAGAGAGTAGTTTAGTGGCATTCCAGGCTCAGTGTTGGGCTGGGGTGTTACACCACCTCCCTTAGCTGCGCTCCCAGGAGGCCCCCTCTTGCGCTGTGTGGTTTTCTTGTGGCTTCCATACCCACGCACACACACCCACCAATGGCAAAGCTTCGCCAAGGCGAACAAATTAATCAGGCAGGTCGTACCCATTATAGACTTATGGTTGCACTCTTTTTACACGAAGGGTCGTACAAGAACTTGGTCCTTTGTTGACTCGAGCGATACTTCCCTATACCCACTCTATCATGCTCATCCCAGCATCCACTACGCTTTCCAGCTGCCCAAGTATAAATCTGTTTTTAGGTTTTCTTTTCTTTTGAAATACTTTTCTTAATCCAACATACCAGCTAGGTTCCAACCTCGACTGCCCAATATCAATTTCAAATTGTAAATGATGCCAGGGCAATTTATTGCCTGCATGTCAATGTACCTAAGTAAGACTAAGCATGACATTTAGGTATGGATTTAGTAGCTAGTATGTATACCATTAATCTAGGGTGACAACGGATAATATCCAAGTTCAAAGATTAGGAGTTTATACGCAACTATCACTTAGGGTATTAACTATAAGATAAATCAATATATGTATAAAATCATAGCAATGCAATTTTATAATTTAAAATAATATAAATTGCATTCAAAAGTAGGTGCAAAGTGATTAAAATGTTGACTCGCTTTGCTCAATGTTTTGATAATCTTAGTCTTGTTCTTGTTCCTGTCTCAGACTGCTGCTCTGTCACAGCTTTAGATTCTAATTTCGCGGAATACGATCGAATCCAAGGACGTCTGGATATAAACAAATGAAATCCAATAAATCATAAGGCAAGTAAACAAAAGGAAACACATCACATGAAAGCAAACATATCTAACGGTATCTTGAAATAATGAAGCATTCTAGATGAAACTAGACCTATTTAGCGAAGTAAATGAAGAAAATACTTCAGACAAAGTATATCCAAAGGAAGTTGATGAAGGAAATACTTCAAACGGAATGAAGTGCATCTAGGGATATTTGGAATGATGGAAATACTTCATACCAAAGTAGATAGATCCAAACTCTCACTACTATGAAAAGATTAATACTGGACACCTCATCACAGACAGTTTTGCAAAACCATCAGTGTTAATGGTAATCACAGATGGTTTTACTAGATAAACTATGAACCATCTGTGATGAGCTAATATCACAAACGGTTCGTATCACAAATCGTCTGTGAAGTATCACAGACGGTTCGTGATAAGTATCTCGTCACAAATGGTTCGTATTAAAAAACCATCTGTGATAAGTATCTCATCACAAAAGATTTGTATTAAAAACCGTCTTTGATTTTACCATGGCCTGGAATTTTCCTAGCCATGGTAAAATCACAGAGTAAGGAAAACGATACTGGCTTGGAATTTTTCATAAAGTAAGGAAATTTCCAAGCCACAGTAAAATAAGAGAGTACGAAAAATTCCAAGCCATGGTAAAATCATAGAGTAAGAAAAATTCCAAACCATGGTAAAATCACAGAGTTAATATCACAGACAGTTCGTATTAAGAACCGGCTGTGATATTAGCTCATCACAGACAGTTTTTGTATGAAACCATCTGTGATTCGCAGCATGGGAGGGTGAAAATTTTTGAACACGTGCGTGGGAGGCCAAAAAATTTGATGTTGTCCTTATATATTATAGCCACCCCAGCCTTGTCTTCCATCAGTCCTTCCCTTTCCTCTCCCCACGCCGAGCTCCGGCGACCACCCCCGATTCTCCGTCGCGGTTCGGCAAGGAGACACAGCTGACGATGGCGAGGAGGAGGGATATGGAGGAGCTCCTTGTCTGCCGCAGGAGGTAGACTGTCAGAAGGTATGTGTACATCCCCAAACATACACAATTTGTTGGTTGTTTGTTGTAAAAATTGATCTTAATTTTGTGTTACCTATGGTTGGACCGATGTTGTAGGTTTTCAGTCGTCTCTCCTTTCTTGCCGACGAGCTTGAGTCGAACTCGAACGACATGTAAGAACAGCTTGTGATATGCTGGTGAGGTACAGAGAGGATCTCACAAGACCAATACAAGAAGCCGATGAGTTCTTTAGGAGCTTAGAGACACAAATGGTTTCTAGCTAGTTTAACTTTATAACTTTATTATTTTTCCCCCTTTCGGATGGGACATTGTGAAACCTTTTGGTTCTCCTTTCCTATAATGTGTTTGCCATCAGAATTTTAATTGGATTTTAGTTGTCTTGCTGGAGGTTGCATATGAAAACTACTGTCCAGCAATTGATTGGTTTGGCTCAAAATCCGATTTTTTTTGTAATACAAAAAATTATCACATACGGTTCTTGTTTCGAACCATCTGTGGTAGCTTTTTTCACAGACGGTTAAAAAACCGTCTGTTATGACCGTCTGTTATCACAGACATATAAATCCAGACGGTTCAAAAACCGTATGTGATGATGGTTTAGAACTGTCGATGACGACCTTTTCTGTAGTAGTGTCTATTCGTTTGGTCTAGTGGTGGGGTTTTAGGTTGATAGTTAGACTTGGGGTTAGGTAACCGTTTGATTTGAAGTGAGGGAGAGAGGGATTGGGCTCTCAGGAAGTCCGCTGGTGCAAAGAGTTAAGACTCCAACGGGAGGGAGAGAATATTCCCAGGAATATTCTGCATCGGTTACCTAGATGGTGGAGATCACCCTGTTAGGTCGAACTCTCTGACCCACTTTCGGATCATGATTTGTAGTTCTATTGTGGGTGGTTAGCGATGGGCGATGTTTGGATTCTATACGAGGTTGATTGGTGGTTGATTACTATCGTCCACCTAGAGACCTATCAAAACTATCCATACCTAACACCAAGCTGAACTAACGATTACTTTAGTTATTACTTCCTATTTAACAGGGAAGTTCCATGAAAATCAGGTGCGACCTATGCATAGGTTCAGGGTTAGCATAGAGTAGACACAAGTCTCACCGACACATGGGTTATAGTTTACTTAATGATTTCTTTTATTATTTTATATTTATCAAGGAAGTTCCATGAGCCTTAGTTGGACCTCCAAGCATTGGCTGGTTTCCAGTCCTATGTCTTTAGTGGTTTATTGTGAGGACCCCGGTTTATTAAGCTTGTAATGCTTAGTCACCAATTGACCCTAGCACCACAAACAAAATAACCCGTGTCTTCGAGATATGTATACTTCCCAGAAATGCAGTATACACACCCCTTTACAAAATTCATGCATCAATTTCATTCAAGACATAGAACCAAAGCAACACTTGCAATTCAAAAGACATACATAGTAGAGTTATTACAAAAGGGAGGCCGACTGGCCAAAAGTCATACAATTAACTAATTAGACAGCGGAAGCGAAATGCCATAAGATGGCGATAAACAAAAAAGCCAATCAGTGTGCCTTTACCCACAAGGCAACCAACCGAACCGCCAAGCTAGTCGTCAAACCCGCAGCACATCTCACAAAAGTGAGGCCCTTGGGGCTCACCTTCCTCCTCTGCAACAAATAGTTAAGCAAAGCAAATGAATACAAAAATTGTACTCCGCAAGACTTACGTGTAGAGTAACAAACCTATGCATAGCTACATGCAAGCTTATTTAAGTGGAGGCTGTATGTTTCATTCTCAGCACAAAGCAATCTTTATTTGCAATAATGTAGTACATTTAAAAGCAAGTTTACAATCTGTTTTTATTGTTCAAATAACAGTAAATAACAACATAATAACAATAAATAGATGACAACAACATCCTGGAAGTGACTAACCCAATAGTCACCACAACAATAGCATGAATTACCCATTCATACCACCCATGTCAAGTTTTAATTAAAAGTTGTAGTCTAATTCTTGCACGATCTTACCAAGCATGTCCATAACCTAGGACTAGACTATTCGAATAGTTTTAACCCTACAGGGGTGTACCAATGTACCCACACGCTAGACCGCCTTTTTGCCAAGCTATGAAGCACACTTCCTTAGGTATGCTGGCACTCCTAAGTCCTACGAGACATTTCCAATATTATGTATTAACTATGAGTCGCCCGTATGGATAGAAACCCATACGTTGTGTCGGAGTCATCGTAAAGCCTTGGTCAACTACTCCTCACGGGTAAAGTCTTGGACAACTACGATGCCCCTCGAGGTGAAGAACCTACCCGGAACTCCACCACCGCACCAACAACAAAACCCAATTTCTTTTTTCACACAACACATACAACCCACCTCCTGCGACTCGGAGCTAACACACGCCAAAGTACTAAGTCAAGAGAGGTCCCATATCCCTCTCGTGTGGTTAGCACGCAAAAGCGCTTGGCTTAGTGACACAAATAACTCGGTCCTTGAGGGACTTAGGCACCATTCCATTCACACCCAACAGATCACACCAACATCCATTGTACCCAAGTCGAAACAGTTTTATTTTCAGTTTTTGACTTTACAAAATTAACAAAGCACAAAGTGCTGGACATAATGGAGTAATAATAAAATTTGTGTGATCAAGATCATCGACTAAGTCGATGACAGCCCAAAACTACCGATAGCTAAGCATGTCTAAGCATGGTAACTCGTAATCTACTAAGTGACAAGAGCCCATCCAACGAACTCTAATCACAGCAAATAACCTAGGATCATGTAGTAGAGAGTAATCATTTACCTACAGGGTATGCAACTATAGGATCAACTAATCAAACCATAATTTAACAACAAAATAGCAATGCATACATACAAGTTGAAATCAATATATCAGTCTTGAAAATACTGGGATTAACATGATCAAACTACTTGCCTTGCTGAAGTTGCTCGTTAAGTTGCTGAGGATCACTCTCGTTAGCAATGTGTGCGTCGGAACCTAACGAAAGAAGTCGAAAGTACAATAAGAACGAATAATACCGAAAAGACCCAAAAATTCAAAGTCATCCAAAAATCATGAAAAATTCACAGAAGGTAGAGCATGATTTTAGGTGAATTTAGAAATAATAATCAATTGATTTGGCTGCTCTATGCACAAGTTATGATAGTTTGAAAGTCAGTTTTCCAGAAAATCCAGATAAAATAGAATCTATCACTGTTCACCTCATCTAAAACTTTTCGCGAAATTTTATGGAGTAGTGGTGGACATGAGGATTAAAAAAATGGATAGAGAACATTATTATATGACTAAAATAATTTGGTTCTTACTTGGAGTTTTTATGAATAAGTTATGAATTTTCAAAGTTATTAGCAATTTATAATGTATTTATAATTCAATTTTGGAGCACTCTCCACAAAATATGTTTTCTACGATAGTGACAAGGTTAAAACCTATTTTATAATAAAGCTAATTAAAAATAGAAAATACCAAAAGTGGTTTCGTTGTTTTTGGGGTTAAAATGAATTAATTATGCATTTTTTAAGTTAATAGTATTTTCCAGTTAACAAATAAATCCTTTCGGGATTAAAATGATTGCTTAAAACTTTTTGCACCGAGACCCAAGCTAGCCACGGCGACTGACAGTGGGGTCCAAGAATAGTGTGTTTTCTAATTTTGATTTTCGGATTTACTGCGCTGACAGGTGGACCCCACTTGCTATAGGGATGGCTCATGGAAACAGTGCATGAACCGATGCTCGTGCGCTGGGTTCACTGGTCCACAGCCCTGTGGACAATCCCACTTAAAGTCTGGCCCCACATGTCATAGATATCAAACCAATAGGGTTACTATTCATCGGGCCCACATGTCATAGACCAACTCAAAGCCTTTAATGCGCTAACCCCAGGATCTCCAACAGTGATCTCGCCATTAATTGCTAATCACTGAATTAGTCTTAATGACTGGCTACAATAGCTTTCGGTTCTCCGACAAAATGGCAGCGATTCTCGCTCGCTTTGCCGGCACTTCGCCAACACAGTGAGTCAAGCGGCGCGATCGAGGGAGACGCACAAAAGCGCAATAATAGTATTGCGACCCGATGAGAGCACTCGCGGCACTGAAGTGGCCCGTAGCAATGGCTAGTCGACGCTGAGCGGCGGCTGTCAAAACGGCAACCGAGCAAACGTAGCAAAAGCTCCGCAGCGGTTCATGTAAGCGGGTGCCAAGGTCCTTGGGGCTATTAGGAGGTTACCTAAGTGGAGAAGGGTGCTCGGGAAGCTTGGGCATTGCTCGAGCTCCACCGGTGTTGAAGAAGACGACGGCGGCGCGTCAGCGGCACCTCTGACGGGGTCACCCCGGCAACACAACCGAAGCTGGCGAGAGAGAGCTTCAAGAGGTGGTGTGGATGTAAACCAAGGGCATCGATAATGGACTCACCGATTGACAATTGAATTTGGGAGCAGCGTTGTCGGCCGAGAATTGGGAAACTCAAATTCGTATGTCCCTGTGATGCATCGACCAAATTGGTCGAGGGTATATCATGAGAATACTCAAGGGCACGGGATGACGCAATTAACCGAGAGAAAATTCTCACCGGAGCTGACGATGGCCTAAGGGCGTAGCTCTGGGCGCGCTCTGGACATAACGGGAGCACGAGATTGCCTTGGATCCTACAAGCACTAATAGCAGCTCCACTGAGTGAAAATGGGGAGGCCATAGAAAATGAGATCCGAGGGACACCGTGGGTGGAAACTTACCCGAGAGAAATGCTCGTGCGAGCTTCCCTCTCCTCGGCCACCGAGAGGAGAAGTGAGTTGAGAGCAGGGCATAGAGTCGGTTTTGAGCAGGAGCGAGGACGGAGGAATAGGCGGCGTCAGGAGACGATGCTCAGGGGTTGGTCGCGGAGGGCAGTGGGGTAACGATGTTGCCAGACGTTCGCAGCATGCAGCTGGCACGTGGTGCTTTGAGCATGAGCGCGCTAACGCGAGGAAGAAGAAGACCCTGGCAACGTGGGCCCAGCTTGTTGGCGACTTGGCGAAACGGTAAGTTGGCGGCTGATCGGGAGCATTCGATCGGGATTGGACGGGTCAAGAGAATGGGGTGATCGGCCGGTCTGATCGGCCGCTCAATCCAGGCCGTTGATCTCCAAATCGGACGGTTCAAGTGAATGGGGCGATCGGCCGGTCCGATCGGCCACTCAATCCAGGTCGTTGAGCTCCAAATTAGACGGATCCGAGTGAAGGGCTAAGGTGCGGTGCGGCTGAGCTGGTTGGGTTCGGCCTAGTCAAATTGGCTCGGTCGGCCCAACACCAAAAAACTGATTTTTGGAAAAGTGAGACTGGTATGATTAGGGATTTTGCTGACCTAGAAGATTAGCTCTAAAAATTCCCAAATTTTTATGAAAGCATCCTGACTCTCTTATTACCCTTGTAAAATATTTCCAGAGTTTTTCAAGTAGTAAATGTTTCTACAAAAATGTTCTAGGGTTCATCCCTAGGGTTTGACCAAAGATTTAACTGGTTTGACTTGCCCTTTTAAAATAGCAACTAAAATCTAAAAATTATGAAATTTTTCAAAGGAGTTAGACAGATGTTCTAGAACCTAGAAAAAATAATTCCAGAGGATGGTCACAAGATTTGATTAGAAAGTTTCAAAGGGTTTTGCTTCTTACCAAATAAAGCAATAAGTTTTTGAAATCACAATTCCTATTGAAAGAATTTTCAGAAAATTCAATTAACAATATGATGCAACAAAAGTTTTAATTTCTCCTCATTTTTATACATTTGAAACACAAACCATGTTTTGGGATGTTACATTTATGCGGGTTTGGATTTCACCTTTGGGGTGATCTTTACTTAGTCTCATTACTTGTGTGGCTTAGCATACACTAAAGTAAACCTATCACACTAGGTTGACCTCTAGTTATAGCGTTCGCTAATGACTACTTCTTGTTAAGCAGATAACTACTCATTCCCTAGGTAAGACCTGCGTGTTTTCATCCATCTACTTCTTGTTCAGTCATTACCCTATCGGCTTTGGCTTCGACTTACTATCATGGGGTTGTAACATAGATACTGCTAACCTTCACGGCTTATCTAGTATAATGATTATGCCTAACTTAATTATTAGCGAATTGTTTAACCAGAGTGCTCACTTTACCTATGCAGCAGTTTGATAAGAGTCTACTTGTAGGTGCATATTTCTATAATGTATTACTTTTATTACTATTCTACTAGTGAGTGCACATGTCATTGACATCTTGTCGCTATTATCATTTATTATTATTATAACAATGGCCTAGGGCCTCCTGGTCCTTTGATCATGTGTGTATGTATATGCCTAAATATGTATACACCTAAATATTCACTATACCATCTTAGGTTCTAACTACCTGAATTGATCACTTTAGTTTTATACTTTGGTTAGTTTACTTACTATGCAACCTCTGATCACCTGAGTTACCTTCCTGCAATCTACTATTAGTTAGCTCAATTTACCAATTGTTTCACTTTACTCAGTGCTGCCATGGCTAAATGGATTATTAATCACCTAATTGCCTGACTTTGGTGTAACCACTAGTCAACTCACTTTGGATTGCAATGACTTAAGGAGTTACTAACAATTCCTAGTTATCATCTAATCACCTAAGCTAACCATTATTTATCTTAATGCAATTCTTAGTTGTAGGTGTGATCTATCGTTTATTTTAACTGAACCACTTACTTTGTTAAACATTATGCATTTATATCAATCCGCTAATAACTGGACTTATTCCTTGATTAACATCACTTGGGCATACCATTTACTAATGGAACACTTACTAGCTAATTATCCTACTAACACACTACTATAGAGAGGGTCATCACGGACGGTTCCAAACCATCACCACAAACGATTTTTGAACTGTCTGGATCTATGTGTCTGTGATAACAGACGGTTATCACAAACGGTTTGTTAGCCGTCTATGAAAGTCACAACACATACAGTTTTTTGTGAAAACTGTCTGTGATAGTAGGCCTTCATAGACAGTTTTAACAAAAAAAAAACGTATGTGATATCCCACATATTACAGATGGTTTTTGCTGAAATCGTATGTGAAAGCCTACTATTACAGACGGGTACCACAAAAAACCCATATGTGATATGCGGGATATCACAGACGGTTATTTGTTGAAACCGTCTATAAAGGCCTACTATCACAGACAGTTTCCACCAAAAGCCGTCTGTGATATCACAAACGGTTTTTTATAGTAGCCGTCTGTAATATTTGACATATCACAGACGGTTGTTGGTGGTAGCAGTCTGTGATTGGATACATATTACAGACGAGTGTTAGTAGTAGCCGTCTGTGATTGGATACATATCACAGACGGTTGTTAGTAGTAGTCGTCTGTGAGTATCATTCACAAACGGTTTATTCCACAAAACTGTCTGTGATAGTTCTTTATATACCTAAATATATTTTGATTTTTCAGCTAACCCCAGGTAATGCTAGTTATACCCTCTGAAAACAAGGAAGCAGAAAACAGATATATCACAATTGATTTGATATAGAAGAACTCAAAGTGATTTACAAACTCAATATTAATTACAAAGTTACTTTAATGATCTAATTACAACTCAAAGTGAATTACAATAAACCAGAGTCGCTCGCGTAAAACTCTCCACTCTCTTTAATGATCTCCCCCGTGATGAAGGTGGAGAGCAGTCCTCGAATTTCCATGAATAAGTCCAAATGGAAGCTACTTTCTGGTATTTTCATGCACTATCGCTAGCAAGAGTAAAGTAGTAAGCGCGTGCACACACACACACACATATATATATATATATATATTCATAATTATGAAATAATTATTAAGAGATTGACCGACAAACCTCTGGATCCTTCGTCTTATCACTCGTGATTTCCAGCATATGACGACAAACGTAGAATGCACATATGTTGCCTTGACATAGTTGCTGGTGGTACTCCAAAAATAGAAGTGTGATATAGGATATAGGTATAGTCAGTTTGAGAGGACAGGTTACGAAGTGTGATATAGGATTATTGTGTTGTAGTAGGTATCGAAAATCACGTCATGTGTCACAGTGTGGTAGCCGGTTTATTGTGTGTCCCTCCCTCGGCAATATAGACTCTAAACGACCTACGTGATTCTAAAAAGTTATCCTCAGACATTTCAAATGAAGGAAGACTGCAATAGAGTTACATATGGAGGAAATGTAACATCCCAAATGTGGATTTGTGTTTCAAATGTATAAACATGAGGAGAAATTTAAACTTTTCTCACACCTAGATGTTTTTGATCAGTTCCATGATTCCTGTACAGGGATTGTGGAAAAATCAAAATCAAAATCCTCAATTGACTCCAATAAAAAATCTCCTTGGCAAAAATCTTGTGCCAAACCTCTGTGATTATTTTTCCCGAGTTCTAGGGAGGCTTAGTAACACCTCTGAATTATTTCATGATCATTAGAAATTATTTGATAATTTTGGGGGGCAAGTCAAACCAAGTGAGAGCTTGGTAAAAATACAGTGCATAAAAGCCTATGGAAATTTTATGTAAGGTTTATCCTGCAGTTAGTAGCTTCCTGTAAAAATTTCATAATTTTTGGAGCTTGTTTGCTACCTTAAGAAAATTCTCCAAAAATCAGCTGTTTAATTCTCCAACGGCCTGGATTGAAGTGAACGTTCGGACCGGCCGATCGTCCCGTTCATTTGAACCGTCAGATTTGGAGATAACGGCCTGGATTGGAGTGAACGTTCAAACCGTTCCAATCGTCCCATCTCATTTGAACCGTTCGATTTAGATCCAATGGTGGCCGCGTCGTCTCCTTCCTCGAGTCTGAGCAAGCGTGCAGTTGAGTCAAAGCCATGGCGTGCGCAGAACTGGAGCAGCGTTGGGTTACCTCGATGACCACATTTAAACGGCTCTCTCTGCTCGCATTAAATGCCCGTCGTGCACCGCCCTCAAACGTCCATTGCTCAACTGCTCCCATCACTCTCAGAGCTCTCATGGCAGGTTTGACCCGAGGGGGATTATTGCCGTTGCTCTCTGCCATCTCAGCTATTTAAGCTCCCTTGTTTCCTCTCTTTGGCTTCCTTTAGCATATCCGCAACTCTAGCTAGCACTTCAGTGTTTGTTTGAGCTGCATTCACCCGAAAACATTTCGGCCACCATTGCCGAGCTTCGAGCTCACGGTGAAGGCGGTACCACAGTGGATTTTCCTCTTAAATTCTTGTTCCCTCTGTTTCCTCTTTATTCACTCAAGCTTAACCCTCACTCAATTTCACTTATCTTCCTCAGGGCTTGGCTGAAGTGGAGAATCCCCATTTTCGGCCGAAAGCACCCTTTTTCGTCACCGGAGCAGCTCCAACCTCCTCTGTGTCTTTCCCGTGCTCAGGTCCACATTAGTCCTTAGTGGCTTGGCACTAGCTTACTTGGACCGCAGCGGAGCTTCTTTGCATTTTTCGTTTTTCGGCCATTTTCGTCACCTCTGTAAACTCCGGCTTGCCGGCGTTCTAAACCGCCGCAGCCGTAATTTTTGGTCCCACTGTGTGCGCAAAGCTATTGCGGACCCATTTTGGGCCTTTGCTCGCACCGCCGTCACCAGAGTCGCTGGCGGTGAGCCTCCTTTCGCCGTCGAGTTTTGTCGGTTGAACTGGGCGCGAGCTTTTTGAACGTGGTTCACTGTGGACCGTCGATTCTTAGATCAATGGTTCCAGTTCGCGTGAACGTTCGGACCGCCCGAACGCCTCGATCCACATGAACCGTTGGATCCAAATCCAACGGTGGAGTGGTGAGCCGCGCGCGCGCTGTGCTCTACGCGCGTGGGCCATCGGATTTCAGATCTACGGCTCAGGTTCGAGAGAACATTCGGACCGGTCGAAGGTTCTTTCGTTGTGAACCGTCCATCTCTAGATCAACGGCCCACATCTATTTGAACGTTCGGACCGTCCGAACGTTTCCATCCACGTGGACCGATGGATCTAAATCCAACGGTGGGGATTGTGAGCCGCTTGAGCATGCCTTGGCCCGTGGACTTGGACCGTTGGATCCAAGATCAACGATCCAAGTTCGTCCACGTCGTTTTAATTTCGGATTTTCCTGAGAGGGATTATTTGTTAGCAAAAAAATGCAATTAACTTGTAAAATACATAACTATTTCTCTGAAAACTATTTTTGAGTGAATCCAATTTTGTTGGATTCCTCTATTAATGAGCTTACTGTGAAAAATAGTTTTGAACATGTTAATTTTCCCAAAAAGTTTACTTATGTATTTTGCTTTTGCTCATTTCTTGGCTTTGGAAAAATTGTAGAAGGTGCATCTTAGCTCGAAATGAGATGAAACCAATTGGATTGTTCATCTCATGAGGTGCTCAATTCACTGTAAAATTTTAAGCTTCACCACATTTCTGAAAAAAATTTACCAAATGATTGATTAGGGTGAATAGTAGTATTTGTGATTTATGAGGCTGAGCATATTTATTTTGCCCGTATCTTCTGCATTAAGAATCCAAATCAGTTGGTTCTTATTGCTAAATTCTTTATAAATCATGCTCTTGCTGCTGTAAAATTTTTAAAGCTTTCGGAGAAAGTTTGTTGTTGAGTCTTTGTGTTTTCTTCATTCTTATCGGTTCTTTTTCGCTTTCTCGTTAGGTTCCGAAGAGCACATTACTAACGACAGTGATCCTCAGCAACATATTGAGCAGCAGCAACCAGGCAAGCAGTTTGATCATGTTAATCCCAGTATTTTTCAAGTCTAATATATTGATTTCAACTTGTATGTATGCATTGCTATTTTGTTGTTAAATTATGGTTAGTATCATATAGTTGCATAATCTGTAGGAATTGATTATCCTCTACTACCATGAGCCTAGGTTATTTGCTGTGATTTGAGTTCGTTGGATGAGCTCTTGTCACTTAGTAGATTGTGAAATGAAATTACTTAGAAATGCTTAGTTTCGGTAGTAATGGGCGATCATCGATTTAGTCGATGATCTTGATCACACATCTATTTATTATTCCATTATGTCCAGCACTTGTGCTTTGTTACTTTGTAAAGTCAAAAACTGAAAATAAAATTGTTTTAGACTTGGGCACAATGGTATGTTGGTGTGATCTGTTGGTGTGAATGGAATGGTGCCTAAGTCATCAAGGACCGAGTTACTTGTGTCACTAAGTCAAGCGCTTTTGCGTGCTAACCACACGAGAGGGATATGGGACCTCTCTTGACTTAGTACTTTGGCGTGTGTTAGCTCCGAGTAGGTTCTGTGTTCTTGTGTTGGGTGTGCGGTGGTGGAGATTCCGGGTAGGTTCTCCGCCTCGAGGGGCATCGTAGTTGTCCAAGGCTTTACCCGCGATGGGTAGTTGACCGAGGCTTTACGATGACTCCGACACAACGTACGGGTTTCTATCCATACGGGTGACTCGTAGTTAATATATAATATTGGAAATGTCTCGAAGGACTTAGTTGTGCCGGCATACCAAAGGAAGTATGCTAATCATGTGGCAAAAAGGCGGTCTGACGTGTGGGTACATTGGTACACCCCTGCATGGATAAAACTATTCGAATAGCCTCGTCCTAGGTTATGGACATGCTTGGTAAGGTCGTGCAAGAACTAGACTACAATATTTTATTTAAAATTTGACAGGGTTGGCATAAACGGGTAATTCATGCTATTGTTGTGGTGACTATGGGTTTAGTCACTTCCAGGATTGTTGTTGTTCTCTATCTATTGTTATTATTATTGTCATTTATTGTTATTCAGACATTAAAAACAGATTTATCAACTTGCTTTTAAATGTACTACATTATTGCAAATAAAGATTGCTTTGTGCCGAAAATGAAACATACAGCCTCCACTTAAATAAGTTTGCATGTAGCATATGTATAGGTCTGTTATTCTACACGTAAGTCTTGCGGAGTATAATTTTTGTACTCATTTGCTTTGCTTAACTATTTGTTGCAGAGGAGGAAGGTGAGCCCCAAGGGCCTCACTTTTGTGAGATGTGCTGCGGGTTTGACGACTAGCTTGGCGGCCCGGTCGGTTGCCTTGTGGGTTAAAGGCACACTGATTGACTCTTTTATTTATGATCATCTTATGGCACTTTTGCTTCCGCTGTTTATTTTTGGTATTTATATGTATTTGGCCGGTCGGCCTCTCTTTTGTAATAACTATCCTTTTTAGCTTAACCGGTTTATTCTTTGTGCTTGATTCTATGTGAATGAATGGAATTGATGCATGACTTTTTGTAAAGAGGTGTGTATACTGTATTTCTGGGAAGTATACATGTCTCGAAGACACGGGCTATTTTGTTTGTGATGCTAGGGTTAATTGGTGACTAAGCATTACAAGCCTGATAAACCGGGGTCTCACAGGAAATGAGCATACATGTCGAGTACTTTTTGCATAAGGGTGAAGTCGTGGTTGTTATTGACTAGGGAATCAAGGTATATTACCTTGTTCCACTTTGGTACAATGACTAAAAGGATCCAGTGCCACCTACTCATGTATGTCGCTTTAGTCATTAAAGCTAAGTTCGTGTTGCGTATAAAGAACAAATAAAATTTGTATAGTAAGTAGTGAAGCACTTACCCCTGGTTGTAGGGCACCAGTATGAAGTCCTTGTCGCAGTGAGTATGCAATCCCTTCGTTATGCACTTCTCGACGTAGTTTGCATCTTCGCGGTTGTCGCGACCGCCAGACTTGTTGCATCGTATATCTATACATAAGCAATGAGTTATGATATTTATTGCTATTGCGTGAATGTAAAGCTTGATTGTACACACTTATAGTGTCCAGCATCGTAGAAGTGAGGCGTTGAGAGCATCGAGATTGAATAGATCAAATAAGTTTTCGAAGCACATGATGAAGTAGCCCGGCTTGTGGTGGAAATGGTTCTCATTGTAGCTGCGATTATTTTTGACAAACGGTTATTTTTTAGAACTGTATGTGATAATTCACAAACAGTTTTTAACAATAACCGTCTGTGACGTATGCGAATATCACAAACGGTTGTTCTTAAGAACCGTTTGTGAATTATCACAGATGATTCTATTTACAGATCGTCTATGATAACCATCTGTAATAATTATGTATCACAATGGTTCCAAAGGAACCGTCTGTGATAAGTACAATACAGATGGTTCCTCTGGAACCGTCTATGATGAAGCGTCCATGATAGCCTATTTTGTACTAGCGACATATTCTAATTGGTTATCTAACCTAGGTGGGCCCTACTGCCATTCAACTACTAATAGTCCTAAGCACTTACAGGCGGACCCCACTGCGGGAGAAGCTGGTGGCCGACGGGATGCGCGACGGGATGGCGGTGGTTGAAATGGCGTCGGGGTAGTGTGTGAACAACGCTGCGGAGCGATGGGTTGTTGGCCAACCGTCTGCTCCGGCGTGGTGATGGGGGTGATGTAGGGAGCAGGTGCGACAATGGCACTGGGGGAGCAGGTGGGGTGGAGCTGGCGTGGAGGAGAAAGAGAAAGACAGAGGAAAAGAAAGAAGAAAGAAAAGACAAAGAAGGGGAAAAAAAAGAGAAATCGGGCTGGGCTGGGTGGTTTCGGCCCAGGCGTACTTTTGATGTTTCAACTTATTTTTGTTTTGTTTTATTTTTAAATTCGGTTTGAATTCAATTATATATTTTTTTTTGTTAAGGTTTCAATTAACAACTCAAAAATTCGAACACCAACGAAGCGCGGCAAAAAGTTTTTAAAAATCCCACATTTTAAAACAATTTCAAATGCTCATAATTTTTTTGACGTCAACTTTGTCCGACGTACAGATCCGAGTCACCGTTTTCTATTAGTTCATGTGCTTCAGCTGTCCGCTCCCCCTGAGGTGGCCATTAGAGATGTCATCTTGTCCCCCCCCAATCTGGGCGCAAATTGTTTTCCCAGCGATTTCTTAAGCATTGCCCACGGCTGTCTATGGCAGTAGAGCAGCTGCAAAAGCACCGAAGTGCGTAGGATTTTACTCCGTTTTTTTTTCTCCCTTTCGCAGCACCGATCAAGTTGTGGGTATAGTAGCAGCCGCAGCAGCGTCTTTCCCCTTTTTCTTCTCACTGAATGCCCAGCGCTCTCCATGACGGGCGATGCAGCAGTGCGAGAAATGGCACTTGACCTCGCGCCCATATCTTGCCGGTTTAATGGGCTTCTTTCCTTGTGGTGTGGCGCTTCTCTTCCCAACAAGAAGACCATGAGAACCTGCACGTACCGAACTTACCAAAATAAATTGATTGATATCAGAACGTCGCTCTCTGCCAAGAAAAAGGTAAATTGCACATGCAAAAACGGAGCCATGCATACAGCTTTGCGCCCCAAATTTAAAATGCGAGAATTTGCAAGTAATCCGTATGAATTATACCGATTCTTGCGAAATTCCTGTGAGCAAGGCAAGTTGTTTAAAATTGGTCATACTGACACTTGTGTAGCATGAGACGTCACCAAGTTACACCACCATCGTGCACTGCCGTTCCATCGTAGGCCCCAACAAATCTTGGGATGTAAATTAATCCAAACCACCTAGGTCGCTAGAGCAGAATAGAATTACTCCACTCAGCGAGCAACACATGTCTGAAACACGATTGGTTGCATTTCCAGCGGCCCAATGTGGGGGCTCCTCCGTCCAGTGTGGCGCCACTCTTGGCAAATCTTGGCGCCCATGAGATTTTCGGCAGGCTTTTCGTACGGCTGGCAGATGGCAATTGAGCTGGCTACTGTGGCGACAAACATCACAAGACAAACGTCAGTCGCATGTAACTGGACAAATACAATGTACCGTAGCATCAAGCCACAGGAGACACCATCCAAGCTTCCATCGTGTATAACAGTTTTGAGTGGTGGCTCGGAGCATTTGTATTTTATTCATCTTTATTTTCTATTTAGTCCTTATGTTATTACAATTTATACTTTTATCAAAACATTTTCAAAACAAACCCTACAAACGGAATGGAGCTGAGCAGGCGGCCACAGTAGCTGATTGAACGAGAGTAGGAAGCCCGAGCGCAGTGGTCCATATCAGCTCACTACTCGCCGATGCCACTCGATCATTGTCGTCCCCACACGCCGTTGGTTCCACGCTCGGTCACCACCGCTTGGCCGGTGCCTTCACCCCCTCACCCACCTACACACGTGCATAAGATGGAGGTGTGGCGATGTGAGTTGCCTTTTCCCCCTCTCGGAACACACCTTCTCTCCCCCAAACCCCCACATCTTGCCCCAAACCTCCATATCTTGCAAAAGCCACTTTGACACCTCTACAAGCTACCATCTTGTCCCCTCTCTCCTCCATAGTGGTATCTGAGCCTAGATGAACTGCAACGCACCCAGTTGAGATATCGTATTGTAAATATCCTTATATGGACTCACGTTGACACTATTAAAAGTTGATCTTGTTACGTAAGTAAATATATGAATGCAATTGAGGTACGTGCCCATCTTTTTTTATTCTCCATGGGAAAGGAAGAGGTCTTTATTCATTACCCATGAAAAAGAAAGGTCATTACGTAGACTCTCCGCAGTACACTGAATGGGTTGCCCGATAAGGTTGCCCCGACTGTCTAGCAAAGCTTGCTAATACATCCATATTTCTTGCTAATACAACTTTCACTCCCTGTCAGAAATAGTACTTTGAAGGAACAACGTATCGTGACGCTCTTCCACTCTCATTGCTTTTTTAAAAAAATTAAAAAAATCCATAATCTCATGAATTCAAAGAAAAACATTCACTTTTGTTGGTGTCACTTTTCCAAACCGATGTTTAGTGATGAGGTACAGCCGTACGGTCGCACCCTGGGTTGATAGAATGTAGCGTACGGGCATGTTTGGGAGTCCAAATCCCGGCGGGGATCCTTACTCCATCCCTCGAAAATTTCCATCTGTGGCAAAATTCCATGATCCGACTCGCTTGACACTTGGGAGGGGGAATTATCGGCCCGTCCGGGCCTAATCCCCGGGATAAGAAAAAAAATTTGGATTTGTTCCCCGTCTCGCAACTCCTCATGTCAAAGCACGTCCCCTTCTCCCCCAGCATCTCCTAGAACTCATCGTCTCCCTGGCATGCCCGGTGCCCATTAGATTCGATCTAATGGATCGCTACATCTCCCTCCTCTTCCTCGTAGCCTTCTCCGCTGCATCTGCATTCGACGAGATCCACTGATGCGGCGGCTTCATCGAGGTCTCCCCTCGCTGCTACTCGCTACGCTTCACTTTGGCTTGGCTCTGGTTTCTGATGCGATTCTGTGTTGGGCTCTGGGTGCAAGCGAGCTTGATTACTCCGACATCACGGTACGCGATCCGTCCCCCCCGCCCCCCGCCCCCACAGCGCTCGATTTGTTTCGTGTCCCGAATTATGGTTGTGCTCTGGTTTCTGATGCGAGTCTTAAGTTTTGTTTCTTGAGGTGGTTGACTTCAACTGAGACCTTGTGGAGAGCTGACAATTTCCTGGTCGTGGAATGCCACTGGTTCGAGTGGCTACTGCTAGTAGAGCGAAGTGTGTGTAGTTAGGAAATTGCTCGTTGTTTTGTACAATTTCACAATTGTTACTGATTTCTATCAAATGGATTCTTGTGGTTCAAAACTTGCATAAGGTTTACTTTCTTCTCGTTGGGAAATCTGGATTGTAGAGAATTACGGTAGAGAGAAAATTTTGCTATGCAGGTAATGTTTTGAGGTCCGAGACCATGTGTGTACATTGTAATTTGTTGTTTCGTGCAGCTTTGGTGAATGATGGATGCAGATTTTGCTCGGGATGAGTTGTAGTTTCTTGTAGTTTTGTGATCAGTATATATCAATCAATTAAACCGAGAACACTTGAATTGTGCATTTTGAGGAACTGCTACTACATGTAGCATCTTGAGCATAGCATGGCGCCATGGCCTAACAAGTCAAGCAATGAATAAAAAAAAGCATAGCATATTAAGGCATGCAAGTTATTTTTGAGACCAACAAATTCTACTCCCCGTCTCTAAAAAAAAACCTACTTCTACTCCAGATCTACCTGTTATTAGTTTTTAATAACTGAAAGCATGAATACCAAACAAAAAGGTTGAAGTTTTGTTCATCATTGCAGGTTGGCAACTATCTATTAGGCATTTCCAATGCACTTATGTCATCAGTTTCCATACAGTAGCACTTATGTCATCAGTTTCAAAACTCGGATTTTGGATTTTCTCTGTTTTAGTGCCAACTCTTTCAAATGCAATGCTACTACATATGCCTTCATTTGAGGCGGGGAGGGGGGTGTTGGGTATTTGTGGTATCCCACTCATAGTCTAGGGTTTACTCTTGTGTGTGTCCTTCTACTATATATTACCCCTTAGTCTATTGCAATACAATAATTCATATTTGCTCTCTCCCTCTCCATCTAATAGCTGCATCCCGACAACAATACCCCAACTCCTAGTTGCACATTTTATCAAGTGGACATGAATGAGACTTTGCTCGGCCCACATCTCCTAGTCAAGAATATAAACCAACCTTACGTTTTGTGTCCTTTAGAATAACATGCTATTGAATCCAAGGGTGATGGGATATTTCTCTTTTTGTTGTGTGTACAGACGGGGACGGGGACGGTGCCGGCAATGCTTCTGAGAAACTTAGCAGAAATCTTGGGTGCAAAGACCGATAAGATGGTAGCGCTGGAGCTGTCTAGGAGGCTATCAGGATTAATCCCCAGTACAAATTCGGGTTCTAGTAAACTATGTTTTGTTAAGAGGTTTTCTTTGTTGTTCCAGAGCTGTGCTGATGTTTTGTCCCTAAAGAAGCTCCATGCTCACGTCTTGATTCATGGACTTGGCAGGAATCTTATTCTTGGCTCGAAGATTGTGAGCTGTTATGCCATTTTAGGTGCCCTGGCTGAGTCTAGACTTGTTTTCCAGAAGATTGTAAATAATGATCTTGCTTTGTGGAATTCGGCCATGGTTGGGTACTTCAGAGCTGGTTATGCAGAGGAAGTTTTTCTTTTGTATAAGGGATTGAAGTTTCGTCGGACTGGTTTGGATGGAAAAACGATTACTTTTGGTTTGAAAAGCTGCACTGAGCTTAAGAACTTATTTTTGGGTAAAGGAATGCATGTGGATTCGCTGAAGCTTGGCCTGAGTGGGGATAAATTTGTCGGTTCCTCCCTCATTGGGTTATACTCAAAGCTCGGCAGGATGGACGAATCATGGAGAGTCTTCGAAGAGATCTTCGACAAGGATATTGTTGCCTATACTTCTATGATCACTGGTTATTCTGAAGTTGTGGATTCAATTGCGTGGAGTGCGTTTGAAATCGCTAGTGATATGCTGAGGAACAACTTGGAAGTAAACCGTGTGACTTTGGTAAGTTTACTGCAAGTCGCTGGGAATTTGGGAGCAATTAGAGAGGGTAAATCAGTCCACTGCTATTCCATAAGGAGAGGAATTGGTGTCTCAGATGAAGTTCTAGCGACCAGCATAGTTGACATGTATACTCGATGTGGAGCCTACCAATTAGCATCTGCTCTCTTAACGAATTCAAAGGGAACTGTGGCTTCATGGAATGCCGTGCTTGCTGGTTTTATTAGAACTGGAGAGAGTTGGAACGCAATCCAATATTTTTCTGCCATGCTACATGAGCATAAAGTAATTCCAGATCCAGTAACCTTTGCAAACGTGCTTTCTGCTTGTGCTGAGCTTTGCTATTCTGGCTATGCTGCTAGTATTCATGCGTACCTTGTGAGAAGATCTATGCATCTGGATGTTGTTTTGGCCACAGCTCTTATTGAGGTGTACTCCAAATGCACAAAAGTTTTGAGATCCAGGCATCTATTTGATCGACTGATGGTTAAAGATGTAATCTCCTATAACACGATGATATATGGTTATCTACAAAATGGCAGTGCCAATGAGGCCACTGCATTAATCAATCAAATGATGGCAGAATGTGTTGCACCAAATTCTGTAACTGTTCTTAGTCTGCTTGCAGCTTTTGCTGATCGAAGAGATTTAGTTAGAGGGAGGTGGATTCATGGATTTGCAATTAGACATGGCTTTTCTTCAGATGTGGACATTGCAAATCAAATTCTACATATGTATTCAATTTGTGGAAAAAGTGCAGCAGCCAGGATTGTATTCGACTCATTGGAAAAGAAAAACTTGGTTTCATGGACAGCCATGATGAAGGGATGCTTGTCCTGTGGGCATGGGGATGAGGCTGTTCGATTTTATCGATTCATGCAGCAACATGGGGTGAAGCCTGATTCCGTCGCGCTTATAGCTGCAGTTCAGGCTGTTTCTGAGCTTGGATATTTAAAAGGTGTAAAACAAATTCATTGTTTTGTCTACCGTACCTCGTATGAGAAAGATAAAATAATCATAAATTCTTTGACAACTGCATATGCCAAATGCGGAAGGTTGGATTTGTCAGTAGGTCTGTCCTTTAGTTTGGAACACAGGGACCTGGATTCGTGGAATACGATGATCAGTGCTTATGGGATGCATGGATTCTATATTAAAGTACTTGAAATGTTTAAGCAAATGGAAGAGGAAAATATTAAGCCTGATGAGTTAACATTCTCTTCGGTGCTTTCTGCTTGCAGTCATTCTGGTCTAATTAAGGAGGGTTTGTATATTTTTCAGTCAATGACCTTAGTGTATTCAGTTCATCCACAGGAAGAGCATTATGGTTGCATTGTTGACTTGTTGGGTCGGGCAGGGCATCTGGAAGAAGCATACAAGTTTACAAAGTTATCTACCTTAAAGGACAAATCCCAAATATTTTGTGCTTTGCTCTCTGCTTGCAGAACTTATGGAAATACACAGCTTGGACATATTATTAGCAAAGAGCTCCTTGAGCACAAACCACCGAACCCAGGTACTTATGCTTTGATCTCAGAAGTGTATGTTCAGGAAGGACAGTGGAATGAATCCGCTAATGTAATGGTTAGATCTAAAGAAAGTGGGTTAAAGAAACTTCCTGGTTCTAGTTTAATTGAATCAGTGGAGCAAACCATCAAGCAAGAGGTATTACCTGAATTTTGTGCTTCATATAGTAAACAATTTTGTTAGGCAACAGTGTATTTTAACCGATTATTCATAACATAGTTGAACTGTGTAATCACACTCCCATGATGGGAATGAGGCAAATTAAAGTACTCCTACCATATCCAAAATTTTTATACAAGTCTAGTATGACTTACATACTGTGATGTTGACATATTTGTTGCTGAATGTTGTGAACTTTTGATCTCTACGTAATTCGTAGGATTTGATGCAAAGCTCATCAATGCCTGTACTGTACTATTAAGGCCAGAATGTGACGTAATGCTCATTTTTAAATTTAAATATACCAGCACAGGAACCTAGCTAGTTATAATTCACATTTAAGTAAAAATTGGTATCAAAGAATTTACTTAAATAATGAATTATTTTTTTTGAAGGTGGTTCCATGGTTTAGAATCCCCACACGAATTATTCTGTATGCCAGGCATAGGCCAGCAGAGGCATATTTGAGGGCATTGGGAGTGTATTATGAACCACAATACGCAAAGGGCTAGCAAGTTGCTAGCCAAATCCATATGTAACACTCCGGATCAACACCGACCCAGAATATCACCTACATCATTCTCACTATCAATTTAAATCATAATTACTAATAATTTCAGCAAACAATGCATAGAATAAAACCGCACAACATATTACCTTTCAACAATCATAACAATATAAATACATAAAGTATTAACTTTCATAATTTGGAACCACGCACCCAAGAACTTTCCCTGAGAACGCACATGATTGTGCGCCCGGAAACATTGGTTAACAACAATTAAAATAATCAAATCATAATTCAATAATTCAATATTCTATTCATTAAGTTAATGATAACCAATTTTACTAATCAACTCTAAATGAAAGTATCATGTCTCAAGATTTAGTGGAAAACATCTAAACAAAGATGTATGTGTAATTGATTGCATGTGATGCACATGTGTTACTCCATCTTATGCATGTTGCCTTCAATGTTCAAGTAATATCATCATCTTTACATTAATGCAATGTAGTTCTACATTATATGCTCAATTGATCATTTCTTGCTCATATCGGTATAGCATGAGTGGACCCCACCACAGTGTTCACCCTTTCATTATCCTATCCTACATGGAACCCTCTACATGGAGTATCTCCACTCCCGTTGAGTTCTACCGCCATGGTAGATATCATATGACCACCAGAAGTGGTCTCGATCATTCATGACATGATTGTGCACATGATGCAAGAATGCATTTTGTTCCATTATCCATTAACATTGTCGATGATCGGAACATAGGGTTTTCTATCAAACCTACTTGCGAAATAATGTGAGAATGCTATAATAAAGAAGACCTTGTATTGCTATGGACACACTAAGTATTTGTATAATAATACATAGGATCTTACATAATGATCGTGACTAATGAATGAATACAGTTACCAACTTATGTTATAGAGAACACAGGCTACCCTCTTTATAGTATTTGAAGGGGTGGCAGTTAATGCCGGTGAAGGCGCCTCTAATCTTCACACTCGTTTGCTAGGAGAGTTTTGAACCGTCGCGTCCGTTGGTCAATTGTTGTAAGTTGTCAAATACACCAAAAGTCGCCTTCCCGCCAGTCACGTGGGTATTTGTTAATGTCTCTCGATAAATTTGCTGGTCGGGGATTTTCCAAAATAGTATAGCTAGTTAGACAGTATCCATAGCCGATCGTCTCATGACTCAAACTGGTCGTCGACTAGTTTGGCCGTAATAAAAGAGAAATAGACTTGCCGCAGGAGTAGAAGACAATTTAGGAGTTTCGGTGTGACCAAATATATTTGTAATGCAATTTTGGTGGCACAATTACAAAAATATTCCCCTTCGGCGTCACAATATCAAAAACAGCCCCCTTCAGCGGCGCGGTGTAAAAAATAGCCCCCTTCGGCGGTACAATATAAAAAATAGACTCGTTCGGTGGCGTGAAAACAAAAATAACCCCCTCCGGCGTCGCGATAACAAAAATAGCCATGATTTATTTGAGGGTCCCAAATTAAATATTATAGAGATAATGACTTGGGAACTAGGTTGTGGTCATTTCGCATACGAAAAGACTAGAATTAGGGTGTTGTGGGGGTGTTGCTATGCTGACTCCCTCATATGGTTACCTGTACACACAACAAGAACAAATAATATCGAAACACGAAACCAGCATAATGTAAGTTGTATATAAATTAATATTTACATGACATGACTGATATTAGAATAAATATCTACTCGCGGGGCCTTTTGGGCGTACCCCACATGTGGTCCCTAGCCTCGTCCGGGGTGGCTGTGGGTACTGGTACAAGTACGTCAAAGTCTCTGGTGACCGAGGTACCCTACCAATGTGAGTATCCTGAAGAGGTGTCGCGAGAGGGTGCTGCATCGGTTGGTTTGCTCTGGGCGCACTGTGCAACTGTGAAAGCCCCAACGAATACCTAGCTGTTCTCACTGTGCGAAGGCCTACCGCCCTGTCAGCGTGGCGCCTAGTCTGTGGTATGTGCTCCCTCGTGCAACACCAGCTCCTCGTCCCATAGGGGTGTACGATCTGTGGAACAATACGTTATGCATAGTTGAGAATATTTTAATTAAGTTCTACATATCCTATTTAGCTACTCTAGATTTTTTATAGAATTTTTAGAGGTATTTTGATATTTTCCTAGTTTAAAAAGTATTTTGGGCATTAACAAATTATTTAGGTATCTTTCTATTTTTATAGTTTTAAAAGTATTTTCGGCATTAACAAATTATTTAGGTATCTTTCTATTTTTCTAGTTTTAAAAGTATTTTCGGCATTAACAAAATATTTATCGTGTACAAATGGAAACCAAATTTAAATCGAGAATATTTTAATTAAGATCTATGTACCCTATTTAGCTACTCTAGAATTTTTATAAGTATCTTGCTATTTTTCTAGTTTAAAAAGTATTTTCAGCATTTACAAAAAAAAAATTACTGTGTAAAAATGAAAACCTACCATTTTCAGGTTTGTTTGGTATTTTTACATATTTAATCTAAATCATTTGAGTACTACACCATGAATAATATCAATACGATAAACTAAACTATACACTGCTAAAACGATGTACTACAACAAACTACAATACATGTAAAATTATCCAATCCATTGAATTCTATGTCGCTAGTTTTATTTTGCTAACATACGAGGGTTTCAAATTTATATACAAAAGTTGCAAGAACATTTACATGCAAAGTGCGCGACCGGATCTGCTCCCCCCCCCCCTCTCTTCTCCTCCACTACGATCCGACAACACTTCGCTAGGTCACTTTTCCCCTCTCCTCTCCTCTCCCTCTTCTATTTTTCTTAGAATTAAAATGACTTTTCGGTCGATTTTAAGAGTTTATATAGCTTAACCTCTATCGTCAGTTGGAGTGGCAACAGGAAGATGCAGGTTCCTGTCACCATTTTAACTGACAATTGGCACACAAATCAAAATATATCGTCAATTGAAATAGCGACAGGGGTGCCCTATTGCCGGTTCAACCCCTATCACCATTTCAACTAACGACATGACCTTCTTTTGTATTAAAAAAGAAAATTAATTAACTATTTATTTTTAACTTATTTATTTAAATAATATTATTTAAAAAATCAAAATTTATCCATCTTCTGTATCTACAAGAAATGTGCCCACACTAATTTGAAACACGCAGCCATGATCGCAGTAGACACAAATGATGATACGTGCATACGACAGGACAATGCCAATTTACCATAACCGAACGACCAACGGTGAGGTACTGCGTGATAAAGTACACGGCTTTTTTTTAGACCCGTGGCAGTAGAGTTTTGGAGAGCAAATATGCTGTATAATTAGATCTGTAATTCTGTATGCTAAACTTGGGTTTGCAGAGAGCAGTTACACCATTTACAAAGAATTGCGATGGGGGCAGAAGCAGGGGGAACAAACATAATCAACTCGATACAGACCGATAAATATCATAAAAATCATTTGTTCCACAAAAAATGTCCGTCCCTGCTCCCGGCAATTCACTCGGCCGTATCAGCAGCACCATCAGGCTCCCCCAATCTGGGAGTCGGCAGCTGTTCGCTTTCTGGACTGCTGGGTCCTGACAAATTCTTCGATGCGTGACTTGAGCTCCGTGTCCGGTATCAGCATGTCTTGGGTGAGGTGAGAGCGGTTAAATGGATCGGTCTGTAAAAGAATATATGTCAGACAATTGCCACCGTGTAATACTGAAAGTTTGCATTAACAGCACAGGGAGACCAGTGAATCACGAAATCAGTACTTACACTGTCACTAAGCAAATGCCTAACAATAACCGGTCGATCGATTGTGACCCGCGATGATGGTAGTATCACAGGATCTTTCATCATAGTATACTGTAAAAAGAAAGGAACCACGGATCATGACAGAGGTAGCAAATATCTGCAAAGAAGATCTAATAACCGACACATATCATGAAGAATTGCAAGCAGTATGATGCTTACATTCAACGTGGTCATGGTAAAAATGGCATGATTATAGTTTCACTGCGCCCACACAAGATTGTTTACATTGTATGGCTTACATTAACTGGGTAGGAATCAGATGAGATATCATATGAATTTATTTCAGGAGCATGTTAGCCTTTAGGTCCCTTACTCATCCAGAAAGGCCCATCCAGTACTATCTTAAAACTGTTCACACAGTACGATGTTCAAAGTGCTCGACACTGTCACTGCTTGAGGATGCACAGAACCGTAGCCCTAGCTCTACTAAGATAAAGGACATTATAATGGAACTACTAGTCAGTAGTCTTGAGGTGGCTGGTGGGGCCAGAGGGCATCTAAGATGATACCAGATCATCCTAAGAGCAAGGTAGATGCATATACTAGAGTTGATATCGCGCAAGCATTACAGGGCAAAAAGTTTCGATCCCATTGAATTCAGCTCAAGCAAAAAAGAAAGAAGACAAGAAATGGTGCACAGTTTTTGGATCACATTGAATGACGGGGTGTCCAACAGTTTCCAAGAGGGAATAATCATCATAGCCCAACAATCAACTGAATGACTACCAGATCTGTTCCATTCCTTTTCACCTTAGAAAGACCTTCTCAATTGGATAGAAGAGAACAATATTTTTGTAAATAAAGGAATAGTACCTGAATTGGATCAAGAAATTCATCTGGTATGTCACCAAGGATAGCTTCAGCATCCATGGCCTCAGAGGCAGCAGCTTTTGCCTTACCCGTGAGTTGCATAAACTCCTGTATGATTTGGGGATCTCCCCCAATCTTCCACAAAATATTAGCTGCGCTAGCAAACAACTGAAACAGATAGACAATTGTCAGACTACCAGTACAGAGGCCACACTCTAATGGGACAAACAAAGCAGAAATTACCAGCTCATTGTATGATCTTCCATCTTTCGAGATTGAAGCAGGGAAGATACCTTCCTTATCACCCCTTGCGATATGAACATAGATGGTGGCAATCTACCATGAAAAGACAGCAGCAGATATGAAAAGGAACTGTTAGACAACAGATGAACAGATACTGAACTAAAGAAAAGTTGAATATCTCCATGAGACCTGTTTCAATAGCTGCTTTGGTTTGAACTCGTACTTCTCAGGATCTTTTACGGTCAACGATTTCCTCTGGGGACCAGCAAGTTGCAAGAGGAAGTAATTTAGCATGCTCGCCACCCTTTCCACCTGAATAAAATAAGGATCATTACAGTGCTCAACATAAAGAGGATAGTCTAACAAATTGACTCCCTTTTGGATATTATTACAAGAAAAGTAATATTGTGTGAAGGTAAGAAATAATACAGTATTATCAACTGATAATTCTATAGATTAGCTTGAAGCTTCAATTGTAATATAATGAAGTTTTATAATAAGTTAATAACATAAATCATGATGACATATAAATGGATTCAAGGATATGATTTGATAATATTACCATTTCTGGAAGAAGAAAAGGTGCTGGAATTTGTTCTGATGTGAATGCAAGCATCCCAACATCCTCATTTGCCAGCTTCATGTCAAATCGAACAATCTGAAAATAGATAGTAGATCATAAATCCACCTCCTAACAAGACTATTAAGCAAATATCATGTGACACAAGAAAGCTAAATACTGGTCAACAAGACTAACATTCTCCCACTGATGAAATACGCGCAGCCGCTCCTCTCTTTCTTGAGCGGGTCTGATATTCCATGCAACAGTGTTAGCCATTTCAGCCTCTAGTTCTTTTAGTTCAAGAATTTTGTTCAAGCTCTCATCAAGAAGAAAGATGCTATCATTGATAAGGAAGTTCAAAAAATTTAAGTATACACCCTTCTCCTCTTCTTTAGCTATCTGTCACATGAAAATGTGGAAAGTGGTTTCAGTAACAAGTGAGTGCAGCACAAATGTGTATCAGATAGAAGAATTACTCACTTGTCTCCAAGCATTTCGATGACTAGGAACATCCCATAAATACTCAAGAAGCTCAGCAATATTGTGTCGAATGTTAAACTTGTCATAGAACTGTAGGCAAAAAATATCATTACACAACAGTCCTAGATGATTTCAAGTAATTATAAAAAAAGCACAAAGTAATTAGCAGAAACTAATCATGTCACTCACTTGCGTATGGGAGCCAGTGAATTCAATATCCACATAAAGATTTAGAAGATTTCTGACAAGGTAATCAAGACATAGTTGGTGCCCCTGAAATAACGAGGCTGTTGAATTCAAGCCACTGCATGAATAACATAGGAATTTTCAGTACATAACCTTACACTCAGAAATCATATATTAGTACTACTATAGAGTTTAAAAAAATGATGAACCTTCTTTGTGGCATCCAGCAATTCAAAACTTCAACCATCTTTGCTCGTAGGTAAGGATTTTTAATGTAAGAAGAGCTCGCCATGAACATAATGATGAAATTAAGAAAGTCATCCTGTCGGAGAAAACAAGAAAATTGGGCAAAAACCATAAGCTAACCAAGGTCTGGTAATCACAAAATCAGGCCAACACTAGTTTGCAAAATGGATGGGAAGGATACTCACCAATGCGAAGCTTTCCAAAGCTTTCGGCATTCTAGAGGTTAAAACAAGTAAATCCATTGCATCATCAAGAAAATGCTCCGGGATGCAAGAAAATTCCTTGGGGCATTGTGATGGCAAAGGCATCTTAAATCCTCCAATTAGGTCTACTGACCACAATATCATTAATCTGTAGAAAGATAGTGCACGTTGAAGAAATGCACCATCCTGATTAAACGTAAACAATTAGTGTTGCATAACTTTAAATGAAAGAAGCAGTTAGTCCAAAATAATAATAATAATAATAATAATGAAGGCACTTGACTAAATGTAAACCAGTACATCCAGAACAAGAGATTTACAAGACTTTTTCTGACTGAAAAAAAATCTTATAAAAACCAATTCCGCGTGGTATGTATGGTCCCTTCATGTGGAATCATGTATGAAATCAGATAACGGGAAATCAACAGTCTCATCCTAGATAATGCTCACTAAGCACTACAGGGACAATAACACAGAACTATGGTGACCAAGGAATAAAAACAAAGTACAATGTACTTGTGTACATACTTGTAGAATCAAAATTACAATTTTTTTTTTGTAATAGTGAATCTAATCATGATCCAGGGAGGTTTGCAACTCCAGAATGTTCAACATTCATTCTATAAAATAATGGGAATATGACTAGAAACAAGTTCTCATGTTCCCAAATTTTGTTCAAAGAAAACTTGCATGAATAGCTAATCAGGTGAATAATCCACATGGAGTACAAAGGTCCGAGAGGTATGTGAGCATACTTTAAATATCTGAGCTTCATAACAGAGCTTGTCTTGTGATAAAATTTCAACTATTTTCTCCAAGCGTTTTATGTCTTGCTCAAGCTGTGGTGAACCTCTTCCTTGATCTCTCATTGCTTTGTTTGATTCCAAATCATCTTCACACCTTGCGAGATCCTAAAAGTTGGATTAAGAAATGACAAGTGTTCAGTATAGAGTTGAAGAATTCATTCCTGAATCTAACATGGTTTGCATTCAGTTAGCGTGTGCACTAACAAAGTTAGGTATGCTGGAGATTGATTAGCCATGTGCATGGATCAGCAATATACCAAAATGTGATACATAAAATAGAAAGATAATACAAAGACAAAAGCAAATCACGTAAGAAATAACAGATGAGAAGCGTGCAAAGGGTATCTCCAAACCTGAGCAACATGTTTGAAGTCTGATAGAGTTTTCATCAGCCCCAGATTAAGTACCCTTGCGGTCATGAAGAAACATTTGCAAATAAATGAGAAATTATCTTTCTTTGAGCACCTCCCTGTGTTATTTTTGCCAGAGCTGGTGGCTTCCTGTGAGTCCACAAAGCGAGCCTCTCCACTGGCAATATCTTGAGCATGCTCGTGACTCCTGCTCTCTATCCAAGATGAGACTTCTTCTGAAGAAGCATTTATTGCTGTCAAATTCCTACAGTACAAAAGCAATGTATTAGTTACTGAAATAATGCAAAATATGCACACTCTACTCAGCTTTGCACACCGAATCTCAGAGAAGAAACTCACTTGAAATCGATTCTATCGTTGCAGAAGAGATACTTGACATCAATCTTGTCCTTCTTTGACTCCATCCTATCCAAAAAAGGCTCGCATAGCTGGAGCAACACAGCACTAAGATTGACGAACATACCCGAACTAGCACATTTCAAAGGATCCACCTGTCGCAGGACACAGGATGAGTTTACTATAGTACTGAATACCAGTAACAAAGATTTGAATGTATGTTTATTTTAGGTACAGTTGATTACTGCAACACAGGCGAATCGGCCATACAGCGTGCCAAGTATTACAACCCTTCAAGGACATTTCATATTTTAGAAGATCCAAAACAGATAAAGGCATTATTTTCTGATGTTGGGTTGTAACAGCACTGCTATCAGGCAATGTGGCTTCTGTGTAATACATTTAGTACACCAGCACATGGCCAACACTCATCTGACATGTATTGGACACCTGTTATCAGTTCCATCAAATCATCAATTTTACATCTGCAACATATCAATGCTGTGTTGAGACCATGAATGGATTTTTTTCCCTCTAACTTAGCACTAAACAATTTGATACACTATTGTTAGCCAAATTTGACTTCTTAAACCTTTTTGTATTTAATGTATACCCTAGCCTGTAATTAAATGAAAATATGATTTATGGGAATCTAGTCTGATGGAACCATTCATTGTGGTTATCTATGCCCAGTTAAATTTTGTCAGTTACCTGCATGCGAGATCTGCCAGCATTTTTATTTATCACTTCTGCAAGATACTCAAGAACCTTTTCTCGAGTATCCGAATTTTTAAGCAAGATTAGAAGAACATCCTTAAGGCCATCATATAAGCCATTCATAACACTCTTGATTGTTGTGAAAGATGACAACAAATCAGCCGGCCGGCGTGAAGATGCCTCGGAGAAGCACTGTTGCCTGATCAAAAAAGAAACAAAAATTAAAAGGAAAGGTAAGGCTGCATGATTATTTGCACAAAAAATTTGTAGCAAAAGGGCCCTCTCAGGATCATGAACAAATAACAAAGTTTGTTAATAAAACCACAAAAGTACATGGAAACTTCCCATTAATCAACTAAAAATAAAAAATGGTGAAGCTTAATTGAAACACACTATATTTGATGGGAAAAAATCAAGTGGAAACCAAAATGGAGTGTAAACTTTGTGGAAACCATATGTAAGTCTCCAAAAATTATCAAAATAACTTGTAGATATAAGGGAGGTGGTATTATCTAGCCATGTAAAATTTTAATATCAAACTCAATCACATTTGGGAGATATGAAAAGGACAAATTCTGCATGAATAGTTATTTGTCTTTTTCATGCAGAATGCCTTTTTTCATATCTTTCAAATGTGATTGAGTTTGATCTTGAAATTGTACATGGCTATAGTATGTGTCCTCCCCTATATCTGCAAAAAAAAAGGGGAAGACTTCTACACATGGTTTCCACGAAGGTTACACTCAATTTGGGTTTCCACCTGATATTTACCCATATTTGATACTTCCCAAGTCCCAACTAAAGATTGCTGTTCCGAGTCCTGAAAGTGAGGACATTAAGATCATGCTTAGACTACAACTTGTATATATTTTGAAAAGAGAAGATACAGAATGGACAGACACAAAGCCATACAACTGTATAAAAGTTCCTATTTCAACGACAAATTTAAACCCATGTTCATATCATTTGAAATACACAAGTTTGCGATTGAGCATGCACAGCTGGGAGATTACTCAATTTTAAATAATACTATAGGATTCCCATTTCCCAGCAAAATTGCATTTCATGACATGTAGCTATGGTATAATTCAGAACTAGAGTTCAACAAGTAATTGAGATGAAAATCAAACTACCAAGTTAGCACAACAACAGGAAAATTAAAGATTATTTGAGTCCCAAGATCAAAATTTCAGTACGCATATAGAATAATCAATACAGTCTTCTTCATGATTGAACCACACAATAGCACTTAATAAAATAGACAGCACTGCAGCAAGGATGCAAGTAATGCCAACTGGGCTAATATACACGAGATCAAAACTAAGCTTCCATATAAGCAGTCTGATATCAAACCCCAAAAGGGAAAAGAAAAAAAGAAGCGAGAGCTTCCAGGTAATACCAATACTGTAGCCTAGGATTCGGGTCTTTCACGGTGATGCTACTGTCAAACATGTGTTCATGATTTGCCATTCTCTAGTTTACGAATATGTGGGCTCGCAGCACACTATCCAAAACAAGAGTAAACATATTTGATATTACAAGTTTTTTCACGAAAAAAAAGAGGACCCCAGAAAAGCGTAAAAAATATTACTTCACAAGCACACCACCAAAAGAACTACTTTTAGATGATCCGATGCTTGTTCACAGCGTCACTTAAGAATTGAACTAAAAAAAAGTTGTTTGGAAGTTAGAGCGTACTTCAAAATTCAAAATTGAATCTACCAACTGGCGATATTCAAAATTCTGAATTTTATATATAACTAGTCAAAACAAAGCTCAACTTGCTTGACAGACTCTCTTGACCAATAAAAGGACAAAATTTTAGCCCAAACTCCAAGCTAATATTGTGCATATCTACAGTTCTAATCAAAGTCAGCATAACTCACAAGAGTACGCGAAATGCGGAGCTGACAACTGAAACAATCAATCAACAGTAAGAGCACTCACCCGACATCAGGCTTGCTCGCGAACTCACGGTCGGGGATTGCGCTCACGTGGAAGAACGCTCCGAGCACGCTGGAGATCTCCATGACCCTCCCTTCCCCGATCAACATGATTTGATTCTTTGGTATCCACTTGGGGTGATTCACCAATGCCTTGGCACAGTCCGGGATTCCCACCAGCCGCCTCAGCACCCGCAGCGGCCGCTGGAAGTCGCCGAGTGCTGACACCTTCTCGACGTTCTGCCTCAGGCGCTCGTACAGCTCCCCCATGGCCTGCTCGACGGTCTCATAATCCGCGCTCCCGAAGAATTCCTCGAGGAAGCCCGGCGGCGGTCGGGCGCTGGGGGCCGGGGTGGGATCGAGCGGGTCGGAGGCCTCGGCGAGGAGGAATACGAGCAGCTCAGCGGCGGGGTGCGGCGCGTTGGGGGGAGAGGGGAAGGTGTCGGGGCTGCCGGCGACGATGCGGGCGTAGGAGACGATGAGCCCCCGGAGGTGGGCGATGGAGGCGGCGAGCCGCGCGCGGAGGGCGGCGTCGCGGATGGTGGAGATCTTGCGCGCCTCGTCGGCGGCGCGGCGGAAGGCAGCGGCGAGGAAGGCCAACGGGGAGGGGGATGCGGCGGGCGGGTCCGGGAGGGAGAGGCGGTCGATGAGGAGGCGCTCGGCGGTGTCGCGCAGGGCGAGGAGGGGGCGCGACTCCGAGAGGAGCTCGGCGGCGGTGAGCTCGAGGTAGGCGACGGCAGGGTTGGGGGAGGAGGGGGGCGTGAGGGAGACGAGGAGGATCTTGCGGAGGATGATGTCCTCCACCTCGTCAGGCGTGCGCTGCGGCCGCGACGTTGCCGGCTGGGGCGGGGACGCCATCGGCGGTGGCTTTCGACTCGGATGCGGGCGGCGGTGTTCGCTGCTGCTTCGCCTTCTACTTGCCTTTGGGGGAATCGCGGGTCGCGGAGGGTCAGGGAGTCGCTGAGGTTTGGGGGTTATACCTTATACGGTACGGTGGAAGAGTATCCATCCGATTACTATACGGTACGGTGGAAGTGTATCCATCCTATTACACCACAGGTGTCTATATGTAAAGTGAAAACGGATCGGATACAGATGGATAATGAATCTGTTATATTTTTTCGGATATAGATATGAATACGAATACTTTGAAAACGAATACGGATATGAATAATATCGAATGCGAATAAAGAGTGAATACGGATACAGAGTGAATACGAATTGAAATGAATATGATCGCGGATATTTTTTAGAACATGAAACCCCTTAAATTGTATGTCAGAAATTAACAAAAACATATAACTAGTTTATTTGATGCAAACATTCATGAATTTTTCATATTTTTAGCAAACACACATAACATTAGCACTAGCAAGCTGCATTAGCTAATTCATCACAAACATAATACTTAATTTACCATATTTAGCTCGTAAGTCATAACTAACAAAGTCACAAGTCATCACACATTCACACTTAGTTGATCATATACATAAAACTTAGTTCATATTAACATTGATCAGGCTGGATAGTTAATCTATACACAAATAAATGTAACATCCTAGAGTATGTTACCAAAAATAAAATTAATAAAGTTATTATTTTTTTGGATTTTCTGATATTTAAAAGATTTTTCTTGATTAAAAAGAAAAAACTAAAAAACTAAAGTCGATTATTTAATTTCCTAGTTTTCAATGTCAAAAATAAAAATTTATTGAGATTTATGGGATTTTATTGGATTTAAAGTGAAAATGAAATAATAATTAATTTCTTGAATTTTTTGGATTTTAAAAAGGTTTTTCTTATTTTTTAGATATTAAAAATAATTTATGTGCAAAAATAAAAACTAACTTTAACTTGGAATTAATTTTATTAAGTTCAAAATAATTCAAGGAATTTTTGTGATTTTTTCTAGAATTTTTTTTAACTCTATTTGCTATTTTCTAAAAGGCCATTTGATTTGTTGCATTATCTGAAATTCAAAAATCAATTAAAATCTCATTTTTTTCTTTTGGGCCGAAATCCTCTACTTTTAGGCCAAAATCTGAATATACATACTTGGTCTTATCCGAATAATCCGTATTCATATCCGTATCTGCTGGATAGCATACCTACCATATTCGTTTTCGTTTCCCACAAAAAAATCCGAATTCGTTTCCGATCCGAAAATTATCCGAGAAAAATCCGATCCGAGACAATCTGAATCTGTTTCCTTCCGGATCGGTCGAAAACTTGAAGGACCGAAATGGCAACAGAGGGGGGGGGTGAATGGTGCTTTAAAAATTAATAACTCCCCTTTGCTGTAATTAAATAAGACCTACAAAGTCCTCTGGATATCTCAAGAAGAGTGAAGCAAAATCAGAGAACGAAAACAGAAGTTTCAGACTGTTCTGTAGAAATCGGAAGTTTCGATTCTACCCGGCGGTAGTTCCGCACTCCGGAAGTTCCGGGGTTTAGTGCGGAAGTTCCGCCATGCAGAGTTTCCTTGGACAATCGGAAGTTAGATTGTCCCGACCAAGAACGATCGCTTCGGGTTTTCCCAAAAATCCAAAGTGCTAAATCTTGAATGCTCTTCTCTGGTCAAGTTTCACAGGACATCATCCTAAGCAACATCTTGACCTCATGGAGAAGAATCGCAAACAAAGATTCAACAAAACAAGCCAAAATCGGATTTCTTGAAGAAGGGGCAAGAAAGACCAAAACTCACGATAAGAGAGATTCTCAGATTCTTAGCTCATGAAACTTTGAGAATGCATTAGTAATAGCAAAACGACTCTAGATATCAAGTTTCATGTTGTTTCATAAGACGAATCAAAAGGTACATCAAAACCCTAAACATTCAATATGAACGAGAAAGAGAATAGAGAAAGGCATAAGCAAGTAATCAAAACCTCAGAGATTCATTAATAGAAATCAAAAGATTACAAAGGAAATACAGAGGAATGATTACAAGATTTTCAGTTCATTCTCTCTCAACTCAACAAACTCTCAAAAAGGTAACACACCCTTTTCTAGAGCTAACCCTAATTTTCTATCAAAAGGTCTAACCCTAACTCCAGGGTTCTCCCCTATTTATAGCCTTGGCTAATGGGCCTCCAACCCATTAAGCCCGCTACACCCGAACGGAACCGCCTCCACTTTTGCCGCTTTGAAAAAGACCCTTTCGCCTTTGCGCACCTTCTCGAAGCCTCCCGTACACCTTGTTGTGCACGACTGCAACCGCTTCAAGATTCACGCCGTCTTGACACATCCCGACCGCTCGACCTCAACGCCTCCTACGCCTAGTCGGTCCACGTGTCTCGCCACGACTCCATCTTGATGCCCGCGGTCAACATGCAGACAAAACACATCACATAGCATTGCACAATAACATAGCATCAACATTTGAATAAGACTCAAACTCATACAAAATCAAAATCACAATTTAACCTTTCTCGCACGATTACGGGACACAATCGGAAGTTCGCACTTACCACGCGGAAGTTCCGATTTCGAACATCCAAGATGTCGTCAGAATATCGGAAGTTCCGCGCTCAACACTGCGGTACTTCGATATCCGAACAACCAAACTTCCTAGATATTTAATTCGATTTGATATCTCGAGAGAACACTTAATGTCGAATATCGGACACTCGCTACCCCCAGTGCGGAAGTTCCGATTTCCTTCAATGAGAGCGAACCGGATAAATCGGAAGATCCTATTTCCAACACCGGTAGTTAGATTAATCGGAACTTCCGCCCATACAATGTAGTTCCGATTTCCGACTCACCCGTAAAGCAGTCCAAACCGAAAACCTCAACTCTCAATCTAATCAACACACTTGTCAAATACTCATCACTCAGAGTGGAGGACCTCTCACATGGTCTCTCAAAACTATCCGATCTATTTTCATCCCTATCCATATGGGCTGTGTTTCCCACGCTAGTCTGAACAGACTTGGCCCAATGGCCTGTCGGCCGGTTCGGTACGGACACGGTCCATCTAGGCACGGTCCATTTCGGTCTAACTATTAGATGAGTTGTGTTGGGCTGATCCACATGCCAGGGAGGCGGCCCAGGTACGATTTGTTGGAGTTTCGTGGCATGCCGGGTCGGAACGAGCCTGTTTGGCATGTTAGAAAAAAATCAGGAAAAAATTCAAAAAAATGGGAAAAATCAATAATAATCCAAAAAATAATAAAAATGTGTATAATTCAAAAATACATATGAAAATTATAATAAATTAGAAAAGTATATTAAAAATGTAATATAATTTTATTAATGTTCAAATAGTTGGCTTATTAAAACATTGGTCATTTAGCTCATAAGACATGAAAAATAAAAAACATGTAAAACAATCCTAGAATATATATATATATATATATATATATATATATATATCAACATAAATTTATATATACTTATAAAATGAACTATATAAAATTTAAAAACTACAAAATAAAACCATATAATTATTAAAAAATAGAAAGAAATCATATAAATATTAATAAATGAAAATAAAATCATATATGTATATTAAAACAGTGGCGTGCCTAACGGTCCGCATCAAGTGCTGGTAGGACCCAAAGACTATTCGTGTTGCGTCTTGAGGTGGCGGCCGAGCACTGCCCCGCTATCGTGTCGTCGTGCTTGGGCTTGCTCAAAGAAGTCGTGCCTTTGGGTGGCCCGGCCAGAGCACGACTTGTTTGGCCAGCTCTAAGTCTGAATTACATGATTGTTGGTTCGATCTAGACACGATACGACTCACACTGTTGTTGGGCTAAGTCAACACAGCACGATCATGACCGACCGTGTCGTATTTGGGTCAGCATTCCAGCCCAGTGGGCCGGCAAAGACATCAAGCACAGTGTCGTGCCCGGCTCGAGGTATGGCACGGCACGACACACACCTAGGAGGAGGAGGTTCAGAGGGAGTCAACCGGGCGTGGGCGAGAAGGTGGCCAGGTGCGGGCGAGGAGGTGGCGGGTTGGCGGCGACGGTTGGGCCGACATGAGCCAGCAACAGTACCCGGGGCAGTATGACACAACCCAAGAGACCGGCATGTCATGCCTAGGTCGACACCACAGCCCAACAACAGTACCCAGGCCGAAAGCGGACGAGGAGGTGGTGGGTTGGCGGCGGTGGTCGGGCCGGCACGACCCAGCAACAGTACTCAGACCGACACAACACGACCCAAGAGACCGGCATATCGTGCCTAGATCGGCACTCGACCATAGGCTGGCACATACCGGATCTAATTAGGCCCATGCCATGTCGTGTCAGGCGGCCATCTAGCCACCACTAGATTACACATTTACACTTCTTCTGGTATACAGTACAGTACAGAGTTAATATACTGTTCCTATTATCTTCTCTCTCTTTTCGCGAGGCACCTATTATCTTGTTCTTTTTAAGCTCATCGGTAGAAAAAATCCGTTTAATCAACATGAGAATGGCCATCTAGGATTCGAACCAGTAAAAACGTTGTTTGTTTTTTTATAGGATCTATCTACACAGAATGTGATAGTTTTGAGAATGGCCATCTAGGATTCGAACCAGTAAAAACTTTGTTTGTTTGTTTTATAGGATCTATCTACACAAAATGTGACAGTTTTCTCTGTAAAAAACTGTCACATTTTAAAAGTTTATTTACAACTTCATTATACATAAATTACAGTAAATTATTTATGTAATTTTGGTTCTTGATCCCTATAATTATTCTTGAAAGTCTTAATAACTCATATTTTCATTACATAATTCAAAATCTCATATGTACTTTGAGAGGTTGAGCAAAAACAAACACAAAAAATTATATACCAACAAAATACGGCAATGTGGTGAACCCGTTATGTTCTTCACATGTACTTTGAGAGGTTGAGCAAAAACAAAGATAAAAAATAAAATTATATACCAACAAAATACGGCAATGTGGTGAACCCGTTGTGTTCCAAACAAAAAGTCATAATAAATTCGAACCCAATTCATCAGACAGGAAAAAGTGCAAATCTCAATATATCGGATGAATGAAATTTCAACTATTATAATTTTTTCTTATAGCACATCAACAATGTAATACCCCAGAATTTAGTCGGGTAAATAGACAGCTAGTCGGGAGAAGAAAGAACAATAGAAAAAGGGAAAATACCTGAAAAAAGGGGGTTATCGCTTATTTTCGCCAACCTGGGCCGCAGGCCGCAGCCCAGGAGGCCCAAGAGGGGAGGCCGGCCAAGGGGGAGGCCGACCAAGGGAGGGGGGGGCGCCCCAAAACCCTAGCCGCCCCCACTCCCCTCCCTTTCTCCCCCAAGCCGCCACCCCCTATCTCCATTGTCTCTCCCCTGTGCCACCACCTCCACAGCAGCACCACCGTCCTCCCCGACGAAGCCCGTTGCGGTGGTCAACTGGAAAGAAGGCGAGGAGGCGATTTTTGGAGGGCCAAACAAGGGGAGGTAGCCGATCAGATTTGTGCAGTGTGTTGCTCGTCAGTTTTGGGTAAGATGCATACGTTTTCTGATCTTACCATCTCTGAGAAAGTTGTAGCCCTCGATTTTATCTTTCTTTTGGCACTGAGATCACCTGATTTGGAGTCATAGTTTAGGAGTTATGGACGTTTTGCTACAACTGTATAGGAAAGCTGACGATATTTGACAGTCTGCATGTCTAGCCAATTTGTATTTTTTTTGAGGCTGAATCTGAAGGGTTACCCAACACGAAAGTTGTAGCCATTCCATTAAGCTTTCAGGATTGATAAAGAACATATTTTTTTAGAGGTGTGAATCAAAAGTTATTGAATTTTTACCGTCGCTGTTGTCAGACTGTCAGACTGAGGGAACAGCAAACGTCACCAGAACATTAGAATTAGTAGGAGGCCGAATCAAGAGACTTGCCCAACTAGTTTTTCATAGATGGTTTTGTCGTGGTTCCAGAGAGACCAAGATCACCATGTTCCGAGTTTCGTAGTGGAAGTTATGATATTTTTTGTTCTGCTGTCCCGGGAAGCATTATGCTAGACTGCCGGGAAATTTGGGTAGAACCTCTCTTTGAGTCATAGGTCTTGAGGAGTTGAATTAAGGGGTATAAACGGAGTCCATCATTCATCGTATTTATTGTTACCGCTATGCTTGTGTAGGAGTCGGAGTTCCAGAGTAGAGACACCAATTTTGCTTCCTCGTGCAGTAAGTAGCGGAAAGAAAGAAAACAGCAAGTGCACCTATATTGTGGTTGTTATGTGATTGTTCTATATGATGAATCATGGTAACATATGCTTGTTCGATGTACTGATTTATGGTGATATGTATTTGTTCATGATGGCTAGATTACTAAAATTCGATTACTGTCATTTTATTGTTCATCATGTGCACTCATGAACGCAAGTTGTGGACTTGCGACACCCACGGGAGTGGGTGGTGATTGTAAGACCCACCATTCCAAAGTGGGCATTATGGATCCCCGGTTGACTTGTTCTCAAACGGGCTTTGGATCCCCGCGTGTTGTAGAACGCGGGCATAAGTGAACACCGATGGGTGTTCATTCGCTATACCGGTATGAGCAAAAGAGAAGTGCATGTGCATTCATTCATTCATATGTTGATTCGATTCGTGATGTTGATACACTGTTAGATAATGAATGATTTTGTTATGTTTTGTATCATTGGCCTTGCTAAGTCTTGGACTCACCCTTGCCGTGTTGTTTTTTTAGGTACATCGGTTGTGGACGGCATGCATGGGCGGGAGTAGAAATTATCATGATTGCACACTGGCACGAATAAATTTGAACAAAATATTTAAGTCATAGCTTCGATTTTGAATAGTTTTATGTGAGGCTTACTTCTTTACGTCCTATGTCGTGGACAACCTCTATTGGAGTTGGATAGTGTTTTATGGTCGTTTCTTTCATGAACATGTTTAGTATGCGTGTTTGGATAATTGCTTAATATTACTGTTAATTGTGCGGATGTCCAGTTGGTTCAATTTACATAGGAGATTCTGCCGGAAATTAGAAAGAAATGTCTTGGTTTCATTTGTAGTCTTGTTATGGTGGTAGCATTCCAGGCTCAGGTTGGGCTGGGGTGTTACAGTTGGTATCAGAGCGGGCTTTAGGTCCGTGGGAAATGAGATTGTGACTTAAGTAACTTGTTTTGCTAAAATCTGTTAATGGTTAATTAACTTAAAACTTGACACACTGTGCACAATAGGTGGGAATGGGTCATTGCATTTGCGATTCTGATAAACTTGTTTTCCTGAGATTGTTTTACTGATTTGTTATGATATTATGTTTATTTGCTCTTATGCTAAGTGGATAGCTTATTATCTTTGGAATTCAGAATGGCGAGAGGAAGAGGGCGTGCTCGTGGCGTGGGCCGTGGACGTGGTCGTGGGCGTGGTTCGGTCGCATCCTCATCCCCGGCTGAAGAGGCCGTTGGCGGGGTGGCTGAGGAGGTTGCATCTGCCACTCGTCCAGTGGCCGAAGCCTAGGACGCTCTACTTCAGGAATTACAGAGGGAAGTTCAACAACTTCATCAGCAAGTGCAGGCAGCCCCCTCCGGCTGTGGGTGCACCCGTTGTGGCTCCGGAGGTAGCACCGGCTCCTGCTGAGGCTAGAATGAGCCTCCGGGAGTGGATGTCCTTGCGTCTTGACACCTTTGACGGAGCAGCAATTCTGCAGCGGTGGTGCTCGCACGATACATGGAGAGGCAATTCGGCGTATTGGAGATGACCTCCGCGCAGAAGGCGCGTTTTGTGGCTTTCCAGCTGAAGGGTCAGGCAGACATTTGGTGGGAGGGGGTCCTATCAGCTAGGACTCTGTTGCAGGGCCAAGTTACTTGGGAAGATTTTCTGGAGCAGTTCAGGACTAAGTTTTATCCTGATTCCTTCCTTGAGAGGTTGGAATATTCTCTGGCAACTTTTGTTCAAGGGAAGTTGTCTGTGGCGGACTATGAGGCTGGTTTTAACAACCTAGTCCGTTTTGTGCCGGCTGTGGCTGGCAATGATAGAGAGAAGGCCAAGAGGTTTCGTAGGGGACTGAATCCAGAGTATCGCCACATCCTGGGGGCGACCATCTTTCTTGACTTCAACAGGGTGGTTGATCAGGCCAAGGGTATGGAGCTGGAGTGAGAACTTACTAGAGAGACAGACTCCTAGTAGCTTTGCTCCCACTGGCGGATCAGTCAGTGGACACAAGAGGAGCTTCGGTGGTGGAAGTGGGTCTTCTCAGCGACCCACTTCTAAGAGATTTCAGGGAGGTCAGCGCCCTCACCATCTCATGCGTTTCCGCCAACAGAGGTGTTGCTTCTCCCGCCAAAGATATGATTACGCCACCAGACGTCCAGCCCGGTCAAGGAATGATATGCTTCAAGTGTGGCGGTGGTCACCGTGCTTCTGAGTGTTCCTTCACAGGAGATTGTCGCCATTGTGGCCAGTCGGGCCACAAGATGATAGTGTGCAAGAAGAACCCAGCAAGCATCATCAAGTGGAAATCACCGCCACGTCTTGGCCGCTACACCTCGAGGTTCGCCAGACTCAGTAGCGGCCCCACACCCCAAGACCCTCCCGGTTGGCTTTTCCTCTGGCGCCCTCGCCAAGATAACGCTGTGGTTCTACCGAACCCCGCCCGTCTGTGGCACCGCCATTTGCTCACGGCGGCGCTTCAGCAACCTCGCAGAGCATCGGGCATCTTCTCGCACCAATGCCACAGGAGTTTACGCCATGCCCACCCTCGCCATCGCAGTCGACCCGACGTGGTGACAGGTACCCTACTAGTTGATTCTCTTGAGGTATTTATCCTTTTTGATTCCGGGGCTACCTACTCGTTTGTCTCTACGGCATTTGTTAGAAGGGTGAATTTAAGTATGCTGTGGATTTCTCAGTCAGTGTTGGTTAGTTCTCCTGGGGGTATGATTGCGAGTTCAACTGTTTGTCCTGTGTGTGTTCTATTGTTATTGATGGGGAGAAGTTCACGACGAACTTGATAGTAATCCAGATAGAGCAGTTCGATTTTTTATTGGGTATGGATTGGTTGCATGCTTATCGAGCGATGATATCCTGTTTCAGTGGGACAGTCTCGGTGCAGACCTCGTCTGGGGAGACTTTGACCTTTCAAGGGAGCGCGCCTCGGTGCTCACTTTCGATGTTGGCCGGATTGTTCCCGGGTCAGCGTGCAGTGAAGACTGAATTTCTTTTATCTCTTGCCGAGAAACCGAGTTTAGCTTCACGGATTGAGGATATTCCGGTGGTAAAAGATTATCCGGATGTATTCCTGATGAGCTTCTGGCTTGCCACCATGGCGTGGAGTTTCAGATCGACCTTGTTCCGTACACGCCCATCTCGATGTTCCATATCGTCCGCACGCCCATTTCGGGACGAGTTGAAGAAACATTGGATGAATTGTTGGCTAAGGGTTTGATCAAAGTGAGTGTGTCGCCATGGGGAGCTCTGCTCGCTCACTAAAAGAAGGATGGGAGTTGGCGCATGTATTGATTATCGTGCACTTAATGCGTTACGGTCAAGAATAAATATCCTCTACCCCGCATTGAGGATTTGTTTGATCGGTTGAAGGAGCCAGTGTTTTCCAAGATTGATCTCGACGGATATAATCGATTTGGTGCGTGAACAGGATATAGAAAAGACCTGCGTTCTCCACGTGTATGGGCATTATGAATATCTGATCATGTCGCTTGGATTGTCTAATGCGCCAGCTGTCTTTATGGAGACCATGAACAGCATGCTACACGAGTACTTGGATGATTTCGTAGTGGTGTTCATCGACGATATTCTTATCTATTCCAAGACTAATGAGGATCATGAGCGTCATTTGAGGCTGGTTTTAGAGACTTTGAAAGAGCACAAGTTCTATGCTGTTGAAGAAGTGTGAGTTTTGGATTTGTATGAGTTTTTCGGGTCATGTGATAAATCCTCAGGGCATTGCTGTTGATCCTAGCAAGGTCTCTACAGTGGTGGATTGGAAGAAGCCGACTAATGTGAGGGAGGTGAGGAGTTTCTTGGGCTTGGCTGGTTATTATCGGTGTTTTGTGCAGGATTTCTCTGTCATCGCCAAACCGATGTCTCAACTTACTCAGAAAGATGTGAGATTCCAGTGGACTGATGAGTGCGAGCGCAGTTTCTGCACTTTGAAAAAGAGGTTGGTGACCTCTCCTATTCTCACTCTTCCCGAGCCAGGAAAGCGGTTCACAATCTTTTCAGATGCGTCTCGAGTGGGTCTTGGCTGTGTTCTCATGCAAGACGGTAAGGTGATTGCTTATGCGTCAAGACAGTTAAAGAAGCACGAGCAGAATTATCCCACCCATGACTTGGAGTTGGCTGCGGTTGTCTTTGCTCTTAAGATTTGGAGGCATTATCTGTACGGCGAGCCTTGTGATATTTTCACAGATCACAAGAGTCTCAAGTATATCTTCACTCAGAAAGATCTTAATTTGAGGCAAAGGAGGTGGTTGGAGTTGATCAAGGACTACGATCTTACTATTCAGTATCATCCAGGCAAGGACAATATTGTTGCTGATGCTCTTAGTTGCAAGGCGACTCCTGCTACCCTAAATTGCCTCATCGCTGATTTTGATCGCATGGGAATATCTTATTGTTATGCGGGCACAGCAAATATTGAGACACAGTTGATTCTTGAGTCACTATTCCATACCGTAAAGCGGAAGCACTGAGAGTGACCGATTACTACAGGAGGTCAGGAAGCGTCTGGATGAGGGCAAAGAGAGTGATTTTAGCTTGGACGACTCTGGTGCTTTGAGGTTTAAAGGCCGCCTTTGCGTGCCGCAAAAGGCGGAGGTCAAAGATGATATCTTGAGGGAGGCACATCGCACTCCGTACACTGTTCATCCTGGTGAGACTAAGATGTACCGAGATCTGAGACAATACTTCTGATGGAAAAGGATGAAGGTGGATATTGCTAATTATGTAGCTTCTTGTGGTGTTTGCCAACAAGTGAAAGCGGAGCACAAACGCCCTGCAGGGTTGCTGCAGCCATTAGAGGTTCTACAGTGGCCATGGGATGATAGCTCGATGGATTTTGTAGTGGTATTACCTCGTTCGCAGCGAGGAAAGGATGCAATTTGGGTAGTGGTGGACCGATTCAACAAATCTGCACACTTCATACCTGTTCGCACAACCAACTCAGCGAGTGATCTAGCTCCTATTTATGTGCAAGAAATAGTGAGACTACATGGGGTGCCCAAGACTATTATCTCGGACAGAGATGCCAAGTTCGTGTCCAAATTTTGGGAGAGCCTGCAGAGTGCCTTGGGCACACAGCTTCGTCTTAGTACAACGTTCCATCCCCAGATAGATGGTCAGTCAGAGCGTACCATTCAGACTTTGGAAGACATGTTGCGTGCTTGTGTCTTGTCATGGAAGGGCAGTTGGGAGGATCAATTGCCACTTGCAGAGTTTGCCTACAACAACAGCTACCATTCCAGCATTAGAGCTGCATCGTTTGAAGTTCTGTATGGGCGGAAATGCAGATCACCTCTCTCTTGGGATGCAGTGGGTGAGAAAACCGTCTTGGCACCGGACTGGGTTCAGAAGACCGTGGAGCGTGTAGCAATGGTGAGACAAAATCTGTTAGCAGCGCAGAGCAGGCAGAAAAGTTACGCAGATGTGAGAAGACGTGACTTGGAGTTTGAGGTGGGAGACCAGGTGCTTTTGAGAGTGTCCCCCACCAAAGGCATTGTCCGATTCGGCACTAAAGGGAAGCTTAGCCCAAGATACGTCGGACCGTTCCCGATTATGGCTAGGATTGGGAAGTTAGCCTATCGCCTGGACCTTCCAGAATCCATGCGAGGAGTCCACAACGTGTTTCAAGTTTCGATGCTGAGAAAGTTCTTGAAAGACCCAGAGCACAAGATCTCCTTGGAGCCGCTGACTATTGAGCAAGACCTCACAGTTGAGTCACGTCCCAGACGTGCATTATCGGAGAAATCGAGCGTAGCATTGAGACACAAGACATTGGTTTACGCCAAGGTGCTCTGGACGATCGATCGAAGAGAGGCCACCTGCGAGTTGGAGTCTCGCATGCGCGAACAATATCCTGAGCTATTCACAGCAGGTACGTGATAAAGTTCTAGAGATTTTGATTCTGGTGTGTTAAGTTTGTTTAGAATTCGGGGTCGAATTCCGTTGAAGGGGGTAGAATGTAATACCCTAATTTAGTCTGTAAATAGACGGCTAGTCGGAGAAGAAAGAACAATAGAAAAGGAAAATTCTGAAAAAGGGGTTATCACTTATTTTCGCCAACCTGGGCCGCAGTCGCGCCCAGGAGGCCCAAGAGGGGAGGCCGGCCAAGGGGGAGGCCGGCCAAGGGGAGGGCGCCCAAAACCCTAGCCGCCCCCACTCCCCTCCCTTTCTCCCCCAAGCCGCCACCCCCTATCTCCATTGTCTCTCCCCTGAGCCACCACCTTCCCAGCAGCACCACCGTCCTCCCCGGCGAAGCCCGTTGCGGTGGTCCATTGTAAAGAAGGCGAGGAGGCGATTTTTGGAGGGCCAAACAAGGGGAGGTAGCCAATCAGATTTGTGCAGTGTGTTTCTTGTCAGTTTTGGGTAAGATGAATACGTTTTTTGATCTTACCATCTCTTAGAAAGTTGTAGCCCTCGATTTTATCTTTCTTTTGGCACCGAGATCACCAGATTTGGAGTCATCGTTTAGGAGTTATGTCCGTTTTGCTACGACTATACAGGAAAGCTGACGAGATTTGGCAGTCTGTATGTCTAGCCAATTTGCATTTTTTTTGAGGCAGAATCTGAAGGGCCACCCAACATGAAAGCTGTAGACATTCCAGTAAACTTTTAGGATTGATAAAGAACATATTTTTTAGAGGTGTGAATCAAAAGTTATTGAATTTTTACCGTCGCTGTTGTCAGACTGTCAGACTGAGGGAACAGCAAACTTCACCAGAACATTAGGATTAGTAGGAGGCCGAATCAAGAGACTTTCCCAACTAGTTTTTCATAGATGGTTTTGTCGTGGTTCCAGAGAGACCATATCACCCTGTTCCGAGTTTCGTAGTGGAAGTTATGATATTTTTTGTACTGCTGTCCTGGGAAGCATTATGCTAGACTGCCGAAATTTGGGTAGAACCTCTCTTTGAGTCATAGGTCTTGAGAAGTTGGATTAAGGGGTGTAAACGGAGTTCATCATTCATCGTATTTATTATTACCGCTATGCTTGTGTAGGAGGCGGAGTTCCAGAGTAGAGACACCAATTTTGCTTCCTCGTGTGCCGTAGCGGGAAAAAAAGAAACATGCAAGTGCACCTATATTGTGGTTGTTATGTGATTGTTCTATATGATGAATCATGGTAACATATGCTTGTTCGATGTACTGATTTATGGGGATATGTACTTGTTCATGATGGCTAGATTACTAAAATTCGATTACTGTCATTTTATTGTTCATCATGTGCACTCATGAACGCAAGTTGTGGACTTGCGACACCCACGGGAGTGGGTGGTGATTGTAAGACCCACCATTCCAAAGTGGGTATTATGGATCCCCGGTTGACTTGTTCTCAAACGGGTTTTGGATCCCCGCGTGTTGTAGAACGCGGGCATAAGTGAACACCGACGGGTGTTCACTCGCTATACCGGTATGAGCAAAAGAGCAGTACCTCCTTTGTGTAATTAAGTATACCAGAGGTTCCAACAGATGCATATACTGTTATCAATATCTCAACATCCAAAGTTCATCAAGGCATTCTTAAATAATCTATTGAGCTAATGCATAAGCAAGCATAATTAAAATTTACTACTCTTATTATTACCAATATTCCAATGCATTCAAGCATAGCCAAAATTAATCCTTAAATAGTTTGCTTATTATTAAGGTACGATCTAAATGATAATCATCTTTAAAAGAATGTGTGGTAGTGAATGCATCCAAAGCAACCCTACTCCCTCCCATGCATGCCGTTCTTGCAAGTGGTACCTAAAAGCACAACAAAAGTAAGGGGTGAGTCCAAAGACTCATCAAATATAATAAATGGCATCAACAACATACAAGCATGTAACTCATCAACTATACTTCACAAAACCAAATATCAATCACTTTACACATGTATGCTATGCAATATGCTCAACATGGTCTTTCTCTTTGTCTTTCCCTTTTGCATTTTACCGGTAATGCAAAGTGCGCATTCGTCGATGCACACCCATGCTCGTAACATCCGATGCAGGGGACCTTGCCCATACTCCACGTGTATGGGGACCTGAGCCCATGCTCTTCAAGTATGGGAACCTTTAGCCCGTCATTAACATGACGGGGACCTCAAGAGTTGCTTGGTCCTCACATGACCAATACTTCAGTAAGCCAACTTAATGCATATGTATGAATTCTCAAAGTAATACAATTATGCATCCACAACAACATTGCATATGACTAACCTATTCTTACTCCAAAATCTCATAACCATAGACCAACAACCATAAATAACACATGATTCATATCTCTAGCAACCATGAACAATACCAATTATGCCATCATCATCACAAACATGAACACACAAGTACTCATAATATATACCAAACATTGCCATTCAATAATACATATTATAGTCATCATTATACTTGCCTTAACCACGAGAGAACGAGGATGTATGAAGGTGCCGCTCCTGCGGTCATCCACCACCAGAATAATAATTATAACACACGCTAAGACACAGTAGCGGACCAAAACAAACTATATAACAACAACCATGGACTTTCAAAACTTCTAACTCGATCCCGTCCCCAAATTCCTAAACGTCGATCTGTCCCCTCGGTGGACAGTCAACTTCAAAAATCCATATCTATTAGTACACGGGTCCAATTAAGATGTTCTTAGACTTTCTAGAAAGATAATTAAATTATCCAACTAAGTCTAGTTGGTGAGCCTTACTGAATCAGCCAAGTAATACCCCTACCAGACCAATTAATAAAACATCAACTTCACGTCGGGTTCTCTGGATAGAGCATTAAAACCACCATAACTTTTGCTACACAACTCGGAACGGGGTGATCTTGGTCTCTCTGGAATCATGACAACACCAGATACAATAGTCTAGTTGGACAAGTCTCCTAATTCGGCCTCCTACTAATTATTATATTAAGGTAAAGTATTTCTAAGTTTTCTGTCTTTGCAATCTGACAGTCAGCGAAACAGCGATGCTAAAAATTCCATAACTTTTGATTGAAAACTCTAAAAATTGTGTTCGTTATCATATTGGAAAGATTACTGAATCCTCTACAATATTCATGTTGGGTGGATTTTCTAATTCGGCTTCAAAAAAATTCAAAATTTCCAGACAAGACAATCTGTCAATTCTCGTCAGATCTCCTGGACAGTCACGGTAAAACTACCATAACTCCTAAACTATAGGTCCAAATCAAGTGATCTAGGTGCCAAAAGAAATATAAAATCTAGAGCTACAACTTTCTAAGAGGTGGACAGATCAGAAAACGTACGATTCTTACCCAAAACTGATGAGCAACAGCACCGAACAAATCTGATATGCTATCTCTCCTTGATCGGCCCTCCAAAAATTGCCGCATCGCCTTCCTTCCAATGGACCGCAGCAACGGGCTTCGCCGGGGAGGGAGAAGGTGCTGTGGTGGAGATGGAGGCGCAAGGGCGCACAGGGTAGGGGAGGCCGGCGGCTCAAGTGGGAGGAATGGGAAGAGGGGGAGGGGATTAGGGTTTTGGGGGGTGGGAACCCCCCCTGATGGCCGGCCACACTTGGGCCCCTCCTGGGCCGCGGTCCAGGCCCAGGTTGTCGAATAAAAACAGAAATCCCTATTTTTTCAGGTATTTTCTCGTCTTTTATTGCCTTTCTTCTCCCGACTAGCTGTCTATTTACCCGATTAAATTTCGGGGTATTACATATACTATACATGGTAAAACATGCGTAAGTGATAAAAAGTGCATAAGTGATTGGAATGATGACTAGCTAGCCGAACGGTGAGCTAATCAAGGTCAAAACAGTAGCTATTAACGCGAATCTTATAGCACATCTAAAGAACAAAAAAGTGACAGATTTAGCTTCAAAAAGCTGTCATAAGTTGTATAGCAATTCCCTTTTTTATATGTTCATTGAATTGAATTGAAATGCAAGGTATACAATAAAATTGATTGCTTGCTCAATGCGGTGCCTGTTGTCGAACAGAAACAATGTGATACACGTGGGGAAGAGACCCTGAAACCGGAACGAGTAATCAAATAGGCTACAGAAGTAGTGCTAGAGTGCTAGACACTTGTGGCCTGTGGGCTGGTTCAGAAAGAGGTCTCGAAATGCACACGGTTGAAATCGATCTGGACGAATGGAGGAACAGGAGTTGTCATTAGAGACGACAAACATGACTTAATTCAAGATCTTCTCTATTTACAGCATCAGTCTTAGGTCAGTAGCTAGTGTTCACAGTTATATCATTAAATATTAAACACATATATCAAATATATAAAGCTATTGTATAATAATAAATAAGTGTAAATATACCTTACAACTTTTAAGTTTGTAGATCGGCCGGCCAAGCCAAATACATTTAAAGGACAGCAGCGGAAACAAAATTAAAAACATAACGGATGGGACCCTCACGATACATCCACAGGCAATCGAATGGGGTCCGCGACCTAATTCTTGGCCTTCTTGATTTTCAGTCTTGACGAATGCTCATAAGCGCCCACATAGTTTTCTTCTTTTACACTTAGTAATATCGAGCGAGTGTGAGTACACATCCGTATATAGGATGCCAACACACAAAATGTAGATATAACATATGCAAGGATATTCAAATGAAGGTTCGTGGCTCTTTTATTTGCACAAAGCTATGTTTGAATTAAAATAATTAGTAGGCAATTATTAAGACCTAGCATTTTTAACTAACACAGGTTTTAATAAAACTGAGTATTTGTTGTAAAGTATTAGTGGAGGTTCCAACCTCCTATGTCACTAAGTAGCTCCATCCACACAATGCTCATGTTCTTTCTCGAGTCACATCCCGTACTTTCCACTGGTTCGAACTAGGTCAACTCAAATCTTCAGGCTCCATCCCGACAATCCATCCCACCCATAAATTGTTTTTATAAAAATGAAAGTTACTTTAAGCAAGTTCTCGGCACCACCCACGACTGTGGGCACGACTATCCAGATAGTTTTACACTCTGTAAAGTTTGCACATTTTACCCACAAGAGATAACCAACTTATAATGTTCGTCTGATACACTTTCATAGGTATGTGACTAAAATGATTATCACAAGGCCTTTACAATGCCCCTACCTCAACACAACTCCATCCGCTCAGGTTTCCACTGCCACAAGCCACGCTCGCACGAAAGCCCCTCTTGCATCATATTGTTTGGTGGCTCCCTTACCCTTATCCACACCATATTCCACCCATGGTGAAGCTAGCGCTAAGGCGAACAAATTATTCAGCCAAGTCGTACCCATTATAGACTTGTGATTGTGTTGTTTTTACACGAGAGATCATCACAAGATCCCGGTCTTTAATTGACTTGGCCGGTACTTCCCCATACCCACTCTGTTGTGCTCTTATCTGCACCCACCACCCTTTCCAGGCGCCCAAGTCAAAATCTATTTTTGGTTTTCTTTTGTTTTGAAATTATTTTCTAGTTCAACATACCAGCCAAGCTCCAACCTCGATCGCCCAAATCCAATTTTGAATATGTCGGGGCAAATCACTGCCACATGTAATGTTTCTAAGAAGAGCTAAGCATGATAGTTAATTACATACTTAATGTCTAGTTTGTGTATACCATTATCTCTAGGGTGACAAAGGATAGTGTACAAGGTCAAGGATTGGAAGTCTATACACTTGCATTTCAAAAGTAGGTACAACATGATCAAAGTGTTGACTCACCTTGGTCAATGTTCTGATAACTTTGGTCTTGTTCTTGGTCTTATTTCGGACTGCTGCTGCTCTAGGACTTCGACTTCTAATTACGCGAAATACGATCAGAAGCAAGAACACCTGAATATAACCAATGAAACTCAAATAAATCCAAACACATTGGAAATAAATGTAACACCCCAGCCTGCTCGTAGCGTGGCCCATGAGGAGTTGTGTGGTAGGGTTAGTCCCACATTGCTTGTCTCAAGTGAGTTGTAGTAGTATATAATGCCTGTTGGATCCAAACGTAGCACCTCCGGGTTAACCCTTTTACACGAAGCGAGGACGGAAGTGTAAGTGAGGTGCTATGTGTGCGCGGATCAGCCCCACGGTGGGCTGGGCATTGAGCCGATTTTAGGTCAGGGTGTTACAAATGGTATCAGAGCATCAACCTTCGCTACACGGGTGCGTGTGATAAGGGGCGTGGGCATATGGTGCATAGCACATGTGGGTCCGGAGTGGACACACGGCATAGCATATGTACCAGCACTGGACACACAGACGTGTACCGAGGGGTGGTTCTGGGCATTTGCCACATAGGTGGTATGCTGCCGAGGGCATCAGCCCTTAAGTGGGGGGGTGAATGTAATACCCCGGCCTGCTCATAGCGTGGCCCATGTGGCCCATGAGGAGTTGTGTGGTAAGATTAGTCCCACATTGCTTGTCTCAAGTGAGTTGTAGTAGTATCTAATGCCTGTTGGATCCAAACGTAGCACCTCCGGGTTAACCCTTTTACACGGTGGGCTGGGCATTGAGCCGATTTTGGATCAGGCTGTTACAATAAAAGTAAACACTCCAACCGATAGTAAATAAATCCAAAAGTTGTTCGAAGCCTAATAGGCTCCAAACGGAATTATATATACCCTCACATTATTTTGGAAGGAGGAAATATCCTAGATGAAATTAAATGATCTTAAGGTGTTTGATGAAGGAAATAATTTAGACGAAATATATTCAGGAGGAAGTTTGGGTGAAGAAAATTTTTCTTCAGGTAAAAGTAAATAAATCCAAACTTTATTTGTTTGATCTAGTGGTGGAGTTTTGGGTTTCTAGTTAGACTTAGGGTAAGGTAGTTGTTTGATCCGGAGTTAGGGCGAAAGGGGTCGGACTCTTGGAAAGTCAACCGATGCAAAAAGTTATGAATCCAAGGGGGAAGATAATACTCACATGAACATTCCTCATTGGTTATTTAGATGGGAGATATTGCCTTATTAGGTAGGATCCTCCATTCCACATTTGGGTTACGAATTGTACTTCTACTAGGAACAGATGTTAATGGGTGAAAGCTGAAGCCTATATGATATTTGATTGGTTGTTGAATTACTATAACCCACTTGAGAACATCTTATCACTACTCATACGTGATGCCAAGCTGATTTAATGTTTTTTTGCTATTGTTTCCTATTTATCGAGGAAGTTTCATGAGAGTCAGGTGAGACCCATGCATAGGTTCAGGGTTTGCACATGGTAGACATAAGTCTCACCGACACAGGGGGTCTAGTTTACTAAATAATTCCTTTTATCGTTTTATATTTATTAAGGAAGTTTCATGAGTTAAGGAGGAACCTCCAAGTATTAGCTACACACAAACCTTACGATTTAATATGTGGCGTCGACAAGAGTTTCATCACTGAGGTGATCTTTACCTATAATACATGTTAACGACTGAGTTTAATTAAGTGGGTAACTACTATATAAGGCCTATGTGATTTTATCTACTAATTCTTGTTTAATGATAAACTCTACCTTCTTGATTATTATTACTAGCATGAAGCCATGTCATAGCTATTGCTAGCTTTCATTGCTGTGTAATAGCACTAATAAACTTTCATGCTATGAATATCTATTTTAGCCTCTAATTCCTATCAAGACCTAGTTATGGGGGATACATAATTACCATAGCACGTTTTAATTGAATTGTACTTGTCGAATGAATTATGTAGTACTCTGAAAAATAAATAAATAAATAATAATAACGTCTTTAAGGGCTTGTGCGTAATTAAATAAAAAGAATACGTGAAAATAGAATATTTCAGAGTTTTTAAGAGCTATATAAATAGATTAAGGGATCTAGAAACCCTATTAATTTTCTCCCTTTGTTTCTGTGCGCCGCCACCCCTTTTCGTTTTTTTTCTTCTGCCGGCCAGCCCGCGTGACGCCAAATCACCGAAGCGCGCTTGCTCATGGCGCCAAATTACCGTCGCATCGCCGCTCGGCTAGTCCACCGCCCGCTTAGTCGCTTCTGTTGCCGCTCGGCTAGGCCAACTAGCAATTGCATGCCGTCGCTGTAAGTCTGCATGTTGTGCTTTCACTAGCCCATGCAACTAATCGGATCCAAGGAAGGAAAAAAAAACAGGAGGCATGCTAATTAAGGAGTAAAGACCAATGATGAAGCCAGAAAGAAAAGAGGAATAATTAGGAGAAACAAGGTGGGATCCGGGTTTCCGTCGTGTGGTAACGATCTGGTTTTCTCCCTCTTTTTGTTAATTTAATTAGAGATTAGAGAGCGGTTTTAGAAATTTTTAGTCGAGGGGCCGAATAATGAGTCCGTTTAACCTGCTGTTATGTTGAACGATTTATTCGGGTACCTTAATGGCGAATTTTGAAAATGTCATCTACTAGTTAATTGTAGATAATTTCGATATCTTTCTATAGCATATTTTATCATGTCGAGCGGACAAGTAGATTTCGAGATATGATTTTTGGAAGACTGCTGTCATTGTGGTTGTCGTCTTTCGGCGCTGTTTTGGTAGACTGCGGATTAAAAATAGTAAATAGACTAATTAGAGTTTTTGATCTACATGAAAGATGTAGATAATTGTCCAATGGTTCTGTAGGATCTAAGAACTCGCATTTCGGTTGGATAAAACAAAAGTTATGAATTTAGTAAGACCTGCTGTTCCGAAGCGGACAGATCGGTTTTCTGGGTTAAAAACGGAGGGTTAGATGATTTAATTGGAAGTCTTTGTAATCTAAGAAAATGTGGAGAATTTTATGAAGAATCCAGAACAGGGTGGTTTGTCGTGATCGGACTTTTGAGTCAAAAGTTACGTTCGTTTTAGTACCAAGACAACAATGGGTAACTTTTCGGTACCGGAGAAGCGTGGTAGATTTGGGGACGTGTAGGAGCGATGTCGATTGATTGCTATTCTTGATGCTGAAGCTTGTATTGAAATTTGTGTATTTAATGTAGGAGAGGCGTCGTGCTTGTTGCCATCTTCTAGTCAAATCGTGCGTCGTAACTAGTAAAGGCAAGTGCATGGTAGACAGCGATCAATAATGATCACTGTGATTCTTTATCTTTTATTACCATTATTGTTGTGCTTTTATTTTATTTAATTGCAAACAATGGAATAATATGGTTATATCTTTGTTGATATTCATGATGAAAAGTTGGATATGATGTTTATGTTGGAGTTTGCATTTTTCATACATAAGCATCTTTGCATATGAGCAGGTGATCATGAATGATCACAACTCCACGGGAGTGGAGGAGGTCCCCGATCCTTATGGAGGAACGGGCTTGAGAGTGAATGTTGTCGCGAGCATTCACTCATGCTATACCGGTATACGCGAAAGAAGTGCATGTGGACATGTAGATTAGAGTTGCATTCATAAATGAAATCAATATGTGTTAAACAAAGGGACGTAACAGCATGAGAATATTAATAGAAGTGCATGTAATGATAATGAGGTTATTGATTACTGTTGACTTATTATTGTTCGTTGTATATCGATGTGTTTGCTGAGTCGTGGACTCACCCTTGCTCTTTTGTTGACTTTAGGTGATCTTCGAGGGCGCCGTAGCTGAGAGCGAGTAGAGCACATGGACAACACATGATCATTTGCCATAAGAATCTTTTCATTCCAAATTGGATTACTCTTGGACATGTTAGGGGTTGAATAAAGTTTAGTACAATGTGTTGGACTAGACTATTTGTTTCAATAATTTGGATTCATTGGTTGATACTATTTTGGACTATTTACCTGGTTATAATTCCCTTGCTATTTATTATTGTTTGATCCATAATTATGCATGTTCTTTTGTGATCCATGGATATGTTTATTGTTGCTTTCTTGCTGTAATTTTATAGTGTGTCGATAATTATTAGTTTAGAGAGTAGTGTGGTGGCATTCGTGCTCGGTGTGGGTTGGGTGTTACAGCTTGGTATCGAGCGTGTTTAGGTCCGTGGTGAATAGATTAACAACTTAGGCAAACTAAAATTGTTAAAAATTGTTTTAGTTTGGTAAATCAACTAAAATTTGTTAATGGTTAACTAACCTAAAATTTGACACACTAGTGCACAGTAGGTTAGAGAGAGGTACGAATATAGTTTTACGCTTCCGTTATGTTGTTTATTGATGCATGATTTCATTTTGACCTTTGAACTTATTTTGTATTGTTGATTGTGGTTGATAGCTATGCCGAGGGGTAGAGGACGTGGTCGTGGTGGCCGCGGTCGTGGAGGTCGGGTCGCGGCGAGGTTCCGTGGAGCCACCTCCTGAAAGTGAGATGAGTCGAGTCGAGGGGTTCTTTGTTGACCCGCCTCGGCTGGGGTCCGGATGAGACCCCGCTTGGCTTGAGAGAGTTGGTGGGAGAGATCCGTGCTCTTCGTCAACAGCGCCGCACCACTTCTTCGCGGCATCTGTTGTTGCTCTGCCGCACATCCACCGGTTCTCGAGGCGCGGATGTCACTTCGAGAGTGGATGGGGTTGAGGTTGGATCCGTTTGATGGGTCGGGCACACCGGTCCAGGCAGCGGACTGGTTGCGCTATATGGAGAGGCAGTTTGGAGCTTTGGAGATGTCTTCACATCAGAGGGTCCGTTTGTAGCCTTTCGGTGAAAGGGCAGCGAGATATTTGGTGGGAGGGCGTGTTGTCTTCGAGGACCGCCACTCAAGGGCGACCACTTGGGAGGACTTTGTTGATCAGTTCAAGGAAAGTTCTACCCCTACTCTTTTGTTGAGAAGATGGAGGTTGCCTTGACGACCTTTGCTCGTGGGAAGAGGTCTATTCTTGAGTATGAGGTCGAGTTCAACAACTTGTTTCGCTTTGTCCCTTCAAGAGCTAACGATGATCTTCGAAAGCCAAGAGGTTCCGTCGGGTCTCACCTCGAGTACCGACATGTGTTGGGAGCTACTCCACTCTGTGACTACATCTCTGTTGTGGAGCAAGCTAGGGGCATGGAGTTGGAGATGCACTCACAAAGGCGCAAGCCTCGGTGGATGGTAGCTTCGTGGTGACGAAGAGGAGCTCTAGTGAGGAAGTGGGTCTGCGTGACACGCTTTCAAGAAATTCAAGGAGGACCGCATCCTTCAAGTCTAGCGATCGAGGCCGTTTCCTTCTTGGCGCCTCGTCCTTTGCAGTGTACTCGGCTCTTCGTCTGTCCCTGTAAGGCGGGGCATGCTTTGCTTTAAGTGTGGTGATGGACACTGCTGGCCGAAAGTGCTCTTGGACGGAGATTGCCGCGGTGTGGCCGACCGGGTCACAAGGAGCGGTGTGTCGCCGTAACCCCGCTAAGCGTGATCAAGTGGGAGCTCGTGACATCTTCTTCTTGATGGGTCCCGCCGAGGATCTTTCCAGATGATGACTACTCCTCCGGTACGCCATTTCCTTCACTTGGGCGCCCAAGAGGGTACCATCGGCACCGCCACCTTCGCACCGCTTCAGGTTGCACGACCGGCTTTACCGCACCGCCACGCAGATTGTTGGGGCTCTCGCCGCCCAAGATCGTCTTCTTTCGCCATGGCGCCACCGAGTGTACGCCATGCCCACAATGAGTCCGCGGTCGCCCCGACGTGGTGATGTGTACTTTGCTTGTGGATTCGTTTGATGCTTTAGTCCTTTTTGATTCAGGGGCTACCTTTTCGTTTGTCTCAACGACGTTTGCTAGGAGAGCGAACTTGAGTATGCAGTGGATTTCTCAATCAGTGTTGATTAGTTCTCACGGGGTATTATTGCGAGTTCTACTTGCTTGTCCCGGTGTTCTATTGTCATTGATGGAGAGAAGTTCACGCGAATTTGATAGTTATTCAAATGGAGCCGCTCGACGTTATCTTGGGTATGGATTGGTTGCACTCTTATCGAGCCGTGATATCTCATTTACGAGAACGATCTGCATGCGCACCTCGTCTGGGAGACTTTGACCTTTCAGGGGAGTGTGCCTCCGCGCTCTCTTTCGATGTTGGTCGGACTGTTCCCGGGGCAGCGCGTAGTGAAAACTGGGCTTCTTTTAGCTCTTGCTGAGAAACCGAGTGTGGCTTCGCAGATTGAGGAGATTCCAGTGGTTAGTGATTACCGGATGTGTTCCCGGTGAGCTTAGGGCTTGCCACCTGCGCGAGACGTGGAGTTTCGCATTGATCTTGTTCCGGGTACTCATCCCATCTCGATGTCTCCATATCGTCTGGCACGTCCATTCCAGGATGAGTTGAAGAAGCAGTTGGATGATTTGTTGGCTAAAGGTTTGATCAGGCGTAGTGTATCGCCGTGGGGAGCTCCTGTTCTGTTCACAGAGAAGAAGGATGGGAGTTGGCGCATGTGTATTGATTACCGTGCGCTTAATGCGGTCACAATCAAGAACAAATATCCATTGCACCGCATTGAGGACTTGTTTGATCGGTTGAATGGAGCTCAAGTATTCTCCAAGATCGATCTCCAGTCAGGGTATAATCAAATCCGTGTGCGTGAGCGAGGATGTAGAGAAAGCGCTTTCTCCACGGTATGGGCATTATGAGTATAAAGTTATGTCCTTTGGATTGACTAATGCACCTGCCATTTTTATGGAGACCATGAACAACATGTTACACGAGTATCTAGACGACTTCGTGGTGGTGTTCATTGATGATATTCTTATCTATTCCAAGACCAATGAGGATCATGAGCGTCATTTGAGGTTGGTTTTAGATACTTTGAGAGATCGCAAGTTCTATGCTAAATTGAAGAAGTGTGAGTTCTGGATTTCAGAAGTGAGTTTTCTGGGTCATGTGATAAATCCTCAGGGCATTGCTGTTGATCCTAGTAAGGTCTCTACAGTGGTGGATTGGAAGAGGCCGACTAATGTGAAGGAGGTGAGGAGTTTCTTGGGCTTGGCTGGTTATTATCGGCGTTTTGTGCAGGATTTCTCTATCATCGCCAAACCGATGTCTCAGCTTACTCAGAAAGGTGGGAGATTCCTATGGACTGATGAGTGTGAGCGCAGTTTCTGCACTTTGAAAGAGAGGTTGGTGACCTCTCCTATTCTCACTCTTCCCGAGCCAGGAAAGCGGTTCACAGTCTTTTCAGATGCGTCTCGAGTGGGTCTTGGCTGTGTTCTCATGCAAGACGGTAAGGTGATTGCCTATGCGTCGAGACAGTTAAAGAAGCACGAGCAGAATTATCCCACTCATGACTTGGAGTTGGCTGCAGTTGTCTTTGCTCTGAAGATTTGGAGGCATTACCTATACGGTGAGCCTTGTGATATTTTCACAGATCACAAGAGTCTCAAATATATCTTCACTCAGAAGGATCTGAATTTGAGGCAAAGGAGGTGGTTGGAGTTGATCAAGGATTATGATTTTACTATTCAGTATCATCCAGGCAAGGCCAATGTAGTTGCTGATGCTCTTAGTCGCAAGGCGACTCCTGCTACTCTAGATTGCCTCATTGCTGATTTTGATCGCATGGGAATATCTTATTGTTATGCGCACACACATGTTGAGACACGCTTGATTCTTGAGTCACTATTCCGGCCGTGTCGGAAGCACAGCAGAGTGACCGTTAATACAGGAGGTTAGGAAAGCGTCCGGATGAGGGCAAAGAGGGTGATTTTAGCATGGACGATTCGGTGCTTTGAGGTTTAAAGGCCGCCTTTGCGTGCCACAAAAGGCGAGGTCAAAGATGATATCTTGAGGGAGGCACATCGCACTCCGCATAATCGCTCATCTGGTGAGACTAAGATGTATCGAGATCTCAAATGTAATTTTTGGTGGAAAAGAATGAAGGTGGACATTGCTAACTATGTGGCTTCTTGTGGTGTTTGTCGCAAGTGAAAGCCGAGCACAAGCGTCCCCGCAGGTTGTTGCGACCTTTGGAGGTTCCCAGTGGCCTTGGGATGATATCTCTATGGACTTTGTGGTGGCGTTGCCTCGTTCGCGCGAGGAAGGATGCGATTTGGGTAGTGGTGGATCGATTCAAAAATCTGCAAGACTTCATTCCTATTCGCACGACAAATTCAATGAGTGATCTAGCTCCTATTTATGTGCGTGAAATAGTAAGACCGCATGGTGTGCCCAAGACCATCATTTACGATGTGGAGGGCGCAAGTTTGTCTCCAAGTTACGGGAGAGTCTGCAGAGTGCATTGGGCACACAGCTCGCCTTTAGTACATCGTTTCACCCCAGACAGATGGGCGATCAGGCGTACCATTCGGACTTTGGAGGACATGTTGCGATCTTGCGTTTTGTCTGGAAGGGTAGTTGGGAGGACCGATTGCCACTTGCGAGTTTGCTTATAATAACAGTTTACCTTCCAAGAATTAGAACCGCGCCATTCGAGGTTCTCTATGGCGGAAGTGCAGATCGCCACTTTGTTGGGATGCAGTTGGAGAGAAGGCAATTTTGGGTCCGGACTGGATTCAGAAGACCGTTGAGCGTGTGGCCATGGTGAGGCGAATCATTAGCGGCTCGAGCGCATGAAAAGTTATGCTGATGTGAGGAGGCGTGACCTGGAGTTTGCGGTGGGTGACCAGGTGCTCTTGAGAGTGTCACCCACTAAAGGCATTGTTCGGTTCGGTACCAAAGGGAAGCTTAGCCCGAGGTATGTTGGACTATTCCCGATTATTGCAAGAATTGGGAAGTTAGCTTACCGCCTGGACCTTCCTGAGTCCATGCGTGGAGTTCACAATGTGTTTCACGTCTCGATGCTGAGAAAGTTTTTGAGAGACCCAGAACATAAGATTTCATTAGAGCCGCTGACTATTGAGCAAGATCTCACAATTGAGTCGCGTCCGGCGCGCATTCTGGAGAGGTCGGAGCGAGTGTTGAGGCACAAGACGTTGGTATACGTCAAGGTCTTTGTGGGACGATCATCGAGAGAGAAGCGACTTGGGAGTTGGAGTCTCGCATGCGCGAGCTATACCCAGAGTTGTTCACGTCAGGTACGTGTTATTTTGTTGTTTAATTTCAGCAGTGTTGTTTTTATTTGAGTAGAACGGCGAGTAGAATTCGGGGTCGAATTCTGTTAAGGGGGGTAGAATGTAGTACTCTGAAAAATAAATAAATAAATAATAATAACGTCTTTAAGGGCTTGTGCGTAATTAAATAAAAAGAATACGTGAAAATAGAATATTTTAGAGTTTTTAAGAGCTATATAAATAGATTAAGGGATCTAGAAACCCTATTAATTTTCTCCCTTTGTTTCTGTGCGCCGCCACCCCTTTTCGTTTTTTCTTCTGCCGGCCAGCCCGCGTGACGCCAAATCACCGAAGCGCGCTTGCTCGCGGCGCCCGGCCGCTACCGTCACATCGCCGCTCGGCTAGTCCACCGCCCGCTTGGCTGCTTGCTGCCGCTCGGCTAGGCCAACTAGCAATTGCATGCCGTCGCTGTAAGTCTGCATGTTGTGCTTTCACTAGCCCATGCAACTAATCGGATCCAAGGAAGGAAAAAAAAACAGGAGGCATGCTAATTAAGGAGTAAAGACCAATGATGAAGCCAGAAAGAAAAGAGGAATAATTAGGAGAAACAAGGTGGGATCCGGGTTTCCGTCGTGTGGTAACGATCTGGTTTTCTCCTCTTTTGTTAATTTAATTAGAGATTAGAGAGCGGTTTTAGAAATTTTTAGTCGAGGGGCCGAATAATGAGTCCGTTTAACCTGCTGTTATGTTGAACGATTTATTCGGGTACCTTAATGGCGAATTTTGAAAATGTCATCTACTAGTTAATTGTAGATAATTTAGATATCTTTCTATAGCATATTTTATCATGTCGAGCGGACAAGTAGATTTCGAGATATGATTTTTGGAAGACTGCTGTCATTGTGGTTGTCGTCTTTCGGCGCTGTTTTGGTAGACTGTGGATTAAAAATAGTAAATAGACTAATTAGAGTTTTTGATCTACATGAAAGATGTAGATAATTGTCCAATGGTTCTGTAGGATCTAAGAACTCGCATTTCGGTTGGATAAAACAAAAGTTATGAATTTAGTAAGACCTGCTGTTCCGAAGCGGACAGATCGGTTTTCTGGGTTAAAAACGGAGGGTTAGATGATTTAATTGGAAGTCTTTGTAATCTAAGAAAATGTGGAGAATTTTATGAAGAATCCAGAACAGGGTGGTTTGTCGTGATCGGACTTTTGAGTCAAAAGTTACGTTCGTTTTAGTACCAAGACAACAATGGGTAACTTTTCGGTACCGGAGAAGCGTGGTAGATTTGGGGACGTGTAGGAGCGATGTCGATTGATTGCTATTCTTGATGCTGAAGCTTGTATTGAAATTTGTGTATTTAATGTAGGAGAGGCGTCGTGCTTGTTGCCATCTTCTAGTCAAATCGTGCGTCGTAACTAGTAAAGGCAAGTGCATGGTAGACAGCGATCAATAATGATCACTGTGATTCTTTATCTTCTATTACCATTATTGTTGTGCTTTTATTTTATTTAATTGCAAACAATGGAATAATATGGTTATATCTTTGTTGATATTCATGATGAAAAGTTGGATATGATGTTTATGTTGGAGTTTGCATTTTTCATACATAAGCATCTTTGCATATGAGCAGGTGATCATGAATGATCACAACTCCACGGGAGTGGAGGAGGTCCCCGATCCTTATGGAGGAACGGGCTTGAGAGTGAATGTTGTCGCGAGCATTCACTCATGCTATCCAGATATCTGTGAAAGAAGTGCATGTGGACATGTAGATTAGAGTTGCATTCATAAATGAAATCAATATGTGTTAAACAAAGGGACGTAACAGCATGAGAATATTAATAGAAGTGCATGTAATGATAATGAGGTTATTGATTACTGTTGACTTATTATTGTTCGTTGTATATCGATGTGTTTGCCGAGTCGTGGACTCACCCTTGCTCTTTTGTTGACTTTAGGTGATCTTCGAGGGCGCCGTAGCTGAGAGCGAGTAGAGCACATGGACAACACATGATCATTTGCCATAAGAATCTTTTCATTCCAAATTGGATTACTCTTGGACATGTTAGGGGTTGAATAAAGTTTAGTACAATGTGTTGGACTAGACTATTTGTTTCAATAATTTGGATTCATTGGTTGATACTATTTTGGACTATTTACCTGGTTATAATTCCCTTGCTATTTATTATTGTTTGATCCATAATTATGCATGTTCTTTTGTGATCCATGGATATGTTTATTGTTGCTTTCTTGCTGTAATTTTATAGTGTGTCGATAATTATTAGTTTAGAGAGTAGTGTGGTGGCATTCCAGGCTCAGTGTTGGGCTGGGGTGTTACAAATTATCCCTCAACTCAACCATTGCTAATGACCTAGGGTTAGCTACTGCCTAAAACATTATTTGAATTAATTACTTTTAAGTATTGGCCTAGGGTTCAGTGGTAGTTTAGACCTTCAATTTACACATTAATCATTATCATAGTGCGTTTTAACCAATTAACTCTGAGTGCCATATAACACTAACAAGTTTTGGTCAATCCCGTAACTAGTTGCGCCCTACATGTATTTGAATTACCTACCAGAATGCTTAGGTCTAACTTAGTCATGATCTAAGTAATTAACTAAACAATATTATTACCTATTAATGTATAGGTCCATGTTAATGACATACCAACAAACCCAGATATCCTTTATTTTAATTAGTTATTCCATCTAATCAATAATTAGTAAGTGCCCCATCGTAATTGTGTGTTTCTACGATTTATTGTCTTATCTTTACTTTGTTAAGGAGTCTACAGGTCATTGACATATTATCATTTATTTACTATTTATATTTTTTTTGAACTATTTGTTGTAGATGACTATACACTAGTGGACTTAACTAGTATAATGGCTTAGTAGAAATCTAACGAGTGCCAACGTGTTAACTAAACCTCAGTTAAGGTATTAATGTCTAAGCTAATTATAATGAGGTGTTTAAACTAAAGCGATTGATTTAACTATTTGCAATGGTCCATTGTCCTTTTGGGTATTCCTAAATAATCGTCTACGTTTTAACTACACCTGGAATTAAACTTGATCCTAAAAAAACTATTATGGCCATTAATAACCCTTAGCTAACATCTCACACTATTTTAATCTAATTATCATCATATTTCATGGAGCCTAGCCGTTTATTGAAATACTAGAAAACTTATCGGGTTTAACTTCATCGGTAATTGAAGCATTTAATTAATTAGATGGATTATTCTAACTAAACCCTAATTGATGTTGTTTCAATAATCACTTTGACCTTATGATTTTATTAGAAACAATGTTTTATCTATATAGGATTTCTTATTTTGACTTTAATATCCATGACACATTTGACTGTTTATTCAATATTTACCATTTCACTGCAAAGCTATACTAAATTAATCTTCACTGAAAACCCAAAAATAATTATTAATGGTTTAGTGCCTTATTGCCAGTTAGGCATTTTTCAACACAAGGTTATACTTTTTAGTATAAAATTGATTGAACTTGTATTTTAACATAAATGCTAATAATATGTTACTTAATCTTTTATTATTATTAATTTTGTTTGCTTGTACTATTATTAGTAACCCTAGCCTAGGGCCCACATGTTGTTGAGACAATCCTAAGTAAGGGTGTGTTTGGTTGGTGGGATAAAATTGAATGAGATGAAATGATCCTCTACCATGTGGTTTTATTGTTTTGGGTGAATGAGATGGTTCAACATTAGATAGAATATTACATAAATTTGTATCTCATCATCTAGCATGGGATGGTTCCATTCAAGTAACTAAACACATGGAAGCTTGTTTTCTTGAATCAACTCATACATATACCCCTTACAAGCAATCAAACACATCCTAAGTTTTGCTCTTTTGAAATTTTAATATTAATGGCATTCTAACTATTTTAATTATCATCTAACTATCTAACTTGTCACCTTAATTAAATATTAGTTATCTTAATTAAACTACCATTTATAATTGCAAGATTCATTAACTAATTGATTAACAATTCCTAATTAATCTTCTAACAATTTTAACTAGCCACTTACTGGGTGGGCCCACTGTCATACACTCCAACAGGGAGAGAGAGAAATAGAGGGGTGCTCCCTTGTGCCTTGACATACTTAGAGCAAGAGTTACAGAGAGGTAGAAAGTAGGGCAGCGACCACTGTGGGGCTCGACGCCAACGAAGGGGATGACAGTGGCGGCTAGTGATGGCTAAAATGGGTCTCCACAGCCAAGGTAAACTCAATAATGGCAACAGCGCGACAGGAGGTGGACCATAGCGGCGGCGCGACTGCGTCCAGTGGTGGCGGCGCTCTTGCCCACGTGGCGACTACATGCCGGCGATGCACATGAGCATATATGAGGCACAAGGAACTCACAGGTATCGATGATGATGACGGGGACGGCCAGACGGAGTCTAGCGTCGTGGACCTGAGGCAGCGCGACAACCCTCACGGGGCAGTGGCAACCTGAGGAAGGGAAGATGCCATTAAACATCGGGATAGTTCAAGGGAGGTGAGATGGTGGTCGGATAGGGAGGAATTTGGCTGGGTCTTACCAAGCTAAGCACGGGGGGCGAGATGGGTGAAACCAACCAGAAATGGAGACACAGTGCCGCCGACGACTTTATGCAGATAAGGATTCAAATTGAGTGAGGAGAAATGATTGATGAGTTCGAGAATTCATTTTTACGCCAAGAGAAGTGGGCAAGGCTAACTAGCTCGGCCAAAGCGGCACGGTGGAGGTGGCAACCGGCGCGGGCAACGCGATGTCATGGACTCGAGCCGTGCTCAGGGAGGAAGCAGAGGACATGGGGAAGAAGAGGGATAGGCAATCCTGATGTTGCGATCACCATGCTTCCTGGGCTGGGCTGTGGCCGGTGCGTGCGTAGACGGGATACGGGGCGAGGCCATAGGCAACACGCTGGGGGCGGCGTGGCGCCAGTTGCCAGGGTGTGAACACGAGGGCTGGCAGCGGCCGAGAAGAGGCAGGCAAAACGGGCCGTGCGGAAAGGAGAGGAAGTGGGTCGGGGGAGAAGGAGAATTGTGCTGGTCCGGGAAAAGAAAAGAAAAAGGCGGAAGATAAGAAAAGGGCAATGGCCAACAATATTTTGGCCCAAACCGTATTTTTGACTCTTACTTTATTTTCCCTTTTCTTTTCTTCTAACCTTCGGTTTGAATTCTAGTTCTTGATTTAACAATTTAATTTAGGTTTAAAATTTTAATTTGCTTTCAGATTCATTGACTGAAATTAGGTTTATATTTCTTAAAATTCATAACTCGACAGTTATTCTCAAACAAAATGTAGGGAAAATCGAACGTCCACAAAGTGCAATTTTTTTTTAAAAAAATCCTACATTTTTTAATAATTTAAAATGCACAAAAAAATTGAGGTGTTACAGTGCTACCATGTAAGGATGGCATAACATTAGCAGCAGATCGGGGTTACAACGAATTATTGCGGAGACAAACAGCCAAAATTTAGTGAGCTTAGTTATTGAACTATTTGTAGCTTAGGCCCTGTTTGTTTAGACTTTTTGTCTGGCTTATAAACAAAAAAGCCTAAGCCTAAACAAAGAGGTGGCTTTTTCATCCGACTTATAAAAGTTTAAGTTTAAGCCTCAAAGCCATAAGCCACGAAAGAGGTGCTTTTTTTGGCTTTTGCGGAATGGAATAACAGTCTACCACTGAAGTTCATTGAAATTACCCATGAAATACCATTGTATATAAATCCCAATCATTCCATTTTTTCGTTGTTCTGTCGCCCCCACCCCCACCCGCTTCCCTTCAGATCGCCTCCTCCTCCTCGACCGACGCCCTCCCCCAAGACCGCCTCTCCCCCTGCCCGACATCGCCGCCGCGCCCTCCTCCGAAGCGGACATGTTGTGGGGTTAAAATTTACATCTTTCCATCTTCGATATGTTCTTGGTGGGGCTAATGACGCTGCTCATACTTGTACTCGTCTGGCCGCTCCATGTTGTAACTGGTGTGTGGCTAAACAGAGCACTAGATTTTATCTCTAATTCATCAAGACTGTACTCTTTCTTAAAATGAATAAAGCTGAAGCTCTTGGTTGAGTCTCAAAGGAAAACTTCTATTGGTAGCTTAGTATCATTTTACATGCCAAGCCATTTTTATGTACTGCTGTAATGAATGCAGTAGAGCTAGTGCGTGCATGTTATTTCTACTAAAAAAGTAGTCTTTGTTGAGTAACCGTCGCTGGCGAGTCCAGTCTGAACGGGTACCTCGTATACAAACTCAGAATCGTAAGAACAATGCAAGAACATAAGAACAGAATAATAGATTGAACACAGAGATATGAGAGGACTTCGGGCTTCGCTTTATTGCTTCTCAATCATCAGAGTTACAATGAGAGGGGGGCCTCTATTTATAGACTACGGGATGAGGAGTTCAACTGGGCCAGGACTCTCCGGAGTCCTGGGCCTGGTTTCTTAACACTCCGCCTTGGACACTCATCCAACATGTTCATGTCTCGTCAAAACTCCATAAAAACCCAGTGGAAAAATTTAGAGAAAGAGTACATGTCATGCGTTCTGCTATGTTGCACGAATTGCCTCATCAAAAACCTTAGCCGAGAAACTTCAGGAAAACTCGTAAGGGAAAAAGGGTACAATCCACCCAATTTCATTTAATCTCGGGATTTATTCTTTGGGTACTCGATCTTCGTGATCAAGATTCAATAATGAGTTCGTGAAGATTCTCCCCCTGAATTCTGCACTTCTTTAAGTCTTATCATTCTAATTCAACGTATGCACCTTTAAAGCTAGATGCTGGAAGTGACTTAGTGAATAAATCTGTAAGATTCTCACATGACTTAGTATGCAGTACTTTAATTTCGTCCATCTTTTGCAATTCACGAGCATAGAATAACTTGGGGTTGATATACTTTGTGAGAGGACTCTTCACATAACCCATTTGCACTTGTGCAACACAAGTTGCATTATCTTCATAGATAATTGTGGGGGTTTGCGCGGTATTCAATCTACATGACTGCTGGATGTGGTGAATCTTCTGCTGAAGCCAAGCACATTCTTGTGAGGCCTCGTACAGTGCTATGATTTGCGAGTGGTTCGTCAAAGTCGATACAAGACTTTGTTTAGACGATTTTTATAGAATTGCAGTTCCACCACATAGGAATACATAGCATGTTTGCGACTTGGCTCTATGCGGGTTTGACAGGAACCTGACATCTGCATAGCTATTCTTATACAGGTCTTGGTTCTTTCTATAGAACATACCAAGTTCTTTACTTCCTTGGAGGTAACGGAAGATGTTCATTATTTCCTGCCAATGCCTTTGGTAGGTTCTGTACTATACCTTGCTAATAGGTTTACGGCAAATGCAATGCCTGATCTAGTACAGTTTGCTAAATACATGAGTGCTCCTACTGCACTCAGGTACGGGAATTCTGGTCCCAGGACTTCCTCCCCCTCTTCTTTAGGTCTGTACGGGTCCTTGTCTTGCTGCAAGGATCTCCCGACCATCGGCACTTTCGAAGGATATGCCTTTTCAAAGCCGAACCTTTCCAACACTTTCTGAGTGTAGGTTGACTGATGTACTAGAATCCCTTCCGGGGTATGCTCAAGCTGCAAGCATAGGCAGTATTTGGTTTGACCCAAATCTTTTATTTCGAACTCCGACTCCAGGTAAGAGCTTGCTTTCTTAATACCTTCTAGGGTTTCAATGATATTCAGATCATCTTCATACACTGAGATTATACAAAATCCATCCTGGGATCATTGTATGAATACACAAGGATAATTCTCATTGTTCGTGTAGCCTTTCTTGCATAGAAAGTCGCTTCGAGCGATCATACCACATTCTGCCTGATTGCTTCAGTCCATACAGTGACTTTCTGAGTTGCACACTGTATAGATTTCTATTTACTCTATCTTGGTTCGGGACAGGGATACATTCATGTATCTTCATATAAATGTCTGAATCCAAATTTCCAGAAAGGTATATAGTTACCATATCCATCAATTTCACTTTTAACTTCAAGTTCACTGCCATTGAGATAAATATCTAAAGGTAATTCCGCCCATGACCGGGGAATAGGTTTCTTCATAACAATCCCCTGGACGTTGGGTGAAACCTTGTGCAACGAGCCTTGCTTCTTTCATTTCTCTCTCGAACAAATACCCACTTATGCCCTACAGGGTGCACATGGGGAGGTGTGCGGCTTACAGGCCCAAACACCTCTCTTTTATTCAGAGAGAACAATTTAGTTTCTATTGCCTTCTTCCAATCTTCTCAATCTGATCTTTTCTTACATTCAACGAGTGATGCAGGCTCTGTATCAAGATTGATGATTGTGACAATTGTCTTTGCAAAGTAAATATCGACATTGGCTATTGGCTTATTCATAGATTCTCCCAAGATCATAAAGTTTATAGCTATGTCTTCAAGGGGCGATATTTCTAATACTTCTATTTGCTTACCGCTACTTTCAATTGCAGGGCAAGTCCCTTTAGTTTTTTAGCTTCGATGTGTGCGCACACATCCATGCTAATGTCTCCCTTCATGGGGATGTTCAATTCTAGTATGCCTTTTCTGAAGGTTCTATACTGGTGCCAGGTCTCAACTGGCTCCCCTTCTGGTTCTGGGGTACTTTGGTGATCGGTTGTGTCAAGTCCTTCTTATCCTTTTTCACCAGGCGTCCCTGGTTACTTCGGATTCGAGGGGCCGGAGTTTTTGTCCTTTCAGAGGCCTTAGGACGGGATTAGGGATACCTTCATCGGTATTTCAACCCTCTCCGGTGCATTGCGTACAGGCATATGCGACTTGGTCACGCTCTTCAAATCACTAAAGTGGTTAGGCAATTGATTCGCTAATGCTTGCAAATCAATTATCTTCTGGACTGCAATTATTTTATAGACTTCAATTGTCTTCTAGACTTCGATTATCTTCTGGACTTCTCTATTTGCTTCACTAGTGCGCGGGTCATATGCATGTATTTCAATTATCTTCTAGACTTCAATTGTCTTCTAGACTTCAATTATCTTCTCTATTTCTCGACAATTTTCATCAAGGGTTGATTTCCTCCCCCTAATGACGAGAAATAATTCTCATCTAATATGCTATCAGCGAAGCGGGCTGCATGCAAATCTCCAGTCGTGGGGTCCAAATACCTGATTATGGATGTTGTCTCATAACCAACGTATATCCCAGACTTTTGGAGAGTGCCAATTTCAGTTTGCTGTGGTGGTGGTATAGGTACATAAACCTTGAAACCAAACTTTCAAAGATGAGAAATTTTCAGTGTTGACCTTTGCGCTAGTTGCATAGGTGAATGGATGTTATATGCCGGTGGTCTAAAATTGATGAGAGTTGCTGCATGCAGGACTGCGTGTCCCCAACATGTAGTTGGTAAATAACAATTCTGCTAGTCCATTCTGGGTGTGGACATGCGGTATGGGATACTCAATTTTAATTCTCATTTTCACACAATAATCATCAAATGCCCTTGAAGTAAATTCTCTAGCGTTGTCCATTCTGGTGGACTTCACATGTTGATAAGGAAAATTATTCTTAGTGTTAATTATCTACGAGATTAGCTTTGCAGAAGTGGGGTTTCTCGTAGACAATAAACAATCATGCGACCATTTCAAGGAAGCATCGATGAGCACCATAAAATACCTAAAGGCCATTACAGGGGCTGTTTAGGACCGGAAATGTCTCCCTGGATACGGTGCAGGAATGCAGGGATTTCTTCCTTTACTTTAAGAGTAGAGAGTCTAGTAATCAGTTTCCCGGTGGCACATGCAGGGCACACAAAATCTTTTGGATTCAGAAAGTTCTTTACATTGACACTATGTCCCTGTGAATTGTTAATTATATTTCTCATCATCCTAAGACCTAGGTGGCATAATCTATCACGCTAGAGATAGAAGAGGTTCAGAGCTTCTAAATATAGTTTTGAGGGCAGTATAGGCTGCAGATGCCTTATTATTCGTGTAGTATAGCCCATTTTCAAATGAAAGAAGTCATTCTAACACCATTTTTCTTCTTCTTCGCGCTTTGCAATGAGTTAGTATTCCTTACCATACTCTTCTTCAGTCTCTACGTGGAGACCGTTAGCGCGAATATCCTTGAGAGTTCTAGTCGATTATGGGCAGAACCAGGCTTCTTTAATGACCAAAGTTGTGTCCATTTGGAGTATAATTATGGCCCTTCCTGAGCCTATTATACATGTATCGCTGCCTGCGATTGTCGTAAGGCTACAAGCATTTTTACTGATCGACTGAAAAATTCCGTCTCTCTCAAGGTGGTATTCATTGCGCCGCTACCTGCTAAGCACACTTCCTCCATAGGGCGCTACATGCGTTCTAATATAATGTACTTTATTAATATGTAGTAGGAATCAAGCAACACATAAATAAAATACTTCAGATATTAGAGCATAACTTGCTATCATAAATATGAGAATATAAGTCTTGCAGGACTCATTATAAGAATTTTAATGCTTAGCTCTCCTAGAGCTTACAACCATTATTCAAATAAAATAATTTAATGTTCTGCTTCAATTCCAAACTGCAAGTTATTATAAAAGATCCAAGTGCATTGCGTGCACTAGATCGAATTAGCAAAGTATTCATAAACTTCTGCCTCAATCTACTACATGGCGATCTTCTCCTTTTGGGCAACTACGGCTGTGGCCGCTGATATGTCCAAAAGGAGGGATGATGGGGGCTGCTATTAGGCTGTCCACATCCATAAGTGCAACTAATGGGTGTGGATCTTCTGTGCCTGCAATGGCGAGGTGTGCCTCATGCTATCCATTTGCCCCTTTTCTTAGACTGTAAAACACCAATTACGTGCGACTCACGACCTTACCCTTCTTGCCCCTTCCTTTGTGAGAGGCTTCATCACCATGTAGCTACTAGTATTGGCTTCATGGCCAGCATTGCTACTAGGTGGCTGTGAGATGTAGTTCTTCCTTAGAACATCATCTTGAGCTTCCACAACTTGCACGGTGTCAATTAATGCGGCATACTTCTTGTAGCCATTTTGACAATAATTGCGTGCAGATTGCACCGCATTCGGGTGAAGGTAGAGAGGGTCTTGTCAATCTTCTGCTCATCCGTGATTACCTTTTCACAGAGTTGAAGTATGTACAAATTCTGGCCATGCTGGGACAACTCTTTCGAACTTCTGGTTCGTGATGCCAGTCATTTTTCATATTCATGCAAAAAATTCATAGGATTGCTGCTGGTAATTTACATAAAATGGTTGCAAAATTCTCATAATGTCTTCGAATTCCCAGTTCGTGATTCCGTATTTTTCCATGCATTTTTATGATTTACTGCTATTTCCAGTGATTAAAAGCAATATAAATAATCACAAATAATAAAAAATAGTAAATACAGTAAATAAATTACATAGAAAAAATAATAACAATGTGAAATATGCTTCAAATGAAAAAACCAATTCAAAATTTGAATTCCCGATGCCCTTTTTTGCAGGAATATGAATTTTTGGCAAATTCTGCAATTTTTAAGGGCTAAAACGTGAACAATTCAGTTCTGAGAAAATATTCGCGTAATTTTCAGAAACTCGGAGGGGTTTGCTACAAAATTTCCTTCTACCGAAAGATATCGTAAATTTCAGATTTTACAAGGGGTGTTTTGCAAAATGCCTTTTTTAGATAACGTGCTGATAACGTGTTGAGTAACCGTCGCTGACGAGTCCAGTCTGAATAGGTACATCGTATACAAACTCAGAATCGTAAGAACAATGCAAGAACATAAGAACAGAATAATAGATTGAACACAGAGATATGAAAGGACTTCGGGCTTCGCTTTATTGCTTCTCAATCATCAGAGTTACAATGAGAGGGGGCCCTCTATTTATAGACTATGGGATGATGAGTTCAACTGGGCCAGGACTCTCCGGAGTCCAGGGCCCGGTTTCTTAACAGTCTTATCAAAACGTCTTACTAGGATCTGTCTAATCAACAAGATATCTAATAGATGGTTCTATACCACTTAAACATACCCACTTAGCCAAAAGAAAATATCATCGGATTTTTTTATTTCTCTTTGGTACCACACTAACGCTTTTGTTACCGCTTCAATTACAAAAGTAAACCCGAAGACATTACATTTCGACACAACAAGCATTACAAATTAATAATATTTATTTTATAATTCCAAGGTGAAATATGCCACCTACACAACTCTACTTGAGCCACCTGGGCCACTCTAAACAGCCTAGGTGTTACACCTTAATCTATCACCACCTCATAAACGTTCCAGTCGGATTGATCGATGATGAGTTACGTGATCCATAATGCAAAGAAGATATACGTGGAGATCAATTATGTCACCCATGAGTGGACTCAACTCAAAAAATGGGATCAATGCGTTGTGAGTTAGGTTCGGGTCTGTCTATACAAGAGTTGACTATTTTCTCGTCTCTAAATAGACAAATTTTAGTTCATTTTATAATTTCATTATACATAAATTACAGTACATTATTTATATAATTTTTGTTTTTGGTCACCGTAATTATTCTCAAAAGTTTTAATAACTCTTATTTCCATCACATGATTCAAAATCTAACATATACTTTAAGAGCTTGAGCAAAAACAAAGACAAAGACAAAGACAAAACGTGAAATTCTATACCAACAAAATACGACAATGTGGTGAACCTGTTATGGGTTATCCACATTGATTACCATGCATTGAGACAAATCACAATCAGGAAAACAAAAGAACAAACATAAGCTTTGTACCAGGTAAAATCAAGCTGATGGGAATCGACTCTTACCTCTCAAAATCCAATGCCCCACCCACTGGGATAATCTCATGCAAACCCACATGACGAGGACATGCACAACTGGGGCTGTAAAAAAAGCTCGAGGCTCGCGAACTGCTCAATCTCGATTCGACATGGCTAGATTGGAGCTCGGCTTGAGCTCCAAAAGAACCAAGCCCGAGTCTGATCTAAAAAACGCAAGCCTTAACGAGCCAAGCTCGAATAGCTGATTGGGCTCGTGTTGCCCCCACGCAATCCTTTCCCTCCTTATTCAATTTTTCTTTGCCCCAGTCCCTCGTTACTTCCTCCCTCGCGTGGCTTGATGCCCACCCCCGGTCCCACACACCCAAGACCACGTCAAATCCCAAGTTCCTAGCCAATTAGCTGCATTATTGAACCTCCTCATTGCTCATCCACAAGATCACATCACAAGAAGACCACCTCAACTCACGAGTGCGCTGCCACTACCGCATGGGTGGGCCACCTCGTCTGGACCACTGCCGCCCCCGACGCCATCTCCGCGCACCAAGGATCTTCATCGTCGTGGCACCGCCAAGGAGTCCTTGACGTCCTCTCCCTCGAGCCCCTGAGATCCAGTACCTCGCTAGCATACACATGCTAATCAAATTCATGGTCATATTGCAATTCCATGCCTTCTACGCCATTTCATTTCTTCACCATTTTTTGTTCTAAACTGTTTCTATGCTATGACCTCTGTAATACCCCAAAAGTAAATCGGCTTATTAGAAGAAGTTTCGGAAGAGGGAGCTAATCTGAAAATTAGAATTGTCTTTTTCATCAGGGGGTTTTCTATGTTTTTTCGGCAACCTGGGCTCTGGGCCTCAGCCCAGGGTGGCCCATGAGGGGGCTGGCCAAAGTGGGGTGTTCTCCCCCCTAAACCCTAGCCACCCCTCTCCTTTCCCCTTCTCCCACTTGTAGCCGCCACCCTCTCCTTCTTCTCCCTGACGTGGCGCCTCCCCCTATCGTGGAGCCTTCCCCGCTTTCCCCTGGTGCTGCTTCTCCTCATCTTTTGGTGCTGCTCCGCTGCCGGACGTCGAGAGAACGAGAGGAGGAGGAGGACATCATCCGTTCGGCCAATTTAAAGGGAAGAAGAGGGTGCGGGGAAGGGAGATCGCCTTCCTCAAGTGCCGTCATCATCTCCCTGTGGGTCTTCAAGGGTAACGAAGAGTCTACATCATTGTTTGATACTGTTTGGAGGAAGAATCGGTTGTTAGGATTGAACCGTCTTGCTGTTTTCTGATTTCCAGATTGGGTCCATATTGTTGCGCGTCCAGTATTGACCTCTTAGAGGATGATCTGGAGTTTCTCCTCCTAGAGAATTGTAGCCACGGTTCTTAGCTTTCCATAGCCACCGAGATCACCAGATTCTGATCGGTGGTTCAAACGTTATGATAGATTCATTACTGCTATCCTAAGAAACCTGAAGAGAATTGTCAGTATAGTTGTTTAATGAAATATGACTTAATTATATTCTGATTCAGATTAGTCACCCAAAACGACTTCTGAAGATAATTTCATAATATTTCCAGATTGATAAAGAACACTTCCATTGGATCTGTAGAATAAAAGTTATGCCATGTTCTTCGCCACTGATCCGCTGTCTGGACAGATGTGTGTCAGGCATTTTCAACTGCTGTTTAGTTAAATGTATTGGCAGAATTAGAAAATCTTGTCACTAGAGTTTCGTATGTTTTCTCACTAAGTTTCATTGGGCACTAGATTCATGTCATTCCGAGTTCCAGATCTTTAATTATAATTTTTGCCGTTCCACTGTCCAGTAAGGTTTCAGATGGCTAAATAGTTTGATTTCAGTTTTGAGTCCGTTGGTTGTGCTGGATAGTCAGGGGGTTAGTGTAGTTCACCGGTAGCTTTGTCGTACCATGTTGTCCTTATTTTGAATACATATTTGTGTAGGCGGTGAGTGGAGGAGCACATTTGTTGCCTCCTAGCACGTCACAGCGCGGAAGGCAAGTACTTTGTCTTTTCATATGGAATGTTGATGATTGTTTGTAGATGTATTGCTAGACTTGCTATTTATGTTCCTATGCAACGTAGTATTTTCATTCTTATGTGATAAAGATTCAATGCATGTGATTCATTCCATACACGCATCGTTTTCGCTTTGACCACGAGAGTAGAAATTGAAAGACCCATCAACTCCAGTATGGGCATGTAAGTCCCACCACTCCAATGTGGACAATATTGGACACCCGTATGAAATATTCTTCATACGGTATTTGGGATCCCCGGACTTTGTTAAGTTAGGGATTAAGTGAACACCAATGGGTGTGTCACTCGCTATATCGGTATAAGTTGTTGAGCAGTCCATTCCTTAAATGCATTCTTTCATTCTATTCATTCATGTATGTGTTCTGAGAATTGTTCATATTTCGGTTGTAGTTGGCTTGTCCACTTTATGCTTGATTTATCATGTTTAGTACTTGCTGAGTCTTTGTGTAGAACCTTTTGATTAGTGTAATAGATTTCTGCAACAGTAAAGTTGTTGTTGTCATGGGTTTGTAAGATTTTGGTGGACTCTCGATTTGTGGATGAGATGATAAAGTAGAATGAAACAATTTGGTGAGTGTGTAGAGAGCTGTACAATGGAAGAGTAGACTATGATGAATTTTTGTTAACAATGTATTATTTTGGATGTTGGTAAGATTATCAGCAATGGATTGGTAGTGTGTTGTTGATTCTTATACAAAGAAGGCAATTTGATCGTCACTCGTGGTATCGCTCAAATGAATCTTTTTGAGCTTTGCTTTCGTGATCTTTTGGAGTTCATGGTTTATGTAGTGGCTGGGATCGGTTTGAGCAAGTGGCTTGTTGGAAAGCATTATTGGTTCTTAAGTGATTCATGTGATTTGATCTTAAGAGCTTTTTTGTTTGAGTTGGCAACGCGACGTTGTAATCAAAGAGAATTACTTTCTTTGTTAAAGAAAGAGTGAAGTAGAAGTATTCGAGATCGAAGTCGAGTTTTGTAACTCGCAGTTTATTTGGAGTGTGCCTAAACTTTCGGTTTTTGCCATAGGAGTTTCTCGATTTTCAAAAGCAGTGCTTTGTTTTTATTTGAGATTTGATAATCTCTTTTTGTGGGGCTTGTGCCCTCAACTGTGGTCCCCGCTTTTGCTTTTCTGAAATCCTTGTTATTTGACTATTTCTCCCGGTCTTATGTTTACTGCGAAAAGAAAATGTTTTTCCGTGTGAAAAAAATTGTTTTATTTGCCTCTTCATCGATTTGTTTTACAAACCCTTATAGAATGTACAGTGGCATCCAGTTAGTAGTGGTCAAGTTTATGATGTGGTGAGACCCTGGGTTGTAAGTTATTTGATGAGTATTGGAGGAAGAATTGATGTTGTGATATAAATCTTGTAGAGAATTGGACCCAAAAAGATGGTCGTTAAGGTAAAACTGATTATGTTGTTACAACTAGTAGAACCAATAGTGAATTATGATCCAAGAACCTTTGTTCATATTGGTGGAATATTAGAATATTCAAAGGTTTGAATATGGGTCAATTAGTTAGAGTATTGTGAATGTGTATGTTGTGGTTGTGTGGGAGAAATGGAATAGTGTGGTTTAGTGAGTTCAAGATTGGTGAAGCTAATCACTTTGGGCGGTTACTTGATTAGTGAGGAATGTTGATATTAATGACTGAGGATATTGTTTGGATTGTGGGAATTTTTAGTCACCAGATATGAGGATTTCCTATCAAGGATACTAGAAGTTAATTGTAAGAGTTTGAAATGTCAAAATTGGGCTTGTGTTTTATGCTGGAACCTTGGGTTCCCAATTGTTATGTGCAGAAGTAGTAGAATAAAAGTGGATTTCGAATAGCGCGAGGGGCATGGATAGCATCCTTCAGGTGTAATAAATAAGTGTCTGTACTAGGAATTCCAAGTTGATTATTTTTAAAGGATTGAGGTGATGCGATTGTGGGTGATATTGAGGTGCATTGGGAATTATTTATCAAAGTGATTCAGTTGGTATATGAGTTGGCTAGAGCATGTTATTGTATATTAGTAGCGTCTCTCTATATGAGTGTGGTTGTTGATTTCGGGTTGAGTAACGCTTTGAGGTTGCCGGTTAAGAGGAAGGAGCAGTGTGATAATTTGGAATCCCAGGATTTAAACGAAAGTTTATTCCTAAAATAAGGATTGAGGGAAAAGAATGTTTTCTTGGGTAGTAGAATGCTCTCTTGATTCTTGTTCGAGCTGTGTGTTATGCCATGTGTTATTTGTAATTTGATTTGGCTTTATGTTGGTATGTGTGGTTCTTTCCGGTTCAGAAAGAATAAAAGAAAAGATTGCTCTTTGCATTTGAGTAATTTCTCTTTTGGCTTACGTGGTGTTTATTTGCAAACTGTCTACTTAGAAAGTGGAAAGGTTCTCGAGATGAATCTTCAATTTTGGAATTTAACACTTTTGATTCTTTTGGCTTTATGTTGGTATGTGTGATTTTGTTGAGAATATTTTATTTTCAAGTTGGGTTCTGTTTGCAAAATAGGTTGTTTAAAAGTGAGTTCTGTTTTGCGTTCCTGGTTAACGATTGTGCTCCTTGTTAAGGTGAAGAAATCGATTGAGATATGGAACAAGAGTTCCATGTGTTTTGTGTTGGTTGTGTGGTTTGGTACCAAAGGAAAAGTTGGCATAAGGTACATTGGTTTGTTTCTGAAAGTTGCGGTGATTTCAGAAGATAGAGTATCGCTAAGACCGTCTCGAGTCCTGGCGCAGGGTACACATTGTTTTGTGTGACCCGGTGTCGAGGGGGGTAATTGAGAAATTTAGAGTGTGAGGTTTCGTTGGAGCCGTTGATCCATAAGTAAGACCGTGTCTTCGAGTCATGTCCGTTGAGTGGCTTTGAAAAGATCAGGACGAGTAATAAGGCGTAATACGTTAGTTACGTTAAGGTGCGGTAGTCGCATCAGACCGAGCGGAGAGCGACTTGGGAGCTGGAGTCCCGCGTGCGCGAGCGAAACCCAGAATGGTTCTTTTGGGTATGTGCTAATTGTTGCTGTCCTTCTAGTAGAATGGCAGATAGAATTCGGGGTCGAATTATGTTTAAGGGGGGTAGAATGTAATACCCTGAAAGTGAATCGGTTTATTAGAAGAAGTTTCGGAAGAGGGAGCGAATCAGAAAAATCAGAATTTTCTTTTCTTTGGGGGGATTTCTACTTTTTCCCGCCAATCTGGGCTCTGGGGCCGGCCAAGGGGGTGCCCTTTCCCCCTAACCCTAGCCGCCCCACCCCTCTCCCCTCCTCCCCTCACAGCCGCCACTTCCCCTCCCCTGCTGTCGCCGCCCCTCTTGCTCTCTCCACCTTGGCCGGCGCCTCCTCCTCTCCCTGGGTCTACACCTCGCTGGGAGCACGCCGGGCAAGCTCGTCTCCCAGGGTAAGTCCCTGAATTCCATTGGATTGGAGTTAGGTTTTCGTTGGCCTGTTGTGCGTAGGATCAGAAATTCGCAATCTTGTTGTTTGTTAGTTTTTGTGTAGATAAGGTCCGAATTGGAATATTTTGTCTGCTAGATATTTGTAGGGCCCGTTCTCATCTTTCCATAGGCTTAAAGATCACCTAAATTGGAGTTGTGGTCTAAAAGATACGTCGATTTCTTTGCTGCTGTCCAGAGAGTCTGACGAATCTGAGCAGTTGTTTTGTTTATTAATTTTGTTTTAGATAAAGGCCAATTCAGAAGTTTCACCCAACACTATTGTTGTAGAAAATTTCTTAAGATTTTCAGATTGGTAAAAATCTCGAATTTTGGATAAACCAATCAAAAGTTATGAATTTTCTTCTACTGCATTATTGTTCTGTCTAATAGCAGTATGGTCCAGTCTGACAGATGGTTGTTACCGAACTTCAAGTGTTTGTTATATGCGGAGGGTGGCCGAATTAGAAAGGCCCTCCAACTAGGTTATTGTAGATAATTTTATTAGCTTTCCATCAAGCTAAAGATCATAAGAATTGACCCTGTGTACTGAAAACTACGTTGGTTTTAGTTGCGCTGTCCAGAAATCATGACGTGAAATCTCTGTTATGTTAATTCCTTGGTATGGGTAGAAGGTGGCAGAATCTGGAAGCCTCATCAACTAGCTTTAGGTAGACAATTTGATAAGATTTGCAGGATGACAAAGATCATCTCATTTGGATCTCTGGTCAAAAAGTTATGAATTTTAGAACACGACTGTCTGTCGAGGGGACTGATTGGTATTTAGGGTTTTGGAGTTGAGGTTGCGCTAGAGTTAATAGAAAGCTCTTATTCGCTTATAGCTTTGTTTTTGTTTTAGTATGGTTATATTAGAATGCTTGTTAAAAATCGTTCAGGTGAGGGATTGGTTTCGAGGGCGGCACCCGCTTCGCGACAGTCGTCTTCACACGGTTGAGGCAAGTACATGGTATAGTAGTGAACAATGGGTTGTTCGCTATGGTCATTGATGTTACTTATCATGCTATTTATTATGCCTTCATTCAGCTTATTATTATATATGATATTGATAACTTTGAGTGAATGAGATTATGATATTGAGATAATGAGGTGATATTGAGTTAATGAGATGTATTATGTTGATGAATAGATAAAGATGTCGTATCATTTACATTCATCATGACAGGAGTTGCATGAGCCAGGTCGGTGAGAAAGTCATGTAGCTATTCCGGTGAGGTAGGTGAAAACGATACATGACTAGTCCGGAGTGCTCTAGATAAAATCCCGCTTCGGTGGGGACTTCACGGGAGTGAAGGATAGAGTGTGTCATCGACGGGTGAACACTCCGCTATACCGGTATCAGCTGACGAGAGGCATATGAGCATGTTGGTGCATTCACATATATGAGTAAATTGTTAAATTGTGCACCTTTACCTATATAGAATATAGCTTGTTTGTTTGAGAATGAGAACGGCATCAACTAAATGAATGATGATGATAACTTTGATTATGGTTAATAAACTATTGTTTATAGCTTTATTATGTATTTGTTGAGTCTTGGACTCATTCTTGCTCTATTGTTGTTTTTAGGTGACCATTGATGACGTCTTACTCGGGAAGGGCTAGCGCACTTGGAATCATGCACTTCACCCAATTAGTTGATTCATTGGACATGAGAAACTTTTAGAATAACATGAAGATTTATATCTAGGACATGATGGTATCGAATAACCTTAGATGTTTGGTTTATGTTAATCTTGGTTTATTATTTTGCTATGCTCCTAGGACTAGTTTATCTATGATTGTCATAGTATTATGTTTGTGTTATTGTGACCCGTGGATGGGTTTTAATGTTGATATGCTTGCTGTAATTTTATAGTAAGTTGATGTAACTTAGATGGTTAGAGTAGTTTAGTAGCATTCTAGGCTCAATGTTGGGCTGGGGGTGTTACATCGAGCTCCAGTCCACTTGAAGCTCGGCCGAACTAAGCTCAAGCTTCACTAAGCTCGAGCTCCACTTGAAGCTCGAGCGTTAATTAGAGCTCACTCGAGCCTACCTGACCAAGCTCACTCGATCCATAGCCGAATGCACAACACGAATCCTAAAGCATATGTAAGTGACAAAAATGATTGTTTTCTCATTAAAAAAATGTCAAAAGTAATATAGCAATTATGTAAATTGTTTTGTCACTTTGTTACCTTTGTAAAGACTTGTGCCCTTGTGGGTAATTAATAAATCTCTCTTTACCTCGGAAAAAGAGACCTAATTCGGAGTGTCAACTCTCAAATCAAAAGTTATATCATGCTATATGGGTTGCAAGTTTTGGAAGGTTTTCATTCTTTTTACTTGTCATTTTAGATATTGACACGGTTTCCAATATAACCCTTGAACTATTGAGGTTCGTCTACTTAGCCCCCTAATGTACAAAAATGTCGAAACAGTGCCCTTAGTTTTGTATACCCATTTACTTAACCCCTAAGAGTGGTTTGACATGGCTATTTTACACATGTGGCACGACACGCCGTACCATTTTGCCACCACGGCGTTGAGAGAGTTTGCTTGTTGCCACGTAGGCCGTGGATTGCAAATAAAATAGGGGGTGCATGGATCCGACTAGTGTCGCATCATCCCCCTCCTCTCGAATTGCTTCCAAACACTCTGTCCCACATGGCCATGAGGCGAGGATTATTGTGCGACGAACCTGGTGATCGTACCGTTACGAAAGCGCTCTTGTGAGTTCCGCAACCTCGATTGTGATTGTTTGCCAATTTTTTCCCTTTTCCCGTGCTAAGGTTTAGTGTCTAGAGAGGATGGTTTTTTTTTTTGCCACAAGGTGTGTGCAATAGCTTAAATTTGTGTTAGGACCTAGGAATCTTGGCTTGATTTTGGTGGTTTTGCCTAAATTTTACAACTTTGTTGGATGATTTTGTGGAACCCTAACCCACTATTCGAGCAGTTGTGAAATTGATTGTTTGGGTAGCTAGTTGTTTGGAAAAAATCTAAACTTTATGCGCTCGTGAGAATCTTTGGTCAATTTTGAACTTTTTTGTTTCTGGTAATGCTGGAATCTTTTGCAACAATGGATATATTAGCTCATCTTGCGGCGAGGTTCCACTTCAATAGGGAATTCATGTTTGAACAAATGCAGTTGCATTGGCTGTTTCCTAGGAAAAAGTTGAACTGCGGGCTGAGGTTGCTGGTTAATGATAGATCATGCCAAGTCATGTCTCATTGCATTACTGAAGGAGGAGTTGTTGACATATATGTTGAGGAGACAATCGCACAGGGATCTGATAGAAGTGAAGAAGGAATTAATTGGGAAGCTGAGATCATGGACAGTGCAGAGGATGAAGCAGAGATAGGGGATGAGATAAATGGCGATAAAGGACACATCCATCAAAAGGTTACTACTCGTGAGAAGCATAATGCAAAAATGTTGACAATGTGCAGGAGGCAATAAGGTTGACACCATCCAGGGAGCAAATTGAGAAGGACATTCAATTTGCCAAAGAATTCTACAAGTCCCCTAAGAAGAAGCTGAAGAAGAGACACATAGCTGAATAAAGGTTGTTCCAGCAAAGGAAAAGAATTGCCTTAAAATGATACTTCTGATATTGAGTTCATACCAAGTGGTGAAGACAAGTCAGGTGAAGACGAGAAAGCTGAAGAACCCAGGAAACTTGCAAAAAAAGTTCAAGTAAAAGATGCTGGCTAAGGAGATTGGAATTGTTGACTACACAACAGTGCAGGTGGAACCCTTGGACACAGTACCACCTAAGGAGGACAAATTGGAATATGGGAATGAAACTGAGTACTTTGACTCAAGTGAGGATGATACGTCACGGGGTCCCGATCTTCACGATGTAGGATGATCACCAAATAACTAGCTTCAAAGAAGCCAAGATAACTTGCTGCAAGCAGCGATAACTAGTGCAACCTGACAAATAAAACTCGAAGCCAACCACCGTCTTTAACCAAGAACTTTGAATCGAGGATTCGCCCAACCACACTCTCAAGGAACCAACCAACACGACCTACAATCAATCGAGAAACCTCGAAGGAGTAGGAGCACCAATTGGGAGCGGATGAAGCCATTCTTTGTAATCCCATGAAGGAAATCACAAGAGCAAAGGGGTAGAGATCAACTCTCAAAGGTTTGTTAGCACACAATGAACAAAGGGTTACGTATTTTGTTTATCAAAGTCTGTGGTTTCTATGAGGCAATGAGGTATTTATACTAGGAACATCCCTCCTAGATAGGTGTAAACACGAAATGAAAAAGATAATATAGACTATGTGAAAGGGCCTCGTGGTGTTGGAATTCTCTTGATCTTGGTGTTTTGTCAATAACTCCACCTTGGGAAGTCCAAAAGATGTGCCGTCAGTTGCGTTGGAAAGTTAACTTGATAAGATTTCACACCATGTGCAGCATGCACCACGAAATAATGTAGAATGGTACAGTTTTGCATGGGAAGTTGAACGAGTGGCAGATGTTGACCTTGACCAGTCTTCACTAAAGCTGGTCGGCTCTCAAAATGGAAATTCCAAACAGCTCGGCTCTGGTGGCATTGAAAACTAGACTTAATAAGCTTTCCAAAATGTCCTCATGGACCTCCATAGCCTTTGAAAATCAAAAGTTATGATTGTTTCTTTCGAACTATTCACTGGACTGGTGCGGTTCGAGTGTGGTCCTTCTCTGTAGTCATCTCTTTGTATGTTCTGTCATCCTTCTTGGTGAACCTAAGCAATAGCAATGTACACGACTTAGGAAGTATATAATTCTCATTGATGTTAAAATGATTCTCACAAAGTACCGCGTTCACCTCTTGTTGTAGCTTCTTTGCTCGACTACGTGTAATCGGTCCATCAATGACTTGGGTGGTGTCGATGTAGGTGAGACTTGAGTTGGTGTAGCTTGATTTGGAGGTTGTAACATCTTGCTTGATAGCGTGGTCATATCATCCTCCCCCCCTTGAAAAGGAGTCGTCCTCGACTCAAGTGTCTTCACTTGTGAATGGTAAGAGGTCGACAACATTGAAGGTGTTGCTCACACCATAACTTGCTGGAAGATCTATCTTGTATGCATTATCATTGATCTTCTCGAGAACACGAAATGGACCATCTCCTCGTGGCAACAATTTTGATTTGCGCTGATGAGGGAAGCGATCCTTGCGCAAGTGTATCCACACCAAGTCCCCGGTAGGGCTGGAAACGAGCCGAGCCGAGCCGGCTCGAGCCGAGCTCGCCCAGGCTCGGTCTGAGGCTCGGCTCATTTGGAAAACGAGCTCGAGAGCCGGCTCGGCTCGGCTCGAAAAAAGCTCGAGCCGGCTCGAAAAAGCTCGTTCGAGCCAGGGTTTCCTAATCCCAAAAATAAAGGTAGAATAAAATGATTATATAAGTCATTTATCATCAATTCAAAATCCAATCATCTTAATTATATGGGGTTGCGCTCGGCTCGTTTGGCTCGCGAGCCGGCTCGAGCTCGGCTCGAATCTTCACCGAGCTCGAAGCCCGGCTCGGCTCGGCTCGAAAAAAACCGAGCTCGAGCCGAGCCGGCTCGGCTCGGAAAAAGCTCGAGCCGGCTCGCAAGCCGCAAGCTTTTTGGCCACCCCTAGTCCCCGGGCTCGAATAACACTTCCTTCCTATGTTTGTTCATACTTGCAGCCTTGCGTCTTGCCTTGAGTTCAATTACTTCCTTGGTCTTTTCATGTATCTTCTTTACATATGCAGCACGCTTGGAAGCTTCCATGTTGGTCCTCTCCTGCAATGGAAGGGGCAACAAATCTATCGGAGCAATAGGTTTGAAACCATATACAATTTCAAAAGGACATAAGTTAGTGGTAGAGTGTCTTTGCCTGTTATAAGTAAACTCCACATGTGGTAAGCATTCCTCCCAAATCTTCAAGTTCTTTTTCACCATTGTTCGCAAACAACATTGATAATGTTCGATTCACCACTTCGGTTTGTCCATCGGTTTGAGGGTGACAAGTGGTGGAGAATAGGAGCTTGGTTCCAAGTTTGGCCCATAATGTTTTCCAAAAATAGCTCACGAACTTGACATCTCGATCGGACACAATTGTCTGGGCATCCCATGTAGCCTCACAATTTCCACTGAAAAATAAATTAGCAATATGTGAAGCATCGTCGGTCTTGTTGCAAGGGACAAAATGAGCCATCTTTGAAAATCTATCAACCACAACAAAAATAGAATCCTTTCCTTTACGAGTTCTAGGTAATCCCAAAATAAAGTCCATGCTTATGTCTTCCCAAGGGATATTAGAAGCAGGTAAAGGAGTGTATAAGCCATGAGGGTTCGATTTTGACTTAGCTTTGTGACGGTGACGATCGCTCCACAAATCGGATGACATCTCTCCTCATCTTGGGCCAATAGAAATGATCACCTAGCAGTTCGTAAGTTTTCTTTTGTCCAAAATGACACGTTAGTCCACCTCCATGTGATTCCCTGTAACAAAAGCAATCTAACCAAGAATTTGGAACACAAAGCTTGTTTTCTCTAAGCAAATCCATCATGTATGTGATATTTTTCCAACCTTTTCCATCTTTACAATGATTATATGGTTCGAAAATTCAGGATCATTATTATACATACCTTTCAAACTTTCAAGACCCAAAACCTTTACCTCGAGTTGGTTCAATAACACACTCTTTCGAGACAAAGCATCGGCAACAACATTGTCCTTACCTTTCTTATATTTCACAATGTATGGAAATGTTTGATGAACTCAACCCATTTGGCATGGCGACGGTTCGACTTAGCTTGACCTTTCAAGTACTTCAAAGCTTCATGATCGGAATGAATAACAAACTCTTTTGGCCATAAATAGTCTTGCTGTGTTTCAAGCACACGCACCAAAGCATACAATTCTTTGTCATACAGAATAATTCAATTGAGCACCTCCCGAGTTTTCACTAAAATATGCTCTTGGTTTTCCTTGTTGCATTAAAACTCCTCCTAACCCAATTCCACTAGCATCACATTCTACTTCAAAAGTTTTAGTGAAATCGGGAAGAACAAGTGCGGGTGCTTGATCAAGCGTTTCTTTAATTCTTGAAAAGCATTTTCTGTGAGTTTCCCACTTAAAATCAACCCCTTCTTGGTCAATTCATTCAAAGGAGCAAAGAATGGTATGAAATCTCTCACAAACCTTCTATAAAAACCAGCAAGGCCATGAAAACTTCTTACTTGACTTACATTCGTTGGAGTTGGCCAATCCTTGATGGCTTTCACCTTGGTTTCATCCACTTGATTCCTTTTCTGAAACAACAAAACCAAGAAACACAACGTGGTGCAGTACAAAAGCGCACTTCTCAAGATTAGCAAATAATTTCTCCTTTGAAGCTCATCCAAAACTTGTGAATGTGATTCACATGCTCATCAAAAGACTTCTTTGTAAATTAAGATATCATCAAAGTAGACAACAACAAATTTTCCAATGAAAGCTCTCAAGACATGGTTCATTAATCTCATGAAAGTACTAGGAGCATTAGTCAAACCAAATGGCATAACTAACCATTCATACAACCCAAATTTTGTTTTAAATGCGTTTTCCATTCATCCCCGTTTTCATTCTTATTTGATGGTAACCACTTCTCAAATCAATTTTAGTAAAAATTATAGAACCACTCAATTCATCAAGCATGTCATCTAACAGTGGAATAGGATGACGATAGCGAACAGTGATATTATTTATAGCTCTACAGTCAACACACATCCTCCAAGAACCATCTTTCTTAGGTACTAAGATCACGAGAACAAGACAAGGACTTAAGCTTTCACGAACAAAACCTTTGTCAAGAAGTTCTTGTACTTGCCTTTGTATCTCCTTGGTTTCTTTGGATTGTTTCGGTATGGTGGACGGTTAGGAGTGTAGCCCCGGAATGAGATCAATTTGATGCTCAATCCCACAATTGGAGGTAGTCCATTTGGTGTTTCTTTTGGAAAAACATCTTCATAGTCTGTAAAAGATGAGACACAACACTAGGAAGAGAGGTGATATCGTTAGGTGAAATTAAAACGTCTTTGCACACAAGTACAAAGAGCACTTGATCTAGGTTGTTCCTTACTTCTCTCGATTCAGATTTTGTGGCTAGCATAACTAGATGCTCTCCTCTCCTCTTTTTTTCTCTCAAATTTGGCTTGTGGCTCTCACTCACCGAGTTGTGGATGGCACTCATTTTCTTTGCTCTGCTCCTCCTGTAATCACTGGACCAATTTGATTTCTTTTGTAAGTGCTCACCATGATTTGTTGGGGTGTCAAAGGCTTGAGTACAAACTTCTTCCCTTTCAAATCTAGTGTGTCTTGATTTGTTCTCCCACAATCTTGAGTATATCGATCATCTTGCCAAGGCCTTCCAAGTAACATGTGACACATAGACATAAGTGCCACATCGCACTCAACGGTGTCAACATATTCACCAATCTTGAATGGAACTTTCACCTTATATCCAATCTTAATATCTCCGAATCATTCACCATTGGACATGATATGGATGAGAATGTCATTGTAGTTTCAAACCAAGCTTGTCAACCATCTCACGACTAGCAAGATTATGGCAGCTCCGCCATCAATGATCACCTTCACCACTTTATCTTGCACCTTGGCTCTGGTTTGAAAAAGATTATGTCATTGCCCAATTTGACTTCTTCATCCGAACACTCAAGATTTGAGCTACTACAAGAGCGACCGTGCTCAAATTCACATCTAGTATGTTTCTCATCTTCATGGGCTTCATCAACATACTCTTCCTCAACTTCCTCTTCACTAGCTGAATCATATTCTCCATTGTCATTCACAATGATCACACGATTATTTGGACACTCCTTGATTACATGCCCACGGCCTCCACATTTGAAGCATTGAATCCCACTACTCTTGGATGTAGAACCCACTGAAGTAGTGGTGGATCTTTCTTGGTTTAGAACTCATGCTTGGGGCGCAGATGTTCTTCCCACTATAAACACCTTGAACATTAGAGCGGAGGCCTCCACTTGAGCTCTTTGCCATTGAGGGTGCGCAGAAAACTTAGAGATTGACTTGCTTCCTTTAGACGCAGTACTCGTACCATATGACAAGAACTTGCTACTCTTGGCATCTTGCTGTAGTTGGCGTTCAGCTTTGGTTGCTTGATGTACCAAATCAATAAGATGACTGATGCAATTTGAAACTCAACAATGCTATTGGATATTGCGATGTAACTTGACCATAAAGCGTGCAATAGTTTGCTCTTCATCTTCATACACATTGGCTCTAATCATAGCCTTCTCCATCTCCTTATAATACTCCTCAACAAAGAAAATTCCTTGCTTGATTCTGCGGTTTATCGAAAAGATCACGGCGATAGTGCTTGGCACAAAATGAGTTCTCATTTCTCTCTTCATTTCTTCCCAAGTGGCAATAGGATTTTCTCCATCTTCTTCACGATCATGGAGAAGTTGCTCCCACCAAATCGAGCATATCCTTCAAACTCGGAGATGCCATTGCCAACTTCTTCTCCTCTGCATAATTATGTAGGCGAAAGATCTTGTCCACCTTCAACTCCCAAGTGAAATAAGCTTGAGGATCGGACCCTCCATCAAATTTTGGCATGGTAAACTTGCTTTTCCAAACCTCTCCTCATGGTTGTCTCCTCTACGATGTCGGCGACCAAAGCGATATTGAGAATGATTGTCATCATCCTCATCTTCAAATTCATCATTGTCTTCATTTCTTCGACCTCGAGCTCTTCCTCTACCATGTGCAGCACCTTGGTTCCTCCTTTCTTGTTCTCTTGCTCTTCTAGCAGCAACTCTTCCATCACTATTTCCTCCATCTTCACCATGGTTGCTTGCACCGTCATGAGGTTGGCGACGTCCTCGATTTCACCATAAAGGCACGAAGATCTTGCGTCAACCGATCTTGCTTATCTTCCAAGCTTTGCTTCAGTTCATTGAATTGTGCCATAGTAACACAATCTTCTAGCTCCACTCCACCCATCTTCCTGTAAGGTTAGCTAAATACGAACAATAGGTATTTGTGGAATATAAAAAAATGGGAACCCAACATCCCAATTTCAGTCGAAATTCAAGAAAATAAGAGAAGAAATCCAAAATCAATTCGGATTTGGAAACTAGAAATCCGAAATTAAGGCTGATTTTGCAATCCGAATTGAAGTTGGATTCAAATCCGAATTTAATTAGGATCTCACATTCCGAATTAGATTAAGATTTGCTAATAAGTTCAGCAAGTAGATTATGCTTTTATTTCGAATTTAGATTACTTAATTTCTGAATTTAGCAATAGGAAGGCCACTTGGTCGAAACTTAGCAGTGAAGTAATCCCTCCCCTAGTCCGAAACCAAGGGGGAGACATCCCATCCAAATTGGGATGAGAGTAGGCCTCCTTGGCTGGCCATAGGTAAGGGTGGGAAAAAAGCCCAAAACTCGCTAGCCAGCTCAACTCGTTTAAGGCTCGGCTCGAACTCGGTCCATTAACGAGTCGAGCCGAGCCGAGCTGGCATTTTTGCTCGTTTTCTTAACGAGCCGAGTTCGAGCTAGCTCGCAAGTTGCTTGTTTACCAGCCCAAAAGAGAATCCTAGGCCCACCACTGTCCACCGATGAGAATGAGTTCACCAGGTCCAACCCAAAACGGTTGCTTGATTCACCCCGTAGTCCCGCAACACACGCAACCCTAATCCAATCCACCCCTCCCTAATCCACATTCCCCACCCCTACGCACGAGTCGGCGTTCCCTGCCCTGATTCATCCTGCACGGTCGTACTTCCCCACTCGCACAACCATCCCACCACGAGCAAGGCTGCTGCCCCACACCACCGCACGGCCGCCCCCATTGGATCTTGGCCCTGGCCGGTCCTGGGCTCCCGGCTCCCTTCCTCCACCTCCTTCTCCGGTCTCGGCCTCCCACTTCGGTCATAGCCCTAGGCCTCCTGCTCCGGCTGCGGCCTCCCGCCCTGGCGTCCAAATTTCGCCCACGGCCTCCCGCCTCTGGATCCAACCTCCCGCGTGAGCTCCAGCCTCTAGCTCCCATGATGGATAAACAACCGAGCCTAGAGTCCTAGAACCGCAGAGGGAGGAGGTCGTCCGCCTCGGACTATGTTTCACCCTCTACCTCAACAACGTCGTCCGCTATAAAGCCGCCTCGCCCTGGCCATCCAGCAGGTCCGACACCAACCACTACAACCCTACTGCGTCTGTCCCCTCGGTGAGTGTCATGATTCATTTCGGATTGCTCTCCTCTGATCTGGTATGAATAAGTGCTGACTAGTATGAATAAGTGTATGAGTATGACATTGCTCTCCTGTGATCTGGTATGAATAGGTGTTGACTAGAATGAATAAGTGTTGTGAAATTATGAATTGAGTTCCATTTCATGCTGTACACTGCAAATTCACTAGTTATTGTTCCTCACTGACACTGACCAAACGGCTTAAGCAAATTTATTGTTTTTGTGCTGCTGCTCGCCTGCTACTACTACTAGCCAAGCCGAGCTTGTTATCGGCATTACTATCCAACACTATGAATAGGAGCAATAAGGATGTGTTTTTGGACCTGAAATAGCATGTGCTTCTCAAGACAGACTGTTCAGTTATAACATGCTGCATTGCATAACACCTTCTCACTAACCTGAGCTTCCTATGCTCATGGTGCGGTTTAACATGCCAATTTACAGCTCTTATTTTCCAAGCATGCATGTCTGAGTGTTCCATAGTTAACATCTGATGCTTTGCAGGCAGTTTCACTCATCAGTCATCTACTCATATCTTTACACTTCAAAAGTCCATTTCTTCACCCCCAAAAACAAAAGACCAGAGATACAAATAGGATCCAAGTTAGTACTCTTTGATTTCAGGTGCATTGCATGTCTTGATTCCAGAATGAAAAGAAAGCATCCAACGAAATCAAACAATTGAGGCCAACGGCAAGGCAGTGCCTTTGTTGCAGGGTAAAGCACAGCAGAATCCCCAAGCTACTTGACTACTTCACAGTCCCAGCACTGGCTGTCCCAGCTCTATAAGCTTCAAATACTTGAGGAATTGCTTCCCGGTAACCGGTGACATACTTCTCGATGAACTTCTTCTCCCCCAGCATCAGATGGCTTACCCGGATGCCCCGCTTGATGATGCTCCTCGACGCCAATATGTCCAGCACCGTGCACCTCGGCAAGAGCCGCTTCTCGTAGCTGAGCGAGAGAACCATCGGACTCCCCGCTACGTACTCCGGGCTCCAGCCAAGCCTGTTTGCGAACAAGTGCCAGATACGCCTCACTTTGTCCACCGACACAGACATGCAGTATGGGTGCCTGACGAAGGCCTGCTTCACCTGCTCCTCGGTCCACCCCAAGCTCAGGTAATTGTCCATCCTGTCCTTCCATCTAAACGGATACATTCTGGCAAACACCCCGAAGGCGTAAGGGAAGATACCAGAGGACGGGCTGACCCCGAGTTCCTTCATGGCGGCCAAGCTGTCATCGAAGAGGGAGGCCCTGTGCATGAGCGCCTTGGGATGCGTGGTGACCAGCTTGACGATGACAGCGTCCGGGGCGCCGTGGTCGCTGAGGATCTTGACCTTGGGGAGCAGCACGGCGCGGAGGTTGCCGTGGATGAGCTCCGTGGACTGCTTGACGGCGGCGAGCACGTCCTTCTCGGTGCCGAGGAGGTCCTTGAGGAGGATGTAGTTGGGGCGGAAGAGGCGCGTGAGGCTGTAGCAGAGGACGCGGTAAGGGTTGGCGAGGATGATGCGGCGGATCTCGGTGTCGGTGAGACCGATGTCGCGGCGGAAGAAGTCGAGCTTGGGCACGAGGGTGATTTCGGCGCGGTAGGTGAGCACGGTGGGGACGGCGGAGACGACGCGGGCGAGGTCGGCGCCCGCGAGGCCGATGCCGCGGAAGAGGGCGAGGACGTCGTGCGCCTTCTTGGTGGAGCGCAGGCGGACGCGCGAGGCCGCCGCGGCCGCGGCGGCCTCCGGGAGGCAACAGGAGTTGCGGAGGAAGTGGAGCGTGAGGGAGCAGGGGTCCCCCGCACCGTCGCCGGCGACGCTGGAGAGGGCAGCGGGGCTGCTCAGTAGGTGTTTGAGGAAATGCGGGAGAGGAGAGCCGCACGTGCCCAGGGGTTTGGGGGAGCTGCTGCCGCTGCCGAGGAGGGGGAGGAGGGCGCTGACCTTGCAGTGGTGGTGGTGGTGGCGGCGGCGGCGAAGCATTTGGAAGGTGGAGGAGGGGGAAACGGGCGGCGGAGGGGGTTGGTGGCTGCTCGCTCCGCCGACCTGAGTAGCCGGTGGCAGGCAGAGGCAGGCGGCCGGTTCAAAATTTCAGATGCGTACTGGATGTGGGCGGCAATAAAGACGTAGGTTTATGTATGGGTTCGGCCTGGAATGGAATTTTGCTGGGCCCTTATTTCCAAGCGTAGGCCAAACTAATCGGCCCAGTTTAAGGTTTAGCGTGCAATTTACGCGTATAACCGCGTCAACATACAGTCCACCCGAGATTGCCTATACGGTACCCTCTATATAAACCGTAGGCGCAATCGCGTAGCACGTATTCGCAAGCCCTAAAGCTTTTTTGTCTCCTGCTCTCGTTTGCGAAGATTTCTGGTACGTTTTCTGCATTACTCTCGCGATTTCAGTTTTCGAGCCCTATTATACGTTTCAGGTTTCCGTTAGCGCATTTCTCTCGCCACCGCTTCCGTTCGCGCGCGGCTTGGCACCCATGGTCGGCACGACCGCCGCGGCTCTTCCGCCGCTGTTACCGACCCCGCCGAAGGACCGCATGGTGGGATTGCTCCCGACGCCGCCGACAAGCTGCATCGTCCCCACGTCAGTTTCTCCCGTGCAGTCCGCATCCTCGAGCGAGCGGCGGGATTGGGGCAAGAAGCCCGGCCGCGCGTCCTCCAGCGAGAGCTGGGTGAGGGACAAGATGCTCGGCTGCTTGCTGTCGGCCGCGAGCGGCGAGCGCGTCGGCCGCGCGCCGGCGAGGGGGAGTTGGAACGGAGGCAAGAGGCCCGCAAGCCGCGCGCCCTCGGCCGGCCGGTGTGACAAGAAGCCGAGGCCCGAGACGGAGGCGGACTCGGCGGCGCAACTGTTCGCCGGCCCAACCTTCATCGTGTCCCCTGACCCCAGCGCGCTTCCCATGCCGTGCTTCGTGAAGGCGCACTAGCCTCCTGCCTTCTGCACAGAGCTTGATCGGGTCCAACCCCTAATGTCCATCGTTCCACCGAGCTGATGAAGATTGAAGCGACAGTTTAGTTAGCGAAATTGGAAGTAGCACTATTACTTCATTCATTGTATTGTTTCTTTCTTTTACTCGATTCAATTGTGATCACAATTTGTCATCCATCTGTACAATGCAACTGTAATTAAGATTTTCATATGAATAATATATACACTACTTTTGTTTAAAGCAAATTTGTGTGCGCATCGTTGGTTGTTTCCATCGCTTAACATTCGAAAAGCTCCCGGATAGCTCTGCACGCCACCATTTCCAGTGTGTCGGCTTCAGAACAATGTGACCACGATGCCTGACGAGTGACGACAACAGCACAGGCACAGGCACTGTCGCATTTCCTCAAACACCTCATGGGTCCAAACCGGCGCAGACGACCCCTCCTCCCTCGCGCTCCACTTCCTCCACCACTCCTGCGGCCTCCTGGAGCCCACCGCGGAGTCTGCCGCGCTTTACCTTGCAACAGGCACTGTTTTCGCCTTGCCCTCAATTGTTTGATTTTCCTTGGCTGCTTTCGTTTATTTCTGAAACCAAGTCACGCATTGCACCTGAAATCAAAGAATACTGGCTCAGCTCCTGTGTCCAATGCTTATCTATGAGCTTTGTGAATAATTAGGCATTTGAAGTGTGAAGAGATTAAAACTATCTGGAAAGCACTCGACATGTCAAACATATCAACATCAAATAAGAATGCTAGAGAAATAGAATCCATCAGCCTATAAAGCTGTGGACAAACAGAATGCAGTGTTCATGCTCAAATAGTAATTTCGTTAATAGCATGCTACTAGGAGCACTTCTGCGCGTTGCTGCGGATCTCAAAATGAATATTTCTTTTCTTGCTTCTTCTTTTTGCACTAAAAGCATTTCCATACCTTGATAGTGTTTTCTGTTTGATGGTGCACTCAAATGTACAGTTGAAAAAAAATCCACTTTGAACAAACATGGATGTACAATTTTTGTCATGTTAAATGTATCAGAAATCACAAATAATAGAAGTCACCACTTAGCTACTTATGCCATCAAATGTAGTAAAGAATGGGAAGTTCGCAGGGTATATTAATCAGCCAAAAAAACACAGTAGCAGAAGCTTGCTAAATTTACAGGCTGACCATGGCGACAACCAAACACAAAAGTAAATCCAACAAATTTTACACGCTTATCTCAGATAAACAATTCGCCGTTCCTGTAGCCATATTAGTCCTTATATTAAAGATTTTTCCTTTTAAGTTTTAACCGAAGTTGCCAAAGGATTGTAGCCATCACTACATCTCAGCCACACAAAAGTAAATCCGACAAATTTAACGGTTACACACTTATCTCAGATAAACAATTCGCCATTCCTGTAGCCATATTAGTCCTTATATTAAAGATTTTTCCCTTTAACCGAAGTTGCCAAAGGATTGTAGCAATCACTACATGTCAGGCACTTCTAGCTCTGCATTGATATTTGCTTGAAATCATTAGGGGATTTTTGGCTTTTTTTGGCCTCTAGATTAGTGCACCTGACGGATTCATTGAAACTTTGAGCCTTTTGTTGGCCTTCCAGCATGCAAACGTCTCTGTTTCCTACAAGAAGACAGGTTTGCAACTCTTCATGGTAACAACTGCAGCTCTTCCAAGTTACTGATACCAGTTGCAGGTTGAGTGTTTATTTTTAAGTACCTGTCAGTAAGAACAAAGCATGATATTCAGAATGTGTTTCCGTGCTCCATAGATTGGTTATTAGCTTGCTGGAAAACAGAAATAAGCTATTTCAGGTATATGTCAATGGACGTGTTAAAAACTTAGAATACTAAACCTTCACACACTCCCACCACCATATATGCAGAATATTTTTTAGTTCAATCTTCAGAAAACTTCATCTCTGATTACCAACGAAAACTATGAAATATTGCTTATCAAACCACATTTACATGAACATTTTTTAAAAAAAATTAACATGTCATGACCAGCAAAATGCAGCTCCTTTAATTCAGCGATTGTACATTTCAGCTTGGTGCTTAGATTGACTCATTTCTCATTGAGTGGTTTGCCTTCTTGGTAATGCAAACATTAAAAAAAAGCTAGGTTGGGATGTTGGCCCCTTCACCGGTAATGTATAAATTAGTTGAAGGTTTCTTCAGGCAATTGTTCAAAGGAAGCTCCAGGCAGGTACTACCATATTGTTATATCTTGTGTATATCTTGTTGAGCAACAACCAAAGCATAGAAAGCCGATAGTGTGTTTTTCTACACAATATTGAATTACAACCCTTTGTGTTATTTACAGTATTGTGATACATCTTTGTTAAGAAAGAAGCAAACTAAGCATAGAAACGCAAAATTGCCATATAGTTTGTTGCCAATGTATCACTATATCGTGCATGCTTGCTCAACGTAACGACTCATTCTCGCTGTGGTATGCCGCAAGCCGGCGAGCATGGACCAATGCAGCCAACCAATCAACTCCCTGTATATGGCCTGAGGGAAACGCGTGGTGGCTCCTGCACTGCTCAGCCAGGTGTGTGCATGGAATCGGCTCAATAGATGTTAGTAATCACATCATGAGACCAACGACGATGCAAACATGGTTCAAATGTCGCCTTTGGGCAACTGGTGTGTTGTGAATGGTAAAGAACAAGGTCTGCCATATGTCAATACTGAGGCCACCCTGATGCTGTTTTGCGCAAGGTTTTTGGTGAGTTCAAACATTTTTACACGGCTGTGATGCCTGAGGCCAACCAAGGTTTTTGGCTGCTGCTCAATAGATTATTTTTGAGCCATGTCTTCTGCAATGCACTTGTTTTCTCTGTCCAGCATGCTATTATTTTTGCCACACCTCTTGTAACAGTTAGCCTGATACTGCTCACGTTTTGTCCAGTGCTTGTCCCATCTATCTTGGCTTTATACTGTTATTTTTACTACTGATACATGTGTACTGTTGACAAGTGGCGCAAAAGTTATTAGTATGATGTGATGTACAATGTGCAATCCCTATCCCTCCTGATACATGGAGAGGAGGGTGATTGGTTTGATTCTTGCCACGCTTAAAGATTAGCCGCATCATAATTTCTTAGGTAATTGTTTGGTTCATTATCATAATTGTGGCTTGTCACACTTTTTTAGCCATATGGCTTATGTGTCATAGACTCGGTTTCTTGACTAACTTTGCTTAACTTGTGGCTACCATTTCGTAGGATACACTTTTTTTTGGCAAGCTACACTTTGCCTAAGCGTACTTATAGCAAAGTTAGCCACGAACCAAACATGTCCCTACCCTTTCTATAAGAATAAGCAATATATGACTAAATTACACGAATAGACCTGATTTAGGTCAAATGTTCACACAATTAGACCGTTGATACGGGCCAATATACAACAACTATTTCGATAATCCTCTAGGCTATACACTGATGCGTGCATTTGTATCAGACGTGCCATCTACCGAACGCTATGAAGCCAACGCCCCTTGGGGGCACATCCGCCCTGTGGGCCCCACGCGGTTCCTTGTCTCCCAAGAAGATGTGTGCGCATACTAAATTCCTAGAATGATTTTTAGTCTATAAATATTAGGGCATGATGTGTCTATTTATTCTCTCTAAATCTCGTGTCTATTTGTTCTTCTACTTTTGCATTGTCTAATTGTGTGATTATTTTTTTCTTTTAGTTGTGTGAATCACACAACCACACTAGTTATTGAGCCGAACAAGTAAAGGATTAAGGAATTTTGTAACTTAAACCCTACGGTTTAGGTTAATTACATAATTTAAAATAGAATTTAAATAATTTAAAATATTAGGGTCAACATGATCAAAGGTATAACTTGACTTGCTCGATGGACTCTTCTTCTTCTAATTCAATTTCCGCGGAGTCGTCGAAATCTTTACGCGAAAATACAACAAAAACAAATAAATACAAATAAATTCCAATGAAACTACAAATAAGCTCTAAATTAAATAATTTTAGCTCTGGAAGGTAGAAATTTAATTTATATGAATTTATGAACAAGAATCGACGGATTAGGAGTTCGTATGAAGGAGAACGAACATCCGGAAGTTTGAATATCACAAGAACACATAGAATTCCAAGAACTGTCCATCTTCGAGTACCGTTCGTCTTTGAGTACTATTCATCCTCAAGTACTGTTTATCCTCGAGTATTGTTCACTTCCGAGAACACTGGTCGAAGGAGATTATGACTACACTGGTCGAAGGAAGGGTTTCGACAACACTGGTCAAAGAAAGGGTTTCAACAACGCTGGTCGAAGAAAGGGTTTCGACAACACTAGTCGAACGAAAGGTTACGACTACCTAATCGGCAGAAGCTACAACTATCTTCTCGACGAGAGCTACAACTAACTCGTCGAAGAAAACTACGACTATCTAGCCAAAGGAAGCTACGACTACCTAATCGAAGGAAACTACGACTATCTACTCGAAGAAAGCTACGACTACTTGGTCGAAGGAAACTACGACTATCTACTCGAAGAAAGCTACGGCCATCTAATGCAGCAATGACGGCGCTCGACTACGGTTTGCCGGTGTTACGCGCAACTGCAAACTCCGCGAAGGTGCACAAAACGAAGAGGAGGACATGCTGAACCTTAAGTGGTACCTTACGACGACAGAGCTCAACGGAGTGGCCGGCGGCGAGGTGGTTTGGCGGCGATAGAGTACGGGTTACGGAGGTGATGGTGTTACGATGATCTTTCGGCAAAGAAGAATGCGCCTATGGTAGAACACGGCGGCGAAGCTCTGGTGTGGATGCGACACGTAGATCGACGGACGGCGGTAATGTCGGTGATGCTTCGGCTAGCGGCGGAAGAGCTTTGAGGTTCGATTCCGGCGATAGAAACAAGCAGTGTGGTCGTGGTCAGGGAACTGGGGTGAGAGGAGAAATGTGAAGGTAGCGCCCCCCCTTTTATAGGGCACGGAGTAGCCGGATCAACGGGGTCGTGCGCGGGTGATAAAGGCGGATGTGGCGGCAACGAGTAAATTGAGTTAAGAAAGAAACGATCGATTGAGTGCGGCTGGGGGTGAAAGATGATCATGGCAATCAAGGGACATGTCTCGAGTGGAAACGGATGAATCAATGCGGTTTAATCGACCGGATTGGCTGCACTTTGTTTGGCTAAAGGAAGACGAAGGAGATGACAGGGATGACAGGTGGGGTCGGTGGAAGAGACAGAGATGGAGAAGGCTAGCCGATCGAGTCGGTGCGGAAGGAAGATGGTCCCTAGGCCGGGAAGGAATTCGTCCCGAACACTTTTTCGGATTTTTGAGGGATTTACATATTTAATTAATTTAGATAATTCAAATAGGTTTTAGAAAATAACAAATAAAGTCCAACAATCATGGAAAAATTCATAGAATTTCCCTGTGTCAAATTGGACTTAAATAAAATATTTCCAACTCATAATTGGTAATTAACTTTTGGACATAACTTATTTTGGATTAAAAATAATTAGGGAAATCTTTTAAAAAATTCAAAAAAATCCAGAAAATAATTATATTTTATATTCAACTAGAAAAATAAATTTATAATGTTACATTCCTTGACTTTCTGAAAATTTAGAAAGATTTTTTTTTTCTTTTCTTGGATTTTCTAATGTTTAAAAGTGAAAAAAATTAAATGAGTTTCTAGTTTTACTTTGGATTTAAAGTTAAAAAGAAAAACTTATTTAATTTCTTGAATCTTCTGATATTTAAAAAGGCCTCTCTTGTATTTCAAAAAATTAAAAATTAATAAAAATTAAAAATCTCCACGGATCTAGGGTTCCGGGTACTTTCCGGTGAAACCAAGGTGACAGGGGTGTAGCCCTTGTCCTTGCGAACTCGAAGGAGGCGGAGGCGAGAGTCAAGCGGCTTCAACGACAACGGAAGAGTTCACTGGGATTGCTACGGCGACCTGGCTCTTTCAACCATTTCCAGCAGCTAGGGCTTCGCTCTGGAGCTAGGGCGGCTGGGTTTGGGACACGGAGGTTGAGAGCTCTCGATCCCCTTATATACGGGGAACCAAGAGGAGTCCAAGGTGGCTACAGTGAAGGAGGTTCACACGGCGGTGCGGAGAAGGAAAGGGGGAGGAGTCCGATTCGGAGACGACGACGATGTGGTCAGATGGGACCCGCTCGTCGGTGAAGGCGGCTCAGCTGGAAACAAGTAGAAAAAGGCTTGGTGGTGACTGGCAGGTGTGATCAGCGCGGCGAACGCGGGGAGAGAGGAAGAAGCGGGCTATGCGGGAATCGGCCAAAAGCGAAAAATGGGCTGGGGAAATAGGAAGATTCGGCCCGATGGCTTTTTCCGAGATAGATTTTCCATTTTAGAAATACCAGAAAATGCAAATAGAAAATAAAAAATCACAAATGAACTCGAAAAAATTCTAGAAAAATATATAAAAAATATATATCCAAGCACATAGAATCCAAATAAAATAATTTTGACAATAGTCAAAGTTGGAATTAATCATATTAAATTATTTTGTTTTCGATAGTCCATATTAACCTTTATTAAAATTCAAATAAGACTTTGATGAATTTTTCTACAGAACTAAACTACTCAAAAATATTTTTTAACTTCCAAAAATTGGGATGTTACAACCACCATATAGTTATTGTCTCCACTGATATCAACCGCTGATCAGTTGGCATTTCCCTAACTGCAACGGCTTCTCCCACCAGACGCGACACTTCTAGGGCACCTCTATCAAGTGATGAGGACATTACTTCTATGCATACACCCAACACTCCTCATAATAGAGCTGAACCTATGCACTTGCAAGGTCTGATCACGAGAGCTCGTGCACGTCAATTGAACTATCAGGTAACTTCATTTCTAGGAGTAGATTTTGTTTCTAATAAGAATATGCTGCTACCTAATGCATGTGATGTTCTTTTAATCGGGAACTTAGGAGCTGATGATGAAGGGAAACATATGTAATCCAATTCGTCCTCCGGAGACGGCACCGACTTCAAATATGCATAACTTTCACATACAGAGTCCGATGGAGATCCATGAGTACTTGATGGAAAGCTTCTCTTGCCCTATTTCCAACGGATCTAGCCCCACATCCAAATTCCTTCTGAGCGTGCCGCAATCGCCAAAATAATACAGCACTATTTCTGAGCTCGAGTCAAAAGGGTGCTGCACCACCTGCACTTGGGCCCATGGCCTTGTAACCCAAAGGGCGTGTGTCCACTTCCCTGGCCACCACCCCTAGTCGTCTCCCTATATAGGAGCTGCCGCCTCCCTTTGCTAGAACTTGGATTTCGTTTATGTTTAGTTCGTCTTTGTTGCAACTTGTATCTTCTGCGTGTGTCAACTATACCACCCGGTCAAGATTTTTATTTGGAGTCCTACCTTATCAGTACCTTCATCAATATTTGCAATACACCAGATTGTGTTTTCACCTTGTTCTTACTTGCTTCTTCGGTGTATACAGGGATTGATCTTCATGATCAGGTCATCCGGGTATTCGTGCATGCTTGATAAGGACTTGTCGAGAAGTTCAGCAATTGCGTGGTTTTGGACCTTGCGTGTTCGTAGTTAGGATCGTGAGAGTTGGGCGAAATCTACCAAATTTACCTTCTCATCGAAATATCGGGCCAGATCAGGACCTCCGTGGTTCTTCATCTGGAGTAACTGCCACCACTTTGTCAGTTATTTAAAGGAGAACACAAACGGTAGGAAACAGTGTTGTAAAAAATGGTCGGAACGGGCGATTAATCGTCCGTTTAATCGGAGTCGTCAGGCAAAACGTCATGTATACATGAATCGAAGTAGAGTTAACGTTTGTGAACGTCAGATCGGCCGTATTATCCGATTTGTCAGTCGTTTCTGTATAGTCGCCCGTCATAATCCGCATAAACTGACGATTAATCAGCCGTTCTGACCGTTTTTTACAACAAGAAATCAGCAAAATGTACAAAAAGGTTGTCGCACAGAGTATCTCCAGTCGTGGTTCCAAATCTACACCACTAGCAATTGATAAAAGTAAGAGTGACAAGGAGTTTGTTGCCTCTGAAGAGGATTTCCTTGCTTCTGATGAGCATGAGGCCGAAGTGTCTAGTGGTCATGTTGTGCTTGACAATGATTTAGAGTAACTGATTCTCTCGTGGTTATATGACATTTTGTGTATTTTAATTTAAAACTTAATTCTTTTGGTTGTCGTCTCGCCAGTGTGTTAAGTTAGTCTAGTCTATGTGGCAAAGCATGTTTTTAATCTATTATCTAAATTCGTTGCAAGTCACACTTTGGTGTAGAACTATAATAGTCCGCCGATCAATCTTGTTATCTTTTGAGTTAGTAATGAAGTTATCATGTACAATTAAAGGGTGGTACAAGTTTATTTGATAGTATTAACAATATAATGTGTTCAAATATATCCAAAACTAGCATTATTATTAAATATGTGAGAACGCCAAATTGTCCGCATAATTCCGATTAATCATCCGTATTCTGATTAATCGCTTGGTGGTACTATATCCGTCCGACAACCGTATTCCATTTTTTACAACACTGGTAGGAAAGACATTCGACATCTGCCTCTGAATCCAAACAAGACCCTGCGATCTGAAGACAAATAGAGCAGTTGCAAACAATACACAAAGTGTAATTAGAGCTAGTCCACCGCCTTGTCGAAGGTACCCCTGTAACAGCCAGTTCATTGTAATAAAGAGCAGTCTCATTCTCTCCCAAGAACTCTTTGCCATTTCCTTCTTTTTATTTTGCACTAGTTGATGGCATGTGATGCATTTAATCAATAGGGTGGGAAAATGATTTAGACTGAGGTGAGTGGAAAGAATTTATGGCATGGTGGACTTGTGATTAGGAAATGTGAATTTTGGTAACTTAGAGCAGTTTGGCAGTCTCACCTTGGTCAATTAAGGACTTAACTTTGTGCGCTATTGAACTGAGCCTTATTGTACGACTGCATGCCTGGTATGGGACAGACCTAATTTAGTAAGTTATGGAGTCTCTACATTGACTACTCAAGGGGTAGGTTAAGCGCTCTATGATGGGTGGAGGTGTAGACTACTCGGTAGGGTCACGTTTATGGGTGGTTCACTGTCTCTAGGTCCAACGGTGTCCGTCGGACCAACGAGTGTGGTTGGTGTCGCCAGTATGCATATCAGGAGGGTCAATTGTTGAGATGAAGTTTTGGAAAGGTTTTGTTACTATTACTCAATCGCATACTTTCGTATGGCGAGTCATGACAGACATGATGAGTTGATTGTATCTTGTGAGTAAAGTGTACAACCTCTGCGGAGTGTTAACAATCTATTTGAATATCTGCGTCTATGGTCATGGACATGCTCGGGGATTTCACACAAGGGGTAGATGTTTTTTCTTAAAACAATTGGGAGGGATGATTGTGTGATTTAACTCATATGGCTGTGTGAAAGAATGGAATTAGACTAAATGAGCTTTGTGAAATACTTGTTAAATTATTATAGTTATTTGTTTTCAATTATATTTTCAATCTATTATTCATATTAAGCTGCAACTACTGCTTTTATGCAAAAATAAACATAGATGTCATATCCTTTGGAATAAGCCATCATTTATAATTGCATTCTGTGGTACAACTTGTTGAGTACTCTATGTACTCATTCTTGCTATAAACAATGTTGTTCAGTGGATTAAGATTACATCAGTTCATCGTTGGTCAACAAGGTCAACTTCAAGGATCGTGGAGAACTAGGTCACACTACCCCAGTCGATTGCCTCTGGGCATATGGATGAGCGTCACTGATATTATTTTGTTTCCTTCCGCTGCAGCTTAATTAAGATATTCGTATTCTGATGTATTAATTTTAAGCTTTGACCTTAAGATCGTTACTCTTATAATTATTGTTAATTATCTATTTCTTAGTTATCTTTGCATAATGAATGATATTTCATCGATATTACCACCATGTGCACTAGCGTGAGCTGGACTAGTGCAGTATACACAGAGGATCTAGATTTGCATATTTGGGTCCCGACAAATTGATTTGTTCGAAACTATCCATAGTCACTAGCTTTCCACCATGCATCCCGCTACCCCGCTAGTAGCACAACACTACCGTACTTATGTACATTGCATTGAACATTGTTGTGTATGCTACTAGAGCCACCATTATTTAGCTTGTGTGCTTGGAGCACAAATGGCCTAGTACATCAACAAAAATAGAAGGCTACACCGATTTATAGGCTTGAGAAACAATAGGTACAGAGTTTTAGCCCCAGAAGAACTGTAAAGTATGGCTAGAGTATATTGCAATAATATATGAGTTTTTAGGCCTTCTCAAATTACAGGTATATTTGTGCTTGTAGTTGAAAATTGCACAATTATAACCTACTAAGAGATGGGATAACCCATCAATTGTTAAGGTCATATAGGTTTCATGCCATTGTATTAATAAAAGTCTAGCTCACTGCATATAATGAATAACCCCCAAAGTGAAATTAGTGTGTATTGAAAGAATGTAAAACTTCCCCACATTATATCACTACCATAGCATACATCTATGGGCCTACCCTAGTAGTTGGGATACAGGTTGGATCCGAATTTCCATTAATCCCGTGCCCAAGTATAACATCCCAATTTTTAGGCCTATTAGAAACTTTTCAAAATAAAAAAAACATTTGGGTTTTCTTGAATTGTTGAAGCTTAACTTGAAATTTTAGAAAATAAAAGCAATTTCATATGAATAAATAAAACTTCAATTAACTAAAAATTTGGTTTATTTGGGTTTTCTGGTATTTAAAGTAAAAAAAGAGTATCTTAAGTAATTTCCTGAATTTTTTGGATTATAAATAAGGGTTTTCCAATTTTCCAGAAATTTAAAATAAATTATGTGTAAAATTAAAAGCTAAGTTTAAGTTTTAAATAATTTTATTAAGTTCTTAATAATTCAAGGAACTTCTGTGTATTTTTTCTAGAATCTCATAACTTTATTTACCATTTGCTAAAAGCCTTTTTGGTTTTCTCGTATTTATGTAAATCAAAAGGTATTTAAGAATCCATTTCGCTTCTTGGGCCAAATCGCTCCCTCACGCCGTTACTCTTCTCGCATGGCCGGCCCAAAATCCCGAGCCTGCTCCCTCACTCGAGCCCACTCCTCGCCTCCCTCTCTCGCTCTCGCCAACGGGTGGGCCCTACCTATCAGGCCCTCCCCTTCCCCTACCCTTCTTCTTCCCCGTGCGCAAAGTCGTACAATTCGCCGCCATTTGTGCCACGTGTGGAGCTGTTACACCGCCGCGATTCCCTCTTGTATTCTCCCCTGTATGGTGCGCATTAAATGCAGTGTCTCCGTGAGCCCTGATTCAGGCCAGTTGGCGCTGAATCCCACCTGGAATCGGCGGAGCGCGTGAGAGCCGCCGAGAATCCCGCCACCTGTTCTCCTCGCCTAGGCATCCTCCTCCTCTGTAAATAGTGCCATGTGCGCCCCTCGCCCCCTAACAAGGATTAAAATCACTATGTATTACTTTAAATACATAATTAAAAGACCATATGTCTTCATAGTCATAAACCCTAAGACTGACTACCCTATGGTCGTAAGTGTCATAAACCCTAAGACCAACGACCCCCGTGGTCGTAGGAGTTGTAACCCTTGAAGCTAACGACCTCTGTGGTCGTAAGAGTTCCAGAGGTAACTTATAGGTACCCTGGTCGAACGAGATCCTGCACATAGTCTCCGACCAGATAACTGCTCGTACAAGCAAAGAACTGGCATCTGGATTCAACTCTAAGCATATCCCTTACCGTGTGACGAATGGAGCATATGTCATATTAACTCCATACCACATGACGCTTCATAATCCTAAGACACTAGTAGCAAACTACCGTGCAGTTTAGTGTCTCATAGACATCAACCGTTGGATGGTTGATGCTTCATCAACCATTGCCTCGCTCCGACCAGTCGCGATATTTCCAACAGGCATCTTCTCCAGGAGTAACTGTCACTCCTTCAATGGTTATTTAAGGATAGACTACGGAGCAACAAGGGCAAGAGATTGGAGCACAGTAATCAGCATTAGATTCATGTTTCAAGTCTAATTCAATAGCATAGCAAGTACTACGCTTAGTGTAAGCAGGATTAGTCCACTACCTTATCAAGGGCATCCCTGTAAAGGATTCAGCTCATAGCAATAAAGAGCAGTCCTATCATCTCCAAAGAACTCTTTGCCATTTTTCTCTGATTTATTTTATAAGATCGACGACTCGATCGTCGACAGCTAGCGCCGACCGTGGGGAAGAAGACGTTGAGTTCTTGAAGCTTTACTTCGCTCAAGCATTCCTCATACACTTTCTTTGCCTCATTACCGTTCATGCGAACATGGAAGGGACTTGGGATGAGGAAAACAGGTTCGACTTGGTGGACTATTCAAACCTTGACATGGACGCATGCATCCACATCATGGAAGAAAATGGGATGTCATCATCCTCCTCCTCCATGGCTCGCCAGTCACAGAGTTTAGAGAGATCGACCAGATGGATGAAGATTCACAGCTGCCATCAATGGCGCTCTCAAAAGAACCGCTCATTCCAACCAGTTAGGAACGTCAGAACGTCTCTGCAAGCCCGGTCGACCCGATCGGCAAAAATGGCAACAGAAGCCCAGCGTTGTAATCAGAGACTCCATGTACTCTCGATATTGTCATGGGCGACCAGTATTCGCCAACGGCTCCTGCGTATTCCGAGGACCAACCGACATCTGGTAAGGGTACCAATGAAGTTATCACCAATCGTAGCCCAAGTGGGCATGGTGAAACTCAGCGTATGATCAGCAATCCGCCAAATCAGGCTGAGTCCACCACAAAGCCCACCAGAGATGGTAATCTCCAACCGCTCCCCACCATGGAGGCTTTTTGCAGAAGCACTGGAAGGCTCTCCCTTAGCTACGACGGGAGTTCATCGGAAGATCACAGCTGGCGCCACGAAGTTAACATAATCAGAGACACCAATCCAGATGTCATGCACGATCCTCCACGGGTTAACTCGCCACCACTTGCTGGTGAAAATGGTAAGGGCGCTCAAGCACCAACTACCGGAGGCAACCGAGCTGATGGACGTGCATCAGTTAATTTACCTGTTCCTACCCCACCACGAATAAGGGGTCAGACAGGGGCCACCAAAAGGTCGAGGGAAAATTCACCTTATCGAACGCCCACTGCAAGCGGGAACCCTCCACGACCTTCAGTAACAATATAAAATCTGCAACGAGTCCAGGATATTGTGAATAATCCAGATCCTACTTTAGCAGGAACTCTAGGTTATGCTCAGCTTACAGGTTAGGTGTCAGAGATCCACCAGCAAACCATGCAGCGTACAGTAATATACCAAGAGAAAAGGAATTAGCAAAGTCGCACGATGACTTCATCCCAACGCTCCTCTCTCAGTAAGGGACAGCATGGTCAAGCAGAAGATTGATCAACACCAAGACCCCTTCGTAGGTTTCGACCAGGAAATCACGAAGAAGACTCTTCACAACAGCCACTCCTTCTCCTCATCAAGAGGAATGACCACTTGATTCAGACGATCTCAGGCATCATCTGAACCAAGCTGGTGGTCCAAGATGTTATCATAACGTCCGCGACCGATTTGGGACACCGAATCCTAGGTATGCAAATCTGAGGACCCGATCCCCAACTGATTATAATTCGGCTCCTTTTCAGAGAAGGCGCCACGATTTCATTACATGCTGTTGAGCATTTTCGACAAGTCTCCAAGCTATTCGTTGGCCGGACAGGTTCCGACCAGCTAATATAGAAAATTTCAATGGGACTCAAAACCCATTAGAGTTTCTTTAAATTTATACTACTGCCATTAAAGCTACTGGTGGTAATGACAACGTGATAGTGTAACACCCTGACTATAAGGAAGTCAAGATGTCACCTACAATCACTACTCTTTAGAATAATAACATCAAAACGCATGACAATGTGAAGGAGTTAATAAGGATATACGGAAACAAGGATTCATCATCAAGTTTAATCAACGGAATGGAAATAAACAATTCAGAGGGATACGGTAGTTATGACCAAAATGGCTTATTACAATTCAACACAAGACATAAATAACGACAATAAAAGTTCTCAAAATATTTGGATTATGGTAGTGAGTGCATCGTGTTGAACTACCCTCCACGAGATCATTCTTCCTTGTCATTTACCTAAATAAAACAACAAAGCAAGAATGAGCCAAAGACTCAGCAAGTACTTGTATGTAACAATCAAACATACCATGAACAATTTATCACAATCATAACTTGAACATTGATTGGAAACAACTTTATGAATGGATGAAGTGAAATGATGCATTGAAGGAATTGGACATATCGCAAGATATATCTCAGTATAGCGAGTGAAACACCCGTCGGTGTTCACCTAAAGTAACCGTATGAAGAACGTTTCATACGGTGTCCAACGGGCCCACATTGGAATGGTGGACTCACGTAACGTGGCCCACATTGGAATGGTGGACTCACGCACCCATACGAATTGATGGGATTTTCAAGTGCCCATTTGGAATTGATAGGTCTTACAAAGGTAATTTATGCATGTCATGATGTGATCCCATGGCAAGATTGAATAGTACTCATAAATGAAAAGATACGCATGGCATTCATCTACAAATACGGACAAATATAATCATTCATTCACACATCACATAATGCATCAATCATAGTATACAAGTTACTTGATGCACAAGCGACGGTTTGGGAGGTAATCGAGGTACCCTCCACTCACCGCTTCACCGCCTACAATATAAAATGATCGATATGAGGACAACCGAGTGCACGATTGCTACACGTGCCCTCCCACAATCTCTAACCAAACCAACCAAACAAAAGGTTCAATTTGATCCTCTACACAAAAAGTCCAGATTACCTAACTTCCGGCGGTCTTACGAGAAAATTCACCATTAATTGTCTCGTAACTCTAAAAGACATGAAACCAAGTGCTCACGATTCTTAAGCGATCAAGCTACAAAACATTAGTTGATTGGAATCCTCGATTCGCCAAAGCAGAGGGCTAATAATCAATTAAACACAACCCATCTACGCCCTCGTCCGAATACGATCAAGAATAAAGAAAACGGCGTAACTTTTAGCCTACTACGAAGCTCATAAGGAGTTTTGCCTAAAGAAGGTCTCAAAAAGACACGATTTGCAATATGGCAAGCAGTAGCAATAGCTTCGGCCCAAAATCTCCTCGGTGTGTTATACTCGTCTAGCATCGTCCTAGCCATTTCGACTAAGGTCCTATTCTTCCTTTCCACCACGCCATTTGTTGAGGGACGTGTGGAGAGGAGAAGCGATGCTCAATACCATGCTCAGCACAAATAGAAGCAAAAGAAGCATTTTTGAACTCCGTGCCATTATCACTGCGAATCGCTCTCAAAGCACCAGGAAGCTCAGAAGCCAAACGAAGAACAAGGTCATGAAAATAACCAAAAGCTTCATCTTTTGAAGTAAGAAAGAACACCCAAGTATATCTAGAAAGATCATCGACTATGACAAGAATATACCATTTTCCACCGTCGCCAGGACTCTAGCAGACCAACAGTATCCATATGAAGCAACCATCACCGTCCGTCTACCATAACCATAGTCACGAAGGGTGTGTGGCGGCAACTTGTTTGCCATGCCTACAGCGCACATCTGACAAAGATCCTTGATGACTTTGAGTTTGGGCAAACCTCTCATGAGATCAAGGTGGCTAACTCGTGTCGATGATCAAAACCAATGTGCCCCAAACGTCGGTGCCAAAGCCGTAAATCAAGAAGATGTAAGCAAACATTTAAGAGATCCAAAGAAGAGATTCGAAAAATCACCCAAAAATTCTACCAACTCTAGAGATTCCAAACACAAGCTCACCACTAGAATCAAGCACACGACAAGCATTTTTCTTAAAAGCAGCCTCATAACCATCATCAAGAAGTCGAGAAATAGAAAGAGATTATACCTAAGCTTGTCCACAAGAGCGACATCCTTTAGAATGAATTTGTTGTTTACCCTAATTGATCCTGCTCCTTCAATTCCCCTTGTGTATCATCTCCAAAGGTGATGAAATCATCACTGCTGCCCGCGTGAAAGAGGTGAACCATTTTGAGTTCCGGTCATGTGGCGTGAACATCCGAGTCAACGAACCACGTGTTCTTCCTCTTTCGCGGTAATCCTCAAAATCAAGGAACAAAAGAACGATGTGTCTCAATCTTGGGGTTAGATAAACAAGATTTAGGAATCAAGATCTTGAGACACACGCCCGCAAGGAGTATACAAACCGAAGTACTATCCTTGATTTCATCTAACATTCGGTTATGAGCAATGTTTAAATTAACATGAGACTTAAATCGTCCATGGGCGATTCTCTGACGTTGTCTTGTCGACGGCCGACCGGCGACCAAAACTGGTCGGCCGGACCACCACGGTGATCGGACCTTGATCGATAAACATTAGAATTAGGATATCTAGAAACATAATGATTTGCATGAGAGAAAAATCCTAATCCAGGTTTATTCTTTTCAGTGTTACCATGTCTCATAGAAGCTCTAGGTTGCATGAATGAAATTCTATCAAAATTTTTCCTATCATTTTTCAACATACGCCAACAGAATTAAATCAAATGCCCACCTTTCTTGCAATAAGTGCAATGGTACTTGGTACCACTAGAAGAAGCACCATTTGAATTAATACAAGGTTGGGCAAAACCTGCAGATTTAAAAGATGTTTTTGCAGGTTGGGTTTTGAATTCAATTAAACCTTTTTCCAAGACTTGAATGACTTTTGGGTTTGAATTGTCTTGAAAAGAATTGAATCCTAAACCTTGCTTCTTATAAGGAGTTTTAGACTTGTCAAGAATCATGTTTAATTGTTTCTTACCTTTAGAAAATTTCTCTAATGTATCATGAAGGTAAGCATTTTCTTTTCTCAAGTTAACACAAGCATCACAAGTATTATTCATAGATTTCTCCTTATACAAAGCAATTTCAGTCTTAAGAGTGGAACATGAAGCACAAGTAGTATTTTCAATATCGTCCTTAAGCTTAGCATATTTGACTCTAGCAGCTTCTAAGATATCTTTGATTTCACGTTCTTTTTCTAAACATGAAGTGCAAGAGCTAGAATCAAATACATCAAAAGCAATCAATTTACTAGATTCTAAACATTTTTCACAAGGAGCACTTTTAATTTCATTTAGTTCAGATCTAGCATTCTCAAGTTGTTGTACTGTAAATATTATGAGCAGATTGTAACTTGGTAATTTTCAATGCATAGCATGACAAGATAAACATTCATCAGGTTCAAGAGTCTTAGCATTTTTAAGCTCTACTTTCAGTTTGCTAATTTTTGACTCTAATTTCTTATTTTTTGTCATGATAAATTCTAGTGCTTCATCTTGACTAAGCAATTGCTCAACTATAGAATCATATTTAGCAAAAAGCTCATCATAAGAAAAAGATACCTCATTATCATCAATGTCGTCCGTGTCAGCCATGAAGCACATGCCAGTGAAGTCTTTGACCTTCCCTTTCTTTTTGCCTTGAGGGATCTCCTCCTCCTTGTCCTCCTCACTCCCGGTATCCACATCGCTCAAGGATTGATCCTCAAAAGCGGCAAGGACCCGGTGAGCAGCCTTCACAAGCTTATTAGCATCATACCTTGATTTGTTGAAAGGAGGCTTCTTCCAAGCTGGCTTTCCTTCCTTATGATTGCTCTTACCTTTCAAACTTGGGGCAATTTGTCGGATATGATTGAGCTCACCACATTCATAGCATGTCACGGACCACCTCTCTTTTGTTTCTCACATTATTGTAGGCCCGTGTGAATTTTTAGCTAGAAGAGCTAACTCATTTCAGAATACATTCAAGCTCCTCTTCATGAATAGCAGATAAACAAGCAAATGAAAATCCAGAAGAAGATTCAAAAGAGTCATCAAAAGCCTTTTTGAGAGGATCTGCTACCAAAGCTAAATTATCTTTCTTGGGATGATCAACTCTTTTAATTTCATGAGTCTTGAGTTTACTATAAAGCAATTCTAAAGTAAGACTTGAAAGATCAACATTTTCCTCTATAGCAGTAGCCTTCATCTCCCACTCCTTGGTGTTGATTGCAGCCAAGAGATGGGTGGCATTTTCAGATTGAGAATATTCAATATCAACAAATTTTCATTTGATTAATTACTTTATTAAAGCGATGAAAATGCCATCGATGCTCTCTCCAGACGCATCTCGAATTTATTGTATTCACGCTTGTAAACTGCTTGGCGCACCTTTTGATTTGGGACGAACCCTCATGATATGTTTCGAGAGTGTTCCAAATTTCATGCGCAGTTGAAAGATTGCAAATTCTATCATATTCTTGTCTACCAAGTGCACCATATAAAAGATTCTTAGCCTTATTGTTGTTAGCCAAAAGAATTGCAGAAGCAGGTGTAGCAATTTCAGAATAACGTGAGGCTCTAACAACATCCCAAATAGCTTGTCCTCGCTCTCAAGAAAGACGCGCATACGATTCTTCCAATAGGCATAGTCGTGCCCATCAAGATATGCGATTTAGTAGAAAACTTATCCATCGCCAAAGTTCAAGTGACTGTTAAGATCAAGATTGAACTAACCTTGCTCGATACCACTTGTTGGACCGTAAAGGCGACTAGAGGGGGTGAATAGGAGCACGCCACTTTTTCACAAATTATGAACTCAATACAATTTCACTCCAAGAGCTATTAGAAAGCTATGAAGATCAATATACCAAGACAAATGGAAGACTAGTATTGAATCCAATTAAATCCCTAAGCAAAATAACAAAATCAACTAAGATTGCAAAGACTCACAAAGATGGGCGGTCGGACCTCTGTACCCAACCGGTCGGACCGATTGCCAAAGCGGTCCGACCGGCGTTAGTCAAGGCGGTCGGACTGCTCCAAAATCGGTCGACCGGTGATGACGGCGGATCGACCGTGATCTGAACCGATCCAAACAGTAAAATCGGCCAGATGACGAAGTTGCAATTAGGTGAAACTTTTGATTCTCAACTCCAATCTTTATGAAACTTTGCACACACCTTCTATATGCTATTGAGGACCTATTCCAATCGAATATTATGATAATTCTTGGAACGATCTTGAGCAATTGCCAATTGATTAACGTAAGGTCTAAAACCGGGCAAGAACGAAAACTTGATCCTAATGCTTGTTCGTGAGTGATTCATGATCAAGATGATGCTAGATAGATTCACACATATCACAGCAAGCTAATTCACGTGAAAGAATCAATCACAAACTCGCGGATCAAAGAAAGCCCTAAAACACGAAATTGAAAGCAAGAACGAAAAGAGACTTATCTCAAGCAAACCTTGCATAGATTGATTTCGTGGTTGATGCTTTGGATTACATCCTCACCATCATGGATCGATGGACAATCAAAGATCACGAATTCACCACAAACCATCAAGAGCCCTAGCCTCCACCTCAACTCCCCTAAAGACAATTAGGGTTTTGAAACATAAAAAGGCGAGAGCGAGGGGTGCAGCCACCACCTCCTCCTATTTATAGTGGAGGCCTAGAACTCCTAGGGTTTGACTCAATTGGGCTCCGTTAAGGCCCACTAACAAGCGGGTCACACACGCACGCTTCAGAAAGCGCCGTCTTTAACCTTTTGACCTAAACCACTTCACCATGCGTCATGGATTTGCCAATAGGTCACCCTTGTCCATCTTGTGTCACGCTTGAGTCGTTGACTCACCCGCATCGCCGATCGCTCGACCTCAACTCTCCAAGTCTAGTCCCGATCTTCCTCGCCGTTGACCGTCGTTGACCACCAAGTAACCTGCACAACCACGCATAAGCAAACACGATTCGGGAACAAGTTCTTCACAACTTGACCCATGTTAGTCAAAACATGCATCATGCAAACCATATGCCACGATACCAATGACTTTGACCTAATAAAACAACATCGCCACGGTTGGCCGACGTTCAAGTTATTCATCGGTCCGACCGCTCCAGTGAGCCGGTCAGATCGCCCCTGGCTTGGCGTCGGACCGCTCCTCGTGAGCGGTCGGACCGCCCTTGGGACTTAGCGAATTTCAACCCCAAAATCGAAACCTTCCGGAAACTTTAAACCAATAGAACTTCTTCTGGAGACTCCAAAATTATGAGACCAAGTGCATTGGGATCCCTCACTTGCCTACAACACCTATTTTTAGCCCGGCCCATTACGAGAACTTTTAGGTCATTGCGGTCCGATCGCCCCATATGGCCGGTCCGACCGATTTGGGACCGGTCGGACCGCCGTGCAAGGACCGGTCGGACCGCCCCTGTCCAGTAAGCCTGTAACTTTGTCGAAAATAAGTGAAACGATAAACCGTAAATGTCATTGCCAATTGTCACATCATCCTAAGATCTGGAACATATCCCCATGAAATCCACAAGGAGAAGGGGAATCATCTTCACCAAGTGCTCGTTCATCGCCTCTCTGGGATCATCAAGGGTAACAATCGCCGTTCTTGGTCATTGGTCAATTTGGTAGATGCGAATTTGATTGAATTTGTTTGAATCGAAATCTGTCAGTAATAGATCTATTCTGTCCAGTATATTGCACACCCATTTTCGGCACCTTAGAGTCCGATCTGGAGGTTCATCCCTCTTAGAGTCTTGTAGCCCTGGTTGTTATCTTTCCATGGGCACCGAGATCATGAGATTCTTCCCGACGGTTTAGGAGATACGAATTTTTAATCGCGCGCTGTTCTGTCTGCCTGAGATTTGAGGACTGTCGGTTTGCCCCTCAGTTTTGATCTAGTTAGAATCAGATTCAGAACTTCCACCCAAATAGGTTATTGTTGCCCTTTTAATAAGCTTTCCAAGTTGATAAAGATCACCTCCATTGGATCAGTATAATAAAATCTACGTCATTTTCTTTACCACTGTTCTGAATTCTGGGCAGATATCTGTTAGTGTTTTCAACGGTTGTTTAGACCACTGTTTTGGCCGAATCAAAGAATCCCACCAACTAGAGTTTCGTAGCCTGTTATGTTAAGAGTATTTCAGCACTGGTTTCAAGTCATTCGGAGTTATAAATATTTAATTACGATTTTTCTCGTACTGCTGATCAGAAGTGCCGATATTGGCTGATTAGTTAATCGTCATTTTGAGTTTTTGGTTATGTTGATTAGATAGAGGGTTATGGTAAAACGCTTGTAGCCACGTCATGTCTTGTTATTCTTATTTCGAATAAATATTTGTGTAGGCGGTGGGGCAGGAAGTGGAGAAATTCCGTCGTTGCCTCCTAACTCGTCACAGCGCGGAGGGCAAGTACATGGTAGAGTGGTGAACAATGGGTTGTTCACCATGATCATTGTTATTACTTATCATGCTATTTATTATGCTTTCGTTCAGTTTATTCTTATACATGATATTGATGACCTTGAGTGAATGAGATTATGATATTGAGATTATGATATTGAGATAATGAGGAGGGGATATTGAGTTAATGAGATGGACTATGTTGATGAATAAATAAAGATGTCGCATCAACCTTCGCTGCACGGGCGCGTGCGGGACAGGGGCGCGGGCATATGGCGCATGGCACATGTGGGCCCGGAGTGGACACATGGCATGGCATATGTGCCGGCACTGGACGCACGTGTTAGAGATATATGTGTTAGAGTAGGACTCTAGCTTTATTTGATTTCCTTATCTGTAACCTCCTTGTGTATATATATTGGCCCATTGGCCTCATATTGAATACAAGCGACAATCATAACATGGTATCAGAGCAAACCTAGGGTTTCGCAGTCGCCTCTACCGCCGCTTCAGATCGTATCTTGGTGCGACACCGCCTCCGGCCTCAAAGACGGACGTGTACCGAGGGTGGTTCGGCATTTGCAGCAGATGTGGTATGTTTGCCGAGGCGTCGACCCTTAAAGGGGGTGAATGTAATACCGCTCGCTCAGAGTGTGGCCCATGTGGCCCATGAGGAGTTGTGTGGTGGGATTAGTCCCACATTGCTTATCTCAAGTGAGTTGTAGTAGTATATAATGCCTGTTGGATCCAAACGTAGCACCTCCGGGTTAACCCTTTTACACGAAGCGATGACGAAAGTGTAAGTGAGGTGCTATGTGTGCGCGGGTCCACCCCACGGTGGGCTGGGCATTGAGCCGTGCTCCCGTGAAGGAGGATGATCTTTATCGGATGAAGCAGAAAACTAGTGAAACTCTTCGACAATATAGATTCAGTCAAGTTCAAAACTCTATCCCAGATATTGCGGAATCTTTTGTCATTCAGGCTTTTAAAGCAGGGCTGAGACATCCTTGTTTTACGGAGGAGATTGCAATAAATCCTCCACGGACGACCGTCAAACTTTTCGACATGGTAGACAAGTATGCAGCCGCTAGTGAAGAGGTCGAATGGTCCGATACTATTGATCGAAAAGATAAAAATCCCCAGTCAGGCATAGAGAAGCAGGGGAAGAAAAGCAAGAAGTCTCTCAAGAATAAGAAGAATCGCAAGCCTGATAACAAGGAAGTCCTTGTGATTCTCAAAAAGTTTACCAAGGGCAAAAGAAACTTCACTAGTCGAAACAAGTCTAAGACTCCGACCAGTGATTACAAGAAAAGTAAGAAGTGGTATCCACTTCACCAGGCAGCATGCATGATTTGCGTACCTGCCGAAACTGGAGGATTACTACTCAGGAAAAGGTCTCGTCCCCTCCATAACAGAACTCGGAGAACAGCTCCAAGAAGGACAAAGATGGCGATGAAGAGATGGAGTACCAGGAGCCGCAACACACAGTCAATATGATTTTTAGTGGATCCTCCTCGTACGAGTTAAGACACCATCTGAAGGCCGTGGGACAGGAGGTGAACCTTGCTGAATCTCCTTCAACAAAGTAGACTATCACATCCCGTCAACTCGACTAGGTAGGTTTCCCATCGTAGTTGAACCTACTATTAACAATTGTAAAGTTCATTGAGTCTTAATAGATGGAGGTGGTTCTTTAAATATTTTATTTACGAGAGCATTGGAAGAGATGCAGATTCCCAAGTCCAAGTTAAAACCCGTGAAATATGTCTTCCACGGCATAGTTCCTGGGTCTACCACCAAACTGATAGATGCTTGTCCCTACTGGGTTACCTTCAAGACCCGACAACTTTGAGAATGTAAAAGGTTCCATTTGATGTGGTAGATTTCGAAACCGCATAAAATAGAATTCTCGATCGTCCGGCTTTAGCAAAATTTCTGATAGCCACGCACTACGGTTATCAAAGTTTAAAAATGAAAGGACCAAAGGGGGTTATCACAGCTCGAGGAGATCGAAAAATGGCTTATGTATGTGATCGAAAATCCTTAGAACTGGTCGATGAGCCTCTAACTAGAGAAACTAATACGCCTACCATGCAGGTTAAGCACTCGAGGCCAAAGATAGCCCCAAAGCCTTCCGACCAAACCAAGGAGGTATCACTCGGCAAAGGTGCTCCTTTGGAAAGCACTAACGCACTATCTGGCTCAAGAAACACTAATGTGTTTGCCCAAAAGGTACTGGTCGGGGCAGGATTCAACCCAAATAGGAAGAGTCGCCCGTCTCCTTCCTCCAAGCAAACCAGGACGTATTCACCTAGCAAGCGTACGACATGCCCGGAGTCCACAAGGAGGTGATCGAGCATAGGCTAGCTGTCCATCCTGACAAAAAAACTAGTCAAACAGAAGCTAAGATGTTTCGCACCTGATCGGAAGGAGGCAATCCAGTCGGAGATTGACAAGCTCCTCAAGGCTGGATTCTTTCGTGAAGTCGACCACCCAGAGTGGCTCGCCAACCCTGGAATGGTTAGAAAAAGAAATGGGAAATGGCGAATGTGTATCGACTTCACATATCTTAATAAAGCTTGTCCAAACAATAACTTTCCCCTTCCACGCATTGATCAACTTGTAAACTCTACTTCCGGGTGTGAGTTGTTAAGTTTTTTAGATGCGTACTCAGGGTACCACCAAATTAATATGAGTAAAAATGATGAAGAAAAAACTTCCTTCATCACTCCATATGGCACTTACTGCTATGTTAAGATGTCATTTGGTCTAAAAAACGCTGGTGCAACTTTTCAAAGATTGATGCAAAAAACCTCGAATCCTCAAATGGGTCAAAATCTAGAAGCTTACATTGATGACTTGGTTCTGAAAAGCATCGACGCTAGCGACCATATTTTCGACTTGCACGAGATTTTCAATAACTTAAGAAGGCACAACCTTAAGTTAAATCCAGAGAAATGTGTGTTTGGAGTTTTTTTTGGTAAAACGTCTTAGATTCCTAGTTTTGGCTAGCGGTACTGAAGCCAACCCAGCAAAAATATCGGTCATCGGCCAGATCCGCCCTCTAACCACAAAGAAGGAAGTCCAAAAACAAACCGGGTGTATGGCAGCGTTAAGTCATTTCATAGCACGGTTAGGTGAGAAAGGATTATCTTTCTTCAAACTTCTTCAGAAGCATGAAAGTTTCAAGTGGACTAAGGAAGTAGACGATGCCTTTGAAAAACTTAAGAAGTACCTTACGAGTACCCTGATATTAGTTTCTCCATGATCAGGAGAAACATTGTTGGTTTACGTGGCTACAACGCCCCAAACAGTCAGTGGTATACTGGTCGTAGAACGGGACAACGTCCAATGACCAATATATTACGTAAGCAAAGCCCTACATGGACCAAAGGAAATATACCCACAGGTATAAAAGTTGATCTATGGTCTCCTTGTATCTTCAAGGAAACCAAGGCATTACTTTTAAGCCCATGAAGTGGGCGTACCAACCGTATATCCCCTTGGTCAAGTTCTCAGAAACAGGGAATCATCAGGACGAATAGCAAAATGGGCGGTCGAGCCTGGGGCGTTTGACCTCCATTTGATCTCACGAACAGCAATCAAGTCTCAGGAAATACTAGAATTCATTGCCGAATGGACAAAACCTGAACCCACCCAAGGGCCCGAGTACGAACACTACGACGAGTGAACAATGTACTTTGATGGTTCCTTCATACTCAAAGGCTCGGGGTTGGAGTCGCCCGAATATCCCCTACTGGAGAACATATCAAATACGCAATTCAGCTAAACTTTCCTGCAATAAACAATGTGACAGAATACGAAGGTTTACTGGCAGGACTCCGAGTAGCCAGAGCGCTCAGGATTCGCAAATTACTAGTGAAAGGCGATTCTCAACTAGTAGCGAATCAAGTCAGGAAATAGTATCAATGCTTAAGTACCAAGATGTCATCTTATATGGCGAAAGTACGGAAACATGAAAATCACTTCTTCGATTTTCAGATCCAGCACATTCTTAGAAAGGAAACTTTCTGGCAATCCAGTTGGCACGGATGGCCTCCACGAGGTCACTTGTCCCGCCCAGAGTTTTTCTCGAGCAACTCGATTCACCCTCGGTGGTCAAGCATTCATAGGACATATATGTTCCAAAAGAGGTCGTACAAATCGATCCTGCGAACATGGATGCTCCACAGGTGGTTGTCACGCATGACCCCAGTAGAGATTGGATGACGTCGATCTACAATTATCTTATGTGTGGTATTATTCCTGAAGATGATGTAGAGGCTGATCGTATTGCTCAAAAAGCCAAATCATACACTCTGATCGAGCGTACCTTGTATAAACGAGGATCTTACGGAGTGTTGATGAGATGCATATCTCAAACGAATGGCGTTAAGTTTCTATCCGACATTCATGGAGGAGTCTGTGGAGCACATCATTCCTACAGAACACTAGTCGGTAAAGCCTTCAAGCAAGGATACTATTAGCCAACTGCCCTTCATGGTGCAAAAGAGCTAGTGACGAAGTGCATACAATGTTAATTTCACAGTCGATAAGTACATCAGCCGGCACAAGCTTTGCAAATAAGATCTCTTGCTTAGCATTTTGCAACTTAAGGACTAGACATTCTGGGACCTTTCCCAAGAGCACCTAGGGGCTTCGAATTCCTTTTTGTCATTATTGACACGTTTACAAAATGGATAGAAGCCGAGTCAGTTGTTAAAATGGACACAAGCTAGTTGTATAATCACAGATAACGATGCCTAGTTCTCTGGTGGAAATTTTCAGGAATTCTTCAAGTATCTAGATATCAAGATACATTTCGCTTATGTCGCTCACCCGCAGAGCAACAAAGCAGTCTAAAGAGCCAATGGGATCATAATGCAAGGGGTGAAACGCCGAGTGTTCGACCAGTTAACACAACAGTCAGGAGCTTGTGTTCAAGAACTTCCTTCTGTATTATGGCCCATTCGAACCATGACCAGTCGTGCGACCGATGAAACACCATTTTTTCTCGTTTACAGTGTTGAAGCTATGCTTCCTCTGGAACTTAAAATAGGCTCTGCTCGAACTGATTTTTACAACATTAACGATCAAGAAGAACGACGACTCGACAATATCAGTGTTATTGAGCAACGACGAAACCAAGCCCTAATACGATCGACAGTTTACCAACAAGTCATGCGAAGGTATCACATTCATAAGTTGCAACCTCGCAATGAAATGAGGTGATCCGTTCTCAAAAATTTGAGCCAAAGCTAATCGCAACAAACATTCTACCAAATGGGAAGGTCTATACACTGCAGTCGAAGTTACTAGACCTGGTTCGGTATGACTAGCTATGTCAGACGGGTGTGTTTTGTCAAACTCCTGGAATATTGACCAATTGCGTAAGTTCTTTGTATAAATGTATTTTTACATTTTGTCATATTTCAATAAAGTTTATCATTTCTTTATTTTCTTCGATAAGTGATATTGTTTATATGTTTGTACCCAAACTCTGGTTGCCTATTATTTATTGTTTATACTGGTCAGAGAAGACCAACTTCTCCCCGATATCCTTTAAAAGAATCTCTGTAACTCTCTGGCTCGGACATCTAAGTCAAACGTCACAAAGGTCCTAGTCGTGACCGTTACGTCAATGGTTCTCATGCGTGACCACACTCTTTTATTAAAAGAGCATAACACAAACAACTACATACAGTGATTTACACGCTTAAGATTTCGGAGACTATATTTCTTCACTACAACATTTCGGAGACTTGATGTATTTTTCATATGAATGCAATATGATACAACGAGATGCAATAAAAAGCCTAAAAACCTACAAAGTTCAGAAAAAGAACAATAAAAGATCAAAAGAACAAGGTAAGATCAGAAAAGATCAAACTCCCCCTCAAACCAACCCATAGGGATAAATTACCCCTAACTCGCTTCTCAAGGTGGCAAACCTAGTTGGGTCTAAAGCTTTGGTGAGGATACAATCAAACGACAAGAGAAGTGTCTAGTAGATGACAAGCGCCTGAAGTACTCTTCCAATTTAGCCAACAGCCCGCACAATCAGGACAAGAAAAACCCCCCGATTGGACAAAGATAAATAACATGAATATCAAATGTCATACAAAGAGAGTAGAATGTAAATACCTGAATATGAGCTTAAAGGCCTGGCGATGGGAAGGTCTTGGAGATGCTTGAAACCCGTCGACCGCGTGAAGGAGGTGAACCATCTTGAGTCTCCGGTAATATGACGTGAACAGTCAGAGTCGACAAAGCACGTGCCCTTCCTCTTTCCGCGGCAATCCTGAAAAATCAAGGCACAGAAGAACGATGTGTCTCGACATCAAGTTAGTTAAACAAGACTTGGGAACCCAGTACTGAGACACACGTCTGCGAGTAGTATGCAAAGCAGAAGTGTTATCCTTGATTCTATTTGCATTCCTAACATGAGTAATGGTCACACGAACATGAGAATTATCCTATCTAGGAGCATGATGATAAGCATGTGAAACAAATCCTAACCCAGGTTTATTCTTTTCAAAATGACCATGTCTCATAAAAGCTTTAGGTTGAGTGGATGAAATACTAGTAAAATTTTTCTTATCATTTTTCAACCTACGCCAACAAAACTCAATCAAATGCCCACTTTTCTTGCAATAAGTGCAATGGTACTTGGTACCACTAGAAGAAGCACCCTTTGAATTAACACAAAGTTGAGCAAAACCTGCAGATTTAAAAGATGTTTTTGCAGGTTGAGTTTTGAATTCAATTAAACCTTTTCCAAGACTTGAATGACTTTTGGCTTTGAATTGTCTTGAAAAGAATTGAATCCTAAGCCTTGCTTCTTATAAGGAGTTTTAGACTTGTCAAGAATCATGTTTAACTGTTTCTTACCTTTAGAAAAAATTTCTAATGTATCATGAAGGTAAGCATTTTCTTTTCCCAAGTTAACACACGACTCACAAGTTTTATCCATGGATTTCTTCTTATAAAAGCAACCTCAAGCTTAAGAGCAGAGCAAGAAGCACAAATAGTAGTTTCAATATCATCCTTAAGCTTAGCATATTTGACTCTAGCAGCTTCTAAGATATCTTTGATTTCACGTTCTTTTTCTAAGCATGAAGTGCAAGGGCTAGAATCAATCGCACCAGAAGCAATCAACTTGCTAGACTCTAAGCATTTTTCACAAGGAGCAGATTTAATTTCAATTAGCTCGGTTCTAGCATTTTCAAGTTGTTGCAAAGCAATATTGTGAGTAGATTGCAGTTTAGCCAATTCTAAGTGCATATCATGACAAGATAAACATTCATCAGGTTCAAGAGTCTTAACATTTGCAAGTTCTAGTTTCAGTTTACCAATTTTTGACTCTAGTTTCTTATTTTTAGTCATGACAAATTCTAGCGCTTCATCTTGACTAGCAGATTGCTCATATATGGAATCATATTTAGCGTAAAGGACATCATAAGAAAGAGATACCTCATCTTCATCAATGTCGCTGTCGGCCATGAAGCACATGCTTGGTGAAGTCCTTGGCCTTCCCTTCTTCTCATCTCGAGGATCTTCTCCTCCTTGTCCTCTTCACTCTGAGTCCACATCGCTCATGGATTGCTCTCCAAAAGCGGCAAGGACCCGTGAGCGGCCTTATGAGCTTGACAAAGATCATACTCGAGTTGTTCTCATGAGACTTCTTCCAGTGCCTTCTCCTCCCCGTGCTTGCCCTTACCTTTTAGCTTGGGGCAATTGGACCTGATGTGGTAGAGCTCTCCACACTCATAGCAAGTAACAGACCACCTCTCTTTTATTTCTCATATTGTTGTAAGTCTGTGAATTTTTTAGCTAAAAGGGCTAACTCAACCTCGTGGATATTCTCAAGCTCCTCTTCATGAATAGCGATAAACAAGCAAATGAAAATCCGTAAGAAGATTCAAAAGAATCATCGAAGCCTTTTGAGAGGATCATTACAAAGCTAAATTGTCTTTCTTGGGATGATCAACTCTTTTAATTTCATGAGTCTTGAGTTTGCTATAAAGCAACTCCAAAGTAAGGCTCGAAAGATCAACATTCTCTTCTATAGCAGTAGCCTTCATCTCCCACTCCTTGGTGTTGATTGCAGCCAAGAGATGGGTGGCATTTTCAGATTGAGAGTATTCAATATCAACACTTTCATCTGATTAATCACTTTATTAAAGCGACTGAAAATGTCATCGATGCTCTCCCCAGGACGCATCTCAAATTTGTTATAATCACGCTTATAGATTGTTTGGCGCACTTTCTTAATTTGGGACGAGCCCTCATGATAGGTTTCGAGGGTGTTCCAAATCTCGTGCGTAGTCGCAAAATTGCAAATCCTATCATATTCTTGTCTACCAAGCGTACCATATAAAAGGTTCTTGGCCTTGTTATTGTTAGCCAAAAGAATTGTAGAAGCAGGAGTTGCAACCTCAGGAATAATGAGCGGGGATCGAACAACGTCCCATATAGCTTGTCCCTCGCTCTCAAGGAATACTCGCATACGGTTCTTCCAATAGGCATAGTCGTGCCCATTAAAGATATGCGGTTTTGTAGAGAACCTATCCATTGCCAAAGTTCAGTGACCGGTTAAGATCAAGGTTGAACTAACCGGGCTCTGATACCACTTGTTGGACCGAAAAGGCGACTAGAGGGGGGGGTGAATAGGAGCACGCTCACTTTTTCACAAATTACGAATTCAACACAATCTCACTCCAATAGCTATGATAAAGCTATGAAGATCAATATACCAGTACAGCGGAAGACTAGTATTGAATTCAATTGAACCCCCAAAGTAAAATAACAAAATCAACTAAGATTAAAACAAAGACAATGTATCGCGCGGTCGACCTCTGACTTGACCGGTCGGATCGATTGCGAGCGGTCGGACCATTGTTATATCGCGGTTTGACCGCTAAATCTGGCTTGACCGGTGGTGAGGGCGGTCGGACCGGCCGACTCCATAACATATCCAAACAAGAAAATCACCGATGACGGTTGCAATTAGGTCTAACTTTTGGTTCTCAACTCTAAACTTCACGAAACTTTGCACACACCTTCTCTATGCTATTGAGGACCTATTCCAATCGAATATTATGATAATTCTTGGATAGATCCTGAACAGTTGTCAATTGAGTAACAGATGGTCTAAAACTGGGCAAGAACGAAAACTTGATCCTAATGCTTGTTCGTGAGTGATTGATGATCAAGATGATCCTAGATAGATTCACACGTATCACAGCAAGCTAATTCACGTGAAAAAATCAATCAAAAACTCGTGGATCAAAGAAAGCCCTAAAATCACGATAATGAAAGTAAGAACGAAAAGAGACTTATCTCAAGCAAACCTTGCATAGATTAAATTCGTGATTGATGCTGGATTACACCCACTCCATCAAGGATCAGTGGTCAATCCAAGATCACAAAAATCACCTCAAACCATCAAGAGCCCTAGCCTCCACCTCAACTCCCCCTAAGCCAATTAGGGTTTTGAAACATAAAAGAGGCGAGAGCTATAAAAGAGCTAGGCGGTGCAGCCACCACCTCCTCCTATTTATAGTGGAGGCCTAGAACTCCTAGGGTTTGACTCCATTGGGCTCCCGTTAAGGTCCACTAACAAACGGGTTACACACGCATGCTTCGCAAAGCGTCGCCTTTAACCTTTGACCTAAACAGCTTCACCTAGCGCCATCTTGCGCCTCAGATTTGCTAATAGGTCACCCTTGTCCATCTTGCGTCACGCTTGAGTCATTGACCTCACCTGGCATTGTCGATCGTTCTAGACCTCAACTCTCCAAGTTTAGTCCCGATCCTCCTCGCCGTTGACCGTCGTTGACCACCAAGCAACCTGCACAACCATAGACAAGCAAACACGTATTCGGGAACAAGTTCTTCACAACTTGACCCATGTTAGTCAAAACATGCATCATGCAATACATATGCCATGATACCAATGAACTTGACCTAACAAATTAACATCACCACGAAGTTGGCTGATGCATAAGTGGAAATCATCACCGCCGCCTCGTGAGCCGGCCGATCGCCTCCGCCGTCGGACCGCTCCTCGTGAGCGGTCGGACCGCCGCCAGGATTTAGCGCACTTCAAGCCCTGAAATTCAAACCTTCCGGAAACTTAAACCGAATAGAACTTTTGCTTGGAGGCTCCAAAAATTATGAGACCAAGTGCATTGGGATCCCCTCACTTGCCTACATACTCTATTTTTGGCCCAGCTCGTTCTGACAATTCTTGGTCACCACCGGTCTGACCGCCGCACATGGCCGGTCCGACCGATTTGGGACCGGTCGGACCACCATGCTATGGCCGGTCGGACCGCCCCTGTCCAGAATGCCTGAACTTTGTTGAAAATCCTGTGAAACGACAAACCATAAATGCCATTGCCAATTGTCACATCATCCTAAGATCTGGAGCATATCCCCATGATATCCACAATTTACATAGCTTTCTTTTTCGTGTATACATACCTTATTTTCTTAGTCTTGAACTTGAAGCGTGCGGAAGCAAAATCCGACGCGCTCGCTTTTCTTTTCTTTGCAACTGACTTCACCGATTCCAAATTGGTAGGGTTGGTTAGACCCCGCACATCCACCGACAAAGAGGTCGAAAGCAATATCCTCAACCAGCTGGTTGAGAATAAGATCCCTGACCATAGGGTCAGATTGTGTGGTCTCATCGACCTCCAAAGTGGTTGCTTCAGAGAAACTGATGGGTCGTAGGCGACCACTTGGGAGTCCACAACAACCGCCTAATTAACAATCAAAGTTAGTTAGGTGACAAAAATTCTTCACCTAGAATATACATTTCTGTTCAATTACCTACCTTTGTAAGATCACCTTCTCAGATGATCGTAGGAGCAGTCAGAGTATCAATCGGCTCACAACTCTAAGTGGCCTCATTGATCTTCAATCCGACCGACTACACATCAAAGAGAATTTACAGTAAACCGATCGGAAAACACATATGGTGAAAGATAGTTGATATTTTTACCTTAAACCTCTCGGCTCTCTCTGTTGTAGAAACAATCGCCAAAATCTGGGGGAAATCAGCCTTCTCGTCGGGCTCCCCGGCGTAGATCATTCTAATCTGGGTTCTAACCTCATCAGGAGAAAGGGCTGCAAGAATAAACGAGACATTTTAGGGTTACAAAAGTAATCAGCCAAGATAAACAAACCGATCAAGATCTTTTGGGACTTACCCTCTTGGAAATATTTGGTCGCGTCATCACGACCAAAGTACCATAGCATTGAATGTGCTCGGGATTTCAGGGGGTTAATCCGGCGCATAGAGAAATCTCTTACTATGTACTAGGAGGCTAAACCCCTGATACTAAGGTGTTGGATGGCTTCAACCCATCTCCCCACCTTTCCCTCCTTCTTCACGGAGGAGCGTCATTCCAGGTTCTCGATCGCCTTCTTACCGGTATAGTAGAGGTTGTCCTTTTGAGTGTCCGTCATGTAGAACTAATTGTTCTTCCATGATGACCACGAAGACTTTGAGTATATACGGATGTACTCATCAGCTTTTCCTTTATGGAGGCGCAAGGTGCATTCCCCAGGTGTCCCCGTCGTCTTACCTGACTTCGTCATTCTATAGAAGTGCTTGAAGAGCTCTAGGTCTGGGGGAATTCCCAAATACGCTTCACAGAGGTAAACGAAGACGCTAAGGTTAGCAATCACATTGGGAGAAAGGTTCACCAATTCAACTCCATAATACTCCAAGATCATGGGGAGGAATGAATGAACTGAGAGCCTGAATATGCATTCGATATATGTGAGAAAAATAAGGATTTCCCCATCTTCGCTGCTTGGAGAGTGCTATCCAGCCGCCGATCTCTAAGAAATCATATTCTTGTCCGGAAGCATCACAATCTTCTCGAAGGCTTCAAGCTTCTTGCCGCTCGAACAGGAACCGACCAATTAGTAATCAAGTCTGACATGGTTAGGTATTGGATCAAAGAAAGAAAAGAGGTAAAATGTTGAAGGCAAAAGAGGTCGGAGGAGTTCCTTCTCTTAGAATATTAAAATGGAAAGCAGGAGGCGTAAAAACCCTAAAACCTTGCACCGAGGGGATTTTATAGCCGCAATTCCTTAACCGCACTAGGGAATTACCCAAAAGTCCAATGGACAGAAAAGACTCTTCAGTTCCCAAGGCAGTTTGTCAACTTTAAAATGAATACAGACCACCTCGAATGTCACGGTATTAAATAAGGGTATGGCTGATACAACTTCATCGGGAAAATAATTTCACACGCCCAATTCATTTAAAGTTTAGGGGCTAGCTGACGATGATTAAAATCTCTATGTATTACTTTAAATACATAATTAAAAGACTATATATCTTCATGGTCGTAAACCCTAACACTGACGACCCCTATGTTCGTAAGTGTCGTAAACCCTAAGGCTAATGACCCCTATAATCGTAGGAGTCGTAACCCCTGAAGCTAACGACCTCTGTGGTCGTAAGGGTTCTAGAGGTTACTTATAGGTACCCTGGTCGGACGAGGTCTTGTACCTAGTCCCCGACCAGATAACTGCTTGTACAAGCAAAGAACTGATATCTAGATTCAACTCTAAGCATATCCCTTACAGTGTGATGAATGGAGCACATATCATATTGGCTCCATACCACACGACGCTTCATAATCCTAAGACACTAGCAGCAAACTACCGTGCGGTTTAGTGTCTCACAGACATCAACCATCGGATGGTTGATGCTTCACCAACCATTGCTTCGCTCCGACTAGTCGCGATATTTCCAATATGCGTCTTCTCTAGGAGTAACTGCCACCCCTACAATGGTTATTTAAGGATGAAGCACGGAGGAACGAGGGCATTAGATTGTAGCACAGTAATCAGCATTAGATTCATGTTTCAAGTCTAATTCAATAGAATAGCAAGCATTACGTTCAGTATAATTAGGATTAGTCTACTGCCTTGTCAAGGGCACCCCCTATAAAGGATCCAGTTCGTAGCAATAAAGAGCAGTTCCATCATCTCCTAAGAACTCTTTGTCATTTTTCTCTGTTTTATTTTGTAAGATCGGCAACTCGATCGTCGACACCCCTCTCTCTTTTCCCCCAATTTTTCCCTTCTATCTCCGCTTCTTCCTCTCACCGCTGGCCACTCCGTTGAGTCGCGCCGCCGAGACCGTGAACACTAGACTCGCCTCGCTCCCCTCTCCCCGCTGGTGTTCTTGCCGCCGACCATCTCGCCTTTGTGCGCCGGTGACGCTCGATCCCCGTGGGTCGCCACCACGTAGCTGCCACCTGGAGGCCACCTCAGCGCCACTTGGCCCATCAGCCCGCGTGTCAAGCCACGTGGCCACCTACGTGGCTTTTCTTTCTTTTTCTTCAGAAAATTAATTCGACAGAAATCCTTTTATGACGCTGACATCAGCATGGCGCAATAAAATTATTTCCTTCAGAAAAATGATTCCAAAAATCCCAATTTCATCATTTCATGTGATTTCAATCTTCCGATAGTCCGTTCTCCTTCGTTCGAGCTCCGATTTCAGCTATTCAAATTTATAAATTCATCTATATTCAGTGTCTTTATTTTGGTTCTAATTTAGTAATTTTGGATTTTATTTGGAGTTGTTAAATTTATTTTTCTCTTTTCACATGTATAGATTTCAGCATTTCCGAAGAATTCTTAGATCCGACAACCGAAGCAACTCAAGCCTTTAACAAAGACAAGTCATGGATCTTTGAACATGTCATACCCATTTATAAAATTATATTGTTTTATATCAACATGCATTGCTAAGTTTATATCAATTATTTTTGGGAATTAGTTAAGCACCTATTTGACATTATGCCGCCTTGAACAATTGTGATGGACATATGTCCTTGAACACCATAGGCTGGGTTAATCTTAGTTGGACATTATGGTAATACCAACATGGGTATCGTATTATGCTTAGCCATGCTATAGTTATACGATGGGATTCACGATCACATATTCATAAACGATTAATTTGACTTAATGAGATATGGAATTGTGGTGCGATGCTGCTATTATAAAATATTGTGCCATGACAGGGTTTATCATTGGTTTGGGTAAACAAAATTATTTATGCTTGGGCGAGTGATCGTGAAGGAAAGGAGTGCACAAGGCACAGTACGCATGGTACATTGATGGGTGTGGGATACACTTAGCTGCGCGAGGCACGTTGGATGTGGCAGTCTCGCTTGAGCAACCCTTAAGGACTTAACTTTGTGCGCCATTGATCTGGGCCATACCGTGCAACCATATGTCCAGGGTGGAGTGGACCTGGCTGACTAATTAACAATATTTTGTTTCGATCTCGCTTGGGTTCATGTTTACGCAAGAGGGGGCCCAGAATGATGAATTCTTAGCGAGCAGAACCGGATTAGAACAAAGCTTTATAAAAGCTTCGTGATAATCTCTTAGTCGCACACCTACGGAAGTGTGTGAGCGGACAGTATAAGATGATTATCTCTTGCGGGCCAAGTTGTACAACCTCTGCAGAGTGTAAAACTATTCGAATAGTCGTGTCCCCGGTTATGTACAATGCCTAGTGATTTCACACGAGGGGTAGATTTTTATAAAAATGTTCGAATGGTTTGGTTGGGATTCGATGAGTTAGATATGATTGATGGTTGGGAAGTGAACATGGTGTTCACTAGTTGATTCAAAGAACTTATTTATTTATGTATTTAATCTTTTAAATTGTTCTTTTTAATCTATTTACTGTATTTACTGTCAATTTTACTTTCTGCAAAATAGCCATAAAGCTATCCTTGCCAAGCCTTTCATGAATACTATTTGCATACATTTTCTTACGACTTGCTGAGTACTTTAAAGTACTCACGGCTTTGCGCCATTGTTGATCAGTCACTGAGGAAGAACCAGGGAATGTAGAGCTCTTTGAGGAGGAGTACTTCGAAGACTATGCAAACTAGGATGCGTTCTCCACTCGACTGCCTGTGGGCATGTCGGATGGCTACCACGAGATGTTTTGGTTCCGCTGCAAGTTACTATGTTGTCTTAAGCCTTGCGTGGCAAACTCTGTAAAACTTGATCATGAGGTCCTTTTGCTGCTAAGTAATATTAATTTATCTGCTTCTTAGCTATCTTGTTGTATGGATACGATTTCATCGATGTTGCAACTGTATGAGTTAGCTACTGATCATGGAACTAGTTCAGAATACACAGAGGGGTCGAATTCAGTGATCTAGGGTCCCGACATCAAGATGGGGGATTTTTGTGGTATCCTATTAAGAAAGATCTAATCTTGGCATTAGGGGGAGAGAAGCCCAAACATTGTTGAATGCTTTGATATTTTCTAAGTGAAAAATATCTTTAGTAGCAAGATTCATGCACTAGCCAAGCTAAACTATGGGTTTAGTTGATACTCATGTAGACCAGAAGAGGGAGATTGCTAAATAATTTTTTAGAAACTATAAAGGGGTATCCAAGTTGTTTTTAGTTGTAATAAACTTGCCACTAAGAGTGGTATACCCCCGGAAAAAACTTGTTGGCCAATGATCTAAATCTATGGGACACCTACGGGTTATATGGTCTAATGACAATAGTCGAGTAATGGTTAAACACTCCTTAAGACTGAGAATTTTTCCTAGTAGGTGAGAAAGACCCCACGAAGAGGCTCATTATGAAGATGAAAACCTAGCAACATAAGTGTGTACATACTATAATGCTGGGAATGCAGAACAACCAAGAATGTTTTGTTTTGGGAAATGAAGAAAATTTGTTTAATAGTGAAATAACCTCTAAATGTGGATATGGGAGAAAAGAATAAGTTGTTGACAATATTGCATCTATGATTGCTAATGTTTCTCTAATGAGAATTTGGATCCAGAAATAAAGTCCATGGCAAGAGTTCAGGAAGCGCTCATATCAGGTCAAATGTAGAAACCAATCGAGGCAGAAACAATCACTATGTACAGGAACCAACAAGTTCATACTTAATGGGTCATTATGAAAATATTGAGGTGGTGAAAAGCGATGGTCCATAGGTCCTGGCAGAAGACTAGTACTCTCCAGTATGGATGCAAATGGCATGAATAAAGAATATGCAGTTAAAAGATCCTAAAAATCCATATGAAGACATCCAAGAAGGACTTGGGATTCCTGATGAAAAGGAATAAAAATCACAACATATATAAAATCTCATACTTATGAATAAGTCTCAACCTAAAAATGAGTATTTTCTATGAAGGAATAAGTCAATAATTGACTTACCAGTCAATATATGAAATCACACCAATGACTATGCGTTCCCTTGAAGTGGACAAAGACCTATACAGACCCGAGAGAATGAAATGAGGAACCATAAGACCAAAAGTGTGACATATAAACACTTATGTAGTGCATCTTCACCAAGAAGATAGTGGAAGTGGCAGTATCCTCTTGTACAAAGAAGGTACAAAATATATTGGTGATAGCACCAATTTGATTAATCCCCTAAATGCCAAAAATTTAGACTAGTTATATTTTACTCTGTAGTGGTTCGAGTCAATTATTATAGATATGCAGAACATACTAATTGTAATTTTGAGAATCCACTTAGATAAAGTTGCAAAGAATTTAGCCCAGATAAACAGACTTGATAAGTTATATCCAGAAGGTATATAACATTGCAACTAATTTTACCCCCATAGTGCTATGAACAGATAAAAGTTTTGCTTGTGTTGAGCAACAGAATAGGGGTTATTTGAAAGTATTGAACACATTGCTCCTGAATTATTTTATTCTCACAATCTCTATAAGAATAGTAGGATAAATGTCTAGAAGACTAAATATTATGATAATCTAGTATATTTAATCACAATATCATTACATATGTTTTATTTTTGTGATTACGACATTGGAGCAGGAAGACTCCAACAGATACCATTTTGAGTGGGGAGCTTACATGCTAAACTTTGATCATCATATTTTAGACTATGAAAATCTTAATTTTGTATAATCAAGAAGATTAAGTATTGTACTCTCTTTTTTTCTTAATGAGTTTTTACTAGAAGGTTTCTCACATGAAATTTTTTAATAAGGCAACATATGCGATGCAACTTGCGTATGTGATGTACTCTTTTCTCCTGGCTTTTTTTCTCACTAGGTTTTTTGAATGAGTATTTAAGGAGGCGCATACCGCGTTATTCGCCCAAGGGGGAGTGTTACAAAACCAACGCCCCTAGGGGCCACGTCTAGCCTATGGGCCCTACATGGTTTCTTGTCTTCCAAGAAGATGTAGGCGCGTAAGAAATTCCCAGCAGGACTCTTTGGCTATAAATATTAGGGAGAGTCTATCGTAAATTGTGTATACAATTATTGGAACAAATAAGATTGCTCGATTGCTCTCTCTACCATACTTGTCAACACTATTCTAGATGTTATACTGGTTTGGCTCTTGGAATGAGATATTTCGGTACTGGCGTACTATTCCGGAGTTTAATATAATAACATATATTTATAAGCATGTATATGTTTAGTTATATGCACATCAAATTTCACTTTGTTATATTATTCTAAATACATAGTAGTATGATCAGATATAACTTATAGTTCAATAGGTACGGTAGACGATATTATCAATTCCGCCAGTATAGCCGGTATTGTTCGGCATCGAAGCTGGTATGATCGGTGATCGGGTTTGCATAATCCAGATTGACCGCAGACGAAACACAGAGTTACTCTATATTGATTTATATGACAAAATAGTATATACTGATCATACCAACCGGTACCGAAACGGTATTGATAAGTTTATTCTCTAGTTCTTGTGTCTGTTTGTTCTTTTGCTTTTGCGTTTAGTTGCATGGTTATTCTTACTGACCAGTTGTGATGGTTGCGTGAATCGTTGAACGAGGCTAGTTGTTTAACACGTCTCCCTTCCTCGCGCCTCGTCCACATCGGCTTCTCCCCCATTAGCGGATGAATCAACGGACGGTCTAGATCTGGTGGGTGATAAATTTCCAAGTTATCGCGATATATTCATGTCTCGCGTACTGTAATTTGGACCGTCCGATGTCAACCCAACGGCCTACAAAGGCGTGCTTTTGGTGACTTAGCTGTGTGAAGGCAGCGGATCCGGTTCCCTCTTCCACACACTTTCATCCCCAACTGCTTTCCCCAAATCCTCTACACACCACCACAGCTCCCGACGGCGACTACGTCGCGGGCCGTCCACACGCTGACTCCGGCGAGCTCCGGCTAGCTCTACCGCCGAGCCTCCTGGCGTGGAGCGGCCGTTGCAGCCATGGCGCCCCTCCCGTCCTTGGTGCTTCACCCAAACAGATCGCCGGCGCGGTGAGCTCCAGCCGGAGACCCCGGTCAACATCCTCGCGGGGGATCTTTTCTTTGCTGTGAGCAATCTCACCCAAATCTTTCTTTATGGGATGGATGCTCCAATCCACGCAGTTTGTTGCGGATTTATTTGCTGCGTGGTGGAGTACTAATAGCAGTTTATTTTCCAAAAATTTTGGGGGTTCAACTGAAGCCCCATGCCCCACGTTCCGTCCACCCCTGGAAGATGTAGGGGCTGATGGCTGGAAGATGTTGGTGAATTAGTGACTCAGGTGTTGTTAGGCTGCCTCTGGGTGTGAAAGCATTGTCAGGCCTAGGAAGTGAGTAGAGATAGGAGGCTGATTTTGTAGAAAAGAGTGCTCGCGCGGGCACTCATTTGTTGGGTTGCTTGCTTTCCACCAGGTTGCTTCAATGAGATAAATTTATGGGAGGTCATTTGGGCATTGTTGGATGCATGCCACTCTTAAGAAGATGAATTTAGGTGAATGCAAGAAAAATAGGTGCACCCTTGGGAAAACTGCTGGGTCCAAAAGGGTATAGTTCCTCCAAAGCGTTTCGTGAAGCATGTTGGGAAATACAGTCATAGGCCAGACACTTCTTGCAACTACTAGCTTGAGGTGCATTTCAAGTTAGGTGATCAGATAAAATGCCTCTGTTTTTTTTTTGGTATACATAAGTGCCGCTGTTGTGTCATATATGTGGGTAAGAAGGGCTTCAAGCATGTCACAGTACATTCCATTTCCTAACATGCATTGCGCCATTTTTTTTATTGAAGGAAAAAAATAGCTGTCGTCCTCCAGATAATTAGAATAAAACATGAAGTTTATTAATTGGTCAATCAATTAAATAATTCATTTTTGTCTACAGCTTTGTAGGTTCTTGTGTTTTTATGAACATCTGCCGTGCATCAGCACATTCTAATCATATAAAATATGACATTTGGTCTAGTCACTGTTGAATGTGCATAAGTGGATGGTTACAAAACATCAATGCAGGGGAAATTGAATTTTCATTTGATGCAGTGTGGTGAAACTCTTCCAGCCAAGTATGTTGAATCAGACCCTAAAGTATATTTAGGAATTTAAGAACTTCAACAGGTTGTAAATATTCTTATTTCACAAAAGTCAAAATAAAGATACTAGTGTTATACGTGTCAAGTACTCAAGTTGTGTTGGTCTATTTGAACTGTGGTGTGACATTTTTGTTAGCAATTTGCTATTCAATTTCAAACCAAGAGATTTTACTTACGATACTCACTTCTTTTATATGTTGTAAAAGATTTTGTTTTTAGTGCCAACTGATAATGTAGATGTGCTTTGCATTTGCATGGACCAATTCACCATATACTTCGAAGTTGCATGATAATTTGCTTATGCCCAGTAGCACTTTTTGCAATGCAAACACAGCTTTAAACCCTCCCACTCATAGGATGATCTTTCAAATAAGTTTTCTTGGTTTTTTTACAGTGTTCTAAAAACAGGTGTACTAGGCTGTATACTCGGATGTATACAAGTAACGGGTGCCCTACCTGTTAGCCGGTTATACCGCATAATCGGGCTGGTTATGCCGTATAATCACTACTAGGTGGGGTGACTTGTCGAGTACCTGTTACCGATTTTTAGAACATTGTTTTTTTATATCTGAGAAAAGAGACAAGTTCCTTTCACACTAACCTTTGGTGGTCTATCTATGTAGTGCATACCCTTCGATTGCTTTTAAAAGATTTTTTAGTTGCGCTAGAGTTAGGTTATCTGTGTGTGGTTTGTGGTATGCAGTAGATGTACTTTTAGACTTGTAGTTATAGTTAAGTTTAAATCAGCTGTGTAATTTTTTTTGTAATTAAACATAATTATAATTAGTGTAACAAGGTTACATTTAGTAAGGGATACGGAACAGAACACAGTTGTTATCCCCATCCAAATTATATTGGCTTTCATGTTAAATTGTTAACTAAGAGTGAGAGTGAGACATCTGAAATGTTTTTTTGTGGGACTTGGTTTGAATGTTTTTCACTTGTTCATTCATGTTTTGTAATTTGAAATGAGAAAGAAAAAAATATGCACCTATATCTTAACTTACGTATTATAAAGTTTCAATTTTACCACTAGAGTTTCCATTAAGCCCATAATTTTCCGAAGAGCACACAATTTCTTTTGTACTATGTTTAGGGGAGAATCCTGTGCACTTATGCTTTAACTTTACTCGAATTTGCTTAGTGATGAACAAGTAAACTTGTGACTATGACGATATGCTGGGATTTATTCTGAGGCCCCGTTTGGAGCATAGGATTTCCATAGGAATTTGTAGGTAATCCCACATCCAGAGAGTGGATATTTCCTTGTGAAATTCCTACGAAATTCCCATGTTTCAAACTGGTCCTGAAAGGATAGTTTGGAACTTCGTGAAACCATTTTGGGTTAATGACCCATTTGGTCCATGATATTCCACAAAAGGTCAACTTTGGCTTCTCAAGTATTAAAAGGCCAAATAGCTCCTTTGAGTTTGCATTTTGGGTCAAAGTGGTCCCTTGGTTGACATGTTGCACCACGCGAGCTTGCTTATTCAGCAACTAGTCTCCTAACCATCTTATTTGCTTACTCAACTCTTGAGAAATGCCCTTTTTCCCTTGACCTGGCTGGGGCCTTGAGTCCACATTGGGCGATGACTATGTCTGGCCGGTGACCCCAAGGCTGCGGCTGCCACCACAAGGCCCCTCACCTTCTTGTTCCCATGGAGAAAGAAGAAGGCTAAAGGATTCTTCCCAAATTGTGTGACTGCTTCGAGCCTGGCCAGTTTAAACCGATTTTGTCATGCTTTTTTGGGAATCCAAGAAGTGGTTTGTTATTGGGTTCGTTTGAGTATTTTATATTTTAGGAGAATTTGTAGTTCAATTAAACCGGTTTAGTTAATTCGGTGCTGTTTTGGGCTTTTCTTGATTCAATCTAGTTGAAGCCTTGCAGGCGTCTAGTTAGAATAGGATTGAGCTAATTTGGGTGCCAAGAACTTGCTTTAATTTCACTTATTTACCTCCTTCGGTTTAGTGTAATTGGGCTAGCGTAGTGTCGCTTCTATAAACCTGCAGACATTCATTACCCCCATTTGGTACACTCATGCCCAACACAATAATGTGGCTGTAAACACGTCATAAGAATGCTCTCACGAAGAACATGGAGGCTGTACGAGGGATCTTTAGGGGTGCTCGACAAGATACAAAGTGGGAAAGGGGATTTTACCCTCACATATGGGTTGGGCCAGAAAGAACATTTCGTCTATGCTAACTAAGCAAATGAGATGGGTAATTGACAAAATGCTGACTCTGCAACCCTCGTGGTATGACATATCAGCAGAGGCCAGAGGGGTCACTTTGACCCAAAATGCAAATTTGAGGAACCGATTTGGCCCTTTGAAACTTGAGGGACCTAAGTCACCCTTTTGTGAACTTGAAGGACCAAATTAATCATTAACCCTTATGCCGTGTGTGACCATTGACTAGTATCCATGTGTCTTATTTTCTTTGAATTGGTCCATCAGTGTAATAGCGTATTTCCAATTTAGCTGTTTGGCATCAGCTTAAAATCTTCTTGTGCTATGCATTTTATTTTTCTTATGACTGTTATTTGCCTACTTCCTTTGGTAAGAATGCTAATATTTCAAATGATACAATTGCTAAACTTTGTCTTGTCTTGCCCTTGCATTGTGAAACCCTTAGATTGTCATATAGTTGGTGTTCTGCTTTTGTCTTTCATTTACTGGCATCCTTGTTAGAGCTTCCCGTCTTCCACTTTTTCCGAAATGTTAATGTCAGCCAAATTCATATTATTTTTCTCTTTGTAGTCTCATTGTCCTCACACATGGTTTTCTTGGTTATTTCAGGTCTATCCCCAAGTAGAATTTCGACGTGAGGAAAATCAGGGTCTTCAAGATAGTTTACGCTTTGTGCTACACAAATGTGGAGTTTCGCATCAAGTGCTTGGGCATCTGGTTTGGGGAAGAAGAGCCCTCCAAATTGCACCTCTTCCAATGCTAATTGCTCAGATGATGAGGCATCTTCGTGCACAAGCAGGGAAGAAGGCCTCGAATGCCCGATATGTTGGGAGTCCTTCAACATAGTGGAGAATGTACCTTATGTACTATGGTGCGGCCACACCATGTGCAAAAACTGCATCCTAGGTCTTCAGTGGCCTGTCATTAAAGTTCAAACAGTACCAATCCAGCTACCGTTCTTCATATCCTGTCCCTGGTGCAACCTCCTGTCACTCCGCATACTTTACAAAGGGAATCTTGCATTTCCACGCAAAAACTATTTCCTCCTTTGGATGGTTGAGGGAATGAATGGTGAGCGGGCCAGATCACGGTCTTCTTTTCATAGTGAGCAACATACTACATGGCTCTCAAGTGGCAGTAGGGCAAGTGGAAATGCAGGTTATTCAAATCCCATTAGACGTCCAGTCCCGCCACGGGTTGAAACATCATCCTCCAGTGTGAACCATGCCAATCATGTGGTCCCCCTCCTGAATGCAGAGAGGGTACAAGCTTCGCTGCGCAAGTCATTGTCGTTCTTGGTTCACCTGACTGCTAAGTTTCCTCTGGTATTTATTTTCGTCCTCATAGTGCTCTATGCAATCCCTGCTAGCGCAGCTGTCTTGTTACTGTACATCCTTATCACAGTCTTGTTTGCGCTGCCGTCCTTTTTGATACTGTATTTTGCTTATCCTAGCCTAGACTGGCTTGTTAGAGAAATCTTTGCTTGAGATTTCCTTTATAAAACACAAGGCAAAATCTCAGTGCTGTTGTTGGATCTATGTAACAGAATCTAGCATTTCTTGTCTGTGTAAGTGAATGTTTCATAACTCATAAGTTTTTGGCTTTAGCTATATGTCATTTTGTTTGACCCGAGTATCCATGGAAATGTCTCTCTATTGTGGTGCAAACCATCAGTTTGTTCTGTGCTAGCTGAGATGTGCTTCATTATACAGTCCTGTGTTTTGAAGCTGAAATTCAAAGTATATTTGGACTTAGCAGCCTGACAATACCTGGACTCATGATGACACGACTACTACAGCCTAATCTTGCATATGCTGTGACAGTAGCCAAATGCCACAACTCCAAAACAGCACAAAAATGTAATGATATGCAATTCGAGAGGACATGGGCATAAACGTAACTAAAAAAAATATAGAAGCAAAAATAATTTAAAACTAAGTAGAAGTGTAGAACATGTGGAAGGTGAAGCAATATGAACTAGCTATGAGGCTGTTTTTTTTAATATTATAAAAAAGGTATAAGCTACCCATGTCAGCAACAAAGAGTAAGCAATACAGGAAGTTTATCAATTTCTTATATTCAACATTTCATATAATTCGGCAATTATTTATATTATTCAAGGTGTCGAATAACTATTGAATATGTGTACCAAATTGCGATATCTTTTAAAAAAATTTGTTGGATGGCATTGTTCTGACAATGATGCAAGAAACACACAGCAACTAACCGGTCTGGATAACCATCAACTTACTCCCTCTGGTCAGAAGTTCTTATTAAGTATTTGACAAAAATGTATTTTAATTTTAAAAACACTCAGATCGGGTCACATAAAAAATATCAAGAATATGTAAAACGCATCTTTAATTTATTTTTACAAATGTACTAAGGTACAAACTAGTGGTTAAGTTGTATCTCAAAAAAAAAAAAGAGTAGTTAAAACATTAAGAACCTGTGACTGGGCCAACCTTGCATAGTCCAAACGATGTGCCGTCTCGGTTTTCTCGTTGACGCCACTTGTTCGATTCTACCAATAGATGTGTTATTTCTTTAGATTTTCGGCGGTGGTTTCTGAGAGATTTCAGGTATTGGATCCCACGGGAAACTCCTCTTTTCATGTAAACTCCTTGGAAATCATATGTAAAAGTTTTTTCAAATTCTAAAAAAAAACATTATACGTAGGGTAAATGATATTCTACGGTCCTATAAAATTCCTCATCGTTCGAAAGATACGAAAAAGACAAATTCAGTATAGTAATTTCATATCTTTCAAATACGACTGAGTTTGGTCTTGAAATTTCATATGGTTGTAAAATATCGTCTCCTCTACGCATGGTAATTGTTTGAGAATTTTTGAAAACTTTTAAATATGATTCCCACAGAGTTTGCACACAGAGAGAGAGAGTGGTTTCCAGCTCGCTAGCCAGTTGTTCCTGCTCTAGAAAACCTATGAACTGATGGAGTACTTTATGCCTGTAAGCATCAGCATCACAAGAGGCACGCATGCGGTGAGCAGAGCAGCAACGCTGTCCATGAAAGCGAATTTAGCACAAGTGTTTTCTGTGACATTATTACGCGAGCAACTTGGCAAGCTGCAAACCAAGTGGAGCGTTGCTTGGCTGAGATGAGATGATAGCAGCAAGTGAACCAACTTGGCCGGCATGGGTATCTTCCAAAATATACTCTCCTCTGTCTAATTCTGCTCCAGCAAGCTCGCATCTATCATGTCGTCTTCAGTTCGCCACTTGGTGATCTCGACGTACACGAACGCAGTAAAGATCGATGCAAAGAGAGAAGAAATAAAAGGGATAAAGATTGTGCACTCTATGTTCAGTTGCCTGTTCTTGACAGCTCCTCCGATTGAAAAGTTGCAGGATGTGTCATTGTTGTTAGTCTTCAGGGTGAGCTTTCTTTAGTTTCAACTGGTTCTTTTTTATTATATATTTTTATCAAAAGTGCCTTTTCCATCTTGAGTAGGCAGAATGCACTTCCATCGATCCTAACTAGTCGGAGTGTTGGGCATTTGCATATGTAGTTTTGTAGTATGTTATAAATCAAGTGGTATTGATGCATTCAATCCGGTTACATGGTTACGGTGTCCTTACATTAATCTTTATAGGGCAATTGCATGTCAACTTGCTACTTATTGTTCCTCGGGAAAAAAAAAACTATACTTCTTTTATTATTTACTTTTGCTTTGTATACGCACATTATTGGGACTGTGTGTGTATATATATATATGAAATTATGAATATAAATAAATGTTCAGTTTGTGGGATAACAAGGGTATTGATATTGGGAAAATATCCATTAGAAACTCAACTTTTGGGTGGCAACATGAAAATCCTTTTTCATATAGGCACAAAATCAGCATAAAAAATATGAAAAAAATTGCTGATATGCTTCACAATTTACTCTATCTACATGTAAAAGTTCAAGTTGAAATTCAATTTATATTGAGAGTAATAAAAATACAAAAAATGATTAATAAAAGTAAAGGAAAAGAGAAAATAAAAGAAAGTACTATTCATGGCAAAACTTCTATTTTTGTTTATTCAATTTCAAAAATCTAAACTTCTAGATGTTTGAAATTTTACTCACACTACTAGAAAACATGCTATACTAGACGTCCCATCACAGACGATTCCTTTGGAACCGTTTGTGTTATACTTATCACAGACACTTCCTTTGGAACCGTCTGTAATAATTCACAGACGGTTCTGATATCTGTAATAATCATCATAGACGGTTCTTCTAAAGAACCGTCTGTAAATTATCACAGACAGTTCTTAAGAAGAACCGTCTATGATGCCTCGATTTCACAGACGGTTCTATTCACGAACCGTCTGTGATTATAATCATATTACAGACGGTTCTATTCACGAATCGTCTATGATACTTTTGTTTTGTTGGGAGGGAAAATAAAAATTTGGACTTAATGGGTGGGCTGCCGAAACTCACTTTATATTAACAGAGTCTCCTCACACCCCTATATCCTCCTCTGCCATCTTTCCTCTGACCGAGTGATGTCATCTCGCCCTGACCTTGCGCTCCGACCTCCCCCGAGCTCGTCCCCCCGTGGCCTCCTCCACCTCGCCCCAGCCTCGTCGTCGCCGGCCTCCCCCGACCTCGCCGCCCCGGGCCTCCTCCACTTCGTCGCCCCGTCCTCCCCCGAGCTCGTCCTCGCCGGCCTCCCACGACCTCACTCTCTCTACTCCCCCTTTTTGATCTGTGATGTGGATTACTAAGAGCTAGTGTTAGTGCTCTGTGAATAGATTGAGTTGATACTACTATGATGTGTGTGGTGCTATGGCTATTGTGGGAAGCTCTCTATGTATGTGTAGTTCATGCTGAGTTATTTGGTTTCGGCAAAAATATAGATGGCGGATCGCGCACTGTCCAGTAAAACTGTTATAACTTTTGCATACGAACTCGGATTGCGACGTTCTTTAGCTCGTTGGAAAGCTAACGAAAAGTTCAATCAAAAAATTGTCTATGATGAGACCTCATGTCATCACAAACATATAAACTCAGACAGTTTAAAAACCGTTTGTGATGACCCTTTGTGTAGTAGTGTCAGTTTTGGACCTTTTTCACATCTAGACTCTTATCAGGCTTACGAAGTTGGCATAACCTAATGAGATGGATCAAGATCTGGTCCATTGATGTGATTCTTTTGGTCTCACCAACAGAGCCTATAACTACTACTCCCTCGGGTCACAAATGATATCATTTTGGATATCGATATAGTCCCTAAAATACAATTTTGATAACTCATTTTTGCTGTAATATATTTTTAAACCTAGTAAAATTATAATGTTATGAATGTACTTTTTGAGATAAACCTGCATGTATTATTTTTACGTATCCAACCTAAATATTCAAAAAACATATTGATAGTCAAAATTTATATTGTTTACAACCGCCTTTTGTGATGGGAAGGAGTACAGTATACTTCCTCGTAAATAAGTTTATGCACGTCTTCAACCTAGTGACCTAGGGTGCTGATGACACACTGAGATCGAGTGGTGTTCTAATGGTCAACCCAGATTGCACTAATTAATCTTCAGCATCACGCTATGCACTTCTCACAGGTTTGCCTTCGCCTCAACAGCATCATTACGAGGATGTATGATGCATCCCTGCACAACTAGCTGCTTCTGCAGTCTGCGGATCTATCCAACGCAACTTCTCGATTGCTTCGAAGTTTGAATTTTGCACCGGGTGCACATAAGCTCAGATATCATGTTCTCTCTCTGTTGCCCTGAATGTTCCAGTGTAGTTTTGTTAATATGTTCCTTCTGTTTCAAATTATAATGTACTGTTATATCTAGAGCACATCCTTTTATCCTTACGTTTTAAAGGCAAATATGACCTTTAGCTCAATCCTACTGGTTATTGGCTCATTTTGACTTCTTTTTTAACGGAATAGCAAATCTGCTCTCTCGCATTAGAAATGACAAAAATGATATCTTTACTACGTTCACCGTGTGCAACACCCCTCCTACCATGCTCTCAGTGTATATAGAGGTGGGCATTGGGATGTGTCGTGCAGGCACAACACGGGCCCATCGTGCTTCAGGCCGCGTCGTGCCATACCGGCTAGGCCCAGTCACCCCGCCGTGCTATGCCCAGACACAGCCCAAAGCCCGTCGTGCCGGGGTTGTGCCGTATCAGGCCAAGCCCAGCCCTAAGTAACTATAGATGACGGAGGCGGAGGCAGCGATGGCGGCGGCGACCGCGCCACTATCATCTTCATTCCTCTCGTGCTCGCCTTATTAAAAATCTAGTTAAAATTGAATTAATTGTATAGAAACATGGGCACGTAAATATTTTGGAGAAAAAGAGATTTTTTTCTTGATATTTTACAGATATAATGTTACTACCTTGTTAAAAAACTTACGATCCAGAGTGGGGTTCCCCGAGTAAGGAAAACAGTACAGTAACAACATGCGTACATACTAATTACTCATCAATGTCGAGATCGTTCATGCGTTCGAGGTTAGCATACGCCTGCACGATCTCAAGATTCTCCTGTTGATGCTGTTGCCATTCTTTAGCCAATTTCCAGTTCTTGGCGCATATGATTGCCTCCACCATCCTAGGTGTGAGGGATGATCTTCTTTCTTTAATTATTCTCCCTACCATGCTGAACGTTGCTTCTGAAGAGACAGTGGACACCAGCACCAGCAGAGCATCCTGTGCGAAATGTGACAGCATAGGAAATATCCACTTGTTGTTTTTCCACCACTCGAGTAAGTCTATCTTTCCACCGAAAAGATCAGGATCGCTGTTTGCAAAATCATACTCTAGGTAGTGGTTTAGCTCTGAGACAGAATTCCACAAGGGGACTACCTAAGACTGAGAAGACGAAGAACTGGACTTACCCTTTGGCTTCTTCTATAAGTGGGATTCAAGCTTTTCTTTTCTTGTTGCGTCTGCTGTGAGGCTTTTGATCTCGCGCTGCTACCGAATTTGTCATGATACATATGAAAAACACGAAAAAGCTCCTCTTTGACATGTGCGAAAGCTTCCGAGTAATCAAGACTAAGGCATTCACATATTCCCTCCGTACCAATCCGCAAACCTAATAACTTTTTTTGTAGGATCGAAAATGACAGCAAAGCAATACACGTGTGAAATAGAATTGAATTTTTTAATAAAAGTTTCCTCCATTAGTGCGACAACATGACCATAAAGGGGATCCTCCCTAGATTTAGCAATCTTACCTGAAATTAACCAAATAAATTTTATAACTAAGGAAGAGGTAGGGTAATAAACACCAAATAACATCTTTGTTGCTTTATAAAAAGGTCTTAAAAACTCTCGAAACTAGCTAACAATCTGCCAATCTAAATTAGTAACTACCAATTTATTATTTTGAGAGTTAGCATTGACAAAACGGATATGACATGTTCGTACCCTTGTAACTTCTTTAACATAATGTATGTCGAGTTCCACCTCACCTTCATGTCAAGACTGAATTTTCTTAGCTCCTTCCCATTGACTGCGTAGTACTTCGCGAACTTGGCTACCACTTGTGGAGAATTTGTGAGGTAGCGAACGGCGTTGCGGACACTGTTCAAATATCCGCCAATCACTTGCCTACCGTCTTGAACAACAACGTTCAAGATATGGCATACACATCTCTGATGGAGAACATAACCACCAATATATGTCTGCAATCTTGGGGTGATGATGTTCATAGCAGTCGTGTTCGCTGATGCGTTATCAAGAGTTATAGAATCAATCTTATTATCTATCTTAAAATCATCAAGTACATGTAGTATATGCTTGGCAATGGCCTCTCCTGTGTGTGATTCGTTAATTACCTTAAAACCTATGACTCTCTTATTTAGCTTGTAATTGTCGTCTAAATAATGGGCTACAATACTAAGGTAGGCACTTCTCTGGTGTGATGATGTCCAAATGTCTGAAGTTATATCAAAAGAGAAGTAAACTTGTAGGAATAGTTCTTTTAGCTCTGCTAGTTTCTTATGATACATCCTTAAAATATCAGATATAGTGGTTCTCCTAATAACATGTTGGTAATGTGGGCAAAAACCGCGTTGGACCATTCTTTTGAACGCACAACTTTCACCTATCCTAATCGGTTGATCTTCCGCAACAATATATCTAGCAATTTCCTCGTGGGAAGAAAGTGGGTTGTGTACCAAAGTACTTATAGAGCCATCTGCCTCGAACTTTAGCTGCGTTTGTACTCCTCTCCCTCGGCTCTGCGCTCCGATCTTGTGCAAGCATGCTTTGTAGTGCCGGTTCAAGTGCCATGTCCCTATAGATGTACGAGCAGTTAATTTAGCTTGGAAATAATTACAGGTTGTGATATCAACCGTTTGGTCTTCTTGGATTTACTGGCTCCAAGTCATGTGCTTCCAGCAATTTACCCTTCGTCTAGACCCGCCAATGTTGCTGTCCGTGGACGCGGGAGAGAACTCTGGAGTCCCTATTGGCTCCGGACCACCCTGGTACTCCTCGTAGCCCTCTGTACCATCCATATGGCGATCATCCATGCCGTAGTCTCCCATGCTTGGCAGGAACCGGCGAGCATCAATGGGAATCAGAGCCAGAGGACTAGGGGAGCAGCGGCGAGAGCTTACACTAAGTCGCCCTGCTGCCCTTTTCGTGCTACAACTCCTCGGTAGCATACTGCTCGGCAGCTCCTTGGTGCTCCGACTCCTTGGTAGCATAATATATGGATGGATGGTAAATAAATAGAGTAGATGGATGTTGAATAAATGAGGAGAGTAGATGGATGATGAATAAATGAGAGTGGATGGATGGTGAATAAATGAGAGTGTATGTATGGTGAAGAAATAAGGACAGTGAGTTGATTTTTATAGCTACAGTGAGCACGGCGAATGCTTGGTGAGAGTTGATTTTTAAAGCTCTCGAACGTTGTCTGCTCCCGAACGTTGTGAGCACTCGGTCACTCTCTGTCTCCCTCTATCTTTTCCCCCCGACTCCCTCTCTTGTCTCTCTCAATTTGAATGAAAGTCACAGTTGCGAACGTTGCTAATGATCCGTACACCGATCACTAGCTGTCTCCCTCTCTCTTTTTCCCCTGATTCCCTCTCCTTGTCTCCCTCGATTTGAATGAAAGCCAAACAATTGAGTCTTCTCAGTCCTCATCACCACCGAATCTATTCTATTACCCTAACGACCTAACCCCTCATCTCCTCTCTCTCTCCCTTATCTCCTCTACCACCGAAAAATCTGGCTCCTTCCTCCCCATTCTTCCCCTTCTTCTTACTCCCAACTCCTCATCTCCCCCATCTCCTCACTTCCCACACTCCTCCCTCCTGCCTCAACTTGATCTGACTCCCTGGTGCTACCACTTCTGGTCGCCAGCTCCTCCTCGCGCCTCCCCTCTCCGACCTTGCGCCACCGGTGTCGCCCCACCAGATGCACCCGCCGCCGGCCTTGGCTCCCGGCCCGACTCCAGCTCCGCCACCTTCGAGCTCAGCCCGTGCTGCTCGCCGGCTCCGGCTCCTCCCCTACATGCCTCCGGCCGCTGCCGGCTTGGTCCGACCTTGCTGCCGCCTCCTTGGGGCCTCCCTGCGTCGAGCTCGGCCCGACTTCACCGCTCCTCTACAACCTAGCCCTCCCGCGTGCCCCTCTACTATGCTCGCCGACGGCTTGGTCCCCGGCGTCATCGGCTCGGATGCTTGCTCGACACGGTGGCCCGACCCGGCTGCTTCCTCCTCTAGCTTCTGCACGCAAGACGACCCCTCCCCTGGCCTACAGTGTGCCTCCCTGCGCCAGCACTGGTGTGTCTTGTTGTTGCCTCGGCCCGGCACGCTTGCCTCCCTATGAGGTCGTCGTCGGCCCGGCTCGTGAATGGCATCGCGATCGCGCAGGCAGCGCCTCTGGCCGAACTCATGAAGGAAGGCATCGCAGGCGGTGGCGAGCGGGCGGGTGGCGGAGGCGAGGCGCCGCCGAGCGCCTAACGTCTTGGCCGTGCTTGGCGTGTCGGGCCGCTCGAGCATGGCACGCCACGCCGGGTCGTGTCGTGCCGCCTGTTGTGCCGTCTTTCCAGGCCCAGGCCGGCCCACCGTCCGTGTTGTACCAGTCTGGCCCGCCACGTGGCATGCCTGAACCGTGCTTGGCCCGTGCCGAGCTGGCCGCCTCGAGCGGGCACTGGATGGCCCCGCCCGACTCCGACCTCTACGTGTATAGCACCCTCACCGCGCCTCGAGCCTAAGCTCGGCCTCGAGCCTCGGCCGATGCCCCGCCCCGACTCGACCTCTACGTGTATAGCACCCCTTACCGCGCTCCCTGTGCACAGGGGCTCTCCTACCGCGCACCAAAACCGCATTGCCCCCCGCCGCACACCGCATGGCATACTACCATGCACAGAAACGCTCTTGCCGCGGATAGAGAGGGTGGCAACTGGCCTGCTGTGGACTGGGAGTACGGCAGGTTGCTTGCCGTGGTCGGAGATCGCGGAAGGTGGCTTCCGCGGACGGTGAGAGCGGTACATGACACGTGTCGCTTGAGTAACTTACCGTTGTGTCATTTTTGTCCTTTCAGTCGTGACCGCTGGACTACATTTGCTAATTCGTTTTTAAAAAAATGCTAAATAAGGCAAAAAACTGCAATCCTACACGTCCATACCCCAGCAACGGTTAGATTACCTGGTCCCACAACTGACCACTTTCATTACATGTCTGGTCATGGTTACTTCCGGAGAGTGGAGTAGTAAGGACGCTTCGTCAAATGTTTTCATCAACGAGTTCATTAGAGTCGATCGTCACCTTTGGAGCTTGGAAGGAAGCAGAATTTCCTAGTTGATTGTGGCTGGATTCTACTCGGTTCATGCAAGGCATAACAATCTCAAAATCTCAACTTAGGCTGTGAGATCCCCGTTAATAGTACCCATGTTCCACTTTTCTTCCGATCTGTTCAAGATATGTCTTTGGTACTTTCCTTTCAAGAACAATCCATTTATTGATTTTCTTTTGCAAATATGAGAAGGGACCATTTATAACTTCAGATATATTGGGCCATCACATGAAAATTTCTGTTCGTTGAGCTTTCCTTAATTTATCTTTGCTTAATATACTTCAAGCGATCAATTGACGGAAGTACAAAACAGGAGACCAGGAATAGACATGTTCAGTCTGATCCAGTTTTTCGGTATTAGGTCTAGATTTTTTATCAGGCCCGGTTGGAAGCCGGGAAACCCAACAAAAAATATTAATAGCTTTTTAGTTTTAAATCTAACTTTATACTATGAGTTATGACTCACGAATGAATATATATATTTAAAATAATTATTTTTTAAAATATTTATAGACAACGTCAAAAACAACTCATTGAGAGCTAAATCTGAATCATCTCACGCTTGGTCCACTTCTCTCTTCCACCTCTTTGTCGTGCTCGTGCCTTCCTCTCGTCACACTCCAAATTCACATCACCTGTGCGATTCCGGCCTCCACCACCTCGCCTGCAGCCGGCTCCCCAGTTCGTCCCTAACAGAAGCCTCTCGCCCCGCCTGAATTCCCCCGTTCGTCCCAAAGTATTCCGCCTTCCACCCGAAGCACGCCTGCGGCCTCGAAGCGAAGGAGCTCTTCTCTCGCTGGCGTGCTCCTTCTCCTGCCCCCGTCTACTGGAGAGGCGCCGAGTGGAGATCCATCCATACGGACTTGGAGTGATTCCTCCCCTTTTGTTGGTAAGGAAGCCCTAGCTTGCTTGGATTGTTGTTCTCTCAGTTTTTTTCTTCTTTCAAGAATTGAGTTTTGTTCCCTGGGCCCTTCTCTTTGCTGCGTGGTAACCCTACTATTTTAATTAATCCATCCATCCACCCATCCATGGCTTGTTCGATCCCCATCCCATTCCCATAGGACTATCCAAGGCGCGGCTGCATCCAGCCCATGTTCAAGTACACATTGTATTTGGTTGTCTAATCTATTACCCTGAACTAATACTACTAATGGAACTTTATTTTCGAGAAATTTTGGTGATGGGTTAATCTTTGATGAGTTATTGATGGCATGTGAAGTATGGAACTAAACTAATGCAGGATTGGGGTGGGTGGGTGGGTCTACGGAGAGAGTGAAATGGTGTTGGTGGTGAAGCAGTACCGCTGCACGCATTCCTCAAGCTGTGTTTGCCTCAAGGGACACATTAGTGAGGATGCCCTCTTCCTTGTTTTCCGCCACATGAACTGGAACCCGAGGATGATCGTCCTCTTCTCCCGAACGTGCAAGTGGTTTGACGAGATCGCCAAGCGGGTGCTGTGGAAGGAATTCTGCCATGCCAGGGCACCGAAGATGATGCAGGATTTGCACTCTAGTGGCAGCCATATTGTCGACGGCAACTGGAAGGCGCTCGGAAGCTTCTTATCCATTGCTCAGGGTGCACCAAGGGTGGCCTGTTTGGTAACATCCATGTCCCAGGGCACTTTGTTTTCCGGACCCGTTTTTCGAGGGCTTCTGGAAAGAGCTTCTTGCCTCCGCAATGCAAGACAGATGTGTTGTATGTTTCCGATCCTTGCGAGCATCTCGACCAGGGTGAGGAAGGTGACTTGGGTTTTTTCCGGGCATCTTCAAGTCATTTGCTGCTTCAAAGGTCAAGAAGATGCTGATTGAGAAGCAAGCAAAGTTCCATCCAAAGGAGGTGTGTCCTTATTGTAAAGCAAAGCTATGGAATTTGCTGCAAGCAAATATGATACCCATAAGTGCTTCCATAAGGTTGGATGCTTATGATGATTCTGTTGAGTATTATATATGCCTTAACGGACACATCCTTGGTTTATGCACTCTGATGCCTGTCTCGGACTCTGAGGATGCAAGGGAGGAGTAATTATCAAGACTTGAATCAGGTATTTGTACGTTTATGTTTTTTCCCCAGCTGTTTTCTACTCTCTACCTATGTTTTCACGTGCTGGCAATTTCAATTTAATCTGCATAGCATAAACTAAAAGTTACCCTTACTGTATACTTAACTCTTCCCAATTTCCATGAGGAATGTTTTAAGTAAGCATTGCTTGTCAACGAAAACAGACCCACTTCCTTTAGGGCGTTTTCCTTATATGTTCGCATCCGTAGTTTAAATTCCTGAGAATATGCAGACTTCGAGTATATGGACCAAAGTATTTAAATGCGTACTAAATGATCGCTGTGCTGGACAATGTGCTTACTTTTAGGGTTGCTGTGATGTCAGGATCTGAACCCGCAAATCCGGACACTTTATGTATTCTGAACTAGTCTCATGATCAGTAGCTAGTTCACAGAGTTGCAATATCGATGAAATCATATCCATACAACAAAATATCTAAGAAGAAAATTAATATTACTTAGTAGTAACGGACCTTATGGTCAAGGTTTACAAAGTTTGTCACGCAGGGCTTAAGACAAAAGGATAAACTTGCAGCGGAATAAAACAACTCGTGGTAGTCATCCGACATGCTCACAGGCAACCGAGTGGAGAACGCGACCTAGTTAGCATGATCTTCCTCGGTGAAGAATCAACAATGGCGTAAAGCCGTGAGTACATAAAGTAGTCAGCAAGTCGTAGGGAAATATATGTAAATACTATTCATGCAAAGCTTGAACAAGGATATCTTTATGACTATTTTGCATAAAGTAGTATTGACAGTAGATACAGTAAATAGATTGAATAATATAATTGAAAATAATAATAAAAAAATAGACAATTGCTTTGAAACAACTAGAGAACCTCCCGCCCACTTTCCAACATTTTTAAGAAAATCTACCCTTCGTGTGAAATCACCTTGTCTATAACCAGGGACATGGTTATTCGAATAGTTTAACACTCTACAGAGGTTGTACAGCTCGACCTACAAGAGATAATCAACTTATAATGTCGGCCATGACACGCTTTCGAAAGCGTGCGACTAAGTGAGTATCACAAGGTTTTTACAAAGTTATGTTTTGACCCAATTCTGCTCGCTAAGGTTTCGCCATCCAGCTCCCTCTTGCGCCAAATCAACAACCCAAATAGAACTAAATCAAAACATTACTAATTAATTAGTCAAGTCCACCCTATCCTGAACTTGTGGTTGTACGATTAGACCTAGATCAATAGCGCACAAAGTTAAGTCCTTAGTGACTACTCAGGAGAGGCTACATCATCTAATGCATCTCGCACACCTATGTGCCTCCCGCACCCTACAATGTACCTCGTGTATTGTGCCTCGCGCACTGTACCTCGCGCACACCCTTTACTGCATGATTACTCGCTTGAGTATAAATCATTTTGTTTACCCCAAACCAATGACAAACTCTGCCATGTCACAAATTTATAACAGTAACATCGCACCACAATTCCATATATCATTAGGTCAAATTTAATCATTTATGAACATGTGATCATGAATCCCTTTGTAACTAAGCACAGCTATGCATAATTATAATACCCATGTTGGTATTACAATAATGTCCTACTAATATCAATCCATCCTATGGTGTCTAAGGATATATGTCAATCATAATTATTCAAGGTGACATATTATCAAATAGGTATGTAACTATTCCCAGAAACAATTTATATAGAATTAGCATGCATGTCCATATAAAATAATATAATTTTATAAAATTGGGTACAATATGATCAAAGGTCTACGACTTGCATTCGTTGAAGGTTGGTGATACTTCGGTAGGATGATCCAGGAAAGGTTCGAAAACACCGGAATCTATACGCATAAAACGAGGTGAATAAATACAATAAATCCAAACAAAATCCAAAAATTACCAAATTAGAATCAAAAGAAAGGGGCTGAATTTAGATGAATTTAGAAATAAGAATCGACGGAATTGTAGTTCGTATGAAGGAGAACAAACGTCTGGAAGTTTGCTATCACATGAAATGATAGGAAATGATAGGAAATGAAAAGAATCTGTGCTGGAAAAAACTGGAAACACAATGCAGGCTTTTCTTTTTACAGAGCCAAGCAAATGAGGGGATGACATAAGGGCCCACTTGCTAGAGAAAGCAAGAGGGGAGGGAAATGAGTGGGAGGATGACAGATGAGACCCACTGTCATTGAGACAAAGCCAAGCACAAAGAGCAAAAACAGAGGAAGCTCACTGAACACAAGGGGCAGCACTGGCGCCGGCGAGGGGCGACGGGGAAGGCTCGGTCAACAGCAAAAATGGGTCGCCGGCAAGCCAAGGAGGGGATAGGGGGTGGTGGCGCAACGAGAGGTGGTCGACGGCGGCGGCGCTAGAGGGCGGCGATGCTCCGGCGGCGTTCCAGTGATGAGGAGGTAAGCACCATTTAGAACGTGACGTGGCGAATCCAATGGTGGAGATGATGTCGCTGGAAACCCACCGACGATGGCGCAAATGGTTGCGGAAGGAGCTTCGGCTGGCGGCGGTAAAACTCGGATTGCAGCGAGGAGAAAGTGGGAGAGGAGGGGAGAATTGGGGAATGGGAGGGGGGCCTTTGGGAATGCGGGCAGCGGGAAACGAAATCCCGGCCGGTTTTTCCAGAGTTTGCAAATTCAAATTTCGAATTTCGGTTGATTTTTAAGCAAATTTAAACGAAATTCAACCGGGTTTTTTAGGAAAACCGTAACCCGATCCTCTTAGGATTTAGTCCAGAACAGTATTCGATCCATGGTCGTGACGCGGGTGGCTTGGCAAAAGAGTGACTGGAGAGGGAGATCGAGGGAGGAGGCACATGACCGGACTTAGAGAAGAGGAGGGGAAAGAGCGGCGGTGGTGGTGCTTTTTTTTGGGGGTAGAGGAGGGTGTTGGCCTTCCTTTTATAGAGGGAGAAGGGGGCAACGCGATTTGGGGGATGCGGGTGGCAGAGAGAGCCAGGGCATGGGCGGTGCCAGGGCACGGGCGAGGCGGGATAGGCGGTGGGAATCCAGGGCGTGAGCGGTGCTCCGGGCGTGGGGGCGGCGGTGCTGGGCAAACGAGCGCCAGGGCAGAGCACGGAAGAGAAAAGGGAAGAGGAAGAAAGAAAAAAGAAAAAGGAGAAAAGGAGAAAAGGAAAAGGGAAAGGAAGAAGGAAAAGAAAAGGAAAATCCGAAAATAAATTTAGGAAAAACAAGAAAAATCCATAAAAATCCTTGGAACCTGAAGAATTCGAATAAAACAATTTTAAATTTATTTGAAGTTTATTTTAATCATTTAAAATGTTTTAAATTCTGAAATTTCAGTTTAAGCTTTAAATTAATTCAATAAAATTCAAATGGTTCATTTTAATTTTTAAAACTTCAAAAAGACTCCGAAAATTGGGATGTTACATGTGAGTATGCGACTTGAATCTTCATGTATTGTCCTTCACTTGTACAGTTTGGGCCCTCTGGGACAATTTATAGTGTTTCCTTGCTACTGAGCACTTGATGGGAATATTGTACGTGAAATAAGTGATACTCAAGTTCCCTTTAGGAGACAAGTGGTACTCATGTTTTCCTTTACGAGGCTAGTGCCAATGCCCAGTGGTACTCATGTTTTCCTACAACTGGGTTCTTGATTGAGAACCTTCACTGTTTGTGTTAGGGCTTAATCCCTAGTTGTTAATTTCTGGATTTTTGACAAAAAGTTAAAAAGTTTTGGTAGACAACCCTCTAGCTCTTTGGGTGATACCTTGATGTTCTGGGATGTATTTAACATGTTGAAGATGATGGTCAAGTCTATCAGGTTACAGCTGTACAGTAGAAGTAGCAGATAATAATCCTTTTTCTAAGTACTTTATGTTGTCCAAGTTGCGTCACATTGGCAGTTGGAATGCTATTCGTTCAATTGCCACATTGAATTTGTGGTGCATTGAGAAACTGAAATATGTCTCTACTTTATTGGTTCCTGAACTTCCAGAAGGTTGGACATACCTTATGGTGGCCTATTACGATCTATTCAGGGCTCATTTGGATGGACCTCGATAGGCTGGTCTCTCGGCCCCATCCAAACAAGCCTCCCAAGTATTACCTCTATCGGTTCCGCACTTTTCTTGTTTATAGTTGAACTTACTGAAGTGTATGTTAAACCTTGCACCTAAGATGGTGAGTTATATTCCATCAGAATATAAATACTAGCTTGATTTGAGCCTTTAGGTTCCAGTTTTCAATAATGGAGTACCTAATGTCCATTGTCAAGGAAAACTCCTGTTTTGAGTTTCAACGATGAATGCCTACTGTCCAGGAAAACTTTTGATTTGAGCCTTTAGGTTAAGAGAACCTAGATGCACATGCTTCTGGGGAACCCCCGCAAGGTTGTAAAATGAGTATCCTCAACCAGAAAACAATAAAGCATGAACAAAGCGAGTGTGTGTGTAAAACACCGAAACTTATGGACAAACAACGCATAAAGATCACTCACACGCATAAAGGTCACTCACACTAGTGCACATTTCCGAACTGCATCATTCCAGGTCTAAGTTTTCCCCTCAAACCTCATGATGACAGATCTGTATGTCAAAGAATGAAAGAATGTAGGATATGATCTAGCTGCAAAAGTTCTATGTTTCCTTTTGAAACTATGCCGTTGCCTAGCCTTTTTTAAGTGAAATTTGAGATGGGGTTACCTGTCTTTTATGTGTGTCAATAATGTAGAATGTTAAAAAAACAAGAATTTGAACTGTACAGGACTAATTTGGGAACCAAATACAGGTTGCAAATCTGTAACCCTTCAGGCCTACAAAGTTTTGCCTGCCATGCTACTTAGTTAGATTTTTTTTATGACATGATGTTAAATAGGAAATTATTGGTATGTTTATGCTGAAGGTATCGTATGGAATGTTTCTTTAGGTATTTACAGTTTGTACGTGTCATAAAGGTTACGAAATCCACATTTCTACCTCAAACTAGATACTTGTTCTACACTAAAACACATTTGGGCTAGCTAAACCTGAGTTACACCTTTTATCTTTCACCACGCACAGATTACATATAACCTTTACAATAAGAATAGCACTGCTTGGCATTGCAAATAATGAATAATGATAGACGCACCCATTTAATGACAATGATAATTTTTGCTGGGCAAACTTACATGGGAGACTTATCACGCTTTTCAGCCATGGAATGCTAATGGCATACACTTGTCTTACACATTCTTAGCACAGCTGGTTTATAACCTTGCTTCTGCTACCAAATAAAGATCCAAATTCAAAGGGTGCTAAGAGAAACACAATTGTGAAACATCTGATAAACAATTAATATTAAGAAAAGGGAAAGGGGAATGTTACTGTTTAAATTAAACTTCAATTTTTTTGTTCTTTTAGAACCGGTTGAATTTGGAAATGGAATTTTATAAATATCGGAGTTCACACTGAGCTTCTTCATAATTATTTTATTGAGAATTTTTCAAGTTGATTTGATGCCCTAATCAAAAGCATTAGCATGATAGCACCTGTTAGATGTTTTGCAATCATTATACTCACATTCTTTACTATATAATCTGACGATCTTAAAAATGATAAATCTGAAAACCATGTTGTTGATTGTTTTATTAACTTTGATGGTTTTGTGGCATTGATACTGTTTCATGTTAAGTATTGACTGAAAACTAACAATGTGAATAAGAAAAATAGCTGCAACCAATCAATTACTCTATACCTATTTACCGTAATGATAAAAATAATATACGAATAGTCAGCGCTTGTGGGAAGCAGCGAAACTGCATAAGGCTAGTCGAACGAATTTTTTTTTATGCGTAGTGATTTTGAATGGCCCCTTCATACATGTTTGTCTAGAATGAGAAGTTTCTGTCATGTGTCTTAAAATAAGTTTGATTGTGGTCTTTCTTGTTGGCAGGTTACTGCTGTATCGAAGCCAATGGTCTGGGAATCATGTACAATGTGGAATCTTGCTTTCGACTAGGAGTGAGCAGCGCGACAAGACACTGTCACCGTTGTATTTAACTGCAATGTTGTTTTCCGTGGTGCTTTGTACCAGTAGAAAAGCTTTTTGCATCATCTCCTCCTTATTTATCGCTACCTCATTAGTCATTACAGGTATCTTGCATTGTATTTTACATCAATACATGCTTGCAGTATGTGACAAGGCATAGCTTGAAGTGACTTTGAGCTGTACAAATTTTGCTTGTATGCAATACAGCTTGCTCGGTTAATGTGTTCACATCGAGATCAACTGTCTGCTCTGTTATTCTGAATTTCTGATTGTGTTCGGTAGTTCACCGTTGACATGTACTGTCTGTTCTGATAATATCGTGATGTGTGTTTCTTCAACAATGGATCTCTCCATAGACTAAATGGCGTTTAGAATGTTAGAAACACATTAGGTGTTTACACACACGTGATCATGAAATACACTAAGTCTAGTTCTCTTGCCAAGAATTTCTATTGAGAAGAAGAATAATGTAAAGAACAATGCACATAATAATGAACTTTAGCTTATGCTTTACAACTTCTGCGTTTATAAAAGGTATTTATACTAATTGGAACGACGCGTTGTTACATGAAACAACACAACCTCTACTATCAAGTGATGCGTCACTTAGCGAAACAATACGTCACTTCATTAAGAAATGAAACAATGCATCACTTTGTTACAAACTAAACAAGATTATTTCAACAAATCACCCCCTAATCTTATTGATCTCAAATGACGGAGTTGTCCCCAAACTTGACAGATCCCTTTACGTTGAAATTCAACTCAGCGAAGTTCTCCTTGTATCCGAGGTTGCTTGTCCCTTGTTCAGCGTGATGCTCAGTGGCGCCCGTTGTGATCTCGGTGATGGTGTTCACATGAGCCATCAGCAGTGCTGGTACTTCATCTTCGAGAGTGCTCGCTCGTGCCAATAGCAGTGTCGGCTCGTCGTCGTCGACCTCGACCAAATTGGCGCTTTCGTTGCCCTCACGGCGCGGTGCACGGCAATCCCTGGAGAAATGACCCATCTTGCTACAATTGTAACATTTTACCTTCGTCATGTCGCGTTCTCCAGAGTTGTCGTCGTCCTTGGTTTCGCGGCTTTGGTTGTCGTCCAGGTCGACCCCAGATGTGTTTCGGGCCTGCTCGCGCTGTCCTATGCGTGCAACCCACTCCTTCTCCGTGAGGAGCAGACGGCTCCCTGACTCTTACGCGTCATCGTCGTCAAGGCCATAGCGTTGCTCCTGAAGGGAACGCGGCAATGCTACGATAACACAAACAAAATTTTTACCGTGCAACCAAGAAACCACCGCTAGTAATAGATCACGAGATTACCACTAGACACGCCGACTCGTAGCGGAAGTAGAGTCGTTGTAGCGAGTTGATGCAGTCGTAGTAGTACTCACGACGCGTCTCCTCTTTCGAGTGGTCGTACTCGCCGCGCGTCTGCACCTCCGACTGGTCGTACTCACCACGCGACTGCTTGTTCGACTCCGGTGATCAACACGAGTCGCGGATCGTCCTAGTGCTGATGCTTCACAACAACACCTCCGAGGTATCCACACGTACGAGGCAGGATCACCACGCGCTGGAGTGCTAGCACCAGTAGCGTTGTTGAGAAGGCGTGGCTATTAGGGTTTCGGGAGTTCTTCCAAAGATCATCCTCTGCCCTCACCCTATGCCACCGCCCCTCTTTATATAGGCATCCATGATGGGTCTCGAACTTGAGGCCCATTAGGAACTCGTGGCCTATATGAATTCGGATCACCATCTAAAACAAATGCTAGCCCTTTAAGTGTGTGGCCCTACAGGTTCATGTGTAATCGGTTATGACTCGAAAACTCTTTTCCGACCACCAGTCGTTAGCGGTACCTAGCAGCACATAACGATTCCCAAATACACATAGAATATATCGGACGAACCTTGATGTAATAAGATATATGATCAGGTCCTCATCACTTACGATCAGTTCGTATCTCCATACAACCATATCGTATTTGGTCCCGACGATTCGTAACTCCTTACGACGTGTTCTTATCATTCGTGATTACGTTCGACCGATCTACGAAGCACGTATCTCCATACGTCTAGTCCAGAATCGATCGAACTCGTGACCTACTCATGCATTCTCCCTTTGCCTCACGATATCCGGTTGAACTCTAGGTGAGATCATGTGTCATCCATGGATGTTCAATACTTTTCGATCGAGTGTCGGATAACTTCATGTGGTCGACACTTCGACCACTAGTGGTATGGCTATGCACTTTCTTTATCCGATCACCACGAGGGGCCCAGAGACATCTCTCCTGTTATGTTAGGAGGGGCAAATCCCATCTCAACCAGTCACATCTCTCCGCATGTTTCATAGCATACCCGAAAGTTACCTTTATAACTACCCGGTTACGAGTAGCGTTTGGCAACCCCTAAGAGTGCTATTACACATGTAGGGAACCATGTTGATCTCAGGTGTAAGAATTATATATCATCATTACTTGAGACCAATTAATGACACAAAGATCCATAACAATCTCAATAGTGTCTCAATGATGGGTCTATCCAGCCCTATGTTCTCTAACATGAGCTCACATTATTGATTCGATATCCCTATATCCATGACCAGTGAAACAAGGTCATCAATCAATACATGTGCTAGTCATAGAGTCACTAGTGTTCCGACCAGTGACCTCCGACTAAGGATACATTTAGAATGACATCATATAAGTTAAAGAGTTCCACCAACAAGTCACATACTTATTGATCTATAACTGATGATTCATTCAAGGAACACGATAACATATTATCTAAATCATGAACATAATGAAATATCATCATCTCTATGATTGCCTCCAGGGCATATTTACAACAGTCTCCCACTTGCACTAGAGTTAATCATATAAGTATCTAATACCGATAGCTATTGTGTGTGTCTCATGCTTTGGCTGTGGGAGAGGCTTAGTCAACGGATCAGCAACATTTGAATTCGTATGAATTTTGCATATCTTAACATCTCCTCTATCGACCAGTTCGCGAATGAGATGATAACGCCTGAGTATATGTTTGGACTTCTGATGGGATCTAGGCTCCTTAGCCTGCGCAATGGTTCTATTATTATCACAATAGAGATCCAATGGGCACAAGGCACTCGGAACTATACCCAACTCAGCAATGAAAATTCTTATCCAAACACCTTCTTTTGTAGCTTCAGAAGCCGCAATGTACTCGGCCTCCGTCGTAGAATCAGCAATCATTTCTTGCTTGGAACTTTTCCAGCTCACTGCTCCTCCATTCAAAATGAATACAAAACCAGATTGCGAACGATAATCATCTTTCTCGGTTTGGAAGCTTGCATCGGTGTAACCCTTTACAACGAGCTCTTCATCACCGCCATAAACTAGGAACACATCCTTAGTTCTTCTCAAGTACTTAAGAATGTTTTTAACAGCTGTCCAGTGACCTTCACCGGGATCAGCCTGGTATCTGCTCGTAACACTTAGAGCATATGATACATCTGGTCGGGTACAAATTATGGCATACATAATAGATCCAATGGCCAAAGCTTATGGAATACTATTCATACGGTCTCGTTCATCACTGGTCGAAGGACACTGACTCTTGCTAAGACTTATACCATGTGACATAGGCAAGAACCCTTTCTTGGCATTGCGCATGTTGAACCGATTCAACACCTTGTCAATATAAGTACTTTGGCTTAATCCAATTAGCCTTTTTGATCTATCTCTATAGATCTTTATTCCCAAGATATATGCTGCATCTCCTAGGTCTTTCAAAGAAAAACTATTTTTCAATGATACCTTAACGGATTCCAGCATAGGAATGTCATTCTCAATCAATAATATGCCATCCATATATAAGATTAGGATTACAAGTGCGCTCCCACTATCCTTCATGTAAACACAAGGCTCTTCTTTGTTCTTGACGAAACCAAATATTTTGATTTCCTCATCAAAACGTAAATTCCAACTCCGAGATGCTTGCTTCAATCCATAAATGGATTTCTGAAGTTTGCAAACTTTACTAGCATTCTTTGGATCGACAAAACCTTCAAGTTGTGTCATGTACACATCCTCACTTAGGTATCCATTAAGGAAATCCGTTTTGACATCCATCTGTCATATCTTAAAATCGAAATATGCATCAATAGCTAGAATGATCCGAATAGATTTAACCATCGCTACTGGTGAGAAAGTCTCATCGTAGTCAACTCCTTGAATTTGTCGAAACCCTTTTGCGACAAGTCGAGCTTTATGAATATGAACATTTCCATCAATATCAATCTTTTTCTTATAGATCTATTTGCACTCAATGGTTTTAACCCATCAAGTGGATCGACCAGGTTCCAAACCTGATTGACACTCATGGAGTCTATCTCAAACTTCATGGCTCCAAGCCATTTCTTAGAGTCTGGGTCCATCATCGCTTCCTTATAAGTTTTAGGCTCAACATTATTCAACAATAATACATCATGCACATACCTTATAGGCAATTGACGTGGCCTTTTAGATCTACGTGGAGCTAATGTCTCATCTACAGGTTCAACAACACTTTGTTCGTCCTGTAGAGGTTCGGTAGGAGTTGAAACACTTTCAGATGTTTCCCGAACTTCTTCGAGTTGCATCTTTCTCCTACTGACTCCTTAAAAAAACTCTTTCTCCAAAAAGACACCATTTCGGGCAACAAAAACTTTGCCCTCCTCTTGATTATAGAAATAATATCCTTTGGTTTCTCTAGGATATCCTATAAAGAAGCATTTATCTGACTTGTGTGTGAGTTTGTCAGACGTCAAACGTTTAACATAGACATCACATCCCCAAATCTTTAGAAAAGACAAACTAGGACTCTTCCCAGTTCATATCTCATATGACGTCTTATCTACTGATTTAGATGGTACCCTATTCAAAGTGAAAGTGACAGTTTCTAGAGCGTAACCCCAAAAATACAATGGCATATCTGATTGACTCATCATTGACCGAACCATGTCCAACAAGGTCCGATTACGCCGCTCGGACACCCCATTCCACTGTGGAGTACCTGGTGGTGTAAGCTGTGGAACAATTCCACATTGTTTCAAATGATTACCAAATTCATGGCTCGAAAATTCTCCTCCACGATCAGATCATAAAGACTTGGTTGTCTTGCCAATTTGATTATGTACCTCATTTTGGAACTCCTTGAACTTTTCAAAGGATTCCGACTTGTGCCTCATTAAATAGATATATCCATATCTACTAAAGTCATCGGTGAAAGTAATGAAGTACTGAAAACCACCTCTAGCTGTCCACACACATCAGTTTGTGTGAGTGCCAATAAGTCGGACGCCCTTTCATTCCGACAAGTGAAAGGTGTCTTGGTCATCTTCCCGATCAGGCAAGATTCGCACGTTTCAAATGATTCCAAATCAAATGAGTTTAGAATTCCATCATCATGGAGTCTTTTCATGCGTTTCTCACTTATGTGACCCAAACGACAATGCCAAATAAAAGTGGAATTCATATCATTAGGCCGAAGCCTCTTTGCATTAACATTATAGATGGGTGCACCATCAAGATTTAAAATAAACAACACGTTCAAAACGGGAGCATAGCTATAAAACATTTCATTCAAAAATATAGAACAATCATTGTTCTCTATAACGAATTTATAACCCTTTGCCATCAAACATGATGCGGAGATGATATTTCTACTTATGGCTGGAACGTAATAACAATTATTTAGTTCCATAATAAATCCTGAAGGCAAAAGTAATGGCAAAATCCCGACGGCTAATGCAACAACTCTTGCTTTATTCCCGACGCGAAGATCCATCTCGCCCCTTGTTATTTTCCTACTTCTTGTTAGACTCTGAATCGAATTGCAAATATGGGCAACCGATCTGGTATCAAATACCAATGAGTTAACACAAGAATCAGCAAGAAAAACATCTATAACATTAATACCTGAAGTCGAAGGTTTAGTCCCACCATTCTTTTTCAGATCAGCCAGGTATTTCTTGCAGTTCCTCTTCCAGTGGCCTGTCTCCTTGCGGTAAAAGCATTCATTCTCTTGAGTCGGGTCGGACTTGGTCTTAGGTTTAGGCTTGTTAGCTCGGATCCCATCCGAAATCTTGCCCTTACCTTTGACCCAAGTCTTAGCCTTCTTCTTGAAGCTAGTACTCTTTTGCACAATCATCACATGACGGTTGCTTTTATTAATGTTATCCTCTGCAGTCTTAAGAATCATCTGCAGTTCAGTGAGATTCTTGTCTAAGCCATTCATACGGAAAATCATAATGAACTGCCCATAACTGGCAGGAAGCGAAGCAAGAATCAAATCTGTAGCTAACTCTTGACTAAGTGGAAAACCAAGTTTTTCCAAGCTCTGTGTGTAACCAACCATCTTGATCACATGAGGTCTCACCGGACTACCCTCAATTAGCTTACACCAAAATAGTTTCTTTGAGATCTCATATCTCTCAGTTCTTGCTTATGTCTCAAACATGCCTTTGAGCGCCACGATCATATCGTAGGCCTCAATGTTCTCAAACTGCTTCTGAAGGTCTGAGTTCATTGCAGCAGGCATGAGACAGCTAACATCAAGGGACTCATCGCATGCCCTTTTATAGGCTGTTTTAAGAGCAGCAGCAGCATTCTCAGTAGGCACACCAGGAATTGGTTCCTCTAGAAACATGTTCCTTTTTATCTTGCCTAAGAACAATTGTCAGTTGCTGGGACCAATCCATAAAATTTGTTCCATTCGATTTTTCCTTATCAAGAATCGAGCGTAAAGCAAAAGCTGGATGTAGGTACGTGATTGGTGCCATGATCTACAACATGAAATATGCAAAACTAAGACATATGTTCAAGAAAAGTAACTTCTATTAAACAATTTAATGAATATACTCCCACTGAATACCATATCCCTCTTATGACATTTAGTGATTCAAGACCCACAATCAGTTAATCTACTAGTGAGCTTTGACATCACTGCTAGAAGATTAGTGAATATGGTAAGCAACCCTTTGCTAATCATATCTCTATATGACTCTTATTGTTGGGCAGCATCTCTATGCTCCGGCACCCAACCCTATGCCCCAAGGTTCATAACCATTATGATGACCTTGTCAAGTAAAACCAATGCTTGCGTGTAAGTGTCCGACACAAATCCATCTAGTCAAGGAATATTAATGGCACTCTGCTTTAGTAAGACGTACCATCAAAATACAAGACTATGAATAGTGCAGCTAATTGGGAGGGCATCAAATTAACTTAATATTATCTGAGGGAAAATTACTTTTACCATGTTAAAAGCATATCAAGCAATTAAATAACATGCATAGAAATAAATGAACAGAAATATAAGGGCATTCACAGACAATCAAATTGCATTGTGATATAGTATGACCCTTCCTAATGGTGATCTCCATCGCCAAGCATCCTGTTCTCCATGTCTCCAAGTTGCTAAAACCTCAAAGTACTCTCACTAAGCCATTACTCCTAACAGCACTAGGGATAAAATTACAAGGAGTAAATTAGCACCACAAGTCGACACGCAGGCCGTTATACAAAAATAGACAACCTTGGGCTGCAATAAACATGATACGCAGGCCGTTATACAAAAATAGACAACCTTGGGCTGCAATAAACATGACACGCATGTCATGAACATTACACACATGCATGCATCTCATACATCATGGGTCATACTATTCACATCAATCCCTACAGCAACGAGTTAGGTATGGAATAGCAATGTAACGGGCAACAAGAACACACACTATACAAAAAGCGCGGTCCGATTACCCAGCACGGCGGTCCCGTTAGCCGGTTAGCGGGCGGGGTTTGAAGTGGCATCGCTCTCGAATTTTTTTTTCGGAACATGAATCTTATTCACGAAATCGATCATAGGAAATCATCAGATTAATCATATTAACCCTATTCCGAACCGATCTAATCATTGCCTTAATACGACCACACATTGCGGTATACTCCGATGGCGGAATTCCGACCGGTAAGAGTATCATGCAATGTGGTCGTGAACAAGCGCAATAAAACATCTGGTACTATTCGATCATAACTCCGATTCTATCAACCACATTGATCTTCGCGTGCTCCAATGGATTTACGATCACTGTCTGCTCCGATGGTGGAAACCGACCGGTAGAGGCAAGTCGTGATACGACCATGCAAACACGATCACGGAATAACGAATAAGAAACCCATCTTACCACCAAAGCACATGGACGATCAAATCGATCAGCAGAAACAGAGATAGATCACATCTATAACTGCCATATATCACAATATGTGATCAATCCGAATCTAAAACTAGACGGCATGGCTCTGATACCACTGAAGGGAACACATCAATGCTACGATAGCACAAACAAAAATTTTACCGCACAACCAAGGAACTACTGCTAGTAATAGATCACGAGATTACCGCTAGACGCGCCGACTCGTAGTGGAAGTAGAGTCGTTGCAGCGAGCTGATGCAGTCGTAGTTGTACTCACGACGCGTCTCCTCCTTCGAGTGGTTGTACTCGCCGCGCGTCTGCTCCTCTGAGTGGTCGTACTCACCACGCGACTGCTTCTTCGACTCCAGTGATCAACACGAGTCGCGGATCGTCCTAGTGCTGATACTTCGCAACAACACCTCCGAGATATCCATACGTGCGGCGGGATCACCACGCTACTGGAGTGTTAGCACCGCGGCGTGGTTGAGAAGGCGTGGCTATTAGGGTTTCGGGAGTTCTTCCAAAGATCATCCTCTGCCCTCACCCTATGCCACCGCCCCTCTTTATATAGGCATCCATGATGGGTCTCGAACTTGAGGCCCATTAGGAACTCGTGGCCTATATGAATTCGGATCACCATCTAAAACAAATGCTAGCCCTTTAAGTGTGTGGCCCTACAGGTTCATGTGTAATCGGTTATGACTCGAAAACTCTTTTCCGACCACCAGTCGTTAGCGGTACCTAGCAGCACATAACGATTCCCAAATACACATAGAATATATCGGACGAACCTTGATGTAATAAGATATATGATCAGGTCCTCATCACTTACGATCAGTTCGTATCTCCATACAACCATATCGTATTTGGTCCCGACCAGTTCGTAACTCCTTACGACCAGGTTCTTATCATTCCGTGATTACGTTCGACCAGTCTACGAGAAGCACGTATCTCCATACGTCTAGTCCGTAACTGATCGAACTCAGCGACCTACTCATGCATTCTCCCTTTGCCTCACGATATCTGGTTGAACTCTAGGTGAGATCATGTGTCATCCATGGACTGTTCAATACTTTCTCGATCGAGTGTCGGATAACTTCATGTGGTCGACACTTCGACCACTAGTGGTATGGCTATGCACTTTCTTTATCCGATCACCACGAGGGGCCCAGAGACATCTCTCCTGTTATGTTAGGAGGGGCAAATCCCATCTCAACCAGTCACATCTCTCCGCATGTTTCATAGCATACCCGAAAGTTACCTTTATAACTACCCGGTTACGAGTAGCGTTTGGCAACCCCTAAGAGTGCTATTACACATGTAGGGAACCATGTTGATCTCAGGTGTAAGAATTATATATCATCATTACTTGAGACCAATTAATGACACAAAGATCCATAACAATCTCAATAGTGTCTCAATGATGGGTCTATCCAGCCCTATGTTCTCTAACATGAGCTCACATTATTGATTCGATATCCCTATATCCATGACCAGTGAAACAAGGTCATCAATCAATACATGTGCTAGTCATAGAGTCACTAGTGTTCCGACCAGTGACCTCCGACTAAGGATACATTTAGAATGACATCATATAAGTTAAAGAGTTCCACCAACAAGTCACATACTTATTGATCTATAACAAATGATTCATTCAAGGAACACGATAACATATTATGAAAATCATGAACATAATGAAAAATCATCATATCTATTATTGCCTCTAGGGCATATTTCCATGACTCCACTAAGCGCACACATCGACTCCTCAATCATCATTGTGCTCGGTCGAGTAGTGTCTCAATCGCGATCGCTACCTGCGTGTAACGCGGGAGCACTACCCGGAGAAACTTCTGGATCACCTTCTCCTCGGTGATGGCGTCCCCGAGCATGCGCATATTGTTAGCGAGCCCAGTGATGCGCATTGCGAACGCATCCACAGACTCCCTATCCTTGAAGGAGATGGCCTCGAATTCCTTTCGCAATTTCTGGGTGTCAGCCTCGCGCACGCGCTCCACCCCAATCCTCATCAGCTTGGCGGCGTCCCGTGCTTACTTTGTCGTGTCCTTCACGGCGAGCGTTGCGAGCATGTCAGGAGGGACGGAGCGGAGAATGCCCGAGAGTGCCATGCGATCGTCGCGGAAAGAAGCATCCCTGGGGTCGATTGGCTCCCAGAGCCCTTGCGCTTGGAGGTTGACGCGCATTACAAGCGCCCACTCGGTGTAATTGGTGCTCGTCAATGTCGGGTAGACGACCATGCCGTCGGATTCCCTCATGACGCGCTCCTGCACCAACAACTCGTATCCGCCCCTCTGTGTCCTACTCCGCCCACAGAATCTCGGGGCAGTGCGCGAGTCAGACGTGGACTGCGCGTCTTCGTTGGCCATGGTCATCATAGCCGAAATAAGCTGGATGCTCTGATACCAATTGTTAGAAACACACTAGGTGTTTACACACACGCGATCACAAAATACACCAAGTAGTTCTCTTGTTAAGAGCTTCTGTTGAGAAGTAGAACAATGCAAAGAACCATGCACATAATAATAAATTTTAAGTTGTGCATTACAACTTATGCGTTTACAAAGGGTATTTATACTAATCTGAACAACGTGTTGTTACATGAAACAACACAACCTCCACTATCAAACGATACGTCACTTAGCGAAATAATATGTCACTCATTACAACAGAAGTTAACTAAACAATATTATTTCAACACGGAAATGGATAAGAGTCCTGATCGGCTAGTTATATTGTCAGTTTCATTTGTCCAGCTTGGTGTTGTATTTTAAAGGTGGCTATCGGCTCCAAAGTGGTTTGTTGGTCTGGTCACACGGAAAATTTTGAAGGATCTCTGGTTCTGAAGAAATCAGAAGACATGCAATTCTCCACTGTAATCGACAAACAATAATCTGTTTGAACATCTTCTTCGGTTGGAATTTACTGATTCGTCGGGAACTCATCCAGAAACTACAGAATCTGACAGCTATATAACCCCATGACAGTTTGTAAACTGAGAGAAAAGGACTGACGACCTCCAGAACTTGAAAGCAAGAATCATCTCTCTACGGCTACTACGACGAAGATACCATGAGATCGTTGACCGAGATGGAAACTTAAAAATCAGTACAAAAATTCCGTTGCGCAGCACATACTTGTGCTAATGTAGTGTTGAGCTATTAAGGGAGTTCTGACTGTATTACTCTGCTATGCCCAAATAGATCCACTACCTGTTCGACACCCTTGTATGCACATCTTATTCCTCGTCTGCTAAAATAGGCTATCAGGCAGTAGGCAAGAACTTCTCGTTTTCAGCAGCAGGTTTTGAGTCTTCACCCATTTTCCGGAAAACGAGCTTTTGCTGCGGAAGCTGACCGTTGGACGGCACCGTGACCTGGGTGTCTACCAGGATGCTGTCCTCATCCTTGAACTCACCTCTGAGGATACCCTTTGCCAGTTCGTTCTCCACATACTGTTGAATCACTCGCTTCACCGGCCTGGCACCGTAATTAGGGTCGTACCCAAGGCTTCCAAGGAGTTCAACTGCTCCAGATGAGACTTCGAGTTTGATCTTGCGGTCAGCAATCCTCTTTTGTACTCTTGCCAGCTATATAACAGGAAAAGCAAAAGATAATTTTGTTTAGATAACATCGGTAGCATGGTGACTGTACATTATTGCACAGGCATTCACATTAATATTGACATCTTATACACTACCATCAATCTTGTAATAAAGCTAGTTTACTATCGCATTTTTGCTAGCTCTGATATTTCTAAATGGCAAATGTTTGATAGGTGCCAAATTGACCACAACAAAGTAAGAAATGTTACCTGTAATTTGACGATGCTGTTGATCTGCTCCCTCTCCAGAGGCTTGAAAACAACGTACTCGTCTATGCGATTCATGAACTCTGGACGGAATACAGATCTTGCAGCATCCATCACCCTCTTCTTTATATTCTCATAGGCCAAATCAATTCCACCTTCTTCGTCCATATTTAGTATGTATTGTGAACCAACATTGGATGTCATGATAATGATTGTGTTGTTAAAGCTCACTTTCCGGCCCTGCGAGTCAGTAACCCTACCATCGTCCAATATTTGAAGCAAAACATTGAACACATCTGAATGGGCTTTCTCTATCTCATCAAACAAGACAACAGAATATGGCCTCCGACGAACAGCCTCTGTAAGCTGACCGCCCTCTTCATACCCAACATAACCTGGTGGTGCACCAATTAGTCTTGAGACTGAATGCTTCTCCATGTACTCACTCATGTCAATCCTAACAACAGCTTCCTCAGTGTTGAACATAAAAGCAGCAAGGGCTTTCGCTAATTCTGTTTTGCCAACTCCTGTAGGTCCCATGAACATGAAACTGGCAATGGGACGGTTTGGGTCAGACAAACCAGCTCTGGATCTCTGAATGGCCTCTGCAATGGCTTTGACTGCAGGATCCTGCCCAACAACACGCTTGTGCAGCTCTTCCTCCAGATACAGAAGCTTCTCTCTATCGGATTGCTTTAATTTAGAAACTGGAATACCTGTCCACCTGCTCACTATTTCTGCAATATCATCTTGGGTCACCTCTTCCCTTAGCATAGATTTCCCAGAACTTTGATATTCATTTAGTTCTTTCTCTGTTGTTTGAAGCTGGCGCTGCAATGCATTCAGACTGCCATACTTCAGTTCAGCAGCACGATTGAGATCATACTCACGTTCGGCCTGCTGGATCTCCACATTTACCCTGTCAATCTGTTGTAACAGTTAAATGTAAGTGAGATGACTGACAATAGCAACTCTGTTGATCTGTAACACAGGGAGAAGTTACTGGATAAGAGTTGAACTTTACCTCTTCTTTAATAGATTGAATCTTTGTCATCACTGACCTCTCATGCTCCCACTGCTCAGTCAGTTCCTTCTGCTTTTCTTTCAAGAGTGACAATTCTGCTTCAAGGCGAGATAGTCTGTCTTTTGATGCTTTGTCTGTATCATTAGTTAGCGAGAGACGCTCCATTTCAAACTTCAGCACAGAACGGTCAATCTCATCTAGAGCAGTCGGCTTCGATGTTATTTCCATTTTCAACTTGGCAGCTGATTCATCGACCAAATCAATTGCTGCAACAAAACAAAACACAACCACTGTTCAGAAAGAGAACACAAAAGATCTTGAAGTAGATGACATAATTACCCCTCATTATTGAGCAGGTTAGTAGCAAAGTAAAAAAAATCACCTTTGTCAGGCAAAAATCGTCCACTAATGTAACGATCCGACAGAACAGCTGCAGCCACAAGAGCACTGTCTGATATGCGGACCCCATGGTGCAATTCATATCTCTCTCGTAATCCCCGAAGTATTGAGATTGTATCTTCAACTGAAGGTTGATCAACATACACTTGTTGGAAGCGGCGCTCTAATGCTGGATCTTTCTCAATATATTTGCGGTACTCATCAAGAGTTGTTGCACCAATACAACGTAGCTCTCCTCTCCCAAGCATTGGTTTTAGAAGATTACCAGCATCCATTGCACCATTTGTGGCACCTGTAGTAAGATGAATGTTTATAAATTTTTGAACAGTGGAAACAGGAAATTTAGTTATGTTCTTCACATCGATAGTGGTAAATTCATTGAAAGATTTGACATTGCATGGTTCCTAACAGTGAACCTTTATAATTTTGGTGCATGATACCCTTCAATGAATTATTTTAAACTTCTATCCAAATTTTAGTGAGAAGGGAACAGCAGAACAAGAACAACCCAGCAGCTGTTGGACTTCATGTCATTCACCATTGTGAAGGAATGGACACGGTCCAAAAGCTTAAGATGCTCTCATTTCATCACCAAATTACGTGTTTACCATCAAAGAAAAAATAAACAAGATGGAACACTTCTGCCAGCTCTGACATATTGGCCCAGTGGGTGTTCAAAACACATTTACGCAGTTAATTTTTCTAAATTAAACAAAATATTGTGTGACAACAGCAAATTGTGAAAGAACTGATGTACAGTTCGATTGTATAGGAGTTGATTCATGTAATGATGAGAGTTTTTGCTAAATAGTAAATAGTAATCCCTCCGTTAGCGAATAATTCTTGACAAGAAGTCAAAGGTAACAGTGACAGTTATTCGCGAATGGAGGGAGTACTATTCATAAAGAGAACCCCCATTATCAATCAAATCCTGACAATTTCCAAAACAAACAATATATGTAGGCTATAGCCCCAGAGAGTTAGTGTTAACTACGTGGAACTAATGCCAGCCCATGTGGCATTAGCACATAAGTTTAGTGGGCCATGAGATATAGATGATTTCATGCAAAACGAGATGGTGTTGTGGTAGGTTGGACTAACAGGTGGATTCATTCTTTGAATTTTGTTATGCATGTCATCTTTCAATTTTTTAACAGTATTATCAAATAAACAGTTTCAATAGGAAGTTAGTTTAATGGGTATAGAGGGAAAAATGATCTAGTAAGTCAAAAGAAATAGCAGTACATTCCACAGCTAATTACCTGCTCCAACAACGGTGTGAATCTCATCAATGAAAAGAACGGTCTGTCCATCTGAATCTGTGACTTCTTTGAGTACAGCTTTCAGCCTATCCTCAAATTCTCCGCGATATTTTGCCCCGGCAATCAAAGCACCCATGTCAAGTGCAATTAGCTGCTCAAAACAAAATCAAGACTTGGGTAAGAGAATTAACGACAGAGTAAATATTCAGAGTGTACCACAAAACTAGCAATGAGCTGAGAATTAAAGATTAAATTACTTCTGAAGCTAACTGAAGCATATAAAAGATACAAATATGACATCAGATATTTAGAAGTTTACTACTTTTGAGATATTTTAATCACTATAGACAGACATCTACAGAGTGCACTTGCAGTCATCAAACACAAATAAAATAAGAAGCTAAGGCAGCGTAAAACAGAACCATCAGAAAATATAACATTAGTCCCGATATAAAAAATTACAGAAGGGCAACTCAAGATTAAGTGATAAACAGCTTATTGATTGAGCAGAGCCAAAAACTAGACATCAGTGACACCTCCATGCGGTGCAATGTTTCCTAAGACTATGAAATACCATGAGTCATGAGATATGTGAAACATAATATGTAATTCTTTACGCACCAAATCTGATCCTCATATAACATGGGACAACATAACATCAACACATGGATAAGTAAACTTACTCGACGGTTTGTCAAAGCTTGTGGAACATCTCCTTGTACTATCCTCTGAGCAAGCCTAAATAAGAAGTTAAAATCAAGTTATAGAAACCACTTTAATACTCTGAAAGTGAAATGCTTCGCAAAATGTACTGTTTTCCTACCCTTCAGCTATAGCCGTTTTCCCCACACCAGGTTCACCAATCAAAACCGGATTGTTCTTTGTTCTCCGAGATAAAATTTGAATGCATCTACGAATTTCATCATCTCTTCCTATAACTGGGTCAAGTTTCCCTTGCCGTGCCATAGCAGTTAGGTCCTTTCCATACTTGTCCAAAGCTTCGTACTTGCCCTCGGGATCTGAGAATAAATTATTTCAGTTGTTTATTGAGAATCTAATACCAGTGAATCGGAGAAAAATATCTGACATATTTTCATATCCAATGAACAACTGAAGAATCCAAGGTTCATGCATACTTAAGCACATATTGCATTCTTGACTACTTAAGCACATCTAGAATTGTTGCCCATCTCTCTATTTGTCGCTTGATAACAGAATTTTGTAGCATTTTCCCCACTAAAAAGCCTCCTTTTCTTTCCCTTTTTTAAATGGAGAGTTCCAAAGTCCTAAAAGTTGTCTGCTCAACTGCATAAGTGGCCACTTAAAGTGGCCCCTCTCCACATACTGCTTATATAATCATGTATACTTAAATGAATGGATTAGCAGATCAAACCAAATCACACATGATTTTTTCTGTTTTTTTACCTTTTATTACATCCATAAACATTAAGCAAAAACAGCCTTACTATTATTTTTGTAATAATCATTAGCACTGTCTTATTTTCACTCCAAATTGCATTCCATGTAACAAACAATATTATGCATACATTCTTATTATTTACAAAACTACAAATATGCAACTGACTCACAAGACTGCATAAACGCTGATTTACACCATGGGCTTTACCGCTTAGTGCTTTTTAGAACATTGGAGAGATCTAGCCTATCGTACCTCAAATTTGTTTTAAGGAAAGAGTTGGTACACCACCCGTGGCTGATTTACTCCATCCATACAAACTTGTTAATAGTTATCAGTGAGCCATTGTCTGTCTTTGTAACCAAATAAGAAGCATGACAAACTCAAAGGGTAACAATTTAAAGGGAAAAAAATAGGTTGCATCTGTTAAGAGTGTTGTATATTCTCTCCCTCTCTTTCTTAACCCATAAGGCCTATGTAATCTTCTCTATATATACTCTCCCATTAATGAACAAGATGCACAGTTGTGAATAGCAAAATTAGTCTCTCTTTTCTAATATGGTATCAGAATCATTCAACTCTAACCCTACCCATGTTCCCTAATGCCACCGCCGCAATTTCTACTAGCAGCCTCTTCGCTCGGGCCGGCGGGCCCTGAGGGGCTCCTGCGCCGCCATCGCCGGGGCCATCCCATCTCATGCGCCTGAAGCTCCAAGCCTCGCTTCGCCCAACAATGAGTCGCTCCTAGCCTCACTTCCGCCACCTCCTTGCCAGATCCACGCTCAATGACATGTCGCTCCAAGCCCCTGCTTCAGTCGCCTCCTCCACCCTGGATTTGGCACCTGGAGCTCACCTACGTAGTCCTCGCCGTGAATCTGACGTCTCGCCTGTCACCTCATCTCGCACCACCCCGGATCTGGCGCCGGGAGCTCGTCTACGTCGTCCTTGCCGCGGATCCGACAACGTCCTCGTCGCCTCGCCGAAATCCGACGTCTCACCCGCCGCCTAGTCTTCACCATGGATCCGACGGGATCTCGACGACCTCCACCGGCGCCTGGAGCCGTCAACGACGTCCTCGTCACCTCGCCGCGAATCCGACCTCTCGCCTGCCGCCTTGTCAGGATCTCAACGACCTCGACAGACTCTCTGAACTGTGGTAACCTCTGCTCTACTATTAATGCGATGCTTCTGATGCACTGTTGTGTTTAGTACTACTGCTGTTGATTCCTTGCTGCTATCGATTCCTTTCTGCCTTGTATTGCTGCTACTGATCCTATTGTATTGATCCTGCTGCACTCGTGCTTTGTCATGCTTAGGATTGTCGTGTGGTTGTGGTACATCAAGATGGCAAAATCTAACTCAATGTTTGGGGGCAATTCATCTATCGTATTCACGAACATCAAGCTCGATGGGTTGAACTACCGGGCATGAACTTTCTCAGTCAAGACTACTCTTAGGGGTTATGGTTTGGCCTCTCACTTGACTGATGACCCTCCTGATCCAAAGAAGGTTGATGTTGAGGCGGTAAAGGCTTGGCAGAAAGAAGATGATCGTGTCATGACTAGCCTTATTCTGAGTGTTGATGTCACCTGAGGATGAGTCTTGAGTATCATACTTTAACCAAGCAGATATGGACATATACTTTGAGAAGAGATATGTTCAGTCCAGTAGTACTCTTCGCTTCACATTGCTCAATAACCTTCATAGTATTCAGCAGTACCCGGATCAGTCGGTGGAGGAGTATTACAGTGCTTTCACTCATATCACTGGTCCTCTAGAGTCTTGACACCGAAGGCTGCTGCTGCTTGCTAGTTTTGTGTTGCCAAAGATGAGTATACTTAGCAGACGCTCATGTATCAGTTTGTGATGGGGCTTCGATCAGAGTTTGAGCCTGTTTGTACTCAGTTCCTCAAATATCCCACTCCACCGACTTTGACTGAGGTGTTTTCTGGTTTGATTGCAGGGGAGACTCGCCTTCATTCCCTTATGCCTACCTCAGGATCCTCACCACATGATGTCCTGGGTTCTCCAGCGGTCTGGATCTATCGAAGCGACACCCACAAAAGTACTGGTATGTTCTCATTGCAAGAGGACTAATCATTTATGTTGACATGTACTTCAAGTTACATCCAGATCAGCTTGTTGATTATCGTGCTAAACATCCATCTGATCGTCGTCGTGGAGCATCTAATGGGCCTCCGAGAGCACTTACTGGAGCAGTCACTGTTGTCGCACCCACACCTACTATGACTTCTGGGTCAGTGTCTGCTATGACCTCAGCTGCACCTGCTGCTTCTAGCGTTGCTCATCCTTGGGTTCTGGACTCAGGTGCCTCTTTTTATGTCACATCTAACAGCTCTCAGCTTGTTGCTCGTAGGCCCGTGATTGATGCTGCATTAGTTCACATTGCCTATGGTACACCTTGCTCTATTACTCATCAGGGCATTCTCTCTACATCTCGCTTCTCTGTTCCTGATGTGTCTTTTGTTCCTCGGCCATCTATGAACCTTGTTTCTGTTGGTCAACTCATTAATATAAACTGTTTTATTGGATTTGATGATTCTTCTTGTTTCATTTAGGATCGTCAGAGTAGAAGAGTGATTGGTTCTGGCCTTCGCCGTAGAGGCTCACCTTACATCTTCCTTCCACCAGTACGTCGAAGGCCTCAGTGTTTTTTCTATATCACCATTTCAGTCTCCTATTGGTTCTTCCTTCAGCAAGTGGCATCATAGGCTTGGTCATCTTTGTGAAGCTCGCCTCACCACTCTAGTTCACCAGGGTTCCTTAGGTCATGTCACTGTTGAGTCTAGTTTTCATTGTACTGGTTGTAAGCTGGGGAAACAGCTACAACTTCCGTATTCCAGTAGTACCTCTCAGTCTTCTGGTCCTTTTGATTTGGTGCATTCAAATGTATGGGGTCTGTCATCTTTGCTTCCAAGGGTGGTCATAGTTATTATGTCATATTTGTCGATGATAACTCTCAATATAGTTGGATCTATTTTATGAAACATCGCTCCTAGTTGATTTCTATTTATCAGTCTTTCACAAAGATGGTTCATACACAGTTTTCTTCTTCCATTCGTGTTTTTCGTTCTGACTCTAGGGGAAAGTATCTTTCATCAGCCTCTCGCCAGTTCCTTTGTTCTGTGGGTACTTCCTCAGCTCTCGTGTCCTAGTGCTCATGCTCATAATGGTATTGCTAAGCGCAAGCACCGTCACTTCATTGAGACTGCTCGCACTCTTCTTATCTCCTCCTTTGTTACCTCTCACTTTTGGGGGAAGCAGTCTCTACGGCAGTATCTCATCAACCGTCAGCCCCCCTCCAAGCTTCAGAGCAAGTGTTCTAGTGAGGTCCTATATAGAGAACCTTCTCGCTATGCTCATCTTCGTATCATTGGTTGTGTCCGCTGTGTCCTTCTAGCACCTCGTGAGCGCACTAAGCCGAGTGCTCAGTCGGTTGAGTGTGTCTTCTTGGATTATAGTCCTGAGCATAAGGACTATCATTGCTATGATCTCTCAGCACGTCGCATTCGCGTCTCTCGTGATGTCACCTTCAATGAGGGTCGACCTTTTTTATCATCCTTCTACACATCACTTCTTTCATAGATTCTGCCCCCTTTTTGTGTCTACCTCCTATTCTTTCATCAGACTTATCTTCTCCAAATACACCTTCTCCATCAGTTTCACCTTCTAGTGTGTCTCCTCCACCAGCTCCACCAATTTCTGACATTTTCACTTTTCCCTTTCACTATAGTCGCCGACAGAAAGTTCCTTCTAACCCTCGATCCTCCTCTCCTCCTCCTAACCCTCCGGCCAGTACCACCGACTCTGACGATTGTTCTACTACATCACGGTATGCTTTACGTGATTGTTCTTCTATTAGGGCACCAGAGAGAGTTTTTCTCATACAAGTTGATGCGGACATCCTTAGCTATGTTGTTTCATATAATATTTTCAATTCATTAAATACCTCAGAACAACATGAGCTTACTAAGAGAGTTGAAAAACAAGAGAAGCTTATCCAACAGATTGGAAGATTCAATAATGTACGGAGATGAAGGATATGAGGCTGTTCTTGAAGAAAGGCCGTCACAATGGAGGAGAAGCTCGTGGGAGACAAGCAAGGGGAGAGAAGCCCAAGAATCCAAGTCAAATTTGAAACTTCCACAAGCCCAACCAAATTCAAATTCGGAATCAACTCAGAATTCAATTCGGATTCGGAATCAGCCTCAAATTCGGATTCGGAATTAGCAGGACAGTCCGGAGTAAAAAGGTCATAACTTTCTCATACGAAGTCGGATTTGAGTGGTTTTGGGCATGTTGGAAATCTAACTTCAAGCCCGATCCAACGGATCCTCCCTCACTCCGAAATTCATCCCGTATCAAAATATATGACCGAAACAATATGACGGTTGTAAAATCAAAGTTTCCTTTTTTTGTTTTGTAATGTATCGGAATTGGAGTAGGACTCCAAACCCGAATTAGAATAGGAGTAGGGACTCTTGGCCAGCTATGAGGAGGAGAAGGGGCACTATATATAGAGGGGTAAACCCCCATTGTAACCTCAGACCACGTTTAATATATTTTCAAAGCTTTTGCTTGATTCTCCTGTTGTGCTTAAAGCCAAAACAGAGGGAATTGGGCATTGAGAATAAGGGGTCGTTCTTGCTTTTCATTGGGAATTGAGGTTCGACGATCTTCGCTTGTGGTCAGCGAGGATCCAATCAAGTGTGTGTTTGGGCGAATTTTCCATAGAGTTGCAAGTCCGTGCATTGGCGCGGGGGATCAGCTGGTGGTTCGTCAGGATACACAAGTTATCAAAAGGTTCTACGTCGAGAAGATCGGGCACCCCGCATCAGGTGGTATCAGAGCTTCGTTGACTCGGTAGGATCATTATCCAGTTATCTTTTTTTCCCATACACGAAAAAGCCATACAAAAAAAAATTTAGCCGTAGTATTTAATTTGTTATTCTAGTGAGTTTTGTTAAGTTTTTGTCTATTAGAATCAAGTTTAGTTTGCTGATCTTGAATTCTTTTGCGTTGCTTTTTATTTAAGCCTAATTTGATTTTTCTAGTCGTGTTTATAAAAAATAATAACAAAAAAAGAAGTGAGACATCAATTTATCCTTTGTGAAACTTTCAATCCTTTGCGAATACTTTGAACCTATTTAAGACTAGCTAAATCGTTGCTTAGGGCTGTAATTAATATTTGTGTTCTTGCAATTATTCAAAGATCAAAAGGTGGGAAAGAATTTTTGCTCATTTTTGGTAGAACAAGAATTTTGGCAATAGTTAAAAAAAGGAAGGAAAAAGAGAAGAAAAAAAAAAGAAAGAAGAGAAAAAGAAAAGAGAAAAGAAAGCGCATAGCGAACCATAAACTTGAGCAAAATCCCACTCATTCTTGATTCAATTGTTAGAATATCAATATTTTGTGCAATCTTGTGCCCTAGTTTCATTATTTGCAACTAGTTAGCGTCTTTCTATAACTTGTGCAATACGAGCTATTTTGTTCTTCACTTATATCTTGCATAGCTCATTCCTTGATTGCACTAAGTTCCAATATCTTTGCGTGTGAGTTGCTTTGATTTTCACTTATATTTTTGTGATCGGCAACTAGGCATTGAATTCTAGTTTGGATATTTACTTAGCCTTACAATACCTAGAATTTTCAAATTAAGTAGGTATCCATACCAAGCTCCACAAAACACCCGTTGTCGTGCTTTGACTTGCTCTTGAAATTCGCTCACACATCACCTTTTGGTTCCTGCTGCCCTGAAGTGTAAGTATTGTTGATCTTAATTCCTTTCGGAACGGTAAAGAAACTTCACCTTGTTAGGCTTGTGAGTTGAGTGACCTCTACATATACACATACACCTACATACATATTCTTTGCTTTGCTGCTAACAATGGCGGATCGCGAGTATCGTATCTTCCTTCTATGGTAGTAATGATCCAGAGGAGTATCTTGAGTGGGTACAAGACATGGAGTTCGAGCTTGAATCCCATAAGTTCGAATCAGAAGCCAAGGAAGTGAGAGTGGCCACTTTATTTTTTATGGACTATGCCTCTAGTTGGTGGCAACAACTAGGTGGAAAACGATTCATTACATCTTGGGTCTGTTTAAAAAGCATCATGAGAAGAGAATTTGTTCCATCCTATTATGAGCGGGAATTACTACGACACGTGGAGAGCATTAAACAAGAATGCAAAGTTGTCAAAGATTATTATATTGAGTTGAACCATGCAATGCGCCGTGCCAATATCACTAGTGCATATCAAGAAAAGGCATATTTCAAAGCAGGCTTGAATTATCAGATCGTTGCTGCACTTCAAAACGAATATTTTCGTAGTTTGCAAGATCTTGTGAAATTTGCTATGAAGGCAGAAAAGAGACTTAAACACATTCAAGCACATCAATTAAATCTGCGCCGGCTCTTTAGTTCTAATTCATCCACTGGTGTGTCACTTGAGAAGAAGATCGAGCATGATAATTTTTCTTCGACCGAGGTGATGAGTAGTGCTGCTCCGTCACAACCCGCAACACGTGAGGAGGTCGTGGTTAGTGGTAATTGTGCCCTTGCTGGCCCATGGTCTTACAAGGATGAGATGTATCAAAACCCATGTGAGAATGAGAGCCACATAGCCAAATTGAGTGAAAGTGATAAAAAGAGTGAGCTGTGTGAGTCCACCATATGCGAGGTTGAGAGCATCCCAATTGAGAGTGTGAGAGATACACCAAAAGAAAAGGGAGAGATAGATGATAGGACAAGTAAGATTATTTTTGAACCTAACAACTTACCCTCTATTTCTAGTGTTGTATCACACATTGTGCAGGTGGACCAAGCAAATAAGGAGTTGGACATTCAAGAGCCCTCACCATTGGAAGAGAAAGATGAAGATATAACCATGGTTGGAGAGGGAACACATGATACCCCGTCGTTACATGATGACATTACGATACATGGCACCTACTTGAGGCGAGGAGGACGACAAAGGTAACACTATTGGTACTAAATCGATATATCATCAAGACAAGGTGCGTAAAACTGACAACTCCATTATTCCTTTGATGATTCCAAGTTCTAAATTTGATATGCTTAATTTGCATAATATGGAATTGATTACTCGTACAGAAGTTATTACTAGAATATCCCTTAATGATTCTTTGTGTCATATCATATTCGATAAACCAAAAGAGGTAGTTAGTGTTATTAAGAAGGTTCTTGAAATTTCACATTTAAAATCACTAGTAAATAGCTACGTACACACATATAAATTCAATTTGATCGGAGATTTTGGTGTAGACAACAACATGTTTCAAGTTTATCGAATATGCATTACTATTGATAATCTTGTTAATTTAAAATTACATATTTTGCGCAAACCATCTATTGAGCAATGTCACGGTGTCTTTAAGATGGGTTTAAATACAAGTGTCTATTGTTTAGAATGCAACATGATGCCTACTTGTTTATCTCTTAAATGTATAACTAATCAGAGTAGCGCAGTTGAATCATGGAATGGTATCAATTGGTTTTCACCCACTTTACTTGACTTTGGTATTGGAAAGGTGAAATTTTATCATATGAGTCGGTTGTGCAATTTGAAATGTGATTAGAGCTATCGATTGTACAAAACAACGCGAATAACACAACAATTGATTCATACATATATCACGATATATCGTTGTTCTCTTTGTTTAATACATGTTCTAAGCAAATCATCATGCGCTACGGAACTTGTTTGGATGATAAATACATATACCATGCATATCGTTGTTTTCTTCGTCTAGCACATTTTCAGCTATCAAAAGCGAGGGCGACTTTTTGAAGGGAGGATGATGCGGACATCCTTAGCTATGTTGTTTCATATAATATTTTCAATTCATTAAATACCTCAGAACAACATGAGCTTACTAAGAGAGTTGAAAAACAAGAGAAGCTTATCCAACAGATTGAAAGATTCAATAATGTACGGAGATGAAGGATATGAGGTCGTTCTTGAAGAAAGGCCGTCACAATGGAGGAGAAGCTCGTGGGAGACAAGCAAGGGAGAAGCCCAAGAATCCAAGTCAAATTTGAAACTTCCACAAGCCCAACCAAATTCAAATTCGGAATCAACTCGAATTCAATTCGGATTGAATCAGCCTCAAATTCGGATTCGGAATTAGCAGGACAGTCCGGAGTAAAAAGGTCATAACTTTCTCATACGAAGTTGGATTTGAGTGGTTTTGGGCATGTTGGAAATCTAACTTCAAGCCCGATCTAACGGATCCTCCCTCACTCCGAAATTCATCCCGTATCAAAATATATGACCGAAACAATATGACGGTTGTAAAATCAAAGTTTCCTTTTTTTGTTTTGTAATGTATCGGAATTGGAGTAGGACTCCAAACCCGAATTAGAATAGGAGTAGGGACTCTTGGCCAGCCATGAGGAGAAGGGGCACGATATATAGAGGGGTAAACCCCCATTGTAACCTCAGACCACGTTTAATATATTTTCAAAGCTTTTGCTTGATTCTCCTGTTGTGCTTAAAGCCAAAACAGAGGGAATTGGGCATTGAGAATAAGGGTCGTTCTTGCTTTTCATTTGGGAATTGAGGGTTCGACGATCTTCGCTTGTGGTCACGAGGATCCAATCAAGTGTGTGTTTGGGCGAATTTTCCATAGAGTTGCAAGTCCGTGCATTGGCGCGGGGGATCAGCTGGTGGTTCGTCAGGATACACAAGTTATCAAAAGGTTCTACGTCGAGAAGATCGGGCACCCCGTATCACAAGTGCAGTAGCTGAGCCGAGTACCTATCAGGAGGCTGCTAGTGTACCTGAGTTACAGTTGGCTATGACAGAAGAGCTCACAACATTAGAGTGTACAGACACTTGAGATCTTGTTCCGCTACCATCTAGAGCTGTTCCTATCACTTGTAAGTGGGTGTACAAAGTAAAGAATAAGTTAGATGGGTCAGAGACTCGTCTTGTTGCAAGAGGTTTTCAGCAAGCTTATGGTTGAGATTATGATGATACTTTTGCTCCAGTTGCTCATATGACTGGGATGAAAACGGATTGGATAGTTTCCGACCGATCCAGACGAAAACGGATTCGGATTGCCTCGGATCGGATTTTTCTTGGATAATTTTCGTATCGGAAACGAATTTAGATTTTTTATCGGAAACGGAAACAAATAAGGTAGGCATGCTATCCGACGGATACAGATACGAATACGGATTATTCGGATTAGAGCAAGTCCGGATATCTGAAATTCGGCCCAAAAGAAGAAGATTTTGGCCCAAAAGAGAAAATGAGATTTTAATTGATTTCCAAATTTCAGAAAATGCAACAAATCAAATAGCCTTTTAGAAAATAGCAAATAGAGTTAAAAAAAATTCTAGAAAAAATCACAAAAATTCCTTGAATTATTTTGAACTTAATAAAATTAATTCCAAGTTAAAGTTGATTTTTATTTTTGCACATAAATTATTTTTAATTTTTGAAAAATAGGAAAAACCTTTTTAAAATCCAAAAAATTCAAGAAATTAATTATTATTTTTCATTTTCACTTTAAATCCAATAAAATCTAAGAAATTTTTTTTTTGACATTGAAAACTAGGAAATTAAACAATTGACTTTATTATATATTTTTTTTGTTTTTAACTAAGAAAATTCTTTTAAATCTCAAAAAATCCAATAAAATAATAACTTTATTAATTTTATTTTTGGTAACATACTTTGGGATGTTACAGTCATTTGTGTATAGATTAATCATTCAGCCTGGTCAATGTTAGTGTGAACCAAGATTTATGTATGTGATGAACTAAGTGTGAATGTGTGATGACTTGTAACTTTGTGAGTTATGACTTATGAGCTAAATATGGTAAACTAAGTGTTATGTTTGTGATGAACTAGTTAATGTAGCTTGCTAGTGCCAATGTTCTGTGTGGTTGCTGAAAATATGAACAATTCATGAATGTTTGCATCAAATAAACTAGTTATATGTTTTCGTCAATTTTTTGCATACAATTTAAGGGGTTTTCATGTTTCGAAAAATATCAACGACCGTATTCGTTTCAATCCGTATTCGCTCCGTATTCGTATCCGAATCCAGAAAAAAATATGAAAACAAATATGGCAGAGCCATTATCCGTCCATATCCAATCTATTTTCACCCATTACATATGACCACAGCACGTACTCTTATTGTAGTTGCAGCGGTACGCACATGGATTATATCTCAAATGGATGTCAAGAATGTTTTTCTTCATGGTGATCTACATGAAGTATATATGCAGCCACCCCCCGGTGTTGAGGCTCCTACAGGCTATATTTGTCACCTTAGGCGTGCTCTATATGGTCTCAAGAAGGCTCCTCGTGCTTGGTTTGAGCGTTTTAGTTCTGTGATTCGAGCTGTTGGTTTCACTCCAAGTGAGCATAATCCTGTCTTGTTTATTCACACTTCTCAGCGGGATCGTACTTTGCTTTAGATGATACGCAGATCACGGGAGATGACACGGACTACATGGCTTTTGTCAAGAAGAAACTGAGTGAACGGTTTATGACGTCCGATTTGGGACCATTGAGCTATTTTCTAGGGATTGAGGTTTATTCTGATGGTGATGGCTACTATCTCTCTCAACATCGCTATGTTCAGGATCTGCTTGCTCGCTCTTAGATGACTGATACTCATACTGCTGCCACACCCATGGAGCTTCACTTGCAGCTTCGACCTACAGACGGTGTACCCCTGACAGATCCTTCCCGCTATCGTCAGCTCATTGAGAGCCTTGTCTATCTCACTGTCACCAGGTCGACATTGCTCATGTTGTTCATGTACTCAGCCAGTTTGTTAGTACTCCCACCTTAGTCCACTATGGTCATGTCCTTCGTGTGTTGAGATACTTGAGAGGGACTGCGTCCAGACGTCTATTCTATGCCAGTTCGAGTCAGCTCCACGCTTACTCTCAACTCCACTTAGGTGAGTGATCCCGCTGATCATCGATTTATCACTAGCTACTGTATCTCTCTTAGTACTTCGCTCATTGCCTGGAAGTCCAAGAAGCAAACTGCGGTGTTACGCTCTAGTGCAGAGGTTGAGCTTCGGGTTCTTGCTGATACCACCTCAGAGATCTTTTGGCTTCGATGGCTTTTGATTGTGTCCATTGTGACAATCCTACACCTCTCTTCTGTGACAATACAAGTGTCATTCAGATTGCTAGTGATCCAGTCAAGCATGAGCTGACAAAACATATTGGGGTTAATGCATCCTTCACGATCTCATTGTTAGTAGTCGACCATCGCCCTTAAGTATGTTCCCTCAGAGCTTCAAGTTGTAGATTTCTTCACTAAAACTCATATTCGATAACATCACCGGCTTCATCTACCAAACTAAGTGCATCAGATCCTCCTGATCCACCTTGAGTTTGAGGGGGAGTGTGTTAGTCTTGTATATTCTCTCCCTCTCTTAGCCCATGTGGCCCATGTAGCCCATGAGACCCATGTAATCTTCTCTATATATACTCTCTCATTAATGAATAAGATGCATAGTTGTGAATAGCAAAATTAGTCTCTTTTCTAAGAGCATCATGCAACATAGTTGGAGTATACTCACGGGCAAGGATATGAGCATCTCAAGCATGCCCACAAGTTATTGCAAACAATAAATCATGGCATTCAGATACACCAGAAAGCTCATACCTTGATCGATTACATTTTGCTTCCCTCTTATTGATTCAATGGCTGATTTCAAGGTCTTTGTTGTAATCTGAAAATCCCTGAACAGCTGTCTTCCAAATCGTTTATCGTCCGCAAAACCAAGGACTAGATGTTCAACTGAGACAAATGAATCACTGTACTCTTTCTTAAAGTCTCTTGCTCGTTGTATCAACGCTTCCATGTCACGTCCTAACATGGAACCAGAATCTTCACCTAATACCTGAATCAATCAACAAAAGTTAGTATTTTTTAAGAATTTGATCATAAGCGATATCTTTGTAGAGTGTAGAAGAATGTTCGGATATTAGAGTAAAATAAAATTCAGTGATAAATATGTTCAGGATAAACCACCTTAGGCTGCCGTTGGATGAACTTCTCCGTAGCATCAAGAAGCCTTGTATTATCAACTCCAGCTTTAGAAAAGATTCGACGGGCAAGCCCATTCCTTTGCTCCAGCAAGGATTTCATTAAATGTTCTGTCTCCACAATCTGATGTTTACTTTCTTTTGCTACTTCAGGTGCTGAAACAATTGCTTGCCATGCCATCTCAGTAAATTCTTGCTGCGTAATCTGTCAGGCAAAGGAATAATAATGAACTAAAGAACTATTCTATTTCTTACCTAAAAAAATACTGAATAAACAGGATATACAAAAAATGGAAAAAGGTAAGAAGAAAGGTTATGGGGGGACGGCAATGTGTTTGGCTCAAGTGCTCAACCCATCCTGTTATTAGCTACTACAAGTCAGGTGGCCCAATCATTTTGCTCAAGGGCATTTTATGTATTATAGAAAAAAGAAACATGGAAAGTGTATTGTTCTCAAGTGGCGAATATCAAAGGAAGAGAGTTGTGTGGAATATTTCAAATAGCAACCTTGCTGTTGCATTTTCCGAAATGTAAACCTTATCAGCAGCATGGTCATATGTTCCCAATTTTGGAAACGATGTCAATATGGTCTCAGTCAAAGAAAATCAAGCAGTAAATCTCACCAAATGGTTAGGATGAGAAATAGTTACCCATGACAACGAACTATAATGTTATGGATCCAAGTAGCCATATAAATTGTCGCTAGTATACCCAGGATTCTAAACCCCATGGCAATCATTACAAAAGACTTGAGCTCAAAAGTGTTGCTAAAATCTGAGGAAACAATTTAACAGCAGGAACAGCGCCAGATATACATCACCACTGGACATGTTATATGCTTATGAGAAGTTGCAATGTGGTTGTATACCGTAGCATAAGCCACATATGAACGATGCATTGATGCCACATGCCCAACCCAAATCATTATTGATAAGGAAAACTACAGTGTCCAGTTAACCAACCATCACAATCACAATTCATACAGCAACGCATCGAACGACTGGCTGAAATGATAATTATAGGAGACAGTTCACTGAAAAAAAAACGCGATAACGATGTGTGCATCATAGTGAGAGCCTCGATTTAGCTCGAATCTAACAGAATTCACACCGAACGTAAAGGAAGCGAAGAGATTAGGGAACACGAGAGCCCTTACCCTCCCGTCCCGGCTGCTGGCGTGGCACCTTACGGAGAGCGTCCGCGGCCTCCTCCCCACCACCGGAGCCATCCACCCGCCTCTCCCCCATCCTCCTCTCGTCGCCCTGAGCGCCCTGCACATCGACGACCCCACCCCTCTCCTGGCGCCCCACGCCGCGGCGACGACCGGCGGCGGCGCCGCGGCGATGGCGGAGGGGAGGAGGAGGTCTGCGGCCAGCGGTGGCGCGGCGGCCATGGCGCGTTGTACTGGACTGGAGTGGACTGCAGCGACCGGAGAGAGTAGAGTAGAGTAGTCGGGAGCTGTCTCTGATCGATTTATTCAACCAATCTGTAGTGTTGGATTGGATAGATAGAATGACGAGGTGGGGGGAGGGGGTTGGTATAAATAGACGACGGGGGTTGGCGTTTGCGTTGCGGCGTCCGGAGGGAGCTTCTGGGAGGTTCAGGGGGGAACGAGGAGGCCGTGGACGAGGAAGATAATAACGGGGGAAGCAAGGGCTGTGTGCTTCGGGGGCGCTGGGGGTTCTGCGCCGTCGGATCTCCCTAATGACGGCCCGATTCGGCCCAAGCGCGGCGGCCGTGCGGGTTGGTTTGTTTGGTGTTGTTCCGGAAAGTGGGATTTTTTTAAAAAAATATATTATTAATTTAAAAGATAATTAAAAAATAGTTGATCATATATATATAAATAGGTGTCTATCGTCAATTGAAACAGTACAAAGAGTCAATTGAACTGGTGATAGGACAATTTTGTCAGTTCAATTGGTGGCAGAGCCCTATATTTAATTTTTTTTAAAATTTATGTATAGAGAATTCAGTCTAAAGATTTAGTGTATTTCACAAAGTTTTTTGGTAATACCTTAAAGTGTATGCGGAGTTCGAAATCCAAAATTCGAGAAGATAACGAAATATGTAGTAGAGAATGTGAGATCGGCGGCGCAATTTGGAATGCGTGTTCGGCGGCACAACAACACAAATAGCCCCCTTCGGAGCGGAATAAAAAAAAATTGGGTTTAGGGTTGCTATGCACGTTGTTGTCCAGATTGTATTATTCGTAGAACTGATTTCGTCAAGAAAAGATTATGTAATATTTAATACTCAAAATATTTAGAAAAAGAGATTTAAATTCGAAAGACTTCATAATTTAATTGTGAAATACATGGCGCGTTGTGTTTGGTAATGTACATTAGAAACACCAACATGTACGAACCAACAAATCGAAATACATCCACGATACATGTAGGCCTTATTGGAATCCAAAAAAAGGTTGATCGGAACGAAATCGATCAGTTCTAGCGGCCCATTAGTCCCTTCCCCTTGTCTTTGGACTGCCCGCAGCGGTGGCCAGTCTCGAAGTTAGTCATGTTCTGCGAGACGGGCTGGACGATTGAATGATGTTAGGATGGCACAACGTAGGGCCAAATTAATAATCATGATGCGAACTGAACATAAACTTACCTCTTCGATCTGGACTACGCCCAGGCGACGGGGAGCGCTACGACGGCCGCCGGTCTCACTAGCAGAAGCCTTCCCCATGTGCATCGCATTCGGCCCGATCATACTCAGCTTCCCGTTCGGGGGGGTCCTCCACCACCACTCTGCTCTCTTAGGCTCCTCCAGTGCCTTTTTAGTAGGGACGGTACGTAAGGTCTTCAACGTTTGAAAGTCTCGACCCGCATCATATAGTTCAACATGTACTTCTGCTCGATGAACGTCCTATCGTACATGTCCGGGCCGTCGATCCATAGGAAGAAGTTGCATCGTATCTCCGGCTGCCATTATGCGCAGATGTAGTTAGCGATTTGTGGAATGGAATGTAAGATATGAAAAATCTATATTTGTGCAATATTGGCTTATGAAGACGTTCTCGCATGTGTAGTACGCCGGGGCGACTGTCGTGGGGTGTGTGGATTGGATGATCTTAGCCGGTTCTTCGCACACACGTTGTGGCGTGGGAACTCTGGTAGTACCGGCACATCTTTCATAGAACAATCTGGGTAGAGTTTAGCCCTCTCAACAAAGCCACTTGAGCTTCCACAACATCTACGTGTAGAAGTTCGCCGACGAGTCCGATATCTCCTTCTTCTTAGTTGTGTGAATCAAGCTTTCATGAAGTTTTTGGTGTGGTGGTGTAGTGTTCTCCTCCAACTCTCTTCTCCTTCAGTTCCCTTCCCCCTCCTTTTAGAATAGGCCATTTCGGTTTGAAAAAGTGGCATGGTGGAGTGTGGTATTTTCAGTCTGTAAAGGTAGCATTGTAGTGTGTTGTCATCTCGGTCTGCAAAGTGGCGTTTTGTGGTGTGCCGTTGTGTGTTCTTTTCGGTCTGAAAAGGTAGCGTGATAGAGTGTGGTTTTTTCGGTATAAAAAAGATAGCATCGTAGTGTGTTGTCAACTCGGTTTGCAAAAGTGACAGCGTATGGCGTGACAGGGTGCGATCTTTTTAGTCTAAAAAGGGTACGTGACGGAGTGCGATCTTTTCGGTGTAGAAAAGTATCATCAAAGTGTGTTGTCATCTCGGTCTACAAACTGGTAATTTGTGGCGTGACCTAGTGCGGTCCTTAAGTTATAAAAAGGTGGGGTTTCACGATGCTGACTCCCTCACGTGGTTACCCGTAGACACAAGAAAAAAGTATCGAAACACAAGACTAACATAATGTAAGTTGTATAGAAATTTATATTTACATGACATGACTGATATTTATAAGAACAAATATGTACTCGCGGGCCCTCTTGGGGCGTACCCTATGTGTGGCTCTTGTCCTCGTCCGGAGCAACTGCGGGCGCTGGTACGAGTAGGTCAAAGGCTCAGGCGGCTAAGGCACCCTACCGGCGCGAGTAGCCTGAGGGGGTGTCGCGAGAGGGTGCTGCATCGGCTAGCTCGCTCAGGGCGCACTATGCAGCTGTGAAGCCCTCACGGAGACCAGGTTGCTCTCGTCGTGCGAAGGCCCACCGCCACCTTGATCGAAAACAAAGTCCCTGAAGCGTGACTCCTTGTGCGACACCAGCTCCTCTTCCCAAAGGGGTGTACTAGCTGTGAAATAGTACATTATACATGTAAACATGACAAAAATGATGAAATAGTATATTGTGCATGCAAACAAGATAGACATACCTCGCCGCACGAAGGTAGCGGACTGCTCTGTGTACTCGTGCTGCGTGTACGGGTGGAACTCAGGACCTGTTAGAGAAAATTGCCGTTAGTAACTAGTGGAGTTTGAAATAAACAACCAGATGTGAGTGTTTCATGCTGACCTGCGAACTGTGCCCGGGGTATTCCTAGCACGGTGCCACGAGAACTTGCCCGCCATGTCTGGGTAAGGAGCCGTGGGGCATGACGCACCATTACTCACCCCCTGTCACGCACAGGTGAGTCCACCACCTCCTTCGACCTATGGCGAGACGCCACTTGGATGCCTCGCCTAGTCTTCTCGACGAACTGGTACATGACCGAGATATCTCGCGTTGTCATGCTGAATCGCTCCCCGAGCGTCATACGACGCACAGAGGTCGCCAATTCGTGCATATCCTAATATAGATCGACATGTACATGTAATTAACAAGTTAAAAATAGAAAAATTGCAAATCAAATAATATATACAGATCTTTCAATACGTACCACGCGGCGGAATACGAAGTCCAGCTGGGTAGGGTATGTGTTGGACGTCGCGGCCTTGTGTTGTGGTGGGTCGTCCATGACCCTAATACAACGAACCCTCGTCCGACTGAGTACCACTCGATGTACTCCTTGTATGTCCTGGGGTCGTAGGGAGCATCCTCCTGGACAACGTCCTCCAAGGCGCGGAGCAGAGCCAGCCCTGAACCCAAGGGAACATTTTGTCCGTTCAGGAAGTTGTAGCAGGGGCTCCCTTCCTAGTGTACCTATAAAAGGCAAAACGATTGTTTCGTAGGTATATAAGGCAAATGGTACGACAGAAGTAAAACGTGAACTTACCCATGGACGCTCGGCGCCACCCACTGCCCCGGGGGCTAGGACCTCATGTTGTAGACCGAACTGGCGCATCACCCGGTGCACGTGGTACTCCTCCACGAAGATATCGTGCACAAATCACCTCTGCATGTACCAATATGCGTGGTCTCGTGTGCATAGGCTTGATAGGCCTCGGGGTGCGCGCACATACACCATGTCGAGAGTGTACGGTGCCCAGATGACGTGATCATCTGTCAACTAATCAAACATCGCAATGTAGTCCGGGTAAGATGCGTGCGTAGTGATCGGTCCAATAGAACAATGAAAACTTAGTATAATAAATTGAATTACATTACAAAAAATAATAAATATTCAAAAAGCTTACCCATTGGCGACACCACACCGTACCCATGGTCGGCCAGTCCAAATCGTTGTTGTCTGCGTACATGGCGACTGTGTAGGCTCCCAGGTCTAGTTGTGGTCGTCCGATCTAAAAATGCTTGAAGGACCACAGCTGAAGAAGTAGTGGGCATCCGGAGAGGGTGGAGTTGTCCCGATCCCCGTGGGACGTGTTGCATAGGGCACGATACGTTGCGCACAGCACCGCCTGGGCCCCAGGCATAGGGATGGATCTCCTCCACCTCCGAGTCCACCAGCTGGCATGTGTACCGGATCATGTGCTATTGATGTTGTCTTCGTGGGACCCTAGGAACATCACCCACCTGAACAACCACAACAAATAGACCTCGAAGTGCCTCCTCACCATGTACTCGGGTGCTCCTCTGCCATACACTCCGGCAGTAAGAAGGCAGATACACATTAGTAAGTTGCACAAAGCAATTGAAGCGGAAAGACAAGAGTTACAAAAACTTACGTAGAACTAGCAGATCCACTTTAGCGTCAGCCTGTGGGTGCTGCTGCTGAACTCCCTGTAGGCATTGTTGGACAGTAGCACCCCCTGGAACCTCTCGAGGAACTCCGTGCGCCACGTAGCTGGGATGTCGTGCGCCGCCAAGGGAAGCCCACGCAGGGTAACTCGGTCAGGAAGGTCACATCTAGAAACATCGACGCCATCTCCCTGCACGAGAGATGAAACATGTGCATCTCCGGCCTCCACTGGTCAACTAGTATCATCATGTTGGACCAAAAAGGCGACTAGATGGGGGGGGTGAATAGGAGCACGCTCATTTTTTCACAAATAATTGATTCAATAAGATTTTACTCCATTAGCTATGGAAGCTATGAAGATCAATATACCAGTACAGCGGAAGACTAGTATTGAATCCAATTTAACCCCCTAAACAATATGACAAAAATCAACACAAACTAAAGCAATTCAGTGCTGGGCGGTCGGACCGCTGGGTCAATGGTGGTCAGACCGCCGGCCTGAAGAACAGATCAAACAGCACCGATGACGAAGTTGCAAATAGATGTAACTTTTGATCTACCACTCCAAACTTAATGAAACTTGGAATACACCTTCTCTATGATGTCAGAAACCTATTCCAATCGAAGATTGTGGAAATTTTTGAAAGAATTACGATCCTTTTCTGTTTGACAAGAGAAGGGTTCAAAACCGAGTCAAAACAAAAACTAGATCCAAAAACTTGCTCGTGGGTGATTGATGATCAAGATGATCCTAGATATGTTCCCACATATCACAGCAAGCTAAATCACATGAAGAATTCAATCAAAAACTCGCGGATCAAAGAAAGACTCAAAATCATCAAATAGAGAGAAAGAACGCAAAGAGACAAAATTTTGATCAAACTTTCCTTGGATTGATTTGATCTGATTTTGGTTTACAGCCACTCCATCAATTGAGGACAAAGCTCAATCTATGAGCACGAAATCAAATTAAAACTCTCTAGAACCCTAATCTCCATATCTCCTCTCCCTAAGCAAACTAGGGTTCTTAGACCTTCTAGAAGTTTGACTCAACTGAGCTACCGTTAAGGCCCAAAACAAACGGGTCACACATGAACGCATTTTAATGCACTGTCTTTATCTCCTCTTGACCTAATTAGCTACCCCTTGCACCATCTTGCGCCGCGAATTAGCCAGTAGGTCACCCTTGTCCATCTTGCACCACGCTTGGGTTCATTGACCTCACCCGGTATCGTCGATCGTTCTGGACCTCAGCTCTCCAAGCCTAGTCCCGATCATCCTCGCCGTTGACTGTCGTTGGCCACCAAGCAACCTGCACAACAATAGACAAGTAAACCGAATCCGGGAAAAAGTTCTTCACAACTTGACCCATGTTAGTCAAAACATGCATCATGCAATACATATGCACTGAAACTCATGACTTTGACCTAACAACAGAACATCGCCGCCACGAAGGATGACGATCCAGTGAAACCGGTCGACCGCCCGCTCGCCGGCTCGATCAAGACACCTAGCCTGTCGATCGCCACCTATTGGCGGTCGGACCGCTTGATTGGGACTTAGTGATTTCAACCTCTGAAATTCCGAAACCTACTGGAATTTTCAAACGAATAGAACTTTTGACTGGAGACTCAAAAAATTATGGGACTAAGTGCAATAGAATACCATCTGTTGACCGCAACATCTATTTTTGGCCCAGCCCTAAAAACCACTTTCTGAAGTTGGCGGTCGATCGCCATCGGCGGTTCGATCGCCAGGTGGCGGTCGGACCGCCTTAGACGGCTCGACCGCGGTTCGGCGGTTAGATCGCTCGAGGCTGACGATACGATTCTTTGCCGAAAATACGTGAAATGATAAACCTTTAACGCCATTGCCAATTATCACAACATCCTAAGATCTGGAGCATATCCCCATGATATCCACACATCAGGAGGCATAGGTCATACGGAAAGTGCTTCTACTGTGACCACCGCCCGCGCGGTTCTGGTCATCCTCTCACGTCGCCTCCACCATCCTCGCTAATGGAAGGAGGCATGCGCCCTCAAACTGCATCGAAAAGCTTAAGAACAAACGTGAGTCCGCCCAAAGTTATCAGATTGTAATTGAATACCTGAAGGTCACAACTACATGTACCTCGAAACCCAATGTAGATCCACCCTCCATGCCAACCGCAACATGCCAAGCTCAATTGCCGCCTCGCCCTCTTGGGGGAGGATAGTACTGAGGCGGCTACGGTGATACGCGTCAATGGTCGGGTCAAGCAACTCGTATGGCCAATGCTTGGCGTCTCCTAGGTATGCCATACTTAAAAATTCAGTGCATACATTGTAAATACTACGAAACATATACGAAAAGTAATAAGAAGTGACATATCCAATTAATTAAATTATTGTACGATTAACGACACATAGGAAACCGATATGCACACAATTGTATCGACATATACATTTTTAAAGGTATCTTGTCGTGTATAGATGGATGGTAAAATTAAGTTCATAATGTTTTAATTAAGTTCTACATTCCCTATTTAGCTACTCTGGAATTTTCATATAATTTTTATAGGTACCTTGCTATTTTCCTTGTTTGCAAATTATTTAACGTGCACGAATAGAAACCAAAATTAAGTTGAGATGCATACCCTATTTAGCTACTCTGTAATTTTTACAGATTTTTAATAATATCTTGCTACTTTCCTTGTTTAAAAAGTTTTACAGATTTTTTAATAATATCTTGCTACTTTCCTTGTTTAAAAAGTATATCAAGTATTTATGAAATATTTGATCTACAAATGGAAACAAAAATTAAGTTCATAATATTTAAATTCAGCTCTACATACCCTTTGTACCTACTTTGGATTTCTTAGAGAATTTTTAGACGTGTCTTGCTATTTTCCTAGTTTAATTCCCCCCATTAACAGAATATTTACCGTCCACAAATGAAAACTAAAATTAAGTTAGGATTATTTTGATTAAGATCTACATACCCTATTTAACTACCCTACAATTTTTACGTATTTTTAATAGGTATTTTGCTATTTTTAGAGGTGTCTTCGTATTTTTCTAGTTTTAAAAGTATTTTCGGTATTAACAAAATTTTTACTGTGTCAAAATGAAAACCTACAAAGTTTTCTTAGTATTTTTGCGGATTTATTCTAAATCGTTTGAGTACTGCAACATAAATAATATCTATACAATGAACTAAACTATATACAGCTAAAATGATATAATACATCAAACAACAATACAACTAAAATGACCAAATCCATTGAATTCTATGTAGCTATTTTTATTTGCTAACTTATAAGGTTTCGAATTTATGTACAAAGTTGCAAGAATATTTATCTGCAAAATGGGCAACCAGATCTGCTTGCTGCTCTCTCTCTCCTACTCTCTAACAGGTAGGGTTTCACTATGTCTCTTCTCCCCTCTCCTCCGCTCTTTCTTCTCTTTTTTTAGAATTAAAATAATTTTTTCACCGAATTTTGGGGTATATGTAGCCAGTTCCTGTCGTTTGTTGAAATGACGATTTGCACACTCTTCAATGCATATTGTCAATTGAAAATGGCGACGAGCGATTAAACATGATCGACGATAAATAGGTGCATGTCGTCATTCGGTGGCGATACACCTATTTTTTGTTTAAAAAATCAACTTTTTGTAATTATTTTTTAAATTAATATTATTTTAAAAAAGGTTTCCGGAAAGTGAGTTTCTTGTTATTTTTGTTTTTCAAACTTTTTTTGGACGACTATATATATATATATATATATATATATATATATATATATATATATATATATATATATATATATGCACTTACAGAGCGCCGAACATGCTATTTTGGTGTGCTAACCCATGATACCCCACGCGTAGTTAAAAGTAATTATGATATCAATTTTACTACCGCACGTGTCATCATATTTTTATTTTTTACGATTGTTTTATACGCTCATGGTTGGATGTGCCAGTAAACTACAAGCGCTCTTCAGTAAATATTGTTTAGTAAATGCACATAGATGTTTTTAGTTGTGAGACTTATATAACTTTTCAATGTGATTCATTTATAGAGCGACGATTACTATGGGCGAAACGGTGGCCACGACACATGACAATGTCATGGTTACCTACCCCATTGAGCTACATTTTTAACATGTTATGAATTGAGTTGGCCAGCGTATCAGAAGAGAACATGTGCAATACTTTCACACTGGTGGCAATTTCTAGTGGGAAATTACCGTGTCAAGGACAAAGAAAAGGGTATACATGAACCAATGTCAATGCCCTCTTTGACAATGTCAAACTTGATTAACATGAACATGTTTAGAAACCGCTGAGCTATTTGTAAAATTTAAGGTATTGATTGAAACTTTTGTTTTAATTTAGGAGAAAAAAATTATATATCACTGCAAAGTTCTTGGATCACTGATTTGCTATTACAAAATGGTCTCCCTTCTATGCCACGGCATTTAGCTGCTATTGCCCTTATTTACCATCGTTGACCAGTCAGACCGTGAAGTGACTCTGCAAATACCATTTTGCCCATATCGTCTTCTTCTTCCTTCTCTTTCCTCCATCTCTTCTCATACAACTCAAGGTTGGCCTTCGTGGTGGTGGTGGTGGTGATGCTATCTATCTTTAGGAGAAGTTGCTCCCATTGCTTGTGTAAGGCAAAGAGGCAAAGAAAACAGGGGGGAGTGGGGATCCAAAACAGAGGAACCCTCTCCTGTTTCTTGGTTGGTGGTGTCTAGGGAGAGAAAGGGGGAGGGATGGGGAAGAAGACGATAATAATTAGGGTATTTTGGAGAAAAAAAATAACGAAGTTGACGACAGTGGTAAAAAAAGATAATATTTGTGAGAAAGGAAACACAGTTTTGTAACTGTAGACGAGGGATCCGAGAAGTTTGCATTGATATATATAATTTTCCATTAATTTAAGGACACGCAATGCAATCTTTTAGGTGCAAATTAAAGCATTACCATGTGAATGGATTAGATGCCATGCGCCTATGGACATGGATCTATTGCAGTAGCTGAAGAGATTGCCGTGATCCAATTACACACAAGGATAGCCGCCAGATGAACAACAACGAATGGAGCTTCCAGGTTAAGAATTCACATCTTCGAGTTGAATGTTGATTTTTTGAGTAAAAGTCTCGCTTGTTGGGTAATGTTCACTAGTTAGTTAACCATTCAGCGTTTCCTAGATAAAGGCTAAAAAAAACCTCAATTAAGTTTTTAGGTGTTGATCCCAACCGTATGCACGCGATCCAACAGCGCAGATCCCGTGTAGATGCTTCCACCCAGGCGCAAGCACAACAAAAAGAAAAGAATATTCTCTCTTGTTCCTCAAGTCTCCTGCTCTGCATCCTAGGTTCCGATCGCCGTCTAGCATGAAGTGTTCTCCTCGTTGACCCAAGCTACGGCAGAAAAGAAGCTCTCCGACCCCACGGCGCCTCCGACGAAATTCGGGTGATCTACGCCATATGATTGGGCCTAACTACATACTTCCTAGTTGATGCAGCTCCTACCAATTGCCGTGTCAAGAACTTTAGCTCTCGGTATTTCTATAAACATTTAGATTGGACATTGTCTAAAAAATACTTTTATAATATTATAATGTTTTATAAAATATATTACAAATAAAAATTAGTGCTCAAAATTGGGTTTTGGAGACTATGGTAATGCCCAAAATATCACTCTTTTGTGAGTGGAGGGAACAATAACAAATGTTCATCAAACACAAAACACAAGCGTCCGAAGGGGCATATAGAAGAGACTCCGAGGGACACAAGATGGAATTTTAGTAATTTAGACGCTAATAGTTTGTCTTCAAATTATGTACTTGATGCAATTCAAGATTATGAGCAATCAACTTCCTTTGATACAGAGAGAAAATGGAAGGAGAAAGCGCCTCAAACATCATACAAGACTCTAGCAAGAGCGAAAAAGGGGGGGACTTTAAAAGCCAACATCCTCATCTTAGTGCTACTATTCACAAAGCTGTCACATGATGGCACAACCGCACCTGAAATCCTTTGCCTTCTTGGCTGCTCTTTTATCTGCTACCAGTTCAAAAACAAACTAATTTAAATAATGTGTGACAAAACTACATCACCTTGCAAAGGGCAGAACACTTACCAGACTGTTTGTCTAATGTCGGAGCACGAACCACTACATGCATAGTTGTCATTCCAGAGAAGTCACAAATTGGGCTTTTGCATTCTGACAGGGTTCTGTTGTTCTCAATATCTTCCCAGCATTAATAAGCTTGAGGTCGTTCACAGTCCTCGGGCCTTTTCATATCTGTTGGAAATGAAAACTTAAATAAGACAACCAAAGCAATATTAATCAAAAGTCAGTCACATGAATGTCGGCATATTAGCACACCAGCACTTGGTCGACTATATTCAGGTTGAAAGGGCTGAAGGACATGTGGAAACCATGAGGGCTGTTCCCTTCCTAATATTGTCTCAGTGATGTAATGGTAGCTCGAGCATTCTCCGATTAGCAGACTCGCCGCATGATCCATTATTATACGTCAGTACTCAACTCAAATTATGGAAATTCATCAAGTAACGAGTTTTATTTTGTCATTTCACACTCTCTATTATCTATGATGTTCTGTATGGTAAAAAAGAAACAAAGGGCGCCCCAACAAAGTCGACATGAGATTAATTTTGTCCTCACTGGTAAACTCTTTGGTAGAATTTGTCGGTGTCACAAGCTCACAGCCAATGGTATTTTTTGGTATTGTAACTTTTGTGCTATAGATGAAAATATACCATAAAATCTTTATTAAAATTAAAAACATGACAACATGAGGTTAGCCCAGACATAAAGAATAGAGACATTCAGAGAGCGGGCAAATAAGTAGGCCAGCAGAAGAGATCTATATTACCAAACGATATACTAAGTACCACAAATTATGATCTAATGGCCGTGTTTGAACAATGGTGTTCAAGTTCAACGGGAACCACCAACAACCAAATTTGACTACCATTAGAGCAACTAAATGCGTCAGTTAGCAATAAATTTAATAATGGACCAAGTTTTTGGACTGGTCTCCTGAGAAAACCATCTAGTTCCCAGATGAGTTCCAGCTTAGTGTTGGGTTCCAAATCATCCAGTCAAATTTTAACTACTGAACAGTCCAGCTCCACTTCTAGCTGGCGGCATCAAGCAGGGTATCATATGTTAGAATGTAGAAATTGGTCTGCAACAGCCAATAGGTTTTTGGAGAACTGGACAACTGGTCATACAGACTGTACCAAGCTTACATTTAGAAAACCTACTGCATACTCCATTGCTGTACATGCTAGAAATAGTTGGCTGCATATCTTGTTGAAGCCACAAATGGAGTGGACATATTCCTTGAATTAAGTATTCCATATCATACACATGTATACAAACAGTTATATCCAGTTAAATTACTAGACACCAGTTTTGTCCTACATAATTCATTTTTGACAATGATATGCCTCAAATTTCTGAATAAATAAACTATGAGAGAATATAACTGTAAGTAACGTGTACAAACCCACTCTCAGTGTCACAGTAGTAGTTTAGTCCACCTAAAGCTCAAGTGCTCTCACAGACCACCAAGAAAGTACTAGTCTAAGAGTGTGCCAGTCTTTTTACTGTTGTTGGAAACACTATAAAAAGTAGTTGCTATTTGTCTACTGCTGTCAATGTGTGTTATCCTTCCATGGGAACGGAAGCCATTTACAAGGTGTGATTTATGCAACTCTTAATTGCTGCAAGTCTGTGTATGTTTGGGGTATTCTCAGCTGTGGTTCTGGAAGTCAGGAGAGGCTCTTGTACTTTTGCCTCCTTTATTATAACGACGTTACTATTACCATTCTTTCCTCAATGAACTCCTTAGAAAACAGTTCGCCCCTGAACAGCTAGAGCTCAAGCCATCAAGAGAAGCAACTTCAAGCACCTCTCATTATTGCAGTGTAGTTTTTTGAAACTGATCCAAACACATCAAACTACTCAAACAGGTAATCTAGTGCCTATCCGCAAGCATAACAACTCATTTTGTTCAAAGTAATATCGCTTGTGCAGAACTGGCCATCAATGCAAATTGGTCTGGCACTCATGGTTATCAAGGCGTCGCCTAAGCGTCGCTTAAGCGACGCCTAGGCGTTAAGGCGGTCAACAGTGCATCGCCTCGTCGTCGCCTTGCCGCAGAGCCGCCTTGCCGCAGAGGAGGAGCGCGAACGGTGCAGCAGCAGCTAGCGACGGCGCACGACGGCTTCTCTCCCCGGCTGTGAGCGGCGACGCAGGGGGAGGCGGAGGCATCCAGATCTGGGCGGGGGAGATGGCGGCGACGGCTCGGGGGGAGGAGAACTAGCGCGGCGAGGTAGGAGGAGAGGGGAGGGAGGAGGTCACCAACGGCTCACGGCCGGGGAGGAGCCTAGATCTGCGCGGGGAGGCCGTGGAGGCGTGTCGTGTGGGGGGAGAAGGAGGTGGCGACGGCTCGAAGGAGGAGGAAGGGCTGAGGGAGGCGGAGAGAAAGAGGGGGAGGGGAGGAGGCGCGGGCGCTGAGGGAGGAGGAGAGAAAGAGGGGAGGGAGGCGCGGGTGTTGAGGGAGGCGGAGAGAAAGAGGAGGAGGAGGAGGAGGAGGAGAGAGAGAGAGAGAGGAAAAAATATGATAAGTAACGGGAGGGGACGAAGCCAATCGAGTTATGCTTGGTCCAGGTCCAATAAGACAAATTGTTTGAGAAATTATACGGCCTGACGAACAAGTTCGCAGCTCCCAATTGTGCCCTTCAAGCCCAGAGCTCCTACTCGGGCCCATGAAGCTCATTGAGATCCCGCCTTAGAGGCCGGGATTTCAAGCTATCTTCCAACTTGTTACAGTCTTGTCTTAATGAACTTTTAAACCATAAAATGTACATTCAAGACTACCTATATACACTAGAAGAGTAACGATCAGGAGCAATCTATCAAGCAAAATGTAGATAGTACGTCGTCCTGGCTCGACAAGGCATCGACAAAGCTCTTAATTAAGGTTGAGACCATTTTCGATTCTTCACTAAATATGTAGGGGTGGCTGTATAAGCTATAAGGACTAGGATCTTTTGTGGCAGAGCTACTGTTGCTACTACTACCGGGATCTTCTGTGGCTCTCTGCACTGTCGCCTTACACAACCTAAGGCGTCGCCTCGCCTCACGCCTTAACGCTTAAAAGGTGTGAGGGGGGTGGGTCGCCTCGTCTCGCCTTACCGCCTTAATAACCATGCTGGCACTATCCTTCTCTCAGGCTGTGTTGATGTATTCACTGTTGAAGTTCAGCTGTGATATTTCATCGAAATGTTGGACACCTCACCTGCTGTGAGGGGAATAGAGTCCATGAGACTGCATTTTTGCATGCTTTTTTTTTCCTTTGCTGCTGTTTGCTCGTCACATGACACACTGCCCATTCTCCATGTTTTATCCTACTTTGAAACCATGTAGTTCATCTGATTAAATTTTGCATCCAATCAATAGCAGGTTCCCATGCATATTATTTCGTTTTCACTTTTCACTTTTCACCATGTCCAAGATTGTAGAGCACTAGAGCTTTAGTACCAATTGTCAATACCAGGATCAAAATAAAAGTTTTTAAAACAAACGGTAGATAATAGGTGTGACTGAGAGATGAATAAGAGAAGAGGTGGGAATTTCGGATCTAGTAGTTTGAACATGGTATATTACACCCAAAAACACTTAATTTTATCATGACTGCAAACTTGTGAACAGGTTATCAGTAATAAAAACAGTAACAATTACTTCAGTAAAGAGCAGTACTTTTCTGCAGCAACACTACTTTCTCAGCTGCTTCATAGGAGGCTCCTCACAGAAAACTGCTTTCCTGCCCACATGATTTCAGTTCATAGGAATTCCTCTCTGCCCTTCAACTGTAAGCTCCTCCTCTACATTCCTACCTGCTCTAGCTCTAACTTTTCCATCTGTGATGTTCCTGCCACACTCCCTCGAGAATTAGCTTACATCTGCCGTACTGATGTATCAAATATATACACATCCCTTGAAAAAGTTCATGTGTCTGTGACCATTTTAGTACATTGATTTATCAATTCAACCTCCGAAAATGCTAGCAGCCATAGCCCCAAACCAATCTTACTGACAGCAATCTCAACAGATTGAACTGATAAAAGAATACTGCTTCACATGGTGATCCAGTCGATCGAGCCCCAATTATTTGTTCTCCTCCTGACCTATTGGCCTCTGATGGAGAGGCCGCTGCGGTGCCCATCTAAAGATTGCAAACCAAATGGTGGCCGTTCCACAGAAGCAGACAGAATCCGGGAAAGCGACCGCCGCATCAATACCAATCACACAACTCTAGAGCCACTCACCATTGCTAAGAAACCAATCTTTATCGTCACTCGCCGCCACGACTAAAACGAGCAATAATGGTAAAGAGCACGGGGGAAGCTATGAACGAACCTTTCGGCCACTGGGCAACGATGGTCTCCTTGAGCGTGGCGACGGTGGACGCCGCCGGGTACCGCTTGGGCCCGATGTCGGTGCCGTCCGGCAGCCGGAACTTGATCTCGAACTGCTCCTGCATCCCGGACATCTCCAGGAAGCCTCCCCGAGCCCGAAATCCCCCCTAAACACCTGCAAAGAAGAGCATCTCCTTTGTCTACACTGTAATAGAAAGAACTAAAGAAGAAAGAAAAGACATGCAAACAGTAACCGCGCCATCAGAAATCAATTTCTTACCAGAAACTGAGGAACCAACCACTCCGCCGAATCTCCCAAAGACGCGCAAGAATCTTCAGATCTCGATCAGGGGCTCCGATTTCTTGGGCCGAGAATGGATCAAGAAGCCAACGGAGAGTACCAAGGACGGATCATAGGACTCCACGAACATCAAGAACTAGTAACGCTAGGAGAGGAGAAGCAAACTAGAAGACGAGGAGGAGGAGGAGGAGACTCTCGGGAGGGAGATGGGAGCGGGGAGGGATCGGTGGGTCAAACATGGGACTGGCCTGCGGCCAATCGCATCTGCCCGCAGGATGGAAAGGGAGAGAGCGCTCGACTCGGCTCCCTAGCCAAGACCGCGTTAGGTGCTGTCCCCTATGGGCAAGGAGAGGAGAACCACCCCCAGTTAAACGGGGATGCTAATGCTGGTGAAGCAGTGATAAATTAGTATCAATTAGGATTTGCATACCAGTGTTTTTGGCGGACTGAGATCAAAGTCAGTACACTGTTCGTGACTTTGGGCAATTTTCAGCCGTCTGATACCGCAGTCATAGAACTTTTGTATGTTTTTTTTTGTTTATTTCTACGGTAGATTGACTTGATCTCCGAGGCATCAAAGTACCAAAGCCGCTCATATTAACTTGGCATCTCCAAGGCATCAAAGTACCAAAGCCGCTCATCTTAACTTGTCAATTTGGATATAATTCAAAAAATTTCTTGGGAAGTTTTGAGAAAAAAATTGAATAGAATAGTATTGATTCATATAGAGGAAAATGTTCTCTATTAATGCAAATGTTGTATCGAGTATATGGATAGAGGAAGAAGGAAAAATCGAAATGAAATAACTAAAGAATAAAGCCAAAAAAATAAGTTGAAGGTAGAAGAGCCCAGGTTCCAAATGAAGAAGGGAGTGTTTATGTTTCATGTGATTAAAATTTCTTTATTCATTAGTCATCTTTTCTCACTGTTGGATCAACATTCTATGGGTCAGACTGTCTTTTTCTAAAATAAACAAAAGTAAATGTATGTGATTCCTACAAATACAAAAAATATTCTAAAATAGACAAAAGTAAATCTAGGTGAACCCTACAAATACAAAAAAAACAGCAACAAAACAAAACAAATACAAATACAATATAATTAAAAGTTACAATAAAGTTATGGTAAAATTACACATCACTTGGTACTATAATTTTATGTTTAGTACTATATAATTATAGGTGACTGATGGATAAGAAAATTTCAGACAACTAAAATTTAGCAAATCCGAATGAAGAAATGGAAACTCAAAATGATCCTTGTGATTCTCTAAGAATGAGGGGGCAAGGGGATCAATACCCTGAAAGATTTCTTCTTATTCTATATAAGACATGATTTGATCTATACTCTATATATATGTCATCCGCGCTTCGAGTCTCTGATACCATGGAAGAAGATTGAATATGGTGGATTAATATAATGTATTACTTGACCCTTGGAGGACAAATATATAGAGTACAAAGTGACTTAGATCACAAGTCAATCTGCTAGAGATGTGGAAATAACCATGTCGGATACAAATTCCAATTAATTCTAATATTTACTATTATAAAAGAAGAACTTGGTAGTGGTGGTGAGTCTACAATCTACCTCCTCACCTTATGAGTTGGTGGGATTTTTTTTATAGATATATATGTGTACATATGCACATGCTACTATAAGGACCTTCTATGGATAATTAAATCATAGACACGTTTGGTTTATAATAAGACTTTGTGGCTTATTGATCGGATGCGAATTTTGTATGCACCTTTTAGATGCAAGGATTAGTATCTCATGCATATTGATTTTTCAAGTTTAGAATATATATATATATATATATATATATATATATATATATATATGTTTATTTAAGATCCGATACAACGCACAGGCACTCAGCTAGTTTATCTGTAATAGCCTCGCCGTACAAGTGGTGTACTCTAACCAAAAGTAGAAGGGGAATTTACAAGTGGAAGAGGAATTTGCGAGAGTGCTATCATGATCAACCATTCTATTCCGGTTCAGTTAGCTATATTAGACGGGTGATCACTACTACAAAAGAGTCTATAGCAGACGGTCCATCACAGACGGTTCCTAAGGAACCGTCTGTGTTGGGTCTGTCTGGGCCTTGTTTTGGCGCAGCGGGCCTATCACGAGCGGTTCTATTTGAACCGTGCGTGATAATCAATATCACGAGCGGTTACGATATAGAACCGTGCGTGATATTAATGACGGTTCTATTTAAGAACTGCAGCGATATCCTGACGGTTCTTAAATAGAACCGCTCGTGTAACATCCTGACGGTTCTATATCGAACCGTCGTGATATTGACTATCGCGGCGGTTACGAAATAGAACCGCTCTGATTTCTGCGCTTCATATAAATTGGCCGAGACATCCTCACCGCGGCTGCGCTGTGTCTCACCGCTCAGCGCCACTTCCTCGCCCTAGCTCCTCACTGCGCTGTGTCTACCGCTCCAGGCGCCACTTCCCTGCCCTAGCTCCTCCAACTGCGCCACTTCCACGCCTAGCTCCTCATCTGCATTTGTGTCTACCGCTCCAGCGCCACTTCCCGCCCTAGCTCCTCCAACTGCGGCTCCTCCTCTAATCTTGGTATGAGCACATGATCGATCTTACCTTTGTCAATGTTGGAATAAATAATATTAGCCCTGCAAATCTTAGTTTTGAATAATGGTTTCCCTTATAACTAATGAACTAAAATTTGACTTAGGAGTGGTAACTTAATAAAATTGAATTAGGTCTAATAATCACTAAAATTTGAGTTAGGATAATTAATTGGCTTAAAAAAATAAAATTTACACAGGTTCACGATGCGGTGGGGTTTGGGTCAAGCAATATTGCATTTATGTTCCGGTATTTCAGGTTAATAAGTGTTGTATGAGATGATGCCTATATTTGGGTTGCATGATTGTTCAATTGAGATAGATATCGTGTCGAGAGGTAGGGATCATGGTTGTGGCCGTAGGCATGGCTACGCTATGCCACCGCGTGTGGTACTTAACTAGTGAAGACTTTTCTTTCAATAACCTTAGATGCAAATGTTGGAGAATGAGTTTATATTGCACATTTTCGTTTGCTATAAATTAATCGCTAATCAATTTGACACTAATTTGTTACATGCGTAGTGTAGATGGATCGAATCGGATGTACGGTGTGAACCGTGTGAGTCAAGATTACATTAATGGCGTGGTTGCTTTTAGAAGAGCCATTGGCGGGATATGTTGAAGAAGGGATAAATTTTATGTCTTGTCAGTGCATTGATTGCGTAATCGAAGATGTTTAACAACGCGCGCAGATCGAGGCGCACTTGATTGAAGGGTTTCAAAAAGGGTATACATGTTGGACCGATCACGGTGAAGAGCGATTATACGAGTTAATAATGGCGACATCGCCGAGAAGTCAACGATTTGCGGATGTGGTGTGCTTTTGATGAGGATAGGGGCACGATGACAATCTGGATCGGATGCTCTGCGATGCGAAGAGAACTACTGGTGAGAGAGAGTTTTGTAAATTCGAGGGCTTAAGGGAGGACTCGGTGAGACCTTTGTTCCTGGCCGCAAGCCGAATACACAAGGTTGTCAACCGTGCTTGAGCTCGCTGAAATTGAAGGCAAGCAATAGTTGGTCCGATAAGAGTTTCACGGCGTTGTTAGGTCTCTAGCGGACATCCTTAGGAGGGAAGCGTGTTGCCCAAAGACCACCTATCAAGCAAAGAAGGTTATTTGCCCATTGGGAATGGAAGTAGAAAGAATACATGCATGTCCGAATGATTGTATCCTCTACAGTAAAGAGTATGCAGACATGCATTATTGTCCGTGTGCAAAGCATCCCGATACAAGCGTCAAAATATCGCTAAGGTGAAGCAAGGACCTCTGCTAAGATGTTGTGGTATCGCTCAGTAATCCCACGTTTGAAGCGTTTATTTGCGAACCCAAAGGAGGCAAGATTGCTGCGTTGGCACTCGAGGAGCGTAGAGAGATGGAAAGCTAAGACACCTGCCGATTACGCGGTGGAGAAACTTCGATCGGAGCTTGAAGAGTTCGGTGCGAACCGAGGAACATAAGGTTAGGGTTGAGTACGGATGGAATGAATCCTTTCGGTAACATGAGCGTGACATAGCACTGGCCCGTGAATCTATGTATGTACAACCTTCCTCCTTGGCTCTGTATGAAGCGAAAGTACATTTTGATGTCACTACTTATCCAAGGGCGAAGCAACACTGGGAATGATATTGATGTGTACCTAGCACCATTCTTTGGAAGATCTTGTGACCTTTGGAGCGAAGGGTGCAGGTATGGGATGCGTACAAGCGAGAGAACTTCACTTTACGCGCCATGTTGTTTCGCACCATCAATGATTTTCCGCCCTTGGTAACTGTCGAGACTTGATACAAAAGGAGCCAAAGCTTTGTCCGCACCGCTTAGATGCTACGGAGAGTGTATGGTGAACAACTCGCATAAAATCGTATATGCGTCACCGTAGGTTCCTTCCGAGGAGTCACCCATACCGCAAGATGAAGAAACAATTCGACGGAAATAAGGAAGGCGGTTCGACTTCAAGGGCTTTTAGTGGGAAAGAGGTCTATGATATGGTTAAGGATATCGATGTTGTGCTTGGGAAGGGACGTAAATTAAGAACCCGTGAGAAGAACATCCGAAGAAGCGGTCAATTTTTGGGACTTGCCTTATTGGGAGTACTTAGAAGTTCGCCATCGCATCGGCGTTATGCACGAGAGAAGAATGTATGTGATAGCTTGATTGGTCTCTTCTTTGAACATTAGTGGCAAAACAAAGGATGGTGTTACGCATGCGGCGTGACTTGGTCGATATGAACATAAGGACCGAGTTAGCACCGAAAGAGACCGTCTACAGACGAACGTACCTTCCCGACTTGCTACACTCTGCCCAAGGCCGAGAGAAATGAAGCGTGCGAGCTTGCGGTGTGAAAGTCCGTCTGGTTACTCCGCTAACATTAAGAAACTTGTTTCTATGCAAGATTTGAAATTAATTGGTATGAAGTCGCATGATTGTCGTGTCTTGATGACACAAATGCTTCTGTTGCAATTAGGAGTATCTTGCCGAACAAGGTCGAGTGGCAATCTTGAGGTGTGTTATTTCTTCAACTCAATTGCTCGGAAGGTCATCGATCCCCAAGGACTAGATGCTCTGCAGCCGAGGTAGTGACGACTCGTGTCATCTTGAGATGTATTTCCCTCCGTCATTTTTCGATATCATGGTCCATCTCATTGTTCACCTTGTGAAAGAGATAAAGATATGCGACCTGTGTTTCTCGTCATATGTACCCGTTCGAGAGGTACATGGGAATTCTCAAGTCCTACGCACGGAATCGATCTCGTAGGAGGCGGCATCATCGAAGGTTATGCAACGGAAGAGGTCATTGAGTTCTGCGTCGACTACATGGCTCGGTGGATCCGATTGGTGTGCCTCTATCTCGTCATGAGGGGAGCTGGATGGTATCGGGACCATCGGAAGGAAATCAATCACTCCCGATCTGGATCGCACGCTCAAGCCCATTTCACGGTCTTGCAACACATGACCCAAGTGTCCCCGTACATCGACGAGCACAAAGACATGGTACGCCAATGAGAATCTGACCGGTCGGAGGTTTGGATCACAGAGAGCACAACCGTCGGTTCAACGAATGGTTAAAGCGCGAATCACTCGAGAGGTCATCAAGTGATGATCTGTTGCTATGGTTGGCAAGAGGGCCTGATTTACAATTGTCACATGGCAAGGATACGACATAAATGGGTACACATTTTATACGGCGGCTCGGGATAGGAAGAGCACGATCGCGAGCAGCGGTGTCGCATAGATGCATTCGATCCGATGGGTGAGGAGCTCGTACTATGGGCAAATAGAGGAGATATGGGAGATCGACTACGTGCTTTTCAAGATCCCCTATTTGGTGCCGTTGGGTCCATCTCCACGGTGAAGGTCGACAAATGCGGCGTCACTACCGTGGACCTCGAGCGTGTCGGATACAAAGGCGAACCATTCGATCTTGGCTAACCAAGTTGTTCAAGTCTTCTATGTAACCGACCCGGCAAATAAGAAGCGCCACGTAGTTCTTCATGGAAAAGGAGGATTGTCGGAGTTGAGAATGTAGTGGGCGAGGAAGAATACAATCAATTTGACGAGTTGCCACCTTTCGGAGGCGACATCGGGCTCGAGGAAGAACCCAGTGAGGAAGCTAGCTATATGCGCGTCGATCATCATGAAGGGCTGTATTTTAATTAAGAATTTAATTACTCCATTGTAATTTATTTATTTATTCCATTGTCATGTGTTAATGTGTTATGGACTTGTGATCTTTAATATTGATATCAATGTGGATATTCATGGTAATGTTGAGTTGAATTAGATATGAACTTTTGAACTCAAACTTGTCATCATACTGCTTATCCAACAGATCATACATGCTGTAGTGGGATATCACAGACGGTTCTAATATAGAACCGTCTGTGATATGCACACATCACAGACGGTTCTAATATAGAAGGATTTTGCTTCAAACCATCACACATTTACACCTCTACAAATATTAGTTAGCAAGATGCAAAACAACCTAATTAAAATGGCGTGAAAGATGATCTTAAGATTTTTGTTCAATCTATGATGTGTTGTCTCTGCTTTTGGAAGATGACACTTTTGCTTGAGTATACCTTCCTGAACAGTGCTTATGGTTAGTTTGCTTTTTCGTGCAATAGTTTTTTTTAAAAAGATTAGCTCAATTATATGTCTTTCTAAAACATATATAGAATTTTTTTGGTAATAGGTTCACAGTTTTCAATGGCACTCAAACTTGTCACTGCTTATCCAACAGATCATACATGCTGTAGTGGGATTCAAGAACCGTCTGTGATATGTACACATCACAGACGGTTCTTGAATAGAACCGTCTGTGATATGTACACATCACGAGCGGTTCTATATTAGAACCGTCGTGATGTGTACATATCACGAGCGGTTCTATTCAAAACCGTCGTGATGGGTGCATATCACGAGCGGTTCTAATATAGAACCGTCTCGTGATGTGATGTGAACCCATCACGAGCGGTTCTATATTAGAACCGTCGTGATATGCACACATCACGACGGTTCTTGAATAGAACCGTCGTGATATGTACACATCGCTGACGGTTCTTTCAGAGAACCGTCGTGATATTATATCACGACGGTTCTCGAAAGAACCGTCTGTGATGTTATCTTTATAAGGCCGGACCGCTAGGGTTTTGCTTATTCTTCACCTCTCACGCGCCCCTTCACTGTCCGGCCATTGCTCGCCTCCGGTTCCTCGGTCTTTGCTCCTGCGCCTCGGCCCGCCTCGATTCTGCGCCTCTCCCTCGGAGATCTCCACCTCCTCCTTCGCCGGGCGCGGCCCAGCCCGGCGCGCTGCGTCGCCTCGCTTGCCTCGGCCGCCTCGGCCGTCGCTCGCTCCCTGCCCGGCTCGGCGCCTCTGCTGCGCCGACCTCGCTCCGCTCGGCCCGGCACGCCCGGCGTCGCCTCTACTCCACCGGCTCGCCTCGGTGCTCTGGCCCGATCCCTACCGTGGTACTCCTAGTTGCATATTAGGTTAAAGTTTTTTCTTCACGAAATTTGTTCTGATATGGAATTAGACTGCTACTCTTTTTTTCTGTCCATTACCCCGCTGGCTCAAATGGGATGATACGGATTGCAGCGGCCGTTGCTCAAGGCGATAATTGACCTCACTATGTCCCTCAAGCCTAAGTCCGTAATGTGAAGCGATGGCTTGGTCATGAATTCTTGGTTTTAGCATTTGAGTGATGGTGCATTGTTTGTACTCTTATATATAGGAGCATTTGATTAGCTAGTTGAAATAGAAATAGTGTTTTAAGTTCTGTGATAATAATTTAATATAGAGGTAATAATCGTATAATATTGTGGGTCCCTAGTTATCGTTTCTCTTGCAAGTACATGTACAAGAGATAACACACATCATCGTGTGTTGCAGTAGTCCTTGAAGATATCAGAATCCATGGAATCTGAACCCTGAGGACTATCTGGAACTTGATCTTTAAAATGCTATGTCACTTACATTCTTTATGCTTCACGAAAGTAAGTTGATGCATGTTAGACACACTCGATCACCGATAATATTGTTAGGGATTTCATCAATTATATTGGTTCTCCTTTTATGAGCATCATGGTTGTGAAAATAGATAAAATTGTCTTGACTTAATATTTATAGTTAGGTGTTAGGATAATATTTGACATTGAAGGCCACCAACTAGGTTGCTAAGTCATAATGTTCTTCTGTACATAATTTCTTTTAGTTTACATTACGAGTTTAATGATCTTGATTCTTGGTATATATATATATATATATATATATATATATTTCTTGCACAGCGTCTTAGTAAAAGAAATATCAATATTAAATGCAAATTCGGTATTGCATTGATTCATTGAGTAGCTTGCTCTTCTCGAACATCAAATTCTTTTGTCACCATAATTCAGAAATTAATTTGGTTGGTGCGTGATTAAGGGTGCCATCATCATCAGTATATAGGATCTATTTGTGAAAAGGTTGCCTTTTCCTTAGTACATTGAGGATGAAAACATTATTATAACGAGGGAAAAAAATTTATATGCCACTACAAATGTTTCAGATCTCTTATCTGCCATTACAAAATGACATCTCCCTTACATGCCATTACATTTCCGTAACCTTGCCCTTATTTGCTATTGTTGACTAGTCGAGCTGTCAAGTGGCTGTGCAAATACCGTTTTGCCCCTGCCTTGTCTTCTTCCTTTTTCTTCCTCCAAGCAAAATCAACCATGGACTATAAGGTGTAGCTTCTGCTTGGTCCAGTACTCCGATGGTGACCCATGAATTCTTGGTTTTAGCATTTGAGTGATTGCATGCGATAAGATTGTGGATAGATGACCTGGTGGTAAATAAGTTTAGTTACTCATGTATTGAGTATTGACTTTTAATCATTTTCTTCGCTCACCATTGCTTAATTTATGTATGTTGGTGCGCGGTCAAAGCTTGGTATTATGGTTAGAAAGCCGGATCTCATTTGCCTCTACCTTACGTATCCTTGCTTCTAGTCTTCTACAAAGACTACCTCTACGGTACATTGGATGATTACCTGTTCGATGGTGAGCAAGATATATGGACATGCATGCTCCTCTGTATTGGGTTGGGGGGATATAGAAAGGGCCATTACTGGTTCCAGAGTTTTGTAGTTAAGGCTCTATAGATATCTGTGTGGGTAGTCTCGATACTTAGGGTGCCGACTAATGCAGGTAAACACGGGAACCGTGATGATTCTTATGGTACACCGACGGCAATTTATTTTATTTTACTCGAGATGGCAAGCGTTGATTATATTTGTTTATATTTTTGTGCAATTTCCCATATATTATATACTATGTAATAATTGCACGTAACTTATATAGATAGCAAGTAAGCGAGATGGCGAGGCACCGTCTTCGCCGCCGTCATCGGCGTCGCCAAATCGTCTGGATCTCCGATCAAGGTGGTACGCAGCGAGAAGGCGGAGGAATATCAAATTGCCCTCGGGCCGCATAGCGATCACGGAGGTCGATGGCGTCGGGATCGCCGAGTCCCAAGAAAGCGGTGCGAGATTCCGGACCGTCTGCGGGGTACTTGTAAGGAGCGGGTCCCCATAACCACCCCAACACGGAAGTGTCCGCGGATGTCAGAGAGACCGGTTGTGGTGAGCTTTACGCCTCGTTCACTTTCCCAAGCGAGACCGGAACCGTGTGCGATGGCGCGCTTGCGCCGCGATGTGCCACGCGTGGAGGACCTTCAAGAGCACGCTTGTCACGCGGTTTGTGAACACCGGTGGACGCCCTTCACGAAGTATCCTTTCTTGTCGCGGGATACATGGGATGCCTTCGTGCGAGATGAAGACGACGCCGAATTTCGGAGCAAAGTGCGGCGCCTGAGCTCTCGTGCCCAAAACACTCACCCCCACAAACTCGGCACCGCTGGGTACGCGGGTAAAGCCACGAAGTGGGCGGCGGAGGACGAGACCGATGCCCGACCGTTTGCTGGGATCTCAGACGAGCGCGCTCGAGCCTGGTTAAGAGCGAGGGCATCAGCCACGTCTTCGGGCAGCATCTCTTTCGCAAACCAGGCAGACGAGGCAGTGTCCCAACGCCTGGTAAATATGTCGAACCACTTAGTTGTTAATAAGTCCATAACTTCATGGTGTCTATAATAACATGATGTCCTCTTGCAGAAGCATTGACTTCGCATCTTCCCAAGGTTCCTCGAAGTGGGCGGGGAGAAGGATGTACTATCTACGGACGGGAAACAAGGAGCACCCGGGTCGCACGCGAGGCGTTGGGGTTTACGTACCTTGGAGGGATGGATTCCCACACGACTCCGCCACATATAGGAGTAGGAAGAGATCCAAGGACCAGCACGACGCTCGGCTGGAACATGTCATTATTGAAAAATTTCAAGGACAAATAACAAGTTTACAGAACCAAGTAAATGAACTCATGAGGCGCAAGCCGCCACGTTAATTTGGGAGCAAGTCCTCCTCAACATCGGATGGCGTCGCGTCCACACATAATCTGGACATGACGGCGTGCAATTACCGATCGGCGACATCGAGGTAATGTACATCTCTGGAATGCTCCAAATATAGACATATAGGACGCCTTAGCTAATTGTGTACCGTTTTGTAGGAGCCGACGCCCTGCAAGCTCCAAGTGAGAATGGTTGGGTCGATTGCTATTGAGGCTGGGCGGGGTATGGTGTATCCATACCAGGAAGAAGCGATGCGAGACGGTGCCCGGTGGCGCAGGTTACGCCGAGTGCGGTGGACATGGTACATGACAATTTCATGGCCATCCCGCCGAAATTCCCGAACGAAGAAATCACAACACTAGGGGATGCCGTGCACACTTTTATCCGATGGCCCAAGAAGGACATCGCTCGACCTGCGATGACGCGATATCGTCACGACCACTGCCTCTCAATAGGACCCTCGATGAGTCCGCCCGACCTTCGCTCGAAGCCCGCCTCATCGGTTCCGTCGAGAAGACGCCAGAAGGGACAAGACAAGCGTGTCACTATATCGGTCCCGAGTCATCTCCAGAGAAGGCGTATCGCAGCGTGTCATTACGAACAAATCGATATCGAAGAAGATTCAAGCGCCGCCAAGCCGGGCAATACTCCCTTGGATATCCGTTGGTCTTTGACAAAGAACTAACAGGCTCGGGACTAGCTTGTCAATCTTTGCATGAGTGGTACATGCGCAAGACCCAAGAGGAGGAGCCATCATGGAATCGGCGTCAAATCACGGAGCGAGCATTTTCATCACGAGGCGGGCCGCCTTCGTGGGCTTCGAGGACTTATTCGACCTATACAACCTAAGCGCCTCGGCGCCTCACTTCTACGATGTTAGACAATCTTTGTAAGTGTGTACAATCAATTTCTACACTCACGTGATAGCGATAAATATCACAACTCATTCCTTACGTCTGGATACATTATGAAATGTGCCCATCGAATCAACGAACCGGTGGGTTTCCTCGACCGCACGTGATCTCGTGAGCAAACAATAAACCAAGGCGCATCCTCGTCGCGAATTACATAAAAATGGGATTGCTTGCTCGAGCGGCAAGGAGTACATAATGGTGCCGTATAACCGTAAGTAAGTGCTTCACTACTTGCTACACAAAATTCGTTTGAACATATATAGGTTTATGACTATAGCGACATACATGAGTAGGTTCCTTTGGATTCTTGTGATTATTGTGCCAAAGAGGAACATGGTATTGTACCTTGATTCTCTACTCAACAAAAACCATGACTTCACCCTTCTTAAAGAAATACTCGAAAGGTGCGATCATTTCCTCCGCACATAATTGTATTGTAGTCTTCCTTCATTTGAAATGGGCGAGGATAACTTTTGGAATCATGTAGGGCGTTCATCGGCTATGTTCTTTGAGGAGGTTTATACAAGGAGCAGCGCCACACTAACCCACAAGATGCGATTTCAGACGCGATACAACACAATAATAATATATCATACTTCAGTAAATATTGCATCTCGGTATTGTACCTATATATGTATATCCATTTTTGCGATCTGCGCCAACAAAAACAAGATCACCTATCGCATTCTCGTATGCCATCATATGCGGCTATTGATTAATTCCACGACACACAATCCCGGGTAGGTCAATCTCGCTATAGTTATTTTCTAATTATAAATTTAAATATATATTCTTACTACTTTACTCTTGCTAGCGACAGGACTTAAACCTAGAGTTAAAAGCACTCCAGAAGAACGAGGTCACACATGTTCGAGGGTTGCTCTGTGCTTCATCAAGTCGGAAATCGTTAACCCGATCGAGAGTTTCACGTCGTCGACTAGTTGTAATTGATTCAATATTGTAACTCACTTTGACTAGTTGTAATTCAATTTGTAACTCTAGCGACAATACTTCAAACATTCTTTTTTAATTGATTTTGAGTTAAATGAACACTTTGAGTGGTCAACAATAATCTGTGATGTAGCTCTGCTTGTTTGTTTTCAGAGGGCATGGCTAGCAATTCCTGAGGCTAGCTAAAAATACGACAAAAACTAGTTAGTGGAAGGACATATCACGAGCGGTTTAATCCAAGAACCGCTGCGTGATACTTCAATATCACGACGGTTTTTAATAGACCCGCGTCGTGATATTGAATTATCACGACGGGTTCTATTAAAACCCGTCGTGATATTGAAATATCCTGAGCGGTTTGAGTCAAGAACCGTCGTGATAATTAAGTATCCTGAGCGGTTCTATTAAAAACCGTCTGTGATATCGAAGTATCACAGACGGTTAAAACCAAGAACCGTCTGTGATACTTCAGTATCACAGACGGTTCTATTAAAAAACCGTCTGTGATAAACTTATCACAGACGGTTTTATAACCGTCTGTGATAACCGCCTGTTATCACAGACATAAAAATTCAGACGGTTCAAAAACCGTCTGTGATGACGGTTCCGAACCGTCTGTGATAAGGTTTTTTTTGTTTATTTCTACGGTAGATTGACTTGATCTCCGAGGCATCAAAGTACCAAAGCCGCTCATATTAACTTGGCATCTCCAAGGCATCAAAGTACCAAAGCCGCTCATCTTAACTTGTCAATTTGGATATAATTCAAAAAATTTCTTGGGAAGTTTTGAGAAAAAAATTGAATAGAATAGTATTGATTCATATAGAGGAAAATGTTCTCTATTAATGCAAATGTTGTATCGAGTATATGGATAGAGGAAGAAGGAAAAATCGAAATGAAATAACTAAAGAATAAAGCCAAAAAAATAAGTTGAAGGTAGAAGAGCCCAGGTTCCAAATGAAGAAGGGAGTGTTTATGTTTCATGTGATTAAAATTTCTTTATTCATTAGTCATCTTTTCTCACTGTTGGATCAACATTCTATGGGTCAGACTGTCTTTTTCTAAAATAAACAAAAGTAAATGTATGTGATTCCTACAAATACAAAAAATATTCTAAAATAGACAAAAGTAAATCTAGGTGAACCCTACAAATACAAAAAAACAGCAACAAAACAAAACAAATACAAATACAATATAATTAAAAGTTACAATAAAGTTATGGTAAAATTACACATCACTTGGTACTATAATTTTATGTTTAGTACTATATAATTATAGGTGACTGATGGATAAGAAAATTTCAGACAACTAAAATTTAGCAAATCCGAATGAAGAAATGGAAACTCAAAATGATCCTTGTGATTCTCTAAGAATGAGGGGGCAAGGGGATCAATACCCTGAAAGATTTCTTCTTATTATATATAAGACATGATTTGATCTATACTCTATATATATGTCATCCGCGCTTCGAGTCTCTGATACCATGGAAGAAGATTGAATATGGTGGATTAATATAATGTATTACTTGACCCTTGGAGGACAAATATATAGAGTACAAAGTGACTTAGATCACAAGTCAATCTGCTAGAGATGTGGAAATAACCATGTTGGATACAAATTCCAATTAATTCTAATATTTACTATTATAAAAGAAGAACTTGGTAGTGGTGGTGAGTCTACAATCTACCTCCTCACCTTATGAGTTGGTGGGATTTTTTTTATAGATATATATGTGTACATATGCACATGCTACTATAAGGACCTTCTATGGATAATTAAATCATAGACACGTTTGGTTTATAATAAGACTTTGTGGCTTATTGATCGGATGCGAATTTTGTATGCACCTTTTAGATGCAAGGATTAGTATCTCATGCATATTGATTTTCAAGTTTAGAATATATATATATATATATATATATATATATATATATATATATATATATATATATATATATATATATATATATGTTTATTTAAGATCCGATATAAGCATGTGCAGGCACTCGGCTAGTTTATCTGTAATAGCCTCGCCGTACAAGTGGTGTACTCTAACCAAAAGTAGAAGGGGAATTTACAAGTGGAAGAGGAATTTGCGAGAGTGCTATCATGATCGACCATTCTATTCCGGTTCAGTTAGCTATATTAGACGGGTGATCTACCTTGTCATCAGCCTCCTGGACAAGATCCAGACCAAGTAACTTCTTCTCTCCGACGGGTGATCTACACGTCCGCCGTCGCCTCAAGTGCTCCCCGGCCCGCCGCTCCCTCCTCCACTTCTTCCCTGCTCTCCTCGTTACCCTCCACCTCTCGTGGTCTGCCTCGCGCTGACGCCCTCCACTTCCACGGTCGGAGCCATGGCGGCGATGCACTAGGGTTCGTCGACCTCCACGGGCAGGAGAGGTGGCGCGCCTCTCCAATGGCTTCGGTGACTGCATGCTCCGGCGCGTCGAATCCAACCTCGAGCCCAAACCCAACAAGATGCAAGCTCTTGGTCACTCGAATAAGGACAGCAATCTTGGTACACCACCATTCACCATTACTCCTTGGGTTATCAGGGTCAATCTTTTGTTACTTAATTGATCCCTGCATTGATCACGGTTAGTTTTTCTTTAAGAGCTGCTACAATTGTAAGAATACTTTACATATCCGATGTGGCCCATGTAATTTACGGGAAAAAAAATTTCTGACGATATATATGAGATCTAGCGTGATGGTTGTTGCTAGATCCTTAAAACGGATTGGAATTACGGGTTTAAATTGTTGAATATCTAGTCAATTTTTGGCATATTTTAATCCAGAAATTAAGCATATAAAACATGACAAACAAGAGTATGAGTGATTCAAAAAAGATGTATTCATATTCGCTAATGAACAGGATAACAGCAGATCCTATTAACATATTCATAGCGCACAGAAACAAATACATCAGATAAGTTCTCAGGGTATACCCTCGGGCGGGGCCAGTGTCGGTGACACCGGATGCGCCGTTACCATCAGTCGACGTGATGGCCTATTCGATATAGTCGATCGAGGCGTGATGCAGGAAGATGTTCGCCGTGCAGTATCGCCCGTCTACCCGAGCAGGTACTCAGACGAACGAAGTTTCGGAGGCCTACTCGCCCAGAGCCTTCTGCGCGCAAGGTTCTGAACCGGAAATTGCAGAGAGCAGCAACAACAAAGAACCGAAACAGACAGAGTTTAGTCACTAGCAACTGCCTCCATTACTCCGCAGCCATAATTCACTAGTAACTGCACCGTTACTGCCAGCTATTCGTTAATGATATTTACTGCGAGTCAGTGCGTTTCGATTTTCGAATAGATAAAGAAAAACGCGTCCGCACCCAACACGCCTGCGTGCGCACGCACACGCACCGCGCGGCGCGGCGAGCGAGCGAGCGAGCGCGCGCGCGCGTGTACAGGCTCTCTCCAATTGCACAAGGGGGTTATCACTTTTCACCTTTTAAAGTGGTGTAACTCCCATTCAATTCTCCATATGGGACTAATCAATTTTTCCATGTGAGTCTAGGAATTTCATTTGATTAATTGCTAAATTAAAATGATCCAAGCCCAATTAATCCAACATAAATACCTTCTCCTCTCCCTTATAAACAGCATTAATCAGTGTATATAAGCGCGTGTATGAACGTATACCATTTGATTGAGGCTGCTCGGTAGGACTGGACTGATGGAAGGAGTGCACGCTACATGTGCTTTAAGATTAGAATGTTTACGGCTGGTTTGGGCGGTTAATGATGCTTTTGGTCATTATCCATTAGTGTAGGTGCCTTTGATAGTACGGATGCCCGTTGCCTTTGACCTAGGGATGTGTTTGTTGGTTCACGAAAGGTGTCCTTTCGTGTAGTATTAGCAGAGTTGGTTCACCGAAGGTGTCCTTTGTGTAGTATTAGCAGAGTGTCCGTGCGTTACAATAGAAATATAAATTTTACACGAGATAAGAGGGTGAGGGAGGAGATGGGGGGCAGGGGAGTGGGTGGAGCAGCGGCGAAAGAGCCTAAGGAGAGAGTGGGAGGGAGAAGGCACTACTACATAAAAAGTTCCCACAGACGGTTCAAAAACGTCATCACAAAAGGTTTCGTGGGCCGTCTGAGTTTACGGGTCAGTAATGACATGTGATCACCACAGACGGTTTTTGAACCGTCTGTGATGCAGACTATCATAGACGGTTATTAAATCAGAACAATCTGTGATAGTTGATTATCACATACGGTTTGTAGATGAAACCGTCTGTGATAGTTTACTGGCACAGACGGTTTGTAGATTAAGTTGTCTGTGATAGCTGATGTATCATATATGGTTTGTAGATGAAACTGTCTGTGAGAGCTGATATATCACAGACGGTATATCCTAAGGAACCGTCTGTGATATTCTTTTGTATTGCTAAATCTATTTCTGTTCATTAGCTATTCTCAGGAAATGCTAGCTATACCCTCTGAAACAAGCTGAAACACAACAAATACATGTATACATCTAATTCACATTCATTTCAGAAACAATCACATCCATTTCACAAATCAATTAACTAAAATTAACCATTCATGTACATTTACACACATGTACCATTAAGTTCAATCTTATCCCAATTAAGTTCAATCTACATTGTGGAACTTTCCATCTGGATTTATGACCTCACGGTTCAAGAATGCTACAAACTATCCTCGAATGTTTACGAGCTAGCCCTGCTCTAATGTAGTTGTTTCGATGCTCGCAACCTGTCGCTAGGAAGCTTAAATCCGTGCATATATAAATTGATAAGTATGAAATAATTATTGCAAGATTGACAAACCTAAGGATCATTGGTCGTCGCGAAACCGATGAGTAGTTCCATGTTGTGGCAAACATAGTATCCACAGCTGTTGCAGGCCGACGGCTGCTGGTGGCACTGCAAAAATAGAATTAGTTAGTTCGAGAGGTATTACTACGAAGTGTTATATAGGATTAATGTGTAGTAGCGAATACTGAAAAATTTAGATCATGTCGCAGGATCCTTCCCTTGCATTCCCCTCCTTTAGCAAAGTACATGACGAACGATCTACGTGATTCCAAGAAGTTAGCCTTACTCATTACAAAGGAAGGAAAGACTATGATAGAGTTATCTATGGAGAAAATATGTTTACTCGTCGATTAATTGTCGAACAATTGTGTAACACTCCAAAATGGTTGAATGCAAAAATATGAGATTTTAAAACTTTTTCATGTGGCATCTATTGTCGTGCTTTTATCAGTATTCTGAGATTTATTTGATCTGCATTCATTTTCTTGCCAACACAAATGAACCCTAAACCGCAAACTCTAGAATCAGAGTAATGCTCAAGAACTAGATGGAACTGTTTAGCAACATATCGGATTGGGACCTATGACCACTAGGTTAATACTTAATAAAGTGAGTTACCCCTTCCTGTCTCCAACCCGCACCTAATCTTTCCCCCTTGCCCCACAGTTAGCCAGCGGAAAGCCCCAAGCCACAGAGCCTTTCAGCTGGTCGTGGCCACCACCTTTCTCCCTCCCGGTGCACTGTTCCTTCGACTGTTCCTCCGATCAATGGTCCAGCCGACTCGGCGCAGTCGAGGCCACACTTTGGTCGTGGCCGCCTGTTTTCCCAGTGCACCGTAGTACCGCCGGGTGCAACACTATGCACTGTTTCCTCCGACTAGTGTCCAGCCGACCTGGTGCAGTCGAAATCGCACCATGATCGTGGCAGCCTAGGCAGACCCCGGCCGGATGCCAATCAAGTCAGTGCGGCCGAAGACCGCCTCTGGTCGTGGTCATCGATGTGGGGCCCGGGTCAGTGTGTCCTCTTCTAGATAGGCGTCGACACCTGCCCAGTCAGGACGCCTTGATACGATGTGGTGTGCGCGCTGGCATCCATCGTCACTCCCCCATTACAAGCCATCCCTCACCCATTAAAGTCGTCGCTCAGTGAGCCACGTCGCTGTACTGTGCTGCCATAGTCGCCATCGCCAACCACTTGTGGTACCGCGCGGAGCCAGATGCAGCGAACACCCTTGGCAACCTCCACCCCTTTTTTCGCCTATAAATAGCAGCCCCAGGCCCTCCCCGCTATCGTTCTGTAACCCAAGAGCCAGTTCTTCCCTTCCTCTCTTCCGCCATTCCTTAGGAGAACTCGAGCTCCAGGTAAGGCTTGAGTACTCACCTCTGTCGGTGCCTCCGCGACGTCGCCAGTGAGCTTTGGAGCCTTTAGTGAAGCCTTCTCCCCCCTTGAGCCCCTCCGCTCTTGCTTCCTGACCTAGAGGCAGCTCCCCTCCTAGAGTCCACTATGTACTCACAGGAACTGCAGACTCTGTTCTCCATTCCCTCCACCCAGAGTAGCCCCGGCAGTCGGATCGACTTCGACGACCATCACTGTCGCTGGGAGCCCTCTTGCATCGTCGCAGACCTTCATCGGCAGATCATCTCCGGCTGGCACGCTTCTTCTGCTTCCCACTGGTACATTCTAGTGACCGCTAAAAGCCCCTTTCCACTCTTGATGTGTGAAAGCATAGCCAGGACAAAGAGTGCACTGTAGACCCCAACCGTAGTCGAACCAGACCAGGTGGTCGAACCTCCCCCAACATGGAGTGTAGCCGAACCCCAAGATAATCAAATTCCTTCCCCCTAGTTCTATAGACGATCTTGTGTCTCCGACTAGGTGGTCGAAACTCTCGTTGACCGGATGGTCGAAGCTCCCTCCGGCTAGATGGTCAAAACTCCCGCAGACCAGACGGATGAAACTCCTTCGGAGTGAACGGGCGAAACTCTCCTTTACCGAGTGGTCGAAACCCCCTTCGACCCAATGGTCAAAACTCTTTTCGACTGGGTGGTCGAAACTCCTCTCAATCAGATGGCGAAATCCCTTCCGACCATATATATGATCCATCCAAAGATACCAACTTTAAGATCAATTACTAAGCAAAAGCTTGGATAACTAGGTATGTGGTTAACACGAGTGAATCAAATGGAAACATAATGCACAAGCTAGACTAAACACTAATGGCCCCGACTTATATTTTCTAGCAAAAGAAAAGAAAAAGACAAAAACAAGAAAAGAATTTTATTAAATTCTTTTTAAATAGTATCACTTATACTTTTACAAAGAGTTAAAGGTTTAAAAATTAAATAAATTTTTTTATTTTATTTCTCTAGAAATAAAAGCCTTTAATTGAAGAAAGACAATTTGGAAAAAAGAAGGTTTTTGTTTTATTTTAAAGGAGAATTTGGAAAGTTATAGCTTTAAATATGTTTCAAAAGAAATTCCGTCTGCAAATGGCTAATTGCCAACATGAACTAGTTACCTTCGGTATTGTCAATCTGAAAATAAGTTATGCCTTAAGCATTTACATACTAATTTATTGGGGAAACATGATCAGTCAAATTAATTTTAACTCAAGCATGGCAATGATGAATAGAAAATCTGAGCATTCTATATATTGAAATATACATGGATATAATATCACGTATGATATAAGAATTGCTCCTAACTATTTTACTTTTGATCCCAATGGGATTTTGATGATTCTGGGCCTATCATGCTACTATTTGGATCAAGGATAGCACGTATGTCACAAAAGAAATTTCTATACTTATCATGGACAACATCTAGTTCCATTAATGTATAAATCACATGATGGGAGCTGAAAATAGAAAGATCTAAACCTCATGCTAGTTTGTAACATCCCAATTTCTGTGTCTTTTTGGAGTTTTTCAAAATAAAAATAACTATTTGAATATTCTTGAATTAATTAAATCTTAATTTGAATTTTCAATAATAATAATAATAACAATTTAACATGAATAGTCTAAACATAAATTAAATTTAAAACCTATTTATTTGCATTCCTGAATATTTTCTAGAATTTTTTGGAAGTTTTGAAGTTCATTTGCTATTTCTTTGAGCTAGATTTGAATTAAATCTTTTTTGGAAAATTCCTAAATCATTTATTTTCTTGAAAATCCCCTTGGGGCCAATCTTTTTCTCCAGCTCGTTTCCTTTCTCTCCCTCTCAAACTCGTTGGCCCACTTTCGCAAGGTGTTCGGCCCATCGCGCCTCGGTCCAACTTGCCCGCGCACAGCTCAGCCCCACCACCGCCTTGTTCTTTGTCCCTAGGCTGTGTTGGCATCCGTGTCCAACATGCGTCCCTTGCCTTTAAATAGCGCCGCCAACCGCATCACGAAGTTTATCTCGTTCCGCCGCCTTCAAAACCCTAGCTCACCCCCCGATTCCGCCACCTTCTCGGCAGATAGAAGCCGCGAAGCCCTAGCTCGGTTGCAACCTTCCTTGCCGAACTTCGTTGTCGTCGGCGTGTCTTGGCTGTGCCATTGCCCCTGTTGGGTTTTCCTCATTGCGTTCTATGCCAACACCTCGCTATCCTCAGGAATCCGCCGAATCGCCACCGGCGCCTGAGCCTCTCTGCCGCCTCTGCCGGTCGCTGTGGTTAACTCCAGTGCAAATCATCTGTATCATCATCCTCGCTGTTGTCCTTTTGTCTAGATATGAACCCTCACCGTCACCGTTGAGCCGCCATCGCCAGAACCCTTGGTTCCCATGCTTTGCTGTTGACGTGGCATGCCACCTCCGTTCCACTCAAGAGCCATGTCAGTCATGTTGCCTCCGTGTCATCCCAATCAGCGTCGTGTGGATGCTTGCGTGTCACCCAAGCCCAAACCCGAGCTCCAAACCCTGTGGGCTTGGTCCTCCGTGCACCGATCCACTACGATGTGGTCCTTCCTTACAGTTCCTATTTCGTAGACCTGGTTCGCCATGGACTGCAAACCTTCTTCATGGACCTAGTCCATGGACCATTAGCCTACTTGTCAGCCTCTGTTCTCTTTCCAAAATCTAGAAAAGAATGATTCTAGAATATTCCTTGGTCCCACCTGTCAGCCATCCAATCTTCCAGAAGCACGTTCTCCTCCATTCGAACTCCGATTCTGCCCGTTCTTCTATCTAAATTCATCTAAAACACAAGGTATCTCTTCTGATACTAGTTTTGTTAATTTTGGATTCTATTAGAATTTTTTAATTTATTTGTGCCTTATTCGTTTTCTCTCTCTCTCTCTCTCTCGTTTAGACAATGATTTCCATGGAGCGGAAGCAAGATTTGAAGATTAGAGTGTGGTAACTGAGCAAGGCCAGGGCAAGTCATGATCTTTGATCATATTTAACCTATGTTTGCAAAAGTATGTTGTTTTATATCAAATTGCATGCTACTTTTATATCAATTGTTTCTGAGAGTAGCTAACTTAATTGTCATTATGCCACCTTGATTATCTTGAATGTCATGAATCCATTGTCACCATAGGTTGGTTTATTATTAGTTAGACATAATTGTACTACCAACATGGGTTGACGTGATTATGCTTAGCCACACTTTGTTGTACAATGAGCTCATATTCACATGATTAATTTTTTTTTATCAATTTGACTTAATAAAATATGGAATTGTGGTAAGATGCCACTATTGAAAAATTTGTTGTGCCATAGCAGGGATACCATTGGTCTTGGTTAAACAAATGGTTTCATGCTCAGGCGGGTGATCGTTTTGTTGGACCGAAAAGGCGACTAGAGGGGGGGGGGGTGAATAGGAGCACGCTCACTTTTTCACAAATTATGAATTCAACACAATCTCACTCCAATAGCTATGATGAAGCTATGAAGATCAATATACCAGTACAGCGGAAGACTAGTATTGAATTCAATTGAACCCCCAAAGTAAAGCAACAAAATCAACTAAGATTAAAACAACACAGTATACTGGCGGTCTGACCTCTGGACTTGACCGGTCGGACCGATTGCCGGGAGGTTGGACCGCTGTTATACCGGCGATCAGACCACTGCCAAATCGGTCGCCCGGTGGTGAGGCGGTCGGACCGCGAGACTCGAAGCAGTCTCAAAGCATAAAAAGCGCCCGATGATGAAGTTGCAATTAGGTCTAACTTTTGATTCTCAACTCCAAACTTCACGAAACTTTGCACACACCTTCTCTATGCTATTAAGGACCTATTCCAATCGAATATTATGATAATTCTTGGCTAGATCCTGAACAGTTGTCAATTGAGTAATAGAGGGTCTAAAACCGGGCAAGAACGAAAACTTGATCCTAATGCTTGCTCGTGAGTGATTGATGATCAAGATGATCCTAGATAGGTTCACACATATCACAGCAAGCTAATTCACGTGAAGAAATCAATCAAAACTTCACGGATCAAAGAAAGCCCTAAAATCACAAAATTGAAAGCAAGAACGAAAAGAGACTTATCTCAAGCAAACCTTGCATTGATTAAATTCGTGATTGATGCTGGATTACATCCACTCCATCAAGGAACAATGGTCAATCCAAGATCACGAAAATCACCTCAAACCATCAAGAGCCCTAGCCTCCACCTCAACTCCCCCTAAGCCAATTAGGGTTGAGGGACGGTGCAGCCACCACCTCCTCCTATTTATAGTGGAGGTCTAGAACTCCTAGGGCTTGACTCTATTGGGCTCCCGTTAAGGCCCACTAACAAACAGGTCACACACGCACGCTTCGCAAAGTGCCGTCTTTAACCTTTTGACCTAAACAGTTTCACCTAGCGCCATCTTGCGCCTCAGATTTGCTAATAGGTCACCCTTGTCCATCTTGCGTCACGCTTGAGTCATTGACCTCACCCGACATCGTCGATCGTTCTGGACCTCAACTCTCCAAGTCTAGTCCCGATCATCCTCGCCGTAGACCGTCGTTGACCACCAAGCAACCCGCACAACCATAGACAAGCAAACACAAATTCGAGAACAAGTTCTTCACAACTTGACCCATGTTAGTCAAAACATGCATCATGCAATACATATGCCATGATACCAATGAACTTGACCTAACAAAACAACATCACCACGAAGTTGGCTGACGTTCATAAGTGGAAATCGGTCCGACCACTCACTGTGAGCCGATCGGACTGCCCTCTGGCCGGTCGGACCGCTCCCTGTGAGCCGGTCGGACCACCACAAGGGACTTAGCCGAATTTCAAGCCCTGAAATTCCGAAACCTTCTGGAAATTTAAAACGAATAGAACTTTTGCTTGGGAACTCCAAAAATTATGAGACCAAGTGCATTGGGATCCCCTCACTTGCCTACACCATCTATTTTTGGCCCAGCACATTCTGACCATGTTTGGTCACGGCCGGTCTGACCGCCGCACATGGACGGTCCGACCGATTTGGGACCGGTCGGACCGCCATGCTATGGCCGGTCGGACCGTCCCTGTCCAGAAAGCCTGAACTTTGTCGAAAACCCTGTGAAACGACAAACCATTAATGCCATTGCCAATTGTCACATCATCCTAAAATCTGGAGCATATCCCCATGATATCCACAATCTCCCCCTTGATGAACACATTGGCAATAATCCAGAAAATATAATTTAGAGGTTTGAAAAGTAAAATACTTTCGTTTTCGCACAAAGGAACAACTTGGTCCATAAGCAAGAAAAAGCAATGTAAATGACCAAGCTGGCATCAGAATAGTACAGGCATGTGAGATAAGGCAAAAGAAAGTATAAAAACTTTGATTACCATAAAAGAGTCAAAAATTCTCACATGAGGTCCATATGAAAGAACAATTATTCAATTGACCTATGATCATTGTGAGGATAAAAGAATGCAATTCAAGTTCAGAATATTCAATAAGACAATAAGAATGCAACTCAAGAACTCCCCCTCACTATGATCCTTAAATTTCAGAAACTTTCAAATTTTCAGTTTCTCCCCCTTTTTATCATTTTTATATATCATCTCCCTCTTTGTAAAACAATGATATATATCTCTAAAAATTTCTCCCCCTATGCATAGCATTAATACATTTTAACACATCTTCTCTCCCTTTGACAATGGAGTCATCAAGGAATCTCGCCTTCCTCTCATCCAGAGATAACAAGTATAGAATAAAGAAAGAAGCAAAACAAAAGAAGCATAAGGAGTATGCATGAGGTGAAATGAAGTGACTTCATTTTTGTATATTTTTTAATTAGAAGAAGCTTTGGAGATTCCCCAAAAGAACAAGCTAGTATCTCTAATATTGCACAAACAACATATCAAGCCTGACAGCGCTAGCAAGATCATGGTAAGACATATATATCAAAGCTAAGCAAAAAGGCTCAAAAGTAAAGCAATAGATTTGATCAATTTAAGCAACGCTTCAAATTCAGCAAGTTCATCAACAGGGATCCTCAAGTGAAACTGGCCATGTCAAAATGTCAGAGCGAGATCAAAAATCTAACAAAAACCACATTAAGAGTCAATCAAGTCCTGTATTGAATCATTTTGCTCAGTATTTCTTAAAAACTCATTTGTCAACAGTTTTCTCATATGCATTGAATATTGAAGTTGACTAATGATCTAACTTAGTGACAAGATCCTAGACTAGGAGCCATCCACAAACTCATCCTAAGCTTCGACCAGAAGTTGATTAAAGGTATATCTTAGTAAAGAAGATCATGGACTAGGAGCCATCCACAAACTCTTTCTAAGCTTCTACCAGGGTGCCAAATCTTGAGGTTCATGTCATTTCTGACAAGCAGTCCCCATGAGATCGTCTGGTTCATCAAACTATCTCCAAGTTCATGTCATTGACAAGCAGTCTCGTAAGAGTAGTTTGGCACAATTTAAGCATAAGACAATCTTTTAATTTTTCATGTTTCACAAGAGCAGTTTTTAGAAACTCAAGAACACTAGAAGCTCAAGTAATGGTCAATTTTAGATTAAAGAGCTAACAAAGCAATTCTGACAGGGCCAATATCACAAAAGGAGCACTAATTGCGCAACTCGCTAAAACATCCACAAATTGCAATTTTTTAGTTCGAGTTGTTTTAAAGTTCTAGCTCATATAGCAAAGACTTAGCTACACATGTAAAAGCATGATAATTCTAGCAAGTCAAAGAACTAGACATGGCATTGAGCAAGAATTGAAATACTAAGTCTCCAAAGGGTAATAGGCAAAGCTTCGTCAATCTTGAAAGATAAGCAGAAAACTTATATTATAATGCATCTTTTTGAGTATAACTTGGATTTTTCATACAATTTGTTGAATTTTTCATATGAATGCAATATGATACAATGAGATGCAATAAAGGCCTAAAAACCTGAAAAGTTCGAAAAGATCAAAAAGTTCAGAAAAGAACAAGAAAAGATCAAAAGAATAAGGTAAGATCAGAAAAGATCGAACTCCCCCTCAAACCAACCCAAAAGGATAAATTACCCCTAACTCGCTTCTCAAGGTGGCAAACCTAGTTGGATATAAAGACTTGGTGAGGATAAAATCAAAAAGAAAAGAGTAGTGCCTAGTGGGTGACAAGCGCCTGAGGTACTCTTCCTATCTAGCCGACAGTCCGCACAATCAGTATGAAAAAAAACCCCGAATGGACAAAGATAAAGAACAAGAATATCAAATGCCATACAAAGAGAGTAGAGTGTAAATACCTGAATATGAGCTTAAAGACCTGGCGATGGGAAGTTCTCGGAGATGCTTGAAACCCGTCGACCGCGTGAAGGAGGTGAACCATCTTGAGTCTCCGGTCATATGACGTGAACAGCCGGAGTCGACAAAGCACGTGCCCTTCCTCTTTCCGCGGCAATTCTGAAAATCAAGGCACAGAAGAACGATGTGTCTCGATACTTGGGTTAGTTAAACAAGACTTGGGAACCCAGTACTGAGGCACACGTCTGCGAGTAGTATGCAAAGCAGAAGTGTTATCCTTGATTCTATTTGCATTCCTATCATGAGTAATGGTCACACGAACATGACAACTATCCTGTCTAGGAGCATGATGATAAGCATGTGAAACAAATCCTAACCCAGGTTTATTCTTTTCAAAATGACCATGTCTCATAAAAGTTTTAGGTTGAGTGGATGAAATACTAGCAAAATTTTTCTTATCATTTTTCAACCTACGCCAACAAAACTCAATCAAGTGCCCATTCTTTTTGCAATAAGTGCAATGATACTTAATACCACTAGAGGAAGCACCTTTTGTTTGAACAGATGGTTTAGCAAAACCTGCAGATTTAAAAGAAGTTTTTGCAGGTTGAGTTTTGAATTCAACTAAGCTATTTTCCAAGACTTGAGTGACTTTTGGCTTTGAATTGTCTTGAATACAGTTGTATCCTATCCCTTGATTTTTATAAGGAGTTTTAGACTTGTCAAGAATCATATTTAACTGTTTCTTACCTTTAGAAAATTTCTCTAATGTGTCCTGAAGGTAAGCATTTTCTTTTCCCAAGTTAACACAAGACTCACAAGTTTTATCCATGGATTTCTTCTTATAAAAAGCAACCTCAAGCTTAAGAGTAGGACATGAAGCACATGTAGTAGATTGAATACTGTCCTTAAGCTTTGCATATTTAGTTCTAGCTACTTCTAAAATATCTTTGATTTCACGTTCACGTTCTAAGCAGGAAGTGCAAGGACTAGAATCAATCACATCAGAAACAACCAACTTGCTAGACTCTGCGCATTTTTCACAAGGGGCAGATTTAATTTCAATTAGCTCGGTTCTAGCATTTTCAAGTTGTTGCAAGGCAATATTGTGAGCAGATTGCAGTTTAGCCAATTCTGAGTGCATATCATGACAAGATAAGCATTCATCAGGTTCAAGAGTCTTAACATTTGCAAGTTTTACTTTCAGTTTACCAATTTTTGACTATAGTTTCTTATTTTTAGTCATGACAAATTCTAGCGCTTCATCTTGACTAAGCAGTTGCTCATATATGGAATCATATTTAGCAGAAAGAACATCATAAGAGAGAGATACCTCATCTTCATCAATATCGTCAGTGTCGGCCATGAAGCACATGCCGGTGAAGTCCTTGGCCTTCCCCTTCTTTTTGTCTCGAGGGATCTTCTCCTCCTTGTCCTCTTCACTCCCAGAGTCCACATCGCTCATGGATTGCTCTACAAAAGCGGCAAGGACCCGGTGAGTGGCCTTTATGAGCTTGACAGCATCATACTCAGAGTTGTTCTCATGAGGCTTCTTCCAGGCTGTCTTCTCCTCCCTGTGCTTGCCCTTACCATTTAGCTTGGGGCAATTGGCCCGGATGTGGTAGAGCTCTCCACACTCATAGCAAGTAACAGGACCACCTCTCTTTTTATTTCTCACATTGTTGTAAGTCCGTGTGAATTTTTTAGCTAAAAGGGCCAACTCAACCTCAGGGATACTCTCAAGCTCCTCTTCATGAATAGCAGATAAACAAGCAAATGAAAATCCAGAAGAAGATTCAAAAGAACCATCAGAAGCCTTTTTGAGAGGATCTGCTACCAAAGCTAAATTGTCTTTCTTGGGATAATCAACTCTTTTAATTTCCTGAGTCTTGATTTTGCTATAAAGCAACTCCAAAGTAAGACTCGAAAGATCAACATTCTCTTCTATAGCAGTAGCCTTCATCTCCCACTCCTTGGTGTTGATTGCAGCCAAGAGATGGGTGGCATTTTCAGATTGAGAGTATTCAATATCAACAGCTTTTATCTGATTAATCACTTTATTAAAGCGACTGAAAATGTCATCGATGCTCTCTCCAGGACGCATCTCAAATTTGTTATAATCACGCTTATAGATTGTTTAGCGCACTTTCTTAATTTGGGACGAACCCTCATGATAGGTTTTGAGGGTGTTCCAAATCTCGTGCGCAGTCGCAAGATTGCAAATGCGGTCATATTCTTGTCTACCAAGTGCACCATATAAAAGATTCTTGGCTTTGTTGTTGTTAGCAAAAAGAACCGCAGAAGCAGGCGTTTCAACCTCAGGAATAATGAGCGGGGATCGAACAACGTCCCATATAGCTTGTCCGTCGCTCTCAAGGAATACTCGTATACGATTCTTCCAATAAGCATAGTCGTGCCCATTGAAGATATGCGGTTTTGTGGAGAACGTATCCATCGCCTAAGTTCAGTGACCGATTAAGATCAAGATTGAACTAACCGGGCTCTGATACCACTTGTTGGACCGAAAAGGCAACTAGAGGGGGGTGAATAGGAGCACGCTCACTTTTTCACAAATTATGAATTCAACACAATCTCACTCCAATAGCTATGATGAAGCTATGAAGATCAATATACCAGTACAGCGGAAGACTAGTATTGAATTCAATTGAACCCCCAAAGTAAAACAACAAAATCAACTAAGATTAAAACAACACAGTGTACTGGCGGTCTGACCTCTGGACTTGACCGGTCGGACCGATTGCCGGGAGGTCGGACCGCTGTTATACCGGCGGTCAGACTGCTTCCAAATCGGTCGGACTGGTAGTGAGGGGCGGTCGGACCGGCAGACTCCAGAACAGATCTGAAACAGTAAAAACAACCCGATGACGAAGTTGCAATTAGGTCTAACTTTTGATTCTCAACTCCAAACTTCACAAAAATTTGCACACACCTTCTCTATGCTATTGAGGACCTATTCCAATCGAATATTATGATAATTCTTGGCTAGATCCTGAACAATTATCAATTGAGTAAGAGAGGGTCTAAAACCGGGCAAGAAAAAACTTGATCCTAATGATTGTTCGTGAGTGATTGATGATCAAGATGATCCTAGATAGGTTCACACATATCACAGCAAGCTAATTCACGTGAAGAAATCAATCAAAACTTTGCGGATCAAAGAAAGCCCTAAAATCACGAAATTGAAAGCAAGAACGAAAAGAGACTTATCTCAAGCAAACCTTGCATAGATTAAATTCGTGATTGATGCTGGATTACACCCACTCCATCAAGGAACAATGGTCAATCCAAGATCACGAAAATCACCTCAAACCATCAAGAGCCCTAGCCTCCACCTCAACTCCCCCTAAGCCAATTAGGGTTTTAAAACATCAAAAAGGCGAGAGGGACGGTGCAGCCACCACCTCCTCCTATTTATAGTGGAGGCCTAGAACTCCTAGGGTTTGACTCTATTGGGCTCCCGTTAAGGCCCACTAACAAACAGGTCACACACGCACGCTTCGCAAAGCGCCGTCTTTAACCTTTTGACCTAAACAGCTTCACCTAGCGCCATCTTGCGCCTCAGATTTGCTAATAGGTCACCCTTGTCCATCTTGCGTCACGCTTGAGTCATTGACCTCACCCGGCATCGTCGATCGTTCTGGACCTCAACTCTCCAAGTCTAGTCCCGATCATCCTCGCCGTTGACCGTCGTTGACCACCAAGCAACCTGCACAACCATAGACAAGCAAACACAAATTCGTGAACAAGTTCTTCACAACTTGACCCATGTTAGTCAAAACATGCATCATGCAATACATATACCATGATACCAATGAACTTGACCTAACAAAACAACATCACCACGAAGTTGGCTGACGTTCATAAGTGAAAATCGGTCCGACCACTCACTGTGAGCCGGTCGGACTGCCCTCTGGCCGGTCGGACCGCTCCCTGTGAGCCGGTCGGACCGCCACAAGGGACTTAGCCGAATTTCAAGCCTTGAAATTCTGAAACCTTCTGGAAATTTAAAACGAATAGAACTTTTTCTTGGGAACTCCAAAAATTATGAGACCAAGTGCATTGGGATCCCCTCACTTGCCTACACCCTCTATTTTTGGCCCAACACATTCTGACCATGTTTGGTCACGGCCGGTCCGACTGCCGCACATGGACGGTCCGACCGATTTGGGACCGGTCGGACCGCCATGCTATGGCCGGTCGGACCGCCCCTGTCCAGAAAGCCTGAACTTTGTCGAAAACCCTGTGAAACGATAAACCATTAATGCCATTGTCAATTATCACATCATCCTAAGATCTGGAGCATATCCCCATGATATCCACACGTTCGATAAAGGGGGTGTCGTTTGCACATTTGGGATGTGGTTATCTCGCTTGGGTGAACACCAAGAACTTAACTTTGTGCATCATTGAACTAGATCATATCGTACAACCACATGTTCAATATGGGATGGACTTGATTGATTAATTTGTAATATTTCACTTGGTTGTTTGGTTGGAAAGTGAACGCGTAGTTCACTGGCTGTTTCAATCCAAATATTTACTTTATTTATTATATCTTTTCAAATATATTTTACAATCTATTTGCTGTCAACATTTTCTTTCTTCAAAGAACCATATGGATATTCCTTTATTCAAGCCTTGCATGAATATATACTTGTATATTATTCCCTACAACTTGTTGAGTACTTTATGTACTCATAGCTATATACATTGTTGATCAGTTGCTGATGAAGAACTAGGAAACTCAAAATTCTACGAGGAGGAGTATTACGAAGACTTTGCGAACTAAGATTCGCTCCCTACTCGATTGTTTATAGGCATGTTGGATGACTATCACAAGTTATTTTATTTCCGCCGCAAAAGTTTTATTTGTTTCTTAAGCCGAGCATGTCAAGTTATGTAAATATTGACAATAAGTTCCGCTGCTACTATTTAATAATAATTTACTAATTTTTCGTTATTTCGTTGAATGGATGGTATTTTATCGATGTGGCCAATGTGTGCATATAGCGTGATTCTGGATTAGTACAAAATACATAGAGGGTTTCAGATGCGGTAATCCAGGTCCCGACATAGTTCTTCACAAAAGACATGATTTGAGCATTTCAGAACATATTAAGCATGCAAACAAATTCAGTTATTTGGATCTTTTATCCTACTCGTCGGTATACATGATTTTATACAAACCGGATGCAAATGAAATGCTTAATGAATGGATGCTTGAGTGAGAATGAAATGCTTGAGTAGTTGCTGCTACTGTTGTCGCTACTTCGTTTCCATCTCAATCTATTGGGCTTTACTGTTATTAATTGTTAAATCTATGCAATGGATTTGTGTTGGTCATAGTTGAGTACAGTGCATAGATGATCTAGATAATACAACTTACGACTTCAAGTCTATTGATTGCAAAAGCTAGAATCTACTATTGGATTGAACAACTAAATCAGATCATACCTATCGAATTTGACGGTGTTTGCTTGTGTAGTTGGGATGCTAATGGAGTGGTGTTTGCTTGTGTAATTGGGATGCTAATGGAGTGGCTTCCTTCACGGTGCAGGTAGAGAAGAGTTCGTTGTCATTACTTAGAGGTCGTAATTTAAATTTTCTGGATTGAATTGTAATTTTTAATAAAGGTAGGGTCAAACCAAGTTGTAGGTGGAATTTGTAACTGGACTCGTGCCGGAAGAAATTTTGATAGGAAAAGATCTCGCATAAGGCTCTACCTTATCAGCTGTTGATTTTGTTGATGGAGAAGAAATCAATGACTGATAGGGAGGAGGGGGCATCTCTTGGGCTCCAATTTCTGGTTGTAAAATTACAATTCGGATGAATTACAAGATTTTGAGCTACGAAGTTCATGGGCCTAATTTCTGTAATACCGTTCTCAATTCCCTAAATTTATATATTGTTTTGTATGTTACCAGAATTTGATCTGCATTTTAATTTGAATATGGTTTTCAGTGCTCGGGCCATCCTATCTTGCTAGAACGAACGAAGAACGTGTGATGGCAAAAGAATGCAGTGCAATGCATGAGAACAAATGGCCGAGGATGGGTAGGGTTTTTTTTTCCAAGCGCCGTGGCTTGATCAACACTGTTCCCTGAGTCATTAGTCCGACTCAACCTAGGTTAGGTAGGGTTATATTACATATGTTTTTATTTCCTTTTAAAATTTAAGGAAAAATAATTGTATTTACCTTTTATATTGATTAGTTTTGGTAAAACATTGCAACTTGAATGGACCCCAATATCTAATTTCATAGACTTGCTGCATTAATTGTAACTATAAAAAATATTTTAATTAGTACTATATAATTTCATGTGAAAATTAAATATGATTAATTTGTCCCGATTAATGATTCTATGCATGCTTATCTTCTATAAAATTCTCCATACATATTGTAACCGACAAGCTAGCTAGTAGCTCGTATACTAACATGCCATTTAGCTTCCGGACCAACAAAAACTTACAACTCTATTGTATAGTTTGTTGGGTTCTTTCCGGTTGGTGTTAAGTGTATTACATATTAAGACTTGTTAGTGCGAGCCATAAGTTAGGACTTCTATATGGCAATGCCAACAATGAATTAAAGGTTCAGATCATTGTGATTTCAGTGGCCTAGTGTAACACCCCAGCCCAACCTGAGTCTGGAATGCTACCACCGTAACAAGTCTACAAATGGAACTAAGACATTTCTTTCTAAATTTCGGCAGAGTCTCCTTTGTAAATCAAACTACCCGGACATTTGCGCAAATAACAACAATAATAAGCAAATATCCAAACGCGCGTACTAAACATGTTCATGAAAGAAACAACCATAAAACGCTATCAATCTCCAATAGTGGTTGTCCACGACTTAGAACGTAAGGAAGTAAACCTCACATAAAGCTATTCAAAGTCCAAGTTATCACTTAAATGTTTTATTCACTTTATTAGTGCCAGTGTGCAACCGCGATAATTTCTACTCCCGCCCATGCATGCCGACCACAACCGATGTACCTAAAAAAACAACACGGCAAGGGTGAGTCCAAGACTCAGCAAGTGCAATGATACAAAACATAACAACATCATTCATTATCCAACAGTGTATCAACATCATGAATCAAATCAACATATGAATGAATGAATGAATGCACATGCGCTTCTCTTTTGCTCATACCGGTATAGCGAGTGAACACCCGTCGGTGTTCACTTATGCCCGCGTTCTACAACACGCGGGGATCCAAAGCCCGTTTGAGAACAAGTCAACCGGGGATCCACAATGCCCACTTTGGAATGGTGGGTCTTACAATCACCACCCACTCCTGTGGGTGTCGCAAGTCCACAACTTGCATTCATGAGTGCACATGATGAACAATAAAATGACGATGTCAATTTTAATAATCTAGCTATCATGAACAAATACATATCACCATAAATCAGTACATCGAAACAAGCATATGTTACCATGATTCATCATATAGAACAATCACATAACAACCACATTATAGGTGCACTTGCCTGTTTCTTTCTTTCCCGCTACGGCACACGAGGAAGCAAAATTGGTGTCTCTACTCTGGAACTCCGCCTCCTACACAAGCATAGCGGTAACAATAAATACGATGAATGCCGGACTCCGTTTACACCCCCTTAATACAACTCCTCAAGATCTATGACTCAAAGAGAGGTTATACCCAAATTTCCCGGTAGTCTAGCATAATGCTTCCCGGGACAGCAGTACGAGAAAAATCGTAATTAAATATATGTAACTCCGAATGACTTAAAACCAGTGCTCAAAGACTCTTAACGTAACAGGCTACGAAATTCTAGTTGGTGGGGTTCTTTGATTCTGCCAAACTAGTGGTCTAAACAACCGTTGAAAACCATTGACAGATATCTGTCCAGAATACAGCACAGCAGTAAATAACATGGCATAACTTTCACTCTACAGATCCAATTGAGATGATCTTTATCAATTTGGAAATATTATTAAATAGGCTACAATAACCTAGTTGGGTAAGACTCCTGATTCAGCCTTCTATTAATCCTAATGTTCTGATGAAGCTTGCTGTTCCCTCAGTCTGACAATCAGACAACAGCGACGGTACAAATTCAATAACTTTTGATTCACACCTCTAAAAAATATGTTCTTTATCAATCCTGAAAGCTTACTGGAATGACTTCCACTTTAGTTTTGGGTGACTTTTCAGATTCGGGCTAAAAAAAATACAATCTGACTAGACATGCAGACTGCTAAATCTCGTCAGCTCTCCTGACCAGTTGCACAAAAATGGACATATCTCCTAAGCCGTAACTCCAAACCAGGTGATCTCAGTGCCAAAAGAAAGCTAAGATCAAGGGCTACAACTTTCTAAAAGGTGGACGGATCAGAAAATGTACGGAACTTACCCAAATATGACGAACCAATCTGGCGCAGGGGAGGGTGGGAGAGCCGCGGTGCTAGGGGAGGAAAGGGGGAAAAGGGGGAAAAGGGGGAAAGGGGTGGGGCACTAGGGTTTTGGGGGTGGGCACCCCCCTCTTGGCCGGCCACAAGGAGGCCTCTCCTGGGCCGCGGCCTAGGCCCAGGTTGGCGAAAAATATCAGGTGACCCCCTGTCATTTCATATTTTACTATTCCTCTTATTCCCTTTTCTCCTCTCGGCTAAATCTGTGATTTACCGATTCGATTTCCAGGGTATTACATTCTACCCCCCTTAAACAGAATTCGACCCCGAATTCTACCAAAGTTAACACGCCAGAGCAGAAGCTACTAAAACCATAGTATCACGTACCTGTGGTAAATAATTCTGCAAATTGCTCACGCATACGAGATTCCAACTCCCAAGTGGCTTCCCTCTCCGTGTGGTGTGTCCACAATACTTTGACAAATACCAACGTTTTGTGCCTCAGCACTCGCTCTGACCTTTCCAAAATACGCACTGGTCGAGACTCAACTGTGAGGTCTTGCTCAATTGTCAGTGGTTCTAATGAAATCTTATGCTCTGGGTCTTTCAAAAACTTCCTCAGCATCGAAACGTGAAACACGTTGTGGACTCCTCGCATGGACTCTGGAAGGTCCAGGTGATAGGCTAACTTCCCAATCCTAGCCATAATCGGGAACGGTCCGACGTATCTTGGGCTAAGCTTCCCTGTGGTACCAAACCAGACACTCTACACATAACACATGGGACTCTGGCTCCAACTCTCGATCAACCTTTTCATCTTAACAATGAGCACATCCTTTAACCAGGATCACACAACTGAACTTGCTTTAAACAACTCTTTTATAACCAGAACCCAATCGAAAATAGCGGATCCTCATCACAATCACAAAATGGCAACTTTATCCAAAAAGGATCGAACTCAAAAGCGAAGATTCATCATGAAATCTGTTCCACTTTTCCAGTAGGCAATTTACAAATAAACACCTCACAAGCCGAAAGAGAAACCACTCGAATACCCAAATCGATTACTTTCTTTATTCTTTCTGAACTGATAAGAACCACGCATGCCAGTCATAAGGTCAAACTCCATTTGCGAAAGACATCCGTCATAACCGCATGGTTCAAACAAGAATCAAGAGAGCGTTTCACTACTCGAGAAAAAAATATTTTTTTTTGTTTTAGAAATAGAATTTCTCTCAAAGTATGGAATCCTATTTCATCCATATCACACTAACTCATTTCTCTTAAATTGGCAACCTCAGCACTATGCTCAACCCGAATTCACCATTCACACCTCTGTAGAGAGATTTTAATGACTTCCACAAAAAATATACTCTAGCCGACACCTCTACTAACGGAGAAATTTTGGGTAGATGACTTCCAAATGCATTCCCAAAATGGACCTTCACACATAAACACGTCACTTCAATCCTTTAATAATGAATTACTTGGATATCACCTCACACATTCCCATGTGCTTCCTCAAATGAGTTATATCAATGATCATCCCACCATTCTGAATATGCTCTTTCTACTACTGTTACACATAATCATTGGCAACCCAGGTTCTAGCATAAAAATATAACCCAATTTCAACCTCTAGAACTCCTACAACAACTTCTTGTAAAGACATCGAGGAATCCTCCGATTCTTTCAATAAAATTCCCACATTCCAAACATACTCAATTCTTATCGTCCACATGTGAATATTTTCTCGACCGACTTATATTTTAGAAGAATTCTATCTCCCAGAGGGTTATTCACTAAAGCCAGGGCATACCTGCCGACATCTCAACGCTCCCTACTATCCGATTAGTTGACATCACGATTAGATTACTTCGCTAATTCTACTCTCATTAAATTACACCTTCATACTTTGCCTACACAACCTGGTAAAGTACCCAATCGTCTCTAATAAACTAACTAAGGTTTCCATTCGTCCAACAATTCCAATGTTCCACTCAACTTGAACAAATAATCTTTAACCGCAAACCACTATAGGTTCTATTAGTTACAATATTACGATCGGTTTAGCCCCAAAGACAAAACTTCCTATTTAAGTCAAACCCTCTCCAGGGATTACCCCAAGAAATCAACTTATCACCCAATGCTTCTCAATCAAATTGACACCTAGAGTCTCACAAAATCTTTCACTTGACTACCACCAATCAGTTGCTCTACCCTCTATGAGGTTTTGTAAAACAATTCATTATTCCTTTCTCAAAAATAAAGGCAAATAACAATAATGATTCCAGCACTTAGAAAAACATTTTCCATTCACAGCAAATTCAAGATCAATAGAAAGAGTCATATAGCGATGAACTCAGAAAACAAAAGATAAAACCACAGATAAGGACATAAGTCCCACCAGAAGGGAATATCAAATTTCCACCAACAAAATAAGCATTGCCATTGAAACTCAAGAAGCTTTTAAACAGCAATGAAAGAAAAGTTAAACGCACTTAAATAAGTTGCAAGTTACCAAACTTAACTCCAATCTCAGATACTTCTACTACACTTGTTTCTTTTAATCAAGGACATAATTTCTTTGATTACAAATCACATTGCCACCTCAACCAAAAGAGCCTTTAAGATCAAACCTCATGAATTACGCAAGGACCAAATAGAACTTTCCGACAAGTCGCTTTGCCCAACAAATTTCAGTATACCACATATATCAGGAACTACCAAAGGCCATGAGTGCAAAACTCCAAACTTGCATTTAACAGATATTACAAAAGGCGATCAACTTGCATCCTTTCTAAAAGAATCGTCACCACACCCACAAGTCATAACCCCTTACAGATATTCTTACTAACATTAAGACTAATGTAATACCCCGAAGTTGATTCGGCTTATTAGAAAAAGTTTCGGAAGAGGGAGCTAATCGAAAAACCCGAATCATCTTTTCACTGGGGGTTTTCTGTGATTTCACGGCAACCTAGGCCTGGGCCACAGCCCAGGAGGGGCCCATGTGGTGGCCGGCTATAAGAGGGGGGGGGGTTCCCACCCCCCAAACCCTAAACTCCACATTTCTCTCCCCCTCCCCCCTTTGGAGCCGCCGCCCCCTTTCCCCCTTGCTGTGCACCGCCTTGTACGTCGATTTTGGGTAAGATGCGTTCGTTTTATGTCCTGTCCATCTCTTATAAAGTTGTAGGTATTGTTCTTAGCTTTCCATAGCCACCGAGATCACGTGATTCCGCCTTACGGTTTAGGAGATATGATTTTTTTAGTGCGCACTGTTCTGTCTGTCTGACGAGAAGGATCTGTCGGCTGGATCCTAGGTTTTGATTTAGTTAGAGGCATTTACAGAACCTCCACCCAAATAAGTTATTGTAGCCCTTTACATTATCTTTCAAAGCTGATAAAGATCATCTCCATTGGATCTGTATAATGAAAGTTATGATATTTTCTTTACCACTGTTCTGAATTCTGGGCAGATAAATGTTAGTGTATTCATCTATTGTTTAGACTACTGTAGAGGACGAATCTGGGGTTTTGCCCTTCTAGAGTTTTATTTCTGGGACTGTTAGCTTTCTTTTGGCACTGATATCAGGAAAATCCGATGTGTAGTTTGGGAGATATGAATTTTTGATTACGAACTGTTCGGTCTGTATGAAAACTGAGGTCAGTAGGTTTGTCCCTCGGTTTTGTTCAAATTAGGGGCCGAATCAGAACCTTCACCCAACTAAGTGATTTTAGCCCTTAAAATTATCTTTCCAAGCTGATAAGAATTATTCTCATGGGATCAATAGGTTGAAAGTTATGCCATTTTCTTTATCTCTGATCTGTATTCTGGATAGACGTAGATGGGTTGTGTTTAGCTGATAATTAGCCCTCTGTTTTGGCCGAATCAGGGGATTCCGCCAACTAGTGTTTTGTAGCCTGATCTGTTAAGATTCAGTGAGCACTGGTTTCAGGTCTTTTAGAGTTACAGATAATTAATGGTGAATTTTCTCGTACCGCTGCTCAGAAGGGCTGAAATCTGGCTGAATAGTTTATTTTTCATTTTGGGTCTATGCGGTATATTGGATAGTCAGGGGTTATTGTATAACACCGGTAGCAGTGTTATATCGTTGTTCTTATTTTGGAAACATGCTTGTGTAGGCGGCGAGGCATCATGTGTGGGAACACCTCCGTTGCCTACTAACGAGTCACAACGCGAAAGGCAAGTATTGTATGTTAACTGGTGTTGAATTCAAAAGAATGCATAATGATATGTTGTTTACATGAATGTTCTTGTGCTTTGTTCATGATGTTGATATACTGCAAGTGACTAGTGTGGCCTTATTGGTACATTATGTTGTGTGTGAATACATACTTATACTTGTTTACATATGTTGTTGAATGCCATGTGTCTTTTCCACTAATGTGTGATATTCATTCATACCATGAGAAATCATCATGTTCATTCATAAAATTCATTATGACCACGGAAGTGGATTCTTTTTGGTAAGTTCCATCAATTCCAGTATGGGCATTTGAAAGACCCATCAATTCCAGTATGGGCATTTGAAAACCCACCATTCCAATGTGGGTAGTGTTGACCACCATTCCAATGTGGCAACTTGGACACCCGTATGAAACGTTCTTCATACGGTGATTGGGTCCCGTGCATTTGCATGGCACGGGCTTAAGTGAACACCGACGGGTGTATCACTCGCTATATCGGTATATGCAGTCGATAAGTCCATTCCTTCAATGCATTCTTTCATTCCATCTATTCATGTATTCATTCCATTCAATTATATATGTGTTCCAAGATTTGTTCGTAATTCAACTGGATTGTGTTGTCCACTCTATGTTTGATTATTCTTGTATGTACTTTGAGTCTTGACTCACCCTTGCTTTGTATGTTTTAATTAGGTAATTGAGGAGAAGACAAGATGATTTGGTGGGGTAGTTCGGCACACTGCACTTCACTTTTATCCAACCAGAATAATTATTATTACCTTTCAGTCAAGCCAACTTGTTAAATAAATTTTCAAATTTGTAATAATCCAACTTTGGTACTGCTTGACTGTTCGTGGTATTATAACTGTTTATCCATTCTTTTCCATGAATCTGGTGATCGTTTATTGTCATTCTTTAGAAATTATTGTTGATTGAATCTGTATAATCCAGCTTTCATGCTATTCTTAGTAGTTTGATAGTTTTGCGTGACATCTTGGCTTCCGAATAGCCAGGGTGTTACAACTAACACACTCTCAACATGATTCTTTATCATCAACTCTTCCATTATAAAGCCCCCAAAAGTTCACGAAATTGTTACATACTACTTTACCATCCCATCTTCAAAATGAGAGTATACCGAAACCATACAACCTTACTATCACAACTACTTTATTTTAGAAGGCATCCACTACACAAATTAAAAGGTTTTACCAACACCCTTTCATCAAGAACATGCTATTATCCGATGATTCCACAATTATGTAGGCATAAGCCACTTATTTAATCACATCCGTTCAACTCTTAGTGATGCCCCACACCAAATGTTAACACACAACAATTACATCCCAACTATCGTTGTTACCGACTGGCTTCATTATAAAGTTTAATTGCTACCACCCTTTCTTTGCGAATCACATGAATACTTACAACCACATATTCAACCCTTCCTCTTCATGTTTAGATTTCACCTGAATCACACTAGAATTTCAAGAATCAAAATATTGCATCGATCAAATGTCTCACCAACACTACAACCAAATCCATCGCGTCATCTATGTAGACGAACTATGTAGAACTCCTCCCATAACTTCGAGTTTCACCGATATTCAATCCCTTCCACCTCTTGTACACAATTCCAACAATTAATCATACTAAAGAATATGTAAGTCTAGCAACCATATATAATCATCAAATAGCCAATTTACAATATTCTCTACATTAATGTCCTCTAATACAACGTTCAAACACCTCCTTACTGTAACCATCACCAATGGTTATATTAATCCATTGAAACCCAATACTCCAAATTATCTAATAAATTTATCAAATCCCACAATCTTAATGATCAGACGAGTTCATTAATATATCACACTTCTTAATAAATCTCGAGTTCCTAGTAGGTATAAACATACCTTCAGTCACAATTCATCAAGAACTACTAGACGACAACATCAACTTAATCAATTTCACTTCCAAAGATACTAGTTAAGATTAATCATGTACCATGCCATTGACCCAACTTGGTACTCATACCAAATCAATTATCTTCCATGCTTACGACTTCTTACCTTAATACAACAAAACGTTACAAAAGGGTTTTGACACTTTCCTTCCTAAAGAAGAAGCATTAAACTCCATTTACCCCTAAAAGAGAGTGCATGTACCGAAACTTCACATATTAAAGGACTTGTAAAATATATTTTTTTTTCTACCCAAAATGCCAAGCGAATAAATGAGCCGTGCTTCACAACAAGAAGACAAAACTCCCATGAAGGGACCAACCTTGCAGAATAACAACGTTCACAAATAGCCAAAAGTATCTCAATAGTCGAAAGAACAATATTTATTTAAAAGAACAAATAGAGACCACTTGAATCCCGTCAACGGCATTGTAACCACCATCCAAGAAAAGTCCATCAACCGCAAAAGCTACAACCAGAACACCAGGTACGGACTCAAGGAAGACAAAAACTTCTCCAAGAGATCATCTCCAACCTTGGTAACTAAGTTACTCGAGGGAAACCATTGCTAATCCCATACCACCAACAGTGGCACACTTTGACTATGCCCATGACCACAACCAAACTTTACCTCTCGACAACGATTATTCCCTTACAGGACCATCATATAATCGATAAATAAGCAATCATACTCAATTAGTATCAGCAATCATCAATATGATATAATGAAGCGTGAATGCAATGCTTTGCCCATTCCCATCCTCGTGCACAAGTGTGTCAATTTAATTTTTTCTTTTCTAGCTACCACGGACTGAAGCCCGCTCGATACCAATCTGTAACACCCGACCCAACTTTGAGCACGGAATGCTACCACCGTAACAAGTCTACAAATGGAACTAAGATATTTCTTTCTAAATTTGTGAGTCTCCTTTGTAAATCAAACTATCCGGACATTCGCGCAAATAACAACAATAATAAGCAAATATCCAAGCGCGTGTACTAAACATGTTGATGAAAGAAACAACCATAAACGCTATCAATCTCCAATAGTGGTTGTCCACGACTTAGAACGTAAGGAAGTAAACCTCACATAAAGCTATTCAAAGTCCAAGTTATCACTTAAATGTTTTATTCACTTTATTAGTGCCGGTGTGCAACCGTGATAATTTCTACTCCGCCCATGCATGCCGACCACAACCGGTGTACCTAAAAAACAACATGGCAAGGGTGAGTCCAAGACTCGGCAAGTGCAATGATACAAAACATAACAACATCATTCATTATCCAACGATGTATCAACATCATGAATCAAATCAACATATGAATGAATGAATGAATGCACATGCGCTTCTCTTTTGCTCATACAGGTATAGCGAGTGAACACTGTCGGTGTTCACTTATGCCCGCGTTCTACAACACGCGGGATCCAAAGCCCGTTTGAGAACAAGTCAGCAGGGATCCACAATGCCCACTTTGGAATGGTGGGTCTTACAATCACCACCCACTCCGTGGGTGTCGCAAATCCACAACTTGCATTCATGAGTGCACATGATGAACAATAAAATGACAGTAATCGAATTTTAATAATCTAGCCATCATGAACAAATACATATCACTATAAATCAGTACATCGAAACAAGTATATGTTACCATGATTCATCATATAGAACAATCACATAACAACCACATTATAGGTGCACTTGCCTGTTTCTTTCTTTCCCGCTACGGCACACGAGGAAGCAAAATTGGTGTCTCTACTCTGGAACTCCGCCTCCTACACAAGCATAGCGGTAACAATAAATATGATGAATGCTGAACTCCGTTTACACCCCCTTAATCCAACTCCTCAAGATCTATGACTCAAATAGAGGTTATACCCAAATTTCCCGGCAGTCTAGCATAATGCTTCCCGGGACAGCAGTACGAGAAAAATCGTAATTAAATATCTGTAACTCCAAATGATTTGAAACCAGTGCTCAAATACTCTTAACGTAACAAGATACGAAACGCTAGTTGGTGGGGTTCTTTGATTCTGCCAAACTAATGGTCTAAACAACCGTTGAAAACCATTGACAGATATCTATCAAGAATACAGCACAGCAGTAAATAACATGGCATAACTTTCACTGTATAGATCCAATTGAGATGATCTTTATCAATTTGGAAATATTATTAAATAGGCTACAATAACCTAGTTGGGTAAGACTCCTGATTTAGCCTTCTAATAATCCTAATGTTCTGATGAAGTTTGCTGTTCCCTCAGTCTGACAATCAGACAACAGCGACGGTAAAAATTCAATAACTTTTGATTCACACCTCTAAAAAATATGTTCCTTATCAATCCTGAAAGCTTACTGGAATGGCTTCCACGTTCGTTTTGGGTGACTCTTCATATTCGGTTTCAAAAAAATACAATCTGATTAGACATGCAGACTACCAAATCTCGTCAGCTCTCCTGACCAGTTGCACAAAAACGGACATATCTCCTAAACCGTAACTCCAAACCAGGTGATCTCGGTGCCAAAAGAAATCTAAGATTAAGGGCTACAACTTTCTAAAAGGTGGACGGATCATAAAATGTACGAAACTTACCCAAATATGACGAACCAATCTGGCGCAGGGGGAGGGTGGGGAGAGCCGGCGGCTGCTAGGGGGAGGAAAGGGGGAAAAGGGGGAAAGGGGTGGGGCACTAGGGTTTTGGGGGGTGGGCACCCCTCTTGGCCGGCCACAAGGAGGCCTCTCCTGGGCCGCGGCCCAGGCCCAGGTTGGCGAAAAATATCAGGTGACCCCCTGTCATTTCATGTTTTACTATTCCTCTTATTCCCTTTTCTCCTCTTGGCTAAATATGTGATTTACCGATTCAATTTCCAGGGTATTACACCTAGATTCTTTCAAATCATAACAAGAGATTATAGAAGTAACATCACTTAGAAGTCTATTAACTCAAGTAGGAAATAATTACTGAAAAAAAGAAACCTAGTCAGCGAGACCACACCTATCGCGCGAGAATGGTAAACTATTCTCTTTATTGAACACAATACAAAAGATAACTCACCCGTTTTCGGTGATTATCAGAACTCTCCTTTTCTCTAACTATGCCTAGGCCATTCCTAGCTGACAATCTTCCAAGGCAAATGTGAGGAGAGGCCCCCGTAATGTAACAATACCATTTTACTAAATTATTGTGTAATACCGGCCTGGGTCTAAAATTCGCTCAATGCCTAGCTCACTGTGGGCAGATTAGAGCACACATAGCACCCCATTTACACTTTTCTCCTCGCTTCATGTAAAAGAATTAATAGGGAGATGCTACATTTGGACCCAACAAACATTATATGCTATTACAACTTACTTTATAAAAAATAATGTGAAACTAATCTCACCACACAACTCTACATGGACCACCACACTAACAGGTTGGGATATTACATTCACTCCCTTAAGGATTGACGCCCTCGGTAGCACATCGTATGCACGGCAAATGCCTAAAACCACCTCACGGTAAATGTTTGTGCCATGTGCCCTCCATGGGCCCACACGCACACGCGTTCATGCAGCGAATGTTGATGCTCTGATACCATCTTTAACACTTGGGTCCAAATTTTGATCAACGTCTAGCCCACCGTGGGGTAAACCCGTGTACACATAGCACCCCACTTAGAGTTTCGTCCTTGCTTTGTGTAAAAGAGTTAATCCGAAGGTGCTACGTTTGGACTCATCAAGCATTATATACTGCTGCAACTCACTTTAGACAAATAATGTGAAACTAATCCCATCGTCATAACTTTACAGACACCACATGTGCCACACAATAACAAGTCGGGTATTACATTAACTATAACACCCTAGCCTAACACTGAACCTAGAATGCTACTACTATCTAGCATCACTCCAAATCAAAACCACTATTAATAAATTTTAGCAACATCTACCCTAAATAATCCACTACCTAAGGTTGTCCAATCAACAACATTGTCAATATGACATGTACAATTAACAATAGGGAACATGTATAAACTACCAACAACTAATATCAAAAGGTAAGAATAAATGAAGCAAAACAATCATAACAACAATCCACCATCAACCACAAATAAACGGAACCAACCATGTTTCAACCTCAACTTCAAACCTCCACAAGGTGCCAATAACTAAGATCCAACTAAGTTGAGTTAAACAACTAAAAGTCCAGTTGTGGTAATTAATTTAATGTTCAATGGATATGGTGCGAGTGTGCTACTCCCATCCCCATGCATGTCACTGTTAATGATCACCTAAAACATAAACAAATCAAATGTGAGTCCACGACTCAGTAAGTACATAATAAAATAGTGCCATCAATAAATTACATTTAATAATGTCATGACTGTAAAGTATAAATTATGTAAATTGTATCTTCATCTTTCTCTTTCTCTTTAATGCAATGCAATGCGGATGTGTTTGTAACTATAGCTTATACGGGTATAACTAAGTGTTCCCCCCGTCGATGAACCACTCTTGTCCCATCCTCTTTTATACAGGGTTTCAACCTCCACTCCCGTGGAGTGCTTACCGAAGTAGATCTTTCTTTTCCCACCACCACTACAGAAAATGACATCACAGACGGTTCAAAATCGTCATCACAGACGGTTTTATGAACCGTCTGACTTTTTGTGTCTGTGATGACATGAGGTCATCACAGACGGTTTCTGAACCGTCTGTGGAAAAGGCTATCACAGACGGTTCGAAATTATCACTGAGCGGTTCTTGTTGAACCGTTTGTGGTAGCTTTTCTATTGCAAAAAAACAAAATGGATTTTCACTTCGTGCGGAGCCTCCCGAGCCTCGCAAATGAATCGATTCACGAGCCACAACATCACCCACATCATAGTAGCATCAACTCAATCCATTCACAGAGCACTAAAAACAACACAACATCACTCACAACACATTAGCATCAACTCAATCCATTCACAGAGCACTAACACATCACAGTAGTAATCCATATCACAGAGCAAAAGGGGGAGTAGAGAGAGTGAGGGAGGCTAGGGCGATGAGGTCGTGGGAGGCCGGCGACGAGGAGGCCGGGGCTAGGTGGAGGAGGCCGTGGTCAATGAGCTCAGGGGAGGACGGGGCGACGAAGTGGAGGAGGCCGGGGGCAACGAGGTCGTAGGAGGCCGGCTGGGGCGAGGTGGAGGAGGCCGCGGGCGACGAGCTCGGAGGAGGCCAGAGCACAAGGTCAGCGCGAGACAGAGATGGCAGAGGAGGAGATGGAGGACTCTGTTAATATAAAGAAATTTTCGGCAGCCCGCCCATTAAGTCTAAATTTTTATTTTCCCGCCCAACAAAACAAATGTATCATAGACGGTTTTATACAAAAATCGTCTGTGATGACATATCACAGACGGTTCGTATCATGAACCGTCTGTGATAAGCATGTCATCACAAACGGTTCTTAATACAAACCGTCTGTGATAAGTATCTCATCACAGACGGTTTATATTAAGAACTGTATATGATTTTAGATTTTACCATGGCTTGAAATCAGAGAGTAAGGAAAATTTCAAGCCATGATAAAATCTAAAATCACAGATGGTTCTTAATACAAACCGTCTGTGATGAGACACTTATCACATACGGCTTGTATTAAGAACCGTATGTGATGACATGCTTATCACAGATGGTTCATGATACGAACCGTCTGTGAAGTATCACAGACAGTTCTTAACAAGAACCGTCTGTGATGATTATCACAGACGGTTCTTCTTAAGAACCGTCTGTGAAGTAGGTTGTATTTAAAAACAGTCTGTGATAGGTCTATATCACAGACGATTCCAAGAGAATCGTCTATTATTATATTATCTCAAACGATTCCAAGAGGCAAATGCGTGATGAGGCGTCTTCTATAGCTTGTTTTGTAGTAGTGCACTCGTGGGATGCCTACGAGGTAGGTCATGTGTATGAATGCAATGCAATGATGCAACATTGTTTACAATATCAACATTAACTCAGTTAAACATCTTTCATCATCAGATAATCGACATGTAAACAAGGATATCACCTCATAATAATGTTGTAAAGTATGGCACTGAAGAACAAGTAACAAAGCAACCATCACAAACAACTATTCTACCATGCACTTGCTTTTTAACCAAAAGAAATTTGGACGATGCGTAGCTGACATAACCCCCGAATGAGCTACACAACCTCCTGAACAAACCATTATATATGATAAATAAATCAACATCGTCCCTATGCACAACCTCCCTACTGTCCCAGCATTCAAACAACCATATCTTAAACACAAGAACCTAGGGTACCACATTGCTAGTTTACCGTAAGTTACACTAGCATATACTACATGTTGTCCTAAATCGTAGCACTCCTAGATTAATCCTTTTGGGCGAAGCGAGGATGAAAGCCCAAGTGAGGTGTTATGCATGTGAGCCCACCCCGCGTGGGGGCTGGGCTATTAGAGTATTTTAGGCCGCGGGATGTTACATATGGTATAAGAGCATGAACCTACGCTGCACGAGTGTGCGTGTGTGTGGGTCCATGGATGTCACTTGGCATGGATGTGTACCAAAGGGTGGTTCGGGCATTTGTTGTGTATCTGATGTCTTTGCCAAGGGCATAAACCCTTGAAGAAAGTGAGTATAATACTTTGGCCAATTAGTGTACAATTCATGTGGCCCATGTGGAGCTGTGGTGGTGTGATTAGTCCCACATTGTTTTATCTATAGTGAGTTGTAGTAGCATATACTTCTTGTCGGGTCCAAATGTAGCAACTCCGGATTAACCATTTTGCATGAAACAAGGATGAAAGTTTAAGTGTGGTGCTATGTGTGCGTGGGTCTACCCCATAGTGGACCGGACATTAAGCAGATTTTGGGCCAGGGTGTTACGTATTGCCGTACGACAATATCCCAAACTTAATTTGTTCCACAATATCTCTAAGAGCGTCTTAGCTTAACATTGTTGTTACCTCTACTTAATAGTTGATAAATCTAATGTTTCTCTCAAAATGTCTCCTACTTGCATTTTCATCTATTAACCTAATATTTTTCAAGTATGCATTATATCATATCGTGTGAGAACCTGGACGATTTAACTTGTAATGCTTAACCCTCCAAATGGGTACTAGCATCACAAATTAAATTTTCTGCTCTCAATGTATTATGGACCTCCTAGGAGCGGTACACATATACCATCACAAACATCAATATCAATCCATACATAAGTTCTTACAATATCAAAACTCCATACTTTATAACATATTGAGCTTACAAGGTTCAATTTTATACAAAAGAGCCGACCGGCCAAATAACAAGATGAATATCGAGTACGTAGCAGAAAATAGCGAATAAACTAAAATAAAAACATGAATTAATCATAAATAAAGTTTCAATGGCTTTCCATAACCCGCAGGGCAACCGACTGGGTTCAAACTATAGCAAATCGACGTTCATGCGCAATCTTTCTTACCCGATTCAATCTCGATACCTGCTGTCCAGATTAGTAAACAAAAGCAAACAGTGGGTACACGAATTTACTCCGCAAGACTTTACCAAGCCTATACATAGCTACATGCAAGTTCTGCTCAAAGGAGAAGGCTATATGGTTCATTTTTAGTATAAAGCAATATTTCAATTGAATACAGTGTAGTAGATTCAAATAGCAAGTTAGCAAATATTTTTAATAATTCAAATGACAGTAAGTAATTAACTTTAGACATCAACTAAACATCAATAGAGAGTGTGCCTTTTGGAAAATGCACTAGGCCAGATGATTCAGGTCACTTAGAGCATGACTTGGACCAATTATCTAGAGAGCATGTGTTTCTGGTTTCGTACAATCTAGATAATCCGAGTCAGGTTGAATGATCCAGGTGTGTACAACAACTATCATTTTCACCGTTGGAAGTATTTTAAGTCGGATGATATTGATCAAGGATGTTTTCTGAAATATTTGTGCCTAACGGCTAATTTTCAAAGAAGAAGCTATATATATGGACCATGGGCATTCAAGTTAGCTCTCTTGAGACTCTAAAATAGTTGCTTGCATATTAGGTAGTTCAAGGGCACCCATAAGCATCAAGTTGAGATCTTGAGAGTGTGAGAGTGTAGATTAGGCCTACTTGTTTCATCACTTCTAGTTCAGTGATTCCTAAATGGCTTAATGACCTTCCATGGAGGAGCTTTTGGATGTTACCGGGAGGGTCGTAAAGATTCTAAGTCCACATATCCGGAGTGGAGAAGGACTACCACTAGTGGAACACTTGGATCATTGAGATGGTTCAAGTAGGAGCTACACTCTTACGACACTACTACACAAAAGGTCATCATAAATGGTTCTAAACCATCATCACAAACGGTTTCTGAACCGTCTGATTTTGTGTGCTTGTGATAACCGGCAGTTACCACATACAATTTTTGAGCCGTCTGTGATAAATAATAACACAAATAGTTTTGTGGTATAAACCATCTGTGAAGGCTTACTATCATAAACGGCTACGACCAAAAACTGTCTGTGATATGTGGGATATCATATGCGCTTTTTGGTGGTAGCCGTCCACAAAACCATTTGTGATATGTAGACCATCACAGACGGTTATATATACTAACCGTCTGTGATTGGAGACATATCACAAACGGTAGTAAAAATAACTGTTTGTGATATCCTACATATCACAGACGGTTTTACCATAAACCATCTGTGATAGTTTGTTATATACCTACATATTTAAATTGGAGTAAAGTAGTAAGTATATATATTTAAATTGATAATTAGGAAACAATCATTGCGAGATTGACGAACCTTTGGATCCTTCGGCTTAGCACCCATATTTCATGCATATGACGGCAAACGTAGAATGTACATACGTTGCCTTGTTGTTGCTGGTGGCACTGCAAAAATAGAATTACATATATAGGCATAGTCAGTTCGAGAGGCCAGGTTACAAAGTGTGATATAGGATATTGTGTTGTAGTGGATACCAGAAATCACGTTCTGTATTGCAGTGTGGCGCTCGGTTCATTTGTTTCCCTCCCCCTGGCAACATAGGCGCTAAACACCCTACGTGAATCCCAAAAGTTATCCTCGGCCATTTCAAACGAAGGAAGACTAACAATAGAGTTACAAATGGCGGAAATGAGCATACCTCTCGAGTAATTTTTGCACAAGGATGAAGTCGTGGTTCTTATTGATCAGGGAATCCCAGTGAATCCTACCTTAGCCATTCGTTGAACCGACGGTTGTGCTTTCTCATGATCCAAACCTCCGACCGGCTGAATTCTGTTCGTGAACCATGTCTTTGTGCTCGTCGATGTATGGGGACACTTCAATCATGTGTTGCAAGACCGTGAAATGTGCTTGAGCATACATATCCAGATCGGGAGTGGTTGCTTTCCACCCGATGGTCCCGATACCCTCCAGTCTCCCCTTATGACAAGACAGAGGCACACCTATCGGTTCTACCTAAGCCATGTAGTCAACGCAAAACTAAATGACCTCTTTGGTTGCATAACCTTCTGTGATGCCGCCCTCCGGCTGTGATCGATTCCGTACATAGGACTTGATAATTCCTATGTACCTCTCGAACGGGTACATATGACATATGAACACAGGGCCGTATATCTTTATCTATTTCACAAGGTGAACAATGAGATGGACCACGATATCGAAAAATGACGAAGGAAAATACATCTCAAGATGACATAGAGTCATCACTACCTCGGCATGCAGAGCATCTTGTCCTTCGGGATAGATGACCTTCTGAGCAATTGAGTTAAAGAAATAACACATCCTCATGATTGCCACTCGGACCTTGTTCGGCTAAATACTTCTAATTGAAATAGGAAGTATTTGTGTCATCACCACATGACAACCATGAGACTTCATACCAATTAATTTCAAACCTTCCATAGAAACAAGAGTCTTAATCTTTGGTGAGTAGCTGGGCGGAACTTTCACACGAGCAAGCTCTATTACGATTCCTTTCTCTCAGCCTTGGACAGAGTGTAGCAAGCTGGGGGAAGGTACGTTCATTCTTTATCAGTCTCTTTTGGTGCTAATTCGGTTCTTATGTTCATATCAACCAAGTCACATCGTGCGTTGACACCATCCTTTGTTTTGTAACGAATGTTCAGTAAGAGACCAATCAAACTATCACATACATTCTTTTCTACGTGCATAATGTCGATGCAGTGGCGAACTTCTAAGTGCTCCCAATAAGGCAAGTTCCAAAAAATTGATCGCTTCTTCCAAATGTTCTTCTGGCGAATCCTCAATTTAGGTCCCTTTCCAAGCACAACATCGATATCCTTAACCATATCATATACATCTTTCCCTCTAAAAGCCCTTGGAGCCCTTGGCGCTGAACCATCTTCCTTATTAATGTCAAATTGTTTCTTCATCTAGCGGTATAGGTGATACATGGGAAGGAACCTACGGTGACGTATATACATAGTTTTGCGTGAGTTGTTCAGCCACACACTCTCGGTGTCATGTAAGCAGTGACGACAGGCCTTGGCTCCTTTTGTACTAGACCTCGACAGGTTACCAAGGGTAGAAAAATTATTGATGGAGCAGAACAACATGGCGCAAAAGGTGAAGTTCTCTCATTTGTACGCATCCCATACCAGTACCCCATCGTTCCACAGTGTCAGAAGATCTTCCAGCTAATGAGGACATCCCTTGCACCGATACAACCATCCCTACTACTTCTGATATGCAAGGACCAATTACTAGAGCACTTGCTTGACAACTAAATTATCAGGTAACTTCGTTTCTCGGAGTGCATCCATATTCTATGAACTCTATGATGCTGCCTAAAGCACGTGATATTATTTTACCTAGGAGTCAAGGATCGGGAGGCAAGCTAAATGGAGATGATGGTAGCACCAAGTATGGAGATGATCATACGAGGAATGAATATTTATATACTGAGACTTAGTAGAATCTAGCATGAAGACTATATATCAAGTTGTTTAAGTCAACACTTAGCTATATTTGAGTAAAGGAATTTGGTGTTGCGCCACCTATGCTAATGAGTCATGGGCCTTGTAATTCGGGCTGGACACCTAGGGTTTGTCACTATTTATGTGGTATTGTTTCGCGTGAACAGTACCCACGGTCGCCGCCCCTCTCTTCCTCCTTTACATAGTGGCCGCCACCCTTAGGGTTTGGTGGGTTTTATTGATTGAATTTTAGCTTTGCTACTTTATACTTTGTCCTTTTGTTCGGTGAGATCAGCATCACATTGTTCTTCGGAACCCCACTTATTAATACAATTTCAATTCCTATTCGCAATTTCAGATTGCCTATTTATCTTGTTCTTGCGTGCTTCTTCGGTGTATGTAGGAATTGATATTCGTGATCAGGTCATCCGGGTATTCGTGCACGGTTGATAACGACTTGTCGAGCAGTTCAGCGATTGCGCGGTTTCGAGACTTGCGAGTTCGTAGCCAGGATCGTGAGAGTTGAGCGACTACTACTGAACTTACCTTCTCACCGAAAGATCGGGCCAGAATAGGACCTTCGTGGTTCATCACCAGCAATGGTGCTAGGTACACATCAATATCATTCCCAGGTTGCTTCCGCTTCATACACAACCAAGGAGAAAGGTTGCACATACATAGATTCACTAGCCAGGTGCTATGTCGGTTGCTCATGTTATACGATAACTCAGGATAGGAAGAGCACAGTCCAGAATAGCGGTGTCCGCATAAATGCGTTTCACGAGAAATTCAATACCTCTGGGCCAAACATAATGAAACATGGGTACTATGGGTTCGAAGAGGAGATTTGAGAGCTCGACCACGTACTTTTCAAGATCCCCCTATTTTGGTGCCATTGGGTTAAACTTCCACAGGGTGTGAAGGTCGACAAGTACATCATCACTACTATGGACCTCAAATGTGTTGGATATAAGGATGAACTATTCGTACTTGCTAAACAAGTTGTTCAAGTTTTTTGTGTAATGGACCCAACAAATAAGAACCGTCACGTGGTTCTTCATGGAAAAAAGATTATCAGAGTTGAGAATGTTGTGGATGAGGCATAGTACAATCAATTCGACAAGTTGCCTCCTTTCGAGGATGACATCAGGCTCGAGAAAGAACCCAATGAGGAAGCTAGCTATATGCGATTCGATCATCGTGAATGGCTATTTTTTAAAGGAAATAGCCAAGTTGAATGATCCCACACGGTGAACACCTATTTGGAAATTGTTCCATTGTAATTAAGAAACTCGTCATGTAATTAAGAAATTATTCTATCTATGATTGTATCTGCTTTCTAGTTTTTAGAGGGCATGCCTAGCATTTCCTGAGGCTGGCCGAAAAACATATTTTTTTGGCTGTAGAAGGAACTATCACGGGCGGTTTAGTGGAACAAACCATCTGTGATATGGTCACACATCACATACAGTTCTATTATGGAACTGTATGTGAACTATCACAGATGGTTATATTTAAGAACCATATATGATGTCTGCTATTATCACATACAGTTATTATCACGAACCGTTTGTCAATTATCACAGACAGTTCTTATTAAAAACCGTCTGTGATAATGATGTATCACAGATGGTTCTAGCTATCTCTAGTAACATTGATGGTCGCGCTTGTAAAACAGTCTGTGATAATTACAACACATATGGTTCTGGAGAACCGTATGTGATGAGACGTCTAGTATAACTCTTTTTGTAGTAGTGCGAGAGTGCTCCAATGAGGAGCAGGGGAAATCGCCGAATCTCTGAGACCTTAGTAAAAAATTGGTTGTCTCTTGTGCCTTTTACATTTCCACATTTCAATTATTGTTCTTTCAATTCCTAGATCACTAACTTGTGTAGGATTGGAACTTCGGTTGCAAAATTTCATTAGATTTGTGTAGGAGGTGTGTGAACACACTAGCAAGCCTTAGTCACATAGGTTGGGATTAGTAATTAGGTTCTAAATCACTTTGTTCCGCCATTATTCGAAAGATTCCCAATTCACCATTCCTCTTTAGGGCATCCGATCCACTTCATCTATCAAATTAGGTTTTACATAATAAAGGTAACAAAGTGTTGAGAGAAATCCATATGTGGACACTTTACCGAAACTGGCTTGTTAGGGACTTTAGTCCACGAAGGCCCGTTAGCAAAGTTTAGCTTTATATTGTTTATTGAACCATGAAGGGAACATTCTCTCTCTATATTAAGGTTGGGTAGGTACTCTCATTGTACACACTAGCATACTGGCAAAACATCAATAAAGAGAGGCAGTCGGGACCAGGCAAAAATCTTTCGATTTGTTTTTTTGGGTGGGTAAAGAAATGATCGAAATAATTTTGGTAATTTCATATAAATTTTGTTCAAACGGTTTGATCAAATTTGAATTTTAAAAATTAAATATTTTGGAAAAAAAATAAAGCCCAGAAGCTTGGGATTCTGGGCTCAAGTCATCAAGACCACCCGGATAGGGCAATAGCACTGGGCTATTTTGTCTTTGTTGTTCATTCAGTGCTTGTACTTTGTTTAACCCTTTAAATTCAAACAAAATAATTTTTTTTTGAATGAAACCATTTTCTTTTGGAGGATAACGAAATGTCCGAAATTGTGAACCATAGTCAGGACTGCATCTTGTGTTCTTGTTTATCTACTCTTCGTTCATATATGGTTGGTTGTCAACAACGCGATCACCATCCTCTGGCACAACGAAAAGTTTTCCTCTTTTTAGTGGTCTGATATATATAGTAGGAACTACTGAACAATTAGGTGGGCAGGTGCAGAATTTCTTCGATAGTGTGCGAACTCTTATAGCAACAATAAACGTTCAAATCTCAAAAAAACAAAATAAAAAAAATGTTCCTTTAAAAGAAACAATAGTAAATGATGACAGCATGGGAATTTACAAATGACTGTTGTGATAAAGTCGTCGAATTTCTGCTTACTAGTGAGGAATGAATGCCATGTACCGATTAAGGAGCTGTTGTATCACTGAGATATTGATACAATGCCTTCGAGAAATTAGGGGATGAGAATTATATATATATATAAAATGTACCTATGCCCAAATTAAGGGGAATGGCCCGTTCTACATACCTCCCATCTCGAGCTTGTCAGTGACCCAGGTGTACTTAGTTATTCCTCTGATCGATTTGTTTTCTCTCTCCTGTCTGTTTGCTAACTTTGCTTGCTTGCATGCATAGATTTCTCCTCCACAACCGGACCACCCATCTCATCGCATCGTCCCCCACAATCACATAACCTCCTCCTCGCCTCCAATCTACTACTGCTACTTTAGCTCCCAAGCTCCAAGCTCGTTGGGTCATGGATCCTTTCTCCGGCTTAGCTTGACCGCTTCTCCATCCATAACTCTTCGCTACTTGTTCGTCTCTCAATCGGATCGATCCTTCTTGGCTGATCTTGATCTGAAGCAATTGAGCTGGTTAGTTTCTTGATCGATCGATCGATCCGCCATGGACGATGTGGTCGTGCTTAGTAGTAGTGCGACAAGGCACAGCTGCAAGGTGTGCGGGAAGGGCTTCCCCTGCGGCCGGTCGCTTGGCGGGCACATGCGCTCCCATTCGCTGGCGGAGGTGGCGGCCGCGGCGGCCGATGACTCTGATGCAGATGACGACGACGAGCGGCGGTGGATACAGAGCGGTGCGCGGGGATCTAATGGCGTCGTGGGAGCGGGTGGCGGCGGGTATGGGCTAAGGGAGAACCCCAAGAAGACGCGCCGTCTCTCGGGGTCCGGCGGCAACGACGACGAGGACGCATGCCATGATCGCGGCGAGCTGTTCTCGTCGGGCCGGTCGGTGCTCGGCCACATCCGCCGCCATGCACCGGGAGGCGGGGGCTATGCTCACGGCCAAGACGTCAGTGTGGAGGTCCAAGAGGGGCCGGAGGAGGAGGAGGAAATGCTGATCCCGAACGAGGCGGCGGTGGTGATGGCAGCGCCTGGGCCAAGGCGGAGGCGGCGATCGATGCGCGTGCCGGCGCTCGCGCCTCCCCCCGCGCACGACGCATTCGACAAGGAGCCGGAGGACGTCGCGCTCTGCCTCATCATGCTGTCGCGCGACACCGCCAGCCTGTGGGGCTCGACGGCTAACGAGGAGTACTCGCCGGAGAAGGACACGAAGAAGCGAGATATCCTCGCAAGAAATGGCTATTACCACGACGCCGATTCCGACGACAACTCAGCTCTACTCCAGTACGCCGAGCTCACCAAGAGCAAGAAGAGGAAGACTGCTCCCGGCAACGCCCGCGAGAAGCGGGGCCGGTACGAGTGCCCCGGCTGCGGCAGGGCCTTCCAGTCCTACCAAGCGCTCGGCGGCCACCGCGCTAGCCACAAGCGCATCAACAGCAGCTGCTGCATTGCCAAGGTCCCGCCCGAGCAGCCAGAGCCGAGCGTCGAGACCAACGCCTCGTTCAGAACGCCGGCCTCGCAGGACGTCGACGCCGCCAACAGAGCGGTGGCCGCCGTGAAGGCAAAGAAGGTGACCAAGTTCGAGTGCCCGATCTGCTTCAAGGTGTTCGGCTCGGGGCAGGCGCTCGGCGGGCACAAGCGGTCGCACTCGATCGCTGGCGAGCTCTACGAGCGCGCCCACGGCGACGGCGACGCCGGCATTGTTGACACGGAGCAATCCTTGATTGCTGCCGGGTTTCTTGATCTCAACCTGCCAGCTCCAGGAGCTGAGAATTGAAGCATGGTTGGTCCAAAATTTTGATCTTTAGGGGGAGCATGGGGCATGTACAGATTCAGATTCATTCTTTGGAGTACCAGGAATCAGGTATGGGGTGATCTTGGGGGAAATAAAGAACAGTTGATAGTATTCTTCGGTTCAACTAAAGTTATTCTTTTCATTAGTTGTTTTTGCTTTTTTGTTTGCAGAGAGTAAATAAGCATATGAATATATGATGATCCGAATTGTAGATCCTGACCTGATTCAATGAAATGCTTTCAGATTAGCTTAGTACTGCCTTGGTCACTTGTCATTTGAGTTCAGTAAATGTTTTCAAGTTCGCAATCAATACGCCCATTTGTTTCTTCGGCTGCCTCTCTGTATCTAATTCCAATAGTTTTGAGTCAATACTATGTACTTCTAACTGAACTAGAATTCAGATGAGGCACCAGCAGTAGCAGCTTACTGAACTAGAATATTGCGTGCTTAGTGCAGAAGTACTGTTACTCATGATACCGGTGGTTGGTTACATCAGACGAGAGAGAAGCACCAGGAGGACTCCCTCTCTCTCTCTCTCTCTTCGTTTCTCTATCTGGGACACACCTGACACAAGAAATGCATAAAGAATGCATTGAGCAAGCAAGGCCTGAAGTATGTGAACCAACTAAAAAAAAAACCAAAGAGGGCAGCAAACCGTGGTTTTTCCACCTATTCAGATACATGTACTGTCAACGTTATCAAATATGTCTCGAGATTGCTACAAACTTTCAAAATTCAAATAATCCTCCCATCTTCTAATAATTGAATACCCTTTCCATGAATCTTAAAGCACTTTTGAGGGTACATATGGAAAGCTCAGGAGGTGCAACAATAACCCAGAGGTATATGATTGATTAGTACAGTGAAGTAACCAATAACAAGATCTTCAGGCAGAGATTGGTGCTAAATAAAATTAAGTACAGTTAGTCCTTGACCCACTGCTGTGTGTTTGTCTGTGCGATGGCATGTGGTATATGGAATGGAACTATGGAAGCAGGTGTTGCTCACCTGTCCACCAAAACACAGGACAAGCCTTTCTCACTCACCATACTGTTGATTTCTCTCTCTCTCTCTCCTCCCTCTATACTGCTTTAGTAAGCCTGCAGCAAAGTAGTTTCTGTCTTCCTCCCTAAAGCCAGATCCTAATCATGCTCTTTCTGAGCATTGTGTTGTTCATGTCCATTTCTTGCCCACCTTTGTTGAACTGGTTAGCTTTGGGAAGCACACAGAAATATGAACATGTTGTGAGTTGTGAGGGGTACTGGCTGGCCGGCCGGCTCCTGCAAAATCCCTTTCATTGCAAGCAGAGAGTCTGCTGGCCATGCCACACTGGACTGTGTTGGAATTAATACGGATTTGGCCCAATTTTAACTCTAATTAATTCTGGAAAACTCAAAGGCCCATGTGCACGTGCTAAAACTGTTTAGTCCCACATGGAGTATTAGTGGGGAGTTACACCACTTTATAAGATGGATCGTGGTAACCCCCTTGTGGAATTGGAGAGAGTCAACACACGCGCGCGCTCGCTCGCTCGCTCGCCTCGCCGAGCCGTGCCGTGCCGTGTGGCTGCTGTTAGCACTGGTTGATGGTGACAGTTTCCAGTCTCTTTGTTTTTTTTTGTGGACCATTAAAACAACAGTGAACTGTTCGCGAACCGGGAGAGCAGGCCTCCGGAACCCCGTCCTTGAAGGCTTACACGAGCGAGCACGAATAAGGTTTTTGGGGAGCGTTCGCGCGACTGCTCGCTTCTTCGTCATCATCCGATCTTCTGCTTCATCTACATCAACTGCACGACTACGTCCACTACGCCATGGCGAACGACAATCTCGTCAACTCTTCTCCTGCTGCTGCTCCTTCAACTGGTTCTGGGTATATCAATCTAATCCTTGTACTTTGTTTATCTTTACTTTATGTTATTGTTTTGAACACTGAGATATAAATGCTAGTTTCTGTTCTATTAGAAATTGATATGACTATGGTGTTCATGTTTCTCTGTCTTATGCAAAAGGCTAGAATATTGTTCATGTTTCATCTAGTATATTTCTGGATTAAAGTAATTCAAAAAATGCGTATATATTCAACAGACTGTGCACTCTGATCAACTACATATTCTAGTCTTGTTTGAACCAAGAACATTGGTTAACGTTGGTAGAGTGAGTACATGAACTCAGCCTGTTACACAAGCTGCACAATTGAGATAGACATGGAGTGAGCAAGGACACTGCTTGCTTTCAAGTTTCAATTCAGCACTATATTAAAGCTGTTAGAGAGTTAGTATTAAAGTTTAACAAGAGTCTAAGTCGTAATGCGAGTCAAGAGTCGTGTTAGAGTCATTGTAACCTTGGCACTATAAATAAAGGGTGTAGGAGTCCTATGGGACAACACACAATTATTCCTAAAATCATTATGGTATCAGAGCCAACCCTAATCCGCCATCGTCATTCCCAATCCTAACCCTAACCCACGACTCACGTGCCGCCGCCATCAATTCCACTACCACTGTTGCTGTCCTCATCCCTATGTCATCTTCAATAGGGCCGCTGCCATCACAGCTCGCGGGCAGATCCGCCGCTGCCACTTGTGGGCAGATGTCACAACGCCTTGCCGAACGGAGGGCGTTGTGCCGCCAACACGCATAGACATGCGGATCGAGGGCACCGCACTGTCTTGGAGCTCTGCTGCCACGGTTGACGCCACGTTGCTAGTCGTCAGTGTTGAGGAATCCACTATAGTGGCGTCATTACCGTTGATCTAGAGGAGGAAGATCGAGAAGTAGAGGGAGAACAAAGGAGGAACAGATAAAAGGAGAAAGAGATTTGCTGCTTGGCTAAGTGCACATGCATGTGTACCAGGGGAGATACGTCTAGGATTTGTATTAACATTGATGTGTGAAGCTTTGTCGTGATCCTGATAAAGATGTGTGGCATAGTTTGGTGTTCGAGATGTGTAGAACGAGAGATGAGAGGAGATCGGGTGCTGTAGAGGTAGTTGGATCTAGAGGTGCTTTGCTAGAGAAAATTGGAGATGAGGTTTTGGATCTTGATGGAGAGACAGAAGAAGACTGCCGCTACTGCTGCTTTGTTTGTTGATCTTGTTTGGTCTAGTTTGTGAGGGAGGTGGTCTTGGAGAAGTTGAGTGTGGTTGCTGTTGAAAATTGCTATGGTGTTTCTGCACTTACTGTGCTTCGTTTGAGAAGCATAGGAAGAAGGGAGAGAAGAGGGGGGGTCGATAAGCTGTGGTTATGGTTGGTCGATCCGATGTGGCTGCTATGATTTGGTGTTGCTTTGTTGTGGTGATGTTCTTGGTGGTATAAGTGTCGAGCAACTTTTAGTCTTTGTGATGGTATTGACTATGGAGTTGATAGTAGGTTTGGTAAAGTATTAGATTCTAGTAATGCTATTGCAATATGTAACAAGATGGTCATAATTGTTATCTCATACACATCTTGAGGGGTAGTGTTGGAGAGTTAGTATTAAAGTTTAATAAGAGTCCAAGTCGTGTGCGAGTCTAGAATCGTGTTAGGGTCCTGTTGTAACCTTGGAACTATAAATAAAATGTGTGGGGATTATGTGGAACAACACACAATTATTCTCAGAATCAACATAAACCAATTAAAATAAGAAAAAAAGGAAGAAATGTTTTAGTTGTGGTGTTTGTTGTTTTTCCTATCTTAATGAATATGATGCGTGGTCAGTGAAAATTCTATTGCCGAAATTTCACCAGTAACCGCCGGTTACCGGTGTTTTTGGTGAGGCCTAATAAGTTTTTATACTAGGAAAAAAATCAGATTTATTTAATTTTCATCCAAATTCAAATTTAAATTCAAAATTTAGATAAATTTTCTCTTTACATCTCAAAAATTCAAATTTCAATTCAAAAATTCATCCGAAATTTCACTGAAATTTCCGATAACCGACGCAAACCGGTGATATCACTACCCTCCGATAAAAAATTTCTTACCGGTAATGTTTTCCTTGTGTGTGGTTCTCCCATGCATTCTATAACAAAAACATTTAAAAATTTCTTCGAAACTTCTGCATTCCAGCTTATGGGTGCACTTTACATAAGTAGTTGCACAAAATTAGTCCTCCAATTACACCGTTTCATCTAGGTACTACTTTTGTGTATGTACCTATTGGACACACTGACTTCTTTGATGCAATAGTGTTGTAGTGCCAATTTCTCCGGTGTGCAAATTAAATTGTACTATCCAACCCATATATGGAATCACATTCCAGTAATGAATGAGATCCCTGATATAGTCATGTTCAAAGTTTCAGAAAACTAGCACCACATCACATCCTCGGGATAGCAAGGAAGGAAGGCACCATAACCAAAGCCTGGGGGAGAAATGAGCAGCTGTCCCATGCCTTAATTCTGCATCTAGACAAAGGTTCAGGCCAATGGCAGAGCGTATCTAAGTTTATTTGTTGTTTGGCCAATTAGTTAATTGGCCTTCTCTATTCTACAGTCATTGTTTGTTTTTCTCTCTCAAAGCTTTAGCATGTGGAATATGGTCTCTATTTTCTTGTAATGGAGTATAGTGGTTGTTAGCAATTACCATTGGCCACACCTTATTTTTAGGTTCAGATCGTATTGCAACCTCACGTATCTGAAAGAAAGAAAAAAGAAGAAAGAAGAAAGCTACCTATGAGAGTTGAGAGGGTGCAGGGGACTTCTATTTGTGATTCCAACAGATCTGTGCTCACCAAAAGAACATGTGCCCTCACTTGAGCTGAAGCAATTGCTCCATTGCAGCATGGCCACTCTATTTTTGCACAGATTGAGATCTGCAGCAAATGTGTGTTCAGGAAGCAACTCTCTTCACATTGTGACACTTGGACTGTGCGTGCGTGCGTGTGTGTGTGTGTATTTGTAGCTGATGCTTTATACTAGCTAAGAGAGAGAGGCTTCTGAAGGAGAGAAAGAAACCTAAATTGGGAGGCTTTGACCATGCAACTTGGCAACCACAACTTACACCGACATAAAACATTTTTTTTTAAATAAACCATTTTAATAATTTTACACAAATAAACCATGACTAATTCTTTTTGCAGAAATAGCCCACAATCGTTGGCCCACCAGGTGACTAGACCCAATCGCACGGTGTACAAGTCGCGTGATTGAGGCCTATAGACACTTAGTCGTGCAACGAGTGAACGATGTTGATCCATGTTGTTCAGTCGTGTTTCGGTCGCACGACTAGCAGACCCCTAACACCAATCGTGCAGCGGGAAAGCGTGTGACACTAGTCGCGACAGCGTGGCGTGACCAAGGGCCAATATAGTCGATTCTTGAGTCCTCTTGCGCGACACAAAGAGGGAGAGGAAGTAGAGCATCAACGACATAGAATAAGAGAGGGGAGGAGAGGAGAAGAAGGGTGAGGAGAAGAGAGGGGAGAGGAGAGGAGAGGAGAGTGGAGGAGGAGGAGAGTCTGCCCTCGGCACAGCTTTTTGTACTCATCCTTTTACGGTGAGTTCATTGTGCTCATGTAATTTATTGGTCACTTCGGTAAAAACAAGTTAGGTTAGCAATAATAAATATAGGTTAGTAGTAGAACTAGGGTTTGTAGCTGTAGATTGGCAATTTTAATATTAATGTCATGTATAGTGTCACAATATAGGATATTTATGTATTTATTATAGTGTAAAAATGTTAGGGTAGCAACATTAATAGATCGATTATAGGAAGACCTAGGCTTCTTAGGTTTATATCCGCAAGGCCTAGGGATACTAGTTTTAGGTTAATTATATTTTTAATTGAATTGAACATTTATAGTTGTATTTTTATAATTTAATTGAAATAGAGAGTATTTTGATATGCACGGTACGATTTGGTTTTTTAAGACTCAATGTAACATGCTTAATTGAAATAGAGAGTTCTAAATAACTTAAGTTGTTGTGTTAGGTATGTCAGATCAATATTTTTTCAGATTGTTTTACGGATAGAGAGAAGTTTGTGAGGGGCCATGTGGGGTTGATTTGAGCAGTTTTCCGCAGACCATATTGTATCACCCGAACTCGGATAATCTTAAAATCTAGGAGGTGTTGCATTGGCTAACATGAAGCTTCACAAAGGACCCAGTACTGTACGGTGTCACCGTTAAATGCTTGTGAGGCCGTTCACCAGAAGTGGTCTGTTGGGAGTTGAGGCTCATGGACTAAACGAAGTCATGGTAGACCTGGTTGGAAGTGTGCAGGCGTCATAGCTATGAATGGGTGTTGTTGGTGCAGGCGTGTCTGAGTACACCTGGCAATGCCCCTGAAGTCGGTGAGAGTAGTGAGGGTGTGTTGATGGAAGTTGAGGATAGTGGGAGAAAGGATTGTGGTGTAGATGCAGTTGTGGTGGTAGATCACAGAGGGTTCTCTTAGAACCGCATGTGTTGTCTGTGATATGAAGCTATCACGAGCGGTTACGATGACGAACCGTATGTGATGACTAACAGTATCACAGACGGTTCTTGCGCAGAACCATCTATGAAGTATCACAAACAGTTCTGATCACGAACCGTCTGTGATTAATTAGAGTATCACAGACGGTTCATGATCAGAACCGTCTGTGATACTTCACAGACGGTTCTGACCACGAACCGTCTGTGATGACTTAGAGTATCACAGACGGTTCGTGATCAGAACCGTCTGTGATACTTCACATACGGTTTTGACCACGTACTGTAACATTCCAAAGTTTTGTTACCAAAATAAAAATTAATAAAGTTATTATTTTTTTTGAACTTTGTGGCTGTTAAAGATTTTTCTCGATTTCCTGTAACCTAAAAAGAGTTTTCAATGTTTAAAGGAAAAAAGAAAAATCAATTATTTAATTTCTTGGTTTTAAAGTCAAAAATAAAATTTATTTAATTTTCTAGGTTTTTATTGGATTTAAAGTGAAAAATAAAATTTTAATTGATTCCTGGAATTTTCTGGTATTTAAAAAGATTTTTCCTATTTTCTAGAAAATAAAATTAAAAATAAACACCAACTTTAAGTTCGAATTATTTTTATTAAGTTCAAAATAATTATATGAATTTTAATGAATTTTTCTAGAATTTTTGAACTCTATTTACTATGTTCTAAAAATGTATTGGTTTTATGATTTAAAATGTATTTCGAAAGAAAACAAAAAATCAAAAATCAGATTTCCCGATCGGTCACCCATCCATGGCCTGCTTCCAGCACACTTAACTTCCATGACGACTACCATCCTAAAAAATCTGATTTCCCGATCGATCACCCATCTGATCAGTGCTCCACGACCAGCACACTTAACTTCTAAGACCACTACCATCCTTCCCTTCTTCTTTTCATTCACTAATGCCTCCCTTCTTTCTTTTATGTCTTTCTTCTTTCTTAAATAAATCAAAGATCCAATTTCCCGATCGGTCACTCATCCGACCAATGCTCCACGACCAGCTTGCTTAACCTCCCCGTAGTGCCAACTCTCTCTTTTCTTTCCTGTGACTAAATCCTCTATCCTTCCTTTTATTCCTTCCTCCCTCCTTTCTTCTTCATCCAGCCAAAAACCGTGCCTCTCTGTCTTCCTCCCCTGGACTTCAATGGCAGCGCCTATTACCACCACCCTTTGCCGCCGGCCCCCGCCGACCTCACCACCGGCTTCTCCTCACCTCGCCTCCCCTTCCCCAACTCCGGTCACCTCTCCCCTTGCTCCTTGCTTCCATGCAACCGAAGAACTGAGCTTAACCTCCATTAATGACTGTCAACACCTCTCTCCTCTTTTCTCTGCACTCAAAGCATCAAATTCAATTCCGTTTGAAGCAAAACGTCTGCACTAGCCTCACCTACGTTACTATACCATCAATTAGGTGTTTCTTCATTTGCATTCAATCCAGTTTGCAGTTTTCACTCGCTCTTTATTGCTTTAGAAAATTTTGCTTTTGCTTTGACGGTTCCCACTGATTCAAGCACTTCCTCCCCTATATAAAGTGAGCACCAGGAGCCCCTCTCCATCCTCAACCCACCCCCAAAACCTCTCCTCCCACTTCCCGTTAGTTTGGCCGAGTGTTCGATTTGAAGTTCGTTGGCCAATCGTCGTTCTTCTGCTCTAGCGCCGCCTCCGGTGAAGCTCCGCCACCTTTGTCACCACCGCCGGCATCGCGACATCGTGCTCTACACGTGCACACCTTCGCACCATCGAAAGCTTGCCAGAGCACCCGACCCCTCCATGGCCGCCGCCACCGTGCGCCGCCGTCGCCGGTCGTCCTCGACCACGCCGCCACCTCCTACGGCTCCGTCTCAACGTTAGCAATCTATTTTGGTAATTTCATGACCACCTTTCCTCTTCCTTCACCGGCACCGGCCATTTTCTCTATGGCGCTGTGTTCTCTGGAAGCATGAAGAAGATGAACAATACACATGCATTATTAATCATTCAAGTTGCATACACATGAAACCCCTTCCAAAAATCATTTCTCTCTAATACAACCTCCGAATCCATTGATTCTTTCTTCTAAAATCATATAAATTCTTCTATTATTTTTAGTATTTATTTTCTAATTTTTAGATTTTATTTTATTTTTTCTATTTATTCCAATTGTGCGTTGTCGCCACTTTGATCGTCATTGGCGAATCACCACTACCATCGGGTAGAGTACCTCATGGGGTTCCATTTTGTTGTTCGTCGGTCAACTCTCCCTTCCTCTCGCCGGCACGACCAATTCTTCCATGTATTTTCTCCACCTCTGTTGTCCCTCCTCGGTCATTATTTTCCTGAGCCGACTGCGTCGCCGCGTGCCCCTCGGTTTCCCCTTCCTATCACCGAATTTGCCGCTCTATTTTCACCGCAACCAAAATTTTCCGCGGTGAGGCCGTAGTTGAGCGTCGTCGTTCTTTGCATTAGGCGGTCGTAGTTTCCTTCGACTAGATAGTCATAGTTTTCTTCGACTAGGTAATCATAGCTTTCTTGATCGGATAGTCGTAATTTCTTTCGACACAGTAGTCATAGTTTCGCCGACTAGGAAGTCGTAGCCTTTCTTTTCGACCGGTGTTGTCAAAATCTCTTTCGACCAAGCGATGAAACCTTTATTTTGACCGGTCGATTGAAATCTCTTTCGACCGGTCGCGATGAAACCTTTCTTTTGACGGTCGGATTGAAATCTCTTTCGACCGATCGATCGAAATCTTTCTTTCGACGGTCGCGATAGAATTCTCTTTTGACCGATCGAAACCTTTCTTCCGACCACGTAAGATGAACAATACTTGGAGATGAGCGAGTGTTCAAGTGAGCGATCTCGAATAAGAACAATACTTGAATTCCTTTTGAGTATTTTCTTTAGGTTTAGAACTTCCAGAAGTCATATCTTCTTCATCAAAATTCCTTTTGAGATCATTCAAATTTCTAAATTCATATAAAGTTGATATCTTCCTTGCAGTATCTACTTTATAATTTTTGGATTTTAATTGCATTTTATTTGAATGTTATTTGAATTTGGAGCGTTCTGGCGTATTGATTTCAACGACTTGGACAAGCTGGATTTCACTGCGTTTGAGAGTATCGATTATTTAAGAAAGGCAAGTTATACCTTTGATCTTATTTGATCACATCATTTCAAATTGTTTAAATTATGTTTTAAATTATTATTGCATGCTTATTTTTATTCAATGTAATTTAAATACATGTTTTAAATTTATAGTTATGCCTAAATCCTTTGTATGACCAATGTTGATATTTGAATCAAATATATTGTCACCTTAGATAAAAACCTAGTTGATACGATAGTATGAACTGGGATCATTTGAAAATATTATGCAAAGACATGCTTAGACAAAAAATATTTAGTTTGGGGAATTTTAGCCAAATGATTAACTATTGTTTAAAAGTCTATGACATTGGTTTGTCATGGAAGATTTTTGCAAATGATTTTGAAAAGCAAAAAGGAAAAGTTAGTTTGTACTTGGGCAAAATGGATGCTTGGTGGGTGTAGGTTTATGCACAGACTCAATCTGGGTAGGATTGAGGCCCAGTGGTTATTTTGGAAGTCGCACAAGTCAGTTAAGAACCGGTCTTCGAGCCGCATCTTGCTAAGACACATCGTACTTCCACATGTCTCGAATGGGAGGAACCTGGCTAACTAATTTGCAACGTTTCACTGTGGTTGTGCCATGTTGATGTGTGGGTGTCAGAATAACCTACTTTTATGTATTCTCACCTAGCGCAAAGGGCTGAACCGTGGGTTTCTATCAAAGGGGTGAATCCTTAGCGGCGGGACTACGGTGGGATGGCGCATTGTAAAGGCATTGACACGTGCTCTAGACTGCTTACCTAAGGTAGTGAGCAGTGCGATCGACGGATGCCAAACAAACTAGAGAATTCATGTCTTATGGGTAAAGTTGTACCAGTCACCCTGCTACCCCGGGAGCCCGGCTTCCCCGTGCTCGGTCACCATCGCGTCGGGCCCAGGCCATCTCCTCCACGCCCGACCACCTCCTTCGTTGCGATCACCGTACTGTCCGGAGCCTAAGGCCGAGCACGTCGGCGCCATCATTGAGGGCGAGGCTGGCTAGATCCGAGGCCCCGTAGGTGGCCCAAGAGTATGCATTGGGTAGCAGTGGTGCCTGTGCAAATACGACTCAACAAGGCTCGCCTTCCTCGTCTGCGGCGGACAGCATAGATCTCTGCCTTGCCACCTCCCCCCAAACTCGTAGACTATTGCTGGCATTCTCTCAATAGCAAATTGCAACCAATACCATGGAATACATCACGAGTGCGCAATTGGCAACTGGCATGTGTTAGGCCCTCCAAAACTCATCCAATTCTGCTCTCACAATATAGCTAGAGAAATTTTAAAGTACATTCTACTAGTAGTATATGGCAGTAGTATAAATCAAAATTGACTATTGATTTGTTAAGGGTATAATAGACTTTTCTTTGTATTTATAATTTTTGTGAGGGTATTGTGGACTTCTTCAATTATGATTGAAAATACTACTCTTGTGCCATGTGATATGCATATGGGCACTTATAATTTTATCCTCAACGGGATTCTAGTACTCATACTACCAGCTGTAGTATAACTAAATCTTAACTAATCTGAACCATTGGATCAAAGAGAATGAACGGTTTGTATTAAATTGAGTGTACCTTTAAGTAGCTCTATAGCTATGCTCGCTGAACATAAAGGCTAGATGGATCGATGAGCTTATTGTCGTACATCTAGACTATGGATCAATGGAACAAACTAATCGAAATTCAGAGGAAATGGGCTCTTCTTTTGCAGAATTGTTCCTTTCCCCAAGTTTACGTAACAACCATGTCCCAGCTAATTGCAGCCATCGCAGAACCAGATCTCATAACAAATTACTTAAGCAAGAAAGACAGACTTAATTGGCTAATTCATAAATTGGTAGCGCAATCTTTAATTAGCTGAAGCCATATATGTATCAATAGCTGCTCATGGCTTCTAAGGAATTGCGTCCCTTCACTCCGGCGATCAGATTTTATCTAGGCGACAGCAGGCACGTCCTTGAGCCAAGCATCAAGTGGCTTGCCAATGGAGTAGACAACGAAGCCAATCTCCCTGAGCTTGTCAGGATCGACAATGTTGCGGCCATCGAAAACAAATGCAGGCTTCTGCATGCTCTCGTAGATCCTCGCGTAGTCGAGTGTCTTGAATTCATCCCACTCGGTCAAGATGCAGATGCCGTGGGCGTCCTTGGCTGCCTCGTACGCATCCCAGGTAACTGACACCTGCTTGATAGCCGTGCCCGTGGGGCTCATTGGCTGGAGATGAACAGGGTGATCCCAGTCAAATTTGTTCATCGCGAGGTCACGCTGGATCTGGTCTTCAGTCACCTGAGGGTCGTAGATTCTGACCTTAGCCTTGGGTGTCGCCCAGCAGGCCCTTGCAGACATCGATCGATAGCAGGAGTCTCCCTAGTGTCGCCAGTGTCCTCCTTGAACGCGAAGCCAAGCACGGCGATCTTCTTGTTCGCGACGGTGTTGAACATCGAGGAAACGACGCGGTTCACGAACCGGCTCTTCTGGTAGTCGTTGATCTTGATGACCTGCTTCCAGTAGTTGGCCACCTCTGGAAGGCCACTGCACTCACAGATGTACACCAGGTTGAGGATGTCCTTCTGGAAGCAGGAGCCTCCGAACCCAACGCTGGCGTTCAGGAACTTTGGGCCGATCCTGGAGTCCTTGCCCACGGCATCGGCCACCTCCGCAGCGTTCGCGCCGGTGGCCTCGCAGAGAGCCGATATGGCGTTCACGGAGGAGATCCTCTGGGCCAAGAATGCATTGGCCGCGAGCTTGGACAGCTCCGCAGACCATGAGTTGGTTGTCAGGATCCTGTCCTCGGGAACCCAGCGAGCGTAGACAGCCTTCAGCGCCTGAACAGCCCTGCGGCCTGCCGGGGTCTCCCGTCCTCCGACGAGAACACGGTCAGGGTTGAAGAGGTCCTGGATGGCAGTGCCCTCGGCGAGGAACTCCGGGTTGGAGAGGATCTGGAAGTTGATGCCGCCCTTGCTGTTGTGTGCCTCAGGATCTTCTCGATAACCTCAGCGGTCCTCACCGGAACAGTGGACTTCTCGACCACGATCTTGTCAGATTCGGCCACATCAACGATCATGCGAGCTGCACTCTCCCAGTAAGGCCTTGTTTGGAAAAGGCGGGATCCACCGGGAAAGGGCGGGATTGGGGTTGAATCCACTGGGATCATCCCGGCGGGGGATTTTTTCCCCAACCCATTCTGTTTCGCTGCTTGGCTCTCTCCCGGGATCGACTTCTTCTCCCCCGTTCCAACCTAATCCACGGGGGTCGACAGACTCGTCCCCGTCGCGTGGTTTCATCCCCTTCGTTGCGCTCGCGAATCCGCGAGACGCGAGCCGCAGCTCCCTCCGAACGGCGCCGTCTCCCCCTTTCTCCCCCCTTGACTCCGGTTACGCGTAGCCCGCCGCCGTCGCCGCCTCTTCCTCCTCCTCCAGTTAGTCTCCTCCTCTTCCTCCTACAATTTTTAGGGTTTGTCGCAGATCCAATTAGCCCTACCAGTTTCTCGCAGATCCAACTGGGGAGAGAGGGGAACCGGAGGCGTAGGCGCTTGAGGACAGCAAGGTCCGGAGTATCGGAGGAGAACTCCTAGAACTGGGCCAAGATCTAGAGCTGCCTCCTGGACATCAAGGTCTGCCAGAAGCTCGGGGACAAGAAGGAGACACTGAGCCAGTTCGTCAACACCAACCTCTCCCCGATCCAGGTGAAATGCCCCATTTGCTCTTCTCGTTCTAAATATCTCTATGGCTTGTTAAATTGCTCCTAGAAGAGCTATATTCTTTGCCTTGCAGAATTGTATTGGTGCCATCGATGGTACCCATATTCCTATTACTATAAATGGAAAGAAGGCTGCTCCGTACAGGAATAGAAAGGGTACATTGAGTCAAAACGTCATGGTAGTTTGTGATTTTGACTTGAACTTCACTTTTATCTCATGTGGATGGGAGGGATCTGCCACAGATGCTAGAGTCCTTAGGTCTGCTCTGAGCAGCGGCTTTCAAGTACCGGAAGGTAAATTTTTTCTTGTCGATGGTGGTTATGCTAACACACCATCGTTCCTTGCACCTTACCGTGGTGTTCGATATCACCTGAAGGAGTTTGGACGTGGTCACCGTGGACCAAGAGACTACAAGGAGTTATTCAATCATCGACACGCAAGCTTACGAAATCACATAGAAAGGGCTTTAGGAGTTCTAAAGAAACGCTTCCCTATCCTCAAAGTAGGCACATTCCATCGTATAAAGAACCAAGTGAAGATTCCAGCAGCCGCAGCAGTTTTCCATAATATGATCCGAATGCTTGATGGCGATGAGGGGTGGTTAGATAACCAACCTAGCAATATACCATCCGAAAAGTTTGTGGATCTTCCAGGAGGTGACAATGAATACCAGAGCGTTGTGGACTCACTTAGTAATGAAATGGATCGTGGAAAAACTATTAGAGATATAATTGCGAAAAAGATGTGGGAAGATTATGTTCGTAACCGGCAAGAGTAGCAAAACAATGGTTATGTTGGATGTATTTATTTTATTTACACCCAATTTGTAGTTATGTTGGATGTTTGAAAGAAAAAAACAGTTATTTGGTTATTTCTTTGAATAAATTCAATCAGATATTACTTCTGATCATGATGTTTGCAAGAGGATCTCCAAAATTCAATTTGTTGCAAGCTAGAAATGCATGGAAGAAAGCATCACCAAAGGGGACAGCACTAGGAGGTATTACTTTATAGTTTATGCAATTATGCTTATAATTGAGCCTATTTTCTTATTACTTTGATCTAATTTTGCCTACAAGTGGATAAGTCTAGAGCCTCGTGGAATCTGGGTTAGAAAAGGCTTTAGTTGATCGCTCCATGAGCTCAACAACCCTTCTTACAGGGGCGACAACGGATGGTCGAGTGAAGCATGGAATAAGATTGTCAAAGAATTTCATGAGAAGCATCCGTATGTGAATTTGAAAAAACAACAAATACAAGATAAAGAAAAGGAGCTGAAAAGGGACTATAAGATGCTCAAAGATGCAAGAAAACAGAGTGGTGCATCTTGGGATGACAAACGTTGCATGATAGTTGCTGATCCACCTATTTGGGCAAACATCATCATGGTAATATATTTACACCAATTTTTGTCGTTCACTATTAAATTGGTGAGCAATGTGCTAATGTCATTTCGTACATTCTGCAGTCATATCCTAGAGCTAAGAAGTTCCGTAGTAAACCTTTCCCTCTGTTCGATGCTTTGGGAGATCTATATGATGGTAAACTTTCTTGCGAAACATATTCCTATTAGTTTAAACTAAGAAATTTTGTATTAGTGAACTTTAACTTTCTTTCGTAGGACAAACAGCTGAGGGTAGCATGAACTTCACATCTCTTGAGCCATCACAACATGTTATTCTCACACAAGTAGACAATGTTGATGATTATGTTGAAACTGAGAACCTTTTTCCGGACTTGCATTATGATGACTGCAATAACATGAGTTCACCAAGTCAACATACAGTGAGTGAAATACCTCGGGAGAGTAATGCTACCTCAGGAGATAAAGGGGAAAAGGCTATGAAGAAGACTAATGCTAACTCAAGAGATAAAGGAGAAAAGGCTGCGAAAAAGCGTAAGCAAGATGGGAATGTAGCTGATATGATGGGAAAGTACCTAGAGATAAGAACAAAGCAAGCCGAGGAGGAAGCAGTAGAGCTAGCCATGGAGCAGTGCTTGCAAGGCGTGTTGATGATTTCTCCATCAAGAGTTGCATTAGTGTTTTGAACACAATGGAAGATCTATCAAATGAAGAGAAAGTCAAAGCCTTTGGTGTATTCAAGGATGCTCAAAATAGAGAGATTTTCATTAGTGCAGAACCCGTTACTCGTCTCTTGTGGTTGAGAAGTGTCATGGTAAGTGGATAACTTGTTATTTCTTGGTATCCTTAGGATTGCACTCTCTGTTTTGCTTATACCTGCATGTTATCATGTAATGCTTCATATTATGTTTTCTCACTTCTAAAATGCTTATTGTTATTTTTCATCTATTAACAGGATATGTAAATTCGAGGTCAACGGAGCTTGTGCCTGGTAATATGTTTTCATTGGTAAGTAAAAAATTGTTGACTCCTTGAATATCATGCTCATGTTATTATTATTGAAAACTTAAGTAGTGCTGTCAATTTGTGTTAAACATGTTGACATCTTATGTGTGTTCGCATTTTCTATCTGGAGAGGAGCTCAAAGGTCTACGGGTTGTCGAGGAGCTTGAGCTTAGCTGCAAATATGAAATACTTTTTTGTAGTTTGAGATATTAGATGAGATATTATATGAGCAATCTTTTTTGTATGAGACAATTTGTAATATGAAATACCTTTACCTTTCTGTTTGTTGATGAACATTGTTGCTTCCTTTCTGCAATAGCATCACTTGTTATCCAATTTTATGGAGGTTGTATTCAAAATTTTAATATATTTTTTTTGAAATTTATAATCTATGTTTTTAAATTTCTAGACCTTTTTTTTGAATTTTTCTGGACTGTTTTGTGAAATTTTTTTGATATTTTTTGAAATTTTGGTTTGGTTTTGGAAATTTTTTAATATTGTTTTCAAAATTTTATATATTATTTTTTGTTTTCAGATTTTTCAATATTTGCAATCCCTATTGATCCAACCATTCATCCAAACAAATCAAGGGATTAGATCCAAGGTGGGAGGGGATTAAATCCAAGGTGGGAGGGGATTGGGTGGAGGGAGAGGGATTCACCTAATCCCCTCTTGGATTGTTTCTCCCTTGTATGAATTTTCCTAATAGCCAAACAAGGCCTAAGTGAGATCGGCAGCTTTGCCAGCCCCAAGACCGCGGGTCTTGGTTGGAGTGTTTACTGACACAAAGAGGATGTCGGCCTCACTGGCATGTTTCTCCATGTCGTTGCTGAAGAAGAGGTTCCTCCCACGGCACTGCTTCACGACATCGTCAAGGCCGGGCTCGTAGATTGGGAGCGTGTCACTGTTCCACGCCTCGATACGAGCGGTGGAGATATCGACCACAACCACCTCAACGTCGGGGCACTTCAGGGCGATGACCGCCATGGTTGGGCCGCCGACATAGCCGGCTCCAAGGCAGCAGATCTTCACCATCGTGCCTGTTCGAAACAAGAATGGTCAGTCAGCATCACCGTACGACAACTTAGCATGCAGGTACATGCTTTCTGAAAGCATGTACGCCTTCAAATATCAAAAGGTTCAGAATTGTGTGAATTAAGATAACGTGACCATCTAATCCTCTCCGAACAACATACAAGGAACGCGTTTTCCTATTTATTGGCCATGAAACAGTCAAGATTAATATGTAGCACTTTAGACAAAGGTATTGCAACTATTCACTGTAACGGATGCACCAATTACATGCTCCCCGGCCCCCACCCACCCCCACTTAAATAATTGTAACGGACAAGAGATAGAGCAAATGCACCGTTGAACCTATTGTCGACATGTCATCAAGCCACGCAATTTATAAAACATTAACCACATAATTAGGTGACAAAATCCCTGCGTTTATTTTTATCGGAACTCGGCCATTTGGGGTAAGCCGCAAAATTGCCGCAAAATTTAGCCGTTTCGGCATGTGCTCGAGTACTCAGCGTTGTGTGTTATCGTTCGATCTGACGTCGTAGGGTTCAACTGTTTGATCTCAACGCGTTTTTTTCTTCCTCCCGAAACAAGTGAAAAGGAATCCAATGCAACATCATACTGTTCTGACACAAAAAAAAAAGCTTCCGATCTCGCTCGCCCATGAGATTCAAAGTTTCTCCTCCGGAAAAGGATTAGGGAAAAATAACATATTCTTATCAAAATTGCATAGAAACCATCAGTATAGAACATAGTCGCGCTTTCAAACTAATTCAAATATCTCAATCAAACAAATTTCGATGTTACAACATTGCAGCATTCGAAAATAATAGTGGCAACATCTGAAAAATAATTATTGTAACATTAAGAAAATTGCAACATTTAAACCTAATTTATAAAATATTTAAAAATAATAGTGGCAACATCTAAAAATAATTGTTGCCATATCAAAAAAAATTGCAATATTTAGACCTAATTTATGAAATATTTTAATTTCATGTGTGCAACAATCGACGACAATAGTTGCAACATCGAGAAATTCTTGATGAAAAAACATCCATTTTAAGAAATTGTTGCAACATCTAAAATCACCAATTGCAACCAAAAAAAACCTAATAGCTGCAACAAACACAGACGTGAGCCGTGAGAACCCAACGAAACCTCTCCAAAAACGCCTTCCGTGGAAGCGCGGTGGCCGCCGCCGGTGTCGCTCATGGGGATGAGGACTTTCTTGGTGCGGTTGGCACCGAGCTGGACAAGCTTGACAGTGCCCTCCTCCTCCTCCCAGAAAAGCCCGCTGGCGTAGGAGAGGCTCTTGCGGAACCTGCGCTTCATCCGTTGTTGCTGGTGGTAGGCCGCCACGCTCTCCAGCACTGTCTCCCGGATCGACTGCCCCTGCGGCGATACCATCGACGCCACCATCACAGAAAAGAAGAGGCAAATACACGGGGCCGAGAGAGAGGGCAAGTGGGGTTGTGGCTTCTCTCTTGCGGTGGGGGAGGAGGGGAGGCGAGTGGGCAGGGGAGGGAGGTTGAAGATGGGAAGGAAATGGATGTGCTGGTTGGAGACAGAGAAATTGAGGTGTTGGGTCGAAACAGGAGTGGAGTTGGGTGGATAAGGATTGAATGAGTGGATAGAGGCAAGCCACACAGCGTTCGGAGCCTAGCTATTCAATCGGACGTCAGAGTCCAAGCGTTATCCATAACGAAAAGAAACTCATTACTACCACTTAGCATACTGCCTAGTATCAAGATCTATATGTACAACCGAGCAAGGCCATCAGATCACAAGGGAGACAAGAACCGGGATTATCGATGATTTGTCACTAAGTTGATGTGCAATTGATAATTTATCACTCTATTTTTCCGTGGTATGTGGGACCTGAGACTACGTGTCAGTGAGACATAGAATGACAAACAAATTATCAATTGCACATCAATTGCTGTGGCATGTTATCAAATCCCCCGGAAGAACCACCCCTGTAGGAAATCGCCACACCGAATCGTTTCACTGAAACTATACACGTGAGAACGACATAAACAAATTTCCAAGAAACATGTATATGGCATCCTGCTCCTCCGGCGTCCTAGAGACCTAAGGTTCTACCATGAAACCAGAATTCCTTCCAGGGAACGGATCAATGGCAGCATTCCAACGCCACCGAACGCGACCAAATCCGTGCAGGCCACGGGCGGATGCACTCGGGAAGCCCCACGGATGGTAGCACCACGCAACAACCAAGATCGCGCGACATATACAATGAAATGGACAGGCAAGGCACTCAGTAATCAAGGACTACAAGATGAGGAGGAGGAGAACGGGTGAGATAGGGCATTGTGGTCTATATACCTTCGGAGCCGCAGCCTCCTCCTCCTCCTCCTGCGGTTATTGGAGCGGTAATGGCGGCGATGAGCAGAGGTTTCCAATTGGTGGAGTTGGGAATTGGATGCTCCGTGGAGGGGAGGGAGGAGGGAATAGTCGTTCTACATTGCTGCTACTTTATTGATCAGTTTTTTTTTTACGTTTTGAAAGATCCAGCTGCCGAGATCTCGTGTTTTCTTGCAGGTTTTTAATGTTTGGCACAAAAAATTCGGATAGACTTGTCAATGTCATGGTTCAGAATGGGTGGCCACCAGCATGGGATCATGGTTTAGGAGCTGGTAAATGCATTGCATTGTACCACTCCAGCCCGGGCTTATCAAGTTGTTGTTGCCTAAACTTTAGTAGTTATTTTTGGAGCTGATAAATGTCATACTACATATTTGACATTTGGAATTCTTAGTGTTCACAGTATTAATCTCTAGATCAGTAGCTAGTGCCCACAGTTACACCATTGAATATCAACACATATTATAAAAAAAGTTAAACTATTGCAAAATAATGAACAAAACGTGGTGTTTGACTTTCAGAACAGTCAAACATGCCAAATACCTTACAAAGAATAGCAATGGAAGTAGAATCAAAGTATACCGTATGGAACCCTCACGATATACCCATAGACAATCGACTAAGGCTGACGACCTAGTTCTTGGCCTTCTTGATTTTTAGCCTTGTCCGATACTCATAATTGTTCATATAATCTTCTTTTATGCTTACTGACTAAAAAATGTAAATAGCGAGCATGAATACACAACCGTACTCGCGAGCCAACACACAATACAATTATTATATATGCAAGGCTAATCAAGGAAGCCTTATGGTTCTTTTATTTGCACAAAGCTAAGTTTGAATTAGTTTATGTAATAGCAAACACCTGAGACTTAGCATTTTAATACACAATTTTTGATAAACTGAGTTTTGTTGTAAAGTACTAGTGGAGGGTCCAACCTCCTATACCATTGAGTGGCTCTATCCACCCAATGCTCAGATCACATCTCGTATTTACCACTGGTCCACAACCAGCCACTTCAAATCTCTGGAGCCCAGCTTTTCATTCCCACAAATCATTGTTTTATAAAAATGAAAGCTAGTTCAAGCAAGTTCCTGGCACCGCTCTTGATCGTGAGCACAGCTATATAGGTAGTTTTCTTACTCTACAGAGTTTTTATATTTTACCCACAAGAGATATTCAACTTATAATATCTCCGACACACTTCCATAAGTGTACGATTAAGTTGATTATCACAAGACTTTTACAATGTCTCACCTCAACGCAACTCCAGACCGCTAAGTATCACCACCTGCTTAGATCTCACCCACGGGAGATCTCCTATTTGCACCGTGCGAAAATGGTTGGCCACCTGCATGGGGTTTATTATCTTAGGAGCTGGTAAATGGATTGCATGTACCGCTCCAGCCTGGGCTTATCAAGTTGTTGTTGCCACCTAAAATTCAGTAGTTATTTTTGGAGCTGATAAATGTGTTGCATGAACCAATCCAACCTAGGTTGATCAAGTTGTTGGCTTGTTGCCTAAATTTAGTACTCCCCCTGTTTCACAAATATATAGTGTTTTAGGGTCCTTAACTTTTGCCATTAATATAAAAAAAACTATTTGTATTAATTACATGGAAATGGTATCATTAGATTAGTCGTAATTTTTTTTTTCATAATATAATGATTTTATATTATTTTTATGAACATATTCATATAAAAAAGTAATGGTCAAAATTACATGTTAAAGACCGTGTCGATGTCCAAAACGTCATGTACTCGTCAAGGTGGGTAATTGTTTTAGGAGCTAATAAATGCATTAAATGCAATCCAACCTGGGTTTGTATTGCTTCCTACATTTTGCGAGATTTTATTTAGGGGCAGAACTATGCACACTCATCATATATTGTGGAATTCTACAATACTATCTCTAATGTTTCGTGCATTCTTTTGGCGCTTATTGGACTTGTGAATGCTCTCCGCCAACGTTTTGAGAAATGATTCAGCGTCCTGCACATATACAATATGATACTTGTTGGGAGTATCATCTTCAATGCCACATTGCAACATGTGTAAGTTTTCTTTTAACTATAGTATTTTTGTTGCTTTTAAGTGTCACCTTTAATAATGTGATTATCATAATAGATACTAAAACAACTACCTTGATTTTTTATGTGATTAATCAGGCCATTCGCCCCTGGAATGTTGTTCTTTTCTCTAACATGCTTCTTACAGTTTAGCTCACTATGATGGGAATATGTTTTTTTGTGCCAGTTACCATGTTTTACCTCCTTTTGAAGAAAACACAAGCATTTCCTTTTGCCGTCTTATTACTTGTGATTTTGTTTATAAATATTAGAGTTAAATGTGATGCAACCATTTAGGAAAAACAGTCATTTGTAGAAGGCCAGGCATCGTTCCGCTTATAGTCGTTTTTAAGAACTACTAAGAACATGAGTGATATTTTTGGCAATAAATTCCTTTATAATCCATGGCATTGACTTGATTACTTCTGGGTTTGTTGCTTCACCTAGAACATCTTCATTTTTTTGGATGATTTTTTGTCTAGAATAACTATTTGTTTTTGTTAAAAATCATTTCTATTTATTTGGATCTTATGAAGTTTCATGACCACTCGTTATCAACTTATAGAAGGATTTAACTTCTTGGATGGTTAGTTCTCCACATCAGCAATTAGGTGAATAGATTACAAATTCCACCATGAGTTTGTTGATTGTGTGTTTGTGAGATTTTATTCGGGACTCCTTTTGTTTCATTGTGACATCACCTCAAACACCGTGTGAATGTCGGTTCATTGTTTCTGGATAACAGGTTCTATTTGATTTGTTTTATGTCCCCTGCAGTACCTTACCATGTTTAATTGTTTTTATGTGAATGTCATCAAATTGCTATCAAATATTGTGGGATGGACTCAAGAGTTAGTTAGGCACAATTCTTTCGGTTCATCTACATGTTGTTTAGCCAAATGCAGAGTACGACTGATTTGTTATGGTGCCTTAATTCCGATCAATTTTCATGTGCTTTAACAGCATGGCATAGGTCTTCTAACATTCTTACAACTTGTGAGTGTTCTAAAAATATATTTAGTTGTTTCCTTCATTGGCTATGGCTATTTGCCCTTAGAGCTGCAAAATTCAGACAATGCTTTAATGAGTCAATATAATGGACATTAAACAAATGCAGCATCTGTTACTTTCCCAATACAATTGAGATTACCAAATGACATTACTTTCTAAGATGTTGTTTTTCTAATTGTGGATACTTTTGGGTTTATCAGTTTACAGAACATTTGAATGTGGCTGAAGAAATGGTAGATTTCAGTGTCAACACACTCTTGTAATATGGTCATGTTTTAACTTTAGGATGGTCAATACTTTAATTGTTCGTATGAGATTGATTAGTCCAGTATTACTTCATAGGAGGCCAACAAAGGTTTGGGTAGGAAGTCACTATGCTTTAGGTTGTTTTCTCACATAATTACCATGCCATTTTAGGGATGGCATTATAGATCCTTCGGTTGTCTTTCGAATGCTTTTTGGAGGTGACTATTTTCAAGATTATGTTGGACATTGAAATCTCAACTAAAAGGATTTGGGTATTGCCTGCATGTACAGAATCCTGTAAGTACATGTGTAGATTTATCTATTGTTCGTTATACCTATGTACTGCTAATTTATAGATGTTGTAAGTTCAAATTTAGATACATATATAATGCTATGTTATGTACTATTGGTGTTGAACTCATGTGGGGAGGGACAACTATGCGACATCTGAAGATGCAACAGATAAATAACTTGCTTGCGAAAAGAAAGACAAGTGAATAACAAAGTTGTATTATCCTTTTGCGAGTTTGCACATGTTGTTTTTACACAACTTACTGTACTATAATTTTGGATTGGATGTCTTCTGCATCATTAAAGTACACATACCTCGATTTAGTTTGGACCCAGTATACACGGTTGTTCCTTCCCCGGAGCAGTCTACATGACTTTGGTACTATTACATTGTTGCATAGGCTTTAGGAAGACAAACCGTTATTTTTGAAAAGAAATTCAGATAGAGATTATAGTCATGCAACAGACAATCGTATTCTGTGCTTGAATAATTAGGTAGAGGCATAGAGTTATTCAAGATGCTGCAGATATGTTTGTTGGAGTGTTTGTTTTCTTTGCAAATACTCTTGACCTACACCGTTGTAATACCCCGGATTTGAATCGGGTAATTAGGAAATCAGCTGGGAGAAGAAAAAAAACACAGAAAGGAGTATAAATTCCTGAACAAAAATGGGTTTTCTGTATTTATTCGACAACCTGGGCGGCGGCCCAGGAGGAAGCCCACAGAGTGGCCGGCCAAAGAGGGGGTTCCCACCCACAAAACCCTAGCCCCCACCATCCCCTCTCCTCCACCTCCCACTTGCCAGCCCTAGCAGCCACCACCCCCCCTCTCTCTGTAATATTCCAAAAAATAAATAAATAATATTAATAATGTCTTAAGGGCCTGTGCGTAATTAAATAAAGTAGGTACATGAAAATAGAATAATTTAGAGTTTTCTTTTGGAGGGACTAGACTGCGTAAGGTATAAAAGGTCGTTGGGATTCTAGAAACCCTAGCAGTGTTTTCTTATTTTCCTTTTTTACAGTGCTTGGCCGCTTCCTATTGGCACCGTCTCCAGCAGCTGTCTTAATTTTCCTTCGGCCGCTGGGCATCCCGGTGCGCTCGTGATTTTCCTTCGGCCGCTCGGGTGCATCCCGGTTCTGCTGCCGTTGCCGCGCGTGGGTCTTCCGCTCGGCTTTGCTTTTCCTGCTGCGTGTCTTTTCTTGAGATGCCCTGCATGCTTGTGGCTTTGAAGCCGTGAGCAATCGAGAGAAAGGAAAAAAGTGACGTGCAAGCGAATTCGGAAGAGAGAAGAAAAGAAAAAAAAAACATCAGGAGAAAAAAATAGTGGGGTTCGGGTTTTCGCCGTGAGGTAACGATCTAGTTTTCTCTCTGTTTTGTTAATTTTATTAGAGATTAGAGAGGTTTTAGAATTTCTAGTCGAGGGGCCGATTATTAGATCTGTTTAGCCTGCTGTTCTGTTGAACGATTTATTCGGGTACCTTAATGGCAAATTTTGGAAATATCATCTACTAGTTAATTGTAGATAATTTCGATATCTTTCTATAGCATATTTTATCATGTCGGCGGACAAGTAGATTTGAGATATGAATTTTGGAAGACTGCTGTCTTTGTGGTTGTCGTCGTTAGTATTGTTTTGGTAGAATATAGATTAAAAATAGTAAATAGACTAATTATGAGAGACCATGTGAGAGGTCCTCCACTCTGAGTGATGAGTATTTGACAAGTGTGTTGATTAGATTGAGAGTTGAGGTTTTCGGTTTGGGATTTGTTTAAAATGGTGAGTCGGAAATCGGAACTACATTGTGTATGGAGCGGAAGTTCGATTAATCGAACTACGGTGTTGGAAATAGGAACTTCCGATTTATCCGGTTTTGCTCTCATTTGAAGGAAATCGGAACTTCCGCACAAGGGTAGCGAGTGTCAGATATCTGACATTGAGTGTTCTCGAGATATTAAATCGAATTAAATATCGGAAAGTCGGTTGTTCGGATATCGGAAGTACCGCAGATGTTGAGCGCGGAACTTCCGATATTCTGACTAAATCGCGGATGTTCGAAATCGGAACTTCATTGTGGTAATTGCGGAACTTCGATTGTGTCGAAGCGTGCGTAGAAGATTATTTTGTGATTTTGATTTTGTATGAGTTTGAGCCTTATACAATTGTTGATGCTATGATATTGTGCAATGCTATGTGATGTGTTTTTATGTGTTGTTGCGGGGCATCAAGATGGAGTCGTGGCGAGACACGTGGACGGACTAAGCGCGAGGCGTTGAGGTCGAAGCGGTCGGGATGTGTCGAAGACGGCATGAATCTTGAAGCGGTTGCAGTCGTGGACAACAAGGTGTACGGAGGCTTCGGAAGGTGCGCAAGGGGCGAAGGGTCTTTTCGCAAGCGGCAAAAGTGGAGGCGGTTCCGTTCGGTGTAGCGGGCTTAATGGGTTGGAGGCCCATTAGCAAAGGCTATAAATAGGGGAGAACCCTGGAGTTAGGGTTAGACCTTTTGAGAGAAAATTAGGGTTAGCTCTAGAAAAGGGTGTGTGTTGCCTTTTTGAGAGTTTGTTGGTTTTGAGAGAATGAACTGAAATCTCTTGTAATCATTCCTCTGTGTTTCCATTTGTAAAGCGTTTGATTTCTATCAATGAAACTCGAGTCGTTGATTACATGTTTATACTTCTCTTTATTCCTCTCTGTTCATGTTGAATATCTAGGGTTTTGGCATATCTTTTGTTTCGTTGTATGAAATAGCATGAAACTTCATATCTAGAATCGTTTTGGTATTGCTATTACTTCCTCAAAGTTTCATGCTCTAAGAATCTGAGAATCTCGCTTATCATTGGTTTTGGTCTTTCTTGCCCCTTCTTCAAGAAATCCGTTTACGGTTCGATTATTGAATCTTTGGTTGCGATTCTTCTCCATAAGGTCAAGATGGTGTTTAGGATGATGTCTGTAAAACTTGACTGAGAAGAGCATTCAAGATTAAGTAGTTTGGATTTTTGGGCAAAAACCCGAGCTCTGTTCTTGGTCGGGATAATCGAGACTTAGATTTTATGCGTGAAGTACCGCAAGAGGAACTTCGCGATACACACTGCGGAACTACATAAGCGGAACTTCCATGATCTCGCCGGAACTTCCGATTTCGGAAGAACGACCAAACCTGTTTTGTTATTTGATCTTGCTTCATTTACCTTCTTTAGATCTTGAGAGATCTTTGTAGGCTAGTTTTAAATCTGATGAAGGGGAGTATTATTTTAAGGCACCATTCACCCCCTCTCATTGCCATTTCGGTCCTTCAAATTAGAGTTTTTGATCTACATGAAAGATGTAGATAATTGTCCAATGGTTCTGTAGAATCTAAGAACTTGAATTTTGGTTGGGTAAAACAAAAGTTATGAATTTAGTAAGACCCGCTGTTCCGAAGCGGACAGATCGGTTTTCTGGGCTAAAAACGGAGGGTTAGATGATTTAATTAGAAGACTTTGTAATCTAATAAAATAAGGGGAATTTTATGAAGAATCCAGAACAGGGTGGTTTGTCGTGATCGGACTTTTGAGTCAAAAGTTACGTTCGTTTTAGTACAAAGACAGCAATGGGTAACTTTTCGGTACCGGAGAAGCGTGGTAGATTTGGGGACGTGTAGGTGCGATGTCGATTGATTGTTGTTCTTATGATGCTGTAGCTTGTATTGAAATTTGAATATATAATGTAGGAGAGGCGTCGTGCTTGTTGCCATCTTCTAGCCAAACCGTGCGTCGCAACTAGTAAAGGCAAGTGCATGGTAGACATCGATTAATGATTGATCACTGTTTTCTTTATCTTCCATTACCATTATTGTTGTGCTTTTATTTTATTTAATTGCAAGCAATGGAATGGTATGGATCTATATGGTTAATGGACATGATGAAAAATTGGAAATGGTGAGTATTATGAAATTATGCATGTTTGCATTCATAAGCATCTTTGCATATGAGCAGGTGGTCATGAATGATCACAACTCCACGGGAGTGGAGGAGGTCCCCGATCCTTATGGAGGAACGGGCTTGAGAGTGAATGTTGTCGCGAGCATTCACTCATGCTATCCGCATATCTGTGAAAGAAGTGCATGTGGACATGTAGATTAGAGTTGCATTCATAAATGAGATTAATGTGTGTTAAACAAAGGGAAGATAACAGCATGAGAATATTAATAGAAGTACCTGTGATGATAATGAAGTTATTGAATTTGTTGATTTATTATTGTTCGGTGTATATTGATGTGTTTCTTTGAGTCGTGGACTCACCCTTGCTCTTTGTTGTCTTTAGGTGATCTTCGAGGGCGCCTTAGGCGAGAGCGAGTAGAGCACATGGACAACACATGATCATTTGCCATAAGAATCTTTTCATTCAAAATTGGATTACTCTTGGATATATTAGAGGTTGAATAAAGTTTAGGACAACGTTTTGGACTAGACCATTTGTTTTAATGATTTGGATTCATTGGTTGGTGCTATTTTGGACTATTTACCTGGTTATATTCCCCTTGCTTATTTATTAGTGTTCGATCCATAATTATGCATGTTCTTTTGTGATCCATGGATATGTGTATTGTTGTTTTCTTGCTGTAATTTTATAGTGTGTCGATAATTATTTGTTTGAAGAGTAGTGTGGTGGCATTCTAGGCTCAGTGTTGGGCTGGGGTGTTACAGTTGGTATCAGAGCGGGCTTTAGGTCCGTGGTGAATAGATTAACAACTTAGGCAAACTAAAATTGTTAAAATTTGCTTTAGTTTTAGTTAATCAACTAAAATTTGTTAATGGATGGTTAACTAACCTAAAATTTGCACACTAGTGCACAGTAGGTTAGAGAGAGGTACGAATATAGTTTTACGCTTCCGTTATGTTGTTTATTGATGCATGATTTTATTTTGACCTTTGAACTCATTGTGTATTGTTGATTGTGGTTGATAGCTATGCCGAGAGGTAGAGGACGTGGTCGTGGTGGCGCGATCGTGGAGGTCGGGGCGCAGGCGAGGGTCCACCTCCACAGAGGATGAGTCGATGGGCGAGGGGTTCTTTGTTGACCCACCTCCGGTTGGGGTCCAGGATGAGACCCCTGCTTTGTTGAGAGAGTTGGTGGGAGAGATCCGTGCTCTTCGTCAACAGGCGCCGGCAGCCCCTGTTGCTGCGGCATCTGTTGTTGCTCCTGTCGCACCTCCACCGGTTCCTGAGGCGCGGATGACACTTCGAGAGTGGATGAGGTTGAGGTTGGATCCATTTGACGGGTCGGGCACACCGGTACAAGCAGCGGACTGGTTGCGCTACATGGAGAGGCAGTTTGGAGCATTGGAGATGTCTTCACATCAAAGGGTCCGTTTTGTAGCCTTTCAGCTGAAAGGGCAAGCGGATATTTGGTGGGAGGGTGTGTTGTCTTCGAGGACCGCCACTCAAGGTCCAGTCACTTGGGAGGACTTTGTTGATCAGTTCAAGGGGAAGTTTTACCCCTACTCATTTGTTGAGAAGATGGAGGTTGTCTTGGCGACCTTTGCTCGAGGAAGAGGTCTATCACGAGTATGAGGTGAGTTCAACAACTTGGTTCGCCGTCCCTTGATGCGAACGATGATCTTCGTAAAGCCAAGAGGTTCCGTCGTGGTCTCAATTCGAAACCGGCATGTGTTGGGAGCTACTCCACCCGTGACTACTGCTCTGTTGTGGAGCAAGCTAGAGGCATGGAGTTGGAGATGCGACTCACAAAGGGCGACAAGCCTCTGGTGGGTGGTAGCTTCGGTGGTGACGGAAGAGGAGCTCTAGTGAGGAAGTGGGTGCATTCAGCGACCGCTTTCAAGAAATTCAAGGAGGACCATGATCTTTCAAGTCTAAGCGATCGAGGCCGTTCCTTCTTGGCGCCTCGTCCTTTGCGGTACTCGGCTCTTCGTCTGTCCCGAGGCGGGGCATGCTTTGCTTTAAGTGTGGTGATGGACACGCATGCTGCTGAGTGCTCTTGGACGGGTGATTGCCGTCGGTGTGGCCGATCGGGTCACAAGGAGCGGTGTGTCGCCGTAACCCGCTAAGCGTGATCAAGTGGGAGCTGTGCCATCTTCTTCTTGATGGGTCTGCTCGAGGAACTTTCGGATGATGATCGCTCCCCGGTACGCCATTTCCTTGACTTGGGCGCCTCGGTAGGGTACCATCGCGGCCGCCACCTTCGGCACCGCTTCAGGTTGCACGACCGGCCTTACCTGCACCGCCACAGCAGATTGTCGGGGCTCTCGCCGCCCCGCCGTCGTCTTCCTTCGCCATGGCGCCACCTGGAGTGTACGCCATGCCCACAGCGGAGTCCGTGGGTTGTCCTGATGTGGTGACAGGTACTTTGCTTGTGGATTCGTTTGATGCTTTAGTCCTTTTTGATTCAGGGGCTACCTTTTCGTTTGTCTCGACGACGTTTGCTAGGAGAGCGAACTTGAGTATGCAGTGGATTTCTCAGTCAGTGTTAGTTAGCTCTCCTAGGGAATTATTGCAAGCTCTACTGTTTGTCCTGGGTGTTCTATTGTCATTGATGGAGAGAAGTTCACGGCGAATTTGATAGTTATACAAATGGAGCCATTCGACGTTATCTTAGGTATGGATTGGTTGCACTCTTATCGAGCCGTGATATCCTGTTCAGAGAATGTCTGCATGCGAACCCGCCTGGGAGACTTTGACCTTTCAGGGGAGTGCGCCTCCGCGCTCTCTTTCGATGTTGGTCTGATTGTTTCGGTCGTGCGATGATGCCGGGCTTCTTTTAGCTCTTCTTTGAGAAACCGAGCGTGGCTTCGCAGATTGAGGAGATTCCAGTGGTTAGTGATTACCCAGATGTGTTCCCAGCTGAGCTTCCGGGCTTGCCACCTGCGCGAGATGTGGAGTTTCGCATTGATCTTGTTCCGGGTACTCGTCCCATCTCGATGTCTCCATATCGATTAGCACGTCCGTTTCAGGACGAGTTGAAGAAGCAATTGGATGATTTGTTGGCTAAAGGTTTGATCAGGCGTAGTGTATCGCCGTGGGGAGCTCCTGTTCTGTTCACAGAGAAGAAGGATGGGAGTTGGCGAATGTGTATTGATTACCGTGCGCTTAATGCGGTCACAATCAAGAACAAATATCCATTGCCCCGCATTGAGGACTTGTTTGATCGGTTGAATGGAGCTCAAGTATTCTCCGAGATCGACCTCTAGTCAGGGTATAATCAAATCCGTGTGCGTGAGCAGGATGTAGAGAAGATAGCTTTCTCTACCAGGTATGGGCATTATGAATTCAAAGTTATGTCTTTTGGACTGACTAATGCACCTGCTATTTTTATGGAGACCATGAACAACATGTTACACGAGTATCTAGATGACTTCGTGGTGGTATTCATTGATGATATTCTTATCTATTCTAAGACTAATGAGGATCATGAGCGTCATTTGAGGCTGGTTTTAGAGACTTTGAGAGAGCACAAGTTCTATGCTAAGTTGAAGAAGTGTGAGTTCTGGATTTCAGAAGTGAGTTTTCTGGGTCATGTGATAAATCCTCAAGGCATTGCTGTTGATCCTGGTAAGGTCTCCACAGTGGTGGATTGGAAGAGGCCGACTAATGTGAAGGAGGTGAGGACTTTCTTGGGATTGGCTGGTTATTATCAGCGTTTTGTGCAGGATTTCTCTATCATCGCCAAACCGATGTCTCAACTTACTCAGAAAGGGGTAAGATTCCAGTGGACGGATGAGTGTGAGCGCAGTTTCTGCACTTTGAAAGAGAGGTTGGTGACCTCTCCTATTCTCACTCTTCCCGAGCCGGGAAGCGGTTCACAGTCTTTTCGGATGCGTCTCGAGTGGGTCTTGGCTGTGCTCTCATGCAAGACGGTAAGGTGATTGCTTATGCGCCGAGACAATTAAAGAAGCACGGCGAATTATCCCACTCATGATTTGGAGTTAGCTGCGGGTTGTCTTTGCTCTCAAGATTTGGAGGCATTATCTATACGGTGAGCCTTGTGATATTTTCACAGATCACAAGAGTCTCAAATATATCTTCACTCAGAAGGATCTGAATTTGAGGCAAAGGAGGTGGTTGGAATTGATCAAGGACTACGATCTTACTATTCAGTATCATCCAGGTAAGGCCAATGTAGTTGCGGATGCTCTTAGTCGCAAGGCGACTCCTGCTACTCCAGATTGCCTCATTGTTGATTTTGATCGCATGGGAATATCTTATTGTTATGCGGGCACAACACATGTTGAGACACAGTTGATTCTTGAGTCAGCAATTCCAGACCGTGTGCGGGAAGCACAACAGAGTGACCGGTTATTACAGGAGGTTAGGAAGCGTCTGGATGAGGGCAAAGAGAGTGATTTTAGCATGGATGATTCTGGTGCTTTGAGGTTTAAAGGCCGCCTTTGCGTGCCGCAAAAGGCGGAGGTCAAAGATGATATCTTGAGGGAGGCACATCGCACTCCGCATAATTATTCATCTGGTGAGACTAAGATGTATCGAGATCTGAAACAGAATTTTTGGTGGACAAGAATGAAGGTGGACATTGCTAATTATGTGGCTTCTTGTGGTGTTTGTCAGCAAGTGAAAGCTGAGCACAAGCGTCCCCGCAGGTTGTTGCGCCTTTGGAGGTTCCCAGTGGCCTTGGGATGATATCTCTATGGACTTTGTGGTGGTGTTACCTAAATGCGCCGCGAGGGAAGGATGCGATTTGGGTAGTGGTGGATCGATTCAGCAAATCTGCGACTTCATTCCTATTCGCACGACAAATTCAATGAGTGATCTAGCTCCTATTTATGTGCGTGAAATAGTGAGACGCATGGTGTGCCAAAGACCATCATTTACGAGCGGACGCAAGTTTGTCTCGAGTTCGGGAGAGTCTGCAGAGTGCATTGGGCACACACCGCTCGCCTTAGTCTGACGTTTCACCCATGCATGATGGGCGATCAAAGCGTACTATTCAGACTTTAGAGGACATGCTGCGATCGTGCGTTTTGTCTTGGAAGGGTAGTTGGGAGGACCAGTTGCCACTTGCAGAGTTTGCTTATAATAATAGTTACCATCCAGTATTAGAGCCGCGCCATTTGAGGTTCTCTATGGGCGGAAGTGCCGATCGCCGCTTTGTTGGGATGCGATTGGAGAGAAGGCAATTTTGGGTCCGATTGGATTGAAGACCGTTGAGCGTGTGGCCATGGTGAGGCAGAATCATTGGCGCTCAAAGCGCATGAAAAGCTAGCGGATGTGAGGAGGCGTGACTTGGAGTTTGCAGTGGGTGACCAGGTGCTCTTGAGAGTGTCTCCCACTAAAGGCATTGTCCGATTCGGTACCAAAGGGAAGCTTAGTCCGAGGTACGTTGGACCGTTCTCGATTATTGCAAGAATTGGTAAGTTAGCCTACCGCCTGGACCTTCCTGAGTCCATGCGTGGAGTTCACAATGTGTTTCACGTCTCGATGCTGAGAAAGTTTTTGAGAGACCCAGAGCATAAGATTTCATTGGAGCCGCTGACTATTGAGCAAGATCTTACAGTTGAGTCGCGTCTGGCGCGCATTCTAGAGAGGTCGGAGCGAGTCTTTGAGGCACAAGACGTTGGTATCGTCAAGGTCTTTGTGGGACGATCACCGAGAGAGAGGCGACTTGGGAGTTGGAGTCTCGCATGCGCGAGCAATACCCGAGTTGTTCACGTCGGCACGTGTTATTTTGTTGTTTAATTTCAGCGATGTAGTTTTTATTTGAGTAGAGCGCGAGTAGAATTCGGGTCGAATGCATTAAGGGGTAGAATGTAATATTCCGAAAAATAAATAAATAATATTAATAATGTCTTAAGGGCCTGTGCGTAATTAAATAAAGTAGGTACGTGAAAATAGAATAATTTAGAGTTTTCTTTTGGAGGGACTAGACTGCGTAAGGTATAAAAGGTCGTTGGGATTCTAGAAACCCTAGCAGTGTTTTCTTATTTTCCTTTTTTACCAGTGCCCGCTTCCTATTGGCACCGTCTCAAGCGGTATCTTAATTTTCCTTCGCATTGGGCATCCCGGTCGCTCGTGATTTTCCTTCGCCTCGGGTGCATCCGGTTCACGCTGCCGTTGCAGCGTGGGTCTTCCGCTCGGCTTTGCTTTTCCTGCTGCGTGTCTTTTCTTGAGATGCCCTGCATGCTTGTGGCTTTGAAGCCGTGAGCAATCGAGAGAAAGAAAAAAAGTGACGTGCAAGCGAATTCGGAAGTGAGAAGAAAAGAAAAAAAAAACATCAGGAGAAAAAAATAGTGGGGTTCGGGTTTTCGCCGTGAGGTAACGATCTAGTTTTCTCTCTGTTTTGTTAATTTTATTAGAGATTAGAGAGGTTTTAGAATTTCTAGTCGAGGGGCCGATTATTAGATCTGTTTAGCCTGCTGTTCTGTTGAACGATTTATTCGGGTACCTTAATGGCAAATTTTGGAAATATCATCTACTAGTTAATTGTAGATAATTTCGATATCTTTCTATAGCATATTTTATCATGTCGAGCGGACAAGTAGATTTCGAGATATGAATTTTGGAAGACTGCTGTCTTTGTGGTTGTCGTCGTTCGGCGCTGTTTTGGTAGAATATAGATTAAAAATAGTAAATAGACTAATTATGAGAGACCATGTGAGAGGTCCTCCACTCTGAGTGATGAGTATTTGACAAGTGTGTTGATTAGATTGAGAGTTGAGGTTTTGGTTTGGGTATTTCGGTCGAAGTCGGAAATCGGAACTACATTGTGTATGGAGCGGAAGTTCGATTAATCAGAACTACCGGTGTTGGAAATAGGAACTTCCGATTTATCCGGTTTTGCTCTCGTTTGAAGGAAATCGGAACTTCCGCACAAGGGTAGCGAGTGTCCGATATCTCGACATTGAGTGTTCTCTCGAGATATTAAATTGGAATTAAATATCGGAAAGTCGGTTATTCGGATATCGGAAGTACCGCAGATGTTGAGCGCGAACTTCCGATATTCTGACAAATGCGGATGTTCGAAATCGGAACTTCGGCGTGGTAATCGGAACTTCCGATTGTGTCGAGTAATGCGAGAAGATTATTTTGTGATTTTGATTTTGTATGAGTTTGAGCCTTATACAATTGTTGATGCTATGATATTGTGCAATGCTATGTGATGTGTTTTTATGCTGTGTTGTTGCGGGGCATCAAGATGGAGTCGTGGCGAGACACGTGGACCGGACTAAGCGCGAGGCGTTGAGGTCGAAGCGGTCGGGATGTGTCGAAGACGGCGTGAATCTTGAAGCGGTTGCAGTCGTGGACAACAAGGTGTACGGAGGCTTCGGGAAGGTGCGCAAGGGGCGAAGGGTCTTTTCGCAAAGCGGCAAAAGTGGAGGCGGTTCCGTTGGTGTAGCGGGCTTAATGGGTTGGAGGCCCATTAGCAAAGGCTATAAATAGGGAGAACCACGGAGTTAGGGTTAGACCTTTTGAGAGAAAATTAGGTTAGCTCTAGAAAAGGGTGTGTGTTGCCTTTTTGAGAGTTTGTTGGTTTTGAGAGAATGAATGAAATCTCTTGTAATCATTCCTCTGTGTTTCCGTTTGTAAACGTTTGATTTCTATCAATGAAACTCGAGTCGTTGATTACATGTTTATGCTTCTCTTTATTCCTCTCATTCATGTTGAATATCTAGGGTTTTGGCATATCTTTTGTTTCGTTGTATGAAATAGCATGAAACTTCATATCTAGAATCGTTTTGGTATTGCTATTACTTCCTCAAAGTTTCATGCTCTAAGAATCTGAGAATCTCGCTTATCATTGGTTTTGGTCTTTCTTGCCCCTTCTTCAAGAAATCCGTTTCTGGTTCGATTATTGAATCTTTGGTTGCGATTCTTCTCCATAAGGTCAAGATGGTGTTTAGGATGATGTCCTGTAAAACTTGACCTGAGAAGAGCATTCAAGATTAAGTAGTTTGGATTTTTGGGCAAAAACCCGAGCGCTCTGTTCTTCGGTCAGGATAATCGGAGCTTCCGATTTTATGCAGCGGAAGTACCGCAAGAGGAACTTCCGCGATACACACTGCGGAACTACCGCAAGCGGAACTTCCGCAGTCTACTGCCCGGAACTTCCGATTTCCAGAAGAACAGCCTGAAACCTGTTTTGTTATTTGATCTTGCTTCATTTACCTTCTTTAGATCTTCAGAGATCTTTGTAGGCTAGTTTTAAATACAGTGAAGGGGAGTATTATTTTTAAGGCACCATTCACCCCCCCTCTGTTGCCATTTCGGTCCTTCAAATTAGAGTTTTTGATCTACATGAAAGATGTAGATAATTGTCCAATGGTTCTGTAGAATCTAAGAACTTGAATTTTGGTTGGGTAAAACAAAAGTTATGAATTTAGTAAGACCCGCTGTTCCGAAGCGGACAGATCGGTTTTCTGGGCTAAAAACGGAGGGTTAGATGATTTAATTAGAAGACTTTGTAATCTAATTAAATAAGGGGAATTTTATGAAGAATCCAGAATAGGGTGGTTTGTCGTGATCGGACTTTTGAGTCAAAAGTTACGTTCGTTTTAGTACCAAGACAGCAATGGGTAACTTTTCGGTACCGGAGAAGCGTGGTAGATTTGGGGACGTGTAGGAGCGATGTCGATTGATTGTTGTTCTTATGATGCTGTAGCTTGTATTGAAATTTTAATATATAATGTAGGAGAGGCGTCGTGCTTGTTGCCATCTTCTAGCCAAACCGTGCGTCGCAACTAGTAAAGGCAAGTGCATGGTAGACATCGATTAATGATTGATCACTGTTTTCTTTATCTTCCATTACCATTATTGTTGTGCTTTTATTTTATTTAATTGCAAGCAATGGAATGGTATGGATCTATATGGTTAATGGACATGATGAAAAATTAGAAATGGTGAGTATTATGAAATTATGCATGTTTGCATTCATAAGCATCTTTGCATATGAGCAGGTGGTCATGAATGATCACAACTCCACGGGAGTGGAGGAGGTCCCCGATCCTTATGGAGGAACGGGCTTGAGAGTGAATGTTGTCGCGAGCATTCACTCATGCTATACTGATATCTGTGAAAGAAGTGCATGTGGACATGTAGATTAGAGTTGCATTCATAAATGAGATTAATGTGTGTTAAACAAAGGGAAGATAACAGCATGAGAATATTAATAGAAGTACCTGTGATGATAATGAAGTTATTGAATGCTGTTGATTTATTATTGTTCGGTGTATATTGATGTGTTTGCTGAGTCGTGGACTCACCCTTGCTCTTTTGTTGTCTTTAGGTGATCTTCGAGGACGCCTTAGGCGAGGCGAGTAGAGCACATGGACAACACATGATCATTTGCCATAAGAATCTTTTCATTCAAAATTGGATTACTCTTGGATATATTAGAGGTTGAATAAAGTTTAGGACAACGTTTTGGACTAGACCATTTGTTTTAATGATTTGGATTCATTGGTTGGTGCTATTTTGGACTATTTACCTGGTTATATTCCCCTTGCTTATTTATTAGTGTTCGATCCATAATTATGCATGTTCTTTTGTGATCCATGGATATGTGTATTGTTATTTTCTTGCTGTAATTTTATAGTGTGTCGATAATTATTTGTTTGAAGAGTAGTGTGGTGGCATTCTAGGCTCAGTGTTGGGGTTTGGGTGTTACTGATTGGTATCGAGGCGGGCTTTAGGTCCGTGGTGAATAGATTAACAACTTAGGCAAACTAAAATTGTTAAAATTTGCTTTAGTTTTAGTTAATCAACTAAAATTTGTTAATGGATGGTTAACTAACCTAAAATTTGCACACTAGTGCACAGTAGGTTAGAGAGAGGTACGAATATAGTTTTACGCTTCCGTTATGTTGTTTATTGATGCATGATTTTATTTTGACCTTTGAACTCATTGTGTATTGTTGATTGTGGTTGATAGCTATGCCGAGAGGTAGAGGACGTGGTCGTGGTGGCCGCGGTCGTGGAGGTCGGGGCCGCGGGCGAGGGTCCACCTCCTGTAGCAGATGAGTCAGTAGCTGAGGGGGTTGCTGTTGACCCACCTCCGGTTGGGGTCCAGGATGAGACCCCTGCTTTGTTGAGAGAGTTGGTGGGAGAGATCCGTGCTCTTCGTCAGCGCCGCAGCGACCCATTCTGCGGCTTCATTGTTGCTCTGCCGCACCTCCACCGGTTCGAGGCGCGGATGACACTTCGAGTGGATGGGGTTGAGGTTGGATCCATTTGTGGTCGGGCACACCGGTCGAGCGTGCAATGGATGGTTGCGCTACATGGAGAGGCAGTTTGGAGCATTGGAGATGTCTTCACATCAAAGGGTCCGTTTGTAGCCTTTAATTTGAAAGGGCAGCGGATATTTGGTGGGAGGGTGTGTTGTCTTCGAGGACCGCCACTCAAGGTCCAGTCACTTGGGAGGACTTTGTTGATCAGTTCAAGGGGAAGTTTTACCCCTACTCATTTGTTGAGAAGATGGAGGTTGTCTTGACGACCTTTGCTCAGGGGAAGAGGTCTATCACGAGTATGAGGTGAGTTCAACAACTTGGTTAGCCGTCCCTCTGATGTAACGATGATCTTCGTAAAGCCAAGAGGTTCCGCTGTGGTCTCACCTCAGTGCAGGCATGTGTTGGTAGCTACTCCACTCCGTGACTACAGCTCTGTTGTGGAGCAAGCTAGAGGCATGGAGTTGGAGATGCAGCTCACAAAGGGGCAGCAAGCCTCTAGTGGACTGGTAGCTTCTGGTGGTGACCAGAAGAGGAGCTCTAGTGAGGGAAGTGGGTCTGTTCAACGACCCGCTTTCAAGAAATTCAAGGGAGGACCGCAGTCTTTCAAGTCTAAGCAGTCGAGGCCGTTCCCTTCTTCGGCGCCTCGTCCTTTGCGTGTACTCGGCTCTTCGTCTGTCCCTGTAAGGGGGCATGCTTTGCTTTAAGTGTGGTGATGGACACCGCGCTGCTGAGTGCTCTTGGATGGGTGATTGCCGTCAGTGTGGCCGACTGGGTCACAAGGAGCGGGTGTGTCGCCAGAACCCCGCTAGCGTGATCAAGTGGGAGCCTGTGCCATCTTCTTCTTCAGTGGGTCCTGCCGAGGAACTTTCCAGATGATGACTGCTCCCCCAGCGCTGCCATTTCCTTCAGCTTGGGCGCCTCCAGTAGGGTACTACTGGCAGCCGCCACCTTCGGCACCGCTTCAGGTTGCACGACCGGCCTTACCTGCACCGCCACAGCAGATTGTCGGGGCTCTCGCCGCCCCGCCGTCGTCTTCCTTCACCATGGCGCCACCTGGAGTGTACGCCATGCCCACAGCGGAGTCCGTGGGTTGTCCTGATGTGGTGACAGGTACTTTGCTTGTGGATTCGTTTGATGCTTTAGTCCTTTTTGATTCAGGGGCTACCTTTTCGTTTGTCTCGACGACGTTTGCTAGGAGAGCGAACTTGAGTATGCAGTGGATTTCTCAGTCAGTGTTAGTTAGCTCTCCTAGGGGAATTATTGCAAGCTCTACTGTTTGTCCTGGGTGTTCTATTGTCATTGATGGAGAGAAGTTCACGGCGAATTTGATAGTTATACAAATGGAGCCATTCGACGTTATCTTAGGTATGGATTGGTTGCACTCTTATCGAGCCGTGATATCCTGTTTCAGAGAATGCTCTGTGCGCACTCCGCCTGGGAGACTTTGACCTTTCAGGGGAGTGCGCCTCCGCGCTCTCTTTCGATGTTGGTCGGACTGTTCCCGGGTCAGCGCGCAGTGAAAACTGGGCTTCTTTTAGCTCTTGCTGAGAAACCGAGCGTGGCTTCGCAGATTGAGGAGATTCCAGTGGTTAGTGATTACCGGATGTGTTCCCTACCGAGCTTAGGGCTTGCCACCGCGAGATGTGGAGTTTCGCATTGATCTTGTTCCGGTACTCGCCCCATCTCGATGTTCCATATCGATTAGCACGTCCGCTTCGTGACGAGTTGAAGAAGCAATTGGATGATTTGTTGGCTAAAGGTTTGATCAGCGTAGTGTATCGCCGTGGGGAGCTCCCTGCATGCTCAGAGAAGAAGGATGGGAGTTGGCGAATGTGTATTGATTCTTGCGGCGCTTAATGCGGTCACAATCAAGAACAAATATCCATTGCCCCGCATTGAGGACTTGTTTGATCGGTTGAATGGAGCTCAAGTATTCTCCGAGATCGACCTCTAGTCAGGGTATAATCAAATCCGTGTGCGTGAGCAGGATGTAGAGAAGATAGCTTTCTCTACCAGGTATGGGCATTATGAATTCAAAGTTATGTCTTTTGGATTGACTAATGCACCTGCTATTTTTATGGAGACCATGAACAACATGTTACACGAGTATCTAGATGACTTCGTGGTGGTATTCATTGATGATATTCTTATCTATTCTAAGACTAATGAGGATCATGAGCGTCATTTGAGGCTGGTTTTAGAGACTTTGAGAGAGCACAAGTTCTATGCTAAGTTGAAGAAGTGTGAGTTCTGGATTTCAGAAGTGAGTTTTCTGGGTCATGTGATAAATCCTCAAGGCATTGCTGTTGATCCTGGTAAGGTCTCCACAGTGGTGGATTGGAAGAGGCCGACTAATGTGAAGGAGGTGAGGACTTTCTTGGGATTGGCTGGTTATTATCAGCGTTTTGTGCAGGATTTCTCTATCATCGCCAAACCGATGTCTCAACTTACTCAGAAAGGGGTAAGATTCCAGTGGACGGATGAGTGTGAGCGCAGTTTCTGCACTTTGAAAGAGAGGTTGGTGACCTCTCCTATTCTCACTCTTCCCGAGCCGGGGAAACGGTTCACAGTCTTTTCGGATGCGTCTCGAGTGGGTCTTGGCTGTGCTCTCATGCAAGACGGTAAGGTGATTGCTTATGCGTCGAGACAATTAAAGAAGCACGAGCAGAATTATCCCACTCATGATTTGGAGTTGGCTGCGGTTGTCTTTGCTCTCAAGATTTGGAGGCATTATCTATACGGTGAGCCTTGTGATATTTTCACAGATCACAAGAGTCTCAAATATATCTTCACTCAGAAGGATCTGAATTTGAGGCAAAGGAGGTGGTTGGAATTGATCAAGGACTACGATCTTACTATTCAGTATCATCCAGGTAAGGCCAATGTAGTTGCGGATGCTCTTAGTCGCAAGGCGACTCCTGCTACTCCAGATTGCCTCATTGTTGATTTTGATCGCATGGGAATATCTTATTGTTATGCGGGCACAACACATGTTGAGACACGATTGATTCTTGAGTCGGCAATTCTGCACGTGCAAAGCGGAAGCACAACAGAGTGACCGGTTATTACAGGAGGTTAGGAAGCGCCCGGATGAGGGCAAAGAGAGTGATTTTAGCATGGATGATTCTGGTGCTTTGAGGTTTAAAGGCCGCCTTTGCGTGCCGCAAAAGGCGGAGGTCAAAGATGATATCTTGAGGGAGGCACATCGCACTGCATAATCGCTCATCCCGTGAGACTAAGATGTATCGAGATCTGAAATGTAATTTTTGGTGGACAAGAATGAAGGTGGACATTGCTAATTATGTGGCTTCTTGTGGTGTTTGTCGCCAAGTGAAAGCCGAGCACAAGCGCCCCGCAGGTTGTTGCACCTTTGGAGGTTCCCAGTGGCCTTGGGATGATATCTCTATGGACTTTGTGGTGGTGTTACCTCGCACGCCGCGAGGGAAGGATGCGATTTGGGTAGTGGTGGATCGATTCAGCAAGTCTCACAAGACTTCATTCCTATTCGCACGACAAATTCAATGAGTGATCTAGCTCCTATTTATGTGCGTGAAATAGTGAGACCGCATGGTGTGCCAAAGACCATCATTTCGACAGGACGCTAAGTTTGTCTCGTGTTCGGGAGAGTCCGCAGAGTGCATTGGGCACACACTCGCTTTAGTACATCTGCGTTTCACCCATGCATGATGGGCAACAAAGCGTACTATTCAGACTTTAGAGGACATGCTGCGATTGTGCGTTTTGTCTTGGAAGGGTAGTTGGGAGGACCAGTTGCCACTTGCAGAGTTTGCTTATAATAATAGTTACCATCCAGTATTAGAGCCGCGCCATTTGAGGTTCTCTATGGGCGGAAGTGCCGATCGCCGCTTTGTTAGGATGCAGTAGGAGAGAAGGCAATTTTGGGTCCGGACTGGATTCAGAAGACCGTTGAGCGTGTGGCCATGGTGAGGCAGAATCTGTTGGCAGCTCAAAGCAGACAGAAAAGCTAAGCAGATGTGAGGAGGCGTGACTTGGAGTTTGCAGTGGGTGACCAGGTGCTCTTGAGAGTGTCTCCCACTAAAGGCATTGTCCGATTCGGTACCAAAGGGAAGCTTAGTCCGAGGTACGTTGGACCGTTCTCGATTATTGCAAGAATTGGTAAGTTAGCCTACCGCCTTGTCGGACCCCGAGGATGTCACACAACCCCGAGACCCTCTGTGCATACCAAGCTAGTCCCATGATCAGTAGCTAGCTTGCACAGTTACAACAATGATGTAATCATAACCATTCAACAACGAACTAATGAAGCGCATAAAGTAATATTAATTAAAACAAAGAAAGACCTTATGGTCAAGGTTCTTACAAAAGTCACCACAGGGCTTAACAACAACAGGTAATCGGCAATGAAATCTCAAAATGCGTGGAGCCCAATCGACTTGCCCACAGGCAATCGAGTGGAGGACGTGACCTAGATCGCGAAGTCTTCAAAGTAGCCTTCTTCGTAGAACTCAACATGTCCTGGTTCTTCTCACTGGGATGATCAACAAAGGGCATAAAGCCGTGAGTACATAAAGTACTCAAGAAGTCGTAGAGAAATGTATGCACTTAGTATTCATGTCGCTTAAGCAAGGATGGCTTTATGGTTAATTTGCGTAAAGCAAGTTTAACAATAAATACAATAATTAGATTGCAAAGGTGATTTTAAAAGAATAATACATAGATAACCAAGTTCTTTTGAATCAAACGGTGAACATCCTGCTCACTTCCCAACCATTCCAACCAAACGTTTCCTTCGAACCAAACCACATTTTTGAAAATACTACCCCTTGCGCGAAATCACCAGGCATGTCCGTAACCGGGGACACGGCTATTCGAATAGATTTTGACACTCTGCAGAGGTTGTACAGCTTTACCCACAAGACACGAATTCTCTAGTTTGTTTGGCATCCGTCGATACCACCGCCACTTCCTTAGGTGAGTAGTCTAGAGCACGTGACAAGGCTTTTACAAAGTTCCATTTTGCCTCGGTTCTGCCCGCTAAGGTTTCGCCATCACGCCCCTCTTGCGCCAATAAGCACCACAACAGAACCGACTCAAAACTTTCCTAATTAATTGGCCAGGTCCGTCCCATACCGGACTTATGGTTGCACGAGGTGACCCAGATCAATGACTTGCAAAGTTAAGTCCTTAGTTGGCTGCTCAGACAAGTCTACCACAACCCAATGTGCATTACACACCCACTCTAGCTCCCTACCTCAAGCCCGAGCATAAAACATTTTTGTTCATACCCGGCCAAATGGCGATCCCTGCCATGGCACAACATCTTTTAAAAGTGGCCTCACACCACTGTTCCATAGTTCCATTAGTCAAATTTCAACAATCATTGAACATGTGATCGAAAGTCTCGCGGGGAACTAAAGCATGTCTAAGCAATAATACGCTCCCAAGTTGGTATACAATTATGTCCAACTAGTATTATCCATCCTAAGGTGTCCAAGGATATATGCCATTCAAGGAGACATTTCATTTTCAATTTATCAAGGAGGCATAATGGCAATTTGGTAATTATCTACTCCCAAAACCATTTTTAATAAAACTAGCCATGCATGATAATTTAATACAATATACATTTGTAAAATGGGTTCAACATGGTCAAAGGCCTACGACTTGCCTTCGTTGACGAGGAGAGGGTCTTCGGTCGTCGGGTCGAAGAAATCTTCCAAACGCCTAATCTACACGCAAGTAGAATAGCAACAAATAAATAAAACAGCACCAAATGAACTCCAAAAATTACAAAACCAGTACCAAATGAAAGAGGATGAATTTATATAAATTTAGAAATTTGGATCACCCAAATCGGAGTTCGGATGTGAAAGTTATAGCCAAAAGAAGTTGAAAATCACATAAAATGATGAAATTAGGGTTTTGGATTTTTGGATTTATTTTCCAACCGAAAACCGGATTTTGACGTCGGCCGCGCAGCGCACACGCGCGCGCTTACGCGGCAGCCACGCGGCAGAGGCGACGACGCGCGCCGACGTGGCGCCATCGCAGGCCACGTGGGCTCAGCCCACGGTCGAGAGAGAGAGAGAGAGAGAGAGAGAGCGGCGCGCGGTGGCGGCGGCCGAGCCGGAGAAGACGGCGGCGTTGGCGCGGAGAAGGCGGTGGCGGCGGAGAACGGCGACGCAGAGGCGACGAGCCGGAAGACGACGGAGGAGCGCGAGGCGAAACGACCGAGCGAGAGAGAGTGAAGGACCAAATGGCAACAGAGGGGGTGAATGGTGCAATAAAATTAAGAACTCCCTTTCATCAGATTAAAGCAAATCTACAAAGCCCTCTCGGATCTCTTAAGAAGAGTGAAGCGGAATCGGAGAATCAAAATAAACTTTAGATCTGCTCGCCGTAAATCGGAAGGTCCGATTCTACCCGTGATGTAGTTCCGCACCGTAGTTCCGGATCTCATGCGGAAGTTCCGCCATGATAATTCACCGTGGACAATCGGAAGTTCGATTGTCCCGATCAAGAACAAAGGCGCTCGGGTTTTTCCTAAAATCCAAAGTGCTCAATCTTGAATGCTCTTCTCTCGTCAAGTTTCACAGACATCATCCTAAGCAACATCTTGACCTCATGGAGAAGAATCGCAAACAAAGATTTAACAAACAACCCAAAATCGGATTTCTTGAAGAAGGGGCAAGAAAGACCAAAACCCGAATAGACACGATTCTCGATTCCTAGTTCATGAAACTTTGAGGATACATTAGCAATATCAAAACGAATCTAGATATCAAGTTTCATGCTATTTCATAAGACGAATCAAAAGATATGCCAAAACCCTAGATATTTAACATGAGAACAGAGAGAAAGAAGAGGATTCGCGGCGGGATTTTGGCGGCACAAGGCGTCGTGGGAGAGAGAGAGAGCGCGTCGTCGGGACGAAGATGGAGCCGTCCGATTCGTCGGACGGTGGCATGAGCGAGGAGGCGCGGTGAAGGACGTACCGTCCGATTCCGACGGACGGTGGGGAAGTCCAACGGCGCGGCGAACGGATGCGCGAAGGGCGCCGTCCGATTCCGACGGACGGTGGAAGAGGAAAGGGCGCGGCGGAGAGCCGTCCGATTCGACGGACGATTGAGAAGACGGAGGAGCGCGGAGGAGATGATCGGGCGCCGTCCGATTCCGACGGACGGTGGGGAGACGGGGGGCGCGGCGACGCGATGGCGTCGGATCGTGATCCAACGGCCAGAACGGCGAGGCGAGCCGCGCGACGTGGACGCAGCGAGGACGCCGGATGGAGATCCAACGGCAGAAGCGAGGCGCGCATGAGCGGGTCACGGAGTGGGCTTGAGGCGGGAATAGTGGTGGGCGGCTAGGGTTTCGCCCACGCATTTAAAAGAGATTTTAAATACATTTTTCATTTCAGAAATTCAAATAAATCAAAAGGCAATTTAGAAAATAGCAAATAGACTCCAAAAATTCTAGAAAAATTCACAGAAATTACTTGAATTATTCTTGACTTAATAAAAATACTTTTAACTTGAAATTTCCTTTTTCTTTTACAAATAAAATAATTTTTCCATTTCGGATAAAACAAAAATCAATTTCTAAAATCCAATAAATCCAAGAAAATTCTCAAAATAATAATTTTGATTTTAAATTCGTAAATCTCGATCAAACCAACTTTAATTCAATTGAAGTTGGATTAACTCATATTAAACTGCAAACGAATTTTTGAAATTTCAAAATTAAGCTTTTGGCAAATAGAAGCAAATGGTTCTCTTTTAAAATTTTCAAAAACTCCAAAACGGACGCTACAAACCTACCCCTCTTAAAGGGAATCTCGACCGAGATTCAGCCGACTAGAGAATAGGTGGGGAAACTCACCTTCAAGTCATCTTCTCGCTCCCAAGTTGCTTCTTCTTGGTGTGGTTGCTCCACTTTGAACCTTGCGTGAAGCGGATGGTCTTGCTTCTTGTCACTCGCTCGCTACTTCCAAGATCTTGGTGGGATGCTCCTTGTAGGTGAGGTCTTCTTGCAGGCAATTGATTCCACCGCATCCGCTCTTGCACACGCAAACACTTCTTCAATCTGCGACACGTGGAAGACATTATGCACATCCGATACCGAGGTGGGAGGTCCAACTGTAGCGACTTCTCCTCTTCTGCTAGAATCGGAAAGGTCCGATGTACCTTGGTGCAAGCTTTCGCTTACTCAAACGACGATCCCTTTGAGAGGCGACACCTTCAGTACACATGATCACCAGTGCAATGCTAGATCTCGGCGACTGTTATCAAGATAACTCTTCCGCTCGGTTCAGGCTGCTTTCACCTTTCTCTAATTGATCGAACTTGCTCTTCGCTTTTTCCAAAATATCCGTCCAAACACTTGTCTTTCACCTACTTCATTCCAATACAACGGTGTTGCATTTTCTTCCATAAAGAGCTTCAAATGGAGACATCCGAGGCTTGACTGTAATCGTTGTTATAGGAAAACTCGCATAAGGTAGCATTTGATCCCAATCGTGCGATTTGCTAAGGCACAAGCCCTTAACATATCTTCTAAGATTTGATTTACTCTTTCTGTCGACCATCCGTCTGGGATGATAAGTCAGATCTTGAAATTTAGATTAGTACCCAAAACATCGTGCAACTTCGCCAAAATCTTGAGGTGAATCGGGATCCTCGATCCGACACGATCTTCTTCAGACTCCATCTTTGGCACACTATCTTTGCCATGTACAATTCGCGCCGCCTATCTCCGAGTAAGTAGTCTTGATCGAGAAAGTGAGCAACCTTGGTTAGACGATCCACAATTACCCGAGATAGAATCATATCCCGACCTTGTCCTTGGCAAACCCGGTGATAAAATCCATGCCAATTTCTTCCCACTTCCATTCGGGCACTTTCAAGGGTTGCAGGAGTCCAAGAGGTCTTTGATGCTCGGCTTTAACTCACGATGACATCACACCGAGCTACATACTCGGCAATCTCACGCTTCATGCTAGGCCACCAATACATTTCTTTGAGGTCTTGGTACATCTTTGTGCTTCCAGGTGAATGGAATACAAAGTTTCATGGGCTTCCTTGAGTATCACCGCTAAGCTCTTTTCGATCCGGAACACAAATTCGCTTGTCAAACCAAATGGTGCCTTGCTCATCTTCTCAAAATCTCGTGGCTTTACCCTTCTTCATGTTGCTCTTGATTTCCTTAATATTGGCATCTTTAATTTGAGCTTCCTTGATCCGATTCCGCAAAGTGGGTTGAACTTCTAGGCGCTAGATAACCTTCCTCAACCAACTCTAACTTGAGCTTCAGAACTCTTCATGAAGGGTGGTGATTTTCCTTGATCGATGTGGTATTGCAATAGACTTTTCTCGCCAAGGCATCTCGCCACAACATTAGCTTTGCTCGGGTGGTAATGGATTCCAATATCATAATCCTTTATTAACTCTAACCACCTTCTTTGCCTCATATTAAGATCAGCCTGAGTGAAAATGTACTTCAAACTCTTGTGGTCCGTATAGACTTCACAGCGATTACCAATAAGGTAATGACGCCATATCTTTAAAGCATGCACTACTGCAGCTAACTCCAAGTCATGAGTGGGGTAATTCACTTCATGAGGCCTCAATTGACGGGAAGCATAAGCTACAACCTTCCTTTCTTGCATTAGGACACAACCAAGTCCTTGCCGGGATGCATCACAGAAAATCTCAAAATCCTTCCGGACATCGGGCAAAATCAACACCGGAGCTGTGGTCAACCGCTTCTTCAACTCTTGAAAACTTTGCTCACAATCATTGTCCAAGTAAATTTCTTTTCTTTCTTTAACAAATTGAGTGAGGGTCTTGCTATCTTGGAGAATCCTTCTATGAATCGACGGTAGTATCCCGCCATTCAGAAAACTTCCGACTGAGGCATCGACTTGGGTGACTCCCAATTAAGCACATCCTTAACCTTGCTAGGGTTAACAGATACTCCTTCTGCAGACATGACATGTCCCAAGAAAGTAACTTCTTTCATCCAAAACTCACACTTGCTGAATTTAGCATAGAGTTGATGATCTCTAAGCTTATTCAGACCAAACGGAGGTGCTCTTCATGCTCTTCTTCACTCTTGAATACACCAAAATATCGTCAATGAAGACAATGACGAACTTATCCAAATATTTCCATGAATACTTTATTCATCAAATTCATAAAGTAGCGTGGGCATTGGTCAATCCAAAGGACATGACCGTGAACTCATACACCCATACCGGGTTGAGAAAGTCGCTTCTTGGAATATCTTCTCGACGAATCTTCAACTGGTGGTATCCTCGACCTCAAGTCTATTTTGGAGAACACACGGCTCCTTTCAACTGGTCAAACAAATCATCGATCCCGGGCGGAGGGTACTTGTTCTTGATGGTGACCTCATTGAGGGCTCGGTAATCCACACACATCCGCTGGGTACCATCCTTCTTTGCAACAAAGATCACTGGGCTCCCCAAGGTGAAGAACTTGGTCGGACAAAACCTTTCTCTTGCATTTCTTCAATTTGCTTCTTCACCAACCAAATCATTGACAGCAATCAGAGGGTCTCTTGAAAATAGGCGCAGTTCTCGAACAAGATTGATGACAAACTCCAAGTCTCGATCCGCGGCATTCCGTAGGTCATCGGAAAGACATCCAAAACTCTCGACTCATCGCACTTCTTCCATAGATACAACACCGCATGCAGACAAAAGATCCAGCTAGCTTCTCTGGGGAAGCTTCAAACTTTACCTTGGTTCCATCCGGACTGACCAAAGTGATGCTTCTACCACCACAATCCAAGAGGGCTTGGTGATTGGCAAGCCAATCCATTCCCAAAATCACATCAAGAGACTTGGTGTCTATGATGATGAGATTAGCAAGGAATTCTACCCCTTCTATGGTCACTTTAACCTTAGGGCAACCTTGGTTCGTACTCAATTCCGAACCGGGAGACTGAACCAACAAAACACTTTTAAGAGGCAAAACTTCCAACTGGTGCCTTTCAGCAAAACTCCGAGAAACAAACGAATGCGAAGCTCCATAATCAAACAAAACAGTGGCAGGTGCTGAATTGACAAGGAACTTACCCAGCACGACGTCCGGGGCTGTCTGGGCTTCCTCCACAGTGGTGTGGTTCACACGACCTCTTCCAAAAGGCTGAGGAGACTTGACTGGTGCAGATGGAGTCTGAGGGGCTCCTCGAGCGGCTCCTGGAGCGGGGTCTGGCGGGGTGGCTCCTATGTTGAAACGAGCAGAGAAGGGCCTTGCTCTCATGGGCGCTATTGGCGAAGTGCCCCAGCTGATGACACTTAAAGCAGGTGATCCCTGCTGCAGGGTTGCCATTCCTTGGTTCTTTGGTTTGCCGAGTGTTGAAGCTGCGGGTCACCGGCTCGCTGAGCGAGGTGTTGCTCTGGGGGGCTCAATGTGACAGGTGGAGCAACACGAGCAGGAGGCGGCACATTCATTCTGACTCTCTGAGAGTGAGACTGATGGGCACTGTGCTGCATCATCTTTCTCTTGCGAGATTCTTCAAGTTCACGGCGGGATTCTCGATGAGCATGGCCTTGTTCACCAAGTGCCGGAAATCAATAGTCATTCCCAATGACTTGCACCTTCAAAGCGGGGTTGAGTCCTCTCTTGAAGCGCTTCGGCGGGCATCATCTCGTGGCAACGCCCTCCGGGCATAACGGACAACCGAGTGAATCTGTTAAGGTATTCACTCACCGACGTGTTGCCTTGCCGCACTCACGGAACTCATTCTTCTTCATTTCCACCTTTCCATCGTGGATATGGGAGTGGCGAAAGCTCCAAAACTCGCCCAAGTGATACTCTCGGGGTTTCCATGGCGGCACAATAGTTCTCCCACCATTCTGCGGTACCTTCAAGTGGTGAGTGGCATATGTAACCTTCTCGCGATCATCACAACGGTGATAGCGAGCTTTTTTCCATGGAACGTAACCGGTCATTCAAGGCCCAATGGCTCGAGGAGCTAGAGAAAGTGGGCGGATGGGTCCTCAAGAACTCGCCACTTAGACCGAGGAAACATCGGGGTGGAGCGGCGTGGCGTGGTACCGCTTGATGCTCGATTCATCATTGCGAGCAGGCGCAGCGGTCCGGTTCTGGCGATTCATCATCCGAGTCATATTCTCATCAAAGAGCTCATCAATCTGCGTCTCACGCCATGAACCGACTCAAACCCGGATCCGCATCGCGGCTGGGAAGACGGGCACTGGCGCTGGAGTCTCATCTTGGCTCATGAGTTGCGGGTCTGAACCATCTGCGACAAAGCTTCACTGGTTTAATAGACGAGGAGAAGAAAGCAATTTAGATGAGAGGGAAAAGCATTTAGATAAGCGAGAAACAAGGGAGATAGATGGATCAACCTAATGCGGACCAAGTTGGTTTACCCAACGAACGGATAGCCGGAAAGCTATCAAGAAGCAAACAAGAAAGGGACACTTAAGCACAAAAGCACTATTACGCAGACTAAACGACTCTAAAACTAGGGAGGCAGCTACCAATCAAATCTTTATGGAGAGTCAACTTGGATCAGACTGCGGATCTTGAACTTCCAAAACTTCCATTGCTTGATCTTGAAGGGCTCGATCCTAGGGATAATCCAGAGATGAGGGAGTCAATTTAAATTTGAAAACCAAGTTCCAGAAAAGATAAGATGAAAGAACTCGAGAATGATATAAGAGGGTAAGATGGTAAGAAAAGAATAGAACAAGGTGAGAAAGAACAGAATAAGATGAGAGAAGAATATCTAGTCAGGTTAATTGCTTGGCTTGATTTAGAAAATATATTTTGAATTTTTGACTAAGACGACCAATCTAACTAAAGGTTACGTCCTACAGTCGATATGGCTCTGATACCATCTCTTGTCGGACCCCGAGGATGTCACACAACCCCGAGACCCTCTGTGCATACCAAGCTAGTCCCATGATCAGTAGCTAGCTTGCACAGTTACAACAATGATGTAATCATAACCATTCAACAACGAACTAATGAAGGCATAAAGTAATATTAATTAAAACAAAGAAAGACCTTATGGTCAAGGTTCTTACAAAAGTCACCACACAGGCTTAACAACAACAGGTAATCTGGCAAATGAAATCTCAAAATGCGTGGAGCCCAATCGACTTGCCCACAGGCAATCGAGTGGAGGACGTGACCTAGATCGCGAAGTCTTCAAAGTAGCCTTCTTCGTAGAACTCAACATGTCCTGGTTCTTCTGCTGGGACTGATCAACAAAGGGCATAAAGCCGTGAGTACATAAAGTACTCAAGAAGTCGAGAGAAATGTATGCACTTAGTATTCATGTCGCTTAAGCAAGGATGGCTTTATGGTTAATTTGCGTAAAGCAAGTTTAATAAATACAATAATTAGATTGCAAAGCGTGATTTTAAAAGAATAATACATAGATAACCAAGTTCTTTTGAATCAAACGGTGAACATCCCGCTCACTTCCCAACCATTCCAACCAAACGCTTCCATCGAACCAAACCACATTTTTGAAAATACTACCTGCGCGAAATCGCTGTGCATGTCCGTGAATCGGGACACGGCTATTCGAATAGATTTTTGACACTCTGCAGAGGTTGTACGGCTTTACCCACAAGACACGAATTTTCTAGTTTGTTTGGCATCCGTCGATACCACCGCCACTTCCTTAGGTGAGTAGTCTAGAGCACGTGACAAGGCTTTTACAAAGTTCCATTTTGCCTCTGTTCGCTCGCTAAGGTTTCGCCATCACACCTCTCTTGCGCCAATAAAATACCACAATGAACCGACTCAAAACTTTCCTAATTAATTGGCCAGTCCGTCCCATACCGGACTTATGGTTGCACGAGGTGACCTGATCAATGACTTGCAAAGTTAAGTCCTTAGTTGGTCGCTCGCATAAGTCTACCACAACCCAATGTGCATTACACACCCACTCTAGCTCCCTACCTCAAGCCCGAGCATAAAACATTTTTGTTCATACCCGGCCAAATGGCGATCCCTGCCATGGCACAACATCTTTTAAAAGTGGCCTCACACCACTGTTCCATAGTTCCATTAGTCAAATTTCAACAATCATTGAACATGTGATCGAAAGTCTCGCGGGGAACTAAAGCATGTCTAAGCAATAATACGCTCCCAAGTTGGTATACAATTATGTCCAACTAGTATTATCCATCCTAAGGTGTCCAAGGATATATGCCATTCAAGGAGACATTTCATTTTCAATTTATCAAGGAGGCATAATGGCAATTTGGTAATTATCTACTCCCAAAACCATTTTTAATAAAACTAGCCATGCATGATAATTTAATACAATATACATTTGTAAAATGGGTTCAACATGGTCAAAGGCCTACGACTTGCCTTCGTTGACGAGGAGAGGGTCTTCGGTCGTCGGGTCGAAGAAATCTTCCGAAACGCCGGAATCTACACGTGCGAGAATAGCAACAAATAAATAAAACAGCACCAAATGAACTCCAAAAATTACAAAACCAGTACCAAATGAAAGAGGATGAATTTATATAAATTTAGAAATTTGGATCACCCAAATCGGAGTTCGGATGTGAAAGTTATAGCCAAAAGAAGTTGAAAATCACATAAAATGATGAAATTAGGGTTTTTGGATTTTCGGATTTATTTTCCAACTGAAAAACCGGATTTTGACGTCGGCGCAAGCAAGCGCACACGCAGGCGCTTACGTGGCAACCACGCGGGCAGAGAGGGCGCCGACGCGGGCGCCGACGTGGCGCCACGTGCAGTGGCCACGTGGGCTCGCCCACGGCCGAGAGAGAGAGGAGAGAGAGAGAGAGACGGGGCGCGCATGCGGGCGCCGAGCTGGAGAAGACGGCGGCGTTGGCGCTGGAGAAGGCGGTGGCGGCGGAGAACGGCGACGCAGAGGCGACCGGAGCCGGGGAAGACGACGGGAGGAGCGGCGAGGCGAAAACGACCGAGCGAGAGAGAGTGAAGGACCGAAATGGCAACAGAGGGGGTGAATGGTGCAATAAAATTAAGAACTCCCTTATCAGATTTAAAGCAAATCTACAAAGCCCTCTCGATCTCTTAAGAAGAGTGAAGCGGAATCGAGAATCAAAATAAACTTTAGATCGTTTCGTCAGAAATCGGAAGGTCCGATTCTACCCGCAGTAGTTCCGCACTCCGTAGTTCCGGATCGTGCGGAAGTTCCGCTCATGATAATTTCGCCGTGGACAATCGGAAGTTCCATTGTCCCGACCAAGAACAAAGGCGCCGGTTTTTCCTAAAATCCAAAGTGCTCAATCTTGAATGCTCTTCTCTCGTCAAGTTTCACAGACATCATCCTAAGCAACATCTTGACCTCATGGAGAAGAATCGCAAACAAAGATTTAACAAACAACCCAAAATCGGATTTCTTGAAGAAGGGCAAGAAAGACCAAAACCCGAAATAGACACGATTCTCGATTCCTAGTTCATGAAACTTTGAGGATACATTAGCAATATCAAAACGAATCTAGATATCAAGTTTCATGCTATTTCATAAGACGAATCAAAAGATATGCCAAAACCCTAGATATTTAACATGAGAACAGAGAGAAAGAAGAGGACATAAACAAGTAATCAAAACTCGTAGTTTCATTGATAGATATCAAATGTTTACAGATGGAAACACAGAGGAAAGATTACATAAGATTTCAGATCATACTCTCCTCTCAACAAGCTCTCAAAAAGCAAAACAAATCTTTTCTAGAGCTAACCCTAATTTTCTCTCCAAAAGTCTAACCCTAACCTGTGGTTCTCCCTATTTATAGCCTTGGCTAATGGGCCTCCAACCCATTAAGCCCGCTACACCGAACGGAACCGCCTCCACTTTTGCCGCCGCTATAAAAGACCCTTTCGCCTTGCGCACCTTCCGAAGCCTCCTCAGACACCTTGTTGTGCACGACTCGCAACCGCTTCAAGATTCACGCCGCCTTCGACACATCCCGACCGCTTCGACCTCAACGCCTCGCGCTTAGTCCGTCCACGTGTCTCGCCACGACTCCATCTTGATGCCTGCGCAACAACATGCATAAAAACACATCACATAGCATTGCACAATAACATAGCATCAATATTTGTATAAGACTCAAACTCATACAAAATCAAAATCACAATTTAACCTTCTCTGCACAGTTCTGGACACAATCGGAAGTTCCGCACTTACCACAGCGGAAGTTCCGATTTCCGGAACATCCGCACTTGTCAGAATTATCGGAAGTTCCGCACTTACCATTGCGGAACTTCCGATCTTCAGAACATCCGATTTCCCAGAAATTCAATTCCGATTTTCGACTCTCCTGTCAGACATAGCGGTACTTCCGCGACACCAGGTGCGGAAGTTCCGCACTTTAGCTCAAACAGAACTAAAATCCCAGATTAAACAGAAGTTCCGATTTTCATCACCGGTAGTTCCGATTTATCGGAACTTCCGCTCCATACACTGCGGTAGTTCCGATTTCCCGATTGAGATGAAAATTCCAAACCAAAACCTCAATTCTCAATCTAATCAACACACTTGTCAAATACTCATCACTCAGAGTGGAGGACCTCTCACATGGTCTCTCAATCTCCCCCTTGATGAGTATATTGACAATTACCGAAAAAGCATAAGATGAGTTTGAGATTCCAGTCAACCAAGGTCTAAATAAGAGAATTTAAGCACAAGACCAAGTTGACACAAAGAAAAAGACTTGAGATGAGATGAAAGAGCAATTTTCGCACAAAACTCAAGGCTTTTCTTCAGAAGGCTTTTTCTCACAATCATTCTCCCCCTTTGGCAATAAAATCATCAATATGTAGAAAAGGGAAGAAAAAAACTATATGATGTTCATTTTAAGCATTAGGAGCCATGTAGATTATCCAAAATGACTATTAGAGAATTACACCAAGCCATAACACAGAAGAATGCTATCAAGATCATGACAATCGATGTATAGAAGAGCTAAGACAGAAAGTCCATAATCTGATTAATGATCCATTCTATAGCAGTCAAATAAGTCAAGATTGAAATCTAGCTAAAGATATCCAGGATGATGCAAGCCATGTCAAATAATCTAAGTTGAACCAAGAAGACTCATCTTGAACATTTTAGAGTGCTACCATTGAAGAAGGACTCATTTTATCCAGACTTGATCTCTTTAGAGATAAGCAATTTTAGCACATTTTTCTTTTTCTGAAGACATTTTGTTTTAAGGCTCTTTAAGGTTTTATCTCAGTAAAGCAAGCTCTGGACTAGGTGCCATCCACAACTGCCTCCTGAGCTTCAACCATTTTTTTTTAGCCATGTGCTAGATCCCAAGCCTTATGCGACCACCCAAGCAACAGACTTAAGGAGGTGATCTTAGGTCATCCAAGGCTCCCCGAGTTCATGCCTAGTGCAATGGCAAGCCGCCTCATGAGAAAGATTTGGTGAGATCAGCTTTTTCGCACAAAGAGATCATTTTTGCTTTTGAAGTTTTTAGACCGGTGATTAGAGATAAGTCATGTTTCTTAACAAACCGACATAGCTTACTCAAAAGTTCAAAAGAGATTCAGACTCAACTCAAATTTACTTGACATGGCTAAAATCATAAAAGGATAGTTTTAACTGCACTAGTCTCAAGAGCTATCATGACAAGATTTTAATTCAAGTTTAGCATTTTGAAGTACCTTAGCATGGCAAAGACTAAACTACACATAAAAAGTCATGATAGATCTAGCGGTTTAGCATAAATCATGGCAAGATGTAAAGTAGTGAAAACAGATCATAAGGGATAATAAACAAGGCTCCATTTGATTATTATGCAATGCTTGATGAAATACACAAAATCCGATTCCCTTCGAATGAGATGCATCTTTTAATTCAAAGTTGTGTTATGACAAAATTAAGAGTATGGAATAGCCAAGAGTAACTCCCCCTGAACCAAAGGAACAAAAACGAGAATCTGATAAGTAAAACAGAAAAGGCAGTCCTTTAGAGCATAGAAAAGATATAGAGAAAACTATCGCCGCATGATTCTTATCTACCCCATATGATTCTAGGACTATTACCGATCTACACAAACACTAAGGAGCAAACATCGCCCCTGTCTACCCAAGGGTGGCCCGACCCCTGCTAGAACCTATAAGAAGTGAGTAAGCTCTACTTAGAGAGGGAAGAGACAGCTAATAAGCAGCATCCTAGAAGCACAAGACAAGAAGTAGCAGTCAAAGCAATTTGGCAAGAGAAACACTCTAACCTATGCCGAAGGACTTGACCCAAATATTAAAAGAAATGAAACCGTAAAGGAGTAAGCGATAATATAATATAGTATAATATAATACAAGAGTAGCACAACGCCCCCTCACAAAGCAATCCGTAAGGACAAACCACCCCAAGCTCTCCTCGCAGAGTGAAAACCGAGAGTCGCCCAGAGGCTTAGTGAAGATATCTTGCCAACCGGTGCTCACTCTCCACAAACCGGAGCACAATATCACCCTTCTCTACATGATCTCAAGAAAGTGATATCTCGATATCTATATGCTTGGTCCGAGAATGTTGCACTGGTTCTGGCAATGCAAATCGCAGACGTGTTATCACGTAAGAGTGGAACGCAATGATAGATAGCCCGAATCTCGCAGGTCGAGACCATCCAAAGCACTTGACTACAAAGAATCGGTCGCAAAGAACGCACTCGCCTCTCGCAGTGGGTGCGAACACCGGATTGCTTCCTCGACGCACCAGAGACGAGAGAAGTGCCAATGAATTGGCAAGTGCGGAAGTGCTCTTCCTATCTATCCTACACCAAAGAAAGTCGTGATCGAGAAGGCTCTAAGAGATAGACAAGAAGAGGAAGAGTACCAGATGCCATAGTCAATGGTAGCTCAAGGTACCGAAGATGCGCTTCACCGCCGACGGTGAGATACGCGAGGAGAAGCTCAAACCGAGCACAAAGACACACGTAAAAGTGTATGTCCGGTCTCGAGGTCGTGAGGTACAAGAGAGAGCCAATCATGCTCCTGAACTCCTTTTGGTCAATGTGTTCGCTGCCTTCATCCGGATCCAGAGCACCAGAGATGCCATCGGAGTTGATATGGCTTTCCATCATTCATGTCGAAACGCTCAGAGGTCTCGAGTGTATTTGCCTTGATGAAGAAAGGTACCTCCCGAGTCTGCTTGATTTGGAAGCCAAGGAAGAAGCTCAACTCGCCCATCATGCTCATTTCAAACTCCGAGCTCATGACATCGGAAAACTGGAAACAAGAGCATGCGAGGAGCCGCCAAAGATAATGTCATCCACATAGATCCGACGAGCAAAAGATCAGTGCCAAGACGGCGAATGAACAAGGTCTTATCAATTTTACCCATCTCAAAACCATGGCTCAGCAGATAGGACTTAAGCCTTTCATACCAAGCTCGGGAGCTCGCTTGAGTCCATACAAAGCTTTGGAAAGCCTGAGACATGGTTAGGTATTTGGGGTTCTCGAAACCAGAGGTCAGTTCGACATAGACTTCTTCCTCAATAAGGCCATTGAGGAAGGCACTCTTGACATCCATCTCGTAAAGCTTGAAACCCTTAGAAGTCGCAAAGGCAAGCGTAATTCTAATGGCTTCAAGTCTAGCTACAGGGCAAAGGTCTCTTCAAATCTAGACCTCAACTTGAGAGTAACCACGAGCTACCACCTAGCCTTGTTTCAATGACTAACCCATCTTCACTTTGCTTGTTCTTGAACACCCATTTGGTCCCAATGATATTGTGACCTTGAGGGGCTCAACAAGAGACCGCACCTTGTTTCTTTCAAAGTTTTCCAACTCCTCATGCATAGCGTTTGTCCAAGACTCGTCGATAGAGCATGACAAACGCCTTTGGGCTCAAATGAGGCGACGAAGGCGTAATGGAGATGTAAGAGAGACAAACCAGCTTTTAGAACGTGTGACACGCCAAAGAGGTCTCCAATGATCCGCTCAAGGATGGTCCTTTGAATGTGTCTTGGAGGTCCAGGTGAGATGAAGAAGTGGCCTCTACCTCATTAGCGCATTTGAGATAGGACAGAGCCACTAGCTTCGTAAGAAGCGAAGGTAAGGGTCGATCTCCTCGAGGTGCGGTGGAAGAGGGCACCTCAAGAGGAAGAGAAGGAACCGGATCTGTAAACAACCTCATCTCCATCCTCCTCATCGCCCACAAAGATGGACTCGCATCGCTCTAAGGAACTCGAGATATCGTGCCTAGTCCTCGGATCGCCTCATCAAGGTCACTTCACGTGTTTCTAACAATTTACTAGATTCGCAGCCTGCACTCTATAGGCACGAGAAGAAGTCGAGTAACCCGTAAAGATCCCATCACAAGATCGTGACTCGAACTTATCTAGGTTCCTGCACTTCGTAATAAAACACTTGCAACCAAACACACGAAAATGCGAGACGCGGGTTTTCGCCCATATCTCAACTCATAAGAAGTGCGATGCAAGAGTGCCCAAGAAAGACTCATAGAAACATGACAAGCAAGAGCAATTCCTCACCCAAAACTTCCTAGGTGTAGAGTACTCATCAAGCATCGCCCCGCCATCTCGACTAAGGTACGGTTCTTCCTCTCCACAACGCCATTTTGTTGAGGGACGATGGAGACGAGAACCGGTGCTCTACACTGCCTCACCACAAAACTCTCAAAGTAGGAATTCTTGAACTCGGTGCCATTATCGCGCGAATTGCTCGTAATGCACCGGGAGCTCAACAGAAAGCCTACTAAAAAGACCACTAAAAGAGTAAACGCCTCATCCTTCGAGGCTAAGAAGAACACCCAAGAATACCTCGAGAAGTCATCGACCACGACAAGTACGCACTCACTTCCTCCCATCGATCGCACTCTAGCCGGTCCCATCAGTGTCCATATGGAGCAGCTTGACCGTGCATCCGTCATAGTCATCAGAATCGAGGATGTGAAGCGGCAACCATTTTGCCGCGCTTGGCAAGGAGCACAAACAAGATCCTTGACCATTTTGAGTTTCGCAAACCACGAATGAGATCGTGGCCACTAACTCGGTCGATGATCAAATCCTATATGACCAAGTCTCCTATGCCGTAAAGACAAATCACGGATTCGAAGCAATTAAACATCGGAGAGGATCACCAAGATCCGAAAAATCAGCACGAAAAATCCTCCCATAACGAGAAATCCCGCAAACTAGACTACCCAAGAATCAAGAATTTTGCAATTGTTTTTCTTAAAGCTCACCTCAAACCGTCATCTCAGAAGTCGAGAGATCGAAAGCGATTATACCGCAGCTTACTTACTAAGGCAACATCTTTTAAAATAAAAGAATCATTAATGCTCACAAGATTTTAGCGATGACGCGCCCAAATGAAGCATCTCCAAGGTGATCGCCTCATCACCGAGCGCGGGCTAGAGAAGAAAACCAACGAGACTCACCACCATATGACGTGAACAACCCGAGTCTACAATCCGCACCTTTCCTTCCCGGCCGGCGAATTTCGAGTCAAACAGAGTAAAGTCTCAAGATCGGGTGAATCAACAGAGATTTTGGCACCCAATATCGAGTAACTCGCGAATGATGAAGTAGTCAAGCAAGACCGACCTCTATCTACCCTACGCTCTCGTCACTCAACAAGTCAAAGATCTCACTGTTGGTCGATCCGATCGCTATGGAAGAGCGAGTCGAAGTGCCAAGAATATGTCGATCTCGCCATGGTAGCTATCTCGAAAGGAAAACGAGATCTACCTCGTGACGGCGGAGTTACGACCAAAGGGAGCATGAGGACGAAACTCGTAAAACTCGGAAAAACCAAGTCCTCGATGTCGCCCAAAATCATCGATGGAACAAACCTAGACCTCGTGTTGGTCTTAGGTGCACTCAAGATCCGGGTCGACTCGAATGTGCCTAAGAGACTCAACATGGTCTCTACGCGATCTTGGCACGCTCAAGCAATGATCAACTAAATGTCCATCTTTCCGATGAAGGTGCAATGATACTTCGCCTTCCGAGGGGTCAAGCCGCAGTGGAATCACCTTGTCGTCGAAATCCTTTGAACAAAACCCGCCGACTTAAAATTGACTTTCTCACCCCGGCTTAGTTTTGATCACACCGTGCTATGGTTTTGAGCACGACAGTGGATGCTTCCTCATATCCTCCTCGGATATCATATCCTAGACCCCGATTAAATCTGCAAATTTTAGATTTGTCTAGAATGAGATTGAGCTTCTTCTTGCCTCCTACAAACCTCTCGAGAGTGTTCATAAGATACTGACACTCCCGAAAGAGAGAGGTGCAAGAAGAGCAGGGGGAAGAAGGGACAGCAGAAGGTAAGGGAGCAGAAGAAGAACCAACAACAGAGGAAAGATTGGCTTGTGCACGCACAGCCGACTTTGGGGGGACAGTCCTACTGCTAGCAGATTGGTTCACGTTACTAGGCGTCTCTACCAAACCCTTAGACTTCTTCCCAAAGACACACAATACAAGCAGATGATTGTGTTCTAGAAGGTCCTTAGTTAGCTTCACACATTTTTCATCCAATGCAACCAAATCACATTTTAGTTTATTACAATGATTGCAAGGTGAGCTAACAAGGTCCTTAGAAGCATACTGAGCCAATTTGTTACTGTGATCAATCATTTCTTGAAACTGCTTAGATACAGATTCTAGTTCAGCAGTTAACTTAGGACAGTTTAAACAAGAAACAACAGGCTCTAGTAGCGCACTTGAAATTCAAGAATTTTGTGATCCGCCTGCTTTAGGTTCATCTTGAGATTATTACAATTTTCACAAGTTTCAGCAGATCAAGCAAGATGGTATAAAGACCTCTAAACGAATTGTCCTTAACCTCACATGAGGTGCAAGCAAGAGTCTCAACAAAGAGTGGATGAAGGAGGTGCTATCCTACTCATCTCTAATTCAAAGAAGAAGGCTAATGTTCTCTACCTTAATCATGTCAAGTTCAGAGGACACACTATCATGTAAGGTCCTTAGTTTTTCCATATCATCAATCAAAGCACAAAGATGTGTCACATTCATCACGGAGGGAGCAGATGTAAGTAAAGTGAGCTCCCGTGATAGTCTAGCTACTTCCTTCTCCAACCCAACACACTTAGCCCTAGACTTAGCATGGAATCTACCTAGCTTAAGAAAAGCATCATTGTTGGTCATAAGTGGGACTAACCTCGTCGGAGTCGGAGTACACCATTGTCGCTCGATTCGCCCGAGGGCCATGAAGCACATGCCGAGAAGTTGCCGCCCTTGGGATCATGATCGCCCTTCCCATCATCGCCACTCCACCCTCCACCTCGGCGGTGTCCACTGCCGAGGCGGTGAGGACGCCGATGGAATGCCTTCTTAGCCTTCCCAAAGTTGCGGAACTTCTTCTTGCCTTGGTCAGTGCCGAGGGCTTCGTGTTGCGGTTCTTGTCGATGTAGTCGTTCTTGCTTGGACCGCCATAGTCACCTTTGCCCTTCCCAAGCTTGGGACGGTTTGCTCGGATGTGGTTGGGGCCACCACACTCAAACAAATCACAGACCTCCTCTCTTACCATCCCTCCTCCTCTTGTAAGCATGGGAAAACTTCCGAGCTAGGAGGGCTAGTCTGCTCATCCTCAAGTCGCTCTAAGCGATCATCGCTATGTCACAGAGAGCGCCTAGGAGAACCCACGATCGACTCGTAAGAAGATCCGAAGTGGGATCGGTGACTAAAGCCATCGATCGTGACTTCGACCTTCGAGAGACAATGTCAATCTCGTGAGTCTTGAGACGCGAGTAAAGCGCATCAAGAGTCGTGGTCGAGAGGTCCGTGCTATCTTTGATGGTAGTCACTTTCATCTCCCAAACACGAAGATCAAGTGCGTAAAGCATCCGTCGAGCGCTATCCGAGTCGGGTATGTAAGACCGACCGCCGGAGGTTGCTCAAGATTTTGTGAAAACGCCAAAAGCACTCGCCTAAAGATTCACCAAAGAAGCATTTCAAATTTATCAGATTCACGCTTGAACTGGTCTTGTCGAACCGTTTTAATCGAGTGGTGCCTCATGGTATGCATCGAGGGTCACCTGATGTCGTAAGCGTAAATCAAATGAGAAATACGATCAAACTCACTTCGCTAAACCTCGAATGATTATGTTCCTTGCCTTAGCATTTGCCTCAACATCGACCATGTTTCCAAAGATTGATGTTCTCATCGGCAGAACAAAGAAATCTAACCTTCACCTTTCTCCGGATGGCATACCCCGAGCCCGGATGTAAGTTTCCATTCGGCTCTTCGGAAGGGTAATCTGCACCATCAAAACTGGAGGCTTGGTGGAATACTTGTCCGCTGTTATGGCTCAACCGACCGTTAAGATCTATCAAGAAGAGCTAACCGCTCGATACCAATTGAAGGACCGAAATGGCAACAGAGGGGGTGAATGGTGCAATAAAATTAAGAACTCCCTTTATCAGATTTAAAGCAAATCTACAAAGCCCTCGGATCTCTTAAGAAGAGTGAAGCGTAATCGAGAATCAAAATAAACTTTAGATCGTTTCGTCAAATCGGAAGGTCCGATTCTACCCGCAGTAGTTCCGCACTCGTAGTTCCGGATCGTGCGGAAGTTCCGCATCTGAGAAATTCACCGTGGACAATCGGAAGTTCCGATTGTCCCGACCAAGAACAAAGGCGCCGGTTTTTCCTAAAATCCAAAGTGCTCAATCTTGAATGCTCTTCTCGGTCAAGTTTCACAGACATCATCCTAAGCAACATCTTGACCTCATGGAGAAGAATCGCAAACAAAGATTTAACAAACAACCCAAAATCGGATTTCTTGAAGAAGGGCAAGAAAGACCAAAACCCAAATAGACACGATTCTCTCGATTCCTAGTTCATGAAACTTTGAGGATACATTAGCAATATCAAAACGAATCTAGATATCAAGTTTCATGCTATTTCATAAGACTAATCAAAAGATATGCCAAAACCCTAGATATTTAACATGAGAACAGAGAGAAAGAAGAGGACATAAACAAGTAATCAAAACTCGTAGTTTCATTGATAGATATCAAATGTTTACAGATGGAAACACAGAGGAAAGATTACATAAGATTTCAGATCATACTCTCCTCTCAACAAGCTCTCAAAAGCAAAACAAATCTTTTCTAGAGCTAACCCTAATTTTCTCTCCAAAAGTCTAACCCTAACCTGTGGTTCTCCCTATTTATAGCCTTGGCTAATGGGCCTCCAACCCATTAAGCCCGCTACACCCGAACGGAACCGCCTCCACTTTTGCCGCTTGCGAAAAGACCCTTTCGCCTTGCGCACCTTTCCGAAGCCTCCGACACCTTGTTGTGCACGACTCGCAATCGCTTCAAGATTCACGCCGCCTTCGACACATCCCGACCGCTCGACCTCAACGCCTCCGCGCTTAGTCCGTCCACGTGTCTCGCCACGACTCCATCTTGATGCCCCGCAACAACATGCATAAAAACACATCACATAGCATTGCACAATAACATAGCATCAATATTTGTATAAGACTCAAACTCATACAAAATCAAAATCACAATTTAACCTTCTCGCGACAGCTCGACACAATCGAAGTTCGCGACTTACCACGCGGAAGTTCCGATTTCGAACATCCGCATTTGTCGAATTATCGGAAGTTCGCGACTTACCATTGCGGAACTTCCGATCTTCGTAACATCCGATTTCCCGTAAATTCAATTCCGATTTTCGACTCTCTGTCGGACATAGCGGTACTTCGCGACACCAAAGCGGAAGTTCCGACTTTAGCTCAAACAGTAACTAAAATCCCAGATTAAATGAAGTTCCGATTTTCATCACCGGTAGTTCGATTTATCGAACTTCCGCTCCATACACATGGTAGTTCCGATTTCCGATTCAAGATGTAAAATACCCAAACCGAAAACCTCAATTCTCAATCTAATCAACACACTTGTCAAATACTCATCACTCAGAGTGGAGGACCTCTCACATGGTCTCTCAGAGAGAGAGAAGAGAGAAGAGAGAAGAGACGAACGCGGGCGGATTTAAAGAGCTCGCGGTGTGACGGACGGCGCTTGACGGATGGCGCTGGCGTGGCGGACGCGGGCGGAGGCGCCGAGAGGCGACGGACTGCGCACGGCGCCTGGATTCATGCGGCGGGATTATGGCAAGGCGCGCTGCGGTCGTGGGAGAGAGAGCGCGCGCGTCGGGACGAAAAGCGGAGCCGTCCGATTCGGACGGACGGTGGCAGCGAGGGAGGCGCTGGTGAAGGATAGCCGTCCGATTCGATCGGACGGTGGGAAGTCCAACGGCGCGCGAACGGATGCGAAGCGGCGCCGTCCGATTCCGACGGACGGTGGAAGAGGAAAGGGCGCGGCGGGAGAGCCGTCCGATTCGACGGACGATTGAGAAGACGGAGGAGCGGGAGGAGATGATCGGCGCCGTCCGATTCCGATCGGACGGTGGGAGAGACGGAGGGCGCGGCGACGCGATGGCGTCGGATCGTGATCCAACGGCCAGAACGGCGAGGCGAGCCGCGCGACGTGGACGCCAGCGAGGACGCCGGATGGAGATCCAACGCGAGAAGCGAGGCGCCAGCGAGCGCATCGCGGAGTGGGCCGGAGGCGGGAATAGTGGTGGGCCGCTAGGTTTCGCCCACGCACGTAAAAGAGATTTTAAATACATTTTTCATTTCAGAAATTCAAATAAATCAAAAGGCAATTTAGAAAATAGCAAATAGACTCCAAAAATTCTAGAAAAATTCACAGAAATTACTTGAATTATTCTTGACTTAATAAAAATACTTTTAACTTGAAATTTCCTTTTTCTTTTACAAATAAAATAATTTTTCCATTTCGGATAAAACAAAAATCAATTTCTAAAATCCAATAAATCCAAGAAAATTCTCAAAATAATAATTTTGATTTTAAATTCCAGAAATCTCGATCAAACCAACTTTAATTCAATTGAAGTTGGATTAACTCATATTAAACTGCAAACGAATTTTTGAAATTTCAAAATTAAGCTTTTGGCAAATAGAAGCAAATGGTTCTCTTTTAAAATTTACAAAAACTCCGAAAAACGGGACGCTACACGCCTGGACCTTCCTGAGTCCATGCGTGGAGTTCACAATGTGTTTCACGTCTCGATGCTGAGAAAGTTTTTGAGAGACCCAGAGCATAAGATTTCATTGGAGCCGCTGACTATTGAGCAAGATCTTACAGTTGAGTCGCGTCTGGCGCGCATTCTAGAGAGGTCGGAGCGAGTGCTGAGGCACAAGACGTTGGTATACGTCAAGGTGCTGTGGACGCATCAGTCTGAGAGAGAGGCGACTTGGGAGTTGGAGTCTCGCATGCGCGAGCAATACCCGGAGTTGTTCACGTCGGGTACGTGTTATTTTGTTGTTTAATTTCAGCAGTGTAGTTTTTATTTGAGTAGAACGGCAAGTAGAATTCGGGGTCGAATTCTGTTAAGGGGGGTAGAATGTAATATTCCGAAAAATAAATAAATAATATTAATAATGTCTTAAGGGCCTGTGCGTAATTAAATAAAGTAGGTACGTGAAAATAGAATAATTTAGAGTTTTCTTTTGGAGGGACTAGACTGCGTAAGGTATAAAAGGTCGTTGGGATTCTAGAAACCCTAGCAGTGTTTTCTTATTTTCCTTTTTTTACCAGCCGCCGCCGGCCGCTTCCTATTGGCACCGTCTCCAGCAGCTGTCTTAATTTTCCTTCGGCCGCTGGGCATCCCGGTGCGCTCGTGATTTTCCTTCTACCGCCGGGTGCATCCTGCTCACTGCTGTTGCAGCGTGGGTCTTCCGCTCGGCTTTGCTTTTCCTGCTGCGTGTCTTTTCTTGAGATGCCCTGCATGCTTGTGGCTTTGAAGCCGTGAGCAATCGAGAGAAAGAAAAAAAGTGACGTGCAAGCGAATTCGGAAGTGAGAAGAAAAGAAAAAAAAAACATCAGGAGAAAAAAATAGTGGGGTTCGGGTTTTCGCCGTGAGGTAACGATCTAGTTTTCTCTCTGTTTAGCTAATTTTATTAGAGATTAGAGAGGTTTTAGAATTTCTAGTCGAGGGGCCGATTATTAGATCTGTTTAGCCTGCTGTTCTGTTGAACGATTTATTCGGGTACCTTAATGGCAAATTTTGGAAATATCATCTACTAGTTAATTGTAGATAATTTCGATATCTTTCTATAGCATATTTTATCATGTCGAGCGGACAAGTAGATTTCGAGATATGAATTTTGGAAGACTGCTGTCTTTGTGGTTGTCGTCGTTCGGCGCTGTTTTGGTAGAATATAGATTAAAAATAGTAAATAGACTAATTAGTGTTTTTGATCTACATGAAAGATGTAGATAATTGTCCAATGGTTCTGTAGAATCTAAGAACTTGAATTTTGGTTGGGTAAAACAAAAGTTATGAATTTAGTAAGACCCGCTGTTCCGAAGCGGACAGATCGGTTTTCTGGGCTAAAAACGGAGGGTTAGAAGATTTAATTAGAAGACTTTGTAATCTAATTAAATAAGGGGAATTTTATGAAGAATCCAGAACAGGGTGGTTTGTCGTGATCGGACTTTTGAGTCAAAAGTTACGTTCGTTTTAGTACCAAGACAGCAATGGGTAACTTTTCGGTACCGGAGAAGCGTGGTAGATTTGGGGACGTGTAGGAGCGATGTCGATTGATTGTTGTTCTTATGATGCTGTAGCTTGTATTGAAATTTGAATATATAATGTAGGAGAGGCGTCGTGCTTGTTGCCATCTTCTAGCCAAACCGTGCGTCGCAACTAGTAAAGGCAAGTGCATGGTAGACATCGATTAATGATTGATCATCGCTTTTCTTTATCTTCCATTACCATTATTGTTGTGCTTTTATTTTATTTAATTGCAAGCAATGGAATGGTATGGATCTATATGGTTAATGGACATGATGAAAAATTGGAAATGGTGAGTATTATGAAATTATGCATGTTTGCATTCATAAGCATCTTTGCATATGAGTAGGTGGTCATGAATGATCACAACTCCACGGGAGTGGAGGAGGTCCCCGATCCTTATGGAGGAACGGGCTTGAGAGTGAATGTTGTCGCGAGCATTCACTCATGCTATACCGGTATACGCGAAAGAAGTGCATGTGGACATGTAGATTAGAGTTGCATTCATAAATGAGATTAATGTGTGTTAAACAAAGGAAGATAACAAAGATGAGAATATTAATAGAAGTACCTGTGATGATAATGAAGTTATTGAATGATGTTGATTTATTATTGTTCGGTGTATATTGATGTGTTTGCTGAGTCGTGGACTCACCCTTGCTCTTTTGTTGTCTTTAGGTGATCTTCGAGGACGCCTTAGCTGAGAGCGAGTAGAGCACATGGACAACACATGATCATTTGCCATAAGAATCTTTTCATTCAAAATTGGATTACTCTTGGATATATTAGAGGTTGAATAAAGTTTAGGACAACGTTTTGGACTAGACCATTTGTTTTAATGATTTGGATTCATTGGTTGGTGCTATTTTGGACTATTTACCTGGTTATATTCCCCTTGCTTATTTATTAGTGTTCGATCCATAATTATGCATGTTCTTTTGTGATCCATGGATATGTGTATTGTTGTTTTCTTGCTGTAATTTTATAGTGTGTCGATAATTATTGGTTTGAAGAGTAGTGTGGTGGCATTCTAGGCTCAGTGTTGGGCTGGGGTGTTACAGTTGGTATCAGAGCGGGCTTTAGGTCCGTGGTGAATAGATTAACAACTTAGGCAAACTAAAATTGTTAAAATTTGCTTTAGTTTTAGTTAATCAACTAAAATTTGTTAATGGATGGTTAACTAACCTAAAATTTGCACACTAGTGCACAGTAGGTTAGAGAGAGGTACGAATATAGTTTTACGCTTCCGTTATGTTGTTTATTGATGCATGATTTTATTTTGATCTTTGAACTCATTGTGTATTGTTGATTGTGGTTGATAGCTATGCCGAGAGGTAGAGGACGTGGTCGTGGTGGCCGCGGTCGTGGAGGTCGGGACCGCGGGCGAGGGTCCACCTCCTGTAGCAGATGAGTCAGTAGCTGAGGGGGTTGCTGTTGACCCACCTCCGGTTGGGGTCCAGGATGAGACCCCTGCTTTGTTGAGAGAGTTGGTGGGAGAGATCCGTGCTCTTCGTCAATAGGCGCCGCGCACCATTCTTCGCGGCATCTGCAGTTGCTCCCTGCCGCACCTCCACCGGTTCTCGAGGCGCGGATGACACTTCGAGAGTGGATGGGGTTGAGGTTGGATCCATTTGACGGGTCGGGCACACCGGTCCAGGCAGCGGACTGGTTGCGCTACATGGAGAGGCAGTTTGGAGCATTGGAGATGTCTTCACATCAAAGGGTCCGTTTTGTAGCCTTTCAGCTGAAAGGGCAAGCGGATATTTGGTGGGAGGGTGTGTTGTCTTCGAGGACCGCCACTCAAGGTCCAGTCACTTGGGAGGACTTTGTTGATCAGTTCAAGGGGAAGTTTTACCCCTACTCATTTGTTGAGAAGATGGAGGTTGTCTTGACGACCTTTGCTCGTGGGAAGAGGTCTATCACGAGTATGAGGTCGAGTTCAACAACTTGGTTCGCCGTCCCTTCTCAGAGCTTAACGATGATCTTCGTAAAGCCAAGAGGTTCCGCTGGGTCTCAAGTACTGCAAGATCTGTTGGGAGCTACTCCACTCCGTGACTACTGACTGCTGTGGAGCAAGCTAGATGCATGGAGTTGGAGATCTGACTCACAAAGGGCGACAAGCCTCGTGGATCGGTAGCTTCTGGTGGTGACCAGAAGAGGAGCTCTAGTGAGGGAAGTGGGTCTGTTCAACGACCCGCTTTCAAGAAATTCAAAGGAGGACCTGCGCCACCATCACCACAACAGCGCTCCCACCCTCCCCGGTGAAGCCTTGCTACTGTCCATTGGAAGGGAAGCGAGGAGGCGACATTGGAGAGCCGGCCAAAAGGGGAGGAGCAAGAAGAACACGACCAAGAAGAAGAGGAGAAGAAGGGGGGATAAGGGGCTTCCTTTGAACCCCGATATATCACCCATGCTTTATCTGATGCCTCTTGGGTCAATGCCATGCATGAGGAGCTTGAAAATTTTGAAAGAAACAAAGTCTAGACCTTATGAGAGACCTTGTGGTCGTGTCTCCATGAGAGTGATGAGTATTTGACAAGGGTTTCGGTCAGTCGAGTTTGGTTTGTGTGGTCTGACCATGTCGTTGCGCGGTTCACGCTTTCGTGAAGTCTTTCAATTGTCGTCGGGATAATCGGATCGTCCCGCACAGTTATGGGGTGTGACCATCGCAGGCGGTTGTACCGATTGGTAAATGGCGGTTGAAGAATTCGCAGAAGTTGTTTTTCGAGTTCGGTCTTCATTGGAAATCGGAACAACCGCAGTATTGGAGCGAGACGACCGAGAGCGTTGATCATTTGGTAACATGGCGGTTGTACCGATTATATTGTGAGGTTCGCCATTTTGGTGATTTGAGTTTTGGGATAGGTCATATCCATGTGTTCATGCATATGTGTTGCATATTGCATGTTTGAGCTAACGCTAGGTCAAGTTGTGAAGAACTTGTTCCCGGTTTTGTGTTTCTTTGTCGTGTGGGTCGCAGGACGCCGAGTGGAGTCGTGGCGAGACACGGTGGACCGGACTAGGTGCAGTGGCACCGAGGTCGAACGGTCGGGATGTGTCAAAGACGACGTGGACTCGAGGTGGTTGCGAGGCGGCGAGACGAGGAGCGCGTGAAGCTTCCTGCAAGGTGCGGGAGGGGCGAACGGGAATTTCGCAAGGTCGCACAAGCGGAGCGGCTCCGTTGGTTTTAGCGGGCGAACGGGTGGAGACCCGTTAGCCATGGGCTATAAATAGGATGGAGGGGGTGCTGCTCAAATCTGAACACTCCAAGGGTTTAGGGGTTTCTTTAGTCAAAATAGGCTTTAGAGAGTTTGTTTTGCTTTAGGCTTTAGTTGTTGAGAGTTGTTCCTCGCTTGTCCCCTTCTTTTCTTCAAGATGGCTGAGTGTTCTTGAGTTTTGACAGTGGGAGAGGATGAGTTGAATGCTTGTAATCATTCCTCTTGTTTCAATCTTGTATCCTCTTTCTTTAGATCAATATGACAAATCAATGGATAAAATGAAAATCAAGTTTGCATTCCTGTTCTTATTTTTCCTTCGATTCTCTCGTGATGGACTTGTGAGTTTTTCTTTTTCTTGTTGGTTCTTGCTAGTGAGCTGCAAAATGGATTGCTCTATGTTGGGATAGTGCCCCAAGATCATTTGATCGATTTTTCAAGAGCTAATCTTGTTAAATCTCAGATTTCACTTTTTGGCATCCTCTGCTCTTCATTTCCTCTTCTAGGGTTTTTGATGAAATTCTTGATTTCCTTGAGGATTTGGCCTAAGACTCATGCTAGCATGTCCTGAGGTTATTACTAACCTTCTTGCAAAATCTCATGAGCCAAGGTTGAGAGATTGTGGAGCATTTCGGTTTTGCCCAGCTTTGCATCCTTCTTCGCTCAAATGCAAGAAGATAGGAACTTTGGAATGGATCTCTGAAATATTTGTTTGGAATAGGTTCCTAGTGTCTTTAGGGAGGTGTGGTTCAAATCTCGTAGAGTTTGGCCAAGCGGTTCAAAAGTTACGCCGATTTTCGCTTTGAAACCCGAGAGGTTTTACCGCTCCAGACAATCGGATGAACCGGCTTAACATGTGGTTGTACTGGATCGCGGTACAACCGCCATTTGCTCATGGTTGTACGGATCGTGGTACAACCGCCGCTTGCCTCGTGGTTGTACCGATTGTCCCGATTTCTTGGTTCTTCCTCGCTTTTGTTTCTTCGAGCTTTGGGGGTGAGGAGTGGATTCAACATAAGACTTCCTCGTGCTTAATCATTGATCTTCATAGCTCTCATAGCTATTGGAGTAATTTACAAGTTGAATCCATTCTTTGCGAAAAAGATTAAGTGCTCCTATTCACCCCCCCCTCTAGTCGCCTTTCCGGTCCTTCAATTGGTATCAGAGCCGGTTAGCTCTTTTCAATAGATCTTAACCGGTCTCAAGAGCCGTGGCGATGGACAAGTACTCACCAAGCGCCTGCTGATGGCATCGACACCCTTCCGAAGAGCCGAATGGAGACATACATCCAGCCTGTGGGTATGCCATCCGCGAAAGGTCAAGGTTCGATTCATTGCTCCTCGCCGATGAGAACATCAATGCCGGGAACATGGCTGATGTTGAGGCAAATGCAAAGGCTAGGAACATCATCATCCGTGGTTTGAGTCGAGTGAGTTTGACCAAGATATCTCACCTGTCGTCCGCCTATGATATCCGGGTGACCTCGACGATACCATGAGGGCACCACCCTGATCAAGACGGTTCGACAGACCGCCTCAAACGAGAATACAACAAATTTGAGATGCTTGCCGGTGAGTCCCTAGATGAGTGCTTCGACGCTTTCACAAGATCTTGAGCAACCTCCGAGCGGTCGGTCTCACATACCCCGACTCGGACAACGCCGTCGATACTTACGGCACTCGATCTGCGTGTGTGGGAGATGAAAGTGACCACCATCAAAGACACGACAGACCTCTCGACCTTGACTCTTGATGCGCCAGACTCACGCCTCAAGACTCACGAGATTGACGTTGTCTCTCGAGGTCGAAGTCACATCGATGGCCCCGGTCACCGATCCCGTTCAACTTCGGGTCTATCTTCCGAGTCCTCTTGCAATTTCTCCTTGTCGCTCTCGTGACATAAGCGATGATCGCTAGAGCAACTATGGATGAGCGACTTGCCCTCCTTGCTCGTAGATTCTCCCACGCTTACAAAGGGAGGAGGGACAAAGAGAGGAGGACCCGTGATTTGCTTCGAGTGTGGTGGCCCCAACCACATCCGAGCGAATCGCCTAAGCCGAGAAGGGCAAGAACGACTACGGCGGTTCGCAAGCAAGAACGACTACACCGACAAGAACCGCAACAAGAAGCCTCCACCAGACGCCAAAGAAGAAGAAGTTCCGCAACTTTGGCAAAGCCAAGAAGCTCTTCCACCGCGTCCTCACCGCTTCGACGACCTCGACCTCGGCCGAGGTGGAGGGATGGAGCGACGATGACGGACGGGTGACCAAGAGCCCAAGGATGGCGGCGACGACTTCTCCAAGATGTGCTTCATGGCCCTCAAGGGCGAACTTCACGACAATGAGTCAGACTCGACACGGACGAGGTTCGCCCGGTAGGGAAGGAGAAGGTTTGGCTTGTAGACTCGGTTGTTCTCGTCATATGACCGAGACTCCGCTGGTTCTCCTCCCTAGCCCGCGCTCCGGTGATGAGACGATCACCTTCGAGACGCTTCGTCTGGCGCGCCATCGCCAAAGGTACTGCGTATTAATGCTTCTTTTATTCTTAAGGATGTTGCCTTGGTTAGTAAGCTGCAGACAATTTGCTTTCCGCTTCTCACCACCGATGACGGTTTCGAGGTGAGCTTTAAGAAAAATGCTTGTAAAATTCTTGATTCTTGGGTAGTTTGGTTTATGGATTTCTCGTTATGGGAGGATCTTTCGTCTTGAGTTCTTCGAGTCTTCCGCGATCCTCTCGTGTGTTTAGTTGCTTCGAGTCCCGCGATCTCTCTTCTCGCATAGGAGACTTGGTCATATTGATTTGACCATTTGACCCGAAAGTTAGCGACCATGATCTCATTCGTGGTCCGCCAAACTCAAGATGGTCAAAGATCTTGTTTGCACTCCATGCCTAAAGACGGCAAGATGGTTGCCGCTTCTCATCCTCCCATACAAGCATTATGACCGATGCACGACAACCGCTCCACATGGACACAGCTTGGACCAAATGAGTGCAACAAGCAGGAGGGAAGTGGTATGTTCTTGTTGTGGTCGATGACTTCTCGAGGTACTCTTGGTGTTTTTCTTAGCCTCAAGGACGAGACATTTACACATTTCCGAGGTCTTTTAGTAGGATGTCCGTTGAGCTCCGGGTGCCTTACGAGCGATCCGCAGTGACAATGGCACGGAGTTCAAGAATTCCTACTTTGAGAGTTTCTGCGGTGAGACAGTGTAGAGCACCGCTTCTCTTCTCCATACGCCCTCAAAGAAATGGCGCTGTGGAGAGGAAGAACCGCACTTGGTCGAGATGGCCAGACGATGCTTGATGAGTACTCTACACCGAGGAAGTTTTGGGTGAAGCCATTGCATTGCGTGCCATGTTTCAATCGAGTTTTTCTTCGCACTCTTGCACCGCACTTTATGAGTCGAGATATGGGCGAAAGCCAGCGCCTCTCATTTTCGTGTGTTTGGTTGCAAGTGCTTTATTTTGAAGTCCGGGAACCTAGATAAGTTCGAGTCACGCCTCGTGACGGTATCTTTCTAGGCTACTCGACTTCTTCGCGGGCTTATCGGGTTTGGAACTGCGAGTCTAGTAAAATGGTAGAGACCTGTGAGGTGACCTTCGATGAGGCCACCCGGGACTAGGCCGATATCTCAGTTCGTTAGAGCATCCGAGACCATCTTCGTGGATGACGAGGACGAAGGAGACGATGGTTGTCTACTCCGATCCCGCCCTCACCCACTCCTTGAGGTACCATCTTCCACCGCACTCGAGGTGATCGCCCCTGCCTTCGCTTCTTCCGAGTTAGTGGCCTGCTCCTACCTCGTCACCATGAGGTAGAGGCCACTTCTTCATCTCTCCCAGACCTCCTAGACACATCCGTAAAGCTCATCCTTCAGAGCGCATCATTGAGACCTCTTCGAGCGTGTTACCCGCTCAAAATCGCTTATCTCAATTTCGCTCCATTCTCGCCTTCATTGCCTCCTTTGAGCCCAAAGATGTTTCTCATGCCTTATCCGATGAGTCATGGGTCAATGCCATGCATGAGGAGCTAGAAAATTTCGAGAGGAACAAGGTCCTGTCGCTTGTCGAGCCCCACGAGGTCACAATATTATTGGGACTAAGTGGGTGTTCAAGAACAAGCAAAGCGAGGATGGAGTGGTTATCCAAACAAGGCTAGATTGGTTGCTCGGGGTTTTCCTGTGTTGAGGGTCTAGATTTCGAGGAAACCTTTGCCCTCAGAGCTAGACTTGAAGCCATTAGAATCTCGCTTGCCTTTGCACTTCTAAGGGATTCAAGCTTTACCAGATGGACGCCAAGAGTGCCTTTCTCAATGGCCTTATTGAGGAAGAGGTCTACGTCCGTGACCTCTGGTTTCGAGAACCCCAAATACCCAAACCATGTCTTCAAGCTTTTCAAAGCATTGTATGGACTTAAGCAGCCCCTGTGGCTTGGTATGAGAGGCTTAAGTCCTACTTGTTAAGTCATGGTTTTGAGATGGGTAAAGTTGACAAGACCTTGTTCATCCGCCGGCATGGCACCGCTTCTTCCGTCGTCTGGATCTATGTCGATGACATTATCTTTGGCGCTCTTCCCATACTGTTTCCAGCTTCTCGGATGTCATGAGCACCGAGTTTGAGATGAGTATGATGGGTGAGTTGACCTTCTTCCTTGGCTTCCAAATTAAGCGCTCTGGAGGGTACATTTCTTCATCGTGAAAGTACACTCGTGACCTCCTGAAGCGCTCGACATGAGTGATGGTAAGCCTGTGTCGACTCCCATGGCTTCTACAGCCTATCTTGACCCAGATGAGGATGGCGAGCCAGTTGATCAAAAGGAGTTTCGCAGCATGATTGGCTCCTCTTGTACCTCAACGCTCGAGACCGGATATACATTTTTCTGTGTGTTTGTGCGCTCGTTTTCAGGCTTCTCCTCGCGTTTCTCACCGCCAGGCGGTGAAGCGCATCTTTCGGTACCTGCGAGCTACCATTGACTATGGTATCTGGTACTCTTCTTCATCCTGTCTTTCCTTGAGAGCCTTCTGATGCGCACTTCACCGGTCAGAGGATAGATAGGAAGAGCACCGCACCGCCAATTTCTTGGCACTTCTCTTGTTTCCTGGTCTTCGAGGAAGCAGTCCGGTGTTGCACAGTCCACCGCAGAGGCCGAGTATGTTGCTGCAGCCAGTTGCTGTAGCCAAGTGCTCTGGATGGCTTCGACCCTGCGGGACTTTGGGTTAGTTATCGATAGTGTTCCACTCTTTTGTGATAACACTTCTGCGATTAACATTGCCAAGAACCCAGTGCAGCATTCCCGGACCAAGCACATCGATATCCGGTTCCACTTCCTTAGAGACCATGTAGAGAAGGGCGATATAGTGCTTGGGCCAGGAGAGTGACCACCAGCTATCGACATTTTACCAAGCCTTTGGATAGTTCGAGGTTTTCACTCATGGGAGAGCTTGGGGTGGTTTGTCCTTATGGATGTGAGTGAGGGGAGCTTTGTGCTTTATCGCTTTACTATTTTGATTATGCTTCGTCTCATTTCATGCATTGCATTTTATGGGTGCATTGGGGTTTAGTCCTTCTAGCATAAATTAGAGTGATCTTCTCGACTAGTTGTTTAGACTCCTTGCTCTTTTCTTGTGACCTAGGGTTCTCGCTCATAGTCGCTTTCTTCTCTCACTAGGTTGAGCCCACTCACCGCTTGAGTTCTAGCAAGGGCCGGGCCGCCTTGGGTAGACATGGTACGTGTTTGCTCCCTAGTAAGGTAGATTACCTGGCCTAATAGTCCTAGTGTCATATGGGGTAGATGAGAGTCGCCTAAGCCATAGTTGCCTCTATATCTTATCTATGCTTTAAGGACCCTACTTGTCGCTTTCTTTTCCGACTTCTCGATCTTATTGCTTTGGTTCAGGGGAGTTCTTTGGGAGCTTCGAGCTTAATATTGACTTAACTCAACTTGAACTAAAAGTTGCATCTCATGTTGAGGGGAGTCGGATCTTCTCGCATTTCTAGCATTCTGCATTGTAATATAACTACATTGAGCCTTGATTATTATCCTGCTATGACATGTTTACAATGCTTTACACCTTGCCATGACTTGTGCTTATTTGCTAGATTTATCATGACTTCATATGTGTAGCCTAGCTTTTGCCATGATAAGTTAATTAAAATTGCTCAACTTAAACTAAAACTTGTCGTGTTAGCACTCGAGATTAGTCTTTCTCGAGCTATCCTTTTATGATTCATGCCATGTCAAATAGGCTGGGTAGAGTGATGAATCTATATTGAGCCTTAGAAAGAGCTGTTTTAGTCTCTTGATGATGCATGAGTTAGTACAACTTGTTAAAAAAAAATCTCTTTTGTGCGAAAAAACTGATCTCACCAATTCTCTCCTATGAGACGGCTTGCCATTGCACTTGGCATGAACTTAGGGGGAGTTTTGGATGACCTAGACCACTCTTTTAAGCTTTTGTTGCTTGGGATGGTCGAGTGAGGCTTGAGATCTAGCACATGGCTAAAAATGCCATTTGTCAAAATTGGTTGAAGCTTAGGAAGAGGTTGTGGATGGCTCCTAGTCCAGACCTTCTTTACTAAGATAGACCTTTATCAACTTGAATATTCATTGCAAATGAAAAATAGTTGAAATTTGGGCTTTTGACAAAAGTTGAGCCAAATGATTCATTCTTGAGCTTATAGCACTCTATTCGGACTCAATGTTAGCTTCCTTGTTACGCTTAGCTTATTGACATGGCCTGCATCATCCTTGGATATCTCTAGTTAGACTTTGCTCATTGATGACTTGACTTGCTCTCTAAATGCATTACATTTCTGATTGTCATCTATGTGCTCTAGCTGGCTTATATGTATGTTGTTATGATCTAGATAGCATTTTATTGAGTTATGGCTTGGTGTATTACATGTTGGTCATTATGGATAATTCTCATGGCTCAAAATGTTTAAATAAACAAACTTCAGCCATTTTCATTCATTAACATGTCATATTCTCTCTATTGCATCTTGATGCGTTTATTGCCAAAAAGGGGAGAATAGAGAAGAAAAGTCTGTTGGGGCAGCTTTAGAGCTTTGAGATCAATTTGCTCTCTAGCTGCTCCTTCCGTCGACATGGTCATTAGCTTCATTTCATTCCTTGTACCATGTTGGATTTTTCAAACTCAAACTCTTCTTAAAGCTTTTTTCGAGTTTGTCAATATTCTCATCAAGGGGAGATTGAGAGACCTTGTGGTCGTGGTTCCATGAGAGTGATGAGTATTTGACAAGGGTTTTGGCCAATGAGTTTGGTTTGTGTGGTCTGACCATGTCGCTATGCGGTTCACGCTGCGTGAAGTCTTTCAATTGTCGTCGGGATAATCGGATCGTCCACAGTTATGGCTGATGACGATCCGCAGGCGGTTGTACCGATTGGTAAATGGCGTTGAAGAATTCTGAGAAGTTGTTTTTCGAGTTCGGTCTTCATTGAAATCGGAACAACCGCAGTATTGAGCCAGACGACCGAGTGCGGTTGATCCATTGGTAACATGGCGGTTGTACCGATTATATTGTGAGGTTCGCCATTTTGGTGATTTGAGTTTTGGGATAGGTCATATCCAGTGTGTTCATGCATATGTGTTGCATATTGCATGTTTGAGCTAACGTTGGGTCAAGTTGTGAAGAACTTGTTCCCGGTTTTGTGTTTCTTTGTCTGTGTGGTTGCAGGACGTCGAGTGGAGTCGTGGCGAGACACGGTGGACCGGACTAGGTGCAGGTGGCACTGAGGTCAGAACGGTCAGGATGTGTCGAAGACGACGTGGACTCGAGGTGGTTGCGAGGCGCGGCGAGACGAGGAGCGAAGCTTCCTGAAGGTGCGGAGGGGCGAACGGGAATTTCGCAAGGTCGCACAAGCGGAGCGGTCCGTTGGTTTTAGCGGCGAACGGGTGGAGACCCGTTAGCCATGGGCTATAAATAGGATGGAGGGGGTGCTGCTCAAATCTGAACACTCCAAGGGTTTTTAGGGTTTCCTTTAGTCAAAATAGGCTTTAGAGAGTTTGTTTTGCTTTAGGCTTTAGTTGTTGAGAGTTGTTCCCTGCTTGTCCCCTTCTTTTCTTCAAGATGGTCGAGTGTTCTTGAGTTTTGACAAGTGGGAGAGGATGAGTTGAATGCTTGTAATCATTCCTCTTGTTTCAATCTTGTATCCTCTTTCTTTAGATCAATATGACAAATCAATGGATAAAATGAAAATCAAGTTTGCATTCCTCGTTTTATTTTTCCTTCGATTCTCTCTGTGATGGACTTGTGAGTTTTTCTTTTTCTTGTTGGTTCTTGCTAGTGAGCTGCAAAATGGATTGCTCTATGTTGGGATAGTGCCCCAAGATCATTTGATCGATTTTTCAAGAGCTAATCTTGTTAAATCTCGATTTCACTTTTGGCATCCTCTGTTCTTCATTTCCTCTTCTAGGATTTTTGATGAAATTCTTGATTTCCTTGAGGATTTGGCCTAAGACTCATGCTAGCATGTCCTGAGGTTATTACTAACCTTCTTGCAAAATCTCATGAGCCAAGGTTGAGAGATTGTGGAGCATTTCGGTTTTTGCCCGCTTTGCATCCTTCTTCGCTCAAATGCAAGAAGATAGGAACTTTGGAATGGATCTCTGAAATATTTGTTTGGAATAGGTTCCTAGTGTCTTTAGGGAGGTGTGGTTCAAATCTCGAGAGTTTGGCCAAGCGGTTCAAAAGTTACGCCGATTTTCGCTTTTGAAACCCGAGAGGTTTTTACCGCTCCAGACAATCGGATGAACCGGCTTAACATCGTGGTTGTACGGATCGCGGTACAACCGCCATTTGCTCATGGTTGTGCCGATCGTGGTACAACCGCCGCTGTTTCGTGGTTGTACCGATTGTCCCGATTTCTTGGTTCTTCCTCGCTTTTGTTTGTCGAGCTTTGGGGGTGAGGAGTGGATTCAACATAAGACTTCCTCTGTGCTTAATCATTGATCTTCATAGCTCTCATAGCTATTGGAGTAATTTACAAGTTGAATCCATTCTTTGCGAAAAAGATTAAGTGCTCCTATTCACCCCCCCCTCTAGTCGCCTTTCCGGTCCTTCACCTTAGCTGAGCCTCCTTCTGATTCTCATGTAATTGAGACAAAATGGATTTTTAAAAATAAGCAAAGTGAGGATGGGTTGGTTGTTCGCAATAAGGCTAGACTAGTAGCTCAAGGTTATTCCCAGGTAGAAGGCTTGGACTTTGAAGAGACCTTTGCTCCTATAGCTAGATTAAGAGCCATTCGTATTTTACTAGCATTTGCAACATCTAAGAGTTTTAAGCTTTATCAAATGGATGTTAAAAGTGCTTTCTTAAATAGTTTCATAGAAGACGAGGTCTTTGTCAAGCAACCACTTGGTTTTGAAAATCATAAGTTCCCAAACCATATTTTTAAACTCTCTAAAGCCTTGTATGGATTGAAGTAAGCACCTAGAGCTTGGTATGACAGGCTTAAGAGTTCCTTGCTTAACAATGATTTCAAAATAGGAATGGTTGATAAAACCTTGTTCACTCTCAGACATGGCAGTAATTTCTTATTGGTTCAGATTTGTTGGACCGAAAAGGCGACTAGAGGGGGGGTGAATAGGAGCACGCTCACTTTTTTCCAAATAATGAATTCAACACAATTTCACTCCAATAGCTATTAGGAAGCTATGAAGATCAATATACCAGTACAGCGGAAGACTAGCATTGAATCCAATTAAATCCCCTAAGCAAAATAACAAAATCAACTAAGATTACAGAATCACAAAGCACGGCGGTCGACCGACTGGACCCAAAGGTTGGACCGATGATCGGGCGGTCGGATCATTGTTATATCAAGCGGTCGGACCGCCCAAAATCGGTCCGACCAAAGGATGATGGGCGGTCTCGACCGCCGACTCTGCAATGATCCAAAACAAGAAATCACCGATGACGGTTGCAATTAGGTCAAACTTTTGATTCTCAACTCCAAACTTTACGAAACTTTGCACACACCTTCTCTATGCTATTGAGGACCTATTCCAATCGAATTTTATGATAATTCTTAGATAGATCCTGAGCAATTGCCATCTTGTGTCACGCTTGAGTCCATTGACCTCACCCGGCATCGTCGATAGTTCTGGACCTCAACTCTCCAAGTCTAGTCCCGATCCTCCTCGCCGTTGACCGTCGTTGACCACCAAGCAACCTGCACAACCATAGACAAGCAAACACGAATTCGGGAACAAGTTCTTCACAACTTGACCCATGTTAGTCAAAACATGCATCATGCAAACCATATGCCACGATACCAATGACTTTGACCTAACAAAACAATATCGCCACGGTTGGCGGACGCTCGTCAATACCGGTCCGACCGCTCCATGTGAGCTTGCGGACCACCCTCCGCCGGTCGGACCGCTCCTCGTGAGCGGCCGGACCGCCCCTAGGGACTTAGCCGAAATTCATGCCCTCAAATTCCGAAACCTTCTAGAAACTTAAAATGAATAGAACTTCTTACTAGAGACTCCAAAAATCATGAGACCAAGTGCATTGGGATCCCCTCACTTGCCTACAACACCTATTTTTGGCCCACTGCTTTGACCACTTTAGGTCACCGGTCCGATCACGCACATGGCCGGTCCGACCTATTTGGGACCGTCGGACCGCCATGCTATGGCGGCCGGATCGCCTCATCTGTAATGCTCAAGCTTTGTCGAAAACTCGTGAAACGACAAACCGTAAACACCATTGCCAATTGTCACATCATCCTAAGATCTGGAACATATCCCCATGATATCCACAATCTCCCCCTTGATGAACACATTGGCAATTATCCAGAAAATGTAAGTAAGAGGTTTGAAAACGAAGTTTACTCGAAGTTTTGCACAAATGCACAACTTGGTCCATAAGCAAGAAAAAGCAATGTAAATGACCAAGCTGGCATCAGAATAGTATAGGCATGTGAGACAAGGCAAAAGAAAGCATAAAAACTTTGATTTCCATAAAAGGGTCAAAATTCTCACATGAGGTCCATATGAAAGAACAATTGTTCAATTGACCTATGATCATTGTGAGGATAAAAGAATGCAATTCATGTTCAGAATATTCAATAAGACAATAAGAATGCAACTCAAGAACTCCCCCTCACTATGATCCTCAAATTTCAGAAATTTTCAAATTTTTAGTTTCTCCCCCTTTGTATAATCTTCTCCCCCAACAATGAAATATCTTCTCATTAACACATCTTCTCCCCCTTTGACAATGGATTCATCAAGGAATCACGCCTTCCTCTCATCCAGAGATAACAAATATAGAATAAAGAAAGAAGCAGAAACAAAAGACACATAAAGAGGAGTATGCATGAAGTGCAATGGAGTGGCTTCATTTTTGTATTTTTTAATTTTTGATTACAAGAAGCTTTGGAGATTACCCAAAAGAGCTAGCCAGTATTTCTAATATTGCACAAACAGCATATCAAGCCTGACAGCGCTAGCAAGATCATGGTAAGACATGTATATCAAAGCTAAGCACAAAGGCTTAAAAGTAAAGCAGTAGATTTGATCAATTTAAGCAACGCTTCAAATTCAGCAAGTTCATCAACAGGGATCCTAAAGTGAAATTGGCCATTTCAAAATGTCAAAGTGAGATAAAAAATCTAACAAAGACCACATTAAGAGTCAATCAGGTCCTGTATTGAATCATTTTGCTCAATATTTTGTAAACGCCCATTTGTCAATATTTTTCTCATATGCATTGAATATTGAAGTTGACTAATGATCTAACTTAGTGACAAGATCCTGGACTAGGAGCCATCCACAAACTCATCCTAAGCTTCACTGAAGTTGATTAAAGGTATATCTTAGTAAAGAAGATCCTGGACTAGGAGCCATCCACAAACTCTTTCTAAGCTTCTACCAGGGCGACAAAGCTTGAGGTTCATGTCATTTCTGACAAGCAGTCCCCATGAGATCGTCTGGTTCATCAAACTATCCCCAAGTTCATGTCATTTGACAAGCAGTCTCGTAAGAATAGTTTGGCACAATTTAAGCATAAGACAATCTTCATTTTCATTTTTCACAAGAGCAGTTTTAGAATCTCAAGAACACAAAAGCTCAAGTAATGGTCAATTTTAGATCAAAGAGCTAACAAAGCAATTCTGACAGGGCCAATGTCACTAGAGGAGCACTAATTGCGCAACTCGCTAAAACATCCACAAATTGCAATTTCTTAGTTCGAGTTGTTTTAAAGTTCTAGCTCATATAGCAAAGACTTAGCTACACATGTAAAAGCATGATAATTCTAGCAAGTCAAAGAGCTGGACATGACATTGAGCACGAATTGAAGTACTAAAGCTCCAAAGGGTAATAGGCAAAGCTCCATCAATTTTAAAAGATAAGCAGAAAGTCTTATATTACAATGCATCTTTTTGGATTTTTCATACCACTTGTTGTATTTTTCATATGAATGCAATATGATACAATGAGATGCAATAAAAAGCCTAAAAACCTAAAAAGTTCAAAAAGATCACTAAGTTCAGAAAAAGAACAATAAAAGATCAAAAGAACAAAGAAAGATCAGAAAAGATCAAACTCCCCCTCAAACCAACCCATAAAGATAAATTACCCCTAACTCGCTTCTCAAGGTGGCAAACCTAGTTGGGTCTAAAAGTTTGGTGAGGATAAAGTCAAAAGACAAGAGAAGTGCCTAGTGGGTGACAAGCGCCTGAGGTACTCTTCCTATCTAGCCGACAGCCCACACAAACAGGATAAGAAAAACCCCCGAATGGACAAAGATAAAAAAAACAGGAGTATCAAATGTCATACAAAGAGAGTAGAGTGTAAATACCTGAATATGAGCTTAAAGGCCTGGCGATGGGAAGTTCTCGGAAATGCTTGAAACCCGTCGACTGCGTGAAGGAGGTGAACCATCTTGAGTCTCCGGTCATATGACGTGAACAGCCGGAGTCAACAAAGCACGTGCTCTTCCTCTTTCCGCGGTAATCCTGAAAAATCAAGGCACAGAAGAACGATGTGTCTCGATACTGAGGTTAGTTAAACAAGACTTGGGAACCCAGTACTGAGACACACGTCTGCGAGTAGTATGCAAAGCAGAAGTGTTATCCTTGATTCTATTTGCATTCATATCATGAGTAATGGTCACAAGAACATGAGAATTATCCTATCTAGAAGCATGATGATAACCATGTGAAACAAATCCTAACCCAGGTTTATTCTTTTCAAAATGACCATGTCTCATAAAAGCTTTAGGTTGAGTGGATGAAATACTAGCAAAATTTTTCTTATTATTTTTCAACCTACGCCAACAAAACTCAATCAAATGTCCACTTTTCTTGCAATAAGTGCAATGGTACTTGGTACCACTAGAAGAAGCACCATTTGAATTAACACACGGTTGGGCAAAACCTGCAGATTTAAAAGAGGTTTTTGCAGGTTGGGTTTTGAATTCAATTAAACCTTTTTCCAAGACTTGAATGACTTTTGGCTTTGAATTGTCTTGAAAAGAATTGAATCCTAAACCTTGCTTCTTATAAGGAGTTTTAGACTTGTCAAGAATCATGTTTAACAGTTTCTTACCTTTGGAAAAATTTCTCTAATGTATCATGAAGGTAAGCATTTTCTTTTCTCAAATTAACACAAGCATCACAAGTTTTATCCATAGATTTCTCCTTATATAAAGCAATTTCAAGCTTAAGAGTGGAACAAGAAGCACAAATAGTAGTTTCAATATTGTCCTTAAGCTTTGCATATTTGACTCTAGCAGCTTCTAAGATATCTTTGATTTCACGTTCTTTTTCTAAGCATGAAGTGCAAGGGCTAGAATCAATCACATCAGAAGCAATCAACTTGCTAGACTCTAAACATTTTTCACAAGGAGCAGATTTAATTTCAATTAGCTCGATTCTAGCATTTTCAAGTTGTTGCAAAGCAATATTGTGAGCAGATTGCAGTTTAGCCAATTCTGAGTGCATGTCATGACAAGATAAACATTCATCAGGTTCTAGAGTCTTGACATTTGCAAGTTCTAGTTTCAGTTTACCAATTTTTGACTCTAGTTTCTTATTTTTAGTCATGACAAATTCTAACGCTTCATCTTGACTAAGCAGTTGCTCATATATGGAATCATATCTAGCAGAAAGCTCATCATAAGAGAGGGATACCTCATTATCATCAATGTAGTCAGTGTCAGCCATGAAGCACATGCCGGTGAAGTCTTTGGCCTTCCCTTTCTTCTTGTCTTGAGGGGTCTTCTCCTCTTCGCTCCCGGAGTCCACATCGCTCACGGATTGCTCTCCAAAAGCGGCAAGGACCCGGTGAGCGGCCTTTATGAGCTTGACAGCATCATACTCATAATTGTTCTCATGAGGCTTCTTCCAGGCTGTCTTTTCCTCCCTGTGCTTGCCCTTACCTTTTAGCTTGGGGCAATTTGCCCGGATGTGGTAGAGCTCTCCACACTCATAGCAAGTAACAGGACCACCTCTCTTTTTATTTCTCACATTGTTGTAAGCCCGTGTGAATTTTTTAGCTAGGAGAGCTAACTCTGTCTCAGGAATATTTTCAAGCTCCTCCTTAGAAATCACAGATAAGCAAGCAAATGAAAATCCAGAAGAAGATTCAAAAGAGTCATCAAAGGCCTTTTTGAGAGGATCTACTACCAAAGCTAAATTATCTTTCTTGGGATGATCAACTCTTTTAATTTCATGAGTCTTGAGTTTACTATAAAGCAATTCTAAAGTAAGACTTGAAAGATCAACATTTTCCTCTATAGCAGTAGCCTTCATCTCCCACTCCTTGGTGTTGATTGCAGCCAAGAGATGGGTGGCATTTTCAGATTGAGAATATTCAATATCAACAGCTTTCATTTGATTAATCACTCTATTAAAGCGACTAAAAATGTCATCGATGCTCTCTCCAGGACGCATCTCAAATTTGTTATAATCACGCTTATAGATTGTTTGGCGCACTTTCTTAATTTGGGATGAACCCTCATGATAGGTTTCGAGGGTGTTCCAAATCTCGTGCGCAGTCGCAAAATTACAAATGCTATCATATTCTTGTCTACCAAGCGCACCATATAAAAGGTTCTTGGCCTTGTTGTTGTTAGCCAAAAGAACTGCAGAAACAGGAGTTGCAACCTCATGAATAATGAGCGGGGATCGAACAACGTCCCATATAGCTTGTCCCTCGCTCTCAAGGAATACTCGCATACGATTCTTCGAATAGGCATAGTCGTGCCCATTAAAGATATGCGGTTTTGTAGAGAACCTATCCATCGCCAAAGTTCAGTGACCGGTTAAGATCAAGGTTGAACTAACCGAGCTCTGATACCACTTGTTGGACCGAATAGGCGACTAGAGGGGGGGTGAATAGGAGCACGCTCACTTTTTCCCAAATAATGAATTCAACACAATTTTACTCCAATAGCTATTAGGAAGCTATGAAGATCAATATACCAAGACAAATGGAAGACTAGTATTGAATCCAATTAAATCCCTAAGCAAAATAACAAAATCAACTAAGATTACGAATCACAAAGCACAGGCGGTCGACCTCTGGACCAAACCGGTTGGACCGATTGCCGGGCGGTCGACCATTGTTAGATCTTGGCGGTCGGACCGCCCAAAATCGGTCCGACCGGTGATGACGGGCGGTCCGACCGCCGACCGCACAGATCCAAAAAAGAAAATCACCGATGACGGTTGCAATTAGGTCAAACTTTTGATTCTCAACTCCAAACTTTACGAAATTTTGCACACACCTTCTCTATGCTATTGAGGACCTATTCCAATCGAATATTATGATAGTTCTTGGATAGATCCTGAGCAATTGCCAATTGAATAACAGAGGGTCTAAAACCGGACAAGAACGAAAACTTGATCCTAATGCTTGTTCGTGAGTGATTGATGATCAAGATGATTCTAGATAGATTCACACATATCACAGCAAGCTAATTTACGTGAAAGAATCAATCACAAACTCGCGGATCAAAGAAAGCCCTAAAATCACGAAATTGAAAGCAAGAACGAAAAGAGACTTATCTCAAGCAAACCTTGCATAGATTAATAACGTGATCGTCGCTGGATTACACCCACACCATCATGGATCAGTGGTCAATCCAAGATCACAAAATTCACCTCAAACCATGAAAAGCCCTAGCCTCCACCTCAACTCCCCCTAAGCCAATTAGGGTTTTGCAAGCAACAAAAGAGGTGAAAAACAGCGAGAGTGAGGGTGCAGCCCCCACCTCCTCCTATTTATAGTGGAGGCCTAGAACTCTCTAGGGTTTGACTCAATTGGGCTCCCGTTAAGGCCCACTAACAAACGGGTCACACACGCACGCTTCGCAAAGCGCCGTCTTTAACCTTTGACCTAAACCGCTTCACCATGCGTCATGGATTTGCCAATAGGTCATCCTTATCCATCTTGTGTCACGCTTGAGTCGTTGACTCACCCGCATCGCCGATCGCTCGACCTCAACTCTCCAAGTCTAGTCCCGATCCTCCTCGCCGCTGATCGTCGTTGACCACCAAGCAACCTGCACAACCATAGACAAGCAAACACGAATTCGGAACAAGTTCTTCACAACATGACCCATGTTAGTCAAAACATGCATCATGCAAACCATATGCCACGATACCAATGACTTTGACCTAACAAAACAATATCGCCACGGTTGGCGGACGTTCGTCAATACGGCCCGACCGCTCCATGTGAGCGGCCGACCGCCTTCCGCCGGCCGGACCGCTCCTCGTGAGCGGCCGGACCGCCCCTAGGACTTAGCCAAATTCATGCCTCAAATTCAAACCTTCGAAACTTAAAATGAATAGAACTTCATCGAGACTCCAAAATCATGAGACCAAGTGCATTGGGATCCCTCACTTGCCTACAACACCTATTTTTGGCCCACTGCTTTTGACCACTTTAGGTCACAGCCGATCCGATCGCAGACATGGCCGGTCCGACCGATTTGGGACCTGGCCGGACCGCCATGTCGTGCCGGTCGGACCGCCTCGCCCGTAATGCCTAAAGCTTTGTCGAAAACTCGTGAAACAACAAACCGTAAACACCATTGCCAATTGTCACATCATCCTAAGATCTGGAACATATCCCCATGATATCCACAAGATTTATGTGGATGATATCATATTCGGTGGTTCCTCTCATGCTTTGGTTTCCAGATTTTCAGATTCTATGAGCAGGGAGTTCGAGATGAGCATGATGGGAGAATTGACATTCTTCCTTGGTCTTCAAGTCAAGCAACTGAAAGAAAGCACCTTTATTCACCAAAGTAAGTACACAAAGGACCTTCTTCGGCGCTTCGACATGGGAAGCAGTAGGCCAATGTCTACTCCCATTGCCACAACCACCGTGCTGGACCCTGATGAGGATGGAGAGCCCGTGGACCGAATGAGTACCGCAGATGATAGGCTCCTCCTCTACCTCATCAAGGCCGAGGCCGACATACAATTTACAAGATGTGTCAGGCGCCGCTTCAGTTGCCCTCGTGCCTCTCATCGTCAAGCAGTACGTCGCATCTTCGGGTACCTTCAAGATACTCTTGACTTTGGACTCTGGTATTCTTCTTCTTCTGCTCTCTCTATTTGAGCATTTTCTGATGCTGATTTTGTGGGGTGTAGAGTGGATAGGAAGAGTACTTCTGGCACTTATCATTTCTTAGGCACATCTCTTATCTCTTGGTCTTCTAGAAAATGTCTTCATGTTGTACACCCACACCGAGGCCGAGTATGTAGTCATGCACCAAGAGTTGCTCTCAGCTTCTCTGGATCTTATCTACTCTTCGGGACTATGGGTTATTGTTTTGGTAGTGCTCCTCTTTTTTGTAACAACACTTCTGCCATAAACATTGCCAAAAATCCAGTACAGCATTCTAGGACTAAGCACATTGACATTCGATATCATTTTCTTAGAGACCATGTTGAGAGGGTGATGTCGTGCTTCACTTTGTTGAGTCTGAGCAACAGGTTGCGGATATTTTTACTAAAGCTCTTGATTCTTCTCGTTTTGCTACCTTGCGGGGAGAGTTGGTGTAACACCCCAGCCCAACACTGAGCCTGGAATGCCACCAAACTACTCTTATCATCTATTATACATCAACACACTGTGAAAATTCAGCAAGTATAACAACATTAAAACCCATCCACGGTCGCATTAACAGTGCATAACACTATGACAATCATAAATAAATTAGACCTAGGAGCTTAGTAAAATAATAAACCAAGATTAACATAAACCAAGTATCTATGGTTATTCAATACCATCATGTCCTAGATATAAATATTCATGTTATTCTAAAAGTTTCTCATGTCCAATGAATCAAATAATTGGGTGAAGTGCATGATTCCAAGTGCGCTAGCCCTTCCCGAGTAAAACGTCATCACTGGTCACCTAAAAACAACAATAGAGCAAGAATGAGTCCAAGACTCAAAAATACATAATAAAGCCATAAACAATAGTTTATTAACCATAATCAAAGTTATCATCATCATCCATTTAGTTAATGCCATTGTCATTCTCAAACAAACAAGCCATATTCCATATAGGTAAAGTTGCACAATTTAACAATTTACTTAGATATACGAATGCACCAACATGCTCATGCTCATATGCATCTCATCACCGATACTGGGGTATAGCTGAGTGTTCACCCGTCGATGACACACTCTATTCTTCACTCCCGTGAAGTCCCCACCAAAGTAGGATTTTATCTAGAGCTCTCCTGACTAGTCATGTATCTTTCTCACCGACCTCACCGAATAGTTACATGACTTTCTCACCGACTGCTCATGCAACCCCGTCATGATGAATGTAAATGATGCGACATCTTTATTTATTCATCAACATAGTCCATCTCATTAACTCAATATCTCCTCCTCATTATCTCAATATCATAATCTCATTATCATAATCTCATTCACTCAAGGTCATCAATATCATGTATAAGAATAAGCTGAACAAAAGCATAATAAATAGCATGATAAGTAATAACAATGATCATGGTGAACAACCCATTGTTCACCACTCTACCATGTACTTGCCTTCCGCTACTGGACGAGTTAGGAGGCAACGACGGAATTTCTCCACTCCCTACCCCACCGCCTACACAAATATTTATTCGAAATAAGAATAATAAGTCATGACGTGGCTACAAGCGTTTTACCATAACCCTCTATCTAATCAACATAACCAAAAACTCAAAATGACGAATTAACTAATCAGCCAATATCGGCCCTTCTGATCAGCAGTACGAGAAAAATTGTAATTAAATATATATAACTCCGAATGACTTAAAACCAGTGCTCAAATACTCTTAACGTAACAGGCTACGAAACTCTAGTTGGTGAAATCCTTTGATTCGGCCAAAACAGTGGCCTAAACAACAGTTGAAAACACTAACAGATATCTGCCCAGATTTCAGAACAGTGGTAAAGAAAATAGCATAACTTTTAATCTACAGATCCAATTGAGATGATCTTTATCAACATGGAAAGATAATTTAAAGGGCTACAATAACATAGTTGGGTGGAAGTTCTGAATCTGACTCTAACTAGATCAAAACCGAGGGGCAAACCGACAGTTCCAAATTCTCAGGCAGACAAGACAGCGCGCGATTAAAAATTCATATCTCCTAAACCGTAAGGTGGAATCAAGTGATCTCGGTGCCAAAAGAAAGATAACGACATCAGGAACAAAACTCTAGAAGACGAAAATACCAGATTCGGCCTCTAAGTAAATCATAATGGCCCGACAAGAAAATCTGCCAAATCACGTCAGCTCTCCTGGACAGTCGCGGTAAAACTACCATATCTCCTAAACCGTAACTCCAAATCAAATGATCTTAGTGCCAAAAGAAAGCTAAGACCAAGTTCTACAACTTTCTAAGAGGTGAGAAGATCAGAAAATGTACGGAACTTACCCAAATCTGACGAACAAAAGCGCTGCACTGCAGGGAGGAGGGTGGCGGCCGGATGGAGAGGGGGAGGGGGGTGGCGGCTTGGGGAGGGGAAAAGGGGAAGGGGGAAGGGGTTTTAGGGTTTAGGGGGGAGAGATATCCCCCCTTTGGCCAGCCCCTCATGGGCCACCCCGGCCGAGGCCCGAGTCCAAAGTTGCCAAAAAACACGAAAACCCCTGAAGAAAAAACGATTCAGATTTTCCCATTAGCTCCTTCTTCTGAAACTTCTTCTAGTACGCCGATTTACTTTTAGGGTATTACAGTTGGGGGTTGTTAGTCCTCTTGGCCTGTTTTGAGGGGGAGTTTGCTCTTTTTGCATTCATTGTATCATAATGAATTTTAAAATTCAAACATATTGCATTGTAATATAATCTTATGGAGCTTTGGTTATTATCCTTGTATGACTTGTTTTCATATTTTATACCATGCCATGTCTTGTGCTAGTCGGCTAGAGTTCTTTGATGACTCTTCGTGTTTAGCTTAGCCTTTTTCATGCTAGCTTTTTATCTGTGAGCGAATTGAATCAAAACGTGACTTGTTGGATCTTGTGACCAGTTTTGCTTTAGTGATCCTTTCATGATTCATGCCATGTCATATAAGATAAACTGAGTCTTGAACTTATTTTGAGCTGAAAATTGAGCTTTGTTAATTCTTAAGTCAAGCAAATGATAAATGAGTTTTTCTGTACGAAAAAACTGATCTCACCAATTCTTTCTCATGAGACTGCTTGCCATTGCACTAGGCATGAACTCATGGGGAGTTTTGGATGACCTAGACCACTCTTTTAAGCTTCATGCTTGAGATAGTCGCGGCAAGGCATGAGATCTAGCACAATGCTAAGAAAACAAAAATCTCAATTGGTTGAAGCTTAGGAGGCAGTTGTGGATGGCTCATAGTCCAGGACTTGCTTTACTAAGATAAAATCAATTATTTTCATCAAAATGCTCAAAATGAACAACTTGCTTCTTAATTGAACTCATAATGCTCTACATTGACTCGGTATGGCTTATAGACATGACTTGACTCATTTCTGGATACCTTTAGTGAAACTATGATTTTGAGTAACTTATCATGCTATTAGTTCATTCAATCTCAGATTATTGCTATTTTGGCCTTAGCTTTGTTGTACATGTTTTGCCATGATTGAACATAGCTTCTTCACATAATTTGACTTTGTGTAATACTTGTACTATCTTCATGGATATTCTTCGTGGCTCCTTTAGCTTAACTTCAAAAACAAAAAAAAATTAAAAATTTTAAAAAAGCCATTCCTTCATGCTCTATCTTCTTCCATGCACCTTGATGAATTCATTATCAAAGGGGAGAAAGATTGCTAAAAATATTGTTTTACAGCTCTTCTGGAAATTGGTGATCATAGTGAGTGGGAACTAAATTGCACTCTCTTGGTCTTATTGCCTTTTCTGATTTTGATTTGCATTTCTAGAAGACTCACAATGATCAAAGGTCAAGTAGAACAATTGTTCCTTTATATGGACCTAAGTGAGATTTTTGGCCATTCTCTGGAAATTAAAACTTTTTGTTCTCTCTTTGCCTTATCTCACTTACCTATGCTATTCTGAAGCCAGTTTGGTTATTTCCTAGGCTTTCTCTTGCTTATGTACTAAGTTGTGCCTTTGCGCAAAAACTGCTAGTTTTTACTTTTCAAACCATAAATTTACATTTTCTGAGAGATTGCCAATGTGTTCATCAAGAGGGGAGATTGTGGATATCGTGGGGATATGTATATGATCTTAGGATGATGAGTCAATTGGCAATGTTGTTGTTGGTTTGCCGAATCTCGCGTTTGTAAAAGATTCCAAGTCGTCAGTCTCAAGAGGTCGATCGCCAAACCGCGGTCCGATCGGTCAGGTGGCGCCCGACCAAGCAAGCATTGTCGGTCCGACCGGCCAGAGCTTTAGGGTGAGTTTGGAGCTAGGACAAAAATAGAGTGTATAGGCAAGAGAGGGGAGTCTCCTACACTTGGTCTCATATTTTTTGGAGCTCCCAGTCAAAAGTTCTATTCAGTTGAAAATTCCAGAGAGTTTCGGATTTCCATGATGGAATTTTGGCTAAGTCATTTTGGGCGGTCTGACCAGCGTTATAAAATCGGTCAGACAGGTTTGATATCGGTCAAACCGGCAGGGTATGGAGGTCAGACCGGTTTACACTTGTTCATCGGCCATCTTGGCGGCGTTGTGTTTTGGTTATGTCTAGTGCATGAGTTTCAATGCTTTAATGTTGCATATTGCATGTGTTGAGCTAAAGTGGGTTAAGTTGTGAAGAACTTATTCCCGGAAACGATTTCTTTGTCTATTGTTGTGCAGGTGGCTTGCAGGTCAACGACGGTCAACGGTGAGGAGGATCGGGACTAAGCTTGGGGAGCTGAGGTCCAGAACGATCATGGATGTAGGGTGAGGTCGTGTGACTCAAGCATGGCGCAGAATGGACAAGATGGTTCGAACGGGAAGTTTGTTGCAGCTGGTTGGATCAGGCGGTGCGGGGGTCGGTGCAAGTGCCTTGGAGGTTCCAATGGGATTCAGACGGGAGAGACTTGCCGACATGATGAGAGCCGCTGATCAACTTACACGTGGTGAAGCAGGCGATTGCTTCAACTGTAATGTGTGTGTTTGTGTCCCGTGTGTTTTGGGCCTTAACGGGAGCCCATTAAGTGAACCCTTCTAAAACCCTAGGCCTTACTATAGATAGAAATGGGGGTTGGAAAACAGCCACAAGCACTCCATTTGCAAAAACCCTAGTTAGGGTTAGGGTTTGAAGAGGAGAGGAGAGGCTAGGTTCTAGAGAGGTGATTTGTGTGTGTGCTCTTGGATTGAGCTCTTGTCCTCCTTGAGGGAGTGGCTGTAACAAGCAACATCTTGAATCAATCTATGGATGTTTGTTCCAAGATGAGGCATCTTGTGTTTTCCTCTCTCTTTTGATGATTTTGGTGCTTCCTTGATCCGGTTGTTTTTTGTTGGTCTCTTGATCTCTTTTACCTTGCTATGATGTGTGGGAATACTCCTAGGATTATCTAGATCATCAATCCCCCACAAGCAAGATTTGGATCAAGTTTTTTATTTTGCTAGGTTTTGAACACTCCTTTGGTAAAACCTAAAAAGGTCAAGATTTTGACGTGGATCTGGACGATCGTTGCTAGGAATAGGTTCCAGATATCCTTAGAGAGGTGTGTTCCAAATTTGGTCAAGTTTCCTCGGGTAAATCAAAAGTTAGATCGAATTTCATTTTGATTTCACGCTGTCTGCAATGGTTCTGGTCAGGTCCGGTCCGACCGATTTCACAACGGCTATCAGACCGCCAGTTGGTCGTCGGTCAGACCGCCGGTTGGCCGTCGGTCAGACCGCTCCAGTGAGATCAAACCTCTTTTTTTGAGTCTTGTGTTTAAGGGGGTAATCGGATTCAGCACAATGCTTCCTCTGTGCATATACTGATCTTCTTAGCTTTCATAGCTACTTCTTAGCTTTCATAGCTATTGGAGAAAAGTTTGTGTTGAATTTGATTAAAGCGAAAATCAAGAAAACGTCTATTCAACCCCCCCCCTCTAGTCGCCTTTCCGATCCTACATTTACTTATGTCCATTCGCAGTCTCTAGGGTGGCTAATTGAATTCTAGAAATTCCAAAACCAAAACTAATATGATTTGGCCATTTTTTCCTGCCCTAGAAAAATAAGTCGGTTAACTTACCAAAACTGACTATACTGATTGAGCAGAAATCGCCATGTTCTTGCTGAACACACATAGGCAATGAGGCAGCTAACAAGCATCTAGTGCATTTATGTGGCCGGACCATTGTCATTTCCGTGATTATGAATAGCACAATCCTCCTTGAACATTTGAGTTAGCAATATTCTTCCAAAATAACATTGGAACGAGACAAATGCCATTACCTTAATTTACCATATTAGTAGGTCTCAAAATTCTTTCTTACCATATTAGTATTCATGAAATTACAAAATGGTGAAAGAGTAAAAACTATAGACCTTCCTCCACTCACTACTCGGTAGTCAATAATGCATAATCAAGTGATAGCAGACTAATTAAATCAAGACAAGACACGCCATAATAATGTAAAATATGAAATACCAAAAACACAAAAGGAAGGAAAAGAACAGTTGCTTACCGTGGCACAACAAGAACAGTTGCTTACCGTGGCACAATGCACAAACGACGCAAAGAGGCTTGGATAGTTGGATGAAATAAAGATAACGGTACAAAGCTAAACAACGTAGGCAAACAAGAAAAGGAACACAAGATGAAATATGTGGCCGGTTCTTAAAAAAATAGTAGTTACATTTAATTCAGCCAAAAAAACACAAAGGAAGCAATAGAACTAGGGCTGCATAGTTTTGGCTTACATGATCTGAAGAAGGCTTCGAGTTCTAAAGCAGAGTGGAAGAAAAGCCAAATTTGTTAAAAATATATATGTACAAAACAAAAGTTATACGGGGAAAGAAAAGAAGATGCACAGCGAAATAGTTCCGCGGAAATGAAATTAGTAAGACGATTTTGCACGAAATCAAGTTATTAATTTCTGCAAGAAGCAACCATCGGATAAATGAGGTTGCTTTGGCCCAAATCAGCACCAAATCGAGACCCAACAAAATACAAAAAAAAAAAGGAAAGAAAAGTAAACAGAGGGATCATCTGTACTCTTGTGCACTTACACCATGAATCAGGACGAGAAGCTCCGAGCCTTGGTCCCAACCCACTCGCCCTCTCCTCCCCTCTCGACTAGCCGCCGTCCCCGACGCACGCAGTTCAGTGCTTGACGCCTCCGTATTCTATGGCTTCTTTATTTTCTTTCTTTCTCAAGGAAGGAATCGCAAACGAAGACGAAGACGAAGACGAAAAAGTAATCGAGGAGAGGTGTCTCCGGATGCTTCCTTGTGTGGCCCGATCGAGCGGTGGAGATGTAACACCCCAGCCCAACACTGAGCCCAGAATGCCACCACACTACTCTTCCAACTAATAATTATCGACACACTATAAAATTACAGCAAGAAAACAACAATAAACATATCCATATATCACAAAAGAACATGCATAATTATGGTTCAAACGATAATAAATAATCAAGTGGAATAAAACCAGGTAAACAGTCAAAAATAGCATCAACCAATGAATCCAAATGAATAAAGCAAATAGTCTAGTCCAAACGTTGTCCTAAACTTTATTCAACCTCTAACATGTCCAAGAGTAATCCAATTCTGAATGAAAAGATTATTAAGGTAAATTATCATAGGTTGTCCATGTGCTCTACTCGCTCTCAGTTACGGCGCCCTCGAAGATCACCTAAAGACAACAAAAGAGCAAGGGTGAGTCCACGACTCAGCAAACACATCCATATACAACGAACCATAATAAACCAACAGCATTCAATAACTTCATTATCATCACAGGTACTTTCATTAATATTCTCATGCAGTTATCTTCTCTTTGAATCACATCCATTAATCTCATGTATCAATGCAAATCTAATCTACATGTCCACATGCACTTCTTTCACAGATATCGCAGATAGCATGAGTGAATGCTCGCGACAACATTCACTCTCAAGCCCGCTCCTCCAAAAGGATCGGGACCTCCTCCACTCCGTGGAGTTGTGATCATTCATGATCACCGCCATATGCAAAGATGCTTATGTATGAAAATGCAAACTCCATCATAAACATCATATCCAACTTTTCATCATGCTTGTCACAAAGATATAAACATACCAATTATTTGTTTGCAATTAAACAAAATAAAAGCACAACAATAATGGTAATAGAAGATAAAGAAAACAGTGATCGATCATTGATCGCTGTCTACCATGCACTTGCCTTTACTAGTTGCGACGCACAATTTGGCTAGCAGATGGCAACAAGTACGACGCCTCTCCTACATTAAATACACAAATTTCAATACAAGCTACAGCATCATAAGAACAACAATCAATCAACATCGCTCCTACACGTCCCCAAATTTACCACGCTTCTCCGGTACCGAAAAGTTACCCATAGCTGTCTTAGTACTAAAACGAACGTAACTTTTGACTCAAAAGTCCAATCACAACAAACCACCCCATTCTGGATTCTTCATAAAATTATCCACATTTTCTTAGATTACAAAGACTTCTAATTAAATCATCTAATCCTCCGTATTTAGCCCAGAAAGCCGATCTGTCCGCTTCGGAACAGCAGTCTTACTAAATTCATAACTTTTGTTTTACTCAACCAAAATTTGCGTTCTTAGATTCTACAGAACCATTGGACAATTATCTACATCTTTCATGTAGATCAAAAACTCTAATTAGTGGATTTACTATTTTTACTAACCGGTCTTCCAAAACAGCGCCGAACGGCGACAACCCCAAGGACAGCAGTGTTCCGAAAATCATATCTCGAAATCTACTTGTCCGATTGACATGATTAAATATGCTATAGAAAGATATCGAAATTATCTACAATTAACCAGTAGATGAGATTTCCAAAATTCGCCATTAAAGTACCCGAATAAATCATACAACAGAACAGCAGATTAACCTCGACTAAAAATTCTAAAACCGCTCTCTAATCCCTATTCTAATCTCTAATTAAATCAAGAAAACAGAGAGGAAATAAAACGACAGATCAAGTCTACTCGTATACGCACAAAGCAATTTGCAAACGCTAGTTAATTTCTATTGCTAATTGTTTGCATGCAGGAACGTCACATACACACATATACTACAACATTGCCAATCTAGTTAACCACCGAAACTAACCAAGGTTCGCATGAAAACAATCTAACCTCCACGCGATCACACAAAGAACAAAGAAGAAGAAGAACGGCGGTCACCGAAAATCGTGATCGGCAAAGAATCGCACAAGCAATGAGCCAAAGAAATCGCCAGCACCGCACCTCCACGCAAAGAATCAAGCAATCGGCGCTTCCAGAAACCACGCGGCAAAGAAGATTTCAGATCACGCGCATGCGTCGCTTCGGCAATCACAGAGAGCAAAGAGATCGGTCAGAAAAATAGCCCACGACAAAGCGGCAAAGACAAAGAATAAGAAGACTGCGGCAAAGAAGAAGAAGAAGAAAGCAAACAAGCAGACTTCAGAATGGCAAAGAAGGCATGCCACGCACGCAGCGATCGGCAAAGACCACGCAGGCAGGAGGGCGCGGCTTGAGAAAAAATGAGGCGGCGGTGGAAAAAAGAATAAAAGGTTGCTAGGGTTTTCTAAAATTCCCACCATCTATTTATATAGCTCTTAAAAAATCTGAAATTCTATTTTTATATGTACTATTTTATTTAATTGCACACAGGCCCTTAAAGACGTTAATAATATTTATTTATTATTACCATTTATTTTTTTCAGAATATTACAGGAGATGAGAATCGTGCATGCGGGCCTCCTCGAGATTCGTCCGTACTTGGCACTCGTGCATGCCCATGAAGGCCTCGTCCTCGGCATTGCAAGCTAGCCTCCCTTTATACTAGTAGTTTTTGTCAAAATGACACGTTTTTAAGTGAAATATTTTTTTTAAAAAAGTTCGCTCACAGTTAAAATTACAAAAATGGTACCACCATCACACCCAAATGCCTAATAGGCCGTCTGCTGCACATCCAGATCACAGCAGACACAGCAAGAGGGTGTGCAAGCTGCCTACTACGGTCTGGGTCTACAGGAGGTCACCTACCACCGGTTGGGAACTTGCTATAAGTTTTGTCGCGGTCTGGGTCAGAAGCAAGTGACATGTCGCAGCATTCTAACGCAGTAGTGATGCTATTTTTATAACAGCCAAAAACTCTTATACTCTAGCGAGAAGAAAGATGGGCAAGAGAAAAGTAGAACTAGCTCTGTTTTAGTATTTGCAGTTTTGTTTCAAAATATAAAACGTAGGACGGGGCTTCAATGTCACTTTATCCCTTTTTTTTTTGCCTTATTTATCTTCCCTCTCTCTTTTCAACATTTATGAGTAAACACCAAACTACGCTATTCCCTCTCTTATTCTCGAGACATCCACACCATGGATGCAATGGTCATTTTTCTCTACTATTATCTTGATGAGAAATTTATTATTTACCGTCCGCTTAGATGCGTACTGAGATTATACTTTTATTTTAGATGTAATTGGTTTTTTACCCCCTCTTTAGTCTGTTTCTTCGTAAAATACCTTTTTTAAAATATTTTATTAACATCTGTGTATTTTTTTCAGTTTTGGCCCCAGGAGATATGACCAGAATGCTCTTGCCCGTTATCTGAGTTCATTCCAATTCAACTGAATACAATTATGTAGCTTAAAAACCAGTCAGCTTTGAGATTCTACTGTCTAGCGCATCTATGCTCACGTGGTCATGGCAAGATACTCGAGCAGACTATGGACAAAAAGCAGCGAATTACTTCCTCAGTAAGCATGCAAAGATTGGGATAGTACAAAACACTTGCGTAAACATCCGATCACTACTATACAAAATCTGATCACAGACGATTCTAAACCATCATTACAGACGGTTTTTAAACCATCTGAATTTATGTGTCTATAATGACATGAGGTCATCACAGACGGTTTTTGAACCGTCTGCGATAGTCTATTTTCACAGACGGTTCTAAACAATAACCGTCTGTGATAGTAATCGCAAACGATTCTTATTTAGAACCGTCTGTGATAGCTTTTTCTATTGCAAAAAAAAAAACAAAAACGGGTTTTCACTTCGTCTGGAGCCTCGCGAATGAATCTGATATAGATTTTTGGATTGAACTTTTCGTTAGCTTTCCCACAATAGCCATAGCATCACAGTAGCATCAACTCAATTCATTCACAGAGCACTAAAAACAACACAGCATCACCTGCATCACAATAGCATCAACTCAATCCATTCACAGAGCACTAACACATTACAGTAGTAATCCACATCACATAGCAAAAGGGGGAGTAGAGAGAGTGAGGTCATGGGAGGCTGGGGCGACGAGGTCGTGGGAGGCCGGCGACGACGAGGCCGGGACGAGGTGGAGGAGGCCGCGGGCGACGAGCTCAGGGGAGGACGGGGCGACGAAGTGGAGGAGGCCGGGGGCGACGAAGTGGAGGAGGCCGGGGGCGACGAGATCGTGGGAGGCCGGTGACGACGAGGCTGGGGCGAGGTGGAGGAGGCCGCGGGCGACGAGCTCGGGGGAGGCCAGAGCGCAAGGTTAGGGCGAGACGGAGATAGCAGAGGAGGAGATGGGGATGGCAAAGGAGGAGATGGAGAACTATGTTAATATAAAGAGATTTTCGGCAGCCCGCCCATTAAGTGCAAATTTTTATTTTCCCGCCCAACAAAATAAAAGTATCATAGATGGTTTTATATAAAAACCGTCTGTGATGACATATCACAGACGGTTCGTATCATGAACCATCTGTGATAAGCATCTCATCACAGACGGTTCTTAATACAAACCGCCTGTGATGAGATACTCATCACAGACGGTTTGTATTAAGAATCGTCTGTGATTTTAGATTTACCATAGCTTAGAATTTTCCTAACCATGGTAAAAATCCAAGCCATAGTAATAAATTCTAAACCATGGTAAAAACCCAAGCTATGGTAAATCTAAAATCACAGACGGTTCTTCACAGACGGTTCTTAATACAAACCGTCTATGATGAGTTCACAGACGGTTCTTAATACAAACCGTCTGTGAATACAAATCGTCTGTGATGAGTCAGACGGTTTATATTAAGAACAGTCAGAACCGTCTGTGATAGGTCCATATCACAGACGGCTCTAAGAGAACTGTCTGTGATGAGGCGTCTTCTATAGCCTGTTTTGTAGTAGTGGATTTACATAAATTCTGCACATTACCGACCTGGGACGCGCATCTGTGCGGGCGCACGCCAACGCCACCGTGGCCACTGTCACGCATGGGCGGCCGCTGTGGACCGAGCTACACCCGTCAAGCACGAACATGAGCACCCCCGAGCTCTGCGCGGCCTTGACGCCGCCCCCGCCGTGCGTTGACTTGAGAAGCCCCGAGCGTTCGCAGTAGTCTTCTCCGTCGTAGACTGGAAACCCTGGCGATGAGCCCACCGGATCCAGGCACGACGAAGGACAGGGACACATTGGGCTTGCTGGATCCAACCGCCGGAGGTGAGGGAGATGTCGGATCCAGTCGTCCCAGGCCAGATCCAGCCGCCCTGGCCCCGCCCATCACTGCCGCCGCCCATCACCGTCAACCGCCTGTCGCGGAAGGAGAGGAAGAGAAGGAGGAGGAGGTGGCGGCGGAAGAAGAGGGAGAGGAGGGATAGCGCACGGGAGGTTGGAGATAGCACAGGGGAAGGGGCAACAGACTGAGGGGCACAAATGTCTTTTCACTTGCCTATAACAGGGAAAATCGCCGGATATGAATAAAATAATGAAAACGTGGTATTTAATCAACCAACAGACAGAGGAGGGTAAAATCCCTAAATGCGTCCAAAAGGAGGGTAAATAATGAATTCTCCCTACCTTGATTATATGATTTCCTTAATTCTCAATCAAAATAAGACAAATGGAGGAGTACTACGCAAACATGGTGGCACGTCTGGGGGAGGCTACCACGTGGGCATGTGCGACGCGGTAGCATGTAACCATATGCGACGTGTTACGAAACCTAGTTATGGGCAAACGACTAAACTGCATCTATAGGGCTTTCACCCCTATAAGCTATATATATGAGGACACACATGTACAATAAGCATGCAGATGAATAATGATACTAGTTCTCCTCTATACATTTGTGTCCATTGTGTCTCTTGGTGTTCTTTTGATTGCCCATGTATGGATTGATCTACGAGTAAGCAACGTGACGATTACCATTCTAAACACGTTATCAACATGAAATCGCTTCAATTCGGGTACATTGTTCTATATGTTGGCAACTCGGTCAATTCATTTGTTGTTGATTCTAATAATAGATTAATTTGTGATGTGTGTGCACGATCTGGCTCATTAATTTAGTGGTGATTGGGCACTGGAGACGATGTCATGATCGAGGGGATCACATTGGGAATGCAATGAGCCGACACAAGCGACGTCATCTCATACTGTACATCTCATCAATATTGAATAATTTGATAAATTTCACCAGTGAGTTGATCTCATCCCGTTGCTATGAATCAATCTACTCAACTGCTTGGCAAAATTAGTATATGAAAAAAAAATATTGTCTGTCAATCGCTACACGGCCGGCCGCACTGCGCGCCGCCGTCGTCGGTCAAACCGCGCCGCTTCCGCCGAGCGCCACGCCCTGCACACCGTCCTGCGCACGCACACCTTCATCCCCTGAAGCCGAGTGTCGGCCATGCTCCGCACCATGCCTCTGGTCACCCGCGCGCCGCTTGCGCCCGCGTCCCGCCAACGTTGATTAAATCTGCTTAATAGAATATATTGCTAGTAGCATATTTTACCTGTAGTAAAATAATTAATCTTGCATTGAATAAATTTTGTAAACAGTATACCTGAAAATTAAAATTATGTTGCCATGCCTTGCTAACAAAATATTATATATGTATTCTTGATATCCAATAAGTCTTAATTCACTAGCTTGTAGTGCATGGATGCCCAAACAGTAAAAGGAAAACTATTTTTCTCATTGGCAACTGAACAAGTCTAGTCATATGTTGATCTCTAATTGATGACTTTAGCTAAAAAATATCATATTCCTCAAATAAGTACAAAATAACTTAAGCCATAAAGAGTCTACATAATACTATCCTTCACCACACTTATTTCTTAATCGAAGAACTTTGTAAGCAGAATATTACATAGTATATATTGGTTTCACGCCAATAAAATTGTACTCCAATTGAAGTATGATTGAAAATCTTTGCTAAAACTCTGAATTGATTTCAAGTAAATGCACGATACACACGCTATCACTTGAGATTTTTATAGTCGACATGAAAAAGGAGAGGATATTAGGCATGTGTGGGATATTGGAACCTAAGAGGCATATAAAAATATTCAAAATAAGAGTCATGGTAGGCATAATGATATATCCTAAGTCAAAACCAGAAACAAATTAGCCCGAAGTAATAAATTAATCTAATTTATTTTAGGATATGATTAAAGTAAATTGCATAATAATCATCCTTATCAGTTGATATGGAAAATAACATTTACGCTATTGTCGATACCCATGATGTTGGCAACCACAATTATTGCTGCCCTTGAACGGCAACTGATTTGTGTCTTCAGCAATATTTTAAATGCCAGCGTGCGGGAATAGACACGGCAAATCGACTGTCGCTTGACGCAGTCACACATATACCATGTTTGGCTATGCACCGAAGCGTGCTATACTCATCAGAGATGACACATACATAAATTAGTAATTGCGGTCTGCAACTACATCACCACCAGAAGCCATATCACTTGTTTGAGACAAATATAGCTCTCTGAAATAAAAATGACATGTTAGACTTTATTAATCATGAATGATCTAAATTTAATCATGTTGATTCTGACATTACAAATTAATATAAGGCATACAAATCATCACCCGACCGCTCGTGCAGAGCTACGAATGGGCTGGCCAGCCTACCATCGAATGCCAGCCAGCATTCCTACTGTTGCTTTTTATTCTTTATTATTCGCTTCCAATCCTTACTCTTTCTATTCCTTTCTTCTGCTGCTCTCCATTCCTTCCGGCACATTATCTTTTCTTCGTTCGTTTCTCGTGTTATTTTCCATCCTTGTTCTTTCTCTCCCTTTTTCTTTTCATTTAGTTGTAGTTTTTTTTTTGTCGTTCGTCGTGTCCATTTCTCCGTTCCACTGTTATTCTATTAATATATTTTGATTAGTTCATCTAATTGCTTTGATTTGACCCCCACCTAACCAATTTACCTAGCCCTACCACTGAAACATCGCCGATCAATCGTTGGAACATTTAAAACCACACGCGTAGAACATTTGTCTGTTCTCCCTGTAACTTAATGCGTGAAACAGAATTGATGAACTATTGAAACATCATCGTTGAACCGTTAGAATGTTGAAACCAATCACGTGGAACATTTACACGTCTCCTTTATAACTTAATGCGTGAAACAGAATCGATGAACTAACGGAGCATTCAAACCAGACGCGTGGAGCATTTCATTTTTACCTTTGGAACATTTAACACGTACCAAATTCATTCTCTATACCCAATTAAAAAAAATATATGCACTGGTATGGAACAATTTTGTTTAATCTACCAGAACATATGACATGATATATCATTGTTAGGATGAAATATATCATCTCTCTGTATGCTGCACCTGCCACGCGCGTGCTGAGCCTGAGCCTGAGCCTCGCCGTTTCCGCGTGGCGCGGAGTTACGTCGTCTCTCTGTCTGCTGCTGCACCTGGGCATTCGTTTGGCTTACGAAATCAACCCCATCGAACCCCTCGCGGCGTCAAACGGCATGTCGGCAGCGGTGCCATGGAGATGACGGATCACCGGAGAAAGCTAGCTAGCTCTCTAGGCTGGACGCCAAGCATGTAACGAACCTATTTTTCAGATCGTTAAATTCTTTATAATTGTCTAAGATGTACGATCGTAAAGCAAAAAATAGCATTATAAGTAAGTTCACGTTTATAAAAAAAAGAGGTAAATTTTTATTACAACAGTTAGAGCTTAACAACCAGTTTGAACACAGACACAGGCATCCAAACCCAGTTATAATAAAATTACAACACAAAAGTAATTCTGAACCATAGACACGCCCGAGCGTGATTGAGACCTAGTACCAGTAGTCATCACCGTCCACTGGTTCCTCCTGATCATAAAGACCACCTATTTCTTCCTAAAGTTTTTCCGTTGATGATTAGTAAGAATGAGCACAACAGTACTCAGCAAGTTGCATGACAAATCCTATTTAACTACTTGACGGGAATAACAAGTGATTTGAATGGTTTTACCATAACAGGTGTATGTGGATACATTACTTTGAGTTTGAAAGCAGTTTAGTATATAACAACAAGGGTTTTTAACATGTGCATTTATCAACTTAACATCTGTAAAACTCTACTTATGCCTCGTATATTGGAATCACCCATGAACATAGCTCCATATATTGGATTTACCTACGTATCATGACATTCAAAAATATAATTGCGATAATAAAGTAATTGGCTTAAATACAATAATGAAATCGATAATACAAGTACATGAAATATAAGCTCAAAATGATCAAATGAATGCAACTTACCTCCTTGCTCAAAGTCCTCGAAAATATCTGCTTCCCCTGTGTCTTGTCTGGCATTCTCCGGAGCTTGGTCGTCGGGATAGGGACCTAACGCAAAATAAAATAATCTAAATAAAATATCCGGGCTCAACAAGTAGGGAACTGGGAACAATGTGCAAACAAAATAAATTCAGAAATAAATAAAAAGAAGGGTGGGGGAATGGTGGGGATTTATTTGGTGCTTGATTTGGTTAAACGGGGATGAAAATAGGATTCATGGGCTCGAAATGGATACATTATGTCGAAAATAGGTTTAAACAAATAGTAATGGGCCTGATGAATCGCGCCGGTTTATACTGTTTATGGTGGGTTGGGTTCTTGATGAACAGTAATGGATTTTTGTTTGCGGGTTTTTGGGTTTCGGTGAACTGTGATGGGCTAGACTAGAATAGGGTTTTTGCACAGTGTTGTGCTAAGCCCAACACCTAGTTGGGCCACAAGCCAACTAGGCCAGGCCTTAAACGCCCAACAAGCTATAGCTTGAGCTGTGCACGGCTCAAAGGCAATGCGCACTCCTACAGACACGAGCCAGGGGAAATGAAGCCGATAGTGATTCCGGCGACTCCAGCGATGAGCGGTGGCGCCGGATGGTGCAGCGAGCACCACCGTGGCATGAGCAACCCATTTTTAGGCTTTGCTTGGGCCATGGTGGTTTTGGGAGGGGTGGTCGTCAGTGGTGGCGCACGGCCAAAGCAGGGAAAGGTGTTGGTGGCGGTCCGGCAGTGCTCCGAGGATTGAGCAACAGTGAGCGAAGGGGAACTCATGGGTGGTGGTGGTAGGGCTTGTGGTGCACCGAGGCGCACTAGCACATGAGCTGTGGGCAACGCGGTAGTAGAGGTTGGTGCTGGCGAGGTGGAGGTGGGGAGAAGGTTTGGGGTGAAGGGGCGGTACTGGTGATGAAGTTGGGAGGGAGAGGTGGTGGTGGTGGCGGTGAATTGGTCTTCGGGCTCACTGGGAAGAAAGGGGACGGCAGCGAAATTGAAGAAGACGACCGGAGTTGGAGGGGAAGAAAGGTAATGGTGAGGTTCAGTGAGTGATGGTGATGCTTTTGGCTCAGGATGGGTGGTCTCTATAGCCGAGAAGAGGCGGTGGCGACAGTGTTGGCTCTTGGGGAGGCAGGGCATGGTGACGAGGTGGACGACCGGGGGGTTTAGCCGCCATGGGGAAGTGGCGACGGGCGCGTCGTGGTGGTGATGGCGTCTCCCTAGCGCTGGCACGACGGAGCTATCGACGAGGTGACACGGGAGGTGGTGGCTACTGGCGCAGGCTTGGTGCGAAGTGGGGCAACGAGCAGCAGTGGGGCGCAAAGGCTGCTGACGTGATGCGGGGCAAGACGCACATGGTAGTTGGCGGCTTTGAAAAGCCTGTTTTCAAATGAGAAAAACGGATAGTCCAAAAGAGGAAAGCGGAAAGGGCTTGAAAATTTTCAAATTGGGTAGGTTTTCAAACTTAACTCAAAAATTTCGAAACTCTAGAACTTTTGAAATTTTCAGGTTGTTTTAGAGCCTCTGCCCGTGGGTGATGACCAAGTTACGCACTCCGTTTGCAAGAGAGAAGTGGCAATGGAATTTTGGAAAAATTGAAGTGATTCACGTGGAATTCAACTGATTTCCTGCCATCCCAACCGGGCCTAGTATCCGTCCTATACGCGTGTACAAGGGAACCAACGATTATGTTCTTCAAATCTGGTTTGCATTAACTGCTGTTTTGTTAACCTTGCCTCTTTTTTTCTCATACAGTTTGTGAGTGAACATGTCCTACATCCATAAAACTTTTTGAGATTTCTTCAAAAAAAAATTCAAATAATCCGTTTTTCTGAGAAAATATGTGCACATCTAAAACTAAACCAATTAAAATATCGTCTTGAATAGGAACTTATATTCGGTACTAAACCGGTTCATCTGAATCGAGTTACAGAATTTGGGTTCGTAATTCGCCAACTTTTCTTCCAATTTCCCCTTGTAATCTAAACTGGTTCGAATCTAAATCGGTTCGAGTTCAATGAATCCGGTTCTACTAGCACAATAACATTCAAAAACCAACACATTTCTTTCACGTACACACCCGGGAAAATATGACAAATCATCTTCTGGACATGTGAAATGCACAATCATGTCCTCACAGAACATGGAAATTAAACTCACGTTCCCATGATATGGAAACTATCAGAAACCAAGACAGCAAACCATCTTCTCTTGACAGCGAAGTCAAGATGGCAATAAGCAAAATTTAACCAATTGTGATATTCGATGGAAATGAGGATTGGCATATGCAAATTTTGAACGAACAGCAGAACACAACACTATCATCAAGACATCAACAGAGGCACTTCAGAAAACACAACTCTTTTGATTTAGAACAAGTTCTGGCGGTGCATTAGACGTTCAGAAAATATAGCAGTAACATAACTAGATGCATCCAACTTTAAATTTTCTTAACCAACAAAGATAGGGGCATGTCCTAATTCAAAACTGCAAATAAACTGTAGTCAACTCAACCACCAAACATGACAAGCGGTACGGTAAAGATGAAACTGTTCAAGGGACAACAGCAATTCTTCCAGCCACTTGGTCCAGATCACGCCTTCCCTGAGAGGTAATGAGCCTTCCACTGCAATAGAACACCAGAACACAGAAATGAGCATACAACCACAAGTAGAAAAAACTGCAGGCCATAACGATAGCATGAAGCAATTGAAATTACCCCTTGGGATCGACATCAATGATGCCCATCTTCTGCAGCTGCTGCAGGATGTTGCGTGATACGGCACCACTGCTCTTGCAGAAGTGTGGGGGGCGTGAGCCGTTCCTCTGGCGGCCACCGTAGATCTTCTGGAAGCCACCCACACCAATACCCTGCCTCAGGTAGATCTTCCTCGCCATCGAGGCTTCAGAACAAAAATGAAGCAACAAATCAAATTAGAAGTTCTGTAGTAAAAAAATCAAGTTAGCAGAGGAACAAGAATATTGAAAAGAACATTATTCCTCACCAGCCCTGGTGTAGTACCAGTCAGGGTCATAAGGAGGGAGCTCCTTGAACCTCGCAGTCTTCACAATGTCAACCCACTCAGGGAGCTCCATCTAAAAGAAAAGAAATCATTTTAGTTTTAATGAACTCTAAAGAGTAACACAGGAAAATAGTCAATAGCCCCTACCAAGCTTCAGAAGATGTAACTGGTGCATGGCAGAACAAACATTTTCTAACCTGATCTGTCTAATGGTCATATAATATAGAAGGTTGGTTTGTTATAGCAACAAAAGTTGCAACTAAGATCTTGCGTCAATGTAATAACTAGACTAACAGAAAAATCTGCATTGAACAAATAGAAAGCTCAAGAGCAATGATAGCAAGCAATAGAGCCAAACATAACGAGCAGTAGTATTCAAAGACCATATCTTTTGACACAAAACCAACCAGAAAACCCATATTCTCCACATAGCTCATAATATGAATCTTGTTAGCAACACTTTATAACAGTCTGAATTAATCATCGTAATAAAGAATTTTTTTTTGAAGACTAGCATTGACAGTTTGATAAACTTAACAAAATACACAACATCCATGACAATAGAAACAACTAAATTCACAGATCCAGGCAAGGGTCACAACAACAGAGTGAACAGACTCTACCAACTAATGCTCGAAAGAACCACTCCCTAATGTAATAGACAGATTCTCACAGGTCACATCGCATAAAAGGCCGCTCCCAGCTTCGCTGAGACTAACAACTCACCCTGATGCCCTAATCATACAAATCTACACACTGCGTCAAAAGAAAACTTCAAAGGGAAATGATGCTGAAGTAACAAGACAACTCTGGTCCACAGATTTGGCAATACCGTTCAAATGGTTTACATGCAAGGTATGATTAACCTAACCAGAGTAAGCCATCTACAATTATCCTATATTTCGTTTCTCGTACAGATATGTGCTTCTCCTCAGATAAGTACGCATGAACAAACTAACGCGCACTATGGGACGAACAGATCGGATGCCCATTCCTAAACTGCACTATCAGTTGAAATCTGATGACCCGCACACTCTTAGCAGCACAAATTCCGTAGGAGCTACGAACACTCCATGATCTATCCAAGAACTCAGCATTGAGCGTCGGATGAGGGGAGAGAGGTGGTTTACCTTGCCGGAGCGCTTGAGGTGGGCGGAGTAGGCCTTCACGAACTCGTGGGGGTTGGCATCCTTCACCGTCCTCGCCGTCGAAGCTGCCATCCTGTCGCCACCACCGCTGCCGGGAGGGGAGAGGGAGATGGGGTGAGCCAGGGGTGGGGCACTGCGGCCGCTCAGGGCTAGGTTTTGTGGAGACGTGGTTGGGAAGGCGTAGCGGGCTTTTATATAAGGTGGGTTTGGTTGCAGGGGCGTTGGATGGTGATTGAACGGTCCTGATGGGCTGGTCGGGTGGGTTTAGGGTTCGCGGATGGTCAATCGGGCTTAGGCCTGAGGGTGGTGTACGTGGGCCGGATTGAGCCCACTTGGAGGTATGGCGTTTGCAGCCCACCAGGATGTTGGTGTATTTGGTGGGTTCGCAATAAGCCCATGCTAGTTACCTGGTTCACATAACACTAGCCCCTGAAAGGCTCAAACATAGAGAGAGAGGGTCCCAACTCCCGAGTTCAGAGAGAGAGAGAGGCAGTCCAAAAATACACACGCAGGGGGGAGAAAGAGAGTAAATTCATGCCCAATCTAATTTTTACTCAATATAACTTCAGCTAGCCAACTAGGAAAGATCTCCTCTCCCTGTACAATTGAATATACAAAATAGGAAAAAGATCATATTTCAACCTTCAACTCTCGCATCAGTTCACTTTTCAACATTGAACTCTAAAATCATTGAAATACAACCATCAACTATCAAAACTGGTGCAAAACACAACTTTGGCCCGAAACCACCGTTGCTTCGGGCGACATGGCGGTGGTTTTTGCTGACATGGACTCCTAGTAATACATAGCGCCCACGTGTGCATCTATGTCACTGTTCACATCATCCTCAAAGCACATTCTTCTTCCTTTTCAAAACTCGAAGAGAGAGAGAGGGGCGTGGTTTAGGGGCCGGCGGTGGCCACGGATGACAACGGCGGTGCTCGGGTGGCAGCTACTTGACGAGGCAGCGGAGCGGCTCTGGGACGACGGCGGTGAGCGACTCCGGCATGGGCGTTCGCGGTGACGACGAGCAGTAGTGTGAGGACCCTCAGGTTATCTCCTTAAGACCGAGACTAAGCATGGTCTTAGGGACATAACTCTGGACCTCAAGTAAATGGATTCCAACTTAACTCCATCCAAGCTAGAGACTCGACCGCAACTAGAGCTCCAACGATCATGCGCGCTGCTCCTCTGTGAGCACTACATGATTGTCGGTTCTCCAATAAGCCAAGCCCTCCACTTAGTGTGTTAAATGGGAAGCCACGAACAGCGAGCATGAGCTCATATTGGCTCCCAAGATCAGCGACTAATATGCTCATACTCTCATGCAACGTTGATTACATCCATATAACAATCATACATTAATAGTCCAAAAGACATACGCCATAATAGTTAAGGTCTACGACTATTACAAATGGCCGACGACCAAATTCAAATAAGAGTATTAAGTAGCAGCGGAAACAAGTAAATAAACCAAAAGACCAGTAGTGGTATGCCCATATCCCACCGGTAACCGACTGGGAGTTAAATGAAAGCATTACTCGTCGCCGCCAAAATCAAGGCTAACAAGATCAACGGCTCATACCCTTCCTCACCGAAATTGCAAAGAACGGGTTGAGTACAAAGGTACTCGCAAGTCTTACACAATTAAAAATTAGTATGCTAGAGGCTGTTTCAAAGGATGGCTCATATTGGCTTAGTTTTGCAAAAGAGGCGCAACGTTTAACAACCTACACATACTAGTTTTTCAAGTGCCAATTTTAAATCAGATTTGAAGTAGGAATAAAGCATGTGAATAAGTAATAAATTGAATGACAAATGAATCATACAAATATCAAAGTGGCAGTCCACTTTGATACAACAACAAGTGCACAAATAACAAAGTGGCGGTCCACTTTGCTACAACAACAAACATGAACATCCCATTCATGACAATACCAAGTTTTACCACAATTTAAATATGTCAAAGTCTAACGATAAGCAACCACAAACTCAAGCGGTCGTCCATAACCGTGGACACGGCTATTCGAATAGATTTATACCCTGTAGGGGTGTACTACTTTACCCACATGACTTGATTAGCCCGTATGCCTCCAGATGCCTCCGAAAATAGCATACTTCCTAAGGTATGCCTACTGTAAACCAAGACTCGGTATTTTTCAGCAAGTTGACATTATTGAGTTGAATCGCCCATGCGCGACATGATCCCACTTAGGGTAGGTTACACCACTCACCAACCAAATGGGCACACAAGTTGTGCCGGGACCGCCGACCCAATTGATAAAACTTAAATAGTGTTACCCACACAATAAAAGATTGCAATCGGCACCCTACGAAACATATATGCGATGGAACACATATACGTCCTCACACCACCAGTCATCAACTCAACAACACCGACCCCTTACTTAACCAAGTAGTGCCCATACACTACGTGTGGTAGCACGAGTTTTGCTTGAACCGTAGGTACCCAAAGCTCGGTCCTTAATTGTCCAGACAAGTCAAACACTTACCCAATCTCGTGCACAAAGACACCATCACTAACCATCACTTGTCCAGACCAAAAGCTCATTTAAAATGACAAAATTTAACTCATAAAATAGATACGAAGATCTGAAATAAAAGTATAGAAAGATAGTTGTGTTTATCCCATAATTATCGGGTTATTCCCGACAATCAACTACTGGTTCTAGACTTGCATGACTAAGCAAACCCGAACAATATATTTCAACCATTCTAACTCAAGCATGTAGTACTGGAATAATTCAAGGATAACCTCAATGAATTGGAGATAACTAATCTACACATCACAAAAATAGCGACATTATCAAAATAGCATGCAAGCAATTATCATTGCACTAACTTAGCAAAACTGGGATCAAATATGATGCAAAAGAAAGTTCAAATGATGCTTGCCTTGTTGGTATACTAGCTGCTGTCCCTCAGTAGCGTATAAGTCAATATCGATAGGCTCGAAATCTATATAAGTACAATATCGAATAAACACCAGGAAATACTCAAAAATTCAAAGTGCTCAAAAATGCATGATTTTTCTGCAGAAGCTAAGTCAAGATTTTAGATGAATTTAGGTGAAAGGTTTACTCCATTTGGATTTAGCATGTGAAAGTTATAAGGGTTTGAAGTTCAGCTTTCAGAAAATCCAATTTTAATATACTCTGTCACTGTTCATTGAATTTAAATATTTGGGCTAAATTGTAGCTCAGTAGTGAGTATAATGATTACATAAATAAAAAGGTAATATTAACACAAGTCCAAAACAGTTGAGTTTAACTCATTTTGAGTTCCCAAGATTTAGTTATGCATTTACAAAGTTATCAGCAATTTCCTTTGCAACAATAAAGATATTAAAAGTTCATTTTCCAAAATAATACTCTCTGTTACATAGACATGTTTGAAACCAATTTTAATATTAAGTTTATCAAAAATGAAAAGTATCAGAAGTGGTTTCATCCATTTTGGAGTTGAAATGAATTAGTTATGATTTTTCGAAGTTAACATATTTAACAGTGTGCAAATTAATACTTTCTCGGATTTTATAACGCGATTAATACTTTTCTCACTGAGCTTTGTGCTAGCCCCAGACGCTGCCCGTGGGACCTACGCAGCTCCACTCCCTACCGCACCTACGCGCTGACAAGTGGGCCCGATGAACAGCGGCCCCCTACGAGGTGCGGTGCGCGCGGATCCTAGGTCACGCTCGCGAGCCGTTGGATTGAAATCCAACTATCCACAGCTGAGGCGTGTTCGGAGTGGTCCGAACGGCCCTACTCATCTGGATCGTCTATTTCACATCCAACGGTCCACAACTTGAGGCGCGTTCGGGGTGGTCCGAACGGTCCAGCTTATGTGGATCGTCTATTTCACAACCAGCGGTCCGTAACGATTCTAGTGCACATCACATCTTTCTTTTAACTCCTGATTTTAAACTCAGTTCTGACATGTGGGACCCTCCGTCAGTGACTCATTAAGACGGCTAAGACAACGATTAAATGCTAACTCAATCATTAGACTTTAATGACCGTCATTTGCCGTAAATGGATAGCTACAGTAGCTACCCGCGTACGACGACACGGCCGTGCGCAAGTACGGTGGTTCGCCGGCGCTACGCGTCACGACGGAGCCAGCCAAGGGTTGGGACAGATGTGCAATAGCAATGCGCTTCTAGGGGTGGTGGTGGCGACCTCCACGGCGGTCAGTAGCGGTGGCTCGCCGGAGATGAGCGGCAGTGTCAACATGGCAAACATGCACAGCACAAACAAGCTCAGCATTGTTCAAAGAAGTGGGTGCCCGAGCATCTAAGGGCTAAGAGAGAGCTACCTGAGTGCTGGAGAGAGGTGGTAGTGGCTGGAGGTAGCTTGACACCGGAGGTGTCCACGGCGGCGACAAGCTTCAACGTGGAGAGTACAACTGGAGCAAATGGTGGCAAATGAATGGTCTGAGTAGCTCCAGCATTATTTGTCAATGCTACAACTGCAAAGAATCGACAAAAGCCTTACCGGATCAAGGTGGGAGATGAAGGGTTTGGACTACGGCCGATTTGGTTCAACTCCCAAATGCACGGGTTCCTGGCGTGCATTGCATAAATTAGTTTAGGGGTTATGATCAGTGGTCTAAAGCACGTAAAGTGACGCGCTAAAGAGAGCATAATACTCATCGGAGATGGTGTTGGCTCGTGGTGGTGCCACTGGCGCGCTCTCGGACACTGCAGAGAGCTCGAAAATGCACTGAGATCTACAAGCAAATGCGCGAGCCGAGGTTAGCCAAAATGGAAAGGGCATCGACCACAGAATCGAGAAGAACCAAGCGGAGGAAGCTTACTCGAGTAGAGAGCTCAAACCAGCCTCCCTCTTCTCGGTCAACAGAGGAGAAGTGAGATGAGTTCAAGGGGGTAGAGGGGGTATTATTCCCGGGGAGATGACGGAGTGGAGGCGGCGTTAGATGGAGAAGCTCCAGAGTGGCCAACGGACGCGGTGGATTGATCGCGCCGACGAACACGTAAGAGATTGCGGCCGCGTGGCGAGGATTCATGCGCGAGTCGCCGAGAGCTAGAGACTGATCCGACGAGTGGGCCCTTCGCTCGGCTTTCTCAGCGAGAGCCCGCGTTAAGTGAGTTCACGCGGATCGTTGGATCTGGATCGAACCATCAGCATTGAGTGGAATGTTCGGACCGACCGAAATGTTACAAAATCTGGGTCGTTGATTTCTGATCGGATGGATCCCATGCGGAACACTTAGGGGGTTCGGTCGAGCCGATTTGCCGTGTCGGACTCGAGCCCAAGTAATAGTGCTGATGGTTAGGGTTAAGGGTTGACTGAGAATTAAAATGTTTTCTCCACTTTGACCAGGGTGCTAAAAATAGAAATAAATAACAGGCGTTCCTGGGAAGGTCTAGTGTTTATAAAAATTATAATATCATGCTGCTCATGATATAATTTGTATTTTACAAATTCAACTTAAGCTAGGTCATAAAATTGTGTTTGAATTTTAATAGGGTTTAAACCTGTACCAAAAATTTAGGAAAAATTATATTAATTAGAGATAAATAATATAGTATTTAAATAAATTATTTCCAGGGAGACTTCAGTAGCATTTGTTTTGGTTTTTCCTTTGGAGTTTCATTTACAATATAAATGTTTAATCTCTTTCACAGATTTTCCAAGTGCAATATATAATGTAAATGCTAGAAATCATGATGCATGCTAATGAGATGCATAGTAATCCTCTTTATTAATCTGGGGATGTGACAAGTAGCGTGGAACACCATGGACAACTCCGTGCCATTCTGCCACACCCACCTGAGTTCCCATCGCTCCTGTGAGCCTCTTGCTGCGCCAACCAGGTCACATTGCGTCCCTCCACTTGCCCGAAAATCCCTTAACAAATTTGTGGTTTCCTGTGCAGGAGCTTGCCACAGCCGTCGTCTTCTTCAGCGTAGGGGCAACCGCCACCATTGTTGTCGCATCGCCCTCGCTGTTCTGGCCAGCTCGAGTATGATCTCCTCCCCAAACCACTCGCGTTACCACGTGATTCATATCCTCTAGTCTTTTCCCCTCAATCAAGTTTGGCATTTGCCCTCAGGGACATGCCGACACCATTGTCTTCCCCGAGTCCAACCAAGGTCGCCGCCGCCGCCGCCATCTCCATATCTGAGTCCTCCGGCCTAATTCCTCACAACTGGAGCTAGCTCCTCCTCAACTCCCTATACCCCCCTATGCTCGGCCCGATGTTTCGTTCACCGACGCGTTGTTGCCACATGCACCCTCCGTCGCTACCGCACCTTGCTCTCACCCCGAACTACCTCGAGCCTTCCCCGTCTCAATCTCTTTTTGCCTCTCCTCTCTCGCGAGCTCGTCACCCACTTTTCACCTCTCCTTCCAGGCTAGCTCATTGTCGACGCTTCCTTGTTGTGGCAGCTGATCGTTGGCACCAGCCTGCCACCACATGTCCCCGCCGACACTGCTACCACCCTCGAGGGCGCCACCCCTTGCTCGTCCTATTTTGCCCTTGACCAGACCCGCTGTCACTCCCTTCGTCGCCAGTAAGCTAAGCCGAGGCTGGCCATAGTTATTGCCATGCTTGTCTCTATCTGCTCCTGTATTTCTCGACAAAGGAGAGTGATGTGTTCATCCATATCAGTGTAACCCGACACCTTAGATCCACCTCATCACCACGTTAGATAAAGCCATTTTAGATTCGGGCCAAGGTTATATTTTTACCGGTATTGATAATTGAGAGTTGTGTTTCAAACGGTTTTGGAGTGCAAGGTTGAAAAACGAATTCATACCAGAGTTGAAGATTGAAATATGAACTTTTTCCTAAAAAATATATATGTCACCTTTTTGTGGAAAGGCATATCTGAACTTAGTTTCAGCTGCACATACTATCTCTACCTTTCATTTCTTCTGTGAGATTTGTGCGGAAAGAATAAGGTTGGAAATTAGAAATGAGTATTGTCCGTCAAAACAATTTTAATGTCACATCATCATTCCCGGTCTCTCTCTTCTGTTTTCAAATTTTGAACGTGCCAACCAACGTACACCCATTTATATTGTTCAACTATACATACGTATATACACCTTTGGGAACTCACAGTGTACATAACTTGTACAAAATACACATGTACAAATATGTACAGTGCAACCAGCACCAGTGTACCAGCCGAGAAGGAAGAGGATGAGCAAATCACTGTTCAATCGTCGACGACGACAACCTCGCCGGCATGGTGCACGGAGGAGCGTGGAGTAGGTAGACGACGACGATGGACCATGCCGTAGTTGAGGAAGAAGGATCAGCTCGATGAGTGGTACAACTCGGCAAGGTGGAAAACGACGGCACACCAGGGGGAGGAGGGAGAGGACAGTGGCGCACCTCGGTGCACGACGGAGGACGACGACGGGGTGTACACCGGCGATGACGACGACGGCCGTTGCACACCGGTACGTTAGGATGATGACGACGGGGGTGTACACCGGTGATGACGACGATGAATGTTGTACACCGGCGAGGAGAGTTGTACACCGGCGAGGTGTACATCACCAGAGCTGAGGAAGAAGCTCAGCGCTAGGGCCTGGTCGATGGCGGATCCGGTGGCGGCGGTGGGCTCGTGTACGCTGGATCCGACGGCGGTGGGCTTGTGTACGCTGGATCCGGCGTCGACGGACAAAGGGATGGCGAGATATGGCGACGCGTGTGCACGTCGAGGCGGGGACAGCGACCAGATCCCAGGATGGATGAGGATGATGTCGGCCTGGCCGGCGCGGTGCATGCCGAAAGTGGAGGTGAACCGGCTGGCTTGTCCGGCGAAAAATTTAAAAGGATTTTCTGCACGGATCTAGGAACACCGCCAACGGTTGTGGTAATGGGTTCGGCTTAACCTATGTTGGTATTGTTCTTATTATTTTGCGGAAATTACATTTGCCCCAAGTCTGTGTGCATGGATTTTAAACAAAACTTTAGATGGAATCAATATTTTACTTAACCAGTAACGACATCAGTTTGTACCCAAAAAAAAAAAAAAACAGGTCGTTATTTTATTCCATCATAGTGTCATACCTTCCCCTCTCGTACAGGGTACACATGTTAACCACTTGTTTTCCAAACCTCAGTTTGCGGTTAATGTGATGTACTGTACTGTTTTTAAACACCGTGAAAAGCAAGTTTATGAAAATTTTATTAATTTGTTTGGTAAATTAGATTAAAGTTAGATGATTCTTGTTATCCAATGGCTACCCTATCACATTTCATTTCACCGCAAATGTCTTGGAACACAATAATATATTTGTTAGCAATTTGATTATAAGAAAAACAGCTACCTAGACACCCAAAGATCTAAAAGCGGCGCAACTACACAAGATTATCATAATCTACTGCAGTGTTGGAGCCAAGATCTTTTTTTGGCCAAGTGTTTTTTGAACCACATTCTTTGCAAATAAAATAACAGGCATTATTTTTATCATATTTTCGCAAATTATCATGTTTATGAGATTTTTTTGGTTTTTTCATGTGATTTTTTTTACTGAAAAACATTTTGATAAGTGCATTTTACTCTGCTTTTTTATCTTTATAAAATAGTTTATGACCTGAATAATTATATAGCAATGTCATCTAAGCCTCCATTTGGGACGCGTAATATTTTTTATAGACGCCCTAGATGTGTTTGGATTTAAGGAATTGGAGCCTATCACAATTGTTGGAGGAACTTTTGTAGGAATTGGACTCTCCCGACTTTTGGAGGAATTATTTAGAAATTGAACCGTACTAGGATGAAAACGCGCGCTACGTCGCGCCAGTGAATAATAGATGGAATTAATAGATGTGGACCGACGGGGATCTAATAATCCTCTATTAATTAAATTGTTTATGTGTAATTGTTATTATAGATAGCAATATCCATATGATAATCTTAAGCATACCCCTTATCATTTATAAGGGAAAAGCTTAATTGGCCGTAAACCATCTAACAACCACCCTATATGGTCGTGAGATGTTCTATGACCACCTGGTGATCGTAAGCCTTTTCTACGACCACCTCATGGTCGTAAGCCTTTCTAAGACTAGGCCAATTACGACTACCCTACAGCCAACAAAGTCTACAAACATGTGGACCCAATTGACTAGGGAGTCTTATACGCTGTGTTTAAGACACATAGCAATTAGCATACGTTGTTATTCTCTGGAATAACTGCATGCATTACGTCTTTATCTCTAATGATAACTACCAGGCGACGTGGGGTGTTATCTCTCTGGCAGTAACCTCCATCAATGTGCGTATTTCGTCAAGTGTTAAGGCACCTCTTGGACTGAAGTAACTGCCGCCCCATCATGCACTATATAAAGGCTGAACGTCAGTAAACAGAGGAGGAATGTAATTGGAGATAAGAGATAGAAGTCATTGCATCTTTGTTCTACTAATTCCTCCCGGCTTGTAAGCATAGTCAATACAGCAGTACATGAGTAGGGTTGTTATTCTCCTAAGAGAAGGCTTGAACGTGTCCAAATTCCCGTGTCTTTCTCTGCGTGGTTCTAATGATAGGAAATCCCCAAATATTCATTTGTAAGATTGATATTAGATCATCGACAGTTGGCGTAGTCCATGGGGATCTTTTGGTGATTCTTTTTCGGTAAGTTTTCTTGATTTTTTTTTCCTACTCTCATGCTAGGTTTCTCATAATTCGCTCAAAATTGACAGAGCCATTTTACAAGTGATTCTAAGGTTCCCCGTGAAGACGACATCCTTTTTTGAGCTTCCGAACTCTGTGTGCGGCGTTCTCTAGTTCTACCGCGCCGCGATTTTGTTTGTGTTCTAGGCTCGCGTCTCTAGTACGCTCTAGCCTAGGACCAGCACTAACCGTCGTTGAATGATTTTTCAGCTTGCATTATCTGATTTAATTATTGCTACTCTTTGCCACCATACTTGAGCCTTCCCAGCTACACCTTTTCTACACTGTACAAGCTGAGCTTCACCTGGCAATCGCTCCATCCAATCTTCAGAGATACGTTGGCAACGCTGGTTGCCGATCACCCCTGTGTGCTTGGTAAGAATTCGATAGAAGGCTTGAGTGTGAGGAACTCTGAACCACCACATTCTAGTAGTTGTTAGAGACATATTCTTATGATTTGCTAACAATGGCAGGTTCTGCAGGGCTTTTGGATGAGGATACATCTCATACTCCTCATACGAAGGCAATCGTACAACATTTCCGGCGCCTCATGAATCTTCATACGGAGGGTCTTGAGGAGGATGCCAGGGTCACAAATGAGCGATTTGCTCAACTTGAGGGCGCCCAGATTGAGACAAACGCCACGCTCGCCGCGATGGAGGGAGCGCAAGGCGTCACTAACACTTCTTTGGCAGGCATTATGGCACACCTTGAGGAGATTGCCCAAGCATCCACTGTTGTTCCCCCTGCTGCGCCGGTAGAGGGAAAAGATGAATTCGACTACGTGGATGATACCGAGGCCGATGACATGGGTAACCGCAACAACGATCGAGCTCATCGACAATTGTGTTTTAATTGACAAGGTATGCAATGAGACCCCCACGACGTGAGGTACATGACGACGATGATTATTTTGCTAAGGTTAAATTCACTATGCTCTCTTTTAATGGTAAATATGATCCTGATGGTTATCTTAATTGAGAACTAGCTGTTGATTAACAAATTATTTGCCATGACTTTCCTAAGATTAGATGAGTTAGGACTGCTACTAGTGAATTTACCGACTTTGCTTCTGTTTAGTGGAAAGAACATTGTCGTCAATATCCCAATAACATACCTAACACTTGGGAGGCTTTAAAATTGCTTATGCGGCATTGATTTGTTCCCTCATATTGTGCTCATAATTTGTTAAATAAATTACAACACTTATGACAAGGTACAAAGTCTGTGTAAGACTACTATCAAGAATTACAAATTGGTTTGTTGCGTTGTGGTTTAGTTGAGAACGAGAAGGCATCAATGGCTAGGTTTTTGGGAGGGTTGAATTGAGAAATTCAAAACAACCTTGATTATAAAGATTACAACTCTATTACTAGATTGTTTCATCTTGCTTGCAAAGCTGAACGTGAATTGCAGGGACGCCAAACAAGAACATGATCTAACTCTTCTGCAGGTCGCACAAACTCATGGACGCTACGCACCCCTACTGCCCGTCCACTATGACACCACCACCGTTATCCTCCAACAATAAGCAGCACTCTACTACTTCAAATTCAGCACCACGAGTTTCTGAAGCAGCCAAATCAGCACCACAAGCTTCTGCAAAAACCTCTTCTTCGGTTGCTTCGACAGGACGAACTAAGAACGTTCAATGCCATCGTTGCAAAGGCTATGGACACATAATGAAGGACTGTCCAAACAAGCCCGTACTGATTATATGCGATGATGGTGGTGTTGGACCGTAAAGGCGACTAGAGGGGGGGTGAATAGGAGCACGCTCACTTTTTCACAAATTATGAACTCAATACAATTTCACTCCAAGAGCTATTAGAAAGCTATGAAGATCAATATACCAAGACAAATGAAGACTAGTATTGAATCCAATAAAACCCCTAAGCAATGCGACAATAATCGCTAAGAATCAAAGCAACATAAGCATTGGCGGTCGACCTCAGAGAACCGGTTGGACCGATTTCAAGCGGTCGGATCGCTGTTATATCGGCGGTCGGACCGCTCAAATCGGTCGGACCGGTGGTGATGGGCGGTCGGACCGGCGATCGTAACCGATCTCAAACAAGAAAATCACCGATGACGGTTGCAATTAGGTCTAACTTTTGATTCTCAACTCCAAACTTCACGAAACTTTGCACACACCTTCTCTATGCTATTGAGGACCTATTCCAATCGAATATTATGATAATTCTTGGAACGATCTTGAGCAATTGTCAATTGATTAACGAAGGTCTAAAACGGGCAAGAACGAAAACTTGATCCTATTGCTTGTTCGTGAGTGATTGATGATCAAGATGATGCTAGATAGATTCACACATATCACAGCAAGCTAATTCATATGAAAGAATCAATCACAAACTCGCGGATCAAAGAAAGCCCTAAAAACACTAAATTGAAAGCAAGAACGAAAAGAGACTTATCTCAAGCAAACCTTGCATAGATTGATTTCGTGGTTGATCTTTGGATTACATCCACACCATCATGGATCAAGAGACAATCAAGGATCACGAAATTCTCTTCAAACCATGAAAAGCCCTAGCCTCCACCTCAACTCCCTAAAGACAATTAGGGTTTTGAAACATAAACAAAGAGAGAGGAGGTGCGACCACCATCTCCTCCTATTTATAGTGGAGGCCTAAAACTCTTAGGGTTTGACTTAATTGGGCTCCGTTAAGGCCCACTAACAAACGGGTCACACACGCACGCTTCGCGAGGCGCCGTCTTTAACTTTTGACCTAAACCGCTTCACCATGCGCCATGGATTCGCCAATAGGTCACCCTTGTCCATCTTGTGTCACGCTTGAGTCGTTGACTCACTCGGCATCGCCGATCGCTCGACCTCAACTCTTCAAGTCTAGTCCCGATTCTCCTCGCCGCTGACCGTCGTTGACCACCAAGCTACCGCACAACCACGCACAAGAAAACACGATTCGGGAACAAGTTCTTCACAACTTGACCCATGTTAGTCAAAACATGCATCATGCAAATCATATGCCATGAAACCAATGACTTTGACCTAACAAAACAACATCGCCACGGTTGGCCGACGTTCAGTAGTTACTGGTCGACCGCTCCAGTGAGCGGTCCAGATCCGCCATGGCGGCCGGACCGCTCCTCGTGAGCCGGTCGGACCGCCCTTAGGACTTAGCCAAATTCAAGCTCCCAAAATCCAAACCTTCGAAACTTTAAACCAATAGAACTTTTCATCGAGGCTCCAAAATCATGAGACCAAGTGCATTGGGATCCCTTACTTGTCTACAACACCTATTTTTGGCCCACCGATTTGAACACTTTTGGTCATCGCCGGTCCGATCGCTTAGATGGCGGTCCGACCGATATGGGACCGGTCGGATCATTGTCAAGGACCGGTCGGACCGCCGAGCAAGAAGCTCAGAACTTTGTCGAAAACGCGTGAAACGACAAACCGTAAACGCCATTGCCAATTGTCACATCATCCTAAGATCCGGAGCATATCCCCATGAAATCCACAATCTCCCCTTGATGAACACATTGGCAAATATCCGAAAAATGTAAGTAAGAGGTTTGAAAACGAGTTTACTCGCGCATTTTGCACAAAGGCACAACTTGGTCCATAAGCAAGAAAAAGCAATGAACATGACCAAGCGGCATCGTAATAGTATAGGCATGTGAGACAAGGCAAAAGAAAGCATAAAACTTTGATTTCGAGAAAGGGTCAAAATTCTCACATGAGGTCCATATGAAAGAACAATTGTTCAATTGACCTATGATCATTTTGAGTATTAAAGAATGCAATTCAAGTTCAGAATATTCAATAAGACAATAAGAATGCAACTCAAGAACTCCCCCTCACTATGATCATCAAATTTCAAATTTTCAGTTTCTCCCCTTTGTATAAACTTCTCCCCCAATCTTCTCCAAATAAGAGTAGCAAAGAAATATTACACATCTTCTCCCAAAGAAATATCTTTTCATTTAACACATCTTCTCCCCCTTTGACAATGGATTCATCAAGGAATCACGCCTTCCTCTCATCCAGGAATAACAAATAGAGAATAAAGAAAGAAGCAGAAACAAAAGAAGCATAAAGAGGAATATGCATGAAGTGCAATCGAGTGGCTTCAATTTTTGTATTTTTCAATTTTTTGATTACAAGAAGCTTTGGAAATTACCCAAAAGAACAAGCTAGTATCTCGAATAATGCACAAACAGCATATCAAGCCTGACAGCGCTAGCAAGATCATGGTAAGACATATATATCAAAGCTAAGCACAAAGGCTCACAAGTAAAGCAGTAGATTTGATCAATTTAAGCAACGCTTCAAATTCAAAGAAGTTCATCAACAGGATCCTAAAGTGAAATTGGCCATGTCAAATGTCAAAGTGAGATCAAAAATCTAACAAAGACCACAGTAAGAGTCAATCAAGTCCCGTATTGAATCATTTTGCTCAATATTTTGTAAACGCCCATTTGTCAACATTTTTCTCATTTGCATTGAATATTGAAGTTGACTAATGATCTAACTTAGTGACAAGATCCTGGACTAGGAGCCATCCACAAACTCATCCTAAGCTTCGACCAAAAGTTGATTAAAGGTATATCTTAGTAAAGAAGATCCTGGACTAGGAGCCATCCACAAACTCTTTCTAAGCTTCTACCGGGGCGACAAATCTTGAGGTTCATGTCATTTCTGACAAGCAGTCCCCATGAGATCGTCTGGTTCATCAAACTATCTCCAAGTTCATGTCATTTGACAAGGGCCTCGTAAGAATAGTTTGGCACAATTTAAGCATAAGACAATCTTGATTTTCATTTTTCACAAGAGCAGTTTTTAGAATCTCAAGAACACAAAAGCTCAAGTAATGGTCAATTTTAGATCAAAGAGCTAACAAAGCAATTCTGACAGGGCCAATGTCACAAGAGGAGCACTAATTACGCAACTCGCTAAAACATCCACAAATTGCAATTTCTTAGTTTGAGTTGTTTAAAAGGCTCTAGCTCATATAGCAAAGACTTAGCTACACATGTAAAAGCATGATAATTCTAGCAAGTCAAAGAACTAGACAAGACATTGAGCAAGAATTGAAATACAAAAGCTCTAAAGGGTAATAGGCAAAGCTTCATCAATTTTAAAAGATAAGCAGAAAATCTTATATTACAATGCATTTTTTTTTTTAAATTTTTCATACCACTTGATGTATTTTTCATATGAATGCAATATGACACAATGAGATGCAATTAAAAAGCCTAAGAATCTAAAAAGTTCGAAAAGATCACTAAGTTCAGAAAAAGAACAATAAAAGATCAAAAGAACAAGGAAAGATAAGAAAAAAAATCAAACTCCCCCTCAAACCAACCCATAAGGATAAATTACCCTAACTCACTTCTTAAGGAGGAAAACTGTTTGATCTAAAGGCTTGGTAAGAATATCGCCAATTGAGCTTCTGACTCTACAAAGTGCATCACAATATCACCTTTTCAACATGATCTTTAAGGAAGTGAAAGCGAATGTCTATGTGCTTAGTCCTAGAATGTTGCAATTGGGTTTTTAGCAATATTAATAGCGTAGTGTTATCACGTAAAAGAGGAACACTAGCAAAGTTTAACCCATAATCTTTCAAAGTGGACGTCATCCACAAAATCAGCACAAAGAACTAGCAAGAAGAACATACTCCGCCTCAAAGATGGATTGTGCAATGTAAGACCTTTCTAGAAGACCAAGATACAAGAGACGTGCCTAGAAAGTGACAGTGCACGAGGTACTCTTCCTATCTAACCGACACCGCAAAATCGAAATCAAAACCTCTAATGGACAAAGTCAAGAGCAGAATACCAAATGCCATATAAGAGGGTAGAGTGTAAATACCGAATATGCGCTTAACGGCTTGGCGATGGGAAGTTCTGAGACGCTCAAATCTTGCACAAAGGCATACCGTGAAGTGAATGTCCGGTCTCGAGGTCACAAATACGAAGGGAGCCGATCATGTCTTTGCAGTACTCGCTGATCCACGACTTCTCCTTCCTCATCCGATCCAAAGCAGTTGAAGTTGCCATGGGAGTGGAAATTGGCTTGCAGTCACCCATGTTGAAGCGTTTGAGAAGATCTTTAGTGTACTTCGTCGATGGATGAAAGTTCCTTCCTTGCATTGCTTGATTTGAAGTCCCAAAAGTAATTAAGCTCTCCCATCATACTCATCTCAAATTCCTAGACATAGTGTCGTAAAAGTCGAAACAAGAGCATTAGAGGAACCACCAAAGATAATATCATCCACATAAATTTGAGCAAGCAGAAGTCATTGTCACGCCTAAGAATGAATAGGGTTTTATCCACTTTACCCATCTCAAAATTATTTTTAAGCAAGAAGGTCTTAAGTCTATCATACTGTGCTCTAGGGGCTTGTTTAAGACCATACAATGCTTTAGATAGCTTGAAAACACGATTTGGATATTTAGGATCCTCAAAACCAGGGGTTGCTTAACATACACTTCCTCATCTATGAAACCATTTAAAAGGCACTTTTAACATCCATCCGATATAATTTAAAACCTTTTGATGCAGCAAATGCAAGCGTAATGCGAATGGCTTCTAGTCTAGCAACAGAGCAAATGTCTCATCAAAATCTAACCCTCAACTTGGTGAAACCCCGAGCTACTAACTGCCTTATTTCTAACCACGTAACCATCCTCACCTTGTTTATTCTTAAACACCCAACGGGTTCCTATAACATTATGACCACTAGGAGGTTCTACTAGGTTCCAAACTTTGTTTCTTTCAAAATTCTCTAACTCCTCATGCATGGCATTTACCCACTAGAATCGGATAAAGCATGTGATATATCGCGGGGTTCAAAAGAAGCAACAAAAGCCGAATGAGAGTAGAGATTTGGATCATTATACCGAGCGAGTGACTCGCTCATGTAGATTACCTATTATCTGCTCCGAGGATTTGTCTCGAATGCAAGTGGAGCGCCGGGTGAGATGTCGTTTCTTCGACCTCCGCAGTATGCGATGATGATGATGCAGCAGGAGCCTCAATCAAGGTGAAGTAGACGAGGTGTTCTTGTATCAATATGGGCGCTTCAGCAGAAAGCAGATGAGGGAATGACATTAGCCGTCCTCATCTTCCTCCACAAAAATACTCTCTGTCACTGTAAATCATCTCAGTAGCAATTGATCTAGCTGTGGCTAGTCTCATCAAAAGTGACATTACAAGTCTCCGAATAATGTTAGTCTCAAGATTAAAAACTCGAAAACCCTCGAATGAGCAGGATAACCCAAAATACCCCATCAAAAGTTCTTGATTCAAATTTATCTAAATTGCTGTCTTAAGAATAAAACATTTTGATCCAAAACTCAAAATGCTAAACAGAGGGTTTTCTACCAAAACGAAGCTCATAAGGAGTCTTGCCTAAAGAAGGTCTCAAAAGACACGATTGGCAATATGGCAAGCGATAGCAATAGCTTCGCCCAAAATCTCCGGGTGTGCTATACTCATCTAGCATCGTCCTAGCCATTTCGACTAAGGTCCTATTCTTCCTTTCCACCACGCCATTTTGTTGAGGGACGTGTGGAGAGGAGAAGCGATGCTCAATACCACGCCAAGACAAAAAGAAGCAAAAGAAGCATTTTTGAACTCCGTGCCATTATCATCGCGAATCGCTCTCAAAGCACCAGAAGCTCGAAGCCAAACGAAGAACAAGATCATGAAAATAACCAAAAGCTTCATCCTTTGAAGTAAGAAAGAACACCCAAGTATATCTTGAAAGATCATCGACTATGACTAGAATATACCATTTTCCACCAATCGATCGGACTCTAGCAGACCAACAAGATCCATATGAAGCAACCGTCCCGGTCCGTCTACCATAACCATAGTCACAGAAGGGTGTGAGGCAAAGAACTTGTTTGCCATGCCTACAAGGCGCACATACAAGATCTTTGACGACTTTGAGCTTAGGCAAACCTCTCATGAGATCAAGGTTGCTAACTCGGTCAAATGATCAAAACCAATGTGCCCCAAACGTCGATGCCAAAGCCAAAATCGAAGAAGATGTAAGCAAACATTTAAGAGATCCAAAGAAGAGATTTCAAAAGTCACCCAAAAATTCTACCAACTCTAGAGATTCCAAACACAAGCTCACCAAGAGAATCAAGCACACGACAAGCATTTTTCTTAAAAGCAGTCTCATAACCATCATCAAGAAGTCGAGAAGCAGAAAGGAGATTATACCTAAGCTTGTCCACAAGAGCGACATCCTTTAGAATGAATTTGTTGTTTACCCTAATTGATCCTGTTCCTTCAATTCGCCCTGTGTATCATCTCCAAAGGTGATGAAGTCATCACCGTTGCTCGCGTGAAAGAGGTGAACCATTTTGAGTTTCCGGTCATGTGGCGTGAACATCCGAGTCAACGAACCACGTGTTCTTCCCTTTCCGCGATAATCCTCGAAAATCAAGGAGCAAAGAACGATGTGTCTCAACATCGGGATTAGATAAACAAGATTTAGGAATCCAAGATCGAGACACACGTCTCGCAAGGAGTATACAAACCGTAAGTACTATCCTTGATTTCATTTAACATTCGACATGAGCAATGTTTAACTTAACATGAGACTTAGATCGTCCATGGGCGGTCCGACCGCTTTGTGTTTGGCGGTCGGGCCGGTGACCAAAACGGTCGGGCCGGTGACCACTCAAATGGTCGATCGCCTTGATCTGATACACATTAGAGTTAGGATGTCTAGAAACATAATGATTTGCATGAGAGAAAATCCTAATCCAGTTTATTCTTTTCGGTGTTACCATGTCTCATAGAAGCTCTAGGTTGCATGAATGAAAATCTATCAAAATTTTTCCTATCATTTTTCAACCTACGCCAATGAAGATTCAATCAAATGTCCACCTTTTTGCAATAAGTGCAATGGTACTTGGTACCACTAGAGGAGGCACCATTTGAATTAATACAAGGTTGGGCAAAGCCCGCAGATTTAAAAGATGTTTTTGCAAAGTTGAGTTTTGAATTCAATTAAACCTTTTCCAAGACTTGAATGACTTTTGGGTTTGAATTTTCTTGAAAAGAATTGAATCCTAAACCTTGCTTCTTATAAGGAGTTTTAGATTTGTCAAGAATCATGTTTAATTGTTTCTTACCTTTAGAAAATTTCTCTAATGTATCATGAAGGTAAGCATTTTCTTTTCTCAAGTTAACACAAGCATCACAAGTTTTATCCATAGATTTCTCCTTATATAAAGCAATTTCAAGCTTAAGAGTGGAACATGAAGCACAAGTAGTATTTTCAATATTGTCCTTAAGCTTAGCATATTTGACTCTAGCGACTTCTAAGATATCTTTGATTTCACGTTCTTTTCTAAGCATGAAGTGCAAGGGCTAGAATCAAATACATCAAAAGCAATCAATTTACTAGATTCTAAACATTTTTCACAAGGAGCACTTTTAATTTCATTTAGTTCAGATTTAGCATTCTCAAGTTGTTGTACACAAATATTATGAGCAGATTGTAACTTGGTAATTTCGAATGCATAGCATGACAAGATAAACATTCATCAGTTCAAGAGTCTTAGCAGTTTTAAGCTCTACTTTGGTTTGCTAATCTTTGACTCTAATTTCTTATTTTTGTCATAACAAATTCAAGCGCTTCATCTTGACTAAGCAATTGCTCAACTATAGAATCATATTTAGCGTAAAGCTCATCATAAGTAAAAGATACCTCATTATCATCAATGTCCTCCGTGTCGACCATGAAGCACATGCCGGTGAAGTCTTTGGCCTTCCTTTCTTTTTACCTTGAGGATCTCCTCCTCCTTATCCTCCTCACTCCGGTATCCACATCGCTCAAGGATTGATCCTCAAAAGCGGCAAGGACCCGGTGAGCAGCCTTCACAAGCTTATTTGCCTCATACCTTGATTTATTGAAAGGAGGCTTCTTCCAAGCTGGCTTTCCTTCCTTATGATTGCTCTTACCTTTCAGCTTGGGGCAATTTGTCTGATATGATTGAGCTCACCACATTCATAGCATGTTACCGACCACTCTCTTTTGTTTCTCACATTATTGTAGGCAGTGTGAATTTCTTAGCTAGAAGAGCTAACTCTGTTTCAGGAATACTTTCAAGCTCCTCTTCATGAATAGCAGATAAACAAGCAAATGAAAATCCAGAGGAAGATTCACAAGAGTCATCAAAAACCTTTTTGAGAGGATCTGCTACCAAAGCTAAATTATCTTTCTTAGGATGATCAACTCTTTTAATTTCATGAGTCTTGAGTTTACTATAAAGCAATTCTAAAGTAAGACTTGAAAGATCAACATTTTCTTCTATAGCAGTAGCTTTCATCTCCCACTCCTTGGTGTTGATTGCAGCCAAGAGATGGGTGGCATTTTCAGATTGAGAATATTCAATATCAATGACTTTCATTTGATTAATTACTTTATTAAAGCGATGAAAATGTCATCGATGCTCTCTCCAGACGCATCTCGAATTTATTGTACTCACGCTTGTAAACAATTTGGCGCACCTTTTTGATTTGGGACGAACCCTCATGATATGTTTCGAGAGTGTTCCAAATTTCATGCGCAGTTGAAAGATTGCAAATTCTATCATATTCTTGTCTACCAAGTGCACCATATAAAAGATTCTTAGCCTTATTGTTGTTAGCCAAAAGAATTGCGTATGTGTAGCAATTTCAGAATAACCAATGGGCTCTAACAACATCCCAAATAGCTTGTCCTCGCTCTCAAGAAAGACGCGCATACGATTCTTCCAATAGGCATAGTCGTGCCCATCGAAGATATGCGGTTTAGTAGAAAACTTATCCATCGCCAAAGTTCAAAGGACCGGTTAAGATCAAGATTGAACTAACCGGGCTCGATACCACTTGTTGGACCGTAAAGGCGACTAGAGGGGGTGAATAGGAGCACGCTCACTTTTTCACAAATTATGAACTCAATACAATTTCACTCAAAGAGCTATTAGAAAGCTATGAAGATCAATATACAAGACAAATGAAGACTAGTATTGAATCCAATAAAAACCCTAAGCAATGCGACAATAATCGCAAGAATCAAAGCAACATAAGTCTCGGCGGTCGACCTTCAGAGAGAACCGGTTGGACCGATTTCAGCGGTCGGACCGCTGTTATCTTGGCGGTCGGACCGCTCCAAATCGGTCGGACCGGTGGTGATGGGCGGTCGGACCGGCGATCTGTAACCGATCCAAGCAGTAAAATCACCGATGACGAAGTTGCAATTAGGTCTAACTTTTGATTCTCAACTCCAAACTTCACGAAACTTTGCACACACCTTCTCTATGCTATTGAGGACCTATTCCAATCGAATATTATGATAATTCTTGGAACGATCTTGAGCAATTGTCAATTGATTAATGAAGGTCTAAAACCGCAAGAACGAAAACTTGATCCTATTGCTTGTTCGTGAGTGATTGATGATCAAGATGATGCTAGATAGATTCACACATATCACAGCAAGCTAATTCATATGAAAGAATCAATCACAAACTCGCGGATCAAAGAAAGCCCTAAAAACACGAAATTGAAAGCAAGAACGAAAAGAGACTTATCTCAAGCAAACCTTGCATAGATTGATTTCGTGGTTGATGCTGGATTACATCCACACCATCATGGATCAGTAGACAATCAAGGATCACGAAATTCTCTTCAAACCATGAAAAGCCCTAGCCTCCACCTCAACTCCCCTAAAGACAATTAGGGTTTTGAAACATAAACAGGCGAGAGAGAGGGAGGTGCAGCCACCATCTCCTCCTATTTATAGTGGAGGCCTAAAACTCTTAGGGTTTGACTTAATTGGGCTCCCGTTAAGGCCCACTAACAAACGGGTCACACACGCACGCTTCGCGAGGCGCCGTCTTTAACTTTTGACCTAAACCGCTTCACCATGCGTCATGGATTCGCCAATAGGTCACCCTTGTCCATCTTGTGTCACGCTTGAGTCGTTGACCTCACTCGCATCGTCGATCGCTCGACCTCAACTCTTCAAGTCTAGTCCCGATTCTCCTCGCCGTTGACCGTCGTTGACCACCAAGCTACCTGCACAACCACAGACAAGAAAACACGAATTCGGGAACAAGTTCTTCACAACTTGACCCATGTTAGTCAAAACATGCATCATGCAAATCATATGCCATGAAACCAATGACTTTGACCTAACAAAACAACATCGCCACGGTTGGTGACGTTCAAGTAGCACGGCCCGACCGCCCAGTGAGCCGGTCGGGCCGCTTCCATGGCGGTCGGACCGCTCCTCGTGAGCGGTCGGACCGCCCTTAGACTTAGCCAAATTCAAGCTCCCAAAATCCAAACCTTCGAAACTTTAAACCAATAGAACTTTTCACCGAGGCTCCAAAATCATGAGACCAAGTGCATTGGGATCCCTTACTTGTCTACAACACCTATTTTTGGCCCACTCGATTTGAACACTTTTGGTCATCGTCGGTCCGGCCGCCCCGGATGGCCGGTCCGACCGATATGGGACCGGTCGGACCGCGGTAAGGACCGGTCGGACCGCCCCGAAAGCAAGAAGCTCAGTAACTTTGTCGAAAACGCGTGAAACGACAAACCGTAAACGCCATTGCCAATTGTCACATCATCCTAAGATCTGGAGCATATCCCCATGAAATCCACAGGTGGGTACTCCTCTTCTAGTGGTTTTGATGATGAAACATATGCTATGTTGTAACTGACCCTGTAGACATGATGATGAATCTGATCATGAGGAGGAACACGTTGGCGCCGAAGATGTCGACAAGTATTTGAGCATTATAGTGCAACACATACTAAATGCTAAAGTTTCTCGTGTCGAGCAAAATCAGTGCTATAATTTGTTCCAAATCAAGAGCGTTGTCAAGGAACACTCGATTCGCATAATTGTTGATGGTGGGAATTGTAACAATTTGACGAGTACGGATATAGTGGAGAAGCTTACTGTAACATCCCAAATGTGGATTTGTGTTTCAAATGTATAAAAATGAGAAAAAATTAAAACTTTTCTCACATCTGGATGTTTTTTATCAGTTCCATAATTCTTGTACAGGGATTGTGGAAAAATCAAACTCAAAATCCCCAATTCCCTTAGATCCTAAACCTCTTTGGTAAAAATCTTGTGTCCAACCCCCTAGAAATAATTTTCCCTGGATCTAGGACTGGTGTGTGACACCTCTGAATTATTTCATGATTTTTAGAAATTATTTGGTAATTTTTGGAGGCAAGTCAAACCAAGTTAAAGCTTGGTCAAACCCTAATTCAAACCTTCTGGAATTTCTGGAGAAGAATGCAGTGCATAAAAATCTCTGAAATTTTATGTAAGGTATATCCTGAACTCAGCAATCTCCAGTTAAAATTTCATAATTTTTGGAGCTGGTTTGCTACCTCTAATAATTCCCCAAAGTCTAGCTCAGAAAATCTAAAACCAAATCAGTTGGAACTGTTCCTCGGGTTCAAACTGTTCCTCGGGCTCGAGCCACTTGACTCGGCCCAGTCAACTAATTGCACCCGCCGCGGTCACTCGGGCGCGAGCGTTGTGGATCATCGGATCGGCATCGTGCGACCCATGTTTGCGTGAACGTTCAGGCCGTCCGAACGTCTCGCGCAGTGTGAGCCGTAGGATCCAGATCAACGGTCTGGAATAGAGTGAACGTTCGGACCAACCGATCGTCCCTTTTGTTTGGACCGTTCGATCTCGATCCAACGGCCCATGCCAATCCCCTTTCAATCTGTCTCTCTCGCGCGACTGAGTCACTTGCGTCGCGGGCCCCACCTGTTAGGTGTTTCTTCCACCTTGGGCAGGCGCTACTCAGGAGCTGAGCTCCATGCGGCCATTGCATGCTACGCATCTCCGTCATCGCCGTTACCCCACCGCCCTTTTTGACCAACCAGAGAGCTTCGTCCACTCACGCCGCTTTCTTCTCCGTCCTCGCTCCTGCTCAAAACTGACCCTATGCCCACCTTCGTCCGCACTTCTCCTCTCGGTGGCTGAGGAGAGGGGAGCTCATTTGTGCATCTCCCACGGGTAGGTTTCCACCCGCTGCATCCCTCGACCCCTACCTTCCGTGGCCTTTCCATTTTCGCTCATTGGAGCTTCTGTCTTTGCATATAGGATCTAAGGCAAGCTCGTGCTCCCGCTTTGTCCAGAGCTTGCCCAGAGCTACTCCTTCGGCCATTATTGACTCTGGTGAGCCTTTCTCCCTTTTTAGTGCGTCACCATGTGTGCCTTGACCTGCTTAATCTTTCCCCTCACTCTATTTTGCTATCGGTTCACAGGAGCCCGCAAAATCAGAGTTTGAACCATTTTCGGCCGCGGAGCCCCGTTCGTCCCCATCTCCGGTGTGGTAAGCTCCTTGTCGATTCTTTGCTTGTACACCATCTGTGGGTTATCTTTGAGTTTTATCTACCACTCTTTCTCTGTCTCCTTCACCAGAGCAAGCTTCCCTCGGTGAAGCGCCACTCCGCCGTCACCCTCCTCGTCGCTGGCTCAACTCTGACCTCCTCTGTGTCTCTTCCGTGCTCAGGTAGCTCCACTTTAGTCTTTAGATGTTTGGCACTCGCTTTCTTGGACCGCAGTGCAGCTTCTTTGCATTTTTCGTTTTTCGACCGTTTTTGGTCACCACTGTCAACTCCGACTTGCCGGCGTTCTAGACCGCCGCTGCCGCAGTTTATGGTCTCATTGTGTGCGCAAAACTATTGCGGGCCCATTTTGGGCCTTAGCCGCGCCGCCGTGACGAGTCGCCGCGGTGAGCCTCCTTCGCCGTCGGTTTTGTCGGCCGAATCGCGGCGCGAGCGTTTGAACGTAGCTCTCTGTGGACCGTCCATCTTTAGATGAACGGCCCGGGATCGCGTGAACGTTCGGACCATCCGAACGCGTCGATCCATGGTACCGTCGATCTCTAGATCAACAGCTCAGGTTCAAGTGAACGTTCGGACCGCCCGAACGTTTCGATCAACATGGATCGTTGGATCCAAGATCAACGACTCATGTGCGTGTGAACGTTCAGACCATCCGAACGTCTCAATCCACATGGGCTGTTGGATCTAAATCCAACGGTGAACATATGAGCCTCGAGAGCCGCGTGCGCGCGCTGTGTGCTCTGTGCGCGTGGGCCATCGGATTCCAGATCTCCGGCCCATACTCGTCCACGTCGATTTTGGATTTAGGATTTTCTCGGGGATTTAATTGTGAACTGAAAAATAGCATTAACTTCCAAAATGCATAACTAATTCATAAAAACTCCTATTGAGGTGAACCAAATTATTTTGGTCATGTAGTAATATTCTCTATCCACTTTTGCAATCCTCTTGTCCACCTCTACTCCAGAAATTTTTGCGAAAGTTTTAGATGAGGTGAACAGAGACAGATTATAATTAAATTCAATTTTTCTGAAAACTGGTTTTCAAACGGTCATAACTTCTGCATAGAACATCCAAATGAATTTATTTTTATTTCTAAATTCATCTAAAATCATAATTTTCATTCTGTGAATTTTTCATAATTTTTGGGTGACTTTGTATTTTAGGGTCTTTTCGGTGTATTCGTTCTTATTGTGCTTTCGACTTCTTTCGGTAGGTTCTGACGATATTATTGATTACGAGAGCGCCTCTCTGCAGCAAGAGGGTAATCCACATCAAGGCAAGCAGTTTGATCATGTTAATCCCAGTATTTTTCAGGTCTAATATATTGATTTCAACTAGTATGTATGCATCGCTATTTTTGTTGTTAAATTGATTAGTTGATCCTATAGTTGCATACTCTGTAGGTAAATGATTATTCCTCTACTACCTGAGCCTAGGTTATTTGCTGTGATTAGAGTTCGTTGGATGGGCTCTTGTCACTTAGTAGATTTCGAGTAATATGCTTAGACATGCTTAGCTATCGGTAGTATGGGCGATCATCGACTTAGTCGATGGTCTTGATCACACAAATTTTATTATTACTCCATATTGTCCAGCACTTTGTGCTTTGTTAATTTTGTAAAGTCAAAATCTGAAAACAAAACTGTTTTCGACTTGGGCACAATGGATGTTGGTGTGATCTGTTGGGTGTGAATGGAATGGTGCCTAAGTCCTCCAAGGACCGAGTTACTTGTGTCGCTTTTGCGTGCTAACCACACGAGAAGGATATGGGACCTCTCTTGACTTAGTACTTTGGCGTGTGTTAGCTCCGAGTCGCAGGAGGAGGGTTGTGTGTGTTGTGTGAAAAAAGATATATGATATTGTGTTGGGTGTGCGGTGGTGGAGATTCCGGGTAGGTTCTTCACCTCGAGGGATAGTTGACCGAGGCTTTCGATGACCCCGACACAACGTATGGGTTTCTATCCATACGGACGACTCGTAGTTGATACATAATATTGGAAATATCTCGTAGGACTTAGCCGTGCCGGCATACCTAAGGAAGTGTTCTTCATAGCTTGGCAAAAAGGCGGTCTGGCGTGTGGGTACATTGGTACACCCCTACAGGGTTAAATCTATTCGAATAGCCTAGTCCTAGGTTATGGATATGCTTGGTAAGGTCGTGCAAGAACTAGACTACAACTTTCAGTTAAAACTTGACATAGGTGGTATGAATGGGTAATTCATGCTATTGTTGTGGTGACTATTGGGTTAGTCACTTCCAGGATGTTGTTGTTATCTATTAATTGTTATATTGTTGTTATTTACTGTTATTTGAACAATAAAAACAGATTGTAAGCTTGCTTTCAAATGTACTATCTTATTGCAAATAAAGATTGCTTTATGCCGAAAATGAAACATACAACCTCCACTCAAATAAGCTTGCATGTAGCATATGTATAGGTCTGTTATTCTACACGTAAGTCTTGCGGAGTACAAGTTTTTTACTCATTTGCTTTGCTTAACTAATTGTTGCAGAGGAGGAAGGTGAGCCCCAATGGCCTCACTTTTGTGAGATGTGCTGCGGGTTTAACGACTAGCTTGGTGTACCGGTTGGTTGCCTTGTGGGTTAAAGGCACACTAATTGGCTTTTATTTATCGCCATCTTATGGCACCTTGCTTCCGCTGTTATCTTAGACTCTTTGTTGTATTTGGCCGGTCGACCCTTTTTGTAATAACTCTATATTGTATGTCTTCTGAATTGCTTAGTCGTGCTTTGGATTATATGTGATGAATGGAATTGATGCATATTTTTTGTATGGGGTATGTGTACTGCACTTCTAGGAACTACATATACGCCGAGAGCCGTGACATTTGATTTGTAATGCTTTAATCATCTTGATTGGTTAAGTATTACAAGTTAAATACCCCGGGGTCTCACACTTACTTTGCCGACCAACCCTCATTCCCACCCATACCATATTCAATGATTCAACAACAGTGGTAAGTTGATGGTAACACGGATGGTGAGAGTAAACTTTTTATGGGTTCATACCATGATTATGTTGATTACAATGTTGTTCCTATGCAAGCTTGTTCATTGTTATTAGAAAGACCTTAGCAATACGATATTGATTGTGTGGATCATGGTAGGAATAATCAGTTCTCTTTCATGTTCAAAGGAAAGAAAACTACGCTGCATCCTATGACTCCTGAACAGATTGTTAAAGATGAACTTGCTAGAGCTAGTAGAGAGAAAAATCTGGAGAATGCTGAGAGCGAAAATCAGATTGTAGCAAAAGAGCTTGAGCAACATAAAAAGAAAGGACCTAAAGCTGCTCATGTGAAGAATAGAGAAATTAAATTGAAAGGTACTAGTTTTCTTGCTACCAAATCTGATATGACTGAATTGGATGCTAGTAATTTTGTTTACTATGCATTAGTTTACAAAGAAACTTTGTTTTTATTTGAGGATATACCTTCTTCTTTGTCTCCTGCTGTCACTAATATTTTGCAGGAGTACAAAGACGTCTTTCCGAAGGATATACCACCGGGTTGCCACCGCTTCGAGGGATTGGGCATCAAATTGATTTAATTCCCAGTGCATCATTGCCTAACCGCGCACCATACAGGACCAATCCAGAAGAAACTAAAGAAATTCAGCGTCAAGTTTAAGAATTACTTGATAAAGGGTATGTACGTGAATCTCTTAGTCCTTGTGTTGTTCCTAAGAAAGATGGATTATGGCGCATGTGTGTGGATTGTAGAGAAATCAATAATATCATCATTAGGTATCATCATCCTATTCCTAGGTTAGATGATATGCTTGATGAATTGAGTGGCTCTGTTGTCTTCTCTAAGGTTGATTTGCGGAGAGGATATCATCAAATTCGCATGAAATTAGGCGATGAATGGAAAACAACGTTTAAAACTAAGTTTGGGTTATATGAGTGGTTAGTAACGCCTTTTGGTTTAACTAATGCACCTAGCACCTTCATGCGACTAATGAACAAAGTTTTGCGTGCTTTCATTGGTAGATGTATGGTTGTTTATTTTGATGATATATTGATATATAGCAAATCATTAGATGAACATCTTGACCATTTACGTGCTGTTTTTAATGCTTTACATGGTGCATATTTATTTGGTAACCTTGAGAAGTGCACCTTTTTCACCGATCGAGTTGAGTTTCTTGGCTATGTTGTTACTCCACAGGGAATCAAAGTTGATCAAGCTAAGGTTGAAGCAATACAGAGTTGGCCGACTCCTAATACAGTCACATGGGTGCAGAGCTTTTTAGGACTTGCTGGATTCTATCGTTACTTCGTGAAGGATTTCAGCACCATTGCTGCACCATTGAATGAGCTCACCAAGAAGGACGTGTCATTTGTTTGGAACACAGCACAGGAGAACGCCTTCACCACGGTGAAAGATAAGTTAACACATGCACCACTACTCCAACTCCCTGATTTTAATAAGACTTTTGAACTAGAATGTGATGCCAGCGGAATTAGTTTAGGTGGCATGTTACAAGAAGGTAAACCTATAACATACTTTAGTAAGAAATTGACTAGTCCTAGTTTGAACTATTCTACTTATGATAAGGAGTTATATACATTCTTTCAAACTTTAAAAACTTGGCAATATTATTTATGGTCAAAAGAATTTGTTATACATTCTGATCATGAATCTTTAAAGTATATTCGAAGTCAAGGTAAACTGAACCGTAGACATGCAAAGTGGGTTAAATTTATTGAGTCTTTTCCTTATATTGTAAAACACAAGAACGGAAAGGAGAATGCTATTGCTGATGCTTTGTCTAGGAGATATACCATGCTTTCACAAGTTGACTTCAAATTTTTTGGATTAGAGACTATTAAAGAGCAATATGTGCATGATGCTGATTTTAAGGATATATTGTTGAATTGTAAAGAAGGAAAAATATGGAGCAAATTCGTCATTAATGATGGGTTTGTGTTTAGAGCTAACAAGTTATGCATTCCAGCTAGCTCCGTTCGTTTGTTGTTGTTACAGGAAGCGTATGAAGGCGGGCTGATGGGACACTTTAGCATGAAGAAAATGGAGGATATACTTGCTGTTCATTTCTTTTGGCCAAAGATGAGACGAGACGTCGAGCGCTACGTTGCTCGTTGCATTACATGACAAAAAGCTAAGTCACTACTTAATCCTCATAGTTTATACATGCATTTTCATGTTCCTAGCATTCCGTGGGAAGATATTTCGATGGACTTTGTTTTAGGATTGCCTAGAATAAAGAAGGGGAGGGATAATATATTCATGGTTGTTGATGGATTTTCCAAGATGACCCACTTTTATACTATATCATAAGAGCAATGATGCTGCCAATATTGCTGATTTATTCTTCCATCAAGTTATTCGCTTGCATGGTGTGCCTAATTTCAGATCGTGATGCTAAATTTCTTAGCCACTTTTGGAGAACTTTATGGGCTAAATTGGGGACTAGGCTGTTATTTTCTACTACTTATCATCCCCAAACTGATGGACAAACTGAAGTTGTGAATAGAACTTTATCTACAATGCTTAGGGCTGTGTTGAAAAATAATTTAAAAATATGGGAAGAATGCTTGCTTCATATTGAGTTTGCTTATAATCGTTCATTGCATTCTACTACAATGATGTGCCCTTTTGAAGTTATTTATGGTTTTGTGCCTCGTGCTCCTATCGATTTAATGCTTATTCCATCTTCGGAGAAATTGAACTTTGATGCTAAACAACATGCTGAATTGATTTTAAAAATGCATAAGGCAACTAAGGAGAATATAGAGTACATGAATGCTAAATATAAAATTGCTGCTAGTCAGGGGAGAAAATATTTAACTTTTGAACCTGAAGATCTTGTTTGGTTGTACTTGAGAAAAGATAGGTTCCCTGAATTGAGAAAGTCAAAATTGATGACAAGGGCTGATAGTCCTTTCAAAGTGTTAGAAAAGTATGAATATCATAGGGATATGCTCCAGATCGTAGGATGACGTGATAATTGGCAATGGTGTTAAAGGTTTGTCGTTTCACGTGTTTTCGGTAAAGTTGCGAAATTTGTCGAAGCTTGAGTGATCCCGCCGCCTAGCAATGATCGACCGCCATAGCGGCGGTCGGACCGGCCAACTTCAGAAATGGTGTTTTGATCTGGGCCAAAAATAGAGGGTGTAGGCAAGAGAGAGGATTCTATTGCACTTGGTCCCATAATTTTTGGAGTCTCCAGTTAAAATTTCTATTCGTTTGAAAATTCCAGTAGGTTTCGGAATTTCAGAGGCTGAAATTGGCTAAGTCCCAACTGGCGGTCTGACCGGCCAATAGGTGGCGATCGACCGCCAGGGATGATCGACCAACCACAGGGCGATCGACCGGTTTTCACTTGGATCGTCGCCGTCGTGGCGGCGATGTTCGGTTGTTAGGTCAAAGTCATGAGTTTCAGGGCATATATGTTGCATGATGCATGTTTTGACTAACATGGGTCAAGTTGTGAAGAACTTATTCCCAAATTCGGTTTACTTGTCTATTGTTGTGCAGGTTGCTTGGTGGTTAACGATGGTCAACAGCGAGGATGACCGGGACTAGGCTTGGAGAGCTGAGGTCCAGAACGATCGACGATGTCGAGTGAGGTCAATAAACTCAAGCGTGGTGCAAGATAGACAAGGGTAACTTATTGGCTAATCCGCGGCGCAAGATGGCGCAAGATGTAGCTAATTAGGTCAAGAGGAGATAAAAACGGTGCATTAAAATGCGTGTGTGTGTGACCCGTTTGTTTTGGGCCTTAACGAGAGCCCAATTGAGTCAAACTTCTAGAAGGTCTAAGCCTACACTATAAATAGGAGAGGGAGATGGCTACACCTCCTCTTCGCCTTTTTATTGTTAGAAACTCTAATTTGCTTAGGGAGAGCTTTTGTGGAGGCTAGGGTTCTTAAGAGTTTGATGTGATTTTCGTGCTCTTGGATTGAGCATTGTCCTCCATTGATGGAGTGGCTGTAAGCCCAAATCATATCAAATCAATCTAGAGAAAGTTTGATCTTGTGTTGTCTCTTTGCGTTCTTTTTCTATATTTGATGATCTTGAGTCTTTCTTTGATCCGCGAGTTTTTGCTTGAATTCTCCACGTGATCTACCTTGCTGTGATATGTGGGGAACATATCTAGGATCATCTTGATCATCAATCACCCACGAGCAAGATTTTGGATCTAGTTTTCGTTTTGACTCGGTTTTGAACCCTTCTTCAATCAAACGGAAAAGGATCGTCATTCTTTCAAGAATTATCATAATCTTCAATTGGAATATGTTCCTGACATCATAGAGAATGTGTGTTCTAAGTTTCATCAAGTTTAGAGTTGTAGATCAAAAGTTTTATTTATTTGCAACTTCGTCATCGGGGCTTTGTTCAGTTCTTGGTACGTGATCGGACACTTTGTGCCACCGGCCGATCGCCGGGGTCGTGGTCGACCGCCAAAGGCCCAATGATCGACCGCTTGAAAGGTAATCGCTTTGCTTTAGCTTGTGTTGATTTTCGTCGTATTGCTTAGGGGATTAAATTGGTTTCAATACTAGTCTTCCGCTGTACTGGTATATTGATCTCCATAGTTTCCATAGCTACTGGAGTAAAATATTATTGAATCAATTATTTTTGAAAAAGTGAGCATGCTCCTATTCATCCCCCCTCTAGTCGCCTTTTCGGTCCAACAAAAAGATTAATGATAATGCATGCAAGCTTGAACTGCCTGCAGATTTTGAGGTTAGTTCCACATTTAACATTGCAGATTTGAAGTCATACTTAGGAGAAGAGGATAAGCTTGAGTCGCGGACGACTCAAATGCAAGAAGGGGGGATGATGAGGACACCCCTCCTATGGATACAACCGTACCTACACACATAACTCATCCACAGCAAGTATTACAAGGACCACTTACTCAAGCTCGTGCTCGCTAACTTAATTACCAGGTAAATTCGTTCCTAGGTTTATATATTACTGAGAATATACCACTATCTAATGTAAGTGATTTAATTATGCTTAGGAACGTGGAAAAGGACAAACGAGAGGCATCTGGAGTCATGGACATGCATGGAAGGCATAATGGAGGTCACCATGTCACTTTGGGTCCGAGTCAAGCAAGAGTTCGAATTGGGTTTGTTCTGGATTTGGATTCGGACTGCCGCGATAATAGTAAGTTTAAACAGCCGTAACTTCTTCATACAGACTCCGTTTGGGACGTTCTCGGACTTCATGGAAATCTTATCAAGTCTACTTTCCAACGGATCCAACCTCATCTTCAAATTCCATCCGAGCCGGCCACAATTATCAAAACAGTCCATATCTATTTTTAAGCCCGAGTCAAAAGGGTGCTACACCACCTCCACTTGGGCCCATTGGCCTTGTAACCCTAGGGGCGTGCATCCACTTCCCTGGCCGCCACCCCTGGTCATCTCCCCATATAGGAGCTGCCGTCTCCCTTTGCTAAAACTTGTATTTAGTTGAGTTTAGATTTAGCTATTATGCAAACTTTTGTTCTTCAGTTGTGTCAGATGACCACCTGTCAAGACAACCTTCGGGATCCCACCTTTGTTTTTCCATACAATCTACACTACAATCTTATTCGCAATATCAGATTGCCTACATCTTATTCTTGCTAGTTTTTCGATTGCTCGCAGGGATTGAACTTCGTGTTTAGATTGATCGCACTTCCAGCAAGGTCAATAACATCTCAGAGTTGGTTCAACGATTACTAAGACGTAAGCATCGTCGTACGATTGTAGTCGGATCGCGAGTGTCATCTCTGCCAAAATCGATAGTTATCAATCTCATCGAAAGATCGGGCACCTCGCCTGCATCAGTAGCTTCTTAGAAAATCAACTGACCAATTGATGTGTATAGGGGTGAAAATAGGTCGGATACGGGTAGATATTGCTCTTCCCGTATCGTAACCCATATTTTTACCCCAGATTCGGAGTCGAATACATATACGAATACAAATATGGATTTTTCGGGGTATGGGTACGGGGTGGATGTGGATCAGATTTAAATCGGTCACAAATAATGTACATATAAATAAAATATATAACTTCACCAACGAAAGTATCAAATTATACTACTTATTAGAGAATTATTTATCCTACTTAACAACATAAACATAATCAAATGTAAATTTATATTATATATTAGTCAATGACTACAAAACCATAGAGAATATTAAAGGATATTGATATTTATCGGATATCTATTTTGTTGATTTATCGGATATCCTATAAATACGAATACAGATAGGATATTGTTCTTCCCATATTTGGATACCCTGGACGGATTTTTTCCAATGAATACGGCACCGGATCGGGCGGGAATGGTTAGCCCCATTTTCACCCCCTAGATGTGTACCAACTAAAGCTGAATGATATGGCCATGGGGTGAGGCATTTCCTCAAAATTTCAGTACTACGATATGGCCATCTAAATTAAGATAACAAAAATGAGGTAAATTTGGCTACAAGACACTCAAATTTTAAGACACACTATTTTTTCGTGTCTTTGCCAGAACACACTATTAAAATATGGCTATTTGTTATGGGGCACTGAGGCCATTATAATAATATTATTTGTTGTTTTTGAGAGAAACAATTCAAAGTGTTATTCATGCCCTTCCCCTCTTCTTCTTCCTCCCTATTCCTTCTTCCCTGGGCGTACACCATGACACGCGACGCCGACTTGGCCTTGATGCGGAACGAGTCGCCGACCTTGTACCACTACTCGCCACGCACTAGGGCATGCCCGCCGTTGAGCCACTGGCTGTCGATGGCTATACCGGCGGATATGGGGCACCGGTTGGAACATAGGAGAAGCAGAGGAGGGAGGAAGGGCACGTGACAGTGAGGAGGGACAGTGCTAGGGTCAGAGACAGACATGGAGACGATGGATTTTGGCAAATAAGGGAAGGGATTGCACACGCATACGTGTTCCCGAGGACGGGAAGTCCATTTTCGTGGTCCACGGTGGCGGAGGAGACGTTGACGTTGGTGTCCATGGCGGCGGCCTTGGCGGGATGGTGGTGCTCGGTGACGACATGCTTCGGCAATAGAGGGGCTTGTGCGAAGTGACAGTGAGGATCAAGAGGATGAGAAGGTTGTGGTGGCGCGAACAGAGTGGCGGGAGGAGCACCGCAGTGGTAGATCAGCGTGCGAGGCTAAGGCGACACAAATACAACCGTGGAGAATAAAGGGGGGGGGAGAGAGAAGATGCTGACAGGGGCAAAAATTGACTTTACACCCACCTTCTCTTTCCTCAATCAGGCGGATATTATATTTTAATGAGTCCAGTGTCTTCTAACGAAGAACAACAAAATTGTATAGTATTTTAGCAAAGACGGAAAAAAACTAGTATCCTAGAACAAATGTCATATTTTATCAATGTCATATAGACAATTTTGCAAAAAAAAATGTCATGTCTTGATGAACAATCTTACATTACATATACTTGGCTAGTAAGGTGCTTTGTTTAATGATTTTTGCATGCAAAATCACAATGAAATATCACAAATCAATTAATTAAGCAGTTATCTTGGCATAACAAGAGGACGACACGTCCTTGCTACTCCATTGCAGGTCTGCAAGGTTGACAAAGGGGGCAGAAGAGTGCCGTGGAAAAGAAGATTCTTGGACATCGGAGACAGAGAATACCCAACTACAGTGTGGTCTACTGTTGCATAAAATTCCAGGTGAGGCGCCAACTCCTTGGCGTTAACAACTCTTTACCTTGGTTGCTTTGCTACGATTTTCTCAACTCGATAAATTAATTTTAAGATATAGGACTTCCTCGTTAAAACTAACAGGTTGTTCGAAGGAGTCTCCTGCTCTTCCATCAAATATTATGTTTTTTTTCAGGTACCCATGGCTTTTTTGTTTGTTTACTGGCTTCATGTAACTCTGAGAACAAAGTTTTCTTGAAGTGCATCGCCTAATGCTAGAAGACGCCTGCTTGGCGCATGGGCGTGCCTCTTCATTTTCATGACATGTGAAAACTTTTTTTCTTCTAAAACCGTGTATACAAGTGAGAAGAACCTGAAGTGGCAGGAAGCGTTTAATTCCATTTTTTTCAAAAGCATTATAGTTCAGTAGCATACATGCTCTAACAGGGAACGATCAACAAATCATGGACATTCTTTACATGCCTCAAACCACAACAAAAGATTAAAACTTCTATTTCCAATCGAGCATGTCTAAGAGCCACAGGATTTCAGTCTCCGACCTTGCCGCGTCACAAAAATCCAGTTCAATACCAAATACCTCAATGGTGTTTGTTCCTTTGTACAGGAAAAGCAAGGACATCCATGCCCGGATGTCTGATATGAATGGGTGTCTGGGTGAAAACCTGAGATACTCGTATGCCAATGCACGTGCTGCATTGCTGTCGATGTAATCAAATGTGGACTTATTAATGATGCAAGCCATCCTGTTGGTGTCCTTGCGCTGGGCGAGAACAGACACCGTAATGGTTGGCCCCATAGGGATTGTGAGCTTGGGTTCGACTTCCATCATCAGAATGCAGTCTGGGGCATTCAGATGGGCTGCAAGTATATCTGGAATGCCGCGAGGCGTGTTTTGTAGACCTGCTCGAAGGATGCAACCTGAAACTGCTTGAGAGAAGATGAGTGATCCCTCATGCCACATGTCAATGTAAAAAACCAGATCCTCGAATGTGAGCTTTGGTACAGGAAGGTGCTGCGTCTTCTGTGGCTTGGAGAATGTTAAATAGAGTTTTTTGTAGTTTGCATCACAAGGAGGCTGCTTGCAAATGGAAGGCCACTTCCGCGCGCAGATGCATTTCCAGAAGTAGTCGTCCTTTGCAATTTCGTGCCACTGGCGGCATACAAGCATGCAAAAGACTAGGTCTTTACCATCCAGTAGAGGGAAAACGGCCTTGAGAACTTCACCAGGCAACCCATTTTCCATTCCTACTCAAGGAACTGAAGGAAATTGAATGTCCTCTAGCCTCTAGGATATAAACAAGCTTCCAGAACAACCAAAAGACCTAACCAGCCATGCCTATCAAGGATTAAGATATGGTCAAACAATATTAATTAATTCATGAGCAATGAAAACACAAATGTAACACAACTATTTCTATCTTCTATTTCGTTGTAATTTGAATTGTATAAAGATGGCAAACAGAGAATAATATAGAAAGAATAGGAAGAACATGGACAAATGGCTGTTGCTAAATACAAACATAGTCCATCTAGAATAGCTTCCACGTTCTGCGACAATACTAATTTAGAAATGTAATGTTCCTTGGAAGTTGGAGGATCAACGACATTAACAAGATGGAAGAAAATAACATGAAATGGTCAATTTGATTAAACAAGTAGGCTTAACACAAACAATACTGGCAAGAATGGAAAATATATTTCCTGTGATAAACTCACGATCAAGTGGCAAACCAATCACAACTAGATGATATGATCAATCTGATTTGGACACAGTACCACATTAAGCTTTTACTATGATGACTTGAAGGGTAGAAGTTCAACATCATGGCAAGACAGTCTTATGTATGTTGTTGAGCAATCAGTATCAAGGAGCACCAAATCATTGTCCCAAGAGTTCAAGAAAGTACATCCTTACAAAGTTTTTTATTGTGTGTGTGTTGATGCATCACGCCGACTTTAATCATCCACGAGCAAATTCATTTATCATCAATCATCATTAAACAAGTGTACTGAATTTGAAAACAAATAAAGGAAATCACGCTTAGCAAAAAGTATAGCCCTATCAAAACTTTTTGAGTTAAATTTATTGCACATGAAAGAGGCCAACAGAAAGCTCTCTTATTTATCTCTTTAGTCAAATCACATATATATTATACTAACAGAAAATACCCAAGATTTTACTATGAACTGCATGAACCATCAAACAAAAAACAACACAGAAGAGCACCTTTTTTTTTGCACAGGCAAACAAAAGCAGCCGCAAATACCTTTAAAACTGAAATCACTTAATGCGCATCACGACCAGCTTACTTGCAGATTTGTTGCGGCACAACAAGAAATGAAATATCTGCTTGGTTCAGACTTCAGAGGTGCACTAACAGTCATGGTTAGGACCTCAACAAAAAATGTGCATTCTATGATTTGTACTCCATGCTCACATGTCAGTGAGACATTTAGTGAGGCAGGGGCAAATCATCAAATTCACATTTTTTGCTGTGGCAAATCATCGAATCCCCCAATAAACAACCAAAACAAGAAACAGACGACCTTTTGCACGCAGACATGCATAGCACAGTTGCCTAGCCTAAGACGCAGCATACATGCAAGAACAGGGCGGGACTAGGACCTCTCCCCTAGAGAGATCTTTCTGCTGGCAAATCAAATTGGGGAAAAAAGACTAATCGACCGATGAATCAACCAAGACCGAACTACCAAGAAATGAAACATCGGCCCGGATCTGGGACCGAGATCTCCGCCTAACTCCATTAGAAGAAAGCGAGGAAAGGGGGGAGGAGGAGGGGGGCAACTTACTCAGAGAGAGATGAGGCGTAGGTGCTGCGGAGGAGATTGCTCTCCGGCTGCCTCCGGCTCCGGTGGAGATGGAGAAGAACGAGGGAGGAGATTGGGGTTGGGACGGGGGAAGAGGGGGAAGGGGATGGAATGAATAGGGAATTGCGAGCGAGAGCGACCACGGGCACCACGACGATTCGCTGGCTCGGCACAGCAATTGGCCCAGCCCCAGTTTATTTAGGCCCAGCAGGCTGCAACGCAGAAATTTTACAGGAATTTTGCTGGAATTCCACGTGAAACAGTTTAATTTCACGTAGCAATCGGAAAATGTAATCTTATGAAGGATAAAAATATCGGCGATAACTTCCATACCGGGCCTGACCGATAAAAACATATCGATCCGAAAAGTTCTAAATTTAAACTTTCAAATTTCAATTTGAATTTATGAATAGTAACTCAGGGCACTAACTGCCCTAGAACCTATCAAACTGAACGGTAACCAGCCAAAAATTGACAAAATTCAAATTTTGAGTATAAATTGGATATTTGAAATTGTATGGTAGAAAACCAGTTGTCTAACCTGCCAACAAAGGGGGAAGATTGGCTAAGTAAAGAGATATTTGATTCCTGCAAAGAGGGAAGCCAACGGAGGAGAAAAGAAACATCACGAGCACTTCGGCCAAACCCTAGGGAGTAGAGAAGCCTTTTCAACCACAAATCAAGAAAGGAAGAAGGAGAATATAATCTGAATTGCATTTGGATTGATGGAGACCTACTTTCCAATTAGCATGAAATGTTAATTTTGAAGTCCGAGATGAATGGGGATTCAAAAACTGAATGCAAACGGATTGGAAATAGATTATGAATTTATTTTCAGCAATTAGAGTAGTTTAGTTGACCCTATATATTGAGGGTAAAGTAAGTCTGATTTTGGAGTTTAATAGATAACAGAAAAAGCCAAGTTATGGCGACCACCTCAGGTACGAGTGTGTTCTTGTGAATTTTCCATCAAAAATTTGTCTAGGCGAGTTGGAGCTAGTTGTGGTGCTAGTTCTTGCTTGTTATCTTGTTCTTCGTTCTTACACTGAGGTGTGCACAGGTGGAGAAGCTTTATCTAGGGTTTACAAGGTTGGAGATTATTGTACCGTGAAAGATCGGGCCTAAACAAAGGATCCATCTACTCAACTAGTTGGATCCACATCAGGTGATATCAGAACTTCAGTTCATCATGATACATACTAAAATTTTCAACTTTTTGTACTGATAACCTTTGGTCGTGCAAGATGGTAAGGTCAGAGTGAAGTGCGCAAATCGGTGATCACAACAGTGCTGGTCACGAGGAGAATACTATCATTTATGGTCCTCAAGTTCCTACTGAAATCAGATATCACTTCGAGAGGACACGTGACTTCTTTCTGAACCATATCGATTGTATGCGGGAAGCCTTGGATGATCACATCGACAAGGTGGAGGATACAAGGCCTAACACAAGAAATATGATTGGAAAAGTTCGAAGAGACTGAGAAAGACAAATCCATTGTCGAATCCTGCTGAGTGATAACATCGAGTAGTGGGGGCTGGCTTCCACCCCTAAGAGAGCTTGATTTACCAGAAATCCCACTGAGTCCTAGTGGGCCTAGATTCCACGATAAGTTCCGAGAAATGGAGGGACTTCTTGCACGACGTCTACTGGTGGATGGTGCTGCTGCATGGATTCTACATCAACCACCACCCGAACAGCGAGCACGATGTGTTGCAGTAGAATATGATTCAGATCTGGATGTACCGGTCAGATGGTGCCCGCAATGGGACCTCAATCCCCATCGTGGAGGTGCTGCATATGCGCCAAATTTCTTTGGGTACAATAGAGGAGCTACCGGAAACAACCGCGCAGATGCCGATATTGGGAGGCTCAAAATTTCCATATCGACGTTCAATGGATGTATTGATCCGGAGGTGTTCTTGGAGTTTGAGAAGCGCGTGGATCAAATTTGTGATGACCACCACTACACCGAGAGAAGAAGGTACATGCTGCATCAATTGAGTTCACCGACTACGCTCTTGTTTGGTAGAACCAATTGTGTCATGCCGGAGGACGGCCCAACACATGACGAACCTCATGAGGAGACAGTTCGTGCTAGTGCACTATACTAGAACTTTGGATATCAAGTTGCGACGGCTTCGTCAAGGTCCTTTGTCCGTAGATTAATACTACAAATAGACGGGCGTGAGCGAAACTGAGGAGGCAACAATGGCTCGTTTCTTTGAGGGTTTGAATGATGATGTGAAAGAGTAGACAGAATCGTCGGAATATAACCATCTATAAGACCTTGTGCATCATGCAGTGTGTTGTGAACAACACATCCTACAACGCCAATTCCATGAAAACAGCACTACTTACAGCAGCACGTGGAAGCGTCCGCAACTGCTAGGAGATGATGTTGGCACCAATTCTAAAGTGGCGACAACACATCGGTCAAACAAGACTTTCTAAGGAGGCATAAAAGACTGTGAGCAATGGAGGTAAAGAAGCATCTAAAGCTGATTCTAGTGCATTCTCTGCTGCTCGTACTAGGGATATTGAATGCTTCAAGTGCAAGGGAAGAGGACATATGATGAAGGATTGTCCAAATCAACGAAAAGTGCTCCTTACTCATGATGGGTATGCTACGACAAGTTCTACGAGTAGCAAATCCGAAAGCGAGAAATCCGACAAAGAGCACCACGATGACGGTCCTATTATTTGTGAACCTCCTTGTGTGGTGTAAATCTTTTGGCCCGGAAGGTGCAAAGTGAAGAAACTAAAGCTATAGGGTAGCGGTGGAGTGTGTTCCAAATGGAGTGCACGATCAAGGAGAAAGCATGCAAGCTGATCATCGATGGCGGGAGTTACACCAATGTTATTAGCAAGGATTTGACGCATGCTTTGGGGCTATTTGCAAGGAGGCATCCAAAACCGCACTACGTGGAGTGGTTATACAACTCCAGAAGGCTTAAAATTACAAACAAGATAAGTGTTTCATTTGCTATTGGGAGCTACATTGACAAGTTGGATTGTGACGTTATACCAATGCATGCATGCCACTTGCTGTTGGAACGACCGTGGCAATATGATCATAGTGCTACCCATGAGGGCAGATCCAACACCTATTCTTTTCTTCATGGTGGAAAGAAACAAGTGCTAAAACCAATGGCCGACAATGCCATCAAGATAGATGTGGTGGCATAAAATAAGCCTAAACATGTTTAAGTGCTTGATATACTGAAGAAGCTTTCTAAGATTATCCAAAAGAAGAGGATGTCTTTTCTTGAAGAAAGGGAGGAGGAGGAGGCCCTAGGAGCATCTACCAACTTGGTGAGTGATTCTAAATTGCCAACTAACACTAAATCCGTAGTTGGAGCTGAATTGCAAAGGAGAAGGGTCACCAAGGAGAACCACTTCATGCGGCCGAGAGAGAGGTGAGGGTGGCTGGCCAAGGGGAGAAAAGGCATAGCTTGCAATCATTGTCGATCAAAGACGAAGGGAGAGCCAACCCTAGACAAGAAACAATGCATGCGACACTAAGGGGGTGAGCCGAGGAGGAGTATCACAAAGGGGGAAGATTGGTCATGTAAGGAGATATGTGATTCCTACAAAGAGGGAAGCCAACAGTGGAGAAAAGAAACATCGCAAGCACTTAGGCCAAACCCTAAGGAGAAGAGAAGTTTTTTTTTTACCACAAATCAAGAAAGCAAGAAGGAAGAAGGAGAATGCAATCCCAATTGCATTCGGATTGATGAGAGACCAACTTTCCAACCAGCATGAAATGCTAATTTTGAAGTCCGAGATGAATGCGGATTCAAAAACTGAATGACAAAAGGATTGGAAATAGATTATGAATTTATTTTCAACAATTAGAGTAGTTTAATTTCAAAATTTAGAAATAAGAAAGAGGGAGAGGAAATTCGGCCACATGGCCGAAACCAAGTGGGGAAAACCCCCCATCCTCCCCTAATCCGAATTGGAAAGGGAGTAGGGGCCTTGTCCGAATTCCCCTAGGAGGAGGGCTCCCTTGGCCAGCCAAGGAGGGAAGGAAGACCCTATGTATTCATCAGTAGGCCCCCATTGTAAAGGAAGTCTGATTTTGGAGTTTAATAGATAATAGAAAAGCCAAGTTATGGCGACCACCTCGGGTATGAATGTGTTCTTGTGAATTTTCTATCAGAAATTCATCTAGGCATGTTGGAGATAGTTCTTTCTTGATGATCGTTGTTGATCTTGTTCTTCGTTCTTGCATTGAGGTATGCACGGGTGGAGAAGCTTTATCTAGGGTTTACAAGATTGGAGATTACCGTATCGTGAAAGATCGGGTGGAAAAGGGACATCTGGATTTTGGAATTTGCACAGAAGGTCTCCACCTCTGAAATTTACAAATAAAACCATGTAAGTTTTACGTACTTACATTTATGTTCCAATAATTAATTTCCTGCATGTTAGTAATTGCATGAATTACTTTCTGGGCTTAGAAAATTGAAGAAAAAAATATGGAAATTACTAGAAATTCATAGAAATTTATCTACTACTTAGGAAAATTATTTCCTTGATGTTTAGATATATTTATGATTCCCTGATGCTTGTCGCATAATTAAACAATCTATCCATAACTCTCTTTGCTAGTAGTGCATGGCATAAGATATGGAAAATTATGCAATTAGCCTAAATTGTTTCCAGAGGATCTGTAAGCGCTTAGTGCTATGTGGCCAAAGGTGGCAAAGGGAATTGGGATTCCCGAATAAAGCATTCTCACTTTGATCCCACTAATGGATACAATCTCAAGGAGACCACTCTAGATGTGGATTTGCCATCTCCACTCTTGATGCTTCACACCAACATGTGGTACCTTGGAGTATGCACTATGGTATGATTCGAATTGATTCCCATGTATGCCTAGAGCGTATGCACACGGAATTCAAAGGTTGACGTGACCAGGTGGAGTAATTGGGAGTGGCAAATAGAAGGCAATGAATATGATGAAATATGGCAAAATACTTTGGGGAACCTTAAGTAAAGATAAAAGCGATATTTCCTGGGGAAATGATTAGCCTAATTAGCCTAAGCAAATTATTAAGTGGCGATATTGCTTAGATCAATGAATCAGCCTATTATACTTAACCACCTCAGGCAGCATTTTGGAGATCATCAACACGAATGAATAACGATAAAGATTTGCTTGGAGCAATATTAACTCCCAAACGAAATAGTGACCCAGAGTATTATGTTGATCATGAGTGATCTTGACTTCCCAAAGATCATACAAAGAATTATGTTCTTAGATTTGAGACGGGCATATAGATAATCACCGGTTTTTGATGAATGTGTGTGTTCATGAAGAAAAACTATGACAATAGGGTGATTTAATTTAATGTTCTAGGTGAACATTTATTTCCATGCTTTTGGGAATTAAGTGGTCAATATTTGATGTTCTATTCATTATGATCCCAGCTGTATATATCATTATTTTATATACTTTACATGTTGTTATGTTAGAACATATTTCTATTGACCAAATGTAAACATGTTGCAATTGAAAAGACCCCAGATCATACATAGTTTGGTATGATAATATTGGGGCACGTTGGGCATTGAGAAAATATATTGGACTATATATTTCATGCTTCCATAACATTGAATCTACCCTATTTGTGTGGTCCATATATAAACTTTATGGTACAGATAAAGGCATCCACTAGGTGGACACATGTTTTGAGATGCTCTCATCAAGTGGACGTTGTCCATTAGCGATTATACTCCTAGGGAGATAAATTGCTATAACTCGTTGAGTTAAAATCCCAATTTTTTTGGATCATCACATCCAATCCATCCGGATGGATAAAATTGGAATTTACATTGAAATCGTTTGATGTTCATTGTATGATTCTAGGCATCAAAGAATAGCATCCATATCCTTCTATAAAAGGCCTTAAATTACAAAAATTATTGCCTAACAAAGATCGGGGATAATCAACTAAAAGTTGGATCTTTTTGCATGACAGTGCATTGAGAATAAGTCTAGTACACTGCATATACCCCCTGCGGCTAGTGTGTGGAACATTCCCAGCATAAATCACCACCATAGGGTAATATGATGAGCATGTGATGGATATGAATATCTAAAACCATGATAGGGGATTTTGATACGATAATCATTGAAGATATCATCCAAGTATTAGGGGAGGATTAAGCCCATATTTGGAATGCCACGATGTTTTCATGGGATGATGAAAAATATTTGGAATCCCGGTAAATGTTATGAGCAGAGAACCAATACACTAGACAAACTGAACTTGAAGTTCAGATACTCCCATGCAAGATAAGTGGATAGTCTGCCAGATAATATAAAGGAGTAATGTATAGAGTGGAGATATCTTCATATATGTGTACACCCGCTTATGCAAAAGGACTTATAGTGTTAAAAAATCTACGAAGACACTTACAGATTTAAGATCTAAGATTTGAAGGGACACATGTGGATCCACGATCTGATAGCATAAGTCAAGTGATTGATAAATCACTACCTAAATCTCCTATGATAGGATTTGCCTATCCGGTGAAAGAGTTCACCAATAGATTCATCGTAAAGATTAACACCCCAACACTTTTGGGCGCACACTTTATAGTCTTGGGAGTGCTGAACAAACAATAATCTATAATTTGGGAAATGATGAAAGATCTAATTAATATTGAGATATCCATATGGGAGAACAATAGAAATGTTGTTGACAATCTTGCCTCCATAATTGCTTATGACTACAGCAGAGTTCTACCGTAGAGTACTCACAAATAAATGGTCAAATAAAAGCAATTAAGATCAAACCAAATATCGCTAAGATCGAATCTATGAGTTCGAATATGATGGGTCATCATCAGGTGGTGTAAAGTGATGGTTTGAAAGCCCTAAAAGTGACTTAATATTCCTCCCGTGAGGAATGAGATAATGTTCCATTACATACATAATATCTCCGGTAGCAAATAATAAAATGCAGTGAATAAAGCATTGGTAGAGCTCTAAAGTCCACACCGAGATAAGGATAGAAAAGACAACATGTACAGATCATTGGACGATCTGTGTCCTTGTGTGTTCATTAAAGGAGTCATTGGATAACGTTCGAATGAATTTGACATTAATGTCAGTGGAACCACAAGAAAGGTAGGTGCTAACCTGAAAGATGGTAAAATCTAATATCTACCTAGAGGTCGAGTTGACCATGATGGATCACTCGAATTACCAGTCAATGCACCTACAATGATTGCAGGGAGGTTTAATAGATATTAACCTTGTGTGCTAAGAACACCAATGATCATATGATCCTTAGAGTGGATTAAGACCCATCTTGGCCCGTTTGAATATGAGATTCCGTACTTGTATCTTGCAATAATGCCGACTTGATGTATATTGACAAGTTATGATGCTATGCCACTGGATGGTATTAAGCATATCCTCAAAGAAAGGGATAAAACCGTATGTGCATGGATGCCATGTAAGGGCACTAGTATGTTTCACGAATATGGTTTGATTCATGCATTTGTGATTGTATTAAGTGCATATATACATACCAAAAGGTATGGTAGTAACGGTTGTTGTATCCTCTAAAATTCTTTGAAGGAATTGATGACATTGGTGGCCATGTAAGACTTTGGCAAATCATATTATCCCTGCTATGCTAGGTCATGGACTGGTTATGCTCTGAGATGGTAAAGTCATCCTCTAAAAGTTTACCGGATAGACGTTGGATGTAATCTTTGGGAGAACCACTCAAAGATTCTTGCATGGGTAAAACCTTGTATGATTGGGACTGGACATATTATCTAGCAATAATAAGGTACTACAACTATATCCCCTATGGTCCTCCACGAGGATAGTACTTTTATTGCACAAGATCAATATGTGGTTATATAAAAGGGCAAATATGAAAAAGAATATCACTCTAAATTCTGCATAGAATATCACTCTAAATTCTGCATACTCACTATTCCTGTAAGGAAAGTGAGATATAAATTTGGTAGAAAAATATTGTGATTACCAGTGGATATATTCACAAAGTCATTGCCTATATCTATTCAATAGGATGGCCAAATGACAAGGTAATGAGAAGACTACAACTATTGTTGTTTTCAGAGGGAGAGAATATCTAATATGGATTCTCGTGCTTTATACTATAAGGCTTAGCAAGGAGATGAAGTATCAGATGATTGAAGTTGTGAATGAAACGAATGCGCAGAAGCAAGAAATGGTTGGTCACGTGCGTGACTTGGATGTTTGGAAGCTACTGGTCGGTGTTTTGGCAGAAAATGAATTTTCAGAAGCAAGAAATGCAGATGCAGCTGCATGTTTTTGCTGGTTGCGGTTGTCATATGAAACTATAATGGAATTGATATGTATCTTGTCAAATATTCAGAACAGGTGCTAGCATGTCACTTGAATTTCTAATGTATCTACAATCTGAATTTATGAATGCGTGCATGTCAAATATTCAGAACAATAATGATGCAGCATCCTAACTTAACAAGAGACCAATTTCTGACAATAGCAACGCTCCAAATGGCCAGCGGCGGCAGTTGGATAGGAGGTGGAGTATGGGAGCAGCGCCGGCTGCGGACGGAAGGGATGTGGAGGTGTACAGAGGGGATGGGGGCTGCAGGCGCTCAGACCTCCATGTCCGCCTCTGAGCTCGCATCCATGTTCCCTAAGTTAGGCAACAAAATGGGAATAAAAGAGTCTAAAACCCATAGCTATGCATAGAGGAAGAAAGGATGTGTCATCTGCCCGCTCAACTCCGGCGAGGAGCATACTAAGAAGACGATGATGAAACTATTCTAAATTTTGCAGAATATGGGAAAATCCTACATGCTAAACGAGGCATTCACACTGGATTAATTTTATGTAAAATCCCTACATTATAAAATGGTGCCTTACGAATTGGCGAATTGTAGATTCCCAAAGAGGTTGTTAATTAATGCGGTATACATTGTATTCCCTGTGTCTAGCAGGTTTCTACCGAGGACACGAAATAAATTGTAAGATTAGCATTCTTGGAAGTTGGAACGGCTTATTAGAGAGATAAAACCACAATGTATCCGCTGCATGCATCACAATATGACAAGGATATCAACCCTAAGAATACAATTACTATTTCGATCCGTTAACTCTACTTCAACCACATCTTCTTTAATTGGATTTTCGGCTACTTCAATTCCATATTTTCCAATTGGACCTCCAGCTGATCCAACTCCTACTCCTCCAATTGGGTCGAGCTATGTCTACTTCACCGCGTCATACTACGTCTATATGCCATGGTGCCACGTCATCTATTGTTGGTCAATGGGCTATGTAATGTATTAGCCGACTTGGCCTATATGGTAGCCGGCCACCCTAGACAGTCTTTACTATTCATGTGGTTACTATTCACACATAAATAGTACCTAAGACACCACATCCTTGGCCCTCGGGGCGCCCACTTTGGCCACACCTCTTTATATAGGAGCCGCCACCCTTCTAGTCTCCATGAGTTTTGTTAGATTAAAGTTTACCCTTTGCTATTTTATACATTATCCTCTTGTTCGACGAGTACAGCAGCGAAATTGTTCTTCGGAACCCTACTTATCAATACGAAACTATTTCCTATTCGCAATTTCAGATCGTTTATTATCTTGCTCTTGCTTGTTCTTCGATTGCATGCAAGAATAGACATTCGTGGTCAGATCAATCGTGCTTCTGGCAAGATTGATAACAATCACGAAGTTGGTTCAACGATTGCCGGTATATTAGTCGTATACGATTGGTAGTTGAATCGTAAAGAGTCATCTCTACCAAATTGAGTTATCATTCTCATCGAAAGATAAAGACACCCCATTGTTTCATCACAATAGCTATAACTAGCAGTCATCTTCACGAACGAGTGATAGATATCATGCGCGACTAAGAAGCTCGATCGAGTGTGGGGCATTACCCATTAGTATTATGTTGGGGAAAACGAACACGCCATTGTGTGTTGAGTCAGAGAGAGATGCTGTGTTACCATGTAACGCAAGGTCGACGTTGTCGACGCCTCGACGGTAAGGTGCCCGGCCGGTACCTTGGCCTGGCTGGATTTCAATCCGCCGCCGGCAAGGTCGCCGCAGCTACCATGTATGTAACAGTAACACAACGCATTCGAATGCTGTGGATTGTAGAGAGGCTCTGGAGCACTAGCCCGGACGGACGGACGGACGGACTAAACGAGCAACGCAATTAATAAAAACGCCTGGAGAACACCGCGTAGGTCAACGAGTCACATGGAGATAGACGAAAGGTTTTGCGTGCCATTGCATCAGGAGAAAGAAAATGAGCCCGGTACAAGAGATATTTACCAGCAAAACCAGCTGAGACTGAAGGAGACTCCAGAAAACTCCAGAGACTTCGCAGCGTGTAACAAGCTGCAACCTCCTCGCGCGGTTCAAGTGCCCCTGAGACACTCTGGAATTTCGCTCCTTGCAAATCATCCAGATCACTAGGATTTGCCAGTTGCAAGTGAATCAAACGAGGCACATGGAGAACAGCATGCAGCGTTGACAGTCTAGTACCCTCACCGATTGAATTGACTTGAGACTGACAGCGTGACATTGGAGAAATAGCTGTAGCTCAGTTGCCCCAGAGCGCGTGGTCGCTCCGCGCCAACCAAGGTTCTAGTCAGGTTTAGTGCCTCCGCATAGTGGAAAATTGGGTACGCACGCATGCTTTGATGATCAAAGCGTATGTCCATGCTCCCTGAGACTTTGGTGCCTCTGTATAAATTCTCTACAGGTGTAGGGGACGCGCACATATGTATGCATGATGGCGAGTAGGGTGTTTGGGAAAATTTTGTTGGTGCCATTGAAAAGGTGTGTAATATCTATTCTGTCACAAAAAAATTGGACCATGTCGTATTTGCCACTCAAATTTTGCGTTCATTTCAATTTTTCCATTATTGTAGTCAGTCAAAACCCTTTCTGCGTTCATTTTAATTTTGCCATTATTGTCAGTCAAAACCCTTTTACTGTCAATTTTTGTACAAAAGACTTATTTACCCCCTCTACCTCTTCATCCTCTTCTTTATCCCTCCTCTCTCTCCCCCGTCTCTCTCCACTCTCTCCTTCTCCGTCTGCCGCCCCATGTCTCCTCTCTACCCCACCGCTCGCCTTTGCCCCCCCCCCCCTTCCATGGAAGTCGTTAGTCGCGCCCCTGCCACTTCTTCCTCTCCACCCTGTCGTCGAGTCCCCTGCCTCTTCCTCCTATCCACCCTGTCGTCGTGCCCCCTGCCTCCTCCTCCTCTCCAACCCGCCGCCTTGCCACCCGCCTCCACCGCCCCCTCCATGGCTGCTGTCCACGGCACCCATATCTCCTCCTCCTCTCCACCGCGCGCCCTACCTCCTCTACCTGCCTCACAGTCCGCCTCTGTCGCTCCCCTTCCATGGCCATTGTCGTTGCCGCCGACGCCAACCCCACACCCTCTGCTTCTTTGTGCACACGCGGGAGGAGCTCCAGCCGTTGTACGTGTCCACAAGCTAACAGGGGTGGTTCGATGGAGAGAGGCAAAGAGAGAATTGAGGGACTGCCAGTGGGCCCACAAGTTGACAGGGGTATTGGATGTCTTTTTGGAAAACCTAACAAGAAAATAGCAATCAAACGATCTATTGTAATAGTCAAACTAATAGATACCGACGGTAGTGGCAAAAACAAAATGGGTGCAAAATTTGGGTGACAAAAACGACATAGTCCAATTTCCGGTGGAGAACTGATATTGCACACATTTCTAGCGGCACCAACAAAATTTTCCCTCGAAGTTTGGACGTGGAGGATTAATTGGAAGCTGGGTGTCTTTTGTGCAAATTAATCTTAAACTCAGAGTTCTACGACCCAAACCTGTCAATAACCTTGATATGCAAAAACTCTAATCTACGCGTACGTGTACACACGCATAGAGAAGAGGGTGTCGTAACAGAGGTTGTTGGGACGAGGCTTCTGTCCGAACATGTAGCTGTTCTAGGGTGGTGGCTGGCGGGGGTTGGGGTTAGGGTTCACCAGCGTTAGACAGGGTTCTTGGGACCCTGGTATCTGAGGAGGAGAGGTGGCGGTGGGCGACACAAAGAACGATGATGCAACGGTGGATGTTTAAGTAGTGCGTGAGAAAGGCAGTGAGAAAACACGGCTGCAACGAGATTCTCACGCTCCCACTTTGGTGTCTCCGCTAGAAGAGGGGGTTGAGTGCCATTAAGAGGTAGGCAGCATGGGCGGAGCCAGACGGAGGTGGTAGAGGTAGGTGGGCGTCGAAAATGCTAGGCGGTGATGGAAAACAGCGGGCGGGCAGAGCTGGCGATTGCACAGTGGCACGCAAGGGCGAAGACAAGGTGGACGAAGGGCTTTGATGAGTGGGGCCCACGTGACAGCGAAAAGGAGCGCGCGTGCTTGCACTACATTTTGCAATCTCCATCTTGAGCTCCGAACTCCGCCGCGATAGGGCGACCTGACAGCGAGTACCCGAGCGCGACGACGAGCTCGGCTAGCGAGTGCCTGAGCGTGCGAGCTGTGACGTTGAGCGCCCGAGCGCAGTGAGGATACATGGTGGTGCTCACCCGAGCGCGACGAGTCCCTCGGGGAAGAAGACGTACTCCGCCACCCGCCGCCACACCCCCCTCGTGCCCCTCGCTCTGCGTGTCACGAACCGCCTGGATTCGGGAAATACGGGTGTCGCCGTGGCGTTCGGGATCGAATCGCCGCCGCCTCATGAGCACGAGGACGATGAAGGAATAGGACTATATAGCTTCCCGAATTGGGACTGGTTCGACCAGCCAGCAGAAAAATATACATACCCGACCTGAAGGTCACAGACGTGGCATGCCATACGATACGAAAGTTGCCTATGTGGGCAGCTAAGATAAGCTAATGACAAACTTATATCACATCAGTGATTCAGATGTACATTTTTTAAGTACAGTGATCTAGATGACACATCCGAACAAGTTGAGTGAACTACCATGCATTTTACTCAAAAGAAAAATATTTGGAGTACTGCTTCTACTGCTGCTGTACATTTCAGCAACAATACTTAGCTGTCACTGTGCTGAAACTCATGAAAAAAAAGAACTAGAGGGTAAAAAGATTGTGATATTAGAGAACATGTATGTCAGAATAAAAAAGCAACGCCAGATAAACTGAACTGAATAAATATCTATAATATTTCTCAGCAAGCAGAATATTAGAAGTATAGACAGGAAATGTGTCGATAGTACATAATTACAGAATTTGTAGTATAACAAATTCCATGTAGTCAGTAGGAGTACATGACCATATATACATATACACAGCCATGCAATGAATTGAAACTAGAAATTTAGATTCCAAGAACTCGCATTCTGCTTAGTGTCTCCAACTTGTCGGCACTTCATCACATAGAGCATTACTACTACAAGATTTATCAACCAGAAGGAGCATCTGGACTATAGATTCCATAGTTGGCCTTTTGCTTCTGTCTTCATCCAAGCATGCAACCGCCAATTTGATCAGGGTCCGTACCTGCGTGTAGTTGAATTGACCACTTAGTCTGCAATCCACAAACTCAGCAATCGAAGATGGATCCTCTCTATCCAAAATATCAGCAAGCATCCTCACAAGCTTCCTGAGCACCACATGCACCTCCTCATCAGCACCCACAGCCAAATCCAGAACTCGTTTTCCTAACACCAGTTCAAGCAGCACAACTCCATAGCTATACACGTCGACTTTTGCCGTGATTTGCAGACTAGTGATCCACTCTGGAGCGATGTAGCCTATGGTTCCTCGCACTCGCGACACGTTCTGATTGGACCCGCCTCTGCTCAGCAGCTTCGCCAATCCAAAGTCGGCGATCTTAGGTTCTAAATTTTGGTCCAACAGGATGTTCTCTGGCTTCACATCACAGTGGATGACCCACTCAAGACACTCATGGTGAAGATAGGCCAACCCCTTTGCAATGCCTAAAGCAATGTTAAACCTTTGCTTCCATTCTAGCAAAATGTGGTCTTTAAACAGGATATTGGCTAATGATCCATTTTCAATGTACTCAGTAACCAACATCCTGTAGGAGCTTTCAGAGCAAAAACCCCAAATCCTTACTAGATTTATATGGTTAATTCTCCCAATTATGCGCAGTTCTGCTTGAAACTCTTCCTCACATTGCCTTACGTTTTCCAGAGTCTTAACAGCCACCACTCGACCATCATCCAAGACTCCCTTGTAGACAATCCCCGAGCCTCCTATTCCAAGCTCATCTTTGAACTTTCTAGTTGCCTTAACCAACTCTTTATAACTATATCTTCTGAAATTACCACTCATCACCTTGTAGCCTTCCTCAACTGCTCGAATATCTGATGCTCCCAACTCCCATCTCAAAACAAAGAACCATGCAAATGCAATAAAGAAGGCTTCAAGAACAAAAATCGCACCTGCAAACCCATAGAAATAAAACCATTTTGAATCCCCCTGACTTGCCTTGTGCACATCTGGAAATGGTTCCATGATTGTTGTGCTCATACGACCACACTCAGGATGATGCTTTCTTGTATCAAGAACATTGGATTTGGGAATCGAGATACCTGAAATATTCACGTTCACAGGGAGCTTGAGGTACATATTGTGTGTCGACTTTGAGGATGCCGGGTACGCCCTCCCATTGTAAAGGAAAGCTTTTGGAAAGCATGTCCCTGCTCCTTGTAGGTACTGAAAGCCTTTACAGGTGCAATCACTCTTGCATATGTCCTTGCAGGCCTGCAAAGATACACGATCAACATGCCGTTGATCGGATCCCCAAAAGTCAGTGTCTGGAAGTCGCAAAAACTTGACAGGTTGCGTTTCCGCAACACCACAGGTGATGTCTTCTATAGCCCTACAACCTTGGCTCCAATTGCCAGGGTTACTCATTTCATAGCCCGGTGGGCAAGAACATGTAGGAGTAGGTGAGTAGTGACAGATTCCATTTGGACCACACAAACCATGAATATTGCATGGTTGAGACACTGCAACCCAGGAAACAAACCATCTCCCATCTGAGCTATTCAAGCTGTAGATTCGGAGATTACCGTCAGGGTCTACAGTAAGCCTTCTCTTGATCCCACGACCTTTATCAGAAGCAACAAATGCTTGTTGGTTAGCGAAATCACTTGAAAAGAACTCTCCAATATCATCAAGACCCCCCAGCCTAGTACTGTTATAACGATTTCTGTTATTTTGATACTCTCCACTGTCAGGGTCTGGCCAGTATATTTCATGAACATCAGCATCATCGTATATAAGTGACAATATTGATGCATCAGTGAAATGAAATATGTAGTGACCAGGAATATGTAACCCAGTGGTGGAGACCAACTTTGTAGTTGCAGTGATGCACTGAGTGGGCAGCAGAGTATCTGTGGGTGAATCAAAACTCTGCCATACAGTCATACCACTTGAGTTCTTCATGACAAGATTCCCAGTGTCCAGGAGCTGAGCATACTGAACGTCTGCCAAGTTGCCATCTGCTTGCCACACCACGGTGCCGTCGTAGTCCGTGAGAACCATGGCACCGCCCTTCCGCAGGGTAACCGCTGACCCCCTGGCGTGCACAGGGCGTCCGCGGTTCGCGGTCCAGATGACGGTCTTGTTTGCCGATTTCGCATACCATACTGAGAAGGTGAAGGCATTGGTGTAGATGCTGTAGAAGCCGCAAGAGAAAGTGCCATCCGGCGATTGCAAGACATCAGTTTGGTGTTTGTCGACACAGAGCGAGGATCCTAGTGGTAGTGTGTCACGAGACAAGACGCTCGAGAGGAGAGAAAGCAATGATAGGACAGGCAGAATGGAGAAGAAGGGTGTCATGGCTGAATAGAAGGGTTGAGCTGATGAGCATGCACACCCAATTGCTTCTTATGCTCTCCTTAAGGCATGAAGGGTACGCGTTCAGTTTAGTATGGTTGATTTAGGGTTAAATGATGTACTTTGTTTTCTGATAATATGATCTGAGCCTACTTAATCATCATATTGCTATATAACCATGTCTAACGCATTGCTGAAAATTCTGTCCCTAATTAGGAGTTGGGACTTAGGAGCTTACTTCCAAAAGAAGTGGGAAAAGTCCAAACAATTAATTAATGTTCCTAGTCAAATTCAGACAACTACGTGTAGATTAACCATGACAGGCAACTCCTAGCTGGATTCTTGGAAAAACTGAACGATAGTCCAAAGAACGTGACAGTTCTCTGATGAATCAGTCAAATATTAGGTGGGCTTGAAACTATTGTGTGCGGTTTTGTCTTCTACATAAACAGTAAACTGCTGGTGATTCAATATACTCACTTGATTTTTTTTTTCAAAGGAATTAATTTCGGTTTGAGTCGTCACAATATTGATCGGGACACCTCTGGTCACCTTCAGACTGTGGCATGCCATCGACGTCTGAGGCTATACTCGTTGTTCAGGCATGGATATCTATATATATATCCTATAAATTTCATACTCTCTTCACGGATTCTGTGCTAGTATCGATCTTACGGATAGATGTTTGCGATTTTTCTTGAGTTAGATTCACATAGAGCAAGACACGTATATTTATGTAGGTTTGGACATTCTTCTAAGATAATAACAGTTATACTCCTGTGTTACTGTATTAACTATACTTTTTACACTCGGGAAGATCACTAAAACTAAGGCTTAATGAATCCTTGCTGTAATCTCCAACTACATTGCCACAATGTCCACTTACTTTAACCTTTATATAGTGCATGATTGGGTGGCAGTTATTTCATACCAAGAGGCACCTCAATGCTTGATGAAATATGCACATTGATAGAAGTTATTGTTAGAGAAATCACGTCCCACACCGCCTTGCAGTTATCGTTAGAGACGGAAGGTTTTAATACATGCAGTTATCCAGGAAATAACACATATTTACCAAACATAGCACATAAGAGTCCCTAGTCAGTTGGGTCCACATGTCTATAGGCTTTGTTGACTATAAGGTGGTTGTAATTGACCTGATCGTAGTAAGACCTACGACCACGAGGTGGTCGTAGAAAGACTTTGTAACACCCTAGCTATGCGAAGATCAGGATGTTACCTAATCCTGTAACACTTAACAACAAAATGAATTCTTCCCAACACTTCAGGAACTATGATCAAATTAAAATCAACCCATAAGAAATTAGCATAACGATTTATCTAAATTTCAGCATCATAAACAATCTCTAATTGTCTGATCATGATAACACATTCAAGAGAAAAACTATCAAGAATATAACTAAAGAATATAAACTAATATCTCAATCGACCAAGACGAAACGACGTGTAATATCAGTAATCAGGATGCCATTCATTATTACAATCCAATACTCCTAAATGAATGATAATAGCAGCTTTAATAATTATTGAGTGAAGTGAGTGAGTGCTTCCATGTGACTACTCCCTCCCAAGCATGCCGTCTTCAGAATTTACCTAAAACAAACAAACTAGTAAGGGCGAGTCTATGACTCAGCAAATACAAATAAATAAAACTGAAAGAACGGGATCAAATGCATGTCATTCACATTATTCGTATACGTGAGAAAAAAGACAGGAAACTTATGTAAGTATGAAAATGCATGCTCTTCACTTCTGCTTATACCGGTATAGCCAGTAACGCACAATGATAAATCAATAGCATTCAATAACTTCATTATCATCACATGTACTTCTATTAATATTCTCATGATATTCTCTTCACTTTGTTTTCACATCCATTCATCTCGTATCAATGCAACTCTACTCTACATTATCATATGCACTTCATTCGCGTATACCGGTATAGCGTGAGTGAATGCTCGCGACAACATTCACTCTCAAGCCCGCTCCTCCTCGAGGATTGGGGACCTCCTCCACTCCCGTGGAGTTGTGATCAATCATGATCACCTACTCACATGCAAAGATGCTTATGAATGCAAATATGCAAAACTTCATCATATCCAACTTTCCTCTTTTTCATCAACAAGGTACATTCAAACAATTCCATTGCTTGCAGTTAAATAAAAATAAAAGCACAACAATAATGGCAATGAAAGATAAAGGCACACATTGATCAATCATTGATCGATATCTATCATGCACTTGTCTCATCCGTGCGAAGGTGGAAGACGCGAAGAGGGCGCTGCCCCCGGAACCAAACTCTCACCTAGATTAATTTAACAAGCACTCTAAGATAGCAATTATGGAGAAAGCAAATCTAGGAGAAAAGACGAACTCGCTATAACCTCTAGCACCAACCCAACTCCAAAACCCTAAATCGATGTCCCCTCGACAGATAGTCATAATAAAAAATTTATAACTTTTTAACTAGAGACCCAAATGAGGCGTTCTTGGACCCTCTAGAAATATTATCAAATTCCCCACCTAAATCTAGTTGGGGATATTCCCAGATTCAACCATCTTCTATCCTTAACAAACTGAATAACAGAACATGTAATTTTCGGCAGGGTTTCTGGACAGCGGCACTAAAACCAACGTAACTTTCAGTACACAAGGACAAATCTTATGGTCTTTAGTTTTCTGGAAAGATAATGAATCCTATACAATAATATAGTTGGCGAGACTTTCTAATTCAGCTATCTACTGTGCCTTATAAGCAGATGAAACTCTGTATCTAAAATCTGACAGACATAAGTACTACCGTAGAAGAAAATTCATAACTTTTATTTGGTTTAACCAAAATTCGAGATTTTTACCAATATAGAAATATTAAGAAATTGCCTACAACAATCATGTTGGTTTAAATCCCTAAATCGGCCTCTAACTAAATCATATCTAATAAGCAAAACGACTGCGCATTCTCGTCCAACTCTCTAGACAGTAGTAAAGAAATTAACATAACTTTCAGATCATAACTCCGAATTGGGTGATCTTTACGCATATGGAAAGCTGACAACGAGCCCTACAATTCTCTAGGAGACGTCGTGGTCAGATTCCTCCGTTTACTACCCTAAAACTTACAATCTCTATTGAATGCCAGAATCGATCTACTACCGGCATCGCCTAATCACGAAATTTAAACACCAATCCAAAGGGATTTGGGGACTTAACCTTGGAGACGAGCTTGTCCGGCGTGCTCCCAACGAGATACTGGACCAGGGAGGGGAAAGAGGAGGCGCCGGCCAAGTGGGGAGGGAAGAGGGGGTGGCGGCTTGGTGAGGGAAGGAGCAGCCGAGTGGGGAGGAGGGAGAGAGGGGGGGTGGCGGCTAGGGTTTGGGGGGAGGACACCCCCTTGGCCGCCCCCACCTGGGCCTTTTTGGCTGTGGTCCAAAGCCCAGGTTGTTAGAAAAACGCAGAACCCCTCTCCCCAAAAACTGAAATTTTTGATTTTTAGATTTGCTCTTTGTCCCGAATTCATTTCTAATTTCCCGATTTAATTTCGGACGCGTTTCCGTAGGGGCCAGATTCGAGGGGAGCCTTTTGCGCGTGCGTGACTTAGACCCGGCCGACGCTGGCCAAATATTGTATTACATGCATGCACATGTACGAGCCAAGCAGAAAACACACACAGAGCAACCCTCCTTTTGCCCTGTAGCGTCTTGGGCCAGGAGCTGCGTGTGTGTCCACTTAAATCCAAGTCTAAACATTCGCGATTAAATTGAATCGCCCGATTCGATTGCAACATCATGATTCATGAATGCGGGCTCTTTTGCAGTGTTGGGCCAGGCGGCTAGACTAGACTGGTCAGCCACTGGATGGCAAAAACGTACTGTGCCAACTCATTGACCTAGACCGTCACTTATTTTTGAAGCTTTTCTCTTCGGATTTTGTGTCGTGACTTTTTTTTTTAAAAAAAAGTGAAGTTCTGGATTTCATTAGGTAGAAAGTGATTACATATCTCAGAACAGTTGTCAGTTGGGTTAATAAAGAGAACCATGTTATTATAACACTACAGACAACGCAACAGTGCACGCGTCAGATTCTTGGTGTTTTGTGACACGCGGCAGTAGCAGGCATCCACCTCGGGACAAGGCACTGTCGACGGCGAAGGCCGGCGGACAGCCACCGTGGACACCCAGGACATCATCTTCTCCAACCGGTTGATGCTCCGGCGGCGGAGACTGTTGTGGTTGAAGATGGGGAATCTACTTTCTTCCATGATCCTTTGACAGTGTGTGGCCGCTCGCCTAAAAGGCGACCCGCCGGGCGGCCGCCGTCGGGAATATGTGCTGTAGAGCTGTCGACATCGAACAACCAAAATTAGGTCAGTAATAAAGCGAGCAATTTGGTGCAAGAAGGAAGGAGAAAAAAAGATTACGATTACTTTAGCATGGAAGCAAATTCCAAAACTTTTAGGCATTAAGATCTTTGCGCAAAAAGAAGAAGAAAAAAACTTTTGGCAATAAAGATCTTGACACAAAAAGAGCCGCTAAAGAACGGTCGTTGCGGTGCGGAGGGAAGCAAAACGAGGAGAAAGCTCAGGCCCGAAGGATTTTCGTAGGAAAAGCATAGGATTCTTGATTCCTCCGGAATGGTCACTGTTTGTAGGCTTCGAGCAAAGGAATTCCTTAGGAATGCTATTCACTCCCTGCGATTTCGAAGGAATTTCACGGGAATTTTAACATCCACTCGAACCTCGTTTTTTTTCTTCCCTTCCGCGTAGGATCGAGGCGAAGTGAGGCGCACCAAGCATTCCTCGCGCTTCCCTGCCGCCTACCACGTCGACCTTGTTGTCGCACGCCGCCGCCGAGGCTTCCACCGCTGCCGCCATAGCTCACCGGCCCATCTTGCTGCTGTTGCTCGAGAGCGATGGGAAGAAGGCAGCTCCAGCCTATGTTGCCGCTGCCGCCCCTCATGCTACCCCAACGCCACACTAAGTTAGGATTTGGGATTTCAGAGAACGGGGAGGAGGATTGGATCTCTGGATGAGAACGATGGGAGGGGATAGAAGTAGAACAGTGTTATCCATTTATTCACTGAGAACGATGGGAGACGAAGAAACGGTGCTATCCATTCACTGACACAAGGACCTCATGGTTGTTGGGCCCATCCGTCAGCTGCTAACGAATGGAAATCGTATTTGTACGTTGTTAACTAATCAAAAAAATTTACTGTGTTTTTCATACACCAATCCAAACATCTGGCAGTGTCATTCGTTCCAACAGAATTTAAAAAGAGAGTAATAAATATCAATATTTTTCACACGTATATAAAACAGAAATATTAAATTCGCCTATTACATCAGTTACTACTACTATCCGAAAATAAAAAATTTAAACTCATAGATTGTTTACCTTTAAAAGTTGAAGTTAATACTGACTTTTCTCCCCAACGTCCCTCTCATTTTCAACTATTGCCGGCTGACAAGGAAGAAGCCTACGTGTCGATGATCACCTTCTTCCACCTTAAACCTAAGCCACGACTCGGTTCTCACGGGCATTGGCCTCTGCAGCCCTCACTACGAATATCGTGGCTAGGAGGTGGGAGGGCGGGGGAGGAGGCGGTGGTGGCGTCGCGGTGGTAAGCGAGGAGGCGGCGGCGCAACAGGGGGAAGATTAGGATGAAGAGGATGCGGTGCGGTGAACTCGAGACAGCGGTGAGGCGAGGGAAGGACGCCTTTGTCTCTGCCTCTTCCTCGTGCGTCGTCATTGCTTCCCCTCCCTTCCCCGGCGCTGCCGCTTCTCCTCCAAGGTATCGCCGCTTCCTCTTCTCCCTTCCCTCCCGGTGTCTTCTCCTGTCCCCGACATCGCCTCCCTTCCCCGCTACCTCCTCTTGCCACCAGCGCACCTCTCTATGCTGCTGCCTCCTACGCTATCGGATCCCCTCATCTTTGTGCACACCGTCGTTGCAACCTGCGGACTGCGTATCGGAGGGGGTCGGAATCTCTGGGGCACGAAGCGATTGCCAGATAGACACAAGTGGCGTGTCACGACGTGAAACGTGAAGGAGACGAACATCGATGAATTTCGGTGTGTATGTGAAAAAGATGTAGCGCGACAACGGTTTTGGTGGTTACGGAAGAAGTGGGGCATAGATGTATTCACGAGTCACAAGGGATGGCGGGGCGAGATCTTATCCCTGTCAGGTTGGGTCTACATGTTGATGTGTCTCGATGAGGAATTTAGGAGGGGTGGGAGAGGTCAGCCGCGTATATGGAAGAAAGCACATCGTTCCGCTGTGTAGAGGTAAATTTCTTCTTTTATTAGTATAAAAAAATAAAATAAGATAATTTTTTCGTGTTTTGAATCCTCTGCTTGGAAAATCCATTCCCTTTCAATTCCTGCCTTTTTTTTTTTTCTGTTGCTGGGGTCTGTATTTCGTTCCAAACAGGTCCCGATTTGACCGTTGTTGAGCCGAGGAGAGGGGGAAAAACATTAGTAAAAGCGGAACACTGTCAAAATGGTCAGATCACACCAGCATTTAGAAACAGTACAGGGAAAAAAAACACTGTGACACGGATCCAACCGACGCACGCACGTACACGCACCAAACCACTCCGAAGTCGACAGTGGTGTGCTGTCCTGTAGCCACCACACCACCTCCCCCTCTCTCTCTCCCTCTCGCGCGAGCGATACAATTACACACACACCAAGGATACAGTGTACGCACACGCTTCAAAATTAAACTCCCACACAAGTAGCTGACTAGGATCTGAAAGCAGCAGCTCTTCTTCCTTCTCCTGCGGTGAGGCTACTCGCTCTTCTGAGCTGAGCTCCACTAATTTTACTGCACCCCCAAGGCCAACCAAAAGTTGCAATACTTGAGCTAGATCTGCTGTGCTTTCAGCATCTGTTTCCTGGTTTGCTCTGCGTCTTCAGTGGGCTCTCTGATGGAGGAGGCGTTGGTGCTGGTGGCGGCGGTGCTCCTCTTGTCCTCCACTCATGTTGTTTCAGGTCGGCCGTAGTTGTCTGTTGATCCTCTTCTTTCCTATTTGCCTAGAGTTTCTTGGAGGCTGGTACATCGGTTTCTGTGTTTATTCGGGAGACTAGGAGCTGCCTGGTTTCTCAATGCAGTTTTTCGTCTCTGATGTGCTGGATCATCTTTCTCTCCATTTTGAAGAGTCGAAAATGCTTTCTTTTTCTTTGCAATTTGAATCGTGGAGTGGTGAATGTTTCTGATGTGGAGGATTCAGTTCTAAGCATTTCTCTCTTTGTTCATGTTGCCCAGCTTTTCTCTTCCCGTCGAACTCATATGCCTTTCTTGACCAACAGCTTTCTTCCCTGCTTACCTCTTCTGGATTCAACCGAGAAAACCCACTCCCTTTCTTTCCTCTTTTCTTTGCTTTCATTTTCCTAATCAAGCAGGCACATGCGTGAATACCAAAGTTAACCAATAATTAAGTGCGTTTGCATGTCTTGGTGTGGCAGATTTCTGCGTGTGCCGGTCGGACCAGTCGACGGCGGCGCTGCAGAAGGCGGTCGATTTCGCCTGCGGGCAGGGTGCGGACTGTACGGCGATCCTGCAGAACGGTCCCTGCTACAACCCCAACACCGTCGCCGCCCACTGCTCCTGGGCCGCCAACAGCTACTTCCAGAAGCTCAGGTCCTCTGGCGCCACCTGCGACTTCAGCGGCGCCGCCACCCTCTCCTCCGCCGACCCAAGTATACTAGTCTCATCCTCATCTCATCTCAGTCGAAAAATCTACTGCTTCTCACTTACCGTTGAGAAATGAACACAAATTACCCTTGCACTTGGTTTGCAAAGTTAGGAAGGAAAATGTCAACTTTTTTTGGCTTTTGGACTGAAGGAAAGTTACATGTACGGTACCCAGTGAAGTAGCAATTGACAGGGAGTGCATGTGTCACAGATCAGTTCTAACTTTCAGAGGAACAAAATCAATTCTTTGGTGAACATTGAACAAGACTCTGAATCTTAGAGTTAGTATTTAATGTATTATGTAACTTGTTATATATAGTTAAAAAAAACTTGTTATATATTATTGCATTGTGTGATTTAAGTAGGGATCAATCTGGTTGTTTCTAATGTGTCCTGCTACCTTCTTGCTCTCCTGCAGGTTATTCTGGATGCACTTTCCCTTCGAATGCCAGGTACGTTATGAACCTCCTTGCTCCTGCATTAAAGCTGTAGCATCAGATGCTTCATCGCGTTTGCTTGCAGCAGTTGTTTGATTCTAGATTGGCGTGTCATGTGTTGCGTTGTGCTAATGTGCTACTGCGGAATATAGTCAATTTGATTCTCAAAAAGTAGTCAAATATGATGCACATGATGAACCAACACCTTTGAATATTAATCATTCCTCACGAATATTATATATATATATATATATATACACACACACACATACCTGTGCGCGCAAAAGGGAGTCCATAGCTTTTTTCCTACTCCCGAAGTAGTTACTTTCTATTCCGTATCTCACAACGTATGGAATATCTTGCGCAATCGAGAGTATGTATGTATAGTATACAAGTATATATGACCACTTAAGTGGTACTTACACCTTTTTAGGGGTGGTATATACATTTTTTTTTGACATACTTCTTTTTATGTTCGAATATGAAGGTATTTACAAAATATGCTAGAAACTATGAACTCTCTTGCAAATTTTTAGTGTAGTTCGTATTGAAGTATCTTATAATTAGTATATGAGTATACCCAAAATGATAAAGGAGTATGTCAAATTCTTTTAGGTGATATATCAGAGGTGAGGGTAACTACACCCGGGAGTCGAAGGTATTAATCCTATACATACATACATGTGTGTGTGTGTGTGTGCTCGTGCACGCGTGCGTGGCGGCATAGGCGGCGCTATGCCGCTCTCGTACGCTAAATAGCTATTCTGCGCGCTGGTCGCACACTGCGCGCGGCGTACGCTTCATGCGCTTTCGCGCTGGGATCGGCAGTAACACGCGCGTGTTGTAATCGACGATAAAAGTCTCAATATCGTCCAATATGGCAGTAAAACCCACGCGTATCCTTGTTTTGTACATAAATATTTATTGTCTTATTTTAGCAATAGATTTTGATTGGAAGTTCCGATTCACAAACGGTTTACACCAGTAGCTTTGTAACAACGAGGGCAACGAAATGACATAAGTCTCGTAAATAAAAACCTCTCTGTGTTTACTAAAAAATATTTATTACATTGGCCAAAAAGATTTATTGCCATCTTTGTCAACTAGTATAGACAAGTAGATAACGAACTAGGAAACAATCGGTTTCTTGTTTTGTACATCAATGCGTCTTTATCTTGTTTTAGCAATAACTTTTAATCGAAAACCCTGATTCACGAATAATTTTCACCGGTAGCTTGGTGATGACAAGGGTAACAGAATCATATAAGTCTTGCAAATAAAAACCTCTCTGTGTGTTTAGTAAAAAATATTTACTGCATTGGTAAAAGATATTTACTATCGCCTTCGCATGACTTTACTGCTCTATTACAAAAAGATTTACTGCCTCCATATGACTTTACTGCTCTGTTGCAAAAAAAAGATTTACTAAAACATTAATGCGACTTTACTGCCCTATTACAAAAAGATTTACTGCAACCTCCACATGACTTTATTGCCATCTTAGACAACTAGTACAAACAATTAGACAACCAACTAACAAACAATAAGTCTCGCAACTAAAAAACCTATCTGTGTGTTTACTAAAAAAGATTTACTGCATCGCTAAAAGAGATTTATTACCATCTTCACATGTCTTTACTGCCATATTAGCCAACTAGTATAGACAAGTAAACAACCAATTAGGAAACAATCGGTTCCTTATTTTGTGTGTGAATGTATCTTTATCTTATTTTAGCAATAACTTTAATTGGAAGCTCTGATTCACAAACGGTTTTCACCTGTAGCTTGGTGACGACGAGGGTAACGGAATGATATAAGTCTCGTAAATAAAAATCTCTCTGTACGTTTACTAAAAAAGATTTATTGTACCGCTAAAAGAGATTTACTACTGTCTCTGCATGACTTTACTGCTCTATTAGAAAAAGATTTACTACAATCTCCACATGAAGTTACTGCTCTGTTACAAAAAAAAAGATTTACTAAAACCTCCACGTGACTTTACTACTCTATTACAAAAAGATTTACTGCAACCTTCACATGACTTTATTTGTATCTTAGCTAACTAGTACAGACAAATAGACAACCAACTAGCAAACAATCGATTATTTGTTTTGTATACAAATGCTTATTTTCTTGTTTTCGGAATAACTTTTGATTGGAAGCTCTAATTGATCATGGTCCACCGACACTAGTAAACTCAGATCAAACTGCAATCTGAACTCGATCGAGATCAAGTTGATGTGAATATGTGATAACCTCACCATGCAAGCAAGTGGTGCCTAATTATATTGGCCATACAGCCTCCCAGAATAATATTGCTTCAGAAGTTTTACTGACAAGTTTGTTGCAACATCTCAAGTGATGTTAGCTCTTTCTTTGCCCTCAAGTTGGCTTCCCTCTTTTCCCAACCGATTTGAAATGGAAGGCACGCTTTCTTTAGATCATGTAACACAAGCTTTTCACACTCATCTTTTCATCCTGCCTAATGCTATCCAAAATATCCAATTGCTTGACTTTAGCGTCTCGTAGTTTTGTCGTGGTTTTCTGAAAAGAGGGATGCACTAAACTTTCATATATAAGGTTGATTGTTGCATCGCAACGAAAAGCTAGACAGGCTTTCTCTTGCATGTGCGTCATGCATGAGAAAGGGGCTGCAACTGACAGAATGATGAGCCATGCATGTTAGCATGAGAAATATTTTCCAGCTTATAATGATGAAGGGTCTAGTTCTTCAAAGAACAAAACATACCCACACAAATCAGACTATGACAATAGAATTCAGAATGTTGTTGGCATAAAATTCTCTGGCTGTTTTCTCTTTTAGTGACATGATTACATCGAGTTATCAACAATTCTCTGACTGTATCATCTTGAATTGACCGGATTGTCTTTTAGATTCAATGTACTCTGAAATAAAAGCATAATATATGCATGGTAACAGAAGTGTTTTCCTCTCATGACGCAGTGCTGCTGGGACTACGGGCCCCACAACTGCCGGCGGCACGACAACAGGCACCTTCAGCCCCGGGGTTGGCACCGGAACCAACGGCACCGGGCTGGGAAGTAGCCTAGGACCAACAGGCACGAGCAGCATGGACGGCACCGGCGCGGCGGCCGGCTTACTGCCAATGGTTGAGCTTGCTGCCTCCCTTGCCATCCTCCTCTCATTCTTGGCATTGCCGTGAAGCCTCTCCTCATGGTAGAAACAGCTGTAGCTACTCCTCTATTTTCAGTAGTTTTCTGATTGATCTACCAAATAGAAACTGAAACGTGAATTGGTTGAAGGGAATCCATCCATCTGAGACGTCAATTTCATACCACCCAAGAACCCACTACAGTTTGCTGTTGCTGCTGCTTAGTGTCATACTGTCATGGGTGATGGGTGGGGCCGTGGGGGTATAATTTTTTGTTCCTTTTCAATGGCTTATACAGCCTGCTGCATGATTTGGTAGGATGGCTGTCCCTTTCCTGCAAGGACTCTTATCTTTCTTGCTCCTTTATTTTACAATTGTTTGTTATTTTTGCTACCTTTTTTTTATATATCATTTCCTTGTAAATTCAGAGCAATCTAGCTGGTGGTTGAATTCAACAGAGATTGGTTGGGAATGAGGATGATGTTGGAACGATATAAGGTCTCTATCAAGGTCCTTTATTCCTGCATGTGTCATTATATAGAGTTGTTCTCAGCACAGACAGAATCTTGCACCTCTGCAACTTGGTGGTGGCAAAAACTTTCATGTGGCCATGTGGACAGGCAACCAACACCCAATATTGTTATTTATTTATTATTAGCAAACTGCTAAAACAAAAATCCAGCAGGGAGCTCCCCGCAAGTTTTTGCAATAAAATCGTATCTTCATTCATATTTGTGCGGAATTTCATACAAATATAAAGGTTTTAAAGAAGTTGACCCCACGGAGAACGGGTTCTTGATCGGCGGTTGCATTTAGCGGTTAAGAATGTGCATAGTCGGCACCGAAATGCCTCGATTGAGTGATGGATTTGGTAGTGTGGCACATCATGGCCCCGGCATTTTGCAGAGTGGGTTCCATGTTCCTGTCAAACTCCATCTTTTATCTGCCCTTTTTAAGGGCTTTATATGCTGCCCCTTGGAGGTCGCTGATCGGGTCCACAATATATATATACACACACACACACACAAAAGCACCAGTGAATTTGGTGAAACAAGGAATGGTTGCATGCTGATGGTACATCAAAGTCGGTGTCAAATCGACTGCGGTAGCCAGAGAGGCACAATATTCTGCATTAGGGGTATACTCCCATCGTCCGATCAAGATCCAGCAGCTCAGACCAAACACAATAATAATTAGTAATAGACAATGCCCTACAGTAATAAAGCCGCTGCAGTGATTAGTGCAGAGTATCCGAGTTCAGCGATGCGTCGGTATACCATCATCGGTCATAGTCTACTCACGCCAGCTGCTTGATCGCACTCCCTCGAAGGTGCACCCAGGGTATATTATTTCTTCTTCAAAAAATTGTAAATTTGTTTCACTAACAAAGGAGCACTTAATCGCGCAATTGCCAGTATGCGAGGCATTTTCCATTCATAGAAATCCAAAGAGCATGCAATTAGCAGTGGCGGAGCAACACTCAATGATGCATAAATTAGTCCATCCGAGCCATTTTTAAGATTAATCGATAAAATACGCTAAACACTACTGGCTATCTCTTGGAATTGCGTGATTACTGGGTCGACGGCTACATTGGTTTCGAAGTTTGTATAAATATTTGAGAATATATTTACCTATCTTGTAATAGGCTATTTAGGCTTTTAAAATATCCTAAACATTGGAATGACAAAAGAAGCTTGAAGGAAATTACAACATGAGGAATGCAATTGAAGTATGTGCTTTGATGGAAAAAAAAAATCATTGGTAATAATAAGTTGTTGGAGTTCTTAAAAACTAACCACTCTCCATCATGCCTGGATCATGTAGATACATATCCCTATTTGTACTCTATTAGTTTTTTTTTTCAAATTATATTCATGCATATATACCTCTATTCAATCTCAAGCAATATGTCTAACTTCTCTTGTGTCGGTCGCTCTTCTTCTTTGAGGTTGACCAACTCAACATTGTGGTTTCCTCACTAACTGTGGTAACCTCTCATCTTCACTAATGTCGGTATATCTGCTTTAGTCGTTGTCTAAAGCTTTGGAGAATCCTTTCACCATTGCCAGCGATGACACGCTCATCACTAGGAGAATCCTTTCACCATTGCCAGCGATGACACGCCCCTCACTAGTGATGGCACACTCCTAGCTACCTGATGACCCTATATCGTTTATAAATCATCTTCAATGCAAAGTTTCATCTCCTTTCTGCTAGGGCTTCTCCATCATTAAGTTTCTTTGGCCACTAACGTCTTCAACAATGTTGACGCTCACCACTTGTCATCACGACCCTTGACTCCTTCAACATTGACATTTCTCTTCAATAGCTTTAGCGAGCAACACAACATTGTCCTCATCTCCATCTTCACCGCTTCAGCTCTTCGCTTTCTCGTGGATCAATGTCTTCTTGCAATATAGATCAATGCCATTGCAGTCTTTCGTGGTATCCTCCGACACCATTCGTGCTATCCTCGTTATAACTTGTATTTTTTTAATCAAAATTTTAGTATTTTTTTCCATAAGAAGCAACAATAGAAACACGAGACCTTGAGAATGAACATGGCGGTGGCTTCTTTTGTGTCTTCTCCGATATCATTCGTGCCATCATCGTTATAAATTATATTTTTATTCAACATTTTAGACATTTTTTATTCGTGTTCGTGTACCAATCAAATTGGTACATTTATTTAATTTATCTTCAACTTTAGTTATTTTGGGATTTTATTTTTGAATTCATATGGAAATCAAATTGTAAATTTTCTTTTACTTTTTATTTCGAATTTCGGTTCCTTTTTCTTGGAATTGGTATCGAATCCAATTGATATTTTCTTTATTTTGTTTTTATTTCGAATTACAGCTATTTAGGAATTTTACTTTGCAATTCATATTGAAATCAAACTGCTAATTTTATTTTATGTTCATTCTGAATTTCAATTTTTTTGGATTTCGTATACAAATCAAATTGCTAATATTATTTATTTTTATCCCAAATTTTAATATCTTTGTTGGATTTCGTATACAAATCTAATTTCTATTTTTTGTTTATTTTTATTCTGAATTATAATTATATAGATTTTACTTAGAAATTCATATGGAAATCAAATTGCTGAATTTATTTTATTTTTATTTCGGATTTCAGTTTTATTATACTTGACATGAACTCTTTTATTTAGAAATTTATATGGAAATCAAATTACTGATTTTATTCTATTTTTTATGCTGAATTTAAGTTTTATTGTACTTGGCATAGACTCTTTCTTTTAATCTAGGCCATTATAATCTAGACCCACCGAGATTGACGGTGTAGATATTCCTCTTTTGTTTGCCGATTAACACGAAAATTTCTAGCTCTTGAGAGCCAAAATGGTGACTTCTTTTGACTATGCTTTAATAGGAGTTCATATATAAATTAAAGTACTATATTTATTTAATTTATTTTGAATTATTTTTATTTTGGGATTTTTATTTTGGAATTCATATGGAAATCAAATCATAAATTTTCTTTTATTTTTTATTCTGATTTTTAGTTCTTTTTCTTGGAATTGGTATCCAAATCCTATTGCTATTTTTTCTTTTGTTTTTATTCTAAATTATAGTTATTTAGTTATTTTACTTTGGAATTTGTATTTAAATCAAATTGCTAATTTTACTTTATGTTTATTGCTAATTTCAGTTATTTTTTGGTTGGATTTCGTATACAAAACGAAATGCCTATTATTATTTATTCTAGATTATAATTATTGGAATTCATATCAAAATCAAATTGCTAATTTTATTTTATTATTTTTTGTTGGATTTCGTATACAAATCTGATTTCTAATTTTTTTTATTTTTATTATGAATTGTAATTATTTATGGATTTTACTCATAAATTTGTATCAAAATGAAATCGCTGATTTTATTTTATTTTTATTCTGAATTTTAGTTTTATTGTTCTTGCTATGGACTCTTTTACTTAAGAATTTGTTTGGAAATCAAATTGCAGATTTTATTTTATTTTATTATTCAGAATTTTTGTTTTATTGTACTTGACATAGACACTTTTTTAATCTAGTATGTTATAATTTGGACCCACCACGATCGACAGTGGTGCAGATATTTTTTTCCCACCGATTAATGTGGGAATTTCTAGCCCTTGAGAGCGAACGTTGTAGCTTCTTTTGACTTTGCTTTAAAAAGATAATAAATTTGTATAGAGAATTAAACCGTTGAGCTATAATAACTTAATTACAGGTTCTACAGCTTCAGGCAAGGGTGGAGTATGGCTGACAAGCATTTCTTCTTGGTAGCTATACACTAACAGAGAATTGAAGTCGGGCGCACAAACCGTTAGGTCGACACACACTGAGTCTTAGCTGAAGCCCTGTAGCTGTAAGTATCATACTTAAAGTATGTATGTATATATGAAGCCAAAAGTCACTAGCTTATGTCTAAAGTGCTGAAATCACTGTGCCTTCGAAGTGATTTGCAGAGTGTGAACCTGGTTTATCCATTAGGATAGTACGCATTGAGCTGCTTACGTGCATAGTCGGTCTCTATGAACAACCTGCCAATTGCCAAACCTTAATTCCCGAGTGCCAAGAAATAGCGGTAGTTGTCGTGATATCGGCGTAAATCAATCACACAAGAACAATCACATGAACATCAAGAGAGACAACAAACACCAATATATAGTGGAGAGCCAATATCTTTACTCATCTGTATATTATCGCGTTGTGGATATCATGGGGATGTGCTCACGGTCTTAGAATGATGATACAATTGACAATAGTATTGAGGGTTTGTCAAACACTCGTTTTCAGCAAAGTTCAAGTAAATTCGGTATGACTGCAAAAGAGGAGCGGTATTACCGCAGCGCGGTATGACCATAATAGAAGAGCGGTATTACCACAGCGTAACCAAATGGTTGTAACCCTGTCGACTAGGTGGTCATAACCAGGTGGTCGTAACTCTTTCGACCAGGTGGTCGTAACCTAGTGGTCATAACCAGGTGGTCGTAACTCTTTCGACCAGGTGGTCGTAACTCTTTTGACTAGGTGGTCGTAATCCTTTTGACCAGGTAAAATCGGTATGACCGCATTTGAGAAGCGGTACTACCGCAGCACGGTATGACCGAAATTTACTTGGCAATATGTTTTTTCTAGAGAATATTTTTTGGGAGTTTCTTCTTCCCTGAGAATCGATAAGACCACACTTGTGTAGCGGTACTACCGCAGTGCGGTAGGACCAGAGTTCACTGGCGGTATTATCGGTTTTGCTCTCTTCGCTGGCCAGCTTGGCGGCGATTTTTGTTTGCTAGGTCAATTTCATGGGTTTCATTGCATATGTGTTGCATGATACATGTTTTGACTAACGTGGGTCAAGTTGCGAGGAACTTATCCTAAAATCGATTTCTTGGTCTATTGTTGTGCAGGAAGCTTAGAGGTCAACGACGGACAGCGGTGAGGATGGTCGGGACTATGCTTGGAGAGCTGAGGTTCAGAACGATCGATGATGCCGAGTGAAGTCAGTGGACTCAAGTATGGCGCAAAATGTACAAGAATGACCGAACGAGAAGTTCGATGCGACTGGTTGCATCAAGCAGTGCGGGGTCGGTGCAAGTGCCATGGTGGTTTCGGTGGGAACCAGATGGAAGAGACTTGCCAATATGAAGAGAGCTGCTGATCAACCTACACGTTGTGAAGCATGGGATTGCTTCATGAAGATTGGACTCGGTCTTTGGAGAAGGATTGATAAGAGATATTTTGGTAACTTCACCTAAATACCACTTTAATTGCTTTTGGCTAAACCACGACGCAAGACGGTGTAAGAAGAAGTGATTTAGGTCAAGAGTAGATGAAAATAACACTTTAAAATACGTGCATAAGTGAAATCCGTTTGTGTGTGAGAGCTTAATGGGTGCCTATTTAGGTGTCTTATTCTAGAAGCTAGCTTCCTCTATAAATAGGAAGGGTGCTGGTTGTGCACTCTTGAACTGTTGGTATTCAAGAAACCCTAGTTTGTATTTAGGGATAGGAGAGGTTATGGTTCTAAAGAGTTGGATTGATTGAGTGCTCAAGTGTTGAGCTTTTGTCCTCTATGGTGGAGTGGTTGTAAACCAACTTCAATATCCAATCAATCCAAGCAAGATTATTCAAGATGACTCATTTCTTGTTCTTGCTCTCTCTTTGGTGATTTTGGGGTTTTGTTGATCATTTGGTTTTCCCTTGATTTCTTGTTGAGATCTTGCTTGCTGTGATATGTAGGAATGCATCTAAGATCATCTTGATCATCTCTTACTCGCGAGCAAGTTCTAGGATCTAAGTTTGATTTTGACCCGGTTTTGGAGCAACCTTCACTGAAAATAGAAAAGGTTTGGAACTTTGGTAATGATCTTCACGATCTTTCAGTGGAATAGGTTCCTGACATCCTAAAGAAGGTATGTTTCAAGTTTTATAAAATTTAGAGTTGTGGATCAAAAGTTGTGCCAACTTTGGATTTGGATTTCGTGTTGCGTCGTGTTCATCGTGGTCGCTTTTCTTGTTCCTCCCAGAGTACCACTCATGCTCATTGGCATTGTCGATTTTTTGTAATACCGCCATCGCTCACCAAGAGGACCAATATTGGTACTGCTCATTGGTGCATTTTTTGTTGTTGTGTTTCGCGGTTTTGATTTGATTCAATACAAGACATCCGCTGTGTTTGTTTGTCGATCTTCATAGCTTTCATAGCTATTAGAAATAATAACTAGTTGGATCCAATCAAAGTGAAAAATAGGCAAAGCTCCTATCAAAGCGACGTGAACCAGGTGCAGTACGAGCGGTGCAGTCGGGCGCAAGTGAAAGGGTTTTGTCCGATCAAGTCAAGTGGCTCGGATCGCTACAATTCTGATGGGCTAGGTCCTACTTGACCTGTTGACCGAAATCAAATTTTAACCCCTCTACTTTGACCAAGGTTTAAAAATAACAAATAAATTTATAAAAAATCTAAAATTTTGCAGAGGGGTTCCTAGGGCAATGTAAAACTTATATAAATTTTTCTAAAACTACTGTTCAGGATTTATACACTTATTTAAAATTCAATTATAGTAGCTATTTAAAAATAGAGTTGACATTTTTCTCAAGATTAAATTGAATTCCAAAATTTTAATAAAATTCATATTTTTTCATGATAATTATTCTAGTATTTGAATAAATTATTTCCTTGAGATCATCCTAAACATTTATTCCCAATCGTTTTAGAACTCAAGTCCAAGTTTAGGGTTTAATCTTAAATTTGAAAATTTTAAAGTTTATAATTTATGATCATGCTCCATAAATGTTATTAAATGCTTATGAGATGCATATAACTCCCATCAATAAAATTGTGGCTGTGAAATAGAAGGAGGGAGAAGGCGCTAGCGTCGAGGGAGGAGGAGGAGAGCGGCGTTCGCGCCGAGAAAGGAGGACAGGGGCGGGCGACAACACAGGAGGAGGAGGGACTGCATGGCCGGACGAAGAGGTCGAGGGAGGAGAACGCTGCAGCGCGGGGGAGGAGAGGCGAATGGGGGCGGGGCGGGGCGGGAGGAGGATGACGCGGTGGGGCAGCGTCGCGGGAGGAGGACGCGGTGGTGCGGGAGGAGGAGAGGAGGATGGGGGCGGGGTGCCAGCACCAGGGGAGGAGAAGGAGGAGGGGGGACGGGGGCACACATTAGGAGGAGGAGGACGGAGGCGAATGAGCGGGAGCTAGGGTTATGGTTCAGGCTTGGGACAGTGGGGAGGATGTTTTGTTCAGTAGTATAAAACGGGTAAATAACCCGCAAGTGAAGGAGCAAAATCGGAACGGGACTTCGAGAACCCGTGGGAGCTTCGAAAAAAAGTTAGTGAAAAAAACCTTCTATTTAAAATAGCTTTTAATTTTATCGAACGAAAAACCAAAAATGGAGCCGCTCCATGCACGTTGTATCTAAAATGGTGAAATCACGGTGCCTTCGGATTGATTTGCAGTGTCCGTTAGGATAGTACGCATTGAGCTGCTTACGTGCACAGTCGGAGCAAACCTGCCAATTGCCAAACCTTAATCTCTGGAATTTTGGACATATGTAACACTGTGTAAATCCGAAATTCCAAATTTGACCCCTATACGAAAAAATTCGCTTTAGCCCCTGTTCGATCGCGGATCGCAAAGTCGCAAGATTGCGTGTCAATCGTGCGGTGTGGCACCGCACGATCAAGATCGTCATCCTGCCGTATGCGGTGCCACACCGCACGACTACATCAGGCACCGGCCGCGGGTCCCATACCGCACGACCCGATCAGCCGCACTCTCCCGATCGCTGCCTCTTCTCCCGACCGCTGCTCTCTGCTGTCATTCCATCCGCCGAAAGCACCGAAAAACAGACCAGTTCGCCACTCGCTAGCACACGCGCGGCTATTCATTTCTATGGCCCTCTCCATGAGCAAAAGATCGTATATGTTGGCATACGAAGGAAGAAGCTCATTTGTAGTTCATTCAACCAAGCGAGAGCGAGGAAGGCGTGAAAACCGAGGAGCGAAAGAAGGAAGATTTGAGTTGATTTCGTTCTAAGCAATGGATTTGGCAAGTACAAAAGTTGTAGATCGCCTCGTGAGCTTCAAGAAGAGGTAAGTTTTGTACCGTGTAACTAATATTTTATGTATGTCATTAGTTTATAATTACAAACCATGTTTGGTTAATGTTATTTTAGGTCAATCTTTGATACGCTATGTATTTGTAGCAAATCTAACATATGTTAGGCATGATGTATTGTAGTGTATGTAATATTATACTATGTTTTTGAGAACATACGTATTGTAATGTAGTTTCATGTTGTGCGTAAAATATGAACTTGTAGATTTGTAGACGGTGAGAAAGTACATATTTTTAGAGCATTTGTAGGTGATAACAATAGTAACAGGATTAGAAACATACAATTAGTACTGTTAGGAAGAAGTGGATATAGTGCGGTTGGTGGTAAAAATAAATTGAAAATAAAGTGCAGAATGTGTTTGATGGTACGATTATTGCATGTTTGAAACTAACATGGTTGATTATGCACTTAACATGTAATGGGAATTTGGCATGAATCAAACAAGCTTAATACGTAACAATAGTGAAAATAAAATAACATTGTAATGTAATTTTCATATGAATTAGAAATGGAAATAAAATGAAGTGAATATGTAATTTGATGTATGTTAGAATTTAGAAGTAAAATAGTTAGAAGTAAATTGTAGATTTATAAATACCGTCATCGTTAATGTTACAATGGGGTAGTGGGGTGTGATGATACGATTGTTGCATGTTGTGTAATGAGATGGTTGATTGTGCACTTATGTTAGGTACGCCATGGTCGACATTCAAGACTTGTTCGTATTCTACTGTAGTGGTCTCGACGCGACGGGCCGTATGGGCGTGACTGTCTAATTGTGATCGGACCGCGATCCGCACCCGGATCCAACGCCATGAACTTGTTCGACCTACGGAGGTGTGTCCGTCGGCGCTCGATCGGCACACCGGAAGGAAGAAGTTACGGATCGAGGCGATATGCGCCAATGGTGGGTGATGCAGGGAGAGAATGTGGCAACTTCGAAGGTGACCAACGATGCCTCGTGGGCCAACTACATGGAGGTTGTGTGCAACCTCGATCTTCGCGATATATGCCGCACCAATGGTATATGTCGAGTTCGTGGAGAGGATGTAATCATCCGCCATGGGTGGCTCGATGCACGCCGTGCGTATGTAGTGCCCGGTTCATCTTGGCGGTCATGAAGACGCTTGTGCAGGAGAAGATGTGGGCGAGGAAGTGGGTGATGAAGACCTCGGAGGCGGCGGAGAATTTCCGTGCCAACGAAGGTGTGGAGGAGAGGTGGTGGTCGCCGTGATTGACTCTCATGAGTACCTTGGCGACCAAAGACTCGACCCGGCCTTCGCATTCGTCGTCCACGCTGCTCGGACCGCTTGCACGACATTTGCCACCTATTTGTTCGTGCACTCGCTTGCCATTTATCTCTAACCACATCTTTTTCTTGCAAGATTTACGGCATGGATAGCACCGCTACGACCATCGCCATCACGAGGAGTACGGGAGCGAACAATCTCGCTGGCCGACGGGCCCGATCTCCAGACAATGACTCGACTCAAGACAAGACTCGGAGGTGCCGTTGTTCGCGTCGCTCATGGTGGTCACCCAAAGATGCAGAGCAAAGACGAGTGGTTTGGCGCACCTACCAAGATTACACGGTGCGGGGAGTATGGTGGGTCATCGGCATTTCACCAACGCAGTAAATGCCTTTGATATTACTATGTATTAGTAACAACGATGTGCATGGCGAATTCGGATGTAACATCTCAAAGCAGGACATAGACCCCTCGTCGATCGATTGGATGAGCTCTATTTTCGACCATCCGACGGACCTCCCACGCATCGTGCGGCACCACCTCGGACGCAGCATCGCAAAGACGACCTTCGAGATGCACCGCACTCCCTAGCGAGTTCACCTTCTCCGAGGAGCACATACGTCGTCCGAGGAGGCGACGACGAGATCCATAATGAGTTTTGTAATTCGATTTCAGTAACGCCTCATGGTTTGTCAGAACTATTTATGAAACGACGTATGTGTAATACATATCCATGGCATGTTTTGCAAATTATTTATTTACATCTTGCTTCACGTAAACATACATTAACCCTCCAAAGACTAAGACACACGATAACAATAAACACAACAATAACCTCCAACACTACACCTTAACGATAACAATAAACACAAGAAAGAAAATAGCACACAACATTAAATTAATCTTCCACTCGGTCTATCAAAACGATGGCGCATCTCGACGGGTCGCTACCCCACGACAACTCTCTCATGCCTCGCAATGTCGGCCCTACCGCCCATTTCATCCTCCCACACCTGAATCGGCAACCGCCGGGGCTTCTGCGTTTCACGAGAACAATATTGTCAAACATGCCTCGCACGATTTGAATGAACCCAAACAATCATACTCACCGAGTGAAAGGGCACTTGTAGTAGTGCCGCCCAGATTCGTGGGTCGTGTGTGAGGTCTTACGCCTAACAACCGTGTTGCATTTTGGGCAAATCACCATTGAGCGACGATGCGGTCTTGAGATGACTCATATCGGCGTCGTGGGAGTGAGAAGGAATGATAACTACACGTAATGGGAAGAACTAATTCAGGAGGTGAGGAGAACAATGCGGGGCTAGGTGAGGAATGGCTCCTCTTATAGGCTCTGGGGCCTCGGTCATAGAGTCCACACAATAAGAATGCGTGACGCAATGCCAACACGAAACAAAACATACATTGCACATACAGGATAATATGTACAAGATTACACGCAAGAAATAAAATCAAAACAACATGCTCACGCCACACCATCAACACAACAACGACCACAACAAATTACATACGACACATTACTAACTTAGTCACTCTTTCTACTTCATACGTTGGCGTTGCATCCATTGGCGGAGGTCGGTGTTCTCCTCATTGAGGGTCTCAATTCGCTCCTCCAACTTAAATATTCACGCCATAATGTGAATACATAATTGACAATATAACGTTCGTGGGGAGGGTCGATCCACCGGAGAACTCGCATTTCGCCATCTGCAGAAAGGAGGATAAACATGCACTGCATAAGAAATAAGAAAGTAATGTTACTACTTTTACCCGGATCGTGGGCATCGGAAGAACGCGTCGCCATCGAATCGGCATTCGAGGGCTCGCACAACCGCTGTCCTCATTGTGTCGGCACTTCGCCATCTTTGGTTGAGCACGCCGAGTTGGTATCAAGCGGTAGTGTGGACCAAATACCTCCTCCTTTCTAAGGAAGGTCTTCCTTCTGGTGACCCATATCCGATCGGCCCTCGCCTTCCGACATGTTATGTTTCACAATGAAGAGGACACACTTTTTTTTCGATTTGCACGGTTCACGCCTACAATATCATGGGACCCCAACCGTGCTATTTATACGAAACGAGAGAACTTCTGCAGATGACGTGACAAAAGAGGCCACTTTGCGATGACGTGACAAAAGAGGCCAGCTTTGCTAAGTGACGTGACAAAAGAGGCCAGCTTTGCGCAGCGACATGACAAAAGAGGCCACTGCGCGCGATGACGTGACAAAGAGACCGACTTTTTGCGATGACATGACAAAGAGGCCACTTTGCGCAGATGACATGACAAAAGAGACCGACTGCGGGAATATAAATAGTTGGCGTGAATTCGCGGACGGGATAAATGAAACTAGGCGGAAGGCTAAGGAGGAGTCCCGCAAGAAGGCACAATGGGAGGAGACACGCAACATAGCAAGGGTCATGCGGCTCGCGAGGAACAAGCAAAGGCTGCCATGGCTACGAGGTCACTCCCGCAATGAGCATTCATTTTTCCCGGTATTAAATATCACTTTCCTTCCTTTCGCCTAATTGTTCTTATCGCAGCTTGTTTTCAAAAAAATTCTTTAAATTTTCTACAATAAAACAACATACCATGATCGAAAATTGTTATTGTCGGTTCAACATTTTTTCACGACAAGAATCTACAAAATCACAAATACATCAATCATTACTTCACACATATTTCGTTCAGACTTTACCAAACAAAATTTTCAATTTTCTAAAATGCAACAAAAATCACATAAGCTATAAACTAGACTCTACATCAAATTCAAATTTTTGAAACAACATTTCATAAATCCAAATTTATTTTTATTGTAAATAATTCAATAATACATATAAATTCTTATACTAAATACATATATCAAACCCTAAACAAAAATTTTGTGCAATGGTCGTATCGTCTGCAGACCGCATGATCACGCTGCTGAGAGGCGGCGTCGTCTGATCGGGGAGGCTGGTCGTGCGGTTGGCGCTGCGAGGCACGTGAAGTCGTCGCGGTCTCGGGCGCCAGACGACCAGTGAACAATCTTGATCGTGCGGTGCCAGACCGCACGACTCGCCACATGTCACCGCCGGGTAAACTCGCGGTCGGGAAGGGGGCCAGTTTTAGAATTTTTTTGTACCGAGAGCTAAATTTGGAATTTTAGATTGCTACGGTGCCAGATGTGTCCAAATCTCTAATCTCTGAGCACCAACCATCACATTGTACAGGTGGCAATAACACTATGCAGCCGCGCGTCCTGCCCGGATTAGACGGCATCACATTATTAAGCTACTGAGTGTCGGTGCCAGCGGGGGTTACGCTGTTTCGTGCGCATGGTTTCCTGGAAGCATCCAAAGCACGCATGGTTAATTTTACCCATTTTGTTTTTTGTGTCGTAAAAGGTGTTATTAACTGCTTCGTTTGCATGGCGCTACCGAATCCATAATCTATTGCTTCACCGTTGAATGAGACTAAAAATCCAGAAAGTCTATCTCATCCGTAATTTTATCCACAAATTCGAAGGATTGTTGCAGAAACTGCCGAGTACGGATTGAGACTGATTGAGAGAGAGTGGCCCAAACCAGAGAGCTACACGGCAAAGACTCGCATCGTGTCACAATCTCACAGACTTCCTCGTCTCTTCCTCTTCTTCTTCCTCCCCCATTAGCCAATCGCCGAGCCCAAAACCCTAATCCGACCTCGCGACCCGTCCCCTCCCGATGTCGGAGGTCACCGCCGGCTCCCCGCCGCGCCACCGCCCGCCGCCTACGCCGTCCCCGTCGCCGTCGTTTGCCCAGCAGCAATCGCGCGGCCGCCAGCCGCCCCCTCCCGGCGGCGATCCCCTCGCCCTCGGCGTCATCGCCTTCATCGCCGTCTGCTTCCTCCTGGTGACCTCTCCTCCCTCGCTTCTTATCCTCTCTGATCGCGGGTAGATTAATAATCCGTCGCGCCGTGTGTTTGCGCGCGCGCGTACCTGATCCGCTGATCGGCTCATCCTTGGATCAGCCAGTGGGGTTGTGGTGTTTGTTGGTGCGACCCTTCCGTGCGGAGTTGGGGGTTAATGGTGGATTGCTGCTTGTTGGGGTTTGGGTTGGCACATTGGGGCTGGGGGTGCTGACTTGGTTCCCTTGTGGGTGAGATCCTGATTACATTATGTAACAAATGAATGATGTGATGTTTGGGTTGGCTGGACGGGATTACAGTGCGTAAATGATGCGATGCTTCAATTGGTAGGACGGTGTTGTGCGCCCATTTTTTTAGATAAAAAAGATAATACCAAATCTATGGCCTCCGATATTGTCGTTTGCCGATTGGAATCTTGATAATTCATTTGCTCAGATGATTTTATGTTTGCTCCTGTTAAGTCGACATCATTGTGTTGGGAACGTGTAACTTCGATATTGCTGATTGAGAGAGCAGCTGTCTTAAGTTAATTTCACCATGTTAGCATTGAGTAATTAATTTCCGGTTTCTGACATATTCTTATCAGTCTTGTGGGGCAACACAGTGTACTTCGAATTTTTTTGACGTTCTATGCAGTTATCATATTGCTGTGCGGCTCGTATGTATTTTTAGTAGCTCATCACTAGTGTGTTTTATTGGAGAAATTGTTAGTCCATTTCAGGAGCAGATGCATGCCCCTCGGCCTTGCACGCTGTGTAGCATATGCATGCTTATATGCTCTCGTATTCCCGTTCTCTCACCACTGCAATGGCAATTTAGCATTGCCTCTTCATGAATTACGACCACTATCATGAGCTAGTGCCTCGGGTAGCCACAGGGCATGCTGTATCGCCGGCTCACCACCGAGTTATGTGATGTGTTCAGGGTGCTAGGTCGAGCTTATCTTGTACTGTCATGGTGTTACCGTGTCCTACATCCTTAATTGTTTGATATTGTTGCTTTAGTTACTTGGACAGAGATCAAAATGTTAGTTTCGATGTGATTTTGGAGCAAATGTAGTCTCTGACGATTTGGTATTGGTTTCCCTGAGGGAAAGGAAACTTTTTCCTTGTAGTCACGAAGAAGAGTGAAGCGATATTAGTACATTTAATATATCCAACATTAGTTTTGGTTTTTCAGTTTTGTTCAATTTATTTATTACCTTTTTCTCACGGCATAAATATTTTCTAATGACCCAGCACCCCCTGTCGTACGCTTGTAGCTCCGACACTGGTCCAATTCATTTGAGTTTTAGTTTACTTGATTCAAAACTATATCTTACTTTAAATGGAAGCAGCGAAATGATTGGATAGTATCATAGTAAGGACAGGAATTACACTAAGTACAGACTTTATGAATGCATAGCCTCAATAAGTAACATCAGCTGTTTGATGAGAAGTACACAGAAAATAAAGATGAGCTGAGTTAAAAATTAATTATCATTTACAGACCTTACTCCTTAGTGAAAAAGAATCGAAAGATGATATGGGACTGAAACTTGCTAACTGTGCCTGAACCTCAGAGCACAACCACAGTATTGTAAATGTGACCTCCTAGAAGAGGAGGCAAGGCAACGGAGGGAAGATGCCACTTTCAATTGTCAGTCTCATGGAGTTTGTAAAACAGTCATCTCCCAAATGGCCAAATCTTTTGCTCTTCTTGTTAAATAGTATCAAATGATCAATCAAATGTGACCTGTTTTGTACATAAATTTATCAAAATCTTGAACTTAATGTTCCTCCTAATGTGCCGTGACTAATTTTAAAACAGTCAGTTGCACTTATGATCTTTTTCCAGTTTTACATAAATGTATTCTACTGTCGGTTCATAATGTTTATTTGAGTATGCTATTCTTATGCATTTGTTTGGTTCTTTATTTTGATCGAGTGATTTGCATTGCCCACGTAGGAAATTTGTTAGTTTCACTAGCCTCAACTACCTTATCATGTATTGGTTGAAGTAGCACTCACTCAGAATAGAGGGTTATCTGCATAGTGGATACATTCTGTCTAATTGAACCACAGCAGCTGGAGTATACTGTTAAAAAACTCATGCATTGGTTAATGTGCAGGTTTCAATCTCAGCTCCATCCAGCATTTTACATCAAGTTCCTGAAGGACATGTTGGGGTATACTGGAGAGGAGGTGCTCTTTTGAAAACAATCACTCCTCCAGGTACCCTTTTTATTATAGTTTAACTTTTTTTTTCGTTTGAATCATAGTTATCAGATCGTTGGTCGCCGCCGCGATCCATGACCCCGGATCGCGGTCACTGGCGATTTGGGTCTCCGCCGGGGCGCAGTCAGGCCGCGAGAGGAGAGGAGAGGGGAGGGGAGGGGGATCTGGAGGGGAAGGGCATAGTTACTGGATCACCGTTCGTCGCTGCTGGATCTTGCTGCAGGTTAGCCATCGCTGCCGCCGATTGAGGAGGGTTGCTGCCACCGCCACCCATTGCCAACCCACCGTCGCTGCCATTGCCCATTGTAGATTGAGGATAAGACGGAGCAGCAGCAGTAGAAGCTACCACGAGAGAGAGAGAGAGAGAGAGAGAGAGAGAGAGAGATGTGGAGGAGAGGAAGGTGGAGGAGAGGATGAGGCAGAGAGGGATGGTGGAGGCGACGGCTTGAGGGCTGAGGCAGAGGAGTACTAGGGCACTGGAGTGAGGAAGGTATGCAGAGATGGGCCTTTTGGGTTTGAGTGGGATGTGCCAAGGGTTGCCGGACCAGCATATGTTTCCTTTTTATTTAATTTTTTCTTCTCCAGATATATGAGTATATTATTTGTATTATATGATTTTAGTAATATATATTTTGTATACCTGGGTCGTTGACCCGATGTATCGTACTGGGGTCATTGACCCATAATTGCTTGGGTCACAATCCACGTCCCAAATTGGCATCCCAAAGAGGTATACCCCCTGTCACGTTGTACTTTTCGAAAGTGGGGACCCACGACCCTGTTCCTCGACCCGATCGATCCGGGATCCTTGTGACTATGGTTTGAATGTCTTTTCGCTAATTTTGACTCTGATGCTAGGTTATCATCTGAAGCTTCCTTTGATCACCCAATTTGAGCCTATACAGGTTACACTTCAAACAGACCAGGCAAGTGAATGACACTCTTTTGCCCTTCATTTTATCAAGCTATGTTTTCACTCCAATTGTAGGTTAGTTAATTTACTTGCCGTGTCTTTTTGTTTGGAGCACTGCTTGTTTGAAACTTTTGGAATACCAATTGAAAGATCGCTGTATTTCTTTATCAGACGAGTTTACGATAGAAATATTTTTATGCCTCCCATTATGCTAAACCAGGTCAAAGGTATTCCTTGTGGAACAAAAGGTGGTGTAATGATCAGCTTTGACAAGATAGAGGTATAGTACAATCTGTTTTTCATTTGCTTTCCCATTAAAAAAAAGTTCATTTGCTTGTTTCTGAGCTGCTTGATCCACTTCTGGGCTTGTAGGTTGTCAATCGTCTCCATAAAGAGTTTGTTTTTGAAACCCTACTCAATTATGGTGTGCATTATGATAAGACATGGATATATGACAAAATTCATCATGAGATAAACCAGTTCTGCAGTGCTCACAGTTTGCGACAAGTTTACATTGACATGTTTGATCAGGTTGGCGAATCCTTTTAGTTAATCAACTTTTGGTTCTTTTTATTATGCAGCTGTGCAATATAGGAGACCTTATACCTGCATTTAGGGGTGAAAACGGTTCGGCTAGTTTCCGACCGATTCGGATCATTTTCGAATATGGATGCTATCGGCTCAGATATTTATCGAATAATGTCGGATCGGAAATGAATACGAATTATTTTTGTCGAAAACGAATACGGATTCAGTAGGGCGCTTTCCATAGAATACGAAAATTATGTCAAGTGTCTGAATAGCATTTTCAACACTCGATATTTCTCCGGATTTTGCCCAAAGATGATTCCTTTCATCATTCTTTTTTCTTGGGAGTCCCAAAACACAATCATTATGCGTATAAATAAATATTAATAAAGCATTATTTTATAATGAATTATGCAATGTTTATGAGCTAGCAATAGATATTGAGTAAGCAAAAGTGGTAAATAAAGCATATAAGGGAGAGCATATTGAGTTATTTTACATTAAAAACATGTTAGGGAGTGGATGTAAACATGTACATGTATACTAAATTGATGGATATTTTGATTGTGTAAACTAATTCTTTGTTCCAGTTACTGCAATGCGGACAATTTAAGGGATTTTCATGTTCCGCGAAATATTCGTGACCATATTCATTTCGATTCGTATTCGCTCCGTATTTATATTCGACATTATTTGTATTCGTATCCGGGATATTCGTATTTGTATTCGCATCCGCAAAAAAATATGAAAACAAATATGGTAGAGCGGTAGAGCCATTATCCCTACCTGCCTTACTGGCTCACCTGTCCTGCCATAATTTCAGATTGATGAAACAATGAAAGAAGCTATCCAAAGAGACTGCACGCGCTATGCTCCTGGAATTGAAATTATCAGTGTTCGTGTTACAAAGCCGAACATACCTGGTAGTATTAAGATAAATTTTGAACTTATGGAGGAGGAGCGTACAAAGGTATACACTTCATGTGGCCAAATCATATGTTACACTTGTGTCCCCTGTGAACATCCATGGACAGTTTATACTATACTGAGTACTTGGGATGGTATCTTTGTTGTAACATACATATCCTCCGATATTAGAGCTTGACAGCTTGTTCAATATAAAAAAAATCGTTCTAATTGATTATTGATTGTTTATGTTGCATATACTGAAATCTGAAAAATACATATATTAAATTTACAAATTTCAGAAGCTGTTTCTTGAACGCACATATACCTGGTAGTACTTGTCATTAATGTTGAACTTTCGGTCCTTATCTCATGCTGTCATTATAAGGCGATTTGTATTAGATCATCGAGCTTTTTGCAAATCATGATATACAAACATTTCAGTACAGATAGCAATGGCTTTGAGGATGAGCAGTTCATATGCTTTTCTGATATATACTTACAGGAATGATCATTTATGTTGCTTTAATACTGCAGAAATTACAATGTTCATTGCTATCTCATTTATTTAGCTTGATGTTTTGGAGAATGTGTTCTGTACACTTACAGTGCCTTCTACCCATAGGCACTGATCGTCATCGAGAAGCAAAAGGTAGCAGAGAAGGAGGCAGAAACGCAGAAGAAGATTGCACTATCTGAAGCAGAGAAGAATGCACAGGTGAGCAAGATCCTCATGGAGCAGAAACTGATGGAGAAGGACAGTTCCAAAAGGCAGCAGCGGATTGATAATGAAATGTTCCTTGCACGAGAGAAAGCCCTGGCAGATGCGAACTATTACAGGCATGGCAAGCATTACTATTATTTAAGTTTGTCCTGCTCATGCACGCTTCTTACTTATCAACTGACTGCATTTGGTCTGGTCTGTCTAGGATCACGAAGGAAGCAGAGGCCAATAGATTCAAGCTTACACCTGAGTATATTGAGCTGAGGTTCATTGAATCAATTGCGAACAACTCAAAGATTTTCTTTGGTGAAAAGGTACTGAATCGTTGAACACATTTTCTTCTTGTATATTTGGTGGCCTCCTGGGCTGAACTGCCGTCTATTCTTCTGCAGATTCCAAACATGATCATGGATCAAAGGTTGCTTCGGAATTACCTCGATGCTGATTCGAGCAAGGACCATTTATAAATATATTAGTGTCTTCTGTGAATTGGAAGGAACATTGGCTGTTTTTGTGATCACGCATGGAAGTTAGGATGCCCATGAAGCCGTTCAGTACATGAGTCAAAAAGGAAGAGACACTAGTACCTCTTTAAGATGGAAAGTAGTATTTAGTAAAACAAAATATTAGTATTATTAGCATAGCTGGAGCTGGAGCGATTTGCATGCACTGTTGACCTGTAAGGCAAATGCAGAGCACTAAGCTGGAACATAGTCTGCAGCACTGATGACTAGGTATTAATATGATTCACCCCTAACCTTGAATGCTAGTACTACAAAGTGTAGACTATGTTCTCTGTGTATAAATGAGATTGATAAAACTTACAAAGTATGAAGCTTGCGAGACAAAGCTAGACTAATTTCGAGGATCCTTGTTTTCGGAGAAAATTGATAATGTCATCGAATAACTCCCTTATTCACAATACGTCATCAAATAATTCTTCTTCATAATATAACGTTAGGTTTCAATTTTTCTTCATAATATGGCATCGTTGTTAACTAGATAAATACTGTGGAAAGAAGACCGACGTCGACGGTTAGAGGTAGAACAATGTTTAGAGAGTGTTTTGCTGGGTAGAAGGATCTAGATTAAAGATCTAAATTAAGGGGAGGGACTTGATAGTATCGAGACAAATTCATATTATTGCTTAATGCTATATAAAGGATTTTTCTAAATAATTATGGATAAAATCAATCTAAATGATGACCTTCTTAACTAATAGATAACCTTCCTAATTACTCCCTCCGTCCCAGTATATAGGGCGTATAAATTTTTTTCTACTGTCCCACAATACATGGCGTTCCTTTATTTTGCACTGCTTTCTTCCATCTTTGCCCTCAGCAATCTGCATGCATGCAAGCGTGGCGCTTAGAGTTCTGCTTAACGCTTAGAGTTACGCTTCATTTTGCCTCGCTTTCACCATCTTTTCCCTCAGCAATCTGCATGCATGCATGCAATCTGCTGTCCCACAATACATGGCGTCCCTTCATTTTGCATGCATTCAACCGCTCTGAGAAGTGCCAGCGTGATGCATGCGCCCGACTAGAAAAGTGCAAGGATCCGCTGCTTGATGCTGAATGCATTCAACACTTAGTTCTGCTTAACGCGTGAGCCGATTGAGCGAGTTCCATGGTGATGGCCGCTGAGACCCCAGGCAATCGCGAGGATGGCGACGACCACAATCAGAAGCCGGCGCTCGTCGATCTCGACGACGGCGACCACAAGCAGATGCCCGACGCGTCCAGCAGCGACAAGCTCCTTGATGAGAGGCGCGTATTGAAGGGTTCGTGCTCTCGCTGTGGTCTCGTCCACCGCGATTACATGGTCACGGCTTGGATCTACGGCCTCGACGAGTTCGACTGCAATATACTCCTACCCGGGATTGATGACAGCGACGATAAGCAAAGCTACATGGATATAGACTCTCTTGCCGGCAACTCGTATGTCCCGGAGTCCCTTGCAGACGACAACCAGAACCCCGTGCTAGCCGATATTGACGATGGCGACCACAAGCAGAAGCCCGCACTCACTGATCTCGACGACGGCGACCGCAAGCAGAAGCTCGTGCACGACACCGATGACACCCTCCTTGCTGGGCTCGACGACACCGACGACACTGACGCACGTGAAAACGATGACAAGAAGGACCCCAACTCGTCTAGCAGCGACAAGCTCGTTGAAAACGATGACAAGAAGGACCCCGACGCGTCTAGTAGCGACAGGTTCGATTACATTTGCAATAACAGATTCTAATTGATGTACACAATTGCTTCGTTCACAACTTCTGGGTCACATTGTAATCTAACGGGAAGAACACCATTCCTCTCAAGTGATTGCTTCTTCAAGTGTGGGATTGCATAGTGTTGCCCTCCTTTTTGACGCAAAATTTCTCTCATGCATGATTGGTGAGTGAGGAAAATACGGTTACTCCTATCAACTGGATACTCGTCAAAAGCTTGGACTACCTTGGCAACAATGTCTTCAACGTTGCTTGGAGACGACTTTTGAAACATGGATTGAATGGCCGCAAAAAAACCAAGATCTAATACATTGAGATCGGGAGAGTTGGGTGGCTGGCACATCAAACTTATGTCAAAACCATCTGCGGATGCCGCACGACAAAATTCGTCATCATTGATTGCAATATGCGTCCTAGCATTATCCTGCTGGATGAATATGGGGGTACCAACTTCCTCCGCTGGCCATTTCTGCTTGATCGCGGGCAATACTTTGTTTACAAGGTACTCACGGCTTGTTTCCTTGGTTACCGATATCATTGCCTTGGTCACCAATGTACCAGCAGGCCTATTTGCACTACTTCGCTTTGCCGGCTCTACGAAAGTGAAAGGAAATATGCCTATCTTTCCAGAAAATGTAACATTTCCATCCCCATCAAATCTAGGTCTCGCAATTGCTGCGAGCAACATCACCTTCTCTATGAAATTTTTACTCTTTGTGGTTCTTTCCGGCTTGTCCTCATCTAGCGCCAAGTAGTAGTTTTGACATTTCCTCGTCCGATAGAACCACTTCTCGTCTATGTACACGATGTTGTACATACCCTCAAAAGTTGGTTCTTGCGGCATGCTTAATTTGTCTAGCATTGAGAGGCAAAACTTAACACGTGCTCTCTTGTTATCTTCAGTCAATGTAAACTTAATGTCATTTGTGTGCCGTCTAAACTTCCCTTCTTTCATCCGCCTAAACAATGTGCTCTTTGAAATATTCAGAGCGCCTGCTAGATCCCGGATTGTCGTTCGGCTACTCAAAGGCACATCTTTTATGGCTTCCGGATCGAAGGCTACTCGTTTCCGGCCACAATTCTTTGCCTTCTTGCTAGAGACTGCGTTTATCCCACCACCCTGCTGTCCGTTTAGCCATATCCGCTGCACAACTCTCAAAGGCACGCCTGTTTCAACAGAAACGGTCTTCGTCGCTCCTTTCTTCAATATGCCGACATAAGTTCGCTCTAGAAGCATGCTATATATGGCTCGGCGTTGATCATCAGTATATTGATTCCTCCTTCTAACATTGCCAACTTGATCTACAGATGTGTGGAAAAAAGAAATTAATCAAAAGTAGGTGTAGGAATTCTTTCTGTTGCTAGGCTACTCTTCGCCATGTCTTACTCGTCTCATAGGCGTTAGGTGCAGGGGCGCCATCGTCTTCACCATGGGCTGGGGCACCGTCCTCTTCTCCATGGGAAGGTGCACCACCGTCCTCTTCGCCATGGGTCGGGCCGCCATCCTCTTCGCCATGGGTCGGGCCGCCATCCTCTTCAAGCAAGACAACAAGTATACATGATCTATCCTAATGGTAAGCATTAGAGGAACAAAACAACAGAACAAAGGTCTCGTGTAATACCTTTATCGCTATCATGAAACACAAGATCAAAATTAAGGTCGGTGACAGGGCCATCATAGTCCTCAATCTCTTCCCAATGGATAGGTTGATTTAGGTCCAAATTCGCCATTGATTTCGAGCAAGCAACTGGACGAGAGAAGAGGAGAGAGTGGCAGCAAACCTATTGTGTTCATGCCTATTTATTGGAGGAAAACGAATTTGAATTTCTGGGCGCAATCCTCTCAATCCATACGCACCAGCTCAATTTCTGGGCGCCATCTTCTAAATGCTGTATTCAAATTTTCGCTATACCGCTAGACTTCTAAATGCCTGGGCGCCATCTTCTAAATGCATGCGTGTGAGCGAGCGTGGGCATTTTTACTCGCGAATCTGCATGCCGTGCTATTTTTGCTCGCGAATCTGCATGCCGTGCTATTTTTGCGCGCGAAAATGCATGCCGTGCTTCTCTCGCGCTCGAATCTGCATGTCGTGCTTTAAAACTGCATGCCGTGCTTTAAATCTGCATGCATGCATGGCTCCTGATTACAGTAAACTGTGCATGCATCTTGTTAATGTAATTAGGGGTAGATGAGGAAGAACGGATAGCTCGCGCGCCCTCCCTTGGTCTCCGGAAATTTTTTTATACGCCCTATATACTGGGACGGAGGGAGTAATATATAACATTTTCAATTAACTAATCTTTATACAAAGGAACTAATCAACTATCTAGGTAATAGATATTCTTAGGGTTTGTTTGGAAAGTTTATTTCCGGGTGGAATCTACATGGATAGACCAAAAATTTGAACTAAAATCCCGATCTATCCGGATGGATGAGCATGGATTTGGACCCAACCAAATAAGACCTTACTGAGGAAGATAATCCCTTCCTAATCCCAATGCTACGGTGCCTATGGTACTATTTATGCACATAAATAGTAATTCCAGCACATGACACACTAGTACCACTTTAAGATGGAAAGCAGTATTTAGTAAAACAAAATATTAATTGTATTAGCATAGTTGGAGCTGGAGGGATTTGCAAGCACTGTTGATCTGTAAGGCAAATGCAGAGCTAAGTTGGAATGATGCAACCACCGATTGGAAATGCATTCAATGTCACAGTGGTACAGTATCGTGATAATACATAGCAGTCGTCGGATCAGAAAGGAAAGGATGAGATCGAGCTATGCAATTGCAGCGGAAATATTGTAGCAACCACCGATTGGAAATGCATTCGATGTCACAGTGGTACAGTATCGTGATAATACATAACAGTCGTCGGATCAGAAAGGAAAGGATGAGATCGAGCTATGCAACTGCAGCGGAAATATTGTAACATCAACACTATTTGCAAATACTGTAGCATCAATGTAGCGGTTGATCTGAACTGTTCTTTTTGGATCGAACGATTCAAATCTGCCGAATGTTATGGTACTATACTCATCTCCCATTGACGATGCAACGACAGATGACGCCAATCCCCACCAATGCGGGCGACGGCCACTCCCGGCCTCCTACAGCTACCGGCTCGGCCTCCTCTAGCTCCCCCGCCTCCTTCAGCTACTGGCGGCCTCTCACACCAGCTCCCTCCTCGTCGTAGGGCCGCTGCCAGCCGCCTCAGCTCTCACCCCTCGGGTGTGTTTGTCTCTTCAAATCCTCAATTGATTGGAATTTTGGATTTTTGAATAGGGAAATTTTGGAATAGGGAACATGACGTGCAGAGGTGAGGGCGTGGAATGGATGTGAGGCAGTTGGCCCTTGTGGGCTTCTGCAAAGGCCCACAAATCATTTTCTCCATCCTTCTGCAAAACAGACGCAACTACTCGAGGTTAGTTGGGGCCAGGGGAGGGGGGTTTCATCGTCGGCGTGGAGGATATACAGGCTAGCTGAAATGACGAAGCTCCTGCTCGAATCGCCCCTGGTGTTTTGCAAAGATCTCAGCTCGCAAGTTGTGTGTGTTTTTATTTTACGCCTGCCATGGATGACACAACGGTAACAAGTTGTAAAAGCAGAAACACTTCCCTTCTCTCGGCAGTGTAGTAGTAGTACAGTGGATCGACTTGCTCGCAGGGAAGGCCACCGGGTCCAGGCCTATGGCCTTGGTACATGCATCTGATCGCTAGCTGGTCAAGCTAAGTGAAAGCTAGCTGCCAGTCTACTGCTGCTAGTTTTGCCGGAAACGTCGATTGAAAGTTTGAGGGGGAAACGTACGCACGCGTGCCTTGTGAAAGGTGTTTTTCGCCAGTTTGAGCAGCCAATATTGAAGGCAGAGCTAACACTTTGTCAGGCTATTAAAACTTACCATAGGAATTCTTTTATACCATACTAGTAAAAAATAATAATCTCACATACAAAACATTCATGTGGTTTGCACGACCTACCGACCCTGAGATAAAGTAGTAGTCCTCCACCACTCCTATCCAGACTTGTCACTTGTGTAGGTTCTGTTGTAAAGTACTACCACCACTGCCTACATGTATCATGTAAGTGTTGCCTCTGCTCCTTCAATGGAGCAGTACTTTGTTTGCTGTACTTATTCAAGGCCTCTCTCGATGCATTTGTTGATGTCTTCTTTTTCTGGTTTTGTTTTTGGTGCCATCATGAAATTTATATCTGGAGCACCTCCCAGTTATAGCGATTGTAATCCTCAGGCTATTCTTTCTTTTCTTTTCTTTTCTTTTTTCAGAGGAGAAGCACATGCAGCGATGCTCATTGTTCACTTACTTTGCCTTCCACATTACGAAGATTTTTTTGGGTGCCGCGGCTATGTTTAATTACTCTTGGATATATTGACAAACTGGTTACATCTTTTTAAGCTATAACGGATGAAAGAAAGATTGGTACCGGACACGCCAAAAACATTGTATTGTCTTGAGTATATATAGTACATGTACAAGATATGATTTACAGGATCTCAACAGATTGTGACTTGACTTGTACTGCAAGGACTATACACTAGAGGTGTAAATGGAGTGGATACGGACGGATATCGCTCATCTCATATCTTTTTCTATATTTTTTCTCGGATTCGGAATCGGACACGGATAGTGCCGGATACAAATACGAATGCGGATAGTATCGGTCACGAATACGGACCGAATACATGCCTAACCGAATACGGATTGTGTCGGTCACGAATACTTAATCGGATACTACGCGAAAACAAAAACCATATATGTTGCACAAATAATGATCAATCAACCATACTACATGGCCAAAATGCAACTAGATTAGTAGTATAACGAGCGAATTTAAATACATTACACGATAATAAAGGGTAGTTAACTAGTTAAACAAGTAGTAGTAACTAAAAAGTTGCTACGATAACAAAGGGTAGTTAACTAGTTAAACACTGGATTGGAATCAACAGGGGAACTCATTCTCTAGGCAACCAAACTATCAGAACTACACAAAGCAAGGTCAGAAATATGAAGATGAAATAAGAAGGAAGAATAAAAAAAAGATATATATATATATACACACCATAAAAACTTTAAATGCTTTTTTTTCAATTGAGGACAGAGTAGTGGTTCATCATAAAATTCTAAAATTTGGAAAGGGTCGGTCCCTCAAAATCACAGAATCAGGGATTACAGGGGAAGTTAAGATTACAGGGATTATGTACCAAATAAACAATAAATAAACATATCCTATTGTTTAACAGTAGTTAACCCAGATTTTTTTAGTTCTGGATCATTGGGTAACACCGTAACATATTCAACCCCATTCATGCATACACATTCAAATTTGACAAGGAGATTGAGCAGAACTTCTCAAAATCAAAATCACGGTGTCGAATGCTAGTAGCGAATGTTATACCTGTCGACTCACGGTGTCGAGGTAAGGGCAATCTCGGCGCAGCTCCACCTGCCTTGGCCTCCTCTCCGGGGAGCAGCACGGCGTTGTCGGGGTCGACGAGCAGCAGGCCAGCAGCAGCACGGTGCTGTCGGGGTCGGCGAGCAGCAGACCAGCAACAATCGACACTTCCAAAAAGCAAGACCACAATAAATTCGAAATATTTTCTTAGCAAGACTTGAACAGCAAGCACACAAGACCAAATGAGAAGAAGGACCCGTGAGCAGTAGTCACAAGGATCAGCAACAATCGAAGAGCTGTAGAACAACAACCATAGCCCCTTTATTTATTTTCCAACTGCAAAAGCGCTCCTTCTTTCCCACCAGAATTATGAATTAAATTCAATTAGGTGATGAAATTTACCATCTCAAATATATACACCTTTTCCAATGCTCTTTTTACCTCCGGGATACCATCATCTCGTGTGATCATCAAACAGGAATCAGTCGGAACAACAGTTGATGCAGAGCCCTCACCGGACTCTTTTATCCTCAACCCGACCACCTACATATTAGACCGAGTCATATCGATCGGTGAATATATACACGATGAAGAAAAAAATTGTTATTTACCTTGAGTCTCTCTATTCTCTCGTCTTCAGAGGCAATAGCCAAAATACGGGGAAAAAGTAGCCATGACATCTAGCTCCACAGTGCGATCATTTGATCCGCTCTCGACTTCATCAGAGGAAAGGGCTTCAAAAGAATAAAGAGATTTCAAGATTACAAAATAATCAACTAAATAAACCATATTGGTTGGGATTTCTCTGGACTTACCTTCCCTAGAATTCTTCGTCGCTTCATCACGTCCAATGTACTAGAGCATGGAGTGATCTCAGAACTTCATGGGACTTATTTGGTGCATGAAAAAATCCCTCACCATGTGCCAAGAAGTTAAGCCCTTAGAGCTGAGGTTTTGAATGGCTTCAATCCATCTTCTGACCTTTCCCTTCTTCTCCTCGATGAACCTCCACCTTGGATTTTCGCTCGCCACTTTGTCGGCAAAGCAAAGGCAGTCGTCTGTCATGATCGCCATGTAGAACCAGCCTTCTTCCATGACGACCACGAAGACTTTGAGTACATTCGGATGCACTCATCAGCCTTCCTGTTGTGGAGACACAACGAGCATTCTCCAGGTCTAGCCGCTGACTTCCCCAACCTCACCATCTTGTAAAAGTACCAAAAGACCTTCAAATTTGGCCATATTCCCAGGTACGCCTCTTAGAGGTAAATGAAGATGTTAAAGTTGGCAATCGAGTTGGGGGTCAGGTTCACCAATTCGATTCCTTAGTACTCAAGAACATTGGAGAGGAATTTATGTGCTGGTAACCTGAATCTGCATTCAATATAGGCAAAAAAACAGGGATTTCCCCATCTTCGCCACTTCGAAAATGCTCTCCGACCGCTGATCTCCAAGAAATCAGATTCTTGTCAGGGAGCATCATAATTTTCTCCAAAGCCTCGAGCTTCTTCTCGGTCAGGTCAGAAACCAACCATTTGGTAATCGAGTCCGACATAGTTGGATCGTTGGCGATAGGATGAAGGGAGGTTGGAGAAGTTTTTGGCGAGAGGATAAGAGGGGGTCGGAGGAGGTTTCTCGCAAAAAGATGAAAGGGGGTCGAAGGAAAACCTGAGAGCGTAAAAACCCTAAAGTAGTGTCTGATGGGGATTTTATAGCCGCACTCTCATTAACTGCAATGTGGAGTTGCCCAAAGCCAAATGGGCAAAAACTCTTCCGTTTCTCAGACGGTTCTTTAACTTTAAAGCGAATAAAGACTACCTTGTTTTTTATGTCATTTAATAAGGGCCTACCCGATACGATTTCATCGGAGAAGGGTTCACACTACAAATTCATTTAAAGTTCAAGGGCTAACTGACTAGGATTAAAATATCTAAATATTACTTTAATATTTAATTAAAAGACTGCACATCATTCGTGGTCGTAACCCCTGAGACTAACGACCCCCTGGTCGTAAGGATTCCAGAGGTTACTTTATGGATACCCTGGTCGAAGAGGTCCTTTACCTGCTACCCGACCAGATGACTGCTCGTAGGAGCTTTGAACTGGCACTTGGAACCGATTCCATGTATATCCCTTCCGTGTAGCGAATGGAACATGTGTCTAATTTATTCCAAACCACACGATGTTTATAGTCCTAAGTCACTGACAATAACCATCATATGGTTTATCTCCCACTGACATCAACCGCTAGTCAATACTTCCAAAAGGCGCCACTTCTTCTCTGACCGGACGCAATACTTCCAAAAGGCGCTACTTCTAGAAGTAAGTGCCACTACTTCGTTAGTTATTTAAAGGAGATGACAACCAGGAGACAAACACAAGTTAACAATGAGACCTGGACACGATCTACAACCGCAACTCAAGACTGTTGAAGCAATAGCATAGCAATCAGTACTCCAAGTGTAATTAGGGCTAGTCCACTACCTTATCGAAGGCACGTACCCCTGTAAAGGATCATGTTCATTGCAATAAAGAGCAATTTCATTCTCATCCAAGAACCCTTAGTCATTTTCCTCCATTTATTTCGTAAGATCGGTGACTCGATCGTCTACACTAGCCAATAAATAGAAATAGTTTTAGCAATACAAAAGAATATCACAAACGGTTCTATACACAGAACCGCCGGTGATAGTCAACTATCACAGATGGTTTTATGCACAGAATCGTCTGTGATATCACATATGGTTCTGAGTTAAGAACCGTCTGTGATAGTCTAAAAACCATCTGTGATGATCTCATGTCATTACTAAGACATAAACTCAGACAACTCATGAAATCGTTTAAGATAATGTTTTTGAATCGTCTGCAATGATCTTTTCCGCAGTAGTGAATAACACTCACCTCATCCTCGTCTTCACTTTCTTACATTACACCACCTCGTGTAACACCTTGCTTCGCTTGGAACAGAGCCGTCGTTCTCGGCACAGGCGAGCACAGCACCGCACCCATTCTCTCTGGTTTTAGTGGCGCTTGGTGACGCAAAGCTGGCCGCCGTCGTTCCGGTCGTGATCGAGTCGTCTATCGCCATCGTATTCTATGGTAATCAAAGGGATTGATTCGATCTGGGAATCGGCGGGGAGTTACGAAAGATGGGGGAGCAAATTGCGAAGAGGAATGGCGTCGATCGACATGGTTAATTTGCTGTTGGGAATATTAGGTCGGCGGCACTAAACATGCAATTTAGAAAGAAAAAAACATAGCAAAAAAGCAGAATAAATTCTGAAAAATTACACTCCTAAGGAAAAGTACATTATAAATATCCAAAAGAGATGAATACCACTCCTCGTCCCCGACCCCGCCTGCACGGTCGCTGCTGACTAGCACATTTAACCAATGAATTGAAGCTTTTGGTTGTTACGACCCATGATCCATCCATGTTGGTTTAAATTACATGGAGAGATTTCTCAAGGCTCATGCAAAACAATCACAGCACTTTTGTTTCCTCTGTAGCAAAAGCAAGTCACCTGGTCGCACTTTTACATACGAACGTGGGGACAGGTCTGCCATTCTGCGGTTCACGTCCATCATTGTCTCTGTGACCTTTGACTTAGACCTTTGACCATTCGAGGTCATCTAAGTCTTATTTGTTTCTTCTGTACTTCAATTAATTCCAATCAATTAATTCCAATAACAAGATAAACAGAAAATATATTTTCTAAAGGAGCAGTTACTCAAACACTTGCATTGTTTGAATTACAAAGATGCCACTTGCGTAAACAACCTTTTTAGTAGGGCAGGCATTATCCAAGAGCTAGCAAATTAATTAAACAAACATTCCGGCCAGAGCATACACTACATTTAATTTCTGTTAGGGCAAGCATTCAAGGGAATACCTCAATAATCGATCGAGCACCCAATACTGGTGTGATCTTATGGTCGCTGAATCCTGCTTCAAAGAAAATCTTTCTCCACTCGTGCTCCTCTCGCTCAACCCCGTTGACGTACATCATGTAAAGATCAAACAGAACCTGCGTCTCGTCGGAAGCAATTTCCTGCAGCTGCGACCCAAACCCGACAACCATATCGATGATTATCACCTTTCCCCCAGCATCTCTCGCCGGGATGGCTTCCTTGCACCGTCGCAGTATCTTGACGCAATCTTCGTCTTGCCAGTCATGCAAAATCCACTGAAATGAACAACATGCATGTTACCAATCAGTTAAGTTCAGAGTGTTAATTAGTTGCTCATCAAATGGATTCTACTCTAGCTTGTACCTTGAGTAGAACGACATCCGCTCGTGGAATATACTCAAAACATATCGCCGGCGACAAACTGGACGTTGCCGTCGGTGGGTGCCCCGGCGACCACGTAGGGGAGGTCCAGCACGGTGCACTTCACGCGCGGGAACGCCCTCGCGACGGCCGCAGCTACGGCACCATGGCCACCGCCAGCGTCGACAAGTGAGCTCACGCCCTGAAAGATGCTGCCGCTATCCGTCAGGACGATCTCCATGACGATGCGGCTGTCCGCGACCATGGCGGCGTTGAACACGCCGCCATCTGCAGCATCCTTCTCCGTCATCCACCGCCGCGTGCAGTCGTGCCCCTGCGCCGCCTCGAAGAGCGACATAGCGGCCGCCCGCTTGTCGGTGAACCACTCGCATATGCTGAAGAGAGTGGCCACAGTGACAGGTTTGACAAGCACACGAACCATTGGGGACAGGTTGCGCAAGCTCTCGCCGCCTCCGACGAGGAGGCGGGAGACCCGGGTGAGCTTGTACATGACATCGCCATCGCAATCTTGGACGGTGAAGATACCAGAGATGGTGAGCACGCGCATGAGCCGCCGGAGGTGGGAGAGCTTCGACGCGTGGATCCCTGCCTCAGCGGCAAGGTCACACAAGGCGGCCGCACCACCACGGCGGTGGATAGCGTCGGGGATGCGCAGGTCTGTGGCGGCCCTGAGTGCCATGGACTTGACGTAGGCTAAGGAGTGGTGGTAGAGCTGGAGCTGAGCTTGGAGCAAGTCCTCCGTGCTCGTGATGAGCTCGTCTTTTTGGACATGCGCCATGGTATGTTCCATGCTAAGGGCCTCTTTGATTTCACTGGAATTTTGCAGGAATAGAATTTAACAGAAACAGTACAATTCCTGCAGGAATCGGGAAAATTTCTCGAGAATCAAAGAGGCCCCCTAAGCTTTTGTTATGGTTCCGAGTTTTTTTTTGGACTGTAAATTCCCAGGTTCTTATACTGTTCTTGCATGCGTCTATACAAGTTTAGCTGTAATGTCAAAACAAAAACATAAATTATAAAATGATCATGGTCTCTACATAGGTTGTGCAAAAACAAATACATATGATGTGATCATTAATTTGTCTGTGCTACTGCTGACTGTGCATGATGTGCCGCCCTTTGTTGATCACATATAGATATATAGAAGGCAGTGCATTTGTAAATAATTGTGCTGATGATTGCAGGCCAAAAAAAGATTCCTGTTTATATATCCATGGCAGGGAGCGCTGAGTCCAGTAAAGGGATTTTGGGACGGTGGGGCCCGCTCACCATATCGCAAGGCAATCATGGAAGGAGAAGCCGACGACGAGACACGAGAAGAAGGCTAAGAACCGGCCGACTCAAAAACTCGAAACGGTCGGGCAAGGACGTGAACGCGCGGTTGGGCATTAGCGATGATAAAATTATTAACACAGGCCCACCGGAGGTGGAGGATGTTGGAATTTTTCTTAATCTTTCGCTCTATCTCTGCACTTGCTCCAGCTCTCTTCGGTCCAGAGAAAGAAACAAAGAAACGCTCGTTTGGAACAGAGACAGTTACGAAGCAACTTCTTCTCTCTTTGCTGTTCTCTCAACGTGACTTGCTGAGTTTATGGACTTGTAGTCGTACTTAAGCGTCCGAACCGGATACAGCTACTTTGTGCATTTTCATGAGTAGGAGTAGATGAGATTCGCTGTAGTCATCCTCAATCTCTTCATCATCCATCCCAGAATCTTCGTCAAGCTCGTCACCTTTCCTGCCCCTTTCCTCTTCAACCGGCTTTGAGCTTGAACCTGCAGTAACACCATGGAATCGCCGATGACAAGACAATACAACGCTCTTAGTCCACTACTACACAAAACCTCATAACAAACGTTTCTAAACCATTATCACAGACGGTTTTTTGAACCGCCTAAATTTAAGTGTCTGTGATAACATACGACTTTCAAACCGTCTGTAAAAAAAGGTATCACAGACGGTTCTTATTTAGAACCGTCTGTGATAGTAACTATCACAGACGATTCTGAACGGTTCTTGTTCAAAACCGTCTATGACAGCTTTTTATATTACAAAAAATCAGATTTTGATTGTTTTATAGTTGGTATCATCACAGTTTATGTGAGCTTTTCATCTTCATATACTCTTGAAAATACATTAAAAAGACATCACTCCCATACAAAAACCTTACTGACCTCCCCCTCACGGCCTGTGAGTACCCCGATGTTGCCCATCTTGACCATGGCGTCGGCGAAGAGGGTGCTGAGGAGGCCCGAGTAGGAGTCAACGACGTCGATGGTGGAGGTGTCGTTGTAGAGCACGTCGTCGGAGGTGATGACAGCGAAACCATTGCGAATATGAGCCGTTGCACCCATTTACCATTTACGTACGTGCACCCATATGTTAGCTACCATGATCGATCGAGTCATTGAGGAAGAAGAAGTTTGTTTGCTTACAGCTGAGGAGGACGAGGTCCTTGTCGTGGAGGCATGCGGCAGCAAACTTGGATCGAAGTACGTCGACGGAGACGAAGTTTAGCAGCATGTCGGCGTCCCGAGGGTTCGACACCCTCCCTAGCACATCCCGCCTCGACTCGGCTATTATTTATAAGGACAACGTCAAAATATTTTACCTGCCACGCACGCGTTCAAAATTTTTCGAACTCCCGTGCCGCGAATCACAGACGGTTTCATACAAAAACCATTTGTGATGACATATCACAGACGGTTCGTTCGTATCATGAACCGTCTGTGATAAGCATCTCATCACAGACGGTTCTTAATATAAACCGTCTGTGATAAGATACTTATCACAGAGTAATTTTTTTTTGATTTTACTATAGCTTGGATTTTACCATGGTTTGGATTTTCCTTACTCTCTAATTTTACTGCGGCACACAATCCTCTGTCATGGTAGCTAATCCTCTGTCGTGGCACATAATTCTCTCCCATGGTAGTCAATCCTCTGCCGTAGCACATAATCTTTCTTACGCTCCTCCAAGTGCCAACGCATCAATCTTGCACTACTACAGAAAAGTACATCACAAACGGTTTAGAACCGTCATCACAGACGGTTTTTGAACCATCTGAATTTCTATGTCTATGATAACAGTTGGTTATCACAGACGGTTTTTGAACCGTCTATGATAGGTCTCAACACATACAGTTTTTAGTTGAAACCGTCTGTGAAGGAGTACTATCACAGATGGTTTCAACCAAGAACCGTCTGTGATACACTACGTATCACAAACGGTTCTCATTAGAAACCGTCTGTGATATCTCGGATATCACAGACGGTTTGTAAATAGAAACGTCTGCGATATGTCGGATATCATAGACGGTTTGTAAATATAACCGTCAGTGATATACACGTATCACAGACGGTTGTTGGTTGAAATCGTCTGTGACAGTTCCCTTCACAGACGATTCTAACAAAAAACCGTCTGTGATAGTTCATTTATACCTAACTATTTTATTTTATTCTCGGCTAACCTCAGGAATTGCTAGCCATGCCCTCTGAAAACTAGCAAGCTAGCAGAAATCAAATACATCACACAGATGAATCAATTGTTGACACAACTCAAAGTGATCATTTAAAACTCCAAATCAATTACAAAAGATTATGTTTAAGTATATATTGTCGCTAGATTTACATTTCAATTACAACTACTCAAAATGATCAATTACAATTGAATCAATATTTTCAAGTTCGTTCAGCGGTGTCGACGGAGTGAAACTCTCCGTTGGCGTTAACGATCTTCATCTTGATGAAGGCACAGAGCGTCCCTCGAATCTCCGAGACCTTTTTTCATAGCGAGTGCATCTAAATCTATAATTATGTTATGTCGCTAACATGAGTAAAGTAGTAAGTATATATATTTTTAAATTTATATTTAGAAAACAATTATTGAGAAATTGACAAACCTCGGGATCCTTCATCTTAGCACTAACAATTGCCGCATATGATGGCAAACGTAGAATGCACATAGGTGATATTGTTTTTGCTGGCGGCACTGCAAAAATAGAATTACATATGTAGGTACAGTCAGTTCGAGAAGTATTATTAAGATCTATGATATAGCATTATTATGCTGTAGCGCGTACCAGAAATCACATCCTGTGTTGTAGTGTGGCGCTAGATCCTTTGTACAGCCCTCCCTGTAAAACATAGTTGATGAACGACCTGCATAATTCCAAAATGTTATCCTCGGCCATTTTAAAAGAAGGAAGACTACAATAGAGTTATGTTTGGAGGAAATGAGCATACTTGTCGAGTATTTCTTTCAGAATGGTGAAGTTGTGATTTTTTGTTTAGTAGGGAATCAAGGTATATTACCTTGTTCCTCTTTGGTATAAGGACTAATAAGATCTAGTGGAACATACTCATGTATGTCGCTATAGTCATAAACCAAAATTCGTGCTACATATAAAGTACAAATGAAATTTGTATAGAAAGTAGTGAAACACTTACTTCTAGTTGTACGGCACCATTATGTAGTCTTTGTCGTCCTGAGCAAGCAATCCCGTCGTTATGTATTTGACGACTTAGGATGCTTCTTCGTTGATGGTTTGCTCAGAGATGACTTCTGGGTCGAGGAAACCTACCGGTTCGTTCCGTCGATGGACATTTTTCATCATGTATCTGTACATAAGCAATGAGTTTTCATATTTATCGGTATTACGTGAGTGTAGAACATGATTGTACACACTTACAGTGTCCATCATCGTAGAAGGAAGGCGTCGAGGGCAGCGAGGTTGAATAGGTCGAATAAGTCATCGAAGCAAAAGACAAAGTGGCTCGGCTCATGGAAGAAATGCTCCATCGTGTATTTAACGGTTATTCAAGTATCACACCCCTCGTGTTGAGTCTTTTGCATGTACCAGCAATGCAAAGACTGGCAAGCTATTCGAGCGCTTGCTAGCACTGTGTCGGGGGCCAATGGACTTCTGAGTGAGTATTTCTCGGGCTTGAGAGGCGCCTTAATGTTCTTTGATTTCGATTTGGCCTTAAGTTGCCTGCGGCACGTCTTCCCATGAGACGACATAGGAACTTATATGGTGACACGCTTTTCTCGTTCCCTCAGCGTGTTCTCCACAGGAACTGATGAGGAGGCCTTCTGAAGTGAAGGATGAGGTGGAGTCATCGAGGGTCCTGATGGAGAGGCATGATCGTGTCGAGATTGCAGCCCTACAGGGTCCAGGGCGATGTCCTTCTTGGGCCACTGGATAAAAATGTGCATAGCATCCCCTAATGTTCTGATGTCCTCATTCCGGCGAATCTCCAGCGGGATTGCTATGAAATTGTCATGTATCATGCCACCTGGACCCTAGCGTAACCCTGCACCAGCTGGGCACCGTCCTGCACTACCCCTTCCTGGTATGGATAGACCATCCCCCGCCCAGCCTCAATAGGAATGGACCCCACCATCCTCACTTGGAGTTTGCAAGGCGTCGGCTCCTACAAAACGATACGCAATTAGCTAAGGCGTCCTATAGGTCTATCTTTGGAGCATTTCAGAGATGTACATTACCTTAATGTCGTCAATGGGTAATTGGACGTCGTCGTATCCAGAATTATGTGTGGACGCAACGCTACTCCGATGTTGAGGAGGACTGGCTCCCAAAAAACCGGGGGTGGCTTGCGATTGGTTTAGGAGTTGATCCTGCAGTCTTGCTATCTGTCCCTGAAATTTTTCAGTAAGCACTTGTTCCAACTGGGCGTCGTGCTCATCCTTAGATCTCTTCCTACTCTTGTACGTGTCGGAGTCGTGTCGGAATCCATCCCTCCAAGGTACGTAAAGCCCAACGTCTCGCGTGCGACCCAGGTGCTCCTTGTTTCCCAAGGCCGTAGATAGTAGATCCTTCTCCCTGTTCGCTTCGAAGGAACCTTCGGAACACGCGGAAGTCAATGCTTCCTACAAGAGGTCATCATGTTATTATAGATACTATGCAAGAGGTCACCATGTTATTATAGACACTACGTAGTTCGACATATTTACCAGACGTTGGGACACTGCCTCGTCTACCGGGTTTGTGAAAGAAATGCCACCCGAAGACGTGGCTGATGCCCTCGCTCTTAACCAAGCTCGAGCGTGCTCATCTGAGATCTCTGCAAATGGTCTTATAGCGCTCTCGTCCTCCAGCACCCATTGCGTGGTTTTACCAGCGTACCCAGCGGTGCCGAGTTTGTGGGGGTGAGTGTTTTGTGCCTGGAGAGCTTTGTACGCCGCACTGTGCTCCTTAAATTCGGCCGTCGTCTTCATCTGCACAAAGGCATCTCATATATCCTACAACAAGAAATGATACTTCGTGAAGGGCGTCCAGCCCGTATTCACGTACTTCGTGACAAGCGTGCTCTTGAAGGTCCTCCACGCGTGTCCCATCACAAGCAACGTATGTTGTTGCACGCATGCCTGGTCTGCTTCTGGGATAACGAACGAGCATTAAAGTTCAGTCCACAGCTGGCCTCTCTCTTCATCCGTCAGAGACTTCCAGCTTGATGTGGTGATGGGGACTCGTTCCCTTCCAAGTATCCCACAGATGGTCCAAAATCTCGCCGTTGATTTATTGGGACTCAGAGGGATCCCGACATCACTGACCTCTGTGATAGTCATTCGGCCCGCGGGCAATTTCGATATTCCTCTTCCATCTCACTTACGTACCACTTTGATCGGAGATCCAGACGCATTCGGCGACGTTGATGGCAGCGGCGAAGACGGTGCCTCTGCCATCTCGCTTACTTGCTATCTAAATAAGTTACATACATAATGAACTAAAATTTCATGGATTGCATGTTGATATCCATAATATTTAAAGAAAGATACAAACATAATACCAAGAAACAATAATGACTACTTACAATGCCATGGATTGCACTTGACAAAGAAGTCTTACTCAGCAAACAACATCAAATTCGAGGTATTTTCTTATAAATATGTCATGTTAGCATATTTATTAACAAGCACCCTTGAACAACAGTAGTAGGGTTACGCAACTTAAAGTCTAACGTTGAGCACATTTTATTCCTACTTTCCAACAAAATGAAAATTGACAACTCTAAAGTTGCTACATGGGAGCAATCAATAACCATATATAGAAAGGACATAATAAAATTAATAGAACAATGACAGATCAATTACCCCTGCAACTCTTTCAACTTGTTCCAATAACATGACTCTAAAATGCATCAAAGTCACCAATGATATGGTTAGCCATCCCAAGATGCCCAACTCGATTACCTAGGGGTTTTTTAACCCAAGCTCATCCCTTTCCAGCAGCATGCCAAAAAGTAGCAGGTCACAGTTTTTAGGAGACACTATTCTAAATTGCACCAAGATATAGCCCTTGCCATTACTTCCAGTTGCACTCTGTAAAATGAATTTTGTCTCCATAGAAACAGAAGCAGAATATCCCGAGTAGTAACTTTCCATTCCAATGCATCAGTTATTCAGTTTCTAAACTGGAATGGCCGCCCAAATAATTTGACCCATACTACACTGAGCAGCAACTTTCCATTCCAATGCATCAGTTATCCAGTTTCTAAACTGGAATGGCCGCCCAAATAACTTTCTCTAAACGGCATATCTTTCATGGTTCTAGACTAAATCAAGCCACAAGTAGCAATTTTCAACAACATGAAGCAAAGAACAGTTCAAATCTCATATGGAAGTAACCTTTAGGTAGGAGATGTCGAGGCCGCGAAGCTCGCGGCACTTCTTGGCGAGCAAATCGACGCCGATGTCGGGGTCGCAGAGAAGGGGCGTCGGGGAGTACATCCGATGAAACTATCACAGACGGTTCCATAATAGAACCGTCTGTGATGACTTCGCATAGAAACCCTAAACCCTCATATCATAGACGGTTCCATAACAGAACCGTTTGTGATATAGTCACATCAGAGATGGTTTCAAAACGGAACCATCTGTGATGTGTCATATCAAAGATGGTTCTGTTATGTATCCGTCTGTGATGACTTATCACAGACGGTTCCATAAACGAACCGTTTGTGATAACTTCCTGCCACAATTCCAAATCACTTGATTGTAAATTCATTTGTCTTAAAAATTCATATATAATACAACTCAACTCCAAATCAAGTGAAACCAATTTTGATACTCCACATTACAATGAAGTCCACATTGACATCAATATAAGAGATGGCAAGTCCATAACACATGACAATTCCACGTTAACATCAAATTGCAATGGCATAAATATTCTTAGTTAAAATATAGCCCTTCGTGATGATCGACGCGCATATAGCTAGCTTCTTCACTGGGTTCTTCCTCGAGCCTGATGCCGTCTCCAAAAGGAGGTAATTTGTCAAATTGATTATACTCTTCCTCGTCCACAACATTCTCAACTCCGACAATCCTTCTTTTTCCATGAAGAACTATGTGGCGGTTCTTATTTACCGGGTCTGTTACATAAAAAACTTGAACAACTTGCTTAGCGAGTACGAATGGTTCGTTCTTATATCCGACACATTTGAGATCCACAGTAGTGACACCATACTTGTCGACCTTCACGCCCTGCGAAAGTTTAACCCAATGGCATCGAATCAGGGGGATCTTGAAAAGTACGTAGTCGAGCTCCCAGATCTCCTCTACGAACCCATAGTAGGAGTTCAACCCACATGCCCCGGTGGTATTGAACTGCTCGTGAAACACATCTATGTGGACACCGCTGTTCTGGACTGTGCTGCTCCTATCCTGAGCTGCCGTATAAAATGTGTACCCATTTTGTCGTATCCTTGCCATGTCACAATTGTAAATTTTGGCTCTTTTGCCAACCATAGCAGCGTATCATCACTTGATGAGCTCCATGTGGATCGCACCTTTAACCATTCGTTGAACCAACGGTTGTGCTCTCTCGTGATCCAAACCTCCGACCGGTTTGGATTATGTTGGCGTACAATGTCTTTGTGCTCGTCGATGTACGGGGACACTTGGGTCATGTGTTGCAAGACCGTCAAATGGGCTTGCGCGTACATATCTAGATCGGGAGTGATTGCTTTCCTTCCAATGGTCCCGATACCCTCCAGTCTCCCCTCATGACGAGATAGAGGCACACCTATCGGTTCCACCTCAGCCATGTAGTCACGCAGAACTCAATGACCTCTTCGGTTGCATAACCTTCGATGATGCTGCCCTCCGGTCGAGATCGATTCCGTACGTAAGACTCGAGAATTCCTATGTATCTCTCGAACGGGTACATATAACGTAGGAACACAGGGCCGCATATCTTTATCTCTTTCACAAGGTGAACAATGAGATGGACCATGATATCGAAAAATGACGGAGGGAAATACATCTCAAGATGACATAGAGTTGTCACCACCTCGGACTGCAGAGCATCTAGTCCTTTAGGATCAATGACCTTTTGAGCAATTGAGTTAAAGAAATAACAGCCTAAAGATTGCCACTCAGACCTTGTTCGGCAAGATACTCCTAATTGCAACAGAAAGTATTTGTGTCATCAGTACATGACAATCATGAGACTTCATACCAAATAATTTTAAATCTTCCATGGAAATAAGTTTCTTAATATTGGCGGAGTAACCAGACAGAACTTTCACACCATGCAAGCTTTCGCACAGTTCATATCTCTCGGCCTTGGACAAAGTGTAGCAAGCTGGGGGAAGGTACGTTCATCCTTTATCGGTCTCTTTTGGTGCTAACACGGTCCTTATGTTCATATCAACCAAGTCACATCGTGCGTTAACACCATCCTTTGTTTTGCCACTAATGTTCAGTAAGAGACCAATCAAGCTATCACGTACATTCTTCTCCACGTGCATGACGTCAATGCAGTGGCGAACTTCTAAGTGCTCCCAATAAGGTAAGTCCCAAAAAACTGACCGCTTCTTCCAGATATTTTTCTGATAGGTCCTTAATTTACATCTCTTCCCAAGCACAACATCGATATCTTTAACCATATCATAGACATCTTTCCCTCTAAAAGCCCTAGGAGCTGAACCGTCCTCCTTATTTCCGTCGAATTGTTTCTTCATCTTGCGGTATGGGTGAATCCTGAGAAGGAACCCAGGGTAACGCATATACACAGTTTTACACGAGTTGTTCAGCCATACACTCTCGGTACCATCTAAGTAGTGCGGACAGGCTTTAGCTCCTTTTGTACGAAACCCCGACAGGTTACCAAGGGCAGGAAAATCATTGATGGTGCAGAACAACATAGTGCGTAAAGTGAAATTCTCTCGTTTGTACGCATCCCATACTTGTACCCTTTTGTTCCACAGTGTCACAAGATCTTCCAGCAATGGTGCTAGGTACACATCGAAATCATTCCCAGGTTGCTTCGGCCCTTGGATAAGTAGTGACATCAAAATGTATTTCCGCTTCATACACAGCCAAGGAGGAAGGTTGTAAATACGTAGATTCACGGGTCAGGTGTTATGTCGGCTGCTCATGTTACCGAAAGGATTCATTCCATCTGTACTCAAGTCTAACCTTATGTTCCTCGGTTCTGCATCGAACGCTTCGAAGCTCCGATCGAAGTTTCTCCACTGGGTAGAATCAGCAGGGTGTCTTAGCTTTCCATCCTTCTTACGCTCCTCTAAGTGCCAACACATCAATCTTGCCTCCTTTTGATTCACAAATAAATGCTTCAAACGTGGGATCACAGGCAGATACCACAACATCTTAGCAGGAGGTCCTTACTTCACCTTAGCAGTATTCTTACGCCTGTATCGGGATGCTTTGCACACAGGATAATAATGCATGTCTGCATACTCTTTACGGTAGAGGATACAATCGTTCGAACATGCATGTATTCTTTCTACTTCCATTCCCAATGGACAAAGAACCTTCTTGGCTTGGTAGATGGTGCTGGGCAACACGTTTCCCTCCGGAAGGATGTCCGCTAGGAGACCTAACAACGCCGTGAAATTCTTGTCGGATCAACCATTGCTTGCCTTCAATTTCAGCAATTCAAGTAGGGTTGACAACCTTATGTATTCCGGCTTGCAGCTAGGGAACAAATATTTCCCCGAGTCCTCCATTAAGCCCTCGAATTTACAAAACTCTCTCTCACTGTAGTTCCCTTCTGTATCGCGTAGCATCTGATCCAGCACAATCCACATCCGGCATATCGTTGACTTCCTCGGTGATGTCGTCATTATTAACTTCTGTATGATCTGCTCTTCACCGTGACTGGTCCAACATGTATACCTTTTTTGAAACCCCTTCGAATCAAGTGAGCTTCGATCTGCACCGGGTTGTCAAACATTTTCATATTACTGCAATCAAAGCATGGACAATACAGAAATTTTATCCCCTTCTTCAACATATCCTGCTCGGCGGCTCTTCTAAAAGCAAACACGCCATTAATGTACTCTTCACTCACACGGTTCTCAACGTACATTCAATTTTGGTCCATCTACAGCGCACGTAACAAATAAGTATTAAATTATATTAATAAACCGCAAGTACTCTAACTATTAACCAAATTTATTAGTGATTAACCTAGAGCAAATATAAAGGGTTATGTACAGATCGTTACCCTCAGAGCTCACGACGAATATCCTGCGAGATCTCCTCCCTTCCTTTTCCTCCCTGCCTCCTTTCTTCCCTTCCTTCTCCTCTCCAAGTTGGCACAGTGGAGGAGGCAGCAGTGGAGCAATGGGGGAGGAGGCAGCAGGGTGGCGGTTCAAATGATTCAGATAGGGTTCTGTCGGGACTATATATATATATATATATATATATATATATATATATATTAGTAGCATATCACAGACGGTTCTTATTACAAATCGTCTGTGAAATGAAGCTATCACAGGCGGTTCTGACCACGAACTGTCCGTGATAGCTTCATATCACAGACAGTTCTAAGATAACCGTCTGTGATAGGTCCATATCACAGACGGTTTCATAGAACCGTCTGTGATGAGATGTCTTCTATGGTCTATTTTGTAGTAGTGTTGCCTCCTTTTGGTTCACAAATAAATGCTTCAAACGTGGGATCACAGGCAGATACAACAACATCTTAGCAGGAGGTCCTTGCTTCACCTTAGCAGTACTCTTACACTTGTATCGGGATGCGTTGCACACGGGACATACATGCATGTCTGCATACTCTTTACGGTAGAGGATACAATCATTCGAACATGCATGTATTCTTTCTACTTCCATTCCCAATGGACAAATAACCTTCTTGGCTTGGTAGGTGGTGCTAGGCAACACGTTTCCCTCTGGAAGGATGTCCGCTAGGAGACCTATCAGCGCCGTGAAACTCTTGTTGGACCAACCATTGTTTGCCTTCAATTTCAGCAGTTCAAGCACGGTTGACAACCTTGTGTATTCCGGCTTGCAGCTAGGGAACACAAGTTTTTCCGAGTCCTCCATTAAGCCCTCGAATTTACAAAACTTTCTCACTGTAGTTCTGATGAGGATATCCCTACTAATTATGAGGTTGTTCATGAAGGAAGAACTAAACTTCTAAAATAATAGGTGCATTTGTTTCTTAATGAGTTTCCTTATGTTTTTCATGAGAATTGGATACTACGTAAAAGCAATACTTTGTGCATTCTCAGGTTTGATAAGATTAAAGTCTTTGGAACCGAGAGGGAGGAGAGGGAGGCCGGAGCCAAAGTAATGGAGGAGCACAAGGAGAAGGGTAACCATATTTGTTGCCTAGCGATGAAGAACAAGAAAGTCAAAATGGTTGGGAAGGAGAAAGTCAAGCAGCCCATGCGGTTGATCAAGGAGGAAAGAAGCCCGTGTGGTGGGAGAGCAAAAGGGGAAGAAGTCCAAGAACTTAAAGCTCAAGTTTTGGATAAGATTTTCAAACCCAATTCGGATCTCCCACAAGCCCAACCGAAATCAAATTCGGAATCAACTCAGAATCAAATTCGGATTCAGAATCAGCATCAAATTCGGATTCGGAATCAGCAGGACAGTCCGGAGTAAAAAGGTCATAACTTTTGCAAACGGAGTCCGAATTGGGTGTTATTGTGCTTGTTGGAAATATAACTTTAAGACCGATCCAGTGGATCCTCTCTCAGTCCGAAATTCATCCTGTGTAAAAATATATGGCCGAAACAATATGACGGTTGTAAAATCAGAGTTTCCTTTTTGTTTTAGATTATGTCCGAATTGGAGTAGGAGTTCTAATTCTGAAATAGAGTAGGAGTGTAACACCCTGGCTTTCGGAAGCCAAGATGTCACGTAAATCTAACAAACACTAAGAATATACAACAATACCAGGTTAATCAGGCTCAATTAACAATATCTCATAAGGAACGACGATAAACGATTAACAGTTTCATGAGAAGGAATGGAAAACATTCATAATAAAGACGTACGGTAGGCATTACCAAAATTGGATTATTACAATTTGGAAATTTATCAAATAGTTGACATAACTGAAAGATAACACTAGTTATCCTGGTTTGATAAAAGTGATGTGCAGCGTGCTGGACTACCCCTCAAAAGGTCTTGCCTTCTTCCTCATTTACCTAAATAAAATATATAAAGCAAGGATGAGCCAAAGACTCAGCAAGTACTTTAGCGAATAACAGAAACATTAAGCGAACAAAGCAATCAAAATCCACTTGTGAAAATCTTCTCTGAACATATATGGGAATGAATGGAATGGAATAATGCAATGAAGGAATGGACTGCTCACAACTTATACCGGTATAGTGAGTGACACACCCATCGGTGTTCACTTAAGCCCGTACTTAACAAAGTCTGGGGATCCAATCACCGTATGAAGAACGTTTCATACGGGTGTCCGAAGTTACCCACATTGGAGTGGTGGGTCTTACATGCCCATACTGGAATTGATGGGACTTTTGCGTGCCCATACTGGAATTGATGGGACTTACAAATTTCCACTTTCGTGAACAACATGAAACAAATGCATGAACAGAATGAACTTCATACAATGAACTCTTATCACATCATAATGAAGAAATATATATAGCATACGAATATGAATAGCAAGTCTAACAATTCATCCACACATAATCATCACCATTCATTATGATAAGACAAGGTACTTGCCTTCCGCGCTGTGACGTGTTAGGAGGCAACGACGGTGTTTCTCCACTCACTGCCCCACCGCATACACAAATATTTATTCGAACCAAGAATAACAAGACATGACGTGGCTACAAGCATTTTACCATAACCCTCTAGCTAGCCAGCATAACCAAAGACTCAAAATTACGAATTAACTAATCAGCCCAATTTCAGCCCTTCTGATCGACGGTACGATAAAAATCATAATTAAATATCTGTAACTCATAACGACTTGAAACCGGTGCTCAATTAATCTTAGCGAACCAGGCTACAAAACTCTAGTTTATGGGGTTCTTTGATTAGTCCAAAACAGTGGGCTAAACAACATTTGAAAGCAACTAACACACATCTGCCCAGATTACAGAACAGTAGAAAAGAAATTGATGTAACTTTCAATCTACTGATCCAATGGAGGTGATCTTTATCAACTTGGAAATATAATTTAAAGGGCCACAATAATCTATTTGGGTGGAAGTTCTGAATCTGACTCTAACTAGATCAAAACCGAGGAACAAACCGCGGTCCCGGATCTCGCAGCAGACGAGCACACAGCGGTTAAAATTCCATAACTTTTGATTTCCAACTCTAAAAATTGTGTTATTTATCAACTTAGAAAGCTTACTGAATTATGTACAATATTCGTTTGGGGTAGCTATTCTGATTCGGCCTCTAAATAATTCATAATGGCCAGACAAGCAAACTGCCAAATCTCGTCAACTCTCCTGAACAGTTGCACGAAAATAACTATATCTCCTAAACCGTAACTCCAAATCAGATGATCTCAGTTCCTAAAGAAATCTAAGACCAAGGGCTACAACTTTCTAAGAGGTGGAAAGATCAGAAAACGTACGGAACTTACCCAAATCTGACGAACAAACCTGGCGCAGAGGGAAGGAGAAGGGTGGCGGCTCCAAGTGGGGAAAGGGGAGGGAAGGGGGAGTGGGAGGGAGTCTCTAGGGTTTTGGGGGAGGAGACCCTCCCCCCTTGGCCAGCCCCCCTAATGGGCCTCCCAACTGGCGGCGGCCCATGCCCAGGTTGCCAGAGAAAAGCTAAAAATCCCCCGACCAAAAAGGAAATTCAGATTTTTTCGGTTAGCTCCCTCTCCCGAGACTTCTTCTAATACGCCGATTTACTTTTGGGGTATTACATTCTACCCCCCTTAAACAGAATTCGACCCCGAATCTACTCACCGATCTTCCCAGAAGAAACTGCGACTGGAATGAAACAACGATATCTCAAGCTTGGAATTGCTCAGCTACTCGCTTAACACTCGAGCACAACAGACGATGCGTACTTCACATAAGGACCTGAGACGGTCAAAGTGATATGCCAACTTCCTATTTTGGCACAAAAGCACACAAATTGCTCATAATCGAACTCTTCATCTAACAAGGAGTATCTCCTTTAAACAAGAATACCCAACGGAACTCGTTCTTAAACAGGTATTTTGCAAAGAGAACCTAACTGAAATTAAAGGGTTCCCATCGCAACCACGTAATGATAACTCTCCACCAAAAGGATCAAATCCAAAATTGACAACTCTTTATGGAAGTAATTCCACTTCTGATTAGGCAATTCGCGAATGAACACCACAAAAGCCAAATGAGAAACACTGGAATGCCCAAATATATATATATATATATATATATATATATATATATATATATATATATATATATATATGAATTGGAAATAATCAAACAGGTATTGCGGAAGACGCCATTCAATCAACACAAAACTCAAACGAGAATCAAGAAAAAGATTCACTATCCGAGGGGACATCTTTTTTCTCAGTTTCTCTCTTAGGAATAAAACACCTCTCGAACCTTGAAATTCGAATTCATTGTTTACCACATGAGCTTAAAGCTCTTATTTAAACATCCTCGAGTTATGCTCAAACCGAAACACATCATCCACACCATTGTGAAGAGGCTCTATTGAATCCGCAGAATACTCTAGGCTACTCATTCCACTAACAAAATTAATTTGATCGAAGGCACCCAAAGCACCATAAAATAGGTCATATTACCTCCCATATATCAAGAACAACTCAAAAATTTTCAGTACACACGCTCATGTACTACATCAGAAGGGTTCTATCAGTGATCATTCCACTGCTCAGGAAACTCCATTATTCCACTTTCTCTACACACAATCATTGTGTGACCAAAGGTCTAGCATGAAAATGCAAAACCCAGATTTAACCTCCGAGACCTCTATAACAAGTGTCTCTTATAACAAATAGTGAATTCATCAGACTAAATCTCTAAGATTCCCGCAATGCTATCATACTCACTCACTGACATCATCAGAAATCACCCACACTATCTCGCAATGCTATCCAATTGTGTTACTCTATAAACTTAATCAAGGTTTCCATACCTTCGATAATCACCAACCTTTTAATCATGAACTGAAGTTCTGGAATTTCACTATACCATAGGTTCTACTCAGTCGTAACACTTTTCAGACTTACTTCGAAGCCAAACATTCCATGTGAATTAATTTTCCTCCAAGAGATACAGATCAAAACCATTTCACATTCTACTACTCCAATAATCGATGTTCAAGTTTTTGTTACCATCTTCGACCAAAAAAGAAAAAAAATCGATGCTTAATACATCTTGAATAAATGAAATAGTTAGCTCACTTGTGTCCATGATATATACATCAGACAACCACTTTTTGCCATCCCAACCACCATACCTGAATAAAGATGCCACAAATCACATGTATCGAAAATAGTCCATGTAAGGTACTCTATTTTTCACTTATTAAGTTACCGAGGGAGAAAGGAATTCGGTACGAGAGGGATTTGAGAATTTTAGAGGTTTTTCGAATTTCATAAAATACAGGAACTCCAAAAGAGCTCAAATAAATAGCAATTGAACTTGAAAAAAAATCCAATAAAATTTCAACCATATGCCTTGGAACCAGAGGAACTCAAATAAATCAGTTTTGAATTTAATTAAAGTTTGGTTTATTCATATTAAATTATTTTTCATTTCTAAAAAGTCAAATAAAACCTTAAATAATTCAAATTGTGAAAATTACGGTGTTACATATACACTCCCAATAAATTATGTAGCAATCGTGAGCAATCACATGCACCACCTAGTGTGTGCGCTTTAAAAAATAAATTAGTCAAAAATTTGGATGCATGTTTTACCGACAGTCGCCTGGCAGGCGAGCGAGACAGGTCTAGACCCTTTGTGTGTGGACAAGCGTACGTGTCATTTACCGGCGAGTCTGTGGTGCTATTTTTGACTTTAATCTCCGAAAGAGATCATATTTGTTATTTCGTACACAATAGTGCTATTAAAAAAAAAAACTCAAGGCGCGAAGTGGTCTAAGCCAAACTGCATAGTCTCCCCCGTTTGTACTCATGTGGTTGAAAACTATTTTACATATCATTGGTAAATATAATCTCTCATTTATCTGAGCAAAAACGAAAATGAATTCAAGCATGAGATAAAATGGCACGTTAATAATTATTTTTAGAATTTTGGCATAAGGAGTGAAAAAAAGATCGCGGGAGCACAATGTACATCACATAGAATGATAGAAGGGATATTTTGGAACTTTTAATTAAGGGTGCGGCTACGCAACACGATACCATCGCGGAGTCTTTTCGACGGTACAATATCTAGCCATTGATTCCTCCGCCGCGTGTGCAGGAGCGCCACCCCTCCTCCCCCACCACCGCAGATTCACACCCTCCTCCGCCTCACCCCTCCCCCTCCTCTCCTACCAGTGGCCGGTGACGACCTCGTCGCCTCGCCACGCCGCTATCTCCCCTTCCCCAACCACCCTTGCCCCGCCCAACCTAACATTATCTAGCTCCAATGCCTTACTGTGCCTCCCTCCGCCGCCGACCACCGCCTAGCCTTCCTCTACAAGTAGGGGGAACGATGAACCTGTCAAGAGCGGTGGATCCACCACTCCTTTTGTCGGGGCTCTGAGAAAGAGATCTGAATGCACCTATGTGAAGCAAACCTTAGGGTGGAGCAACGAGGAGCCAGGGAAGAAAGGCGTCAAGGGTGGGCCTGCCCAGGAGGAGAAGCTCTACACGTTGGCTTGTTGTGTCGCTCGCACGCCAATCACTATACTCGTTTTGAAAGCATTAGCAAAAAGAGCGAGAAGAAGAATTGGGAATTAGGTTTTGCTCCAGCGTTATATCGCTTACTTCGGAAGTATTACCATGCATACTACGACAACATATCAAACGGCTGGTTCCTATTCCGTCCTTTTGAGGGGAACGATGTATCTGTAGTATTTCTCTTTAATTAGTCAGTTAACTAACGAGTGGAAAAACAGAGTTTTTTAAGGAGAAAATAAGACTCTTGACTTTTGACTCGCGTATCTTCGGTTCGGGGCATACTGGCGAGAGGGAGAGAGAGGGAGGATACAAAACCCCAATACTCCCGAGTCCCAAGTCTCCTACCCCCTCTCTCCTCGGCTCCTCCCCAGCAGCCGTCGCTGCCGCTTCGTCCTCTTCCTACCCCGGACAGGTGCTGGGCTCGCGTCCCCTCCTCGTCTTCGAGGGGCGCGCCGGGGCGGAGTGACAGCGCAATGGTAAGGAATTGCTCTTGCGCCTCCCTTCTCTTCTCTAGCGTGGTTATGTTGCGCTTCTTGCTCGTGTCGTGATCACCGTCCGGTTTTTGGTCGGAGATTGTGTGTGTGCCTCCCTCTCTCCCGTTCTTGGCCCGTAGGTTTTGCATCTTTTTGCTTTCTTGGTGCGAAATCGGTGGTTCCGAAAAATGGATTCGCGTTCTTGGGGGTTGGTTTGAGCATTTCGGGTGTGGTTGTCCGCGTGATCGCTGTGTGGTATTCGTGGGAATTTTGCGTCTCACCCGTTCTTGGACCGTCTGGGTGCGTCTCGAAGGTTGCGCCTTGTAGATTTCTTGCTGCGAAATCGGCGGTGTAACGAGAGGGATTTCTCGTCGGTTTGAGCATTTCGGGTGCCAAAACCTCAGCTTTTCGCATTTGAAATCAAGAAAAACAACTTTGAATCGGTGATGATACGAACGGATTTCGCGTTGGTTTGAGCATATCGGGTGCCGAAATTGCAGCTTTTCGCACTTGGAACCAACTTTGAATTGGTTGTGATACGAATGGATTTCGCGTTGTTTTCTTGGACCGTTTAGGCGTTGGTTTCTTGGACCGTGTTGCTTCATCGTAGGCCTGTGCAACCGATTTGATTTTTTTGGTCACATGGTTCTATTGGTTAATTGTTTCTTTGATATAGACCAAGAGGGTGAGGATGATTAGGTAAGCGAAGGCCGAATCTGTAGCAAATTCCGCTCATCAGCAAAATAGGACGTGAACAGGGCCATCTGTAGCAAATTCTGAATCTGAGTGCACATAATGCAAGTATTGTTGCAAGGCCATCATCTCTTTGTAAGATTGTCAGCAGTTGGAACTCTTTTTAGCATGGCCAAACATTTTAACACTTGTATTTCAACGACGTTTGCCCCTTCTGAGTTGCAGCATGACAAAAGAAAACTTTGCTTATTGTGTTGTATATTTGTTTCCAACATTTTCTAGATAATTCATTACCAGCCACAACTTGTGTGGACATGTAGAATAGTCCTTCGGAGTTCAGTCACCTTAGTAAGTTACATGTAGAATAGCCCTTCGGTGTTCAGCTGTTATTTTATTGCTTTGTTAGCGCAGCTCTATGCATCCTAATTAAAGTAGGTTTGTGTAATGATCACAACAAAACCGGTGCTTCATTGGAATTAAAACTTTGCATATGATTACACTGTACTACAAATTGTTGGATGGATTTAATTTCTTCAGCTAATGAAGGGGGCCCTCTTTGTTTTCCATGACAAAGTCAGATGTGCTTTTATGTATTTGCTTATTGTGTTGTATATTTGTTTCTCTCTTATGGTTATGTCTCCGAGTTCTATGCAAAATAATTATATGAACACAAAAATCTATGTAGTTGCCTACATGACATTTCTTTTTGCACTTCAGGATGAACCGGTGTGTGAGATATGTGGCAGTAGTAGGGACCGAGAAATTATGGCAAACTGCGCTCAGTGCAATGCCTATCAGCATTGGTATTCCTGTCTTTTTATACCCTGTTTAGTTTTTTTTCTTTATTCACTTGTTAAGCACTAGGAAAATGTACATATACTTCTGCCAAAATATGCATATATTTTTCTATGCTTGTGCATTGCTAGAATGTTTGTATGTAAGAATGCTTGGAAGAGAAAAGAAACTAGTAAGAGAAGTGGAGAATATCTTATATGTAACCAGGATTTCTTTTGTAATAGACAGCTGGTGCAAGGACTGTATCAAATCAGGCTCAAAACTTTCCTAGCTGGCCCAAAATTTTATATTGTCCATTTCTTTTGCTCTGAGGAAAATGTGTCAAAGTCCATTATCTTTTAATGTAAGGGAAGCTCCCATTGTTCACTGGTAAACTTTTATTCAGCTTTCTGAAAGCTTTTCCATTTTCCATTTGAAGTTATTGCTTGCAGGTGGTGACATACAACATTCCAGATGAATGGTATTGTGATGAATGCCAAAAAAACGCTAATAGGGACCCAGAACCTAGTCAAGGTAATAATGTTGTCATTTACTAAGGTCACCAATCTCATTTTTGGAATCGTTAGTGAAATTATTGTCCAATCACGGTGAAGGTGGGCAAGCTGAGTTCCAAGGGCCATTGCATGGTTGTGATCTTACAATGGAAAGGCAAACTCCAAAGCTGGACAACAACGACAGGAATGTGGTTCATCAAACTGGTCTCAAAACTTCGAAGAAATTTGAAAATGCTAAAGTGAAATTCATTTCTTGTGAAGAGGCGACATTACTAAGTAAAGAGAGGCCACCACATTGTAGGTCAAATTTTACTGCACGACGTACATACAGTCAGGTCCGTCCTGCATCTCCTCCAAAGGTGAAACAGTCGTCCGGTATGAAGTGCATGTCTCCCAGTAGGAGTGACACTCAAGTGCGTGCCTTAAAACGATGTGCTGTTGCAAGTCAGAACCCGGCAAAGATTGAGGATATAAACATGAAACTGAAAGCACAATCAGGTATTTGGTTCATCTAGTGCCGAATCTTTCTTTGTTTATAAAATATAGCTATTACATAAAATATAGCTATTACATCTACCTAAAATTATAGTTACAATAATGACAAAATGATTTGAAAAAACAGGTGGGACAATTCCTATGGTTCTTCCATGTGGTACGAGCAGAGCAGTTAAAGGAATAATTGGCTCTCAGATTCAATGTGAGCCTAGGGAAAAGAAGTTAGTCAGTGCAGATAAAGGAAAAATCAACTACCAGATTCAGTATGAAACTAGGAAAAAGAGTCCATTCAATGCTTCAGGTATTTACTTAGATAAAAACAATTTTTCTTGATCGTTTAATATTACACATCTCAATGTGATAGATTTTTTTTATTGAATAGTAGAATGGTCATTGCATAGTTACCAGAAACGCGGTTCGTTCGAGTTGCGGTACGGGATTCGGGTTCATAGTTCATCACTCTTTCCTCCAATTTCCACTGCGAACACGAACCCTATATCCTAAACCGGGTCGGGTTCACCGAATCCGGTTATCGATTCGTGGGGTTTTATAGCGAATCCGGTAACTATGGGTCATTGTTGGCATTTGACAAGAGCTCAAATCTAGTTTGCATATATTGTTTGTTTTTAATTCTGCACCAAATATATATATAGATTTTACTTCAGATACATTTTGAGGATTTAAGTGAACTAATCAAATGGTCTTTATCTTTATGGTCCATTTTCAATGCGCTAATAGATGCTGATACTGGATGTGAATCTGAAATGAAGAGTCTGCACCACAATTTAGACATGCCATTGGTCATCAATTCAAGTGTGGAGTATGCAAGACGCCCTCCACCACCAAGTTGTTGGACGTGAGTATAATATGTACTCTTAGTTTGCTATTGTTTCATCTCAACAATTTTTGACTTTGTTATGGATCACTTCAACTTGTAATAGTCAATTCATTGGCCATGGTTGCTTAATAATATGAATATAGCCATAACATATACGGCTAGGGATGTTAAAAGGTAAATGTGCTTCTGATCTGGTTACCAACTTACCATAGTGTTGTTGCTACCAGGTTCCTGTTTTGCATGATTTAGTATGGGTAAATGCATAGCCGGCATCTCCCATTCTTCATTTATTCCTGCTCCAATGGCCTGCACATACTGCAATCACTACATGACTGGAGCAGATCAGCATCTGCTATGGGTTTCCTACAAACATTGCCTGACCACCATATTAGAACTATACTTTATGATACAATAATGGAATAGTATGTTTCCCGAGGGAAATAACTCAAAATCTGTCAGAATCAAATATTGCTCTATTGTACACAATGTAGTCTAATACTCCCCCAGTTTCACAATATAGGTCCATTTTATCGGGAATGAGTCCATTGAGGAAATCAAGAGTTTAGTTAGTGCTATTATTCTTAAATTTAACAAAGTTTTATTTTGGCTCATAGTAGTAAAATCCTGAAATTCACTAGGAAACCCTGATGTTAGATGTGTATTATTACATGTGTATTTTCCCTGTTGTATAAGGGGTTATTTGCATATATGCCATACTTGTACTTGTATATATATTGACTCATTGGCCTCATTATTAATACAAGCGCTATTCATAACATGGAATCGAGCTAGGCTAGGGTTAGGGTTTTCTTATGCTGCGCGCCACCACCACCTCCGTGTCCTCTGTTTTTCTATAGTTCTTTGTCTACTGTCGCCCACTCGTGCGAGCCGCCGGATCCCGGGCGCCACCGCTGGATCTGGCCAGCCCATCGCCGGATCCGTGCTTCTTCACACCGCCGCCGCCCGAGCCCTGCTGCCTCATGATTTTGCTTTGCGTCGCCCGGAACTCGGGTTGCATCTCGTCGCCCAGAGCGCACCCGAGCCTACCGATGCTTCCTCGACGTCGCTACCTTCGGATCGACTCTTCCCCAATGCCAGATCGACGTTGCTGCCTTCGATTCGATGCTCCCTGCTCGGCTTCACCTGGATTTCGCCAGATCGAGTGCGACTTTGCTTGGATCTGGTGATTCCGTGCTGCTGCTGCCCCCGATCGAGCCAACAATTCCCGCCGGCTCGACGTCGATGTCCCCTGACGCTGCCTCTTCCGGATCTTCAACTTCATCGATGCTGGAGTGAGCAGAGCTCTCTGCTCATGTCAGAGTCGAAGAAGGACTGTCGGTGGTTTACGGTTCAGAGTTTTCGATTTAAGTAAAAAAATGTCGTCCTCTTCGGGTACTATTTTGGTTCCTCGTTTCCCAGTGATCATCAATGGTCTCAATTATTAGGATTGGTTTCAGCACATGCGCCTTCACATGCGTGGTCAGTGTCTTTAGGATTTTCTCACCGGCGAGTTGCCTTATCTGCCTTGACTTTTTCCACTTGTTGAGCTTGTGCTCCTGAAGGATACTCCCGAAGACACTCGTAAAGAGGCATCTGATGTTTTTGAAGATGTCATGGAGACTTTTCAGACTCAGTATGCCACCTACAAGACATGGATTGATGATCATGCTCGTGTCTCTGCTATTCTTGTTGCTAGCATAGAAGTGCATCTCACTGGGGATGTGGTTGGCTTAGCTTTAACACAGTTGATGTGGGTGCATCTGCGCAATCGCTACAAGTCATCTGATGATTCCTTGTATCTTGTTGTTTGTCAGGAGCAGTCGCTGCAGCTGGGAGATGCCACTGTGGATGAGTTCTATGCCCAGTTGTCTGCGGTGTAGCGTCAGATTGACTCCTTGAGACCGGATGTTTGCCACACTTGTTAGTGTTGTCAGTGTTAGCAGTCTTGGAGCTTTGTCGCATCTACGACTTCTTGATCCGTCTCCGGGCTGAGTATGGGCAAACTTGTGCTCAGTTGCTGGCGCGCCACCCTCGCGTGACTCTGTTGGAGAACCTTGCAGCTGTTCGGGTCTTCTGCTGTCACCAAGGTTCTAGAAATCAGGTCTAGGCACTGCCTAGGCGTTCGGCAGGGAGCTGCTGCTGCGATTTTGCCCAAGGCGGCCGGCTAGGGTAGAGTGGAGAAGCGACTAGAGGGGAGGAGAGATGGATGAGGAACAGAGGAAGAGAGAGGATCGCGCTAACCTAACCGTGGTTGCTGCTGAGGTCGCTGCCGCTGCGCACCGCTGTCGTCTGGCCGTTGCTACCGCTGTCGCCTGGCCGCCGCTACCACCACTCACTGCTGCCGATGCAACTCGCGGGGCTGGAGTTGTCTTCACGCGAGGATGAAGTGAGGGGAAAGGGAAGCCCGCGGGGCTGGAGATGTCTTCACGCGAGGATGAACTGAGGGGAAAGGGGCATTGGTTTTGAAGATGTGTAGAAAAGAGAGGACCAGAGAGATGTGGCCATGTGGAGCTTGCAGAGTTATTGGAGAATGTGTAGCATAGCCTTTTATATTTTTCTACGTGCTTGTTGTCCACCTTTTGGCATGTGCAGCTGGACCTTGGGATCTTATGCGACCTTCGACTTCTTTGTCGTTTATCACGCTTCTACTTTAACTCTTCTTTGGTTACTTTGCCTTTGCCTAGTCGTTCGCCTAGACGTCGCCTATGTGCTAGGCGCCGGGCCACCGCCCAACTAGCGCCTAGCGCTTTCTTGAACCTTGGTCGTCACCGTCGTTTCCTTCGATTTTGGTAGCTTCTACATCCGCTACGTCTCTAGCTACTCCTTCACCAGTAGTGCCTTCACCAATAACAGCTGCTGTTGGTAGGGGCCTCCACTGCACCTATTGCGACAAGGATGGACATGTGGAGCAGTTCTACTATAGGAAGAAGGATTTACGTCGTGGTGGCCGTCCTCCAAAGGACACTAGCGGTTCCTCCTCTGAGAGGAGCTCTGGTGCTTCTGATACTTAGGAGCTTCTTACATTGCTACGTCGCATGGCCACTTTTGCACCATCTGGTTCTGCTGCACAGTTTTCTAGTGAGAAACCACCTTCCACTTCTTCCTCAGGTATATCATCTTGGATTCTTGACTCTGGTGCTTGTTTTGATATGACATTTGATTCCACCAGTCTCACTTCCATTGGTTCTTTAGCTGCTCCTATCACTGTTCAAGACTTTATATGGTACCTCTCTGTCGTAGGACGAGACACTCTTTCGAATTTCTCTTTTCATGTTCCTGTTGTTTCTTATGTTCCCAAACTAACCATGCAGCTCATATCTGTTGGTTTTCTTATGTTCCCAGACTAACCATGCAGCTCATATCTGCTGGTTAGCTCACCGATCATGGTTGTGTTATTCTCGATTTCGATTCTTGTTCTGTTCAGGATTGACACACGGGAACTTTGGTTGGTACTGACCCTCGTCGCCTTGACTCACGGTGCCTCTAGGAGCTCGACTGGCTTCATCTTCCTTCCGCTGCCCCTTTTAGTCTTGTCGCCTCCACTTCTGCTGCATCCTCCACTACGTCTTTTGCTCAGTGACATCATCGTATCATCGTTTGGGACATCTTTGCGGTCCGTGTCTATCTTCTTTAGTTCGTTGTGGTATTTTAGGGTGTGTCTGGTGATGTTTTTATAAATTGTCAGGGTTGTAAGTTTGCTAAACAGCTTTAACTCCCCTATCCTTCCAGTGAGTTTGTGTCACAGCGTTGTTTTGATCTTGTTCATTCTGATGTATGGGGTTTGACTCCTTTCATTTCGTAAGGAGGTCATCGTTATTATATTATTTTTTTTGATGACTTTTCGCGACACACATGGATATACTTTATGTCATCTTGTAGTGAAGTTCTATCAGAGGCGGAACTAGCTGGGGTGCCAGGTATGCACCGGCACCCCCAAAAATTTGAAAAACCAAGTGGGATTAGTTCTTCAGTAGCTAGCTGTAGTTTAGTCATCTCATGAATTGAAAGCTCAGCCAGCAAGGCAGCCCACGACTCCAAGTCTCACCCACAGTCCCACAGGCTACAAGCCCACAAGGCCACAACCTGTCGGCCGTCAGCCTGCCCCAATGCCCCGACAGCCAAAACCCAGAGGCGGAACTAGCTTTGAGCTCTCCTCAGTACCTCCCTTGGTAGTCGGTACCTCACTATCTCACCTCTCCAGCTCTCCTCCAGTCGAGGAGACGCTGGACGGGCCGACGGCCGACAGTCGTGCTGGGCTGATGGTGTGGGTGCCTGGAGGCTGGACCGCTGAAGAGACAGGAGAGTGGAGGCGTGGAGCCTGGTGCTGGGCGGCTGGGCCTGGACTACTATGCTACTCTGCTAGTGTCTGGAGGTGAGTGGTGAGACCGCGGGAGATAAAATATTGAATAACTGATCCTGTTTAGGTCTGGAATCTGGATCTGGTGTGGACTAATGAGCAGAGTAAGGACTAATGTAGTAACGTGAATATGTGATGTACTGATGTGTCCTTGTCTAAGTTGTCTTGTCTGATTATCTCCTTGAACTTGTAGAGTTGTAGTCTGTAGAGCCTGCACAATGCCACAATGCTGTGAAGTGTAAACTTGTGATTTGTGAAGCCCGGAACAAGGAGCAGTCGAGCAGTCCGCTGTCGAGCACTAGCAGCCAATATGCAAACACAAGAGTGCATGTGCTGTGGTGAAAACACCCTTAGTCTTGAAGAGGTTGGTTCTGGATTTGAACCTTGGCTATGCGTTTTTTCGTTTGAATTTCACAAAAAATTCAAATTTTGATTCGAAAATTTCGGCCAAATAAATCCGAAAATTCCGGTAACCGCGGGTAACCGGGTCTATCGCTAGGCTCTGAATTTTTTCCCCAATCGGTAGCTTTTTCCCTGGTTTGAACTAATCGTACCCGGCGTTGCTTTGTGTGTGCACCCCCAACACTAAATTTACAGCCGCCATGTTGAGTTCTATCCATCTAGAAGAATATTGCCATCATGATCTGTACTCAGTTTGACTCTTATTTGTGTTTTTTGTGTTGATTCTGCTGGAGAATACATGTCGGGAGTTCTTCATAGTTTTCTTGCTGAGCAGGGTACTCTCTTTCAGTTTTTTTACTCTGGTGCTCATGTCCAGAACAGTGTGCCTGAACGAAAGCACTATCATCTTTTTGAGACAACTCGTGCTCTTATGTTTGTCTCTGCTGTTCTACCACACTTCTGGGTTTAGGTTGTTTTTACTGTCACTTTCCTGATCAATATTCAGCATTCTTCTGCTTTTGAAGGAGGGATCCCAGTTGAGTGTCTCTGTGGTAAGACTCCTGATTATTTTGGTCTTCACCTCTTTGGGTGTGTGTGCTATGTTCTTCTTACACCTCGTGAGCGCACCAAACTGACCGCTCAATCCATCGAGTATGTTTTTCTGGGCTATAGCTATGAGCATAAGGGATATTGTTGTTGGGATCTTGTTGGCCGACGGATGCGGATTTATCGAGATATCACTTTTGACGAGTATCGTCCTTTCTACCCTCGTCCTTCTCCTTTCAACACTCCAGTTTCTCTCGTCGAGCCACTTTCTTTTCTGATTTTCCTCCCACCCCCATAGCCACCACACCTGCACTACAGCCTTTGGTCTCTCCTGTGCCTTCCACGTCAGCGGCTCCTTCGCCGCTGGCGTCTCTTTCGCCACCGATCCCCCTCGAGAGGTTCCTCTTGGCTTTGTTCCTTCATACCATCTTTACTACACGCCGTTCGCGAGTTAAGGATTATTCTGATGCGCCATCTTCTGATGGATCATCTTTGACCTCTCCTCGATATGCTCTTCGTGATGGCTAGTCTATTCGGCCTTCTGCGTGCTTTGGTTTTGCTACTACTGCTCTTGCCGAACCAACCTTGTACCGTGATGCTGTTGTTCATCAGGAGTGGCAGCATGCGATGGCAGAGGATATTGCTGCCCTTGAGCGTACTGTTGTTCATCTGTTCGGGTATGGTCTATCTCTCAGCTTGATGTCAAGAATATTTTTCCCAAAGGCGAGCTGCGTGAGGAGGTTTATATGCAGCCACCGCCGGGGTATTTGTTCCTAAGGGTATGGTTTGTCGCCTTCGCCGATCTCTTTATGGCCTCAAGCAAGCTCCCCGTGCCTGGTTTGATCGTTTCTCTTCTGTTTTCATTACAGCTGGTTTTCTGCTAGTGCTCATGATCTTGCTTTTTTATTTATATTTCACCTCGCGATTGGACACTGCTTCTTTTATATGTCGATGATATGATTATTACTAGAGATGATTATCAATACATCACTTTTGTCAATGAGTGTTTTAGTGAGCAGCTTCTCATGTTTGACCTTGGTCATCTTCGCTACATTCTTGGGGTTAAGGTTATTTCTACGCCTAAGGGTTTCCATCTGTCCCAAAAAAAGTATATCCAGTATTTTCTTGATCGTACTTCTCTTACTGATCAATGCACAGCTGAGACTCGTATGGAGCTTCATGTTCATCGTCGGCCCACTGATGGTGAGCCTCTTACTGATCCTACTTGCTATCGTAACCTTGTTGGGAGTCTTGTTTATCTGGATGTCACTCGTTCGGACATTTCGTATCCTGTGCATATCTTGAGTTAGTTTGTTTCTGCTCCCACTCAGCTCCACTATAGTCATCTTCTTCGTGTTCTACGATATATCCGTGAAACCATCACACGTCTCTTTTTCCCTCGCTCCAGCTCTTTACAGCTCCAGACATATCTGATGCCACCTGGGATAGTGATCACTCTGATCGTCGGTCTCTATTTGCCTATTGTGTTTTTCTTAGTGGTTCTCTCATTGCTTGGAAGGCTTAGAAGCAGACAACAATTTCTTATTCGAGTGTTGAGGCTCAGTTGCGAGCTATAACTTTGTTGACTGCGGAGGTTACTTGGCTATGGTGGTTACTTGAGGATTTTGGTATTTCTGTTTCAGCACCAACTCCTCTTTTGTCTGACAGTACAGGTGTTATTAGCATTGCTAGAGATCCGTTGAAGCATGAGCTTACCAAGAATATTGGTGCTGATGCTTTCTACATGCAGACACAGGTGCAGGACCAAGTTGTAGCTCTTCAGTATGTGCTTTCAGAGCTTCAGTTGACAGACTTCTTCACAAAGACACAGACCTAAGCCCAGCACAACTTCTATCTCTTCAAACTGTTGGGGGGATGGGGGCCTATGTATTTTTCCTATTGTATAAGGGGTTATCTGCATATATACTATATCTGTACTTGTATATACATTGGTCTCATGATTAATACAAGTGTCATTCATATCACGTGACAATTTCCTTAGGTCACAATGCACTCCCTGAATATTACACATCATTTATGCAAGCATCTCTCTAGGCATGAGTATGTGAAGCAGGTCCATGCGCATGTACTGTTGTACAGTGAAGTTTATCTTAATATGCTGTCCACCATCTTGGTTTTTTGTGATTTGGCTATTCTTAGTAAGAATAAATGCTATTCATCTCTTAATTACTGTAAGATTTTATCTTAATATTTAGTCTGCCATCTTTGCTATTCATAATTTAGCTATTCTTAGTAAGAACAAATGCTATTCGTCTGTTATTACCCAGTCTAACATTGATTTCATTTGTTTGAGCATAGGGAATGTCATACCCTTACCTTCATTAGAAATATCTTTTTATCTAGAGTGGACCTGATATTCCTTTGCTCTTTAGGGGATGCTTTCTTGTCTTTGATGGAACAAACTGTAATTTTGGTGAATATCAAGCTTACTTCCCATCGAAAGTATCATCCAAAGTTTGTGATATCGCCAAGAAGATGCCCAATAATATTCAGTTGGAGATGTTGCATCGAATGGACGACTGGCCGAAGTCTTTTGAGACTAACCGTCCAGTTTATGAAGACATTGGCTTGTTCTTCTTCTCTAATGAACTTGGCTGGTAGGGTTTTTGTTTGTTTCAGTATCAAGATTTTGCTCACGGTTATGTGGTACTGCATATTCTGCCCTGTGAATAGCATGCGTTCATATAATCTATGTTGCTTTGTTCCTTTTTATATTTTTAGGCATGAAAAGAAGCATCCTCCTCTGTTGGAGACCTACTGCAATTTTGTTATGAGGGCACATATCGACGATGTAAAGTTGTTGATATATTCCTCAGAAGTGCTTCCACCTGATTCTCAGTGTTAGTGTTTTTACCCTCTATTTCTGTTCCTACAAAAAAAAAAAAACACCACCCGTACTTCATTCTTGTTAATTGATGGCTCTTACTCAACTAATTCGTATGGCAAGTCTGCAAAATAATATATTTCAGTATAAAAAAATCAAATGTAATTACAGACTTGCATTGAGGATCTCATTTCTACCATGGACCATGGTAACAGGGATAGATGGAGAGAGCTACTTATGGGGTGTTTTTGTGAAGTCAAAGGGAAAGAGCAATCCTGCGCGGTTTGGTTCAATCGCTATATGACCTCTTGGTTTCCTTGGCCACGAAATAGTCTACATCAGTGAAAGGTATATGAGCAAACCATAATATTATGGTGTTTAGGAAATATTTGGTTAATGCTGTGTTGACACAGTTTTGGCGGGACTTTTGCTCTCTTTTTTCTGGTTGTAGGGGGTGAATAGAAGGTTTTTAAAAACTTGTGCTCTAATTATTAATTTTAACAATTATTAATTCTAGCACACTTCAAAAGATATGTTCTATGTTTAACTAAGACAACCTCAAACTATGTCAATACTAAATACAATTCTAGTCAAGCAATTCTACACAAATAAATTGCTAAAAATGTAAATGACAAAATAGTAAAAGCAAGAGAAAACTACAATGAAGACAATTGAAGTTTTTCCCGTGGTATCGAAGACTTGTCGGTCTTCACTAATCCACATTGAGGTAAGTCCAAACGAATTATACCGGCTCCACGAATTAAGTCTTAAACACCTCGATTTCACTAGTATTACTCTTCCTCTACTCTGGAGAAGGTGAGCATCAACCAATCACAACCGTTGTCTGGCCTCTTCACAATCTTGTTGAAGAGATCACTGCATAAACTTCCTCCAAGCCGTCTAGGTGCCAGTAAGCACTAAGAGTGACAAATCACATCGCTTGCCTAAAGATTATCAAGTGCCAAAGAGATCAACTAATAATGCATATGCACTTGAATGCTCTCGACTACCTCAAAATGTGAAACATTAAGCAAATGAGTAGAAAGGAGTGCACCAAAACTCAAATGTATTCAATGAGGCCCAAAGGTTTTTAGCTTGTTCTGGTGAGGGGTTATTTATAGCCCTCAACCACAAATTCGTCCATTACAATCATTTTCCTAAAAAATTTAGCAGGTGTGGTACTACCGTCGCTCATCGGCCGGTACTACCGTCGCTCATCGGCCGGTACTACCGCACTACTGTTCAACGGTCGACTGCTATTCATTTAATACGTCAGAACTAACCATTACCAAAAGGTGCGGCACTACCGCATTCTCAAGGTCCGGTACTACCGCACGACGGGAGTACCGCTAGGCACAATTGGTACTACCGATTATCTGTGGAGGAAAACTCTCAAAAACACGCTCTTTGGAATAAATGTACCGCTAATGCGGTAGTACTGCACATCAATTGCGGTCATACTGATTTTTACTGAAGATTTTTCAAAAGCTTTTCTAAATGCAATGTATGAGTCCTAGTTGATCAAAATGTCATAAAAATAGATCCTTAAGCTACTAACCATGATCCCTTGTCGTAGTAGGGCACCAAGGGGTGCTCCGCACCCTAGGGTCGTCAGGAATACCGGTGTGCTGTCGGTAATACTGTACATGTGTAGACCAGGTCCATGTGGTGTATTTAGGCAAATGTACCTAACTGCCCTCTCTCCCTCAATACATTATGAGGTGTAACATCCCAATTTTTAGGCCTTTTTAAAATTTTCAAAATAAAAATCACCATTTGATTTTTCCTAAATTGTTAAAGCTTAATTTGAAATTTCGTAAATTAAAAGCAATTTAATGTAAGTAAATCAAACTTCAATTAAATAAAAATTGTTTTATTTGATTTTTTGGCTTTATCTTGTATTTCCTTCCAAGATGTTGTTATTTTTGTGGAGCTCTTTTTATTTTTTTCCCAAATTTCCAGAGCCTTTTTAAAAGTTTTGAAAATAAAATACACCATTTGAATTTTATCGAATTAATTTCAAACTTAAATTGAATTTTCAGAAAATGAAGAATATTTAAATGATTAAAATAAACTTCAATTAAATTCAAAATTATTTTATTCAATCATTTCAGATTCCAAGGAATTTTATAAAATTTTCTCGGATTTTTTGAATTTATTTTCTTTTTCTTCTTTTATTTCCTTTTATTTCTTTTTCTTTTTCTCTTTTCCTTAATCTTCCTCCCGTTGCTTCTTCCCGTTGGCGCATTGTGGGCCCGTGATTCTCGCCACCTTCCCCAGCGTGCCACCCGCTGCGCCCCCTTGGCTCTGTGCGCCCAGACCCCCGACCTTCCTCTCTTCCCCACCCTCACGGCCTATTGCGCCCGATGCTCGTCTTGCGCGCATCTGCGTCGTCGCTCACGCTTGCAGTTCTTTGCTCTGCCTCCTCTATTGAAGTCGCAAGTAGCTCCCTTCCTCGCTCTTCCTCCTCCCCTCCCCTCTTCTCCCCACCAAAATCCCCAATCGAAGCTCCACCGTGCGCCCTACTTTCTTTCCTGTTGCCGGCCGCACCGCCTCCTGCCTGTTCCTTCCTCTCCGGCCATCTTTTTGCCGCACCAACCGCGTCACGGCGTGACCCTCTTCTCCACCTCCCCATGTTTCCCTTCTCTCCCCTACACCTCGTCGGATTTCGAGTTCTACCGCCGTCGGCCGAACCTCCTTCCTTGCGTTCCGGCATCGTCGTTGATCTCCCGGCAACATCGTCACCACCGTTGGACTCATCACTTCGTGTTCTACGTCGTGCTTCCTTCCTTTTCTCTGGAGCACCGTCGGTTCGCCACAGCCACGCGCGCCCCGCCACCTTCGACCATCCTCCGGCCGCGCTGCCACTCCGGTGGGACCACCACCTCGCTGGGGTCCTATTTTTCCCCTCGGCCGGCCGCCCCGCCGCCTACTTCGCTGGCGCCGCCTTTTGCCCCGAGCGCCACCTCCCTTGCTCAGTTTCTATGTGTTGGGCTCTTTGAGTAGAAGCCTTGCTCTAAGACCTTCTGGTCCCACATGTCGTACCTTGCTCACTTTCTCTCTCTTACTTACAAGTAGGACCCATTTGCCATACAAACCTCCCTCCTCTCTCCATCTCACTCACTAGCAAAAGGGGCCCACAAACCAGCTTTTCTTTAATCCCAAATCCTGAGAAAAATCAGATTCCTATATATTTCTCTCTATCCATTTTCTATCATTTCATGCGATTGAAATTTTCTGGACGTTCGTTCTTCTTCATATGAACTTTGATCCCGTCGTTTCTCGTTTCTAAATTCAGCCCCATTATCTTGGTTCTAATTTGCTATTTTTTTGGATTTGTTGTATTTATTTGGCTCTTTTCGCGTGTGTAGATTCCGGTGTTTCTAAAGAATTTCTGGACCTGTCGACCGAAGCATTTCAAACCTTTAACAAAAGGCAAGTCGTAGACATTTGATCATGTTGAACTCATTTTATAAAATTATATTGTTTTATATCAACATGCATTGCTAGTTTTATAATAACTGCTTTTGGAAATAATTAAATACCTATTTGATATTATGCCACCTTGAATATTTGTGAATGCCATATGTCCTTGGACACCATAGGAAAAGTTTATCTTAGTTGGATATATTTAATTACCAACACGAGTGCGTAATATGGTTAGCCATGCTTTAGATTGCACGATGGGATTCATGATCGCATGCTCATAAAAGATGGAATTTGACTTAATGAAATATGAAATTGTGGCGCGGTCACTAGTATTAAAATTTGTTGTGTCATGGCAAGTGTTGCTATTTGGTCGGGAATGAACCAAAAATGATTTCATACTCAGGCGATTGATCGTGCAGTAAAGTGCGCCATTGATCTGGGCCTTACTGTACAACCACATGTTCAGAATGGGGTGGACCTGGCCAACTAATTAGTAATGATTTGATTTGATTCTGTTTGGGTTGATACGTGGCGCAAGAGGGGGCCTGATATCTAAGAAGCATACAAACTAATATTACTTGGTAGCAAAAGGACTTTTTGATAAAGTCTTATAGAGTTTGCCACGTAGGGTTTAGTGACAAAAGATAAACTTGCAGCGAAACCAAAATATGTCGTGGTAGCCATCCGACATGCCCACAGGCAATCGAGTGGAGAACGCGACCTAGTTCGCATAGTCATCGAAGTACTCTTCGTAGAACTATGAGTTCCCTGGTTCGTCTTCGGTGACTGATCAACAAATGACGTATAGCCGTGAGTACATAAAGCACTCAGCATGTCGTAGGGAATTATATGCAAGTAGTATTTATGCAAGGCTTGAATAAGGATAGCTTTATGGTTATTTTGTAGAAAGCAGTATTGACAGTAAATACAATAAATAGATTGAAAAGCATAATTTAAAAGATTAAATATATAAGTAAACAAGTTCTTTGAAACAACTAGTGAACAACCCTGTTCACTTCTCAACCATCAACCAGATCTAACTCATCGAATCCCAACCAAACCAACATTTTTATAAAAATCTACTCGTGTGAGATCACCAGGCTTCGTCTATAACCAGGGACATAGCTATTCGAATAGTTTTACACTCTGCAGAGGTTGTACAGCTTGACCCAGAAGAGATAATTATCTTATAATGTCCGTCTGACACACTTCCGGGGTGTGCTATTAAGTGATTATCACAAAGCTTTTATAAAGTTCTGTTTTGACCCAGTTCTGCTCGCTAAGGATTCGTCATTCTTGGCACCCTTTTGCGCAGCTTATCAACCCAAACAGAACCAAATTAAAACATTACTAATTAGTTGGCTAGGTCTACCCACATAAATAGACTTGTGGCTGCACGGTATGGCTTGGATCAACTTCGCACAAAGTTAGTCTTTAGTGATTGCTTAGGCGAGACTACCGCATCCCATGTGCCTCGTGCACCTATGTGCCTCCCGCATTGGCCTCGCGTAATGTGCCTTCCGCATTCCTCCTTTATTACTCGACCACTCGCCCGAGCATAAATCATTTTCATTCAACTCGGCCAAATGACAACCCTTGCCATGGCATAATAAATTTTAATAACAGTGGTCTCACTACAATTCCATATATCATTAAGTCAAATTTATCATTTATGAACCCGTGATCATGAATCCCATCGCGACTAAGCATCACTAAGCATAATATGCACCCTTGTTGGCAATTAAATAATTCGAACTAAGATTACCAAACCTATGGTGTTCAATGGTATATGTTGTTTACAATTATTCAAGGAGGCATATCGGCAATTGGGTAATTAACTATTCGCAAAAACAGTTATTATAAAACTAGCAATGCATGTTGATATAAATGCATGTTGATATAAAACAATATAATTTTTATAAAATGGGTATGACATGATCAGAGGTCTACGACTTGCATTCGTTGAAGGTTTGAGATGCTACGTTCGATGGGTCCAATAATTCTTTGAAAACACCGGAATCTACACGTGCGAAAAGAGCCAAATAAATACAACAAATCAAAATAAAATCTAAAAATTACGAAATTAGAACCAAAAGAAAAGGGCTGAATTTAGATGAATTTAGAAACGAGAATCGATGGAATCAGAGTTCGTATGAAGGAGAACGAACGTCCGTAAGTTCTTAATCACATGAAATGATAGAAATTCAGTGGAGAGAAAATATTCAGTTGAATATGTTGTGATGATTTTTGTGGGTCCCATGCGGAGGTGAGAGAGATGGAGGGAGTGAATGACAAGGTGGGCCCACATGGAAGTGAAACAGAAGAAAGAATTAGAAGGAAAAGACAAAGAGCAGAGATGGAGGTTGCAGCGGCACGGGGGGCTTGGGCGACCGGCATAATGGAATCCCGGGAGCGAGGCGGTGCTAACGGTGGTGGTGGCCTCGCCGGTGGAGGAGCGAGGCGGCGGTGGCGTCGGTGAGAGGAGGGGAGCACGGCGTAGAACGCGAAGTGGCGAGTCTACCTGTGGTGTCGATGTCGTCGGAAGATCAACGATGGCGACAAAATGCGAGGAGGAAGGAGCTCCGGTCGGCGGCTGTAAAACTTGGATTGAGGCAAGGAGAAAGCGGAAGATGAGATGAAACTCGGGGGAGCGGTGGGGGAGACCGAGGGTCACGTCGTGACGCGGTTGTCGCGAAGAATGTATGGCCGGAGAGGGAGAACGGGTAGGAGGCACTTCGTCCGGAGTTGGGGAAGGAGGAGGCGCAGTGGGGGTGTCTCAGTGGGGGGTAAAGGAGGAGAAGGGGAAAGGGAGGAGCAAGGATGCTACTTAGCTTTTTATAGAGGGAGAAGGTGGGGACAAGGTCAGAATAGCAGTACAGGCAGGCGGGGCTTGAGCGTCTTGTGCTGGCTTTAGGGTCACATTGCAGCCGGGTCAGCAGCGAGCAGAGGACGAGGCGGTGGTCGGTGGAATCTGGCGGCGTGATGGGTGTCGGGAATCCCGGGTGCAGGCGGTCGGGTAGCACGGCGAGGAAAACAGCACCAGCGCCTGCGCAGTAACAGAAAGGAAAAGAAAAGCAGGCACGAGCGCCTGCGCAGAGCAACGGAAGAAGATGAAGGAAGAGTGATAAAAAGGAAAGGAGAAAAACAGAGAAATTCCAAAAAATAAAATAAATCCAAAAATTCAAGAAAATTTCGTAAAATTCTTTGGAACCTAAATAGATCAAATAAAATTATTTTGGATTTAATTAAAGTTTATTTTAGTCAATTAAAATGTTTTTAATTCTGAAATTCAATATAAGCTTTATTTAATCCAATAAAATGCACAAACTCCAAAAGAATTTCCCACTTTAAATTAAATAATTTAAATTACATTTTTCAATAAATAAAATAATTTTGGAAAACAGAAAAAGAAATAAAATAAATCGGGTTGCGAGAAATAGCAAGACTTGAAAAAAATCCAAGAAAACCCAAAAAATCAAATAAAACAATTTTTATTTAATTGGAGTTTGATTTACACACATTAAATTTTTTATAATTTATGAAATTTCAAATTAAGCTTTAAAAAATTTTTGGAAAAAATCAAATGGTGATTTTTATTTTGAAATTTTTTAAAAGGCCTGAATTTTGAGATGTTACAATAGTGTACATGTGTAGACCAGGTCGATACGATGCATTTAGGCAAATGTACTTAAATGTCCTCTCTCTCACAATACATTGTGAGGGTAAGAAGTTAAATGTCCTTACTTGCCCTCCATAAATAAAGTTGCAAGGGCATGTAAGAAAGGGGGGCTAGCTCATTCTCTCAGGAGCACTCATAATGCAATATTCATACACTTTGTGCTTGTACCCCTCTCCTTTCGGTCTTCTCTCAAGACAAAGGGTACTCTGTACCAACTGTCTAGCCTTTTCTTGCTATGACATCTCTCTTTATTGAATGGCATCTAGCCTATAATCTGGTCTTTTCACCAAATCACCGAGACCGGTAAAAACTACAAAAGGAGTCCTTAGGTTTTTCAATACCTTTGTCTTAAGCCATATCGATCTTTTCATCATCTTTGCATTGCCAATTCCATATCATCATTCAAACTCCAGGACTAAACTTTTAGAACATCTTAGCACATATATTAGTCTCATAACATATTGTTGTCATTAATTACTAAAATTATTTTTAAGGGTCTACATACTTTCACTGGTTGCTGCATATTTCATAGAAGTTGCATTCCTTGAGGGTTCTCTCATGTTGCCTAATTGGCTCGGATCTGTGATAACTGTTTTGTTGCTGAAATCTGGAAGGAAAGCTTTCTTGACCTCCGCATCACTTGAGCCTCAAATATGTTTCAGTGCTATGATTCACTCTGTATGGATGACAAGATGTAGTCTGCAAGTCTGTAATTCCAATATTCCATTGATACAAAAAGTGAAGAATTATTCAACACTATCTTTATGAATATTTTGTGATAATAGGGTTCTGAATCAATTAAAGCATTGAACATGAGATCATTGTTGGTGCTATTATGTGTCAGCGTAAATATCCAAAGTCTCTCTCTCTCTCTCTCCAGATTGTTTGACCAAACTCATCTTATGCAGGCACTCAATTCTAGAGATGATCGAAAGGACAATATTATATGTAGCGGCCGCATCTGCAGTTGTTATAGAGGCAATGAATTTGCTTGATCTATTTGATCTCATGAATGAAGGGTCGAAACTTGGACTCCGTGCTTTGGGAGGATTCCACCGCGCAGGACAGTAATGATCTGAAGTTGAAACACAATTTGTGAAGACTTGTATGTCAGTCTAATAGATTCATGAAATCTGCAACTAACTCCTGAGATGTATCCATTGTTTGCTATTTCTACTATTCATGTTTGATCTGTTGTGATTGATTTGTGTGAAATGGAGAATTTCAAGGCATTATCTCGTGGTGTAAAATGCAAATGTGTTGGGTGGCAGGAGATCCGCCGAATCAGACACAGGTAAGAAGAGTTTGGTTACAATCCCCTCCACCTGTCCGACAAAACAGCAACAAGGGCTTGTAAACAAGCCTATGACAATTTTGTTACGTCCCAGCCACCGGACACTTGGCTGTGAAATGCGTTACTTTTTTTCTTGGTATTTTCATTTCTCTCTATCATCCTGTGCATCCATTCTGCTTCAAGATGGACAAAGAATAGTACCATTCACATTGAAAGATGCGGTTCTAAAAAAAATCACACTAAAAGAACACTAACAATGGCAACGGAGTGCCCATATATAAGAATTACTAACCAACTTCATCACAGCTACAATACAGTGATATATTTAATCGCATGCATTCAGTTGGAACATGGTCGAATCAGGTGTAGGTAGTGCAGAGGATATATCCGTGGAAAAGCGTGCGTAGTGACGCGGGGCTCTTTACGAACTTTCAGTCACAAGCAAACTATTGGAATCGGAATTGGAATTGGAATTGCAGCTGTCGATCGAGAAATATTTGTAGGAGTTCCGTAGCGGTGTGTACGCGTAGCGTTTAGGTAGCAATTGGTATATGAACACATGCGTGTGGCACGCAGTGACATTTGTGTTAGGTTTGAACCGTAAAAAATGATTGGCAGCAAATGATTGCGTCAGAACAAAACGAAGGAAAAAAAAAGGGGGCAAATTAAGCAGAGATATGTGGGGGTATATTATATATCGCTTTTGCTAGCGTACAGGCGCTTGGAATATCTAAATCTTTCAGTCGATTCTCAGGGTCGTCCCATCTGTTTTGTGATTTGTGTTTTGCATGTTCAGGTCACTGGGCTCGATTTTGTTTCTACCGGCTGTGGTTTCTTTTTTTCAAATTGACCCGCATATCTTTCAACATGTTAAGAATTGTTTTCATTTTCCTTGGTTGCTTCGTTTTCGCAGAGAGAGAGAGAGAGAACGGTGGGTGGGGGGCGGCGAGAGAGAGAGAGAGAGAGAGAGAGACACGGAGGGGGACCGAAGGAGTAAAAGTGTCAGTGATGTTAGAGATTTGATCTTGTTAGAGATATGATCTTGTAACAGATATAGGAAGAGATAATACCGGTTGCTTTAGATAGAATAGTTAGAGTTTGTTTCCATGTATTAAGATAGCTACCGGTACTACTCATCTATATATCCTTCACCCTGTAATCTTGCCGCTGTGTGGCTTTCTATTGAACACGCAACCGTCGCTCCGTCGACGTTCCTAGTGCCTCTGAGATTTCACATGGTATCAGAGCTTGATAGCTAATCATGGCTAGTTCATCATCCATCCCATCTAACCCGCTGTTTGGCTTCCCAATCTCGGAGAAGTTGAACAAGCAAAATCATGCGCTCTGGTCGGCGCAGATCCTTGCGGCGATTCGTGGTGCACGACTTGAGGGACACATCAACGGCAAGACCGTAGTTCCTGCTGCAGAGATCGATCAGAAGAAAGCTGACGAGGTGGTGAAGATTCCAAATCCAGCCTATGAAGATTGGTTTGCTGCAGACCAACAAATCCTGGGCTTCCTGTTTGCATCTCTTTCCAAGGAGATGCTGATCCAGGTCGCGGCTGCAAGAACAGCGGCACAGGCATGGAGGGAGATTGAAGTCACCTTCGCAACAAAGAATCGTGCGCGTGTGATCAACGTGCGCTTGGCACTGACGACGACTCGGAAGGGCAACATGTCCGTCTCCGAGTATATTGCAAAGATGAAGGCCCTGGGAGATGAAGCAGCGGCCTCAGGAAAACCAATCGATGATGATGATCTGGTTGCCTACATTGTCAACGGGCTCGATGATGACTTTGATCCCGTTGTGTCTGCGATTATAGCCAAAACTGAACCGGTTACAGTCGCAGATCTCCACTCACAGCTTTTGAGTTTTGAAAACAGGATGCAGCTTCGTCAGGCATGTCTTGCAGCGGCTACAAATCGAGGACGTGGTGGCAACATTCTGCGTGGAGGAGGCAACCGCGGCCGAGGTACATCAAATCGCGGTCGTGGAACTTCTGCTGGTCGTGGTGGTTCTGCTGGACAAGGAAGAGGTCGTGGTGGTCCTGACAACCGCCCAATCTGCCAGGTTTGTCACAAGAAAGGTCATGTTGCATCTGACTGCTGGTATAGATATGATGACACCTATAGTCCGGAAGACAAGACACAGTACCTGACCACTCATGCTTATGGTGTTGATACAAATTGGTACATTGACACCGGGCAACAGATCACATAAGCGGGAACTAGAAAAGGCGGCGACAAGCTTAGACGTATAAGGGCAATGATCGATTCACCGCAAGCGGTGCAGGTATGAAAATTGAGCATATTGGTCATTCTGTTATTACTACCCCAACACGTCCTTTATATCTTAAGAATGTCCTACATGTTCCTCAAGCTACAAAGAATCTTGTTTCTGCATGTCGTCTTGCTGCTGATAATTATGCTTTTCTTGAGATTCATCCTAAATATTTTTTGATCAAGGATCGGGTAACGAGAAGCACTCTTCTTAAAGGATGGCGTCGTCAAGGACTTTATCCTCTTCCTTGGGATCTTGAGAAAAGCAAGTTTTTAGTATCATGCCATCCTTTGCTCAATGGCATGGTCGTGCAGGTCATCCTTCCACTCCTATTGTTACTAGAGTTATTAGTCATAATAAGCTACCTTGTTTAGCCGAGTCCAATAAAGCGTCGGTTTGTGATGCATGTCAACAGGCTAAGAGTCATCATTGCTTTACAATAGATCGTTGAGAATATCTCGTTATCCTTTGGAACTTGTCCATTCTGATGTTTGGGGTCCTGCCCCTGATTCTGTTGGAAGAAAGAAATATTATGTTAGTTTCATTGATGACTATAGCAAGTTTATCTGGATCTTTCTTCTTAAACATAAATCTGAGGTATTTCATAAGTTCCAAGAGTTTCAAAGTCTTGTTGAGAGACGACTTGGTCTTAAAATCCTTGCAATACAAACCGACTGGGGTGGAGAGTATCAAAAACTACATTCATTCTTTGAAAAAATAGGAATTTCACACCATGTTTCTTGTCCTCATACTCATCAACAAAATGGCGTTGTAGAAAGAAAACATCGTCATATAGTAGAGGTTGGCCTTGCTCTTTTGGCTCATGCATCCATGCCCCTCAAATTTTGGGATGAAGCGTTCCTTGCCGCCACTTATCTTATTAATCGCTTGCCCAGTAAAGTCATTCAGTTTGAAACTCCATTAGAACGCCTGTTTCATAAACAACCGAATTATTCTTCTCTTCGTATATTCGGTTGTGCTTGTTGGCCCAATCTTCGTCCCTATAATAAACATAAGCTGGAATTCCGGTCCAAACAGTGTGTTTTCCTTGGTATTAGCCACTTACACAAAGGGTTCAAATGTCTTGAGGTGTCCACAGGAAGGGTGTATGTTTCTCGGGACGTTGTTTTTGATGAAAAGGTTTTTCCTTTCTCTCAACTACACCTGAATGCTGGTACTCGCTTGCATGCAGAAATTTCTCTACTTCCCTCTGATCTTGTTCCATCTACTTGTGACCAAGGGGGAGTAATACAGAGTGATCATTTGTTTGATTTTTTGCCTAACAAGTATAACTGTTCCAATGATAATTGTATAGCAAAAGAAAATCTTGATGCAAATTGCAGTCCTTCTGTACTACACGAAGACACACCGATTTTGGAGGAGAATTTGGCTTGGGATCGGTGGAGTCCGCATGACCGCACAAGAAATTGGGCGCTTGATCACTCGGAGCACGCCGTGTCACCAACAACAATGAAGCGACTATCATCGATGCTTTGCTTCCCATCCGGTTCTGCGCGTCCTTAGCTCATGACGACGAGCACAAGAGAGCAGAGCACCCAGTGAGCGAGAGCAGCGAGAATCGATCACGCATATCTGAAGAGAAAGGAGAGCAATCAAAGCACCTGTGCCAAGGACACGCTTGCAAAGTGGCATCAGAAAGGAAAAAGTATACACAGATGGGACAATTAAGTATGGTGTTTTACATCTTACGGAGAGCCTCAAAACTTATCCAAGCTCAAAATAATAAGAATTGGAAAGAAGCAATGGATGCAGAGTATATGGCACTAATGAAAAATAAAACACGGCATCTAGTTCCTCCTAAACGAGGTGCTAATGTTATAGGCGTAAATGGGTATATAAGATCAAAAGGAAGTCCGATGGGAGCTTGGATAGATATAAGGCCAAAGTTAGTTGCAAAGGGGTTCAAACAGCGATACGGCATTGACTATGAAGATACCTTTAGTCCAGTGGTTAAGGCTGCTACTATTAGAGTTATCTTATCAATTGCTGTGTCTAGAGGTTGGAGCCTGCGACAACTTGATGTTCAAAATGCTTTTCGCATGGTGTTCTTGAGGAAGAGGTATACATGAAGCGACCACTGTGGTATGAACATTCCTCTTTGTCTCATTATATATGCAAGTTAGACAAGGCTATATATGGACTTAAACAAGCGCCAAGAGCGTGGTATTCAAGGTTGAGTACAAAACTACTTGAGTTAGGCTTTAAATCTTCCAAAGCTGACACATCTTTATTCTTCTACAGTAAAGAGGGCATTACTATGTTTGTGCTTATTTATGTAGATGATATAATTGTTGCTAGCTCTGTGCAAACTGCAACATCAGCTTTGTTACAAGATCTTAGCAAAGAGTTCGCTTTGAAAGATCTAGGGGATCTTCATTACTTCCTTGGTATCGAGGTAAATAAGGCATCTGATGGTATAGTCCTAACACAAGGAAAATATGCATCTGATGTGATTAGAAGAGTTGGAATGCATACATGTAAGCCTGCTAACACACCCATGTCTACTACTGAAAAGCTCTCAGTTCATGGAGGAACACAACTTGGTCCCGATGATGCTAAGCAGTACAGAAGTGTCGTGGGAGCACTGCAGTATCTGACACTAACCAGGCCAGATATTTCTTTTGCAGTTAATAAAGTTTGTCAGTATCTTCATGTCCCAACCACAGATCATTGGTCAGCTGTGAAAAGAATTGTGAGATATCTGAAAGGATCGGTTAAGATTGGACTAAAGATTAGTAAGTCCCCTTCTCTACTTGTTAGTGCTTTTTCTGATGCTGATTGGGCAGGATGCTTGGATGATCGGCGATCAACTGGAGGCTTTGCTGTCTTCTTGGGTTCTAACCTTGTTTCATGGAGTGCACGCAAACAAGCAACTGTTTCCAGATCAAGTACAGAAGCAGAATATAAGGCACTTGCCAATGCCACAGCAGAAATCATGTGGATTCAAACCTTGCTTTATGAAATTGGTGTTCAAACACCAAGAACAGCTAAGATTTGGTGTGATAACATAGGAGCTAAATATTTATCTGCTAATCCTGTATTTCATGCCCGCACTAAACATATTGAAGTCGACTATCATTTTGTACGAGAACGTGTAGCACGCAGGTTGCTGGAAGTTGAGTTTGTTCCCTCCAAAGATCAGGTTGCGGATGGACTGACTAAGCCTCTCCCTGTTCGACAGATGGAGATATTCAAAGACAATCTTAATCTCTCGAGTTCAGATTGAGGGGGAGTGTTAGAGATTTGATCTTGTTAGAGATATGATCTTGTAACAGATATAGGAAGAGATAATACCGGTTGCTTTAGATAGAATAGTTAGAGTTTGTTTCCATGTATTAAGATAGCTACCGGTACTACTCATCTATATATCCTTCACCCTGTAATCTTGCCGCTGTGTGGCTTTCTATTGAACACGCAACCGTCGCTCCGTCGACGTTCCTAGTGCCTCTGAGATTTCACAAGTGATTTCCTCGACAAGCAGTGGATTGTCGGTGATCTCCGGCGAACGACACCCGGCCGTGGTTTCCTGGTTGTGGATTTGTCTCCTCCTTGCTCGGCGACTGGTGAAATTGTTTGCGCAAGGTACGCTTGGAGGCTAGGTTTGCTAGACGTAGGAGCTATTTTTTATTAGTCCATGTTTAATTCATGTCGTTGTTCGTCCAATTGCTAGTGATTTTGCTCTCAATTGTTGGGATTTAACTGTGGTTTGTAGTAATTGTTTGGTCGTGTTGTTTCTTAGTTAGATGTTATTAGGTTTGTGAAATTTGTTGAGGGTTTGTGAAATTTGTACCCTTGTGGTGAGATGTTATTAGGTACTTAGGTTTGTATGTATGTATTGAGAATTTGATTAGTTCCCATGCGTCTCTCTGTCCATGTCTATGTGTGTGCTCCTCTCTATGTGTACTCCCCTTCTGCAGTTCTGTTATTGGGATATGAACAACTAGAGGAGCAAGAGAAAAAAAACTGAAGGACTAGAGGTTGGGGAGGGTAGAATGCACCACGCCTGGTCGGAGAAGCTCCAACAACGCTTGATCGAAGGAGTTTCGATCACATCTGATCGAAGGAGTTTCGAACCCATTCGAAAGAGTTCGACTATCATTTTCTTCCGTCCGACAACTTAGGAGCGTGTTAGATCCTCTGGTGGTTTTCTTCAGCCGCGCATCCGGCCCAGCACCTGGTCGACCTCTTCGATGGCGTAACGCAGGATCTCCTCGGCGTCCGCCACGCCGACGCGCTTCGCACGTCCCGGGGAGGATTGGTCGCCCAGGCAGAGTCAGATGACCCACTTGGCGTCCGTAGCGTCCGTCCGCGGCGACCGACAGCATCTCCTCCACCATCTTCGCCTGGCTCATGGCGTCAACGTGACTGCGCCGCCTCCACCTCCACCACCGCGCGTCCCCCGGCTGGAGGCCCAGGTGCCGGGCGCAGGTCGCCGGTCCGGGGACGGACGACGGCGAGGCGCCTGAGCGCGCCCTGGGCCTCCTTGAGCAGCCCGGAGGACGCGATGCCGACGAGGTCCGCGGCGGCGTCAACGGCCTCGGGAGCGGCGCCCTGGTGAGGAAAGAGCTCTGCTGCCGACGATCATGGCCGTTCCCGGCACCGCCACCTCCATCACCAAGTCCCCCACCTTGAGCTCCTCCTACCCCTCCATTGCCAGCTCCGAAGCGCTCGCTCTGTGCGTCTGTGTATGTGTGTGTGATTCACTGATTCGCAGTGAACCAGTGGGATGCAGGAGAGGGGGCTATTTATAAAAACGCGGATGGGAGACAAACCCGAGGAGAATTTTAATTACAGCTTGTTACGGTGTCCACTCTCTAATCTGGGTTCCTTGCGCGGGAAGGCGCCGAGTTTTGTTTTACCGTCTGGTTTTTGTCACTGACAACGTGGGTCCGGTCATTGCATTTGTTTCTGGAGACGGCAGGGGTGAATAGTGCATTGCGGGCCGGCGGCGTCATTTGACTCTTGTCTCCGGCGCTGACTGATTGCTGAGAAATCCACGGTGCAGAGAACAAATAGATGAAAAGAGAAAAAAAACTCTGGTGCTTAGGACGATTCATCGTGTAATTGCATGTGGTGCTCAAGGAGCAGCTGGTGCTTGGCAGTAACATTTACATCCTTATGTAACAGGTGCTTTATCACACGCATCACAACTGACAATGGGGTCGACTCCTGGGGCATCTCCCATGCTTCAAGGCGGTGGCCGGTGGGTGCTAAAGGAGGTATGTGTGCAATGATATAGATAATTATTGTCTATATTATCTCTTCATAGCATTTATAAACAACGCTAAAGGTAACTTTTATAATATGTTATTTTTTACGTGTTTTTATAGATAACTCATCTATGTACAATATGACTTATTTCTTGTATTACAGTCGACTACAAATTAAATGAAAGACGGCTCAATTCTCTATATATGCTTCCTCTCTCTCATCCACATCATCTTATGTTCTACGAGATAATTATTACATACAGCTGATATTATATTATTGTACATACTCTAAAAGATAGTTTTCTCACCATGTTGGAGAAAAAACAAATGTGTGAAAACTTAAGCATCGGTCGATATTTGGTTAAGCATTGGTGCGTGCATGGTGCCCTTGAGTTTGTGGGATCATATAGCAACTTAGACAAAGCGGTGTAAATTGCATTGGAGTGTTATGTTGTAAAATATATAGGTGCCGGATGATATATATGGCATCGCAAGCGCCTTTTGCATTTGAGATACTAAGAAATAAAGGAAAATGGCCTAGCTAGCTCGATCAGTGATATTGATCATTAGACTTGTATTCGAATTCATCCAGTTCTGATCGACAAGTCTAGCGTATATATGATCATGCTGAAACAGAATTACAAAATACAAACTAGTTACTCAAACATTCAGAGACAGTACTTATCAAGTGCGTACTATATATCCATCGACGTTGCATACGACTAGCGCGCTTCCTGTAGCCTGTAGGTGCAAGCAGACACGTATATAAATCGTTATAATTAGTGAAGAAGAACAAACTACCACCGTATACATGGGGAGTATCTAAGATAAAATACGGCAACTAAGCTAGCTAGCTATAGTTAACCACATCCATTCAGGTACGTAACAGCATATGCAATAACCAATGATGCAACGGAAGGCCGGGCAAGTAATCACTTCATTCACACCAAATAATCTCTTGGTTTAACTGGATAACGCCTGGGCACCTGAATGTTGCTCGAATCTGACCATCAAGCAGCTAGCAACAGCAATATATATATACATAAATGGTGGCATCGATTGGACGCAAATTAACTGGTAGAAAGCAGATCATATGCAGTAATAAACTCCAGTACGCATCAAGTTGGTCAAGCCAGATAGAGTTGAGCCCATTACAACACATGTCCGACCAATTAACGAATCACATGCATGTCTATCCAAAACTAAGAAAAATCCTTTGCAAAACGTAGTGTATGCTCAACTAAACAACAAAAACTCTCGGATCGATCGTTAGGCTCCGAATGGAAAGGGGGGAAAAAACGAAAGCAAAACCTGCAGGGATGAACAAAACGGAGACCTGCTGAGTTACTACTTGCCTAATTCACCGATCTATCAACATGTTGCGGCTGCGTACGTGCTTGTCGGAGTCGATCGGAATCCGGAGATACGATTACGAGGTCGATCGATGCGCTAGGCATGGCGGTCCATGATCGCCCAGACGCCCAAGAGCTCGTCCGCGACGGCGCGGCGCATCCCTCGCAGCGCCTCCAGCGCCAGATCGACTTCGTCGATGACTTCGCGCACGATCTCCTCGGCTTCCGACACGCGATCCCCGCGCAGCGGTGACTGGAAGGACTGCGCGGCCTCCTTGGCCTCCACCGCCGCCGCGCGCAGCCTCAGGTGCGCCTCCTTCCCCTCGCTCATGGCGTTGACGTGGTGGCGCCTCCACCTCCGCCATTGCGCGTCGCCCGGCTCCACGCCGAGGAGCGGGCCGCAGCCGGCGAACCGGTGGCCTCTCTCAATGTGGGTGGCGACGACGAGCTCGACCTCGAGCAGGGGCCGCAGGAGAGGCGTGTCGGACACGTTGGCGACGAGGACAGCGGCGGCGTCGACGGCCCTGGAGAGCGGGCTGGGGAACACCGTCGCGACGAGCCTCGTGACGGAGTCGACGGTGCCCTCCATGAGCGGCGCGGAGGATCCGGAGGGCACGAGGGCGAGCGCGTCGGCGAAGAGGATCTCGGCAGCGTCGGTGGCCTCGAGGAGCAGCCCGGCGGCGTCGTCTAGCGCCGTGCGTACGCCCTCAACGCGCGTGATGGCGGTTCCCAGCCGATGGCCGATCCCCACGAGGCTTTCCGCCACCGTATCCGCCACCGCCATCCAGTCCACCGCCTCATGCTCCTCCCCCTCCCCCTCCCTCGCTAGCCTCGGAGCTCTCCCCTCCTCTCCCATACCATAGTGTGTGCGCGCGCGTGCTTGTGAGAGAGAATCCGGATTGGGATGTAGAAGAGGGGGCTATTTATAAAACGAGAATGGATGGGGCTGAGGGTAAATATTTACAGCTTGCTACGGTGGTTAATCTAGGTTCCTTGCATCAGAAGGCGCAGTAATTTACCGGCTGGCTCAGTCACTGACGACTTGGGTCCCATCCCTCTGGAGACGGCGGGGTAAATAATCCGTTATGGGCATGGACCCCACATGTCCTCGTTTCTGAAAATTCGAACTGCGTTGCAAACAAAAAGAACCTCCAAGTCGACAAAATTCCATTAATCCTTGAGCGCTGATTTTGTTGGGACCCACCTGTCGCTGTTTGGTGTTGCATCTGAAGTCTGAACGAGTGCACCATAATTCAGCAGGCGGGCTGTACGTCTGGGCCCATAGCCTCCCAGGCTGGCCATTTCAGAATTCTTTCTCTATTTTCTTTCAAATTTGTGCTCCATTTCAGAATTGACAGTTTACGTACGGCGAGTACAAGGCAAAATTGGTATAGTGATGTATGGTTTTGTTTCTTATTTACCATTGTTGCAAACTCGTTGTTTATGAAATTTAAGCTCTGCTGTGTGGTATGTTGACGCACTGTACAGTTACAGCCACTGTGGTACTATATGGTAGTCGTATAAGACCTCTAACGTGTGTTATCAGTTTCAATAAATGAAGCTGGGGATATCCCCCCTTGTTTCAAAAAACAAAAAAAACAGTGATACTATAGTATCAAATTGGAACACTGCAATTTGAATGCAGTTAACCATGTATATAGTATCAAATTGGAACACTGCAATTTGAATGCAGTTAACCATGTATATATGCATATATGTCAATTACTGGAGAACATATATACTACCGCACATATGCGTATTGGAGAACAATCCAAGTATTTCATAGTTCATACATACTGCCATGTATGCATATACGTATTGGAGACCATGCATGCATGCAAGATGGCGCTAGTTATCCACATGGATATATAATGCAAGTAACAGCATGCAATGATGCAGCGAGCAATTCTTCAGGCAACAAATAACGGTGTAATTGCATCGATCGGAGCAAAGCAGTCGGCAAATTGCAGGAGATATAGCAGTACTGCTCCAATGTGCGTCAAATTGATCAAGCCCAGAAATAACGTACGTGTTTGCCCATCTAAAAGCACCGAGGAAAATCCTTTGCAACCAAAAGCCTCTCGCACACGCGGCGTGCTCAGCTCAACAACCAACCAAACTCGGATCGTATTGATAAGCTGGGAATGGAAAAACGCACGCAAAACCTACAGGGATGAACTGAACTACTGAAGAGGACAGGACAGAACAGAGAGTACTAGCTAGTAATTACTTGCCTACATCGATCGATCTACCTACATGCGCGCAGTCGCGGTTGCGTACGATCGGGCATTCGGAGATGATGAAGGGCGATGCGCTGCAGAAAGCTGGCGATGCAGGATCATCCAGGCCTGGACGAACCCGCGCCTGCCTCATGGAGCGTCGCCGACGTGGTCGATGGCGTCGCGAACGATCTACCTACATGCGCGCAGTCGCGGTTGCGTACGATCGAGCATTCGGAGATGAAGGGCGATGCGCTGCAGAAAGTTGGCGATGCAGGATCATCCAGGCCTGGACGAACCCGGGCCTGCCTCATGGAGCGTCGCCGACGTGGTCGATGGCGTCGCGAACGATCTGCTCCTCGAGAGCGACGACCGCGCGCATCCGGCGGAGCGCCACCAGCGCCGCGTCGAGCTCGCCGATGGCGTGGCGCAGGTTCTCTTCGGCCTCCGTCACGCGCTACCCGCGCCGCGGCGACTGGACCTCCTCGAGGCAGAGGCGAAGGGCATCCTCGGCCGCCACGGACTTCCACATGACGGCATCCAGCCGCAGCTTCGCCTGCTTTGCCCGGACGGCGGTAAGCTTAAGTACCATAAGTAGAGAGTAAATGGGGAAAAGTTAATTTCTAATTGATTATACATGTTGCAACAAATTATGCATTTATTTATTGCATCAATTGTCAAATTTGAATTCGGATGTGGATAGATCACCATTTCGGATAGGCAAATCTAAACCAAATTTCACATACTATCAAATTGGATAATCGGATGCTCAATCAATTAGAAGTGCAAATTACAATGTAGGTCCTTATAACACCCTGGCCAAAAATCTACTCAAAACTCAACAAGCATTATATGCTACTACAATTTACTTTAGACAAGCAACGTGGGACTAATCCAACCACAATACTTCTCATAGGCCACCACGCTAACGGGCTAAGATATTACATTCAATGTGAGACCGGGCCTAAGAGAGATATGATTTGAGCCCATGTAGGGGCATGAGCATAAGAGAGTTGGGAGTTTAGTCTCATCTTGTTAGTTAAGCCAGAGTTGCACCAACATATAACCATTATTTGTCAAATACATTTCAACCCTCGGGTTAACCCTTTTATGTGAAGCGAAGATGAAAGCATAAGCGGGGGTCGGTGCGAATGCATGGTTTATCCAGCGTGCGGGTAGACGTAAGCCTATTTGGAGCTAGGGTGTTAGAAATGATATCAAAGCTGACCCTCGCGGTTACACGTGCGTGTGGGTTAGGGCGCGGTCATATGACCTGTGTGGGTCTAAATGAGTGGTCACACGGGATGACATATGTGACAGCACTGGACGCATGAACATGTGCCACGAGGGGATATCCTAGTTATCCCCCCAGTGTGGATAAGTTACCAACGAGGGCCACATTGGGTCCTTTGAGAGTAGGTGTATGTGAGACCTGGCCCAAGAGACGGATGAATTGATCCCAGTAAAGCCCATGTATGGGGCATGAGCATGAGAGAGCCGAGAGTATAGTCTCACCCTGCTAGTTGAGTAAGAGTTGCACCAACATATAACCTCATTGTCAAATGCATTTCAACTCTCGGCTTAACCCTTTCACGCTGGGGTTGGTGCGAATGCATGGTTTATCCGGCATGCGGGTAGACCTAAGGCTATTTGGAGCTAGGGTGTTACAATACTCATTCGTCAAACAGGCAGAGACAACACATACGTATGTATCGAGTATGTATCGATGGTCCATGCGTATGTATGCACAATTAGAGACCCACATATATAGAAGTCATTCTAGAATATATGCAGTTAAAACATATTAAATTTGACCGAAATATTCTTATAACATTATACTTGTATAAATTTTATAACATCTAAAATACATAGTTTGGGTATACGAAAATGATACGATTTGTCATGAAAAATATTTTTTATAACGTTGTACTTGCATAATTTTTTTTTGAAAAATATGACGGATAAAATTCAATGGTCAAAGTGCCATGTTGTTGCCTTTGAAAAGTCGAAACGATTTGTCTGGAGGTAGTACTGGTTAACCACATGGAATCCAAGTAACAACATTCAATTAAGGATGCCACGAGCAAGATCATCATGCATGGTTGTTATTCCACAATCAGACCATTCAGAACATCCAACTTGAAGCTACCACTGAATTGATCAGAAATCTAAGAGTATGTGACTCTCCTTAACAGATAAAGCTTGCTCAATGCTCGAATTTGGTCGATCAAACTACAACATCAAATTAATATCGATGTCCCCTCTCTGGATGAGCTAGCCGAAGACTCAGAACAGACAAGGAAAGGCACCACGACATAACACAACAGGCCAGAAATAACTGCGTCGATAGGAAGCAAAAGCAGAGATATGCATAACATACATTTCTGAAGCCTGCAGAGTTGAACATATGATCCACTCGGCCAACCATACACACATGCATGCATGCATGCCCGATCAATCAACGCACCAGATGTTTACTTATCTAAAATGAATTGTAAAATTTTCCTTTGCAAAAGTCTCGATCTCGCACGCGGCGTGTTCATGTCAGCAACAAAACTCGGATCAGATCGATAAGCTGGGAATGGGGAAAACGCACGCGAAACCTGCAGGGATGAACTGAACTACTGAATAGGACAGGACAGAACAGAACAGAGAATACTATTAGCTAGTAATTACTTGCCTAAATCGATCGATCTACCTACATGCAGTCGCGGTTGCGTACGTACGATCGGGATCCGGAGATGAAGGGTGATGCGCTACAGAAAGTTGGCGTTACAGGATCATCCAGGCGTCGACGAACCCGCGCCGGCCTCATGGAGCATCGCCGACGTGATCGATGGCGTTGCGCACGATCTTCTCCTCGACCGCGACGGCGTCGCGCATCTGGATCAGCGCCACCAGCGCAGCGTCGACCTCGTTGATGGCATATCGCAGGGTCTGCTCCCCGCGTCGCGGCGAGTCGACCAGGCAGCGGCGGAGGTCAAGCTCAGCCATCACGGACTCCAAAACGACGGCATTCAGCCTCTGCTCTGCCTCCATCCCCTGGTCGATGGCGTAGGAGCGGTGGTCGCTCCAGCTCTGCCACGTCTCGGTGCCCGGTGCAAGGCCGAGGTCCTGGGCGCACACGTCGAAATCGTGGCCGATCTGGTCGTGGGCTTCGTTGATGAGCATGATATCGCAGAGGGCGTCCAGGAGTGGCCCATGGGAAGGCGGCGGGATGGCGAACACGCTGGCGACGAGGTCTGCGGCGGCGGTGATGGCCCCAGGGAGCAGCGGCGCACTCGCAAGCACGCTGGCGACGAGCTTCGAGGCGGCGTCGGCCGTGGTCTGGAGGAGCGGGTCCGCACCGGCGGGCACGAGGGCGAACGCATCGTTTACGAGGCTCTCGGCGGCGTCGGTGTCCTCGCTGAACAGCCCGGCGGCCTGGTGGAGCGTCGTGCGGACGGCCTCGGTGTAGGAGATGACAGCTCCCAGTCGGGTGGTGCCGACCTGCGTGAGGCTCTCCGCCACTGTCGTCGCCGCCTCCATAGAGCCCATCACCGCCGGCTCCTCGTCCACCTCCTCTATTGGCACCGGCAACGGCACCGGCACCGCCATCTCTCTCTCCCTCTCTCTGCGTGTGGGTGTGTTGTGTTGTGTGTGAGATATTCCGGGAGAGATGCAGGAGAGGGGCCCGTTTATAAACCTGCGGATGGGTGGGGCCGTGGGGAAATATGGACAGCGCGTTACAGTGGCTAATCTCGCTTCCTTGCGCGAGAAGGCACCGAGATTTACCGCTTGCCTCTGTCACTGACAAGATGCGTCCCATCCTTCCACTCTGTTTCATTTTACCGTGGTATAACCACCATGCTTGTAGTTTCTGGAGACGGCGCCACGGCGTGGGTGAAAAATCCGTTACAGTGTGGGGCCTACAGCGCACTGATCCCACTTGTCAAGTACATATTATTAGTTGGTTCTTGAAATGGAACCATAACCAGAGATACATTAGTTTCTAGAAGATCCTCTCAAAAAATTTTAATATCCACATTCCGTGGTTTATCACTCCCGCTAAATTGACCATTTTCAATGAATCGAGCATTACCAGATTCTACTATTCTCGTACTATGGTTTGGACAATAAAATTTGTATCCTTTAGACCTATGAGAATAGCCAATGAAATTACCACTAATGGTTCTCGCGTCAAACTTCTTTTCATGTGGATTGTATATCCTTACTTCTGCTGGGCAACCCCAAACATGAAGATGTCTTAAACTGAGTTTCTTTCCTGTCCATAGCTCATAAGGAGTCTTAGGAACTTACTTACTGTTAAAACATGTAAAATGATCCTAGTTTTCATATTTTGTTGTAGCCTAGACTTAGTCAGGAGAGAACGAGTCTAAAGGGTCATGAATCGCATCTTTGCGTCGTGCGAACTGCCTCCCATCTCTGTTCTTTCTTTCAAGTAGCTGTCTTGATTTTACATTCATTGTTTGACAATGACTATAAATACGAAGTCAAGATTTCTATCGGTGATTACGGATCAATTCTCTTCTCTGAGCATTTTTACATGGTATCAGAGCCCATATAATCTCCCACGAGATGTCGACCTCCAGTGCTGTCTCCTCTGCCACTTCCGCATCTAGCAGCTCAATGGCGGCGGGTCTCCTTCCAACTCCTTCCTTCTCGCATCTGATAAACATCAAGCTCACCGGCGGCAATTATCTCATATGGAAGGCTCAATTTATGCCTTACCTTCGCAGTCAACAACTGCTCGGGTACACTGATGGATCTGTGGTGGCTCCGGAGAAGATGACCACCACGGCTGCAACAGATGGTGCAGCACAGATTCCCAACCCGTTGTACCAGATTTGGCTCCAGCAAGATCAAATGGTACTCAGTGCTCTCCTTTCATCACTTTCAGAGGCTGTTCTTGCCCAGGTGATGTTCCTCACTACTTCTCGTGAAGTGTGGACCACTCTCGAGAGTATGTTTTCCTCAAATTCTCAGGCTAGAATCATGCAAATTAGATTTCAGCTTTCCAACTTTCGCAAGAAAGATCTCTCTGCTGCTGAATACTTCAATCAGATGAAGCTATTTGCTGATAATCTAGCTGCTGTAGGTGAACCTCTTAGAGAGCAGGAGGTTATAACCTATATGCTTAATGGCTTAGATTCTGATTTTGATGCCCTTGTTACCTCTGTTACCACACGTCCTGTACCCATGTCTTTGAGTGATTTCTATGCCCATCTCTTGAGCTTTGAGATGCGTCAAGATCACAATGCTGCTGTACTCCAGACCACAGGGTCTTCTGCTAACTTTTCCTCAAGAAACAGCAATAACAATCGTGGGCGCGGTAGAGGTCGTGGACGTGGTAAGTCTGGCACGCCACAGAAGAACAATGCATCGAAGGGTGAAACAATGATGAGACCAATGTGCGTGTTTGTGGCAAATTTGGGCACATAGCAATCAAGTGCTATCACCGGTTCGACCACTCGTACCAGGCAGAAGATGGGCGTGTTGCAGCCGTTGCAGCGACAACATCACCATCTTACAACATTGACACGAACTGGTACACTGACAGTGGAGCAACCGAGCATATCACTTCAGATCTTGACAAGTTGGCCATGAAAGAAAGGTACTATGGCAAGGATCAGGTTCAAACCGCAGGAGGTTCAGGTATGTCTATTTTACATCATGGTTATTCTGAGATTCAGACTCCTTTACGTCCTATACACCTCAGCAATATCCTTCATGTCCCTCAGTCACATAAGAACTTGATTTCTGTTCATAAACTCACCACTGACAATAATGCTTTTGTTGAATTCCATCCAACTCATTTCATTCTGAAGGATCAAACCACGAAGAGACATCTACTCCAAGGCAAATGTAGAGGTGGTCTCTATCCAATTCCATCAAGCTACAAGTTGTCAGGTCGTCCTAAAGAGGCTCTCTCCAGCATCAAGACCTCTAAAGAAGACTGGCATTGTAGACTTGGGCATCCAGCTTCAACAGTTGTTCAGCATGTTTTGCAGCGCAATAATCTTCCTTTTTGTTCTCAGCTTGGAAATAATTTGCTTTGTAATGCTTGCTTACAAGCCAAAAGCAAACAACTTCCTTTTCCTGTTTCTGATAGTGTCTCTTCAGCACCACTACAACTCATTTTTTCTGATGTATGGGGTCCTGCTCATGCATCAGTCAATGGCTTTAGATATTATGTGAGCTTTATAGATGATTTCAGTAAATTTACATGGATTTATCTCTTAAAGACTCGTGCTGATGTTTTTACTGTCTTCATTCATTTCCAAACTGCTGTTGAACGTCTTCTGAACAAGAAGATTCTTTGTGTGCAATCTGATTGGGGAGGAGAGTATCAGAAGCTCAACTCCTTTTTCAAATCACTTGGCATTGCTCATCTTGTTTCTTGCCCACATACCCATCAGCAGAATGGATCTGCTGAACGAAAGCACCAACATATTGTGAATGTTGGATTGTCACTGCTTGCTCAAGCTTCAATGCCAATCAAGTTTTGGGATGAGGCTTTCCTCACTGCTTGCTTCCTTATCAATCGCATTCCTAGCCCAGTGATCAAGCAGAACACTCCCATTCAGAAGCTTCTTGGTACCAAACCCGATTACTATTTCCTTCGCACGTTTGGTTGTGCTTGTTGGCCTAATCTTCGTCCTTATAACAGAAACAAACTTCAATTTCGCTCACAACGTTGTGTCTTTCTTGGCTATAGTAATCTTCATAAAGGTTACAAGTGTTTGAACACTTCTACGGGGCGCATTTATATCTCACGTGACGTTCGCTTTGATGAACACACATTTCCATTCTCTGAAAATCAGGGTAGCACTGCTCCTCGTCCAATCATTTTCACCGAGTCGGTCTTACTGCCGTCTCTGAATCTCCGATGTACTCATGGTGTAGATAGACATGTTTGTTCTGTATGCTCTAATCTGAATATTGCAGATTGTTCTCCGCACAGAGGGGAGGACCAGCTTTCTTCTGAATATGAGGTTTCAGCTCAGCCTCAGTTGGCACAACCTCAACCTCAGTCGGCACAACATGAAGTTCAGCAGTTTTCTGAAGATGTTGCATCTGAAAATCCTGATGCCAATCCTGCAGCTCCTGGTCGTGTATGCACTAGAGCACAGAATAACATCAAGGTACCTCGACAGCTTACAGATGGTACTGTCTTCTACCCCCTCAGTGGTCGTCAGGCTTTTCTCAGCTATCTTGAACCATCAAGTCACACAGAGGCAATGAAGAAACCAGAATGGAAACAGGCTATGATTGAGGAAATAACAGCACTTGCAAAGAACAAGACTTGGCATCTAATACCACCAAAGAAGGGAGTCAATGTTATTGATAGCAAATGGGTTTTCAAACTGAAGAGTAAAGCTGATGGTACAATTGATCGCTTCAAAGCACGTCTAGTGGCCAAAGGTTTTAAACAGAGGTATGGATTGGACTATGAGGATACTTTTAGTCCAGTGGTACAACCTGTAACCATCAGGCTTATACTCTGTTCTTTGTTTCACATGGGTGGAATCTTGCAATTGGATGTCTGAACGCATTTTTACATGGAGTTCTTGAAGAAGATGTATTTATGCATCAACCACCTGGGTTTGAAGATCAGCAATTCCCTCATCATATTTGTAAATTGGATAAAGCTCTATATGGACTTAAACAAGCTCCTCGAGCTTGGTATTCTGAGTTAAGTTCTAAACTGCAAGAAAAAGGCTTTGTACCATCCAAAGCAGACACTTCATTATTCATCTACAATCACTGTGGTACAGTCATTTACTTCTTGATATATGTAGATGATATGATAGTGACAGGATCATCAGTTCAAGCCATAGAGGAGCTCCTCCATGAATTACAGAAGGACTTTGCACTCAAAGACCTTGGAAATCTGCATTACTTTCTAGGTATTGAAGTAACTGTAGAGAAAGATGGTCTTGTATTGACACAGAAGAAGTATATGAGGGATCTTCTTCTTCGGGCTAACATGGAGAATTGCAAAGCTGCTACCACTCCCATGAGTTCCTCTGAAAAATTGTCCAAGGCAGATGGTGATCAACTTTCTGCAACAGAAAGCACAAGATACAGGAGCATTGTTGGTGGACTTCAATATCTGACTCTCACAAGACCTGACATTGCCTTTTCAGTGAACAAGGTATGCCAGTTCCTACACAGTCCAACCAGTGGTCACATGACAGCAGTAAAGAGGATTCTTCGCTTTCTGAAGTTCACACCATCAACTGGACTAAAAATCAGAAAGACAACATCCACTCTGGTGAGTGCTTTCAGTGATGCAGACTGGGCAGGATGTAGTGATGATCGAAGATCCACAGGGGGATTTGCTGTGTTTTTCGGCGACAACTTGATATCCTGGAGCTCCAGGAAACAAGCTACGGTCTCTCGATCATCCACCGAGTCTGAGTACAAAGCCTTGGCAAATGCTACTGCAGAAATTGTGTGGATTCAGTCCCTTCTCAAAGAACTAGGAATCTTTCAGTCACGACCACCAAGTCTCTGGTGTGACAATCTGGGTGCAACTTATTTGTCGGCAAATCCTGTGTTTCATGCGAGGACAAAACACATAGAAGTTGATTTCCATTTTGTTCGAGAAAGAGTTGCTCGAAGTTGCTTGCAGATTCGGTTCATTTCCTCCCGTGACCAAGTTGCGATATCTTTACCAAACCTCCGCTGCTGGCTGTTTGGGTTTCCAACTCAATCTCAATCTTGTTACATCACGATGAGATTGTGGGAGGGTGTTAAAACATGTAAAATGATCCTAGTTTTCATATTTTGTTGTAGCCTAGACTTAGTCAGGAGAGAACGAGTCTAAAGGGTCATGAATCGCATCTTTGCGTCGTCGAAAAGCTCTCTCTGTTCTTTTCTTTGAAGTAGTTGTCTTGATTTTGTTCATTGTTTGACAACAGCTATAAATACGAGTCAGTACTCTATCGGCTGATTACGCCGGATCAATTCTCTTCTCTGAGCATTTTTACACTTACTAGGAACCCTGCTAAGTAAATATGTTGCAGTCTTTAATGAATGCATCCACGACGATAAAGGTACAGAACTGAAACTTAGCATACTCCTAACCATTTCCATAAATCATTTCCATAAGGGTACGATTTTGTCTCTCGCCACATCATTTTGTTGAGGTGTACCTAGCATTGTGTATTGCGCACAAATGCCTTTTAGGAGGCAATAATAGAGCGCCCAAGCGAAGCGTCAATTATGTTGTCATTGAGTACTCCACCACGAGGTTTTTTCTCAGCCAATCGTCACTCGACAAATTTCAAAGTGGCCAATACAAAAAGTCTGTGATCTGTCCACCCCACAGGCTTCTTAGTATCCTGCCTACTCGTCTTTAACTGGCCTAGCTACATGATGGAACTCCCCTCGGCCAATCGTCACTCGACAGCTCCGTACTTGCTTAGGAAAAAGATGTTTGGCCGAACCCCTACTCTTGATTGATCTAATGAGACGCTTTCTTTTTCCCGCGTGCTTGTTCGATTGATATTCATTCTACAACTATCGATTTGGAGCCAATTAGGTATCACCGCGTGTCAAACTGTGTCAGGCGGGAAACCTTTACTTTCAAGGTACTTTGCAAACAGACGTGGACACTATCCATTTTCATTAAATTTTCTGTAATATTCACCACCTCTATCAGATCTCAGAGCTTTAACTTTCTTATCATGTTGCCTCTCTACCTCAGTAATGAATATCTCTAAGACATTTACTGATTGAGATTTTTCATGCAACAAGTATATATAACAACATCGTGAGAAGTCATCAATAAAAGTGATAAAATACTTTTCTCCACTCCATGATGGAATATCAAAAGGACCATATATATGTGTGTGTATTAGTTGTAAAGGTTCACTGCTTCTTGTGGCAGGATATTTCGATATATGTGATGTTTTTTTACCTTTGATACAATCCACACATACATCCCAATCATCAAAATCCAATTTAGGCAAAATTTCCTTTTTAACTAGCCTCATTACTCTTTCCTTGGATATGTGAGCAAATCTTTGATGCCATAAGAAAGCAGAACATTTGTTATGCATACTACGTTTATTACCTATAATTTGTTCCACTGAAAACAGAAATCCAGCAAACATAACATTAAGATTAAAGCGATACAAGCCTTCTATTAAAGCACCAGATCCATAACAATACTTATTCTTACATAAAGAAAACACATCACTTCCAATCTCAAACTTAAAACTTAATTTATCCATCATACTTACAGAAACTAGATTTCTAGCACATTGAGGGACATATAGACACTTTTCTAAATCCAAGTGGTAGCCTGTATCCAGGATTAAGCAATATGTCCTAATTCCTTCAATTTGTGCCTTCATTCTGTTCCCCATATACAAGAATATTTCATTTCTTTTTATGGGTTGGATCGAAAGGAATCCCTGAGTAATATGTGAAACATGAGTAGTAGTGCTAGAATCTAACCACCATGTATTATTTGGAACTTCCATAATATTAGATTCGTGACATACATAAATATAATACATACATTTCTTTTCGAACCAAGCCTTCCTTTCCAGACAATCTTTTTGAAATGACGATTCTTCTTGCAGAAATGGCACTTCAAGTCCTTGCGGATTTGGCCTTCTTTGACCTTTGTTGACACCTTATTCTTCTTCTTACCCTTCCATGGTTTACCATTATTGCTGCTAGTTCCATTATGATCCATGTAATGAACACAGTGTTCTTTTATTTTCTTTAACCTTCCTTCCTTTTGAATCAACATGGCCTTAATCTCCTGAAGATTCCACTTGTTTTTAATGGTGTTATAGTTCACCTGGAATTGGCCAAACTCAAGAGGAAGTGAGTTCATAATAAGCTGCACTACAAAAGAATCACTCGCATCCATTCCCATTGATTTTAACTTTGCTGCAAGGTTAGCCATGCTAGTTACATGATCATGAATAGGACATGACCAGTTCAACTTCTTGGTCGTGAGCTCACTCATAAGACTTCCTACAATGGACTTATCTGTAATGTCCTATTGAGAGTACTCTTTGATCTTCAACATAAACTCCTTTCTATTTTCAGTCTTGGGCATTGATGGCTTGACATTTTCAGCGATCATCATTCACATTAAGTTTAAGCTCAATCTATTAGACCTTTCCCAAGCTTCATACATAGATTTTTCTTTCAGACGGCCTCGGTAACGGGCATGTTGCGAAATGCGTTGCGGCGCAAGAAAGTGGGCGATGCTTTCGTTCCTTAAAGTAAGACGGACGCTAATGTAATGGGATTGTAAGGTGATTGAATTTTTTTTTAATATAATATATATTTTTTATCCATTAGATCAACATCTAATCATTTAACACATCAATCTCTACACAAATCTAATGATCATAACAATTGATTTAAACTTTTAAAAAAATTAGACGATTTAGAAATAATAAATCCGTAATGTAATTATGTAATGGCTTTCGTTAGCGAGTGTCAGTGATGCTGATCAACCTCTCTTGACAAGTTGATGACGGAATGAGAGTTGGTACTGAATGCTTCTTCTGTTCCTTCCATGATTCATGTGAAGTTGGTGCTTCCGAAATTAAAGACATTACGTTTTCAATCATTGTTGTTGTTTACGGAGGATAAAAGTGAAATGTTATTGCTGTTATAGACGGTATTAACATATCTCAATACTCTTATTACCACATAAAAATACGCTAAGGTAAGCTGTGCCAGACCACATTCTCTCTTTGTTTTTTGTTTTTTAAAAAAAAAACACATACGTCTCTCTCTCCCATTACATCAACCCTAAAATCATCTATTTTGTGTTAAAGTACTTGAGATCTCTCTGTTAATATATGTTAATGTCCATCTGTTAATAGCTGCTAGTTGCTAAGATTGTAGTTGTCGTGTCTTATACTGTATGTAGTTCATACGGCAATGCATATAAAAACTCTGATCAGGCTCTGCAGAGAGCGATTCTGTGCGGTTAGTTCCTTCCATCCTCTCTGCTGCTTTGAGCCCTAAACAATCTCAAACGAGGTGGCCGGCAACCTCTGGCTCTCTTCCTAGCGCAGCCTCTGTCCAGCACCGCTTCCACCGCCGCCAACATTCTACCAACACCTTCCTTTCCCGACTTCGTCAACGTCAAGATCCACTTGCTGCAATTGGGAGCCCTCTCCAGGATGATGAGGTCGTCGACTACTCCTCTCTAGAATCTGGACTCTGGACTCTGGACTCGATTCAGAGTATGATCATGCCGTCGCCTCCCTTGATGTTCGAGCAGAGCCGGTCTCGCTCAATGACGCCTATGCGTACCTCCTCAACTTTGAGATCCATCTTGAGCATCAAGCAGCAATGCAAGGGACTAGTACGTCACCTCTGTTCCATCCTACAAGATTGATTCAGACTGGTACGTTGATACCGTAGGTATGAATCACATAACCAAAGAACTCGACAAGCTGAACGTCAGGGAGAAGTACAATGGCAAGGATGTTGTCCAAACTGCAGATGGTTCAGATATGCAAAATACTTCATATTGGGCAATCTCATATTAGTACTCCTTGTCAGTCCCTCCAACTTAATGATGTTCTTCATATACCAAAAGCCTCATGCAAACTACTTTCTGTTCATCAATTTTGCCGATGACAACCATGTATTATTTTAATTATATCCTGATCGATTTCTTGTTAAGGATCAACATACCTAGAGAGTTCTTCTTCGAGGAGGGTATGGATGGGCTATATCCTATCAGCTCACGGTACACTGCGCAGTGCGCACTCCACTCCTATCAAGAAAACCTTTGTCAACGTCAAACCGTTGTCTTCACTTTGGCATTGCAGTCTTCACTTTGGTATTGCAGGCTTGGCCATCCTTCCACATCAGTAGTTCAAGAAGTTCTTCTCTCCAATAAACTCCCATGCTCAGTTTCGTCTAGTCATGAATCGGTCTGTGGACCATGTCAATTAGCTAAAAGTCACTAGCTTCCATATGTTTCTTCCAATAATGTTTCTCTGTCTCCCTTAGAACTTGTGTTCTCAGATGTTTGGGAACCTGCTCATGCCTGTCAATGGGTTCAAATATTATGCTAGTTTTATCGATGATTTTAGTAAATTTACTTGGCTTTATTTACTTAAGAGTAAGGGTCGAGCGACAACTTAATAAACACATTCTTTGTGTCCAATATGATTAGGGTGGGGAATATTAGAAACTTCATAGTTTCTTTAACAAATTAGGCATCTTGCATCGAGTTTTTTCTCTTTAAACTCACCAGCAAAATGGATCGGCTGAACGTAAACATCGTCATGCTGCTGTTGAAGTTGGTTTAGCTCTTCTAGCCAATGCATCCATGCCCATCCTTTCTAGGATAACGTCTTTCATATTGCTTCTGTAACATCCCAAATTATGGGCATATTTTCAAAGATATGTTTAATTTTTTTTGATGCATTCTATTGTTATTCAATTTTTCTGGATTTTCATTCAAGGTTTTATTTGATTTTAAAACCTAACCAACAAATTTGGAAATACAAAAGCAATAGATGAATAAAACAAATTAAAATTAAAGTTGATAATTAAAAATCCAAATTCATCATAATTATACTAAATATAAAATGGGGAAATTAATTAAAGCATGTTTTGAAATTTTCCTCAAATCAAATAATGAAAGTAAAAGCAACATAAACTTGAAAGATTTTTAGATAAAAATATAGCACAAACAAAATCCCAAAAAAATTACACAATAATATACACTCTATTTTAAGCCCCCTAAAATTCTCACAATTGTCGAAGGTAAATTGCTATGTCTACAAAAATCCCCAAAACTCTTAGCCATTTTTAGAAATTCTGGAAACCTAACTCACCCTCACCCCTCACTGACCTACGGGCCACACCCATCTGGCTTTCTTCTCCAGGCACGCGCCCATGCCACTCCAGCGCACTAGAGCTCGCTACTAGTTTTGACCATGCCCCTGGTTTGCTTCGACCTCACCCACATAGGCTGTGCCAGTCACCTACTCCCGTCGCTAACCCATCCCCTCAACGTCTCACGTGCCCCATCAGCACACCTGAGAGCACATCAATGCCCGTGCTGTGCTCCTCCTCGCAAGCTCTCCACCCTCACCTATAAAGGCTGCCCAGAAGCTCCCTCTACCTCCCTTAGCCACCCTTCTCCTCCTCCCTGCTCTTCTCACCAAACAAAACCATAAAGAAACGCGAGTTCTCATTTCTGATCGAGACGTCGCCCCAACACCGCCGGCGCACCAGTGAGGCTCCCTCCTCACCATCCCCGTCACCATGTGTTTCGGCCCCCAAGCAACGTTTCCCCTCAAATAATTTGGTGTTTGGTCCATAGGAACTGCTAGATTTTGCTTCTTCCCCACCTCCGGCTGAAACTGCCCTTTTCTCTCCCAACTTCGACACGGTGACTCAACCCCCAATCCCTCACTCCAGTACAACCACCTTACTCCCCTCGAGCTTCCCCATACATCCTTTACTCTCCTTTTGGCTCAGGTCGTCACCTCCATGGTAGAGCACCACCGTCGCCTCAAGCATTCGTCGCCGGCTCAACTCCGGGCACCTCCGTCGTCTTCCTCGGCATCGATGAGGTCCTTTTGCCTCTTAGCTGCTCATGCGCGCCTTAGTTGGCCAAGGGTGCCACTACCTTGTCATTTGGGCATTAGCCCGAACGCCACCACCGCTCAACTCCAGCGCTGAGGGACCATCAAGTGTGCAAGCGTGCGGGGGTTCCATTTTGGGCACTCACCCGCACCGCCGTGGACCACATCACCGGCGATGGGCATGGCTGTGAGCTCACCCGAGAGCTCCTCTACTTCTCTGAAACCCACAGCACTATAGCTCAATCATTAGCCAAATCTCTGTCAGATTAGGGCTAAGTAGTGATTAGTTTTGCTTTAATTATTGCTTTGTTTCGCTGACTCTTGGGCCCGTGAACAGAAATCCATGAGCATTAATGTTCTGAGTTTTTGCTCTGAGTCCCTGACGTGCGGGCCCAAGCTCATTAAGTGCACAGTGGCTCTAGTCCATGGACCGGTGGACTGAGCGCGTGGACTTTAGTCTATGCGCGATTCCCGTGGACCAAGCCTGTGACACGTGGGTCCAACTCGTCAGAAAATGATTTCCTTTAAGAAAAGAAAAGAAAATACATAGGGCCCACCTGTCTTTCACTGAGCATTTACGGTTAGGAAATAAACCAAAAAGAAAAAGAAAAGGCAGTGGATCCCACCTCTCAGTGAGAGATTTCTCTCTCCTTTTTCTTTTTCCTAGAAAACCAAATTGAAACCTTAATAAATTTTGCATAAAAACTCTAAATTAAATGATTTTTATCTCTAAATTCGTATAGAATCATAATTTACCTGATTATGCGAAAAAATTGGATTTTATTATGGTTTAATTTATTTTGCCTTATTTAATTGGTTTCTGGTTCATTTAGCAATAGACGTTGATTTCTTGAATGACATTTTCGACGACCCACCATCCTCATATTCAGAACAACAAGATCAAGGCAAGCACCCCCTTTGATCATCTTGATTCCATTATTTCAATTATTGTACTTCTTTTTGTAAAAATCTATTATGCATGTGTGTATGTTTAATATGAAATTGCTATATTTGGGATGTCAGTAGTTGTAAATCCTATTTGTTGCATGATCCTCCTCAATATGTTGATGTCCTTGTTGTTGTATCCAATAGGATATGAGTTAGATAATATATAATGTCAAGTTGGGAGTTTTGAGTGCGAATATCACACAAATGCTTAATAGAGCGGTAGTTTTTCATAAAAAGTTATAAAATGACAATATGATGAACATGAATTTGGGAGATTTATGAAAAATATCCTAAGGGATGTGCTTCTGTTATTTTTGTATAAAAATGAAAATGGAAAAACTAGTTTTCGACGTGGGCGAGTTATATTGTATTCTGAGAAGAGTGAGAAAGGAGTCTCACTAGTAGATAGGAGAAGATTCTCGCCCAGGTCAATTGAGGACCGAACGCCAGCAACTCCAATATGAGCCTAAGCGTACAACCATATATGCCGGTGTGGGACGGCCTTAGCTAATTAAGTAATTAAAAACTAGCCTTGCACGTAGGTAGGCCGAAGAGTGCAGATAGGACCGAATATATTGGTATGTCCAAAGGAGCTCCCTTCACCACCGTGTTGGGCACAAAGCTTGCCGACACAACTACGAATAGCTCACTAAGACGGTGGTATCCCCTGGTTCAGTGAGGGTATTCATTCGTTGGGCTAGTGTAAGGATAGGACTAGATGATGTAAAGACTTCGACACGTGCTCTAGATTGCTTACCTAAGGTAGTGAGCGGTGGTATCGACGAATGCCAAACAAACTAAAGAATTCGTGTACTGTGGGTAAAGTTGTACACCTCTGCAGAGTGCAAATCTATTTAAATAGCCGTGTTCGCGATCATGAGCGTGCTGAAATTGTTGATTTAATGGGTATAGTCTTGATTTTCTCAAAAAACTGTTTCGTTGGAAAAACATGGGAATAGTTTATGATTTATATTTCAGTTAACTACCATGTTTATGGCTGAAATAAATTGTTGCTCGCAGCCGAGAAGGGTTGCGAGTTGTTGTTATTATTATCCATTCAATTACTTACTTACTGTCATGCATTTACTTAACTGCTTTTAAACTTCTGTTGCAAAATAGTATATATGGATATTGCAAACAAAACTGGCTTAAAGCAAAATAATTTGTAGAGTAGAGCATCATCCCTTGTTGGCCTTGTATTTATATAAAATTTGTGATACACTACAAGTCTTGCTGAGTACGCATCGTACTCAGTCTTGCTTACATTGTTGTTTAGAGTATGAGGAAGAGCCAACGACAGATGACGCTTTCTTCGCACCTGGAACCGGAGGGTTCGGTGACGAGTCTATCTAGAATTTATTTCTTGTTGGTTGCCTTTGGATCATGGATGGGCATGCCACTGGAAATTATCTACTTTTATTCTTCTGTTGTTATTTTGTTACTTTGTTGGTACTTGTTTTATTTGGCCGGTCGGCCCTTGATGTAATAACCTTAATCGCTTAAGTTAAGTACCACATTTAGCTTTACTTTGTATATTTGAATATATGGATATTAATGTCAAATGTTGTGAATGTGTGTACTAGCTACTGATCATGGGACTAGTACGGTACACATTTAAGGTTTTCGGATATTCCACGCCCAGGGGTCCGACAGCCTCCTTCTTTGTAAATCGATTACCTAGCAAGGTGATCAATGGCACTACTCCCCATGAGAGTCTCACTGGCTCCAAACCCAACTATACGATGTTGCACATGTTTGGTTATGCATGTTGGACGAATCTCGGGCCATATAATTCTAAAAAACGTCAGTTTTGATCACAAGAATGTGTTTTCCTTGGCTATAGCGACCTTCATAAGGGATATAAATGCTTTCATAGATCTACCGGTCGAGTTTATATATCTCGAGATGTGATATTTGATTAGCATTGTTTTCCCTTCTCCACTGATCAAAGTTCAGTGCCTTGTTCACCTGTAATAGATGAGTCCATCTTGCTTCCCTCAGCTCTTTTTCCTGTCACTACTAATTCTGAGAATTTTCGCCCAGTAGAAGTATTTACTCGTGTTGCATTTTTGCCATCTAATGCCTCTACTGCAGACCCCTCTCAGCCAGGGGGGCATGATGATGTTGATACTGTAGGTACAACTGATATGGCTGACATGTCCTTACTGTAGTCAGTTTCAGCCTCAAGTTCAGGTTCTGATGCGTCGTGTTATGCAACTTCTCCTGCTCCTGTAGAATCTGGTGTATAGACTCAACAGTCTCCTCAAATGTGGACAGGTCTACAACATAATATTTGTGTACCCAAGGTGAGGACAGACGGTACTGTGCCCTACTCTGGACTTGTTGTTACTGTTTCAGAACCGACAACATATGTTGAGGGCTATGCAGCACGTAGAGTGGAAGCATGCAATTAATGGACATCGAGTATGATGCTTTGATCAAGAACAAAACTTGTCGTCTCATTCCTCCCAAGAAAGGACTGAACATCATTGACTGTAGGTGGGTGTTCAAGGTAAAAAGAAAACCAGATGGCAGTGTTGAAAGGTATAAAGCTCTCTTGGTTGCAAAAGGCTTTAAGTAGAGGTACGATTCAGCCCGGTTGTAAATCCATTTATAAGCAAACTCGTGCTCTCAACAGCAGTCTCACGCGGTTGGTCTCTGAAGCAACTTGACATCCAAAATGCATTCTTGCATGGTGTTCTATAGGAAGATGTTTATATGAAACAGCCCCTGGTTATGAAAATGTTAAACATCCTAGTTACATTTGTAAACTAGATAAAGCACTACATGTAAACTAGATAAAGATTGGATTCTCACGGGAATCTGCTGGGAGGCTGCTTCTCGTTGCTAGTTCATTTTCGAGACAGCTCATCGCGAGAAGCAGAATCTAGTGGTTTTGAGAATCAGAGTGTTTGGTACGGCTCCACGAGAATCGATTGAGAAGCTGGGAGTGGAAGCTGTACCAAACAGGGCCTAAGCTACAAGATCTCGAGTTCATACCATCCAAGGCAGACACTTCACTGTTTGTGTTCAGAAAGAACAATGTTACAATGTATCTTCTCATGTATGTAGATGATACCATAGTAACAAGTTCATCTCAATGAGCTATGAACAGACTAGTACAACAATTGCATGAAGACATTGCTGTAAAAGATTTGGGGAAGCTGCATTATTTTCTGGGAATCGAAGTGAATCCGAACAATGATGGAATTGTGCTTACACAGCAAAAGCACACCAGAGATTTGCTACCCCGAGCCAATATGGATAGCTGCAAGCCAGTATCAACTCCAATGAGCACATCAGAGAAGCTGTCGAGTCATCAAGGAGATTCTATCTCTGAGGCTGAAGCAACCAATTATGGAAGCATCGTTGGAGCATTACAGTACTTGGCACTTACACGACCTGGCATAGCCTACTCAGTTAATAAGATTTACCAGTACTTGCATTTGCCAACCTCTCTACATTGGACGACGGTTAAGATAATTCTCAAGTACTTGAAGCATACTTTGAATACTGGACTTATCATCCGTTGGTGATACGATTGGGCAGGCTGTGTTGATGATCGGCGATCATAGGGAGACTTTGTTGTGTTATTCGGGTCAAACATGATTTTCTGGAGCTCACACAAACAAACAACATGTATGTATCATCCCAATTTTTTGATTTTCAAAACCTTTTTGAGTAGTTTAGTCCCTTTAAAAATTTCAACAATTTTATTTGAATTTAATAAAGCTTAAATAGGACTTTTAAAGTCAAAATAATTTAATGTGACTAATATGAACATCAATTAAATCCAAAGCTATTTTATTTGAGTTCTTTGTGCTTGGAAATATTTTCTAGATTTATCTGGAATTTTTTCGAGTTCATTTACTGTTTTTAATTTGCCATTTGGATTTTCTGGTATTTATAAAATAGAAAAGTTATTTAAATCTCAGGAAAATTCTTCTGGCTGATTTCCTTTTGCCAGCCCATTTCTTTTCTCGCTAGCACAGTCCATCCAGCCCAACCCGCGAACGCGTTGCGGCCCATCTTCGCACTCGCCTCGCTGTCACTAACAAGTGGGTCCCACCTATCAGGTGTCCTTATTGTCCCCGACACAGACTCCCCTCTCTCCTTCATCGCGCCGCCGCCGTAGCCACTCGGACTCCGCCTATCGGGGCTATTTAAAGCCCCAAGGATCTTCGTTTTCTACACCTCGAGCCGCACCTCACCATTTGCCCTAGCCACCTTCTCCCGAGTCGCCGCCTAGTGCCGTTGCCGCCGTCTTCTTCCTCGTCTCCGACCAAACAACTCCGTCTTCGTCGTCACCGTTCCGGTGAGCCCCGCTATCGTTGGTCACCACCATCGGGATCGCCTCGATGACCGCATGTCGGATCCGCCCTTACCTTCGCCGGAGCACCACCCTAGCCTCATCGCCGTCGAGCTTGAGCCCCAACCACCGCTTAGACCTCGCTACCGTCCACCTCCGGCCACCGTGTGTACCCCATTGGGTTCACCGTCGCACCAGCTACTAGAGGCACACCTTCCCTTGCTCCGTCGTAGCCCAGAACGCCGACGACCATCAGAACCCGAGCCACACCCGTCAAGCTGACCTGCAGGCCAGGTGTCTGCCATGTGCCCACCACGTCAGTGCCACATCAACCATGTGCTACAGTCTGCAGCCAGTTCATCCCATGCGAACTCATGCTAAGGATAATATTCGACAGCCCAAACACAAAACAGATGGTACCATTCCTTACACAAGCATTGGTCGTTGTGCTCTCAGTGTTGAGTTGGAACCTACTGGTTATGTCGAAGCTCTACAAGATGATAAATGGAAGCATGCTATGGATGAATAACACAATGCTCTGCCGAGGAACAACACTTGGCAACTTGTACCTCCTGATTGACTGCAGAATGTGATTGACCGTAGATGGGTATTCAAGATTAAAAAGGAAGGCTGATAGCTAAATTGATAGATACAAGGCACGTTTAGTGTCTAAAGTATTTAAACAACAATATGGCATTGACTACGAGGACACTTCCAGTCCTGTGGTTAAGCCTGCCACAATTCAGCTTGTTCTGTCAATTGCAATCTCTCAAGGTTGGAGTCTGAAGCAACTTGATGTGCAAAATGCATTCCTTCATGATTTCTGACAAATGCAGAAGCAACTAATTACCGAAGCGTTGTTGGTGCATTACAGTACTTAACTCTTACTCGTCCTGACATTTCTTTCTCTGTCAACAAGGTGTGTCAGTTTCTGAGTATACCTACAACTCAGCATTGGATGGTAGTTAAGAGGATTCTTCTCTATCTCAAACATACGGCATCAATGGGATTTCTAATCAATAAGTCTTCTTCAATTCTTGTTAGTGCATTCTCTGATGTAGATTGGGCAAGGTGCCATGATGATCGTAGATCAACTAGAGGCTATGCGGTGTTCTTTGGTTTGAATTTAATCTCCTGGAGTTCACGCAAACAATGCTGGTCCAACTCCCGGAGAGAACTCACTCATTGGTTCTCTTTCTAGTGTTTCACATGCACACACACACAAGAATCACGACGGAAGGGAGAAAAATATGCGCACACAAGAACTTTGGTGCTCGGCTGCAACCTGTCTAGCCAAAACGTTTTGTTTTCTCTTATTATCTTATCAAACACATATGAATACACATCCTTTTAAAGACTGCTGAATCAACTTGCAAACCAAGCCAAAAACTAAACATGGAAAGCCTAACAAAGGAAACAAACTAATTTGATCCGATGCTGGTTGCATCAGAATCCTAACGCCCTATTACTTACAAGTCTAGATTAATTTTCAACAATCTCCCCCCTAATCTAGACTTGTCTTCTCCTCCACATCTCAAAGGTCGATCTTCTAACGCATCTCTAAGAAGTTATGCCTTCCCACTCGGCACGGGTTAGCAACACAAGCTCCCTCTATGTGTCGCCGAACCCACACAGCCGCTTCTTTACCACGTGGTGCACTCCTTGAGGGACAATACAGCCGCCCTTGTCACACGATCACTCTTGAGGGACAATATATTCGCCCTCGTCATCAGTGACCGTGAACATGGGTGTCACCGCAGCCCATGCACCTAGTAGTTCTTCTCCCGAAGACCCGGAGATGGCCGCTAATGCAATCTTGCCTTGCCGGTTGTCGATGATGCTCCTTAATAGCAGGTATTTGGGAGACATGCCGCCTCCACCCTTTACCGCTATCTCTTTACCACCACAACTTCGTCGCTGATGGCACGACTCACTGGGCGATTCCAACCTCCGATTCTTCTTGAGACAATGACTCACTAGAGGAGTTCAATGATGATGTTGTTTACGGAGGATAAAAGTGAAATGCTTTTGCTATTACTAGTTAGGTGTCCGTGTGTTGCAACGGAAATCAAACTTAGAACCAAATATTACGTTACAGTTATACATTCTTACTCAAAGGAATAGAAGTTTAATGCTGATTGACTACATCCACTACAAACAATTGAGAGCATAGTTTGAAATGATGATCAACAAACTAATTAACTAACCGTAGGATCAAAATGCAAGAAAGAGAGGACATTTCACGGATGTATATATATGCTAGCATTTCACAAATGTATATAAAAATCACACATGAGATGAAACTATGGTGCATATCGTGTCATCAACACAACAGCAGTAAAATCAAATTATCGAAAAGAGAATAACCACATCATATAAAGTTGTAGCTATCAATTGCTAGGATCCCCATGGTAAAGGATATCATGCCTGATCAGTAGGATCCTCATGGTTTCCATTTAACAACTTATGGAACTCATCCTTCAGTCTGCTGTCTCTCTCCTCCTTCAACCTGCTATCTTTTTCTCTGGTAGTCAATAGAAGCAAAGGTAATCTGTTTGTACGACCTGGTATTTATGCAGAAAATGCCAATAAAGCCTGTTACAAAGTGCTTACCATAGAAAGCCTCACTGGCACGTACAAATCACAAATGTGACATAAAGACAGTACCTAGGAGCTTGCTGCTAATGAAGAATACAACTAAATTAATGGTATACATGCAAGGAAAAGAACTGTTAAAATAAAGGTAGTGGTCAATTGTGAGAACCCAGGAGATTGAACTAATTTAAACAAATGCAAATATGTAATTAGCAGTAAAATAAAAAAATTTCTAAACACAGGTAACACAAGAATTAATTACATCAGAGCAGATTATAGTTTACAACTCTAAATACTGTACAAAAGATTAAAATAAAAACTTGCATTGCATGTTGCCGAAGCCTTCCTTGAAATCTTGTCTGTCCATAGCCATCCAGTCAAACCGTTTTCCTCGACCCAATCCGAAGCACCCTCCCCAGCTCCATCGTCCGCCAACCAACCACAAGACAATTAGCAGCTCAAAAGCAATAGAGTAGATTTGTAATAAAATGGATTGCAGTCAGAGTACCATAGGAATCATCATGGTTCCCATATCGACCTAGATTAGCCGGCACCCTGAGTATCGAGACTACCCACACCTACCTAAGCTAACCAGCACATTGATCCTCAAGATACCTAGACTAAACTAAGTAAATTGGCGTCGTCTTATTTCTATAGGTTTCATCACTCGACGTTATAAAGTCCATCACCCACGTATACTGATTTGCCTTAACTGCAGAGAATCCCTCACATAGTGAATTGCTAACCAATGGACCAAAATGCACATAGCCCACTAGTATCGTGTGAGAGCCATATGGATAAGCACAAGGGCATAAGGGTCATTAATAGACCACAAAGGGAAGGCAGCCAAATACATTCCCCAGCCGAATGCATTCCCCCCCCCAAAGCCTCACAACTCATTCACCTCACAAGTCAAACACCGCCACAAGCACCATCCAATGCACCATCGAAGGAAACCAAGAACAAGCCAACCAAAGCAAAGGCCAAGAACAAATCACAAGGCCAAGCCAAGCAAGCATCACCATCACCGATCATAAAGAAGGGTCATGGCTAGTAGCTTGAGGAACTATTTTTGTGCCATTATGATCAACTAGGGTTCATGCATTGTCTTAATTTGAACTTCTGGAAAACTATTTTAAAAATCGATATGACCGCTTTTGATAAGTGGTACTACCGCAAGTAGATAGTACCGATATCTATATGGTACTACCGGAGTGCAGTGGTACCGATTATTACTTGGCGGTACGAGTTTTCAGAGAAGGTGTTTTTGAGAATTATTGAGCTCTGGAAAACGGTAGCGCCGCTCTAGCCGAGCGGTACGACCGCGATGCAGTAATATTGATTTCTAGTTGGTGGTAGTACCGCAACTTTATGTGTAACGGCTAGTTCAGAGCATTAAATGCTACTGTTCCGACCGTTGAGCCAAAGATCGGCAGTACTGGGTTTCAACAACTGTACTACCGCAAATCTTGATTTTTTTCCAGGAATGCGGTCGTAACAGCTAGTTTTGTGCTTGGGGCTATAAATACACCCCCACCTGCACCAAGGTAGGAACCTTTGGCCATATTGAATACTCTTTAGGCTTTGGTGCTCTCTCTTCTACACATTTGCATTCAATTCTCTCTTTGCGATAATTGAGCGCTAGTCAAGTGCATAGTATTCATTAGTTGATTTTTTGGCACTTGATAGTCTTCAAGCAAGAGCTACGATTTATTACTCTTGGTGCTTGCCGGCACCTAGACGGCTTGGAGAAGCTGCGCAGTGATCACTTCAAAAAGCTTGTGAAGTGACCCGGCAAGGTTTGGGATTGGTGTTGTGCTCAATGACTCCAGAGCAGAGGAAGGGCAACTATAGTTACTGTAACACCCCAGCCCAACACTGAGCCTGGAATGCCACTAACTACTCTTCCAAACTAGTAATTATCGACACACTATAAAATTATAGCAAGGAAAACATCAATAAACATATCCATGGACCACAAAGAATAATTATGGATCAAGCGATAATAAATAAGCAAGGGGAAATGTAATCAAGTAAACAATCCAGGATAGCACCAACTACTGAATTCAAATCATTGAAATAAATAATCTAGTCCAAAATGTGACCTAAACTTTATTCAGCCTCTAACATGTCCAAGAGTAATCCAACATTGAATGAAAAGATTCTTATGGCAAATGATCATGTGATTGAAGTATGGATCTAATCCATGTGCTCTACTCGCTCTCAGTCACGGCATCCTCGAAGATCACCTAAAGACAACAAAAGAGCAAGGGTGAGTCCACGACTCAGCAAATACATCAATATACAACGAACAATAATAAATCAACAGCATTCAATAACTTCATTATCATCACAGGTACTTCTATTGATATTCTCATGCTGTTATCTTCTCTTTGTTTAACACCCACTAGTCTCATATATGAATGCAACTCTAATCTACATGTCCACATGCGTATATCGGTATAGCATGAGTGAATGCTCGCGACAACATTCACTCTCAAGCCCGTTCCTCCACAAGGATCGGGGACCTCCTCCACTCCCGTGGAGTTGTGATCATTCATGATCACCTGCTCATATGCAAAGATGCTTATGAATGCAAACATGCATAATTTCATAATACTCATCATATCCAATTTTTCATCATATCCATCAACAATATGAGTCCATACCATTCCATTGCTTGCAATTAAATAAAATAAAAGCACAACGATAATGGTAATGGAAGATAAAGAAAACAGTGATCAATCATTGATCGTTGTCTACCATGCACTTGCCTTTACTAGTTGCGACGCACGGTTTGGCTAGAAGATGGCAACAAGCACGACGCCTCTCCTACATTAGATACACAAATTTCAATACAAGCTACAGCATCAAGAATAGCAATCAATAGACATCGCTCCTACCCGTTCCCAAATATACCACGCTTCTCCGGTACCGAATAGTTACCCATTGCTGTCTAGGTACTAAAACGAACGTAACTATTGACTCGAAAGTCCGATCACGACAAACCACCCAGTTTTGGATTCTACACAAAGCTCTCCTCTTTTTCTTAGATTACCAAGTCTCCTAATTAAATCATCTAACCCTCCGTTTTTAGCTCAGAAAACTGATCTGTCAGCTTCGGGACAACGGGTCTTACTAAATTCATAACTTTTGTTTTACAAACCAAAATTTGAATTCTTGGATCCTACAGAACCCTTAGACAATTATATACATCTTTCATGTAGATCAAAAACTCTAATTAGTCCAATTACTATTTTTAATCTACAGTCTACCAAAACAGCGCCGAAAGACGACAACCACAAAGACAGCAGTCTTCCAAAATTCATATCTCGAATTCTACTTGTCCGCTCGACATGATTAAATATGCTATAGAAAGATATCGAAATTATCTACAATTAACTAGTAGATGACATTTCCAAAATTCGCCATTAAGGTACCCGAATAAATCGTTCAACAGAACAGCAGGCTAAACAGATATATTAATCGTCCGCTCGATTAGAAAATTCTAAAACCTCTCTAATTAAGTTAGCAAAACAGAGATAAAAATAGATCATTACCTGTAGAAGAATGCCAAAAATACTACGTTTTTCCTCCCTTCTCTCTCTAGATTATTCCTTGATTCAACCTCCAACTGTGCCTTCGTTTGCAATTAACTAGCACAACACAGTACATCTTCCTTGGCCTCACGGGTTTGCAAGCAAACAAGATAGTGAAACAGCCAGCATGCATGCGGGCAGCAAGGCGACGTGCAGCCGCGTTTCCAAAGCAAGCTCAAGGCGGCCGGGCACTGGCTGTTTGATCGCTTGCGCTCGGCGAGCCAACGTGTAGGCGGCTACACACGGCAGCGAGAGACTGCTGGGTTTCCACGCACGCGCGGTCGAAGGGAATTGGGCGAGCGATAACTGGCGGCTGAGAAAAAAAAATTGAGGCGGCTATTAGCGGCGCCGCATGGGGGGAATAAAAACTAGGGTTTAGAATTTATGATTTCTCTCCCCACGATTCTCTTTTATATCTCACGCAGTCTAGCCCCTCCGTAAAAACTAGAAAATATTATATTTTCATGTACTTACTTTGTTTAATTACGCATAGGCCCTTAAGAGGTTATTACTATTATTATTATTTTCAGAATATTACAGTTATCGAGGGTGAGGCTCAATTCGTGGAGTCGGCTTTATTTGTTCAAGCTTTCTCAACGTGTACTAGTGAATACCGGCAAGTCTTCGGTACCATAGGAAAAACTTCTTTGTCTCCCTTGTGATTCAAGTTCTTGTCTTTACTCTTCCACTTTTACAATTCTAGTATCTTACTTGTGTAGAATTGTATCTAGTTTTGTCTAGTTCATAATTGTGGTAAAAATTATAATTAGTTAAAGAACCTTAAAAACTTCCTATTTAAACCCCCTTTAGTCGGTTATCCTTGTGTGTTAAGATGTTTAAAGGTTAAGTCCCAAAGATCGAATGATGACATGGAAATAGCAATGTAAAAGTGATAAAGATCGACTTGACTCAAGCAAAGGTATAATAGTATCTAAGGATCATTTTATAGTATTTAACCGGTCTCAGTGTTTGGAGAAAAGACTGAATTTTTAGGCTAGATGTCGTACTATAAAGAGAAATCATAGGTAGTAGCTTGTGAATTTATTTATGTGCCATCTTGATCAACTAAAATTCATGCATTGTATTTGTTCTTGCCTCTAAAAACTGTTCAGAAAATTTGGTATGACCGCAAGTGATGAGCGGTATTACCGCAAGTCGGTAATACCAAAATCCAGTTGGCGGTATGAATTTTCCAGAGAGTATGTTTTTGCAAGAGTTTCTCAAAATCCCAAAATCGGTATGACCACAAGTGATGAGTGGTATTACCGCAAGTCGGTCGGTAATACCGAAGTCTTGTTGCGGTATTTTTTTCCAGAAAACATGTTTTTGGGAGATTTTCTTGAAATCTGCAAACGGTATGACCGACTTAGTGGTACCATTTTTCCAAAGATTATGTTTTTATTGTGGTTTTGATTATCTGGAAATCGGTAATACCGATATAGCCGAGCGGTATTACCGTAATACTGGTTTATAGTTGGCGGTAGTACCGTAATTTTTTCGTAACGGCTACAACAGGCGCATTTAATGATCAACAGTTGACCGTTGTTTTTCGACTACGTTAATACCGGACTTGAACGGTTGTATTACCGCAAATCTTGAATTTTTCAGGAGTCTGGTTCAAACGGCTAGTTTTGTTGGTGAGGGTTATAAATACCTCCCCACCTCCCTCTAGCTTAGAACTTTTGATCATATTCACTCTCATTGAATACCCTTGAGCTCTTGTACACTCTCTACTACTCATTTGCTTTGAATTCTCATTTTGAGGTAGCTGAGATCATTCAAGTGTATTGCATCGTTAGTTGATCTTATTGGCACTTGATTTTCCTCAATCAAAATACTTGGTTTATTACTCTTGGTGCTTGCCGGCTTTGGAGGAAGTTTGCGTGATGAGCTCTTCAAAGAAGATTGTGAAGAGTCCCGACAATGGATTGTGAAGTGGTTGTGTGCTCAGCATCTCCAGGAGAGAAGGATGAGCAATGATAGTGATTGAGGGTCAAGGCTTAATTCGTGGAGCTGACATGATTCGTTCAAGTTTCCTCAACGTGGACTAGTGAAGGCCGGCAAGTCTTTAATATCACGAGAAAAACATCATTGTCTTCATTGTGGATTATTTCTTGTCTTTACTAATTCCGCAGTTACATTTCTAGCTATTTACTTGTATATAATTAATTCGCTAGAATTATATCTAGTATTAACTTTGTCTCATATTTGGCTTAAAAGGCTTAGTAGTTTTTTTTGCATTTGTTCTAGGAAGTCTTGTCAAAGCAATCTAGCTTAAAATTGTCAATTGGTTAAAAAGTTTTAAAAACCTCCTATTCACCCCCTCTAGTCGGTTATCCTTGATCCTACAAGTGGTATCAGAGCTTGGTCTCTCTAATTCTAGACTTAATCGTCTAGGAGAGAAATGATGGTTAGTGAGGGAATATCAATAGGCAAGACACCTTTATTTGATGGATCAAATTATGCTTATTGAAAAATTAGAATGTCCATTTTTTAAAGTCCTTGAGCCCAAGCATATGGAGAATTGTTAGTGAGGGTTTCGTTATGCCCCTTGATCCCGCACACCCTATGGATCTTGAGGAACGAAATTCCCACCTCAAAGCTCAAGCGATGAATATTCTATTTGGAGCTTTAAACGTGGATGAGTTCAATCGAGTGAGCAATCTCGAAACCGCTCATGAGAAATGGACTACACTCTCGAAAATTCATGAGAGTACCTCCACGGTTAAAGAGGCCAAATTACATAAGCTTCAGATTAAATATGAGACATTTACATTGTAAATAAACTCAAAGGTCTTGGCACTAACATACTTGATGTTGATATTGTGCGCAAGATGCCTAGGGCTCTACCGGATAAATACGAGGCGTTGGTGATGCTATTTCTCAACTCTCCTAAGTTGCCAAGAATAACGTCAACTGGACTCTTGGGCAACCTCATAACCAATGAGTTGTACTAGAAAGACAAAGAAGAGTTTTTGGAGTCATCTTCCTCAAAGAAGAAGATTAGCGCTTTCAAGGCAAAAGCGGAATCAAGTGATGAAGAGGAGAATGAAGAAGAAGAATTTACTCTCCTTGTGAGGAGAATGAAGAATTCATGAGAAGATGCCCATATCGAAGCTTTAATTTTGACAAGAGCAAGAAAGGGTAATTCTCCAATGACAACAAACGCTATAGAAATATCTGTTGCTATGAGTGTGATGAGAAGGGGCACATTGCCTCTCATTGCCCTAACAAGAAGGATGACAATAGCAAGTCTTCAAAGAAGAAGGAATACAATGGTAAGGAGAAGCTTTTTAAGAAGCTTCACAAAGATGGCAAGAATGAAGCTCATATTGAAGAATGTGACTCAAGTAGGGAGTATTCCGACTCTGACTCCGATGATGACGAATTCTCCAAGAAAAGAGGACTTGTCGTGTAGCATCCTTTTTCAACAATATTTATATAAATTCAAAATTTGATTTTTAATACCAAAAATTCTCCAAAAACTTAAACTTCAAATTTTAAATTTTTGCTGGGTTTCAAAAATCAAAAATTGATTTTTTATTATTATTTTCTCTCTCTTTCTCTCTCCCCCCTCTCTCTCGGCCCATCCCCCTGTCTCCCCGACCCACCTCTCCTCTTCTCCCATCCCTGGCCCACCTCTCCTCTCCTCTTTCCCCCCAGCCCAGCCGTGCCTGGCCTTTTTCTTTTCTCCCCCTTCTTTCTTCTTCCTCCTCCCGCTGGCTCTTCCTTCTCCCGCCTCCCTCTCTCTCTCTCCTCTCGTCATCTCCCTCTGTCACCGACGCCGCCCAGCCCTGGTTTTTCCGGTGCCTCCCTGCCATCGCGCCGCCTGCACATGCCGCCCCTCCCCTGAATCTCCACAGAGCATGTGCTCCCACCCGGTTCCCCGCTGCCGCACCGCTCGGACGTCCCATCGCCCACGCCGCCCAGTCTTCTCCCGTTTTCCCGAGGCCGTCCTCGTCGCTCCCTCTCTCCCTCACCTCCCTGGCTATAAAGCCAAGCCGCCCCCTTCCTGCCTCACCCCCTCCTCCTCCACAGCACCCCATTTCCCTCTCTCGCCACCAAAGTCAAGCTCCAAGATTACCGTCAGATTTCACCCGGTGATTTCGCCTCCTTCTCCCGAATTATCGCTTCCTCCAGATTACCGCTGCTCCCATCGGTACTACCGCTTGTCCCCACCAGACTACCGCCACATTCCTCGGTACTACTGCTTCGCCCAGATTTCGCCCGCAAATCCCCGGAACTACCGCTTCCCCAGGACCAGTGCGCGTACGCCCGGTCCACGCACTGTGCGGTGGACCGAGTGCTACACTGTGCCAAGGGCCCACGTGTCAGCACGGGAGTTTTCCTGTTTTTCCGATTTTCTTTTCAATTAAAAATTTATTTAAAAATCTTCAAAAATCCATATCTCCTTCGTTATACCTCCAAAAATTATGAATTTTCTACCCAAAAATTTGTAAATTCAAGACCTATATTTTGGTTCTTGTTTGATTAATTTTGGAGTTTGTTTATTGTGGATTTTATATTTATTTGTTTTGTTTGTTTTTCTTTTCTTTTTCGGTGCGATCGTCCAAGTAGTGTTCGAAGAAGTCGGAGGTCCCCACTTCGACCAAGCTCAAGACTACCAAGACCCTCTAGCCTTTGACCCAGGCGAGTCAACACTGTGATCATGTTGAATCCACATTTCATGTAAATTATATTCTTTTAAAATATCAAACTGCATGATCTAATTTCTTATGCAAATGTATGTCAAATGGTCCTAAGGTAGTTAAATGCCACCTTGATTATTAATAAATTATTATACCTTGCCCTTGATAATTGAATTTCCTAATCCTTGTCACCCTAGTAATTATATGGTAACCTACTAGTTATAGTCTGTACTCAAGTGCCATGCTAGCCTTGCTTGAGTACCGGGGTATTAACCACCCCAAATCATCATCCTTTAAACATAAAGATTGTTTTGGGTAGTCATTGGGGGTAAATGACTGAAATAGTTGAGTTAATTTATTTTACTCTTCGCAAAACCCTTAAAACTTGCTAATACCCCATCTGGGCAGATGGTATGTTGGAGGGTATGTGGTTGGGTACTAATGTAGCTCAGGATATGTTGGTATGTGATTGGTATGTGGTATGAACCGCCCAGATAACTTTAAGGACTTAATCATGTGATGACCTCCTAATGTAAAACAATATAACCAGAAGTCTATAATGGTGTCGACCTGGCTAAATAATTTGTATTCATCAATGCGAGTTGCACCACTGGAGTGACCCACGAGTCGTGTCGCTGGTGTAAGCCGTCGTGGACACGGTTCAGGATGCTGGTGTAAGCCATCGTGTGGTGCAAGGGGGGGTTTGGGGGCATGGTTGACGCAGGTGTGAGAGCGTAACCACTCTCAGATGAAAACTTAGTGGGTGCAATTATCATTGAGGGATGCATTGTAAATGCCTTGTGGTAATCTCTCCTTGATTCACATGTCCAAGGAAACGTGCGATTATATCAAGCTGATTATCTCTTATGGGTAAAGTGTACAGTCTCTGCAGAGAAATAAACTATTTGAACAGCCGTGCCCACTGTCACAGGCGGACATAGCAACTTACAAGAGTTGTGGGTGGGTTGAAAAATGTGACAGGCTCATATAGCCCTTGTTCTGGATTTTTCCTAGGTAGTCTTACCCAGTGTTGATAATAGGTGGATGTAGCCGCTATCCAAAATAAGCATAAGGTGGAGGTAACCTCTGTTGTTATTAATATTCCAAATACTCTCTTTAAGAAAACATGTTTTAGTCAAAATGCTAATTGGTAGGACTTTCTAATATGTGTTTACAAATATCACTTTGCGTAAATAAAAGAACCCAGGCCATCCTTGTTAAGCCTTGCATGTATATTTCTGCATCTGTTGTGTTGCCTCGCGAGCATGGAAGTTATGCTCACCCTCGCTCTTTCTCCAAACCCTCAGAACCTGCTGATCAGGACGACTATGCCTACTACGAGGATCAAGGTGTCGACGGTCAAGACCAAGGCGAAGAGCAGTGTAGTTCCTTAGTCTAGGACTCGCCGCAGTCTAACTGGCTCCGCTGCTACTTGCGTACAACCAATATTCTCTAAGTCCTTGGTTAATATTGGTTGTACACAAAGCGCCACAGTCGCTTGCCTGTGAGGAGTCGTATTGCCCTTTTTGCTTCCACGCCTATTTCTGTATTTTATGTAATGAACTTATTTGGCATGTTCGGCCCCTTTTGTAAACTCGACCCGACGCGGTCTATTTAACTTTGATGATTGTAATATTACGTTTGGTTCGGTCTACGATGTGTATAAAATGGTTTAGCAATGTATACTGTGAGCGCTACCTACTGATCCAGGGAGTACTGCAGTATCTTCACAGAGGATTCTAGATTAAGGAAATCCGGGTCCGACATGTCGGCATCACCATCAAGGAAGCGTCGTCGTTATTCTCCACTCCTACTTGCATCATGGCAAAAGGAGATAAGGTAAAATCCATTAATGATTATGAACCTTCATACGATGAATTAATGGATATGCTTGAAGATTTGAATGAATATCTTGAAAAAGAGAAGTCAAAATTTAAAGTCGTGAAGAAAGTGTATATCTCTCCAAAAGACTCTTATGAGGAGCTAAAGGAGGCTCATGACTCTCTCCTTCTACAAGATATTGAAAAATCTCATTTAAATGTTGGAATTACTTGCAATCATAGAGAATACCATTTGGATACCCAAAACCTTGGTCACTAACCTCCAAGAACCCAAATAAATTTGGATACCTAAAAGAACTTAATTCTTGTTTTGCAGGTGAACTACAAGACCGGAGAAAAACATTAGGTGCTTGATAGTGGATCCACTCAACACATGACCGGTGATAGAAAGATGTTCACTACATTCGAGAATGGAGAAGAAAATGACAAGATCACTTTTGGTGATAATAGTAAAGGTGGGGTAATAGGATTCGGTAAAATCGCTATATCAAATGATCTTTCCATTTCTAATGTATCTTTAGTTGAATCACTAAATTTCAATTTGTTTTCTGTTGCTCAGATATGTGATCTTGGCTTAACTTGTTCATTCTCTCAAGATGATGTTTCCATTTTTAATGAAAAGAATAACTATTTAGCCTTCAAAGGATTTAGGTTTGGAAATCTTTATCTAGTTGATTTTTCTTCAAAAGATTCGTGCTTGAAAATATGTTTGATTGCAAAAACTTCTTTGGGTTGGCTTTGGCATAGAAGGCTAGCTCATTTTGGTATGATTCAACTTAAAAAAATCTTTTCAAACATGATTTAGTTGTTGGCTTGAAAGATGTGTAGTTTGAAAAGAATAGACTTTGTAGTGTTTGTCAAGCCGGAAAATAAGTCGCAAATTCTCATCCTTCCAAAAGTATCATGTCAACTTCTAGACTATTGGAACTCTTACACATGGATTTGTTTGGGCTGACAACCTATAAGAGTATCAGGGGTAATAGCTATTGTTTAGTCATTGCGGAAGATTACTCTAGATATATATGGATATTCTTCCTAGATGACAAAGTTGAAGCCTCCGGTATTTTCAAAAGTTTGCAAAAAGGACTCAAAAATGAATTTAATTTCAAAATTAAGAAAATCCGTAGTGATAACGGTTCCGAGTTCAAGAAAACTAAAATTAAAAAAATTGTGATGAAGTTGGAATAAAGTATGAACTTTCAACAACCTACAGTTTGGAGCAAAATAGAATCGTAGAAAGGAAAAATCCAACGTTAATTGAAATGACTAGAAAAATGCTTGATGAATATAATACTTCCGGTAATTTTTCGGCGGAAGCAATCAATACCGCTTGTCATGCCATAAATCATCTTTATTTGCATCTTCTCTTAAAAAAGACTTCTTATAAGCTTCTTGTTGGAAGAAAATCAAACATTTCATATTTTCGTGTATTTTGTTGCAAATATTACATTTTGAGAAAATGTATTCGTCTTTCAAAATTTGCAAATCGATATGATGTTGGTTTCTTGCTTGGATATTCATCAAATAGCAAAGTTTATCGTGTTTTTAACAAAAAAAAATACCGGTTTGGTTGCAGAAAGACATGATTTTCAATTCGATGAAACTAACGGCTCTCAAGAAAAGCATTAAGGCAAGCAATGAAGAATACGCAAATTGGAGACATCAAGCCAAAAGAAAATCCAAATGACTCATCATCTTCCATTCAAGTCGAACCTCCCACTTGTTCCAAAACAAATCAAATTGATATTGATGAAGAGGACAAGAAGGAAGATGATCAACCTACGAACTTCCCACCAAGAATTCATAATGCAATAGAAAATGATCATCCCATAGACCAAATATTGGGAGATGTGAGTTAGGGTGTTCAAACTCGGTCTCGTGTCACTTCTTTTTGTGAATATTACTCTTTTTATCTCTTCTCTTGAGCCAAAACAAGTAGATGAAGTATTCGATGATCCGGATTGGGTAAATGTCATGCATGAATGTAACAGCTCAGCCCAGCATGAGCCTGAAATGTTACTAAAACAACAAATTAGAATTTAAAACTTAAGATAATAATTTTAAACCCTAAGTCATTACACTAAGTTTCGACAGCACCTCCTTTGTATTGTTAGCCATATAAGGTATGGTGTCGATTAACAATAGCATTAACATTAATTCTAAACATCCAACTTGCATCATAAACATAAACGACTTTAAAATACCATAATTAACTCCATTACAAATTTTTGAAAGCAATAAGGCATTTCCAATAAAACAACCTAGTAGTTTACTCAAAACTAACATAGTCCAATTTTTTTCATTCAAGAAGTTTTGTGGAAGCGTGTGACTAATCAGACCACTAGCCCTTCCCATGCATGTTGTCTGCTCAAGAGGTACCTAAAACAAACAAACAACAAAAGTGAGTCCATGACTCAGCAAGTGACAACAACCCAACAATGCAATTTGCAATTTTTTCACCATAAATCATTCACATTAATCATCTCAAAAACAATACATATGCTTTATGTAATGCAAATGTCAAATCAATGCATCTTTTCTTTTCTTTTTGCATATACCGGTAATGTGGAGTATGCATCTGTCGATGCATACCCATGCATGTGCCTTCTAGCACATGGACCATAAGCCTACACTCCATGAGTGTAGGGATCAAAAGCCCGTCCAATCATGACGGAAACCTCAAAAATCAATACTTGGCCTCCGCAAGGCCAAGCCTCAAGGATATCAACATGATGCATATCAGACATCTCAATTATTAAATGTAAACATGTAACAACTCAGTGGTGACATTCTTGAGTGAAGAATTAACATAAACATGTAGCAATCCATTGGTGACATTCATGAGCACAAAAACATAATAATAAAACAGATGTTCGAGCATTCACCGCCATAATGTTACCGACTAATTTTCACTTGCCTCAACCGTGCGAAGTTTGATGACGTGAAGAGGGTGCTGCCCCCGGAACCACACCACCACCTGAACATTTTGCAACAAACTTAATAAAAAGGTACTTCGAAACATAACATTGCTTGAAACAATATATGACAAGCTATGCTTCCAAACGTGGCCTAAAACATCAACTCCCATAAATAGCAATTTTTCCCAAAACGGGACAATCCCCTTCTAAAATTCATAACTCCCTGTAGGATTAACCAAATTTAATAATCTTTAATCCCCTGCAAATATTACAAAATTTCCAACGAAAACCTAGTTGGAAAAGTCCCATGATTCAGCCTTCTTCTTCCCCTACTAAGCAGATAAATCAACCCATTAAATCTCGTCAGACGTTCTGGACAGCGAGACTAAAACCTACGTAACTTCTAGTACAAACATACAAAAAATGTGATATTTATCTCTCTGGAAAGCTTACAAAAATACCTACAACTTTCATGTTGGTGCAATCCCCTAAACAAATCACTATCTATTTTCTATTAAACAATTGTTACGATCTGTCAGAATCCTGACAGAAACATAGAACAACAACATTGCAAAAATCATAACTCGAGACCCCCAACTCCAAATTAAGTGATCCAAGGCTCTATGGAGAGCTAGCGATACCTACAACTCTCTAGGAGACGTCCTGGTCAGAATCCACCGTTAACTACCCAAAAACACGCGATCTCTACAGACTGCCAGAATCAATCTACTACTAGTATCGCCTAATCACAAAAATTAAACACCAATCTAACGGAATTAGGAGGACTACCTTTGAAGACGTGCTAACCCATTGAGTTCTCAGCGAGGTACCGGACCAGGGAGGAGAGGAGGTGACAGCGACCAGCAGGGAGGGGAGGGGTGGCCGAGTAGGGGAGTGGGGGAGTAGGGGAGAGGGGGCTGCTAGGCTTTGGGGGGAGGGCACCTCCCCTTGGCCGGCCCCCCTTTTGTGGCATCTTGGGCCGTGGCCTAGAGCCCAGGTTGTCAGGAATTCGCAGGAATGCCCTAAAAAAACTAAAAATTCTATTTTTGCTATTTAATATATTCTCCCGAGTACTCTTTTAGTTGTCCGAATAAATTTGGGAGTTTTACAATGAAGAAGTGAAAATTCCATTTTTCGTATTTAATATTTTCTCCCGAGTACTCTTGTAACACCCTGGCTATTCGGAAGCCAAGATGCCACCTAAGGATACAACATAGGAATAATTTACGGAATAAGATTCAATATGCATCTATCCAAATATCAATAACAGGATAACGAGGTGAAAGCAGCCAATACATCAGTGGCGAATAATCAAGAAACTAATCATGGAACGACATGACATGAAGTTTAAACATTACTTAATACAGTCCATCTCTCATCAAGGAATATCAAAGTTGAAACCATTAATGAAATTATCAAGTAATGTTCTGTGTGCAACGTGTTGGTCTACTCCCTTTCCAAAATCATCAACATCCGGGTGGATCACCTAAATAACATTGAAAGCAAGGGTGAGTCGAAACTCAGCAAGTACCATATTAGAATAATCAATCAAATAGTGGAAAAATCAATTGAATTGAATTATGAACAAATCTTGCATCACATACATGATTGAATGGAATGAATACATGAATGGATGGAATGAAAGAATGCACTGAAGGAATGGACTAATCACAGCTTATACCGGTATAGCGAGTGTAACACCCGTCGGTGTTCACTTAAAGTTACCGTATGAAGAACATTTCGTACGGGTGTCCAACGTGGCCCACATTGGAATGGTGGATCACACGTACCCATTCTGGAATTGATGGGTTTTCAAATGCCCATACTGGAATTGATGGGTCTTTCAAATGCCCATACTGGAATTGATGGGTCTTTCAAATTCCACTCCCGTGGACGGAAATTAAAGCATATATGAATGGAATGAAGCAAGTAATATGAATGTCATCATCTTTTCTCAATTATCAATTTGAAACATATCAACATCATGAACAAGTGCAAGAACATACACGTATACATCACATTATCATGCATTCAATTGAAAACACCACAAGTTAATATGCGACTTGTGCAGATCGAATAGGAATGTTGAGTAACTTCGTTGATTGAAAACATGAATCATAGAAACATTAGCATGAACACAAACACGTCATTCATCAATGTAAAGGATTCAATGTACTTGCCTTTCGCGTTATGACGCCGCTAGCAAGCAATGAAGGTGTCCCCACACGCGATGCCTCACCGCCTACACAAGTGTTCCCAAATAAGAACAACGTGGAAATACATTGCTATCGGTGTTCTACAATACCTCCTGACTACCCAATATACCGCGCAGACCCGAATTGAAAATAAACTATTCAGCCAGATTTCAGCCCTTCTGATCAGCGGTACGACAAAAAGCATATTTAATTATCTGGAATTCGAAATGACCCAAAACCAGTGCCCAATGAATCTTAACGCACTACACTACGAAACTCTAGTTGGCGGGTTCTCTCGATTCGCCAAAACAGAGGACTAAACAATCATCGAAAACATCGATGTAAATCTGTCCAGATTACGTAACGATGGTAAATAAAATGACGTAACTTTTAATCTACTGATCCAATTTAGGTGATATTTATCAACTTGGAAAGATAATTTAAAGGGATACAATAACCTATTTGGGTGGAGGTTCTGAATCTGAACCTAACTAGATCAAAACCGAGGGACAACACGACTGTCTTCGCCATGCAGACAGAACAGTTCGCAATTAAAAATTCATATCTCCTAAACCGTATGGTGGAATCATGTGATCTCGGTGGCTATGGAAATCTAAGAGTCGCTACTACAATTCTCTAGAAGGGGAGAACCTCCAAATCGGCCTCTAACAGGTCTATAGTAGACACGCAACAATCTGGACAGAATGGATCTACAAACAGAGGCAGCACAAAGCTACTAATCCACTCGGATTCTCGACTCTAATGAACTCAAACAGCGAAGTGGATCTCTCGTTACCCTTGTAGACTCGTAGGATGATGACGATCCGCTGCACCAAGGCCTTCCTCCCTTCTCCTCCCTTCCCTCTCCAAGAGCCGGCCACCGGGAAGATGAGGAATGGACGACGACGCCGGCAGGAAGAGATAACTTCGGAGGGGCTCTTGGGGAACAACACCGGGGATCGCCGGGGATGCCATTGCAGGGGAGAGGAGACCTCAAGGGGCAGAGGAGGCACTGGGTAGGGGTGATGGGAGTGGTGGCCAAGGGGGAGGGAGTGGAGGGGAGAGGGTGGGGCGGCTAGGGTTAGGGGGAGGACACCCCCCATTGGCCGGCCCCCCTCTTGGGCTTCTGCTCAAGGCCCAGGTTGCCGCGAAATAGCTGAAAACCCCCTCAAATAATGAAATTTATATTCTTTCAAAATGCATTTTCCTCCCCAACTTCTTCTCAATTCCACCGATTTGATTCCGGGGCATTACAACTCTTCAAGTCTATAAACTCTCTAAGGCACTCTATGGTCTTACACAAGCACCCAGAGTATGGTATGATTGCCTTAAAGATTTTCTAGTTTCAAAAGGATTCAAAACTAGCAAAATTGATTCAACTTTGTTAACAAAAGTTTTACATGATGATTTCTTTGGTTGCCAAATTTATGTTGATGATATTATCTTGGGGTCTACTAATCAAGATTTTTGCAAAGAGTTTGGTGATATGATGTATAGGGAATTTGAAATATCGATGATCAGAGAGCCTGGCTATTTCCTTGGACTTCAAATCAAGCAACTAAAGGATGGAACCTTCGTAAGCCAAACAAAGTATGCTAAAGATTTGATCAAGAGATTTAGCATGGAAGATGCAAAGCCCATATATCAAAACTCCCATGGCTACCAACGATCATCTCAACCTTAATGAGGGAGGTAAACCGGTGGATTTAAAGCCTTATAGATCTATTATTTGTAGTTTACTTTATCTTACTGCATCTAGGCCCGATATCATGTTTAGTGTTTGCATGTGTGCACTATTTTAAGCATAACCAAAAGAGTACCATTTGGTGGCCATGAAAAGAATTCTAAGATATTTAAAGCATTCTTCTAGCATTGGCTTGTGGTATCCCAAAGGTGCAAAATTTAATTTAATTGGATATACGGATTTGCACAACGATCGTTTGCATTTTCTATTCAGTTTTAGTTTTTATCAAGCAAAATGGTAATACTGCGGTTTACCACCTGTAGTACTGCTTCCCAGTAATGCCACGCCTCAACAGCGGTATTACCGTATATGGCTGGTGGTTCCAACATCGATTACAACCGAGTCTTTTTCTCCCCTCTCCTTCACCGTGCGGTGTAACCGCCCCCCATTCATCTCAAAACAACCGAGCCTCTCTCTCTCTCTTCTCTTCTCTTCTCTTCTCTACTCCACAAAAACCTCCACTCAAATTCGTCGGATTTGTGGATTTTGTTGAAGCTTTTGTTTGGGATTGAATCTCTAAGTCATATCTCTTCCATCCCTTGAAGTATTTGTAATACTCCGATTATTTTTTTAAGGAAGAAGCATGCAAAAGAGAGAATAAAAGTTTCAACCAGAGGTTTTTCTATGTTTGTGCACCAACCTGGGCCTCGGGCCTTGGCCCAAGAGGCCCAAATGTGGCCGGCCAAGAGGGGGGCGCCTCCTCTCCCTCCCCAAAACTCTAGCCGCCACACTCCCCTCCCCTTGCGCCTCCTCTCCCATCCCACCAACCTGGCCGCCCCTTCCCTTCCCACCCCAGCACCTCCCCTGTCATCTCCTCCCCTTCCTTGGTGGTGCCTCCACATCTCCCGGTGCTCCTCTCTGTTACCAGCCAAGAGAAAGACCGGGAGAAGCTGATTTGGGTGATGCTGATCAATGAGAAGAGGAAGAGGGAGAAGAAAAGGGGAAGAAGGGGGAATCTCGTGGGGACTTTAGCGAGATCCAAAGGGGTATTCGTGGGTAAATTCGTGATCCCCAATAGCTATTACAATTCTTTTGTATGTGAATTATTGATAGATAGCAAATCTGCTCCCTGCTGTCAGTAGATTGGTAGTACTGTAGTTCCGTTAATTCAAGAGATTGAAATAGTTCCAAGCGGATCTAGCATTTAGTGTCTCGTAGAGATTTGTGGGGTTTGCTCTCAACTTTCCATATAATATGAGATCACCCAATTCGGAGTTGTTCTTTGGGAGATACATTAGTTTCTTTACTGCTGTCCAGAAACCCTGACGAGATTATAACAGTCGTCTTGTTTAATAGACAAGGCTTTGATAATTGCCGATTCAGGGGGGTCTCCCAACACAACTTTCGTAGGCAATTTTATTAGCTTTCTAGATTGATAAAGATCATGAATTTTAGTTCAGTCATTTGAAATATATGAATTTTTCTTGTTCTGTTGTTCCTTCTGTTGTTCCTTTTAATCCAATTAGGTATAGCCATACTATTAATCATAGTTCATCAAGAACTACCACATGACACCATCAAGTTAATCAACTTTCCTTCCAAGGTTCTTGGTTAAGATTGATTATACACCACACTACAGACCCAACTTGATAACCCATACCACATCCATTAATTTATTTAATTACAACCTTTAACTTAACCACAACAAGAAATCGCTAAAGGGTTTTAATATTTTCTTTTATAACAGAGAAGCATTCAACTTCAATACTCAAAATACCCAAAAGAAATACATTGGGTCAAAGCTTCCACATGTTAAAGGACTTGAAAAAGAAAACTTTCGTTATCCAAAATACCAAGCTAACAAATGAGTCATTTTTTCCCAACAAGAAAGGCGATCTCTCGTGAAAAGATCAACATTGCAAATTAACGACGCTCACAAGAAACAACAACAGATCAACAATGAGAACAAATAATAACTTAATAGAACCAACAAAGACCAATGAAAATACATCAACTGCATTGTAAATACTAACCAAGAAAATTCATCAACCGCAACTATAACATGAATAATCAAATTCAAACTCAAGGAAGAAAACAACTTTTCTAAAGAAACATAACCTCAACACTGTGAACTAAGTTACCCGATGTAAACACTTCACCACTATCATACAACCAACGGTGATATAACTTGGCCATGCCTATGGCCACAACCACAATCTCTACCTCTCGACTATCATGACCCATAGCAATCACATAATCAAATCATAAGTAGTCGAACCAATTCAGTAACATAAATCATCAATACAACATAACGGAAGCGTAAATGCGATACTCATCCCATTCCCATCCCATCGTGCACCAAAGGTGTCAAAATTTTAAGTTAATTAACCATTATCAAATTTTGGTTTATTTTACAAGTCCTAAAACAAGTTTTAGCAATTTTAGGTTAACTGAGTTATTAATCTATTCACCACGGACTCAAGCCCGCTCGATACTAATCAGAACACCTCAAATTTCAACATTGAGCTTGGAATGCCACTAAACTACTATAACCATCTAATTTACATCAACTTACTATAAAATTTCAGCAAGCATAACAACATTAAAACCCATCCACGGGTCGCATTAACACAAGCATAACACTATGACAATCATAGATAAATTAGACCTAGGAGCATAGAAAATAATAAACCAAGATTAATATAAACCAAGCATCTATGGTTATTCAATACCATCATGTCCTAGATATAAATATTCAGGTTATTCTAAAAGTTTCTCATGTCCAATGAATCAAATAATTGGGTGAAGTGCATGATTCCAAGTGCGCTAGCCCTTCCCGAATAAAACGTCATCACTGGTCACCTAAAAACAACAATAGGGCAAGAATGAGTCCAAGACTCAGCAAATACATAATAAAGCCATAAACAATAGTTTATTAACCATAATCAAAGTTATCATCATCATCCATTTAGTTAATGCCATTGTCATTCTCAAACAAACAAGCCATATTCCATATAGGTAAAGTTGCACAATTTAACAATTTACTTAGATATGCGAATGCACCAACATGCTCATGCTCATATGCATCTCATCACCGATACCAGATAGCGGAGTGTTCACCCGTCGATGACACACTCTATCCTTCACTCCCGTGAAGTCCCCACCGAAGTAGGATTTTATCTAGAGCACTCCGGACTAGTCATGTATCTTTCTCACCGACCTCCCCGGAATAGTTACATGACTTTCTCACCGACCTGGCTCGTGCAACTCCTATCATGATGAATGTAAATGATGCAACATCTTTAATTATTCATCAACATGATTCATCTCATTAACTCAATATCTCCTCCTCATTATCTCAATATCATAATCTCATTCACTCAATGTCATCAATATCATGTATAAGAATAAGCTGAACGAAAGCATAATAAATAGCATGATAAGTAACAACAATGATCATGGTGAACAACCCATTGTTCACCACTCTACCATATACTTGCCTTCCGCGCTGTGACGAGTTAGGAGGCAACGACGGAATTTCTCCACTCCCTGCCCCACCGCCTACACAAATATTTATTCAAAATAAGAATAACAAGACATGACGTGGCTACAAGCGTTTTACCAGAACCCTCTATCTAATCAACGTAACCAAAAACTCAAAATGACGAATTAACTAATCAGCCAATATCAGCCCTTCTGATCATCAGTACGAGAAAAATAGTAATTAAATATCTTTAACTCCAAATGACTTGAAACCAGTGCTCAAATACTCTTAACGTAACAGGCTACGAAACTCTAGTTGGTGGGGTTCTTTGATTCGGCCAAACCAGTGGTCTAAACAACCGTTGAAAACAACTGACAGATATCTGTCCAGAATACAGCACAGCAGTAAAGAACATGGCATAACTTTTACTCTACAGATCCAATTGAGATTATCTTTATCAACTCAGAAAGATACTTTCAAGGGCTACAAAAAACCTAGTTGGGTGGAAGTTCTGAATCGGACTCTAACTAGATCAAAACCGAGGGGCAAACCGACAGTTCCAAATTCTCAGGCAGACAGGACAGCGCGCGATTAAAAATTCATATCTCTTAAACCGTAAGGCGGAATCTAGTGATCTCAGTGCCAAAAGAAAGATAACGACATAAGGAACAAAACTCTAGAATACAAAAATACCAGATTCGGCCTCTAAATAAATCATAATGACCCGACAAGAAAATCTGCCAAATCACGTCAGCTCTCCTGGACAGTCGCGGTAAAACTACCATATCTCCTAAACCGTAACTCCAAATCAGATGATCTCGGTGCCAAAAGAAAGCTAAGACCAAGGGCTACAACTTTCTAAGAGGTGAGAAGATCAGAAAACGTACGGAACTTACCCAAATCTGATAAACAAAAGCGCTGGCGTAGGGGAAGGTGGAAGTGGCGGCTCCAAGTGGGGGAAAGGGGAAAAGAGGAGTAGGGCTTGGGTTTTGGGGGTGGGGTTCCCCCCTTATGGCCGGCCAAACACATGGGCTTCCCCCTGGGCCGCGGCCCGCGGCCCAGGTTGTCGAATAAAAGTGGAAAACCCCCTATTTTTCTCAGAATTTCTATTTCTTTCTTTGCATTTTTCTCCTCCGACTGAATCTCTAATTACCGATCCATTTCCGGGGTATTACATTCTACCCCCCTTAATAGAATTCGACCCCGAATTCTACCAATGAAACGAATACACGATTAAAAATATCACGAATTGCAATCAACGAATTAGCACATATCGTAAACGAACAGGTCTAAATACTACTCGCATATGCGAGACTCTAGCCTCAAGTGGCCTCTCTCTGACTAGAGAAACCACAACACAAAAATGTAAAACGATGATCGACCTAACGCTCAACCCGAACTTTCTAGGTTCACTCATTAGAAGAGGATCAAGGTAAGACCTTACTTCACGGTCAACGCCTTTTACTAAATCGCAAACTTTGAATGGCTCACCGCTCACTCACCAGAACACAACAGACGTTGTGTACTTCGCGAATGAACCCGAGACGGACAAAACGATATGCTAACTTCCCAATTTCGCAAGTTTCGGAACGAAGAGAATCCAATTGGAAATAGAGAGTCCTCATCGCATCCACGCAATGCTAACTCTCCACCAAAAGGTTAAATCCCAAAATTTGACATTTCAACACTAAAACAAATCCATTTTCTAAATAGGCGTTTATTTAATGAACACCACGACGTACCAAATAAGAAACCACTCGAATGCCCAAATCAAATACTTCTTTTGGTATGTCCGAATTAAAATGAATCGACATGCCAACACAACGCCAACTCAGATTATGGAAAACAACAACAACGACACATAACTCAAACGAAATCAGAAAATGCTTCACTAACCGAGGAAACATCATTTTCCTCGGTTTCTCTTTAGGAGTAAAACTTCTCTCTAACCTTGGAATTCAATTCATCGCATACCACATGAGCTTAAACCTTTAATTGAACATCCTCAAATTATGCTCAAACTGAAATACATCATTAACACCATTGTGAAGAGGCTCCATTGAATCCTCTAATTACTCTAGGCATCTCATTCTACTAATCAACATTAATTTGATTGAAGGCACCCAAAGCGCCACAAAATAGATCCCACACAATCACATTACTCGTAATTTTCAAGAACAACTCGTAATCCTCAAGACACACGCCATGTACTACATCGTAAATGTTCTATCAATGATCATTCCACTACTCAGGAAACTCTATTATTCCACTTTCTTTACACACACTCATTGTGTGACCAAAGGTCTAGCATAAAAATGTAAAGCCCAGATTCAACCTCTAAGAATCTTACAATGAACTTCTGGTATACTTGATAGGAAATTCTTTGATCGGATAACTAAAATTCCCGAATCCAAACAATATCCTCAATCATTAATATCAACATTCCTCACTAATCAAGTAACTGCCTAATGTGATTAGCTTCACCAAACTTGAACCCACTAAACCACACTATTCCATTTCACCCACACGACCACAACATACACATTCGTAAGACTCTAACTAATTGACCAAGTTCTAAACTTTTGAATATTTCAATATTCCACCGACATGAACAAGGGTTCTTGAATTACAATTCACTATTGGTTTTACTAGTTGTAACAACATAATCGTTTTACCTCAACGACCATCATTCCTTTTGGATCCAATTCTTTACAAGATTTATATCACAAAAACAATTCTTCCTCCAATGCTCTTGAAATAACTTACAACATCAGTCTCACATCAACATATACTTGACCACTACTAACCGGATGCCATCAGATACCCTATAAGGTTTTGTAAAACAAATTGATGAAGTGGCAAATAAAATATTTTTTTTCAAAGACTGGAAAAAAATGTTTTTTTTCGCAACAAACATAAGACCGGAGAAATAGACAAATAACAAGGATCTCGGAAAAGCAAAAGCGAAGACTACAATTGAGGGCACAAGTCCCACAAAAGAGAATATGAAATCTCAAATAAAACAAAGCACCACTTTTGAAAATCGAGAAACTCCTATGGGGCAAAAATAGAAAGTTTAGGCACACTTCAAGTAAATCATGAGTTACAAAACTTGACTTCGATCTCGAATACTTCTACTTCACTCTTTCTTTAACAAAGAAAGTAATTTTTTTATAACGCCACGCTGCCCACTCAAACAAGAAAAGTTGTAAGACCAAATCACGTGAATCACTTAAGAACCAATAAAGCTTTCCAACAAGCCACTTGCTCAATCCAATCCCAACTACTACATAAACCATGAACTACAAAAGATCACGGATGCAAAACTTGAAAATTTTCATTTGAGCGATACCACGAGTGACGATCAAATTACCTTCTTTCTATAAGAATCGACAACACACTACCAATCTATTGTCGATAATCTTACTAACATCCGAATAATACATCGTTAACAAAAATTCATCATAGTCTACCCTTCCATTGTACAAATCTCTAAAAACTCACCAAATTGTTTCATACTACTTTATCATCTCGCCTCAAATCGAGAGTCCAAAGAAAAGCTTACAAACTACTATAACAACAACTTTATTTTAGCAGAGATCTACTACATAAATCAAAATGTTATACCAAAACCCTTTCATTATGGACATGCTATCGTCGACAATTCCACTATCCCGAAAGCATAGGCCACCAATTAAATCCCACAGCTCAACTCTTATAGATGCTCAACACCAAACGTCAACACACAATTGTTGCACTCCAACCATATTGCTATCAATCGGCTTCATCAAGAAATCTAGATGCTACCTACTTTCCTTTTCAAATCACATGAACAATCACAAATATATGTTCAACTGTCCATCCTCATATTCATATTTCGGTGCAAAATCCCGACAAAACTTCCAAAATCATAGCCTTCCATCGATTAAAAAGTCTCAACAACTCTGCAACCAAATTCGTCCAATTATTCTAGTTAAAATAACTATCTAGAAACTCCTTCCATAATATAAAATCATCTAGTATCTACAGATAAGATAACTCCAAGATTAATATCCACTATAGTAATAATCTAGCATCTCCCCAACTTTTCCTTCCCACACAAGAAGATTAATCCATCGAGACCAACTAATCCAACAAGTTTAGCAAAACTAAATAATTTTAATGATCATACCGGTCATCAATGTTCTACAATTCTTAATAACTCCTTTTAATCCAATTAGGTATAGCCATACTATTAATCATAGTTCATCAAGAACTACCACATGACACCATCAAGTTAATCAACTTTCCTTCTAAGGTTCTTGGTTAAGATTGATTATACACCACACTACAGACCCAACTTGATAACACATACCACATCCATTAATTTATTTAATTACAACCTTTAACTTACCCACAACAAGAAATCGCTCAAGGGTTTTAATATTTTCTTTTATAACAGAGAAGCATTCAACTTCAATACTCAAAATACCCAAAAGAAATACATTGGGTCAAAGCTTCCACATGTTAAAGGACTTGAAAAAGAAAACTTTCGTTATCCAAAATACCAAGCTAACAAATGAGTCATTTTTTCCCAACAAGAAAGGCGATCTCTCGTGAAAAGATCAACATTGCAAATTAACGACGCTCACAAGAAACAACAACAGATCAACAATGTGAGAACAAATAATAACTTAATAGAACCAACAAAGACCAATGAAAATACATCAACTCGCATTGTAAATACTAACCAAGAAAATTCATCAACCGCAACTATAACATGAATAATCAAATTCAAACTCAAGGAAGAAAACAACTTTTCTAAAGAAACATAACCTCAACACTGTAACTAAGTTACCCGATGTAAACACTTCACCACTATCATACAACCAACAAGGATATAACTTGGCCATGCCTATGGCCACAACCACAATCTCTACCTCTCGACTATCATGACCCATAGCAATCACATAATCAAATCATAAGTAGTCGAACCAATTCATAACATAAATCATCAATACAACATAACGGAAGCGTAAATGCGATACTCATCCCATTCCCATCCCATCAGGCACCAAAGGTGTTAAAATTTTAAGTTAATTAACCATTATCAAATTTTGGTTTATTTTACAAGTCCTAAAACAAGTTTTAGCAATTTTAAGTTAACGAGTTATTAATCTATTCACCACGGACTCAAGCCCGCTCGATACTAATCAGAACACCCAACACCCAACATTGAGCTTGGAATGCCACTAAACTACTATAACCATCTAATTTACATCAACTTACTATAAAATTTCAGCAAGCATAACAACATTAAAACCCATCCACGGTCGCATTAACACAAGCATAACACTATGACAATCATAGATAAATTAGACCTAGGAGCATAGAAAAATAATAAACCAAGATTAATATAAACCAAGCATCTATGGTTATTCAATACCATCATGTCCTAGATATAAATATTCAGGTTATTCTAAAAGTTTCTGATGTCCAATGAATCAAATAATTGGGTGAAGTGCATGATTCCAAGTGCGCTAGCCCTTCCCGAATAAAACGTCATCACTGGTCACCTAAAAACAACAATAGAGCAAGAATGAGTCCAAGACTCAGCAAATACATAATAAAGCCATAAACAATAGTTTATTAACCATAATCAAAGTTATCATCATCATCCATTTAGTTAATGCCATTGTCATTCTCAAACAAATAAACCATATTCCATATAGGTAAAGTTGCACAATTTAACAATTTACTTAGATATGCGAATGCACCAACATGCTCATGCTCATATGCATCTCATCAGCTGATACCGGTATAGTGGAGTGTTCACCCGTCGATGACACACTCTATCCTTCACTCCCGTGAAGTCCCCACCGAAGTAGGATTTTATCTAGAGCACTCCGGACTAGTCATGTATCTTTCTCACCGACCTCCCCGGAATAGTTACATGACTTTCTCACCGACCTGGCTCGTGCAACTCCTATCATGATGAATGTAAATGATGCAACATCTTTAATTATTCATCAACATGATTCATCTCATTAACTCAATATCTCCTCCTCATTATCTCAATATCATAATCTCATTCACTCAATGTCATCAATATCATGTATAAGAATAAGCTGAACGAAAGCATAAAAAATAGCATGATAAGTAACAACAATGATCATGGGGAACAACCCATTGTTCACCACTCTACCATGTACTTGCCTTCCGCGCTGTGACGAGTTAGGAGGCAACGACGGAATTTCTCCACTCCCTGCCCCACCGCCTACACAAATATTTATTCAAAATAAGAATAACAAGACATGACGTGGCTACAAGCGTTTTACCGTAACCCTCTATCTAATCAACGTAACCAAAAACTCAAAATGACGAATTAACTAATCACCAATATCGCCCTTCGATCATCAAGACGAGAAAATAGTAATTAAATATCTTTAACTCCAAATGACTTGAAACCAGTGCTCAAATACTCTTAACGTAACAGGCTACGAAACTCTAGTTGGTGGGGTTCTTTGATTCGCCAAACCAGTGGTCTAAACAACCGTTGAAAACAACCGATGATATCTGTCTGAATACAAGACAAAGAAGAAAGAACATGGCATAACTTTTACTCTACAGATCCAATTGAGATGATCTTTATGAACTCAGAAAGATACTTTCAAGGGCTACAAAAAACCTAGTTGGGTGGAAGTTCTGAATTGGACTCTAACTAGATCAAAACCGAGGGGCAAACCGACAGCCCAAATTCTCGAGGCAGACAGGACATGCGATTAAAAATTCATATCTCCTAAACCGTAAGGCGGAATCTAGTGATATTGGTGCCAAAAGAAAGATAACGACATAAGGAACAAAACTCTAGAATACGAAAATACCAGATTCGGCCCGCGGCCCAGGTTGTCGAATAAAAGTGGAAAACCCCCTATTTTTCTCAGAATTTCTATTCCTTTCTTTGCATTTTTCTCCTCCGACTGAATCTCTAATTACCGATCCATTTCCGGGGTATTACATTCTACCCCCCTTAACAGAATTCGACCCCGAATTCTACCAATGAAACGAATACACGATTAAAAATATCACGGAATTGCAATCAACGAATTAGCACATATCGTAAACGAATGTGTCTAAATACTACTCGCATACGCGAGACTCTAGCCTCAAGTGGCCTCTCTCTGACTAGAGAAACCACAACACAAAATGTAAAACGATGACTGACCTAACGCTCAACCTGAACTTTCTAGGTTCACTCATTAGAAGAGGATCGAAGGTAAGACCTTACTTCACGGTCAACGTCTTTTACTAAATCTCAAACTTTGAATGGCTCAGCTGCTCACTCAGCCCAGAACACAACAGACGTTGTGTACTTCGCGAATGAACCCGAGACGGACAAAACGATATGCTAACTTCCCAATTTCTGCAAGTTTCGGGAACGAAGAGAATCCAATTGGAAATAGAGAGTCCTCATCGCATCCACGCAATGCTAACTCTCCACCAAAAAGGTTAAATCCCAAAATTTGACATTTCAACACGAAAACAAATCCATTTTCTAAATAGGCAGTTTACGAATGAACACCACGACAGCCAAATAAGAAACCACTCGAATGCCCAAATCAAATACTTCTTTTGGTATGTCTGAATTAAAATGAATCAGACATGCCAACACAACGCCAACTCAGATTGCGGAAAACAACAGTCAACGACACATAACTCAAACGAAATCAGGAAAATGCTTCACTAACCGAGGAAACATCCTTTTCCTCAGTTTCTCTTTTAGGAGTAAAACTTCTCTCGAACCTTGGAATTCGAATTCATCGCATACCACATGAGCTTAAACCTTTTAATTGAACATCCTCAAATTATGCTCAAACTGAAATACATCATTAACACCATTGTGAAGAGGCTCCATTGAATCCTCTAATTACTCTAGGCATCTCATTCTACTAATCAACATTAATTTGATTGAAGGCACCCAAAGCGCCACAAAATAGATCCCACACAATCACATTACCTGTAATTTTTCAAGAACAACTCGTAATCCTCAAGACACACGCCATGTACTACATCGTAAATGTTCTATCAATGATCATTCCACTACTCAGAAACTCTATTATTCCACTTTCTTTACACACACTCATTGTGTGACCAAAGGTCTAGCATAAAATGTAAAGCCCAGATTCAACCTCTAAGAATCTTACAATGAACTTCCGTATACTTGATAGGAAATTCTTTGATCGGATAACTAAAATTCCTGGAATCCAAACAATATCCTCAATCATTAATATCAACATTCCTCACTAATCAAGTAACTGCCTAATGTGATTAGCTTCACCAAACTTGAACCCACTAAACCACACTATTCCATTTCACCCACACGACCACAACATACACATTCGTAAGACTCTAACTAATTGACCAAGTTCTAAACTTTTGAATATTTCAATATTCCACCGACATGAACAAGGGTTCTTGAATTACAATTCACTACTGGTTTTACTAGTTGTAACAACATAATCAGTTTTACCTCAACGACCATCATTCCTTTTGGATCCAATTCTTTACAAGAAGACCCATGGCGAAAGAAGACGACGGCGGGGCGGCGAGAGCCCCAACAATCTGCTGTGGCGGTGCAGGTAAGGCCGGTCGTGCAACCTGAAGTGGTGCCGAAGGTGGCGGCTGCCAGTAGTACCCTACTGGAGGCGCCCAAGCTGAAGGAAATGGCAACGCTGGAGGAGCAGTCATCATCTGGAAAGATCCTCGAGCAGGACCCACTGATGAAGAAGATGGCACAGGCTCCCACTTGATCACGCTAGCGGGGTTCTGGCGACACACCCGCTCCTTGTGACCCGATCGGCCACACTGACGGCAATCACCCGTCCAAGAGCACTCAGCAGCGCGGTGTCCATCACCGCACTTAAAGCAAAGCATGCCCGCCACCGGGACAGACGGCGGGCCGAGTACTGCAAAGGACGAGGCGCCAAGAAGAGAACGGCCTCGATCGCTTAGACTTGAAGGATCGCGGTCCTCCTTGAATTTCTTGAAAGGTGTCAACGCACCCACTTCCCTCACTAGAGCTCCTCTTCTGGTCACCACCGAAGCAACCACCCACCGAGGCTTGTCGCCTTTTGTGAGTGCATCTCCAACTCCATGCCCCTAGCTTGCTCCACAACAGAGTCAGTAGTCACGAGTGGAGTAGCTCCCAACACATGTCGGACTCGGATTGAGACCCGACGGAACCTCTTGGCTTTCGAAGATCATCGCTCGCTCATCAAGGGACGGTTTAACTAAGTTGTTGAACTCACCTCATACTCAAGAATAGATCTCTTCCTTGAGCAAAGGTCGCCAAGGCAACCTCCATCTTTTCAACAAACGAGTAGGGGTAGAACTTTCCTTGAACCGATCAACAAAGTCCTCCCAAGTGATCGGCCCTTGAGTGGCGGTCCTCAAGACAACACGCCTCCCACCAAATATCTCGCTGCCTTGGTGAAAGGCTACAAAACGGACCCTCGATGTGAAGACATCTCCAAAGCTCCAAAGCGCCTCTCCATGTAGCGCAACCGGCCGGCGCTCGGACGGTGTGCCCGACCCACAAACGGATCCAACCTCAACCCCATCTACTCAAGTGACATCCGCGCTCAGAACCGGTGGATGTACGACAGAGCAACAACAGATGCGCGACTACTGTGGGTCGCTGGCGTCGCTGACGAAGAGCACGGATCTCTCCCACCAACTCTCTCAAAGAAAGCGGGGTCTCATCTTGGCGCCAACCGAGGCGGGTCACAAAGAACCCCTCGCCATCGACTCATCTCGCACAGGAGGTGGCTCCACGGAACCTCGCCATGCCCCGACCTCCACGATCGCGGCCACCACGACCACGCCCTCTACCCCCTGCATAGCTATCAACCACAATCAACAATACACAATGAGTTCAAAGATCAAAATAAAATCATGCATCAATAAACAACATAACTAAGCGTAAAACTATATTCGTACCTCTCTCTAACCTCATCGTGCACTAGTGTGTCAAATTTTTTGGTTAGTTAACCATTAGCACATTTTAGTTGTTTTACTAAAACTAAAACAAATTTTAACAATTTTAGTTTGCCTAAGTTGTTAATCTATTCACCACGGACCTAAAGCCCGCTCGATACCAACCAGAATAACACCCCACCAACACCGAGCCCGAATGCCACCACACTACTCTCTAAACTAATAATTATCGACACACTATAAAATTACAGCAAGAAAACAACAATAAACACATCCATGGATCACAAAAGAACATGCACAGTTATGGATCAAACAATAATAAATAGCAAGGAATTATAACTGTAAATAGTCCAAAATAGTGTCAACCAATGAATCCAAATTATTGAAACAAATAGTCTAGTCCAAAACGTTGTACTAGTCTTTATTCAACCCCTAACATATCTTAGAGTAACCCAATTTTGAATGAAAAGATTCTTATGGCAAATGATCATGTGTTGTCCATGTGCTCTACTCGCTCTCGATTCTGGCGCCTCAAGATCACCTAAAGACAACAAAAGAGCAAGGGTGAGTCCACGACTCAGCAAACACATCCATATACAACGAACAAAAATAAATCAACAGCATTCAATAACTTCATTATCATCAAAGGTACTTCTATTAATATTCTCATGCAGTTATCTTCTCTTTGATTCACATCCATTAATCTCATGTATCAATGCAAATCTAATCTACATGTCCACATGCACTTCTTTCACAGATATCAGATAGCATGAGTGAATGCTCGCGACAACATTCACTCTCAAGCCCGCTCCTCCATAAGGATCGGGACCTCCTCCACTCCCGTGGAGTTGTGATCATTCATGATCACCTGCTCATATGCAAAAATGCTTATGTATGAAAAATGCAAACTCCAACATAAACATCATATCCAACTTTTCATCATGTTTATCAACAAAGATATAACCATGTCATTCCATTGTTTGCAATTAAGTAAAATAAAAGCACAACAATAATGGTACTGAAAGATAAAGAATCACAGTGATCAATCATTGATCGCTGTTTACCATGCACTTGCCTTTACTAGTTGCGACGCACGATTTGACTAGAAGATGGCAACAAGTACGACGCCTCTCCTACATTATATACACAAATTTCAATACAAGCTATAGCATCAAGAATAGCAATCAATAGACATCGCTCCTACCCGTCCCCAAAAATACCACGCTTCTCCGGTACCGAAAAGTTACCCATTGCTGTCTTAGTACTAAAACGAACGTAACTTTTGACTCGAAAGTCCGATCACCACAAACCACCCCATTCTGGATTCTTCATAAAATTATCCACATTTTCTTAGATTACGAAGACTTCTAATTAAATCATCTAACCCTCCGTTTCTAGCCCAGAAAACCGATCTGTCCGCTTCGGAACAGCAGTCTTACTAAATTCATAACTTTTGTTTTACTCAACCAAAATGCGTGTTCTTAGATTCTACAGAACCATTGGACAATTATCTACATCTTTCATGTAGATCAAAAACTCTAATTAGTCTATTTACTATTTTTAATCCGCAGTCTACCAAAACAGCGCCGAAAGACGACAACCACAATGACAGCAGCCTTTCGAAAATCATAACTCGAATTCTACTTGTCCGATCGACATGATAAAATATGCTATAGAAAGATATCGAAATTATCTACAATTAACTAGTAGATGACATTTCCAAAATTTGCCATTAAGATACCCGAATAAATCGTTCAACAGAACAGCAGGCTGAATAGATCTAATAATCGATATCTCCGACTACAAACATCATAACAACCTACCTTACTGTTCCGACAAAACATTCTAGTCTGCATGCATTAAAATACTACGGCCAAGTTAATTAACTACTAATTAGTATTATGCTACGGCCAAGTTAATTAACTACTAATTAGTATTATGCTACGACCAAGCATGCACAAAATGCTACGGCCAAGTTAATTGATATCTCAAAGCAAGCAAACTAGAAAGGCAACCAAGGCAGTATGCTACGGCCAAGTTAATAAACTTAGTGCTAGTTGTCTGCATGCATGCAGGATTAACACGCTAGGTAATTAGGAGCATGGCGTACACTCACATGCACATGGGTTGGAAAACGACGCCGGGTCGTCTGGTTTTCCACGCGCAGGACTTCACGCGTCGGAAGAATTGCGCAGAAGAAGAAGAAGCAGATTTCGCCGCAGCGCCCACGCCAGCGCCCACACGGCTCGGCGGCGGTGTGCACGCTGCGGCAACGGTCGGTCGGCCGCCGCTTCGCGGCAGTTATGTGCACGCAGCAGCAGAGTTCGCTTCGGCAATGACGCGGCGCCCACGCGGCAAAGAAGAACGCGAAGAACGCAGCACCCGAGGGAATTGGCTGGCGGCGGCGCGGCTAGGTGGGAAAAATAAAAACTATTAGGGTTTCTAGAAAACCCACAACCTATTTATATAGCTCTTTAAAAAAACTCTGAAATATACCATTTTCACATATTCTTTTTATTTAATTTCGCACAAGCCCTTAAAGACATTATTATTATTTATTTATTTATTTATTTTTCAGAATATTACAAGAATAAGCTGAACGAAAGCATAATAAATAGCATGATAAGTAACAACAATGATCATGGTGAACAACCCATTGTTCACCACTCTACCATGTACTTGCCTTCCGCGCTGTGACGAGTTAGGAGGCAACGACGAATTTCTCCACTCCCGCCCCACCGCCTACACAAATATTTATTCAAAATAAGAATAACAAGACATGACGTGGCTACAAGCGTTTTACCAGAACCCTCTATCTAATCAACGTAACCAAAAACTCAAAATGACAAATTAACTAACCAGCCAATATCAGCCCTTCTGATCATCAGTACGAGAAAAATAGTAATTAAATATCTTTAACTCCGAATGACTTGAAACCAGTGCTCAAATACTCTTAACGTAACAGGCTACGAAACTCTAGTTGGTGGGGTTCTTTGATTCGGCCAAACCAGTGGTCTAAACAACCGTTGAAAACAACTCGACAGATATCTGTCCGAATACAAACACAAGAAGAAAGAACATGGCATAACTTTTACTCTACAGATCCAATTGAGATGATCTTTATCAACTCAGAAAGATACTTTCAAGGGCTACAAAAAACCTAGTTGGGTGGAAGTTCTGAATCGGACTCTAACTAGATCAAAACCGAGGGGCAAACCGACAGTTCCAAATTCTCAGGCACACAGGACAGCGCGCGATTAAAAATTCATATCTCCTAAACCGTAAGGCGGAATCTAGTGATCTCGGTGCCAAAAGAAAGATAACGACATAAGGAACAAAACTCTAGAATACGAAAATACCAGATTCGGCCTCTAAATAAATCATAATGACCCGACAAGAAAATCTGCCAAATCACGTCAGCTCTCCTGGACAGTCGCGGTAAAACTACCATATCTCCTAAACCGTAACTCCAAATCAGATGATCTCGGTGCCAAAAGAAAGCTAAGACCAAGGGATACAACTTTCTAAGAGGTGAGAAGATCAGAAAACGTACGGAACTTACCCAAATCTGATGAACAAAAGCGCTGGCGCAGGGGAAGGTGGAAGTGGCGGCTCCAAGTGGGGGAAAGGGGAAAAGAGGAGTGGGGCTAGGGTTTTGGGGTGGGGTTCCCCTTATGGCCGGCCAAACACATGGCTTCCCACAGGCGCGCGCATGCCCAAAGTTGTCGAATAAAAGTAGAAAACCCCCTATTTTTCTCAGAATTTCTATTCCTTTCTTTGCATTTTTCTCCTCCGACTGAATCTCTAATTACCGATCCATTTCCGGGGTATTACAATGGGTCCCCGTACTCGTGGAGTGTGGGCTTGAGGTCCCTGTGCCTGAGGGCACAGGCTTAGGTATGCATCGGCGGATGCCCTAAAATTGCAAAGATGAAAGACAGAGCATTCATGTCATATGCATTGCATTCCAGTATAAGAGATTTATTTATGGTTCATTGCTGATGTTCATGTTATGAATTGATATCCTTGTTAGGTACTCACGATGTTTTGTTTATTATCCTCATTGTACTTTGCTGAGTCATGGACTCGTGCTTGTTGTTGTTTTTCTTTCAGGTACCTCTCGAGGCAACGACAAGCATGTAAAGGGGTAGTTTGGTGCACTTCACTTATATTCACTCATGGCAAATAAATTAGATTGTTTACCCAAGTCTCATACTCTTGCTAGTACTTTTATGTTTCGGACTGAGTTCATCCTTCACGATGATGTATTTATTTGTACTCGTAGTAGCTAAGAATTATGATGGATGTTTCATTTGATGCTTTAATCTCAGTTTTTGATTAGTTAGTTCCATTTGATAGAATAACATGAACATCTTGATTAGTTTTACCCCTCGTTCTTCTGGCGAGTCTTGATGATTTAGTTTAATTGATAAGGAGCTACTCTCATTATGTTCCTTTATCCTTTTAGTTCTGCTTGGATGAGAAATAGATTGAGCTATGCGTAAGTATTCATTAGTTGACTTGTGGTAGTCATATTTCAGTCTATTTGAAGCTGGTGTTAGTTCTTGTTGATTTAAATTATATCATTCGTAGTTGTATGTTTTACTGAAAAATGTTTTAGTAAATTAAAGTAAAAGGTTGTCGTAAGGTTGTTGAATAGCATCCTAGGCCCTATGCTGGCCTAGGGTGTTACAGTATTTTCCCTTGAATTACTCACTTTCTCATCTTTTTATCATGTACCTCAAAACTAGGGTTTGATCAAAATGTGGATGAAATAGTCAATTTGTTTTGGGCATTTCGGTACAAACTAGTGTTTCATGACTTATTATGTCTATCTCATGGATTCTTTCATGACAAACATTAGTTAGAATTAAGATTCAAGCTTTTTCCCTAAGAACATTTGCGGGTGCGGTAATACTGCTTGTGATAATCAGTATTACAGATGTCTAGTAATACCGGTTATCTACAGTGGTACTACCGCTCCAGCAGTGAAAAATTGATTAAATCATTCTATAACAGACTGGCTATTCGGAAGCCAAGATGCTACCTAAAGATACAACATACCATCAAATTGTGGAATAAGGTTCAATATGCCTCTAATCAGACAACAATACCATGGTAACGAGGTGAAAATAACCAATTCATCAATGGTGAATAATCAATGAACTAATTATGGAACGACATGACATGAAGTCTAAACATTACTTATTACAGTTCATCTCTCATCAAAGATTAACATAGTTGATTCCATTAATGAAAATATAATGTAATGAACTGTGTGGAACGTGCTGGTCTACTCCCTCCCATTAACAATATCATCAACAAGGTTCACCTAAATAAACACAGAAAAACAAGGGTGAGTCGAAACTCAGCAAGTACAATAAACAGTTGAACATACTAGGTTATGAACAAGTCAGTCACATTACGAATTAAAAATTAATATCTGAAAACTTATGTATATGAATGGAATGAATGGATGCATTGAAACGAATGGACTAACACATGCTCATACCGGTATAGCGAGTGAGACACCCGTCAGTGTTCACTTAAGCCCGTACTTAACAAAGTCCGTGGACCAAATTACCGTATGAAGAACGTTTCATACGGGTGTCCAAAACTGCCCACATTGGAATGGTGGGTCTTACATGCCCATACTGGAGTTGATGGGTCTTTACAAATCCACTCCCGTGGAATGCATATGAACAACACATGAATTGAATGAACATATGCAATGAATTTTATCACTTTCTTCCTCATGGATTATCAAATAGGAACAGAATGTACATCATGGAATATGAACATGGATCATCAACTCATCGGCACAACAACCAACAGCGAGCGTTCCACAGAAATCAATATATCTTACACATTGGAATTGCATGTAATGGAATATTAATATTGATTAACATCTTTGATTGAAAATATGGATCATAGAAATATTAGCATGAACACAAACACACATCATTCATCAATGTAAAGAATTTCAATGTACTTGCCTTTCGCGTCGCGACGCCTTAGCAAGCAACAAAGGTGTTCCCACACGCGATGCCGCGCCGCCTACGCAAGTACATATTTGGAATAAGGATAACGTGGCACGACTTAGCTACAGGATACCTACACTAACCCTCCGACTAACCAACACAATTAACGGAGTTAAACTAACGTTACACTATTTAGCCACCTGCCCATCCTACTGGACAGCAGTACAAGAAATATCATAATTAATTATCTGGGACTCGAAACGACATGAAACCAGTGCCCAATGAAACTTAACAGATAAACCTTCAAAACATTAGGAGACAAGATTTCCTAATTATGCAGGTACATAAGCCTAATATGCAATTGAAAGTGCCTGACAAACATCTGACCAGACTACAGAACATCAGCAAGGAAAAATGCCCTAACTTTCATTCTATAGATCCAATGGAGGTGATCTTTATCAACCTAAAATCATGGTGAAATTATCTTCAAAAACCGTTTTGGGTGGCCGTCCTGGATCTGAATCTAACTAGATCAAAACCGAGGAACAAACCGACAGTCCCCAATTCTCAGACAGACAGAACAGCGCGCGGTTAAAATTCCATACCTTTTGATTGACAACTCTAAAAATTATATTCTTTATCAACATGGAAATATTATTGAATTATTTACAACATTCATTTTGGGTAGCCTTTCTGATTCAGCCTAGAAATAATTCATAATGGCCAGACAAGCAAACTGCCAAATCCCGTCAGCTCTCCTGAACAGTCACACGAAAATGGCCATATCTCCTAAACCGTAACTCCAAATTAGATGATCTTGGTCCCTAAAGAAAGCTAAGACCAAGGGCTACAACTTTCTCAAAGGTGGTCACATCAGAAAATATACGAAACTTACCCAAATCTGACGAACAAATCTGGCGCAGGGGGAAGGAGAAAGTGGCGCACGGCAGGGAGGAGGGTGGCGGCTCCAAGTGGGGGAAAGGGGGAAGGGGGTTTAGGGTTTTTGGGGGAAGGTCATCCCCCTTTGGCCAGCCCCCTCTTGGGCCAAATGGGCCGTGGCCCAATGCCCAGGTTGTTGGGAATTCGCGAAAACCCCCTTGAGATCACTGAAAATTTTAATCCCTGTTTAACTCTTTCTCCCGAATACTCTCCTATTCGCCCGAATAAATTTCGGGGTATTACATTCTACCCCCTTTAAACAGAATTTGACCCCGAATTCTATCTGCCGTTCTACTCAAAGGGCATCAACAATTAGCTTGCGGGACTCCAGCTCTCATGTCGCTTTTCGCTCGGTCTGATGCGTCCACCACGCCTTTACTAACTAACGTTTTACGCTGTATTATTCATCCCGATCTTTTCGGAACCATCCCACTGGCAGGACTCGATAGCACGGTCTGACTCGACGGTCTGACTCGTGGTTCGACGGTTCTAATGAAACCTCACGCTCCAGATGCCTCAAGTACTCCCTCGACACCGGGTTGCACAAAACATTGTATACCCTGTGCCAGGACCGAGACGGTCCTAGCGAAACTCCGCCTTCCAAAATCACTGCTGCTTCCAAAAACGAACCTTTGTTCCTTAGGCCACTCTTCTCTTCGGTACCAAATCACACAACCACACAAAACACCTGGAACTCTTGTTCCACGTCTCAATCAGTTCTTTCACCTTAACAAGGAGCACAACCGTAAACCAGGAAGGTAAAACATAACTCGTCTTTAAACAACTATTTTGCAAACAGAACCCAACTTGAAAATAAAATATTCTCATCGTAACCATGCATTAACAACTCCCTACCAACAGAATCAAATCCAAGGTTGAAGATTTATCTCGAGAACCTTTTCCATTTCCCAAGTAAATAATTTGCAAATAAACACCACGACAACCAAAGGAGAAATCACTCGAATGACCAAACCAAAAACTTCTTGCGGTTTGTCTGAGTTGGAAAGAATCAACATGCCAACACAGCACCAACTCAAATTACAGAAAACACTAGTCAACAACACAAGACTCGAACGAGAATCAAGAAAACACCTCATTATCATATGAAACATGTTTTTCCCCATTTTCTCTCTTCTAGGAATAAACTTTCTCTCGGACCATGAAATTCGAATTCATCGCATACCACATGAGCTTAAACCTTTTAATTGAACATCCTCAAATTAGGCTCAAACTGAAATACATCATCCACACCATTATGGAGAGGCTCTATTGAATCCTCCGAATACTCTAGGCATCTCGTTCAACTAATCAACATTAATTGATTGAAGGCACCCAAAGTACCACAAAATTGATCCCACCCAAACACATTACCTCTAATTTTCAAGAACAACTCAGAATCCTTAGCACGCATGCTCATGTACTACATCAGAAAGGTTCTATCAATGATCATTCCACTGCTCGGGAAACTTCATTATTCCACTCTCTCTACACACAATCATTGTGTGACCAAAGGTCTAGCGTAAAAGTTCAGAGTCCAGATTTAACCTCCAAGACCTCTACAATAAATTTTCAATCGTAACAGATAGGAAAATCTTCGGATTGAATCCCCAACATTACCACAATTCTAACATACCCACTTATTGACATCCTCAGAAATTCCCCACATAATCTCGCAATACTATCAAATTGCGTTACTCTATAAAATTAATCTATGTCTCTATACCTTTGATAATCCCCAATCTTTTAACATGAATTGAAGTTCTGGAATTCCTCTATACCATATGTTCTACTCAGTTGTATCACTCATTGGACTTACTTCGAAACCAAACATTCCATATGAATCAAATTTCCTCCAAGAGGTACAGATCAAAACCCATTCATCTTCTACTGCTCTTCCAATACCTTGGTAGAAAAATCTCACCACTATCATTACTTAACCACCACCAAACAGTTGCCAAATTACACTTTGTAAAACTTTACAACATAAAACTGTTAAGTCTTTCTCAAAAGAAAGTGGCGAATAAGGACAAATTTTGTCACATAAGAAAACGTTGCCCCTCACAGCGAGCACGAAACCAAAAGAAATAATATAGTAACGGGAATCTTGGAAATACAAAAGTTAAGTTCACAGATGAGGGTATACATCCCCCGAAAAGAGAATTAACAAGTACCGACCAATAAAAAAATGACATTGCGATTAAAAAAATCGACACCTCTTGCGCGGAAAGAGCAGAAAGTTTAGACCTGATTCAAATAATCACAAGTTACAAAACTTGACACAAATTTTCAAATACTCCTACTGCACTCCTTCCTTTAACACTGAAATTGATCCTTTGACTAACAACATTTTGCCACAACAAACAAAATAAGGTTTTTTTAGTCCAAACCACAAGATCTAATTAAGAATCAAGAAAATCCTTTAACACGTCATATTTGCTCAGAACAGTTCAACAACCCATAAAACGTGGGATCCAAATTATCTCAGCCACAAAAACTCGAAACTTTTTTTTCCTTTGCAAAAATTCACGGAAAGCAATGGATTAATTTACTCTCGAAGAAATCAACGAAAATTTCCTTTGCTTGCAACCTCTATTTGCGAACTTAAACCAACGAGCCTTTAGAACTAAATCACTCGAAAATCTTAAGAAGAAATAGGATACCTCTATGCACCATTTTATTAAAAATAATTTTAATCAAACTCACAACCACAATTAGGAAACACCTTGAAGGACCCGTGCGGAAAGGTTTGGTTGAATTTTTCTCAAAAGAAGAGGCACATGAAAACGATTTTTACCAACTAGAAAATCGTTTACCACTCGCAAGGAATACATAACCAAGGGGAAAACCAATTAGGCAAAGAACTCGGAAAATATATGTGAAGTCCACAGTTGAAAGCATAGGCTTCACAAGAAGACAATATCAGACTTTCACTGATAAGAACAAACGAGCATTCAAGATCAAAGCACTCGCACCACTGAAGAACCATTATAACTTTGCAACTTAACGCTTTACTCAACAAACTTCGTTTACCACATAAAACTTGAAACTCCCAAAGATCTTAAACACAAAACTTGAGATTTGACCATTTTAGAAATTTCACGAAAGACGATCAATTTTATTTCTCTATAAAAGAATCAACATTACCCTCACATTACTGTTCATATCATTAAGACCAAATACGTTCATGCTTGGTAACATTCAATTTACCTCACTATCGCATAAATAAACCCTCTAAAGGGAACATAACAAATCGTGTCATAGAAATCTTCAACGTCAAATGGAATTGTAATGACGACTTTTCCTAGAAAAGAAACCTAGTACGAAAACCACAAAGCTGAAACAAACCTCTCACACAACACCACAAAACATTAGAAAGGGGGTTCGACACTTTTTGTCAAAGAGAGGTTCTAAACTCCAACACTCCAACTACCCCAAAAGAAACGAGCAGAGTCAAAATATTTCTTCATTAAACTTTGTAAAAGATAATTCTCGTTCTCCAAAATACCAAACGGTTAACCAAGTTCCCTTGATCAACAAGAGAGATAGTTCCCTCATAAAAGAATGATCTTGCCAGTAATAACGTTTACAAGCAGCAAAGGGAGCTCAGCAGTCAGAAAGACAAGAATTGTTTGAAAAACAAATAGGGACCAATAGAAACCCGTAGCCAACCATTTTGTTTGATTACAGTCTCCGACTTATCCGCAACATAGCACCTGTAACACCCCAGCCCAACATGAGCCTGGAATGCTACTAAAATAACAATATAACAAATACAAATCTAAGACACTACAATAAATTTCGGCAGAGTCTCCTTTGTAAATCGAACTATCCGGACATTCGCGCAAATAACAACAATAATAAGCAAATATCCAAACGCGCGTGCTAAACATGTTCATGAAAGAAACAACCATAAAACGCTATCAATCTCAAAAGTAGGTTGACTACAACATAGGACGTAAAGAAGTAAGCCTCACATAAGACATTTCAAAATTGAAGGTATGACTTAAATGTTTTGTTCAAGTTTATTCGTGCCAGTGTGCAACCATAATAATTTCTACTCCCGCCCATGCATGTCGTCCACAAAGGATGTACCTAAAAAAACACGGCAAGGGTGAGTCCAAGACTCAGCAAGTGCAATGATACAAAACATAACAAAATCATTCATTATCCAACAGTGTATCAACATCATGAATCAAATCAACATATGAATGAATGAATGAATGCACAAGCTCTTCTCTTTTGCTCATACCGGTATAGCGAGTGAACACCCGTCGGTGTTCACTTATGCCCGCGTTCTACAAAACGCGGGGATCCAAAGCCCGTTTGAGAACAAGTCAACTGGGGATCCATATTGCCCACTTTGGAATGGTGGGTCTTACAATCACTACCCACTCCCGTGGGTGTCGCAAGTTCACAACTTGCGTTCATAAGTGCATATGATGAACAATAAAATAACAATAATCGAATCTTGGTAAATCATGCCATCATGAACAAGTACATATCACCATAAATCAGCGCATCGAACAAGCACAAGTTACCATGAGTCATCATATGGAACAATCGTATATCAACCACAATATAGATGCACTTGTCTGTTTCTTTCCTTCCCGCTACGGCACACAAGGAAGCAAAATTGGTGTCTCTACTCTGGAACTCCGCCTCCTATACAAGCATAGCGGTAACAATAAATACGATGAACGCTGGACTCCGTTTACACCCCTTAATCCAACTCCTCAAGACCTATGACTCAAAGAGAGGTTCTACCCAAATTTCCCGGCAGTCTAGCATAATGCTTCCCGGGACAGCAGTACGAGAAAAATCGTAATTAAATATCTGTAACTCCGAATGACTTGGAACCAGTGCTCAAATATTCTTAACGTAATAGGCTACGAAACTCTAGTTGGTGGGGTTCTTTGATTCGGCCAAACTTGTAGTCTAAACAACCGTTGAAAACCATTGACAGACATCTGTCCAGAATACAGCACAGCCGTAAACAACATGGTATAACTTTCACTCTACACATCCAATTGAGATGATCTTTATCAATTTGGAAATATTATTAAACAGGCTACAATAACCTAGTTGGGTAAGACTCCTGATTCAGCCTTCTAATAATCCTAATGTTCTGATGAAGTTTGCTGTTCCCTCAGTCTGACAATCAGACAACAGCGACGGTAACAATTCAATAACTTTTGATTCACACATCTAAAAAAAATATTCTTTATCACTCCTGAAAGCTTACTGGAATGGCTACAACTTTTGTTTGGGGTGTCTCTTCATATTCGGGCTCAAAAAAATACAATCTGACTAGACATGCAGACCGCCAAATCTCGTCAGCTCTCCTGACTAGTCGCATAAAAACGGACATATCTCCTAAACCATAACTCCAAACCAGGTCATCTTGGTGCCAAAAGAAAGCTAAGATCAAGGGCTACAACTTTCTAAAAGGTGGACAGATCAGAAAATGTACGGAACTTACCCAAATCTGACGAACCAATCTAGCGTAGGGGGAGGGTGGGGAGAGCCGGCGGTCGCTAGGGGAGGAAAGGGGAAAAGGGAAAGGGGTGGGGCACTAGGGTTTTGGGGGTGGGCACTTCTCTTGGCCGGCCACAAGGAGGCCTCTCCTGGGCCGCGGCCCAGGCCCAGGTTGGCGAAAAATATCAGATGACCCCCTGTCGTTTCATATTTTACTATTCCTCTTATTCCCTTTTCTCATCTCGGCTAAATCTGTGATTTACCGATTCGACTTCGTGGTATTACATTCTACCCCTTAAAGCTAATTCGACCCGAATTCTACCAAGGTTAACACGCCAGAGCGAAGCTACTAAAACCATAGTATCACGCACTGTGGTAAATAATTCGAAATTGCTCACGATACGAGATTCCAACTCCCAAGTGGCTTCCTCTCCGCTTGGTGTGTCCACAATACTTTGACAAATACCAACGTTTTGTGCCTCAAAGACTCGCCTCTCGACCTTTCCAAAATACGACCGGTCGAGACTCAACCGTAAGGTCTTGCTCAATTGTCGCTGGTTCTAATGAAATCTTATGCTCGGGTCTTTCAAAACTTCATCAAGATCGAAACGTGAAACACGCTAGGACTCTCGCATGGACTCGAAGGTCCAGCGATGTGCTAACTTCCCAATCCTAGCCATAATCGGAACGGTCCGATGTATCTTGGGCTAAGCTTCCTGTGGTACCAAACCAGACACTCTACACATAACACATGGGACTCTGGCTCCAACTCTCGATTAACCTTTTCATCTTAACAATGAGCACATCCTTTAACCAGGATCACACAACAGAACTTGCTTTAAACAACTCTTTTATAATCAGAACTCAATCGAAAATAGAGGATCCTCATCACAATCACAAAATGTCAACTTTATCCAAAAAGGATCGAACTCAAAAGCGAAGATTCATCATGAAATCTGTTCCACTTTTCCAGTAGGCAATTTACAAATAAACACCTCACAAGCCGAAAGAGAAACCACTCGAATACCCAAATCGATTACTTTCTTTATTCTTTCTGAACTGATAAGAACCACGCATGCCAGTCATAAGGTCAAACTCCATTTGCGAAAGACATCCGTCATAACCGCATGGTTCAAACAAGAATCAAGTGAGCGTTTCACTACTCGAGGAAAAAATATATATATATTTATTTATTTATTTTAGAAATAGAATTTCTCTATGGAACCCCATTTCATCCATATCACACTAACTCATTTCTCTTAAATTGGCAACCTCAGCACTATGCTCAACCCGAATTCACCATTCACACCTCTGTAGAGAGATTTTAATGACTTCCACAAAAAATATACTCTAGCCGACACCTCTACTAACGGAGAAATTTTGGGCAGATGACTTCCAAATGCATTCCCAAAATGGACCTTCACACATAAACACGCTACTTCAATCCTTTAATAATGAATTACTTGATATCACCTCACACATTCCCATGTGCTTCCTCAAATGAGTTATATCAATGATCATCCCACCATTCTGAATATGCTCTTTCTACTACTGTTACACATAATCATTGGCAACCCAGGTTCTAGCACAAAAATATAACCCAATTTCAACCTCTAGAACTCCTACAACAACTTCTTGTAAAGACATCGAGGAATCCTCTGATTCTTTCAATAAAATTCTCACATTCCAAACATACTCAATCCTTATCGTCCACATGTGAATATTTTCTCGACCAACTTATATTTTAGAAGAATTCTATCTCCCAGAGGGTTATTCACTAAAGCCAGGCATACCGCCAAATCTCAACGCCCCTACTATCCGATTAATTGACATCACGATTAGATTACTTCGCTAATACTACTCTCATTAAATTACACCTTCATACTTTGCCTACACAACCTGGTAAAGTACCCAATCATCTCTAATAAACTAACCAAGGTTTCCATTCGTCCAACAATTCCAATGTTCCACTCAAGTTGAACAACTAATCTTTAACCGCAAACCACTATAGGTTCTATTAGTTACAATATTACGATCGGTTTAGCCCCAAAGACAAAACTTTCTATTTAAGTCAAACCCTCTCCAGGGATTACTCCAATAAATCAACTTATCACTCAATGCTTCTCAATCAAATTGACACCTAGAGTCTCACAAAATCTTTCACTTGACTACCACCAATCAGTTGCTCTACCCTCTATGAGGTTTTGTAAAACCATTCATTATTCCTTTCTCAAAAATAAAGGCAAATAACAATAATGATTCCTGCACTTAGAAAAACATTTTCCATTCACAGCCAATTCAAGATCAATAGAAAGAGTCATATAGCGATGAACTCAGAAAACAAAAGATGAGACCACAGATAAGGACATAAGTCCCACCAGAAGGGAATATCAAATTTCCGCCAATAAAATAAGCATTGCCATTGAAACTCAAGAAGCTTTTAAACGGCAATGAAAGAAAAGTTAAACGCACCTAAATAAGTTGCAAGTTACCGAACTTAACTCCAATCTCAAATACTTCTACTACACTTGTTTCTTTTAATCAAGGATATAATTTCTTTGATTACAAATCACATTGCCACCTCAACCAAAAGAGCCTTTAAGATCAAACCTCATGAATTACGCAAGGACCAAATAGAACTTTCCGACATGTCGCTTTGCCCAACAAATTTCAGTTTACCACATAATTCAGGAACTACCAAAGGCCATGAGTGCAAAACTCCAAACTTGCATTTAACTGATATTACAAAAGGCGATCAACTTGCATCCTTTCTAAAAGAATCGTCACCACACCCACAAGTCATAACCCCTTACAGACATTCTTACTAACATTAAGACTAACACACTCTCAACATGATTCCTTATCATCAACTCTTCCATTATAAAGCCCCCAAAAGTTCACCAAATTGTTACATACTACTTTACCATCCCATCTTCAAAATGAGAGTATACCGAAACCATACAACCTTACTATCACAACTACTTTGTTTTAGAAGGCATCCACTACACAAATTAAAATGTTTTACCAACACCCTTTCATCAAGAACATGCTATTATCCGATGATTCCACAATTATGTAGGCATAAGCCACTTATTTAATCACATCCGTTCAACTCTTAGTGATGCCCCACACCAAATGTTAACACACAACAATTACATCCCAACTATCGTTGTTATCGACTGGCTTCTTAATAAAGTTTAATTGCTACCACCCTTTCTTTGCGAATCACATGAATACTTACAACCACATATTCAACCCTTCCTCTTCATGTTTAGATTTCACCTGAATCACACTAGAATTTTAAGAATCAAAATATTGCATCGATCAAATGTCTCACCAACACTACAACCAAATCCATCGCGTCATCTATGTAGACGAACTATCTAAAAATCCTCCCATAACTTCGAGTTTCACCGATATTCAATCCCTTCCACCTCTTGTACACAATTCCAACAATTAATCATACTAAAGAATATGTAAGTCTAGCAACCATATATAATCATCAAATAGCCAATTTACAATATTCTCTGCATTAATGTCCTCTAATACAACGTTCAAACACCTCCTTACCGTAACCATCACCAATGGTTATATTAATCCATTGAAACTCAATACTCCAAATTATCTAAGAAATTTATCAAATCCCACAATCTTAATGATCAGACGAGTTCATCAATATCTCACACTTCTTAATAAATCTCGAGTTCCTAGTAGGTATAAACATACCTTCAGTCACAATTAATCAAGAACTACTAGACGACAACATCAACTTAATCAATTTCACTTCCAAAGATACTAGTTAAGATTAATAATGTACCATGCCATTGACCCAACTTGGTACTCATACCAAATTAATTATCTTCCATGCTTACGACTTCTTACCTTAATACAACAAAACGTTGCAAAAGGGTTTTGACACTTTCCTTCCTAAAGAAGAAGCATTAAACTCCATTTACCCCTAAAAGAGAGTGCATGGACCGAAACTTCACATATTAAAGGACTTGTAAAATATATTTTTTTCTACCCAAAATGCCAAGCTTAATAACCGAGCCGTGCTTCACAACAAGAAGACAAAACTCCCATGAAGGGACCAACCTTGCGAACAACAACGCTCACAAGTAGCCAAAAGTATCTCAACAATCGAAAGAACAATATTTATTTAAAAGAACCAATAGAGACCACTTGAATCCGTCAACGGCATTGTAACCACCATCCAAGAAAAGTCCATCAACCGCAAAGCTACAACTGTAACACTAGGTACGGACTCAAGGAAGACAAAACTTCTCCAAGAGATCATCTCCAACCTTGGTAACTAAGTTACTCGAGGGAAACCATTGCTAATCCCATACCACCAACAAGTGGCACACTTTGACTATGCCCATGACCACAACCAAACTTTACCTCTCGACAACGATTATTCCCTTACAGACCATCATATAATCGATAAATAAACAATCATACTCAATTAGTATCAAGAATCATCAATATGATATAACGTAAACGTGAATGCAATGCTTTGCCCATTCCCATCCCATCGCGTACAGTGTGTCAATTTAAACTTTTTTCTAGCTACCACGGACCAAGCCCGCTCTAATACTAATCAGAACACCCCAAACCCGACATGAGCACGGAATGCTACTAAAATAACAATATAAAAAATACAAATCTAAGACACTACAATAAATTTCGGCAGAGTCTCCTTTGTAAATCGAACTATCCGGACATTCGCGCAAATAACAACAATAATAAGCAAATATCCAAACGCGCGTACTAAACATGTTCATGAAAGAAACAACCATAAAACGCTATCAATCTCAAAAGTAGGTTGACTACAACATAGGACGAAAGAAGTAAGCCTCACATAAGACATTTCAAAATTGAAGGTATGACTTAAATGTTTTGTTCAAGTTTATTCGTGCCAGTGTGCAACTATTATAATTTCTACTCCCGCCCATGCATGCCGTCCACAAACGATGTACCTAAAAAAACAACACGACAAGGGTGAGTCCAAGACTCAGCAAGTGCAATGATACAAAACATAACAAAATCATTCATTATCCAACAAAGGTATCAACATCATGAATCAAATCAACACATGAATGAATGAATGAATGCACATGCTCTTCTCTTTGCTCATATCAGAGATAGCGAGTGAACACCCGTCGGTGTTCACTTATGCCCGCGTTCTACAAAACGCTGGGATCCAAAGCCCGTTCGTAACAAGTCAACCGGGATCCATATTGCCCACTTTGGAATGGTGGGTCTTACAATCACTACCCACTCCCGTGGGTGTCGCAAGTTCATAACTTGCATTCATGAGTGCACATGATGAACAATAAAATAACAATAATCGAATCTTGGTAAATCATGCCATCATGAACAAGTACATATCACCATAAATCAGCGCATCGAACAAGCACAAGTTACCATGAGTCATCATATGGAACAATCGTATATCAACCACAATATAGATGCACTTGCCTGTTTCTTTCCTTCCCGCTACGGCACACAAGGAAGCAAAATTGGTGTCTCTACTCTGGAACTCCGCCTCCTACACAAGCATAGAGGTAACAACAAATACGATAAACGCTGGACTCCGTTTACACCCCTTAATCCAACTCCTCAAGACCTATGACTCAAAGAGAGGTTCTACCCAAATTTCCTGGCACTCTAGCATAATACTTCCCGGGACAGCAGTACGAGAAAAATCGTAATTAAATATCTGTAACTCCGAATGAATTGAAACCAGTTCTAAAATATTCTTAACGTAATAGGCTACGAAACTCTAGTTGGTGAGGTTCTTTGATTCGGCAAAAATAGTGGTCTAAACAACCGTTGAAAACCATTGACAGACATCTATCCAGAATATAGCATAGCAGTAAACAACATGGCATAACTTTCACTCTACAGATCCAATTGAGATGATCTTTATCAATATGGAAAGATTATTAAACAGGCTACAATAACCTAGTTGGGTCAGACTCCTGATTCAGCCCTCTAAAAATCCTAATATTCTGATGAAGTTTGCTGTTCCCTCAGTCTGACAATCAGACAACAGCGACGGTAAAAATTCAATAACTTTTGATTCACACGTCTAAAAAAAATGTTCTTTATCACTCCTGAAATCTTACTAGAATGGCTACAACTTTCGTTTGGGGTGGCTCTTCAGATTCGGGCTCAAAAAAATACTATCTGACTAGACATGCAGACTGCCAAATCTCGTCAGCTCTCCTGACCAGTCGCACAAAAACGGACATATCTCCTAAACCATAACTCTAAACTAGGTGATCTCGGTGCCAAAAGAAAGCTAAGATCAAGGGCTACAACTTTCTAACAGGTGGATAGATCAGAAAATGTACGGAACTTACCCGAATCTGACGAACCAATCTAGCGCAGGGGAGGTGGGAGAGCCATGGCGGTCGCTAGGGGAGGAAAGGGAAAAGGGGAAAGGGTGGGGCACTAGGGTTTTGGGGGTGGGCACCCCCTCTTGGCCGGCCACAAGGAGGCCTCTCGGCCATGCCCGAGCCCAAAGTTGGCGAAAAATATCGATGACCCCGTCGTTTCATATTTTACTATTCCTCTTATTCCCTTTTCTCCTCTCGGCTAAATCTGTGATTTACCGATTCGATTTCCAGGGTATTACAGCACCACAAAAGGGTTTTATCCCTATTCTTCAGAAAAGGGATGCATTAAACTTCAACAAGCGGAATGTTCCAAAAGAAATACACGGAGCCAATACTTTCTCGTGTTAACGAACTTACAACAGAAACTCTCATGACACAAACTATCAAACGAGTAAATGAGTCGCTCTTTTCCAATAAGAAAGAAGGAACAACCATGGAAATTGTAACACCCTGACTATAAGGAAGTCAAGATGTCACCTACAATCACTACTCTTCAAATGAATAACATCAAATCGCATGACAAGATGAAGCAAGTATTAAGAATATATGGAAACAAGTATTCATCCTCAAGTCTTAATCAACGAAATGGAAGTAAACAATTCAGAAAGATATGGTAAACGAGGCCATGATGGCTTATTACAATGCAACACAAATCATAACTAACGACAATAAAAGTCCTCAAATTGTTTGATATATGATAGTGAGTGCATCGTGATGAACTACCCTCCACAAGATCAATCTTCCTTGTCATTTACCTAAATAAGACAATAAAGCAAGAATGAGCCAAAGACTCAGCAAGCAACTGTATGTAACAATCAAACATACAAGGAGCAATATATCACAAACATAATTTGAACAATTACTGGAAACGAATTTATGAATGGATGAAGTGGAATGGTGCATTGAAGGAAATGGACATATTGCTGCATATACCGGTATAGCGAGTGATTCACCCGTCGGTGTTCACTTAAAGTAATCGTATGAAGAACGTTTCATACGATCGTCCAACGTGGCCCACATTGGAATGGTGGACTCACGTACCCATCTTGGAATTGATGGGATTTCAAGTGCCCATACTGGAATTGATGGGTCTTACAAATGTAATGTATGCATGTCATGATATGATCCCATGTCAATATATAAATTGTACTCATAAATGAAAAGAACACATGGCATTCATCTACAAATACGAACAAAGGTAATCATGCATTCACACATCATACATGGCATCAATCATAGAATACAAATTACTTGCTGCGCCACACAGAACGGGTTAGGAGGTAATTGGGATACCCCTCCACTCACCGCTTCACCGCCTACAATATAACATAATCGAAATGAGGACAAGCGAGTATAGAAATGCTACACGTGTCCTCCCTCAATCTCTAACCAAACTAACCAAATAAAAGTTCAATTTGATCAATTTACCCAAACATTTCAATTATCTCTAATCTGGCAGTTTTACTAGAAAATTCACCAATAAAAAACCGTAAGTCCAAAAGACCTGAAACCAGTGCTCAAATTTTCTTAACTTAACTGGCTACAAAACTCTAGTTGATGGTAAACTCTAATTCGGCCAATACAGAGGTCTAACCATCCAATGAAAAACATTAACTGCAGTCTGCCCAGAATTCAGAACAGCCCTAAAGAAAAGGCTCTAACTTTTAAAACACTGATCCAAATAAAGTGATTTTTATCAGCCTGGAAAGCTGGTGAAATTATCTTCATAAACCTAGTTGGGTGGCCGACCTTATTCTGACTCTAACTAGATCAAAACCTAGGTTCAACCGACTATACCCAACAATTCTGGCAGACAGACCAGTACGTAGTAAAACAGTCATAACTTTTAATCTACTGGGTGAAAATTCGTTATCCAGGTGCCAAAAGAAAGCTAATGAAATAAGGAACAAATCTCTAGAAGGCGAAGACATCCAATTCTGCCTCTAAGGCACCCAAAACCGAGTTGCAACATTCTGTACAGAACCGATCTACTGACAGAGATTACGCGATACTACCAAAAACATTGAATCGACAACTCTAACGCAATCAAACAGCGATGGGGTCTCTCGTTACCCTTGTAGACCCGAAGAACGACGAGGATCAACTTCCCGAAGACTTCCCCTCTCCTTCTTTGGCCAGCCCCAAAACAGCAACCCCGCGGAAGCCCGGCGAAGGAAGAACCGACGGTGAAGACGTGGAGGATCGGGAGTGCAGCTCCAGGGGAACACCAATGGCGGCCACCACCGGAGGAGGAGGCGCCTAGGAGGAGGTGCTGCGCCGTGAGGAAGGGAGGGGAAAGGAGGTGGCGGCTTGGGGGAGGGAGGAGGAGGCTTTAGGGTTTTGGGGGAAGTGGTGCCCCCTTTGGCCTTTTGGCCGGCCCCTACATGGGCCGGCCGGCCCCCTCATGGGCCACCTGGGTCGCGATCGCGCCCAAAGTTGTCCGCAATAACATATACCCCAAGATTGGAATTTTTCCGATGAAAACAATTTCTTTACTCTCTCCGACCTCTTTCTTTCTACCGAACATTTCCAAGAGTTGTAAGTCTCGTTTTGAATAACATTCCTGCACAAAAACAACGATACAACCTAAGCTGGATAAATGAGGTATTACATTCTACCCCTTAGAAAAGATTCGACTCGAATCTACGCAACAAACTTCGAGAAAGATAGATGAACAACTTAGGTAGTTACCGAGACAAACAGTCGGGTATTGCTCTCGCATGCGGGACTCCAACTCCCAAGTAGCCTCTCTCTCATCGATGAGACCAAAGAACTTTGACATACTTTAGGGTCTTATTCCTCGTAACCCGCTCGATTCTTCTAATATCTTCACCGCGGGACTCAAGGTAAGGTCTTGCTTGACAAACAAAGGCTCCAAAGGAATGACATGATCCGGGTCTCTCGTAAACTTCTCAAAGATCGAAACATGAAACACGCTAGAACCCCACTCATAGAATCGGGAAGGTCCAAACGGTAAGCTAGCTTCCCAATTCGTGCCACGATTGGGAAGGGTCCAACATACCTTGGATCGAGCTTTCCTTTGGTGCCAAACGCACTACGCCTTTAGATGGCAATACTCTCAATGAACTTCGTTTCCCACCTCGAATTCCAAGTCTCGTCTTCGACATCAGCAGAGCTCTTACGTCGGCTCTGGGCACCAACAAATTCGCCTAACCTCTCGCCACTCTTGCCATCGTCACGAACCCGGTCGGGACCCAAGATCGCCCGCTCTCCAACCTCATCCTCGACAACGGGACTCTGACTTACGCCCATAAAGAACCTCGTATGGTGCTCGAATCATCGGAATGATAATCGTTGTTATAAGCAAACTCGCCAAGGCTAAATGCTCTTCCCAATTCCCTTTCGTGATAAAACACAACACCGAGCATGTCTTCTAATGTCCGAATGGTGCGCTCGATCGTATCCATCTGTCTGGGATGAAAGGTCGTGCTAAGACGGAGTTGTGTGCCCAATGCACTCGCAAACTTTCCCGAATTTGGAAACGAACTTGGCATCTCGGCCGACACAATGGTCTTTGGCACTGCAACCGCACAATTTCGTACATAAAGAGGAGCCAAATCGCTTGTCAATTGGTTGTACGAATAGGAATGAAATGTGCGGACTTCTCGAACCGGTCCACAATAACCCAAATGGCATCCTTTCCTCATCTGCGTGCGAGGTAAACCAACCACAAAATCCATAGATATATCGCCCCATGGCCAAACCGGTACCTCCAAGGGTTGCAATCCTGCTGGTCGCTTGTGCTCACCTTGACCACCGGGCACACCCCACAAGAAGCCACATCTTGTGCGATATCAATTTTCATCCGCTTCCACCGTAAACTTTTCTTTAAATCTTTGTACATCTTGGTCTCCCGGGATGTACGGTATAAGGAGTACGATGGGCCTCTTTCAAAATCTCCAATTTAACTCGAGACTCTGTGGCACACAAAGGCGCCTTTAAATCGCAAAGAATCAAATTTGTCCACACCGGCGACCTCGCTTGCCCTCGGCGCAACGCTTCCTCACTCGTTGGAACATCCGATCTTCTTTGTTGTGCAGCTACTCGCACCCAATCCGGAAGGGTGACTCTAAAATCAATCGAGTCTCGATGCATGCGGTACCCGCAGCGTAAAGAAATATCCATACGCCAAAGTCGCAATAAGACAATCGAGGATAGGAGGTGTCGCCTTGCGACTCAAGGCATCGGCTACCACATTAGCCTTGCCGGATGGTACTTGAATAGTAAGATCATAGTCCTTGATCAACTCTAGCCATCTCCTCCGCCTCAAGTTCAAGTCCTTCAGGTAAAGATGTATTTCGTGCTCTTGTGGTGGTGAACACATCACAAGATTCGCCATACAAATAATGACGCCAGATCTTCAAAGCATGAATCACTGCAGCAAGCTCTAGATCATGGGTGGGATAATTCTGTTCATGCTTCTTCAGCTGTCTCGATGCATAGGCAATCACTTTACCATCCTGCATGAGTACACAACCAAGTCCAACTATGGACGCATCTGAATAGATAGTGAATCTCTTCCCTGCTCGGGAAGAGTAAGAATTGGAGCATCACTAATCTATCTTTCAAAGAGCAAAATCTGCGCTCACAAGCATCGGACCATCGAATCTAACACCTTTCGTGTCAATCGACATCGGTTTAGCAATGGTTGAAAAACCTCCACAAACCGCGGTAATAGCCACTAAACCTGTAAAACTCCTTACTTCTTTAACATTGGTTGGTCTCTTCCACTCAACCACTGTCGAAATCTTACTAGGATCAACTGAAATACCCTTCTGATTAATAACGTGACCCAAAAATCCAACTTCAGAAATCCAGAACTCACATTTCTTCAACTTGGCATAGAATTGATTCTCTCTTAAAGTTTCAAGTACCAACCGCAAATGGTGGGTGTGATCCTCCTCTGTCTTGGAATAAATCAAGATATCATCTATGAATACCACAACGAAATCATCAAGGTATTGATGCAGCATACTGTTCATGGCTTCCATGAAAACTGCAGGAGCATTCGTTAGTCCGAAAGACATAACTTTATACTCATAATGACCATACCTTGTAGAGAAAGTCGTTTTCTCAATATCCTGCTCACGAACTCGAATCTGATTATAACCCGACTGGAGATCAATCTTAGAAAATATTCTAGCTCCTTTCAACTGGTCGAAAAGATCATCAATGCGAGGCAAAGGATATTTGTTCTTCACAGTCGCCTGATTAAGCGCCCGATAATCTATGCACATACGCCAGCTGCCATCTTTCTTCTTAATAAAAAGAACAGGCGCTCCCCAAGGCGATACGCTACGCTGAATCATACCTTTGGACAAAGAGTCGTCCAATTGTTTCTTCAATTCTTCCCAAATGGTCGAGCCAAACGGTAAGGAGACTTGGACAAAGGCCGAGTTCCCGGAACAAGATCAATCCGGAACTCCACTTTCCACACCGGAGGCATTCCGGGAAGTTCTATAGGAAAGACATCGGAAAACTCCTTCACAACTGGAATCTCCTCAATACGCTGCAAAGAATCAGTCTTTTCATTGAGGGAGCAAAGTAATCCGATGGTCGATGCACGACGGCTAGGGAATAGATTAGCCAGTACAAATACTGAATCAGACGGTGCGCTGCCCTGGAATACCAGTTCTTCACCGGAAGGAGCTAGCAAGGTCACCGTCTTCCAGAAACAACAAATCTTGGCACGGTATTGGAATAACCAGTCCATACCCAGAATAACATCGAATGGTGCCAATTGAATAACCATAAGATTCGCAGTGAAAACCTCATCATCAATAAGTATAGAACAACCGGGACAGACGGTAGAGCTAGAAATAAGTCCTCCTGGGGAGCTGACTACCACTGACTCAGAAATAAACTGAAAACTCAAACCCACTTTTCTAACAAACTCCAAAGACACAAACGAGTAAGTAGCCCCCGAATCAAACAGTACAAAGGCATCATGCGAATCCACAAGTAAAGTACCTGTCACCACATCAGGACGTCCCAAGGTCTCAGGGGTGGGCATGGCGAGACCCCGATGCACCGGCAGAAGACGCACCAACACTCTGCGTCGGAAAGTCGGAAACAAATTTGGAGGAACAAACGACGAGAGGCGGATGGTGCGGGATTCCAATAGAACCCTGCAGGAGGCGCCGGAGTAAAAGCTGCAGGTGGACCCCATGCTGGAGGGTACTGTGGTGCAGGAACTGCTGTCAGAGTCTGAACTGAACCTCTGTGGAAGCTGGAGGAAGAAGCTGCTGGGACGGTCTCCCATTTGATGATACTAGCTGGATTTTGCTTGCACACTGAGGACTTGTGGCCCTCCCGACCACACTGCTGACATGTTCCCTTGAAGGAACATTCTGAAGCTCGATGCCCGTCACCACACCGAAAACACTTCATGCCCTGACCTGGAACAGGACGCAACTGTGGGGCGAAAGATGAAGAACGTGGCGCCGAAGAAGAAGACTGCCACTGCTGAACCGGACGGGAGGGTTGGTTCTTGTGAAACCTCTTAGCAGCGGGTCGCTGAAAAGACCCACCACCTCCACCGAAACTCCGCTTCTGGCCACTGCCAGATCCACCAGTAGCAACAGAACCACTAGCAACATGCCCTTGCGACGAAGGAGCTCTTTCCAACTCCATCCCTCTAGCCTGCTCAACCACCGAGCTAAAGTCACGAGACTGTTGCTCCCGAATCCGCGATACTCTCGATTGAGGCCCCGCCGGAACCTCTTAGCCTTCTCTTTATCATCACTTGCCACGGCTGGGACAAAGCGCACAGCATTGTTAAATCCGCCTCATACTCGATCCGACATTTTTCCTTGCACATAGGTCGAGTGATTGCTCCATCTTCTCGATGAAGGAGTCGGGATAAAGCGTGTCTGAACCTCTCCACAAAAACCTCCCAAGTAACAAGACCTGCTACTGAGTCCTGGAAGACAGGACCCTTCCCACCAGATGTCGGCTCGCCCTTGGTGAAGGTTACAAATCGCGCTTCGCGCGGATGGCTCTAGAGCTCCAAAGCGACGCTCCATGTACCTCAACCATCCGCGGCTGAACGGTGTACCTACTCCGTCAAAAGTGTCGAGACGGCGACATCCACTCACGGAGGCTCATCCTAGCCTCGGGTGGAGCAAAGAAGAAACGAGTTCCGCCACAGTGCAAGAACCGCAGAATGGCCGCTGCAATTGTTGGCGGAGTTGTTGATTCTCCCTGATTAGGTTCTGAATGAGATCAGCTGTTGCGGCCGGTGGCTCAGCAACCGGAGGCGCAGCTGAGGCAATCTCCTCGATCAAGACCACCAACCCTTCAGACGAAGACGATGTAGCTGCCGGACCGCGGCCACGACCACCACTACGGGTCGGTGGACGACCACGACCACGGCCTCTACCTCTTGCCATCTAAGAACAACACAACAGAACGAAAATCAAATACTTAGCTCAACGAACTGATAAACAAAATAAATGGGGACATAACCAAGCAATTGCGGAAAAACAATGGTTTACCCAGCCCTTCCTATTGAGCACAGTGTGTCATTTTAAAATTATTACCACGGACCTGAAGCCCGCTCTGATACCAACTTTAACACCCTGACTATAAGGAAGTCAAGATGTCACCTACAATCACTACTCTTCAAATGAATAACATCAAATCGCATGATAAGATGAAGCAAATATTAAGAATATATGGAAACAAGTATTCATCCTCAAGTCTTAATCAACGAAATGGAAGTAAACAATTCAGAAAGATATGGTAAACGAGGCCATGATGGCTTATTACAATGCAACACAAATCATAACTAACGACAATAAAAGTCCTCAAATTGTTTGATATATGATAGTGAGTGCATCGTGATGAACTACCCTCCACAAGATCAATCTTCCTTGTCATTTACCTAAATAAGACAATAAAGCAAGAATGAGCCAAAGACTCAGCAAGCAACTGTATGTAACAATCAAACATACAAGGAGCAATATATCACAAACATAATTTGAACAATTACTGGAAACAAATTTATGAATGGATGAAGTGGAATGGTGCATTGAAGGAAATGGACATATTACTGCATATACCGGTATAGCGAGTGATTCACCCGTCGGTGTTCACTTAAAGTAATCGTATGAAGAACGTTTCATACGATCGTCCAACGTGGCCCACATTGGAATGGTGGACTCACGTAACGTGGCCCACATTGGAATGGTGGACTCACGTACCCATCTTGGAATTGATGGGATTTCAAGTGCCCATACTGGAATTGATGGGTCTTACAAATGTAATGTATGCATGTCATGATGTGATCCCATGTCAATATATAAATTGTACTCATAAATGAAAAGAACACATGGCATTCATCTACAAATACGAACAAAGGTAATCATGCATTCACACATCATACATGGCATCAATCATAGAATACAAATTACTTGCTCGCTGCCGCATGTGAGTTAGGAGGTAATTGGGATACCCCTCCACTCACCGCTTCACCGCCTACAATATAACATAATCGAAATGAGGACAAGCGAGTATGGAAATGCTACACATGTCCTCCCTCAATCTCTAACCAAACTAACCAAATAAAAGTTCAATTTGATCTATTTACCCAAACATTTCAATTATCTCTAATCTGGCAGTTTTACTAGAAAATTCACCAATAAAAAACCGTAAGTCCAAAAGACCTGAAACCAGTGCTCAAATTTTCTTAACTTAACTGGCTACAAAACTCTAGTTGATGGTAAACTCTAATTCGGCCAATACAGAGGTCTAACCATCCAATGAAAAACATTAACTGCAGTCTGCCCAGAATTCAAAACAGCCCTAAAGAAAAGGCTCTAACTTTTAAACCACTGATCCAAATAAAGTGATTTTTATCAGCCTGGAAAGCTGGTGAAATTATCTTCATAAACCTAGTTGGGTGGCCGACCTGATTCTGATTCTAACTAGATCAAAACCTAGGTTCAACCGACTATACCCAACAATTCTGGCAGACAGACCAGTACGTAGTAAAACAGTCATAACTTTTAATCTACTGGGTGAAAATTCGTGATCCAGGTGCCAAAAGAAAGCTAATGAAATAAGGAACAAATCTCTAGAAGGCGAAGACATCCAATTCTGCCTCTAAGGCACCCAAAACCGAGTTGCAACATTCTGTACAGAACCGATCTACTGACAGAGATTACGCGATACTACCAAAAACATTGAATCGACAACTCTAACGCAATCAAACAGCGATGGGGTCTCTCGTTACCCTTGTAGACCCGAAGAACGACGAGGATCAACTTCCCGAAGACTTCCCCTCTCCTTCTTTGGCCAGCCCCAAAACAGCAACCCCGCGGAAGCCCGGCGAAGGAAGAACCGACGGTGAAGACGTGGAGGATCGGGAGTGCAGCTCCAGGGGAACACCAATGGCGGCCACCACCGGAGGAGGAGGCGCCTAGGAGGAGGTGCTGCGCCGTGAGGAAGGGGAGGGGGAAAGGAGGTGGCGGCTTGGGGGAGGGAGGAGGAGGCTTTAGGGTTTGGGGGGGAAGTGGTGCCCCCCCTTTTGGCCTTTTGGCCGGCCCCTACATGGGCCGGCCGGCCCCCTCATGGGCCACCTGGGTCGCGCACTGCGGCCCAGGTTGTCTGGCAATAACATATACCCCCCCCGAAGATTGGAATTTTTCCGATGAAAACAATTTCTTTACTCTCTCCGACCTCTTTCTTTCTACCGAACATTTCCGAAGAGTTGTAAGTCTCGTTTTTGAATAACATTCCCAGACAAAAACAACGATACAACCTAACTGGATAAATGAGGTATTACAGAAATATCAATATTGCCAATTGACGAAGATCACTTGTAGTAAAAGCAGTTCAACAATCGAGAAAAAAACATTAATAGTTTTAAAGAACCATTGAATCTCATCAACTACTAGGAACCATGAACTCAAGAGAAATTCATCCACCACCACCGGACAAGAATTTGTCAAATTCAGAAATCAAAGACGAGAACAACTTTCTAAAGTAACGCCAAAATAAATATGCAAGGTCAATGCACACTTAATAAAGAACTTTCAAAAGAAATCTCTCAATGCCCGAAATTCCAAGCGAGCAAATGAGTTAAATTTTCCAACAGGGGTAAAACAGAACTTCCGTGAAAAGATAAATCTTGCAATTTAACTACGCTCACATGGAGCAGAAATATCACAATAATTGAAGGAACAATAATTGTTTCAAAGAACGGTCAGAGATCTACTGGAGCTTGCCCACTTCATTAAAACCTCCCATTCAAAAGAAACTCATGAACTGCAATAAACTACAACTAGGAAACCAGATAAAAGTTCGAGAAAGACAACAAATTCATCAATGAGCTCATGCTCAACCCAGAACTTATGGAACATGGGTAAGAACTTCTCTAATTTCATACCACGAACAGTGGTGTAGCCTGGCAAAACCCAGGACAACAACCACGAACTCAACTGCTCAACGTCCGCTACCGATACGCATACCCAATGCAATCAATTATGAATATATAGGATCATCCCATGACAATCATAGAATAAATTCATATATATATGATATCACATCATATCATAGATTAACAACAAGAAATATAGCACAAAAGCAATTCGATACAGTATAATATAATGAACCACATTACTAGATATGCGGAAGCAATAGATTTCCCAAACCCCACCTACTGTGCACAGTGTGTCAATTTAATACTTAACTTACCACGGATCTAAAGCCCGCTCTGATACCAACTGTAACACCCTGGCTATTCGGAAGCCAAGATGCTACCTAAAGATACAACATACCATCAAATTGCGGAATAAGTTTCAATATGCCTCTAATCAGACAACAATACCATGGTAACGAGGTGAAAATAACCAATTCATCAATGGTGAATAATCAAGGAACTAATCATGAAACGACATGGCATGAAGTCTAAACATTACTTATCACAGTTCATCTCTCATCGAAGATTAACATAGTTGATTCATTAATGAAAATATAATGTAATGAACTGTGTGGAACGTGCTGGTCTACTCCCTCCCATTAACAATATCATCAACAAGGTTCACCTAAATAAACACAGAAAAATAAGGGTGAGTCGAAACTCAGCAAGTACAATAAACAATTGAACATACTAGGTTATGAACAAGTCAGTCACATTACGAATTAAGAATTAATATCTGAAAACTTATGTATAAGAATGGAATGAATGGATGCATTGAAAGGAATGGACGAACACGTGCTCATACCGGTATAGCGAGAGACACCCGTCGGTGTTCACTTAAGCCCGTACTTAACAAAGTCCGGAGACCAAATTACCGTATGAAGAACGTTTCATACGGGTGTCCGAAACTGCTTACATTGGAATGGTAGGTCTTACATGCCCATACTGGAGTTGATGGATCTTTACAAATCCACTCTCGTGGAATGCATATGAACTTCACATGAATTGAATGAACATATGCAACGAATTTTATCACTTTTTTCCTCATGGATTATCAAATAGGAACGGAATGTACATCATGGAATATGAACATGGATCATCAACTCATCGGCACAACAACCAACAGCGAGCGTTCCACATAAATCAATATATCTTACACATTGGAATTGCATGTAATGGAATATGAATATTGATTAACATATTTGATTGAAAATATGGATCATAGAAATATTAGCATGAACACAAACACACATCATTCATCAATGTAAAGAATTTCAATGTACTTGCCTTTCGCGTCGCACGCGTTAGCAAGCAACGAAGGTGTTCCCACACGCGATACCTCGCCGCCTACATAAGTACATATTTAGAATAAGGATAACGTGGCACGACTTAGCTACAGGAGACCTACACTAACCCTCCGACTAACCAACACAATTAACAGAGTTAAACTGACATTACACTATTCAGCCACCTGCCCATCCTACTGGACAGCAGTACAAGAAAAATCATAATTAATTATCTGGGACTCAAAACGACATGAAACTAGTGCCCAATGAAACTTAACAGATAAACCTTCAAAACACTAGCAGACAAGATTTCCTAATTATGCCGGTACATAAGCCTAATCTGCAATTGAAAGTGCTTGACAGACATCTGACCAGACTACAGAACAGCAGCAAGGAAAAATGCCTAAACTTTCATTCTACAGATCCAATGGAGGTGATCTTTATCAACCTGGAATCATGGTGAAATTATCTTCAAAAACCGTTTTGGGTGGCCGTCCTGGATCTGACTCTAACTAGATCAAAACCGAGGAAAAAACCGACAGTCCCCAATTCTCAGACAGATAGAACAGCGCGCGGTTAAAATTCCATACCTTTTGATTACCAACTGTAAAAATTATGTTCTTTATCAACATGGAAATATTATTGAATTATTTATAACATTCATTTTGGGTAGCCTTTCTGATTCGGCCTAGAAATAATTCATAATGGCCAGACAAGCAAACTGCCAAATCCCGTCAGCTCTCCTAAGCAGTCACACAAAAATGGCCATATCTCCTAAACCGTAACTCCAAATCAGATGATATCGGTGCCTAAAGAAAGCTAAGACCAAGGGATAAAACTTTCTAAGAGGTGGTCAGATCATAAAATATACGGAACTTACCCAAATCTGACGAACAAATCTGGCGCAGAGGGTAGGAGAAAGTGGCGCACGGCAGGGAGGAGGGTGGCGGCTCCAAGTAGGGGAAAGGGGGAAGGGGAAGGGGGTTTAGGGTTTTTGGGGGAAGGTCATCCCCCCTTTGGTCAGCCCACTCTTGGGCCACATGGGTCGTGGCCCAATGCCAAGGTTGTCGGGAATTCGCGAAAACCCCCTTGAGATCACTGAAAATTGTAATCCTTGTTTAACTCTTTTTCCCGAATACTCTCCTATTCGCCCGAATAAATTTTGGGGTATTACACATTCTATGTTGCATCAAATTCTATTCAATCTTGTCCTAATTGCTTTCTCTTCTTAGCAATCATGTCTCGAAATCCTAGACAATCATCCTCAAAGGGAAAATAAAAGATTATATACAAATCAGAAGATGATTTCGAAGAAAATTCAACTGACAATGACACCAGTGATGAAGACTTATATGCCAAACAACACTCCATTCTTTGTGGTTGACCCAAGGAAGATCAAAGTAGAAATATATACTACAACGAGGCATGCAAATCAATTTCTTCTTCCAAAGAATGTAGTTGATCCTCTCTTTCATGCAAAGTTTTAAGAAAATGCCTTTTATCACATCTATGATCACAAGAACTTTGCTCTTCATCATTATATAACTTGGGAATATCTGAATCAGAATCCGTATCTCAATGGACTCTTCTACATGTTCTCTAGAGTAAAATTGGACAGTCATGTGACTCTAAAGAAAGATTATAACAACATGACCATCAAGCAATTCTACGTCACGTTATTTACCTCTCCAAATTATGATTCCATCACTTGGATGACTAGTCCTCTAAAACTAAGTTCATCAAAAAAAGATTGTTAGAAATCTTGGAAGATCTCTACACCCAGAAATGGTTGGGCTTTGTAAGTACATCAGGAGGAACCATAGGACTTAATTCAGATTGAGGAGAATTCAGACAAAGTCTCCATCCTCCATTTGAGTGATTCATTTTGGTCCTTAATGCCAAAGGGGGAGAAGTTAGAGAAGAAGATTGAAAGATTAAGGGGGAGAGAAGAATCAAGATCAAGATTTATCTTATCTATCTTATAATATTAATATATATATTTGGACTTGGATGTGTTAATGTAACGACTTTATTTTGCTTAAAGTACTTAGAACATGTGTGCTTGTAATAGCCTAGTTTAAACTTGTTGCATCATGTCTTTTATTCCATGCTATATATATGAAATGATGCTTATATGATGTTTATTTTCATTGGTTATGAAATTCAAGCATGTTTTATCATGATTACTATCTTGTGCTTGAGTATATCACATGTTCTTCATGGTTCAACAAATAGAGGAAACTCCGCTAAAATTTCAAAATTCACAAATATGCATAGCAATCACTTCTTGAATCTACATGCACGTATTTAGGGGAGTTTTGTTTATTTGATTGACTTCGAATGCAATTATATCTTCATTTCCTTGAACTCCTTTCAAGAGTTCATTGCAAAATCAAAGGTCAAAAGTAGAACATACAACTTGGTGTACATTCAAAATCTTTCAAATCCTTTATATTTTCTGGGTTGTCATCAATTACCAAAAAAAAGGAGATTAAAATTATCTAGGCCCCTAATAACAGTTTTGGTAATTAATGGCAAAAACATATTAAGGGACTAACTTGTGTGTTAAGATGTTTAAAGGTTAAGTCCCAAAGATCGAATGATGACATGAAAATAGCAATGCAAAGGTGACAAAGATCGACTTGACTCAAGCAAAGGTATAATAGTATCTAAGGATCATTTTATAGTATTTAACCGGTCTCAGTGTTTGGAGAAAAGACCGGATTTGTATGCTAGATGTCGTACAATAAAGAGGAATCATAGCTAGTAGCTTGAGAATCTATTTATGTGCCATCTTGATCAACTAAAAGTCATGCATTGCATTTGTTCTTGCCTCTGAAAAACTATTCATAAAATTTGGTATGACCGCAAGTAATGATCTGTATTACCGCAAGTCGGTAATACCGAAATCCAGTCGGCGGTATGAATTTTCTAGAGAGTATATTTTTGCAAGAGTTTCTCAAAATCCCAAAATTGGTATGACCGTAAGTGATCAGCGTTATTACCGCAAGTTGGTAATACCGAAGTCTTGTTGTAGTATTTGTTTTTTCAGAGAACATGTTTTTGAGAGATTTTCTTGAAATCTGGAAACGGTATGACCGCATCCCTTGAGCGGTATTACTGCAAGTCGGTAATACCGAGTTTTACTTAGCGGTATGATTTTTCCTGAGAGGATGTTTTTCTTATGATTTTGATTCTCTAGAAATCGGTAATACCAATTGTAATACCCCAGCCCGCTCGTAGCGTGGCCCATGTGGCCCATGAGGAGTTGTGTGGTGGGTTTAGTCCCACATTGCTTGTCTCAAGTGAGTTGTAGTAGTATATAATGCATGTTGAATCCAAACGTAGCACCTCTGGGTTAACCCTTTTACATGAAGGGAGGACAAAAGTGTAAGTGAGGTGCTATGTGTGCGCGGGTCCGCCCCAGTGTGGGCTAGGCATTGAGCCGATTTTATGTCAGGGTGTTACAGATGGTATCATAGTATCAACCTTCGCTGCATGGGCGTGTGCGGGATAGGGGTGCGGGCATATGGCGCATGTCACATGTGGGCCCGGAGTGAACACACGGCATGGCATATGTGCCAGCACTGGACGCACGGACGTGTACCGAGGGGTGGTTCTGGGCATTTCCCGCATATGCGGTATGCTGCCAAGGGCGTCAGCCCTTAAGGGGGGTGAATGTAATACCCCAGCCCGCTCGTAGCGTGGCCCATGTAATGTAATACCCCAGCCCGCTCGTAGCGTGGCCCATGTGGCCCATGAGGAGTTGTGTAGTGGGATTAATCCCACATTACTTGTCTCAAGTGAGTTGTAGTAGTATATAATACCTGTTGGATCCAAACGTAGCACCTCCAAGTAAACCCTTTTACACGAAACGAGGACGAAAGTGTAAGTGAGGTGTTGTATGTGCGCGGGTGCGCCCCACGGTGGGCTGGGCATTGAGCCGATTTTAGGTCTGGGTGTTATACCAATATAGTCAAGCGGTATTACCGCAGTGTGGTAATACCAGTTTGTGGTTGGCAGTAGTACCGTAACTTTTTCGTAACGGCTATAACATGCTCATTTAATGAACAGTAGTCGACCGTTGTTTTTCGACTGCGGTAATACCGGACTTGAACGGTGGTATTACAGTAAATCTCAAATTTTTCAGAAATCTGGTTTAAACGGTTAGTTTTGTTGGTGGGGGTTATAAATACCTCTCCACCTGCCTCTAGCTCAGAACTTTTGAGCATATTCACTCTCATTGAATACCCTTGAGCTCTTATACACTCTCTACTACTCATTTGCTTTGAATTCCTATTTTGAGGTAGTTGAGAGCATTCAAGTGCATTGCATCATCATTAGTTGATCTTGTTGGCACTTGATTTTCCTCAAGTAAAATACTTGGTTTATTACTCTTGGTGCTTGCCGGCACCTAGACGGCTTTAGAGGAAGTTTGCGCGGTGAGCTCTTCAAAGAAGATTGTGAAGAGTCCTGGCAACGGATTGTGAAGTGGATGCGTGCTCACCATCTCCGGAGAGGAGGAAGAGCAACGATAGTGATTGAGGGTCAAGGCTTAATTCGTGGAGCCGACTTGATTCGTTCAAATTTCCTCAACGTGGGCTAGTGAAGACCGACAAGTATTCGATACCACAGGAAAAAACATCATTGTGTTCATTGTGGTTTATTTCTTGTCTTTACTAATTCCACATTTACATTTTTAGCTATTTACTTGTGTAGAATTAATTGGCTATAATTGTATCTAGTATTGACTTTGTCTCATATAAGGCTTAAAAGGCTTAGTAGTTCTTTTATTCTATTTGTTCTAGGAAGTCTTGTTAAAACAAACTAGTTTAAAATTATCAATTAGTTAAAAAGTTTTAACAACCTCCTATTTATCTCCCTCTAGTTAGTTATCCTTGATCCTACAACGTGCTGGGGAGGGGAGTGGAGGCAGAGGGGAGTTGAACTCGACCACTTACCTGCCGGTTCAGCCATGCTCGTCAACGATCGGCCCCAAAATCGACAGGGACCTGGTGGTGGCGGTGACCTACTGGTGGCGGGGCAAACTTTCCCTTCAAACATACAGGAACTGGGCAGTAGTGGGGGGCTAGAGTTGACCGCCGACCAACCTCACTCCGCTCAACCTTCCTTCCGCGTCGCCGCCAAGACTTGTGTGCGCAAACTGACCGAAGAGGCACTGCCTTTCGTGCCTTCAAAGGCCACGCCACAACCACCTCTGGACGGCGTCGTCTCGTCGAACGGGTTTGGAACGGGAAAAGGGGAAAATGAGTTATGTATTATGGTTTGCTTCAAAGTATTGAGATTTTGTGGAAAAAAAATCTCAAAATATGGGGTGTTGTGTTGCTAATACCCTAAAACATAGGGTTTTCTGAAATTTACTCTTCTTTAAAAAAGGAGCATGCCTATCAACATATGCAGATGACGGGTTCAAAAAACATGAACATATGCAGATGACAATTCTCTTCAGTTGCTGTCGTTCTCTCAATTTGCAGTAAAATGCTAGGACCATGTATTCCGTTGCACTCACGGAAACAGGGTGTCTACCAAGTTACAACACAATAGGTAACAACATGAAGAAAAACCTTTCTCTAGGCACATTTTCAGGATTACAAGAACACCGACGGCGAGGGGTTGACGACGATATGCCTTAGTGGATTCGAGACGTCACCCCCGCCAGCATGCTTCACAAACTCCGCAGGAGTAAGGAAGTTACCATGGCAGACACAGACTATCCTGACATCCTCGCCTTTGTTGTACCTATACAGGAAGCCGTCTATCTTCCTGCCGTTGAGCCCTTCAACCTTGGAAGAGACCATTGGCATGTCCTCCATGCTCTTCCTGATGTCACTGGTACTGTTCGTTCTCATTGTCAGGGACCCAAGTGTCCGCAAAGGAGGCTGCTCTGTCATGGTGCCGTTTTGTGGCCTCCCAGCTGCTGTTGTCAAAGGAGGAAGCGCATTTTTTTCATTGGTATTATCAGAGGTTGATGGACTCCTCGCGTCTGTGGACTGGCAGACTGCATTTCTGTCGAGACCTGAAAAGAAAGGGAAAGATGAGTTTTGTTGATGGGCAGATGCAAGCAGAAACTAGAGCACCAATTTATTCATCACTTGAAACATCATCTCCTTTTTTCTGCACCTTCACACTGGTTACTACAGGTTCTTCAGCAACCCTCGAGAAAACAGCACACTACTATCGAAAACTTAACAGCAGCATAAGGGTACAAGAGTGCAAATGAGTGGAAATTTAGGTATGCACTTCTGCAGTTTTGCTAATACAAATATATAGACATCCAAATACAGACTAAAAAGTTTTAAATTGTATGCTGATCGAGTGAACCATCATTTGATGCACAGCGAACATGGGTAACACAACTACCTAATGACTCCATTGCTTATCACAGTAGATGCACATTAGCTTTCCATATTTCAAAAAACAGTGCCGATCTAACATATTAAACATTAGTCATCACATGGAAATTCAGATAAGTCATCACAGTACAATGGAAATTCAGATAAGTCATCACAGTACCTTCAGAGAGTTCTAAGCAACATAACAAACAGTAGTTCTGAGTATATTCCATTAATGAAATCACACCAACCTATCAAAGTACACTCTTAGACTGTTGAATCAAGTAACAGTGCCATATTAATTAAAAAAAATATCACCCCTTAGCTCAGATATCTCGTTTCTCTACTCTTTGACTTTTAATACCACTCGCAAGGTAAATTAGAATGGCAAATGATCTATCATTGACAAAGACCCCATCTAAAAAGGGCATGATTGTCAAATCAGATAAAAGTCTGATATGCTCCTAGGAGCATCTACCACTTTGGTGAGTATTCCCAAATTGCAAACTAGTGCTAAAGCTCAACCTGGTGCTGTTTTGCGACAAGGGGGGAAACAAGGGCTAGCTTCGGCCAAGAGGGAGGAAAGGAGAGCTAGCTAAGTTGGGGGCAAGATGCATGCGGCCGTAGCGCGTGATGGGCATGCGGTGCATCTGTTTGGGGAGAACAGGGTGTATGGGCCAAGATGGGCGTGTGGGCCGAGTGGAGTGCATGCGGCTATTAGATGTGTATTGTACAAGGGGCTCTTTGCATATGTAACACCTATGTACTTGTATATATATTAGCTCATTGGCCTCATATTGAATACAAGCGCTATTCATAATATGGTATCAGAACCATATTAGGGTTAGGGTCTTACCGTTGCCTTGTGAGCACGCCGCTGCCGGATTCGCCTCTCCATCGCCGGATTTGATCCGTCGCCGGCGAGAGGGAAGGAGCCGCCACCAGGAAGAATCGCCCGGGGAGCCGTCATCGGGGAGCCGCCGGCCGAAGCCGAGAGCCACCGGGGAACCCTAGTTCCCCCTGTGCGACCTCTTCAGCTTTCATTCGAAGGCCCCTTTTTTAAGGCGGCCCGAGCCGGCCCGTGTAGTTAGGTTGAAAAAAAAGAAAGAAAAAAATGTCGTTCTAACGCCACACAGAAGAAGCGTCGCCTGTTAGACTTCGTTGTCATTGGTCGCCGCACCGTCCAGCGCCGCCTACCAATGGGCACTGTTTCGGTTCCTCATTGCCCGGTGATCTTCGATGGTCTCAAATATCGGGACTGGTTTCAGCACATGCGTGGCCAACGTCTTTGGGAGTTTCTTACCGGTGAGTTGCCTTGTCGGCCTCGCCCTGCTCCGCCTACTGAGCTTGTGCTTCCAAAGACTACTTCCGAAGACGCTCATAAGGAGGCAGCTGATGCTTTTGAGGATGCTATGGAGACTTTTCAGACTCAGTATGCTGCTTACAAGACATAGATTGATGAGGATGCTCGTGACTCTACTATTCTGGTTGCTAGCATGGAGGTAAAATTCACTGGGGATATTGTCGGTTTGGCTTCAGCACAGTTGATATGGACGCATCTGTGCAACCGCTATGAGCCGTCTGGTGATTCCTTATATCTTTCTGTTGTGCGTCGGGAGAAGTCATTATAGTAGGGAGATGCCACTGTGGACGAGCTCTATGCTCAATTGTCTGCGGTGTGGCGTCAGATTGACTCTTTGGGACCGGATGTTTGCCACACTTGTCAGCGTCAACAGTCTCACCTACAGCGTCGCATCTATGACTTCTTGACACGTCTTCGGGGTGAGTATGAGCAGATTCGTGCTCAGTTGCTGGCACGACACCTTGTGTGACTTTGTTAGAGGCTCTTGCAGTTGTTCGTGTTGAGGAGATTCGCCTTCGTGTTGCAAGTCTGCTGCCGCTCTAGTCGTCTCTTTCGGTTCTGGCAGCTCTTCCAGCTTCCACACCTACTACAACTACTCCATTACTGGTTGTGCCTTCACCGATGGATTTGCTATTGGAAGGAACTACATTGCATTTACTGCAACAAGGATGGACATGTCTGTGGACACTGCTACAAGAAGGATTTCCGTCGTGGTGGGTGTCCTCCACAGGGAACTGGTGGTTCCTCTTCTCAGAGGAGACCTAGTGCTTCTGATTCTCAGGAGTTTCTCATACTACTGCGTTGCATGACTGCTTTTGCACCATCCGGGTCTGCTGATTCTGTTGCATAGTCTTCTAGTGAGAGACAATCTTCTACTTCTTTCTCAGGTATATTACCTTGGATTCTTAACTTTGGAGCTTCTTTTCATATGACATATGATTCCACAAGTCTCACTTCAATTCATCCTTTAGCTACTCCTATCACTGTTTAGACAGCAGATGGTACCTCTCTTTCTGTCATAGGACGAGGCACACTTTTGAATTCCTCTTTTCATGTTCCTGATGTTTCTCATGTTCCCAAACTAACCATGCAGCTTATATCTGCCGGTCAGCTCACTGATCATGGTTGTCGTGTTATTCTCATCTCTGATTCTTGTTGTGTTCAGGATCGACGCACAGGGACTCTGGTTGGTACTGGCCTCACCGCCATGACTCACAGCGTCTCGTCTCTGGGAGCTTGACTGACATCATCTTCCTTCTGCTACCCCTACCAGTTTTGTTGTCTCCACCAACGCCACCACTTCTGCTATATCCTCCACTACGTCTTTTACTCAGTGGCATCATCGTTTGGGACATCTTTGTGGGTCGCGTCTATCTTCTTTACTTCGTCGTGATCTTTTAGGGTCTGTGTCTGGTGATGTTTCTCTACATTGTCAGGGTTGTAGGCTTAGTAAACAGCTTCAACTTCCTTATCCTTCCAGTGAGTCGCTGTCACAGCGTCCTTTTGATCTTGTTCATTCTGATGTCTGGGGTCCGACTCCTTTTGTTTCAAAAGGAGGTCATCGATATTATATAATTTGTATTGATGATTTTTTCTCGCCACACATGGATATACTTTATGTTATCTCGTAGTGAGGTTTTATCCATCTATAAAACTTTTGCCACCATGATCCGTACTCAGATTGATTCTCCTATTTGTGCCTTTCGTGCTGACTCTGTTTGGGAATACTTGTCAGGGGTCCTTCGTGGCTTTCTCGCTGAGCAGGCACTCTCGGTTTTCTTGTCCTGGTGCTCATGCACAGAATGGTGTGGCTGAACGGAAGCATAGTCATCTTCTTGAGACAGCTCGTGCTCTTATGCTTGCTTTTTCTGTCCCACCACACATTTGGGCTGAAGCTGTTTCTACTGCGACTTTCTTGACTAATATTCAGCCGCCTTCTACTCTTCAGGGCGGGATCCCAGTTGAGCGTCTCTGTGGCAAGACTCCTGACTATTCTAGTCTCCGTATCTTTGGGTGCTTGTGCTATGTTCTTCTTACCTCGTGGCGCGCAAGGTATTCGCTCGATTCGTGGAGTGCGTCTTTCTTGGATATAGCGCCGAGCATAAGGGATATCGTTGTTGAGATCCTATTGGTAGACGGATGCGGGTTTCTCGGGACGTCACTTTTGATGAATTTCGTCCTTTCTACCCTCGTCCTTCTACTTCCACCACTCCAGCATCTCTTGTTGAACCGCTTCCATTTCTGACTTTTCCTGCCACCCCCATAGTCACCACACCACCATCACCGCCTTTGGTCTATTCGATTCCTCCTTCACCATCTCCTTCGCCACCGCCACCCTCTCTAGAGGCTCCTCCCGGCCTTCGTCCTTCTTATCCTCTTTACTACACTCGTCGTCCGCGAGTTGAGGATTCTTCTGATGCGCCATCTTCTTCTGATGATTCATCTTCTTCAGCCTCTCCTCGATATGCTCTTCGTGATCGTCAGTCTATTCAGCCTCCTACGCGCTTTTGTTTAGCAACTCTTGCCGAACCGACTTCTTATCGTGATTACTGTTCTCATCAGGAGTGGCAGCATGCGATAGCAAAGGGGATTGCTGCCCTTGAGCGTACTGGCACGTCAGATCTTGCCCCTCTTCCCGCGCGTGTTGCTCCTAAATTTCTTTAGTTCATCAGTTGGTGAAGTACAACCTCACTATTCTGGTAAATCCACTTCATGTAGTAACACTACTTCCAATTCGTCTAAAAAATATTCCTTCACACCTTGTTTTGCACTATGCTTGGAAGTTGGAACTGATCAGATTTGTTGAGCTAAATTTATGAGATAAACGAGTGAATACATAAAATGTAAGACCCACTCTATCTCCAAGTTGTGACAGGTCATGTGCCACCCGGAGCCTACTAAAGTTGAATATATGAGTGCAGAGGCGGCTGTCATGGACAGATGAGGTGAACAGGTCACGGATGACAGTGGAGACAGTGCGTGGTGGTGGCTGCCGTGGAGGAAGAGGGAGAGACACCATTTTGTTCTTGGGAAAAAGGGAGAGACCGGCTGCCAGATAATTAGCATAATAGAGAAAGGCAAGATTTACCACCTGTACATCCAATCAACGGGGTTTTGGGTTTGGAGCGTGACTGCTAGATAAGTCCACATTTAAATTCTTCCAGTAAGTTCTAGTTCCCAGTCTCAATCTGGTTAGTTATTGTACGTAAAATTTACAATAGACTTAATATCTTTCCGTGAACCTTTTTCTTACAGTGGAGTGGTGAAAAAAAAACATTAAGGGAAAAACTTATGTGTCACTGCCACCCACAAAACATGGAAGTAGAAGAAAAGTTGTGACACCCTGACTCAATTTGGAGGTGGCTCACATGGCCCATGTGCAGTAGTAGTGGGTTAAGTTCCAGAATGGAAGTGTAAACGGCATAGCAACCTAAAGGAAAGCTTATGTGAGTCACTAGCGTGTGCGGTCTGCCGCGACCCTGAGTAGGGTAGCCCTTAATGAATTTTGGGGCATTACTAAAGTAATAGTTCCAAATTCAAAATTTTGGAAATGATAAAAATTTTGGGGCATCTTGTATATTCCAGTAGGCCAAAAGCTAATATATGTATAAGGTTGGACAATAGCAAATAACACCCTACACTGTATACATATCTAATACCCCCACCACCCTCAAACTCATGGTGGATCAACAACACTGAATTTGGAGAGGTAGAAGCTATGCTGAGCTCGAGTTTGTGCCTTGGTGAAGAAATCTGCTAACTGAAACTCCGAAGGCACATACTAAAGAGCAATAACTTGGTCTTGCACCTGCGATCTCATGTACGAAGCATCCACTACAATGTGCTTGGTAAGCTCATGTTTCACGGGATCTCGAGCAATGCTGATCGCACTAGTACTATCCGATAAGAGTGGAATCGGTGCAGAAACAGAAACACCGAAATCCGCAAGAAGCCACCGAAACCAGGTGATCTCAGCTGTCAACAGTGCCATGGCTCTTAACTCAGCCTCAGCACTCGAACGAGAAACTACAGTCTGCTTCTTAGTCTTCCAAGCAATCAAGGAGAAACCAAGGAAAACACAATAGGCAGAAAGAAACCGTCGATAAGAATGATCGTTTGTCCAGGTCGCATCAGAGTACGCATAAAGCTGTAAAGAATTGGAGCAAAGAAAGAAAAGACACCGAGTAATTATTCCATGAAGATATCAAAGAACACAAAGAAGGTAATTGCAGTGGAGCGGAGTGGGAGTAGAGACAAGCTGACTCAAGATGTGAACTGGGTGAAAAATACCAGGTCAAGTAATCCCAAGGTAGATGAAACTCCTGATAATATGGCGGCAGTGAGTGGGATCCTCAAGAAGCTCACCATCAGTAGACCGAAGGTGAACACCAAGCTCCTAGGAGTATCCACCACGCGCTGATCAGTGAGACAAGCGCGAGTAAGGATATCCTGAATGTACTTCTCCTGGAAGAGATAGTAGCCCTCGGACGCAGAAGTGATCTCAATCCCAAGGAAGTAACGCAAATGACCCAAATCAGACATTAAGAACTGCTCATTGAGACACTCCTTCACAAAGGCAATGTACTGATAGTCATCTCTAGTAATGATTATGTCATCCACATACAGAAGGAGTGTCCGACTCTGATGAGAGGTGCGAACAAAGAGAGCAGGGTTGTGATCACTGGCGGAGAAGCCGTCAGCAGTGACAACAAAGGAGAAGCAGTCAAACCAAGCACGAAGGGCTTGTTTGAGCCCATAGAGAGAACAACGAAGATGACAAACCATACCATTAAGGACAAAATACCAAGGGGCCGACTGCATGTAGACCTCCTCCCGCAGATCGCCATTGAGAAAGGCATTTTTTACATCCAACTGAGAGGTGGGCCACTGTCGAACAGAGGCTACAACAAGGAGAGTGTGAACATTGGTTATGTGAGCGACGGGGGCGAAAGTCCTATCGTAGTCACGACCGTGCTCCAGCTAAAAACCACATATCACAAGACGAGTCTTGTAGCGCTCAAGGGAACCATCCGAGTGGGTCTTGATCTTGTACACCCACTTACACGTGATAGTAGTAACACATGTATGCTCCAAAGCAGCAACCTTCTCAGACATCGCGAGTTGTCGCTCAGGGTGAGTAGCGGCCCCACGGCAGGTCGTAAGCTCAGATAGAGCAACGGCTGCGAAGTCGTAGAGCTCAGGTGGCCTGACAGTGTGACGATCACAAAGATCATATCTGGGAGGAGAAGGCGGAGCTGGACCCAGTAATGATGGAGAGGAAGGACTGGGAACATGGCCCAGTAGAGACGGAGGTTAAAGAGGGGAAGTAGTAGGCCGAGGACGCCGAGAGTAATGCAAGTGAAGAGGTGGAACAACAAAAGAGCGGGAAGGAAAATCCGGTGGAAGCGAAACAGGTGGAGCCGGAGGAGAGGGAGGCAGAGTAGATGGACGATGAGGCGAAACAGTGGTGGAAAGTTGAGAGTCAAGAAAAATCAGAAAGGAGATCGACTCAAAAAGAGAATCTGGGCTGACTGTGGGGGAACGAGGGTAGTAAGATTGGGACTCGACAAAAGTGACATCCCGATAAATCCTCATCCTGCGAGTATCAGGGTCATAGCAACGATAACCCTTATGCTCAAGATTGTAGCCAAGGAGAACACACTTAACTGACTGAGTAGTCAGCTTGATGCGCTCACGAGGTGAAAGAAAGACGAAATAGACATCCGAAACTGCGAAAGTGACTGTACTCTAGAGCTCGACCAAAGAGAAGCTCAACAGAAGTAGAACCCTGAAGAGCAATAAAAGGCTGCAGGTTGATGAGAAAAGCAACAGTAGAAACAACCTCAGCCCAGAAGTGAGGGTGAACAGAAGAGGCAAGCATGAGAGCACGAGATCCTCATCCTGCGAGTATCAGGGTCATAGCAACAATAACCCTTATGCTCAAGATTGTAGCCAAGGAGAACACACTTAACTGACTGAGTAGTCAGCTTGATGCGCTCACGAGGTGAAAGAAAGACGAAATAGACATCTGAAACTGCGAAGGTGACTGTACTCTAGAGCTCGACCAAAGAGAAGCTCAACAGAAGTAGACCCTGAAGAGCAATAGAAGGCTGCAGGTTGATGAGAAAAGCAACAGTAGAAACAACCTCAGCCCAGAAGTGAGGGTGAGCAGAAGAGGCAAGCATGAGAGCACGAGTGATCTCAAGCAAGTGACGATGCTTACGCTTAGAACAGATTCGGCGTGAGCACCGAGGACAAAATCTTGGGAAGAGTGCCCTACTAAGTGAGAAAGCAACGCAAAACAGCAGATAGATACTCACCAGTAGAGTCGGCACGAAACACACGAATGACCGAATCAAACTGAGTGCAAACCATAGTGGCGAACATCTGGTAAATAGAGAGAACCTGATTGCGAGAGAACATGAAATAGATCCAAGAATGACGAGAATAATCATCAATAAAGATCACATAATAGCGATGACCCTCTTTTGAAACGAAGTGAGCTGGACCCCAAACATCAGAGTGAACAAGATAAAAAGTACAAGTAGAAATAGAATCACTAGAGGGATAGGGGGGCTGCAGCTACTTGCCAAGCTTGCAACCCATACAATGTAAAGAGGTGTCCCCAGAAACAGACCCAAGAACAACACCACAACTGACTAAAGACGATATACGTGAGCCACAGAGATGACCGAGACGATGGTGCCACTGAGCGAAGAATATAGTGGAAGACGCAGCAAGACCAGAGGTAGTGGAGTGGCAGACTGGTGGTGGAGAGACAGCAGAAGGAAGATGAAGCCAGTTGAGTTCCTAGAGACGCTGCGAATCACGGCGTCGAGGGCCAGTATCAAGCAAAGCCCCCGTGCGGCGGTCCTAAATACAACAAGAGTCAGACTCAAGAACAACACGACAATCGTGATCAGTGATCTGACCAGCCGACATAAGCTGCATAGTAAGTTGAGGAACATGAGAGACTGCAGGAACATGAAAAGAAGTGGAAAGGGTGGCCCGGCCTGCAACAGGAAGAGAGATACCATCTGCAGTCTGAACAGTGGAAGGAAAATCTATGGAATGCACGGACGTAAATTGGGTAGAATCTGGTGTTATATGAAAAGATGCACTAGAGTCTAAGATCCACGGAGACAAGATACCTGACGAAGGGGGAGGCGGAGGCGAGGAAAACTGCTGAGAAGCAAGAGTTGGACGAGTAGAAATCGAGGAGTCTGTGGACGAGCCGACAATGAGGTGCTGAAGTAGTGAGAAGAGCTGATGTGTGGCGTCAGCAGAGGAGCCCTAGTGTGAGGCGCCAGTTCCTGAATGAGAGGAACCTCCTGAGCCCTTCAAGGGACGTCCACCCCGACAACCCTAGTCCCTCCTCCGCTTGTAGCAATCCTAATACACGTGGCCAATCCGGCCGGCGAAAGAGGTGCGATTGAGATCCATGATAGAAGCAACAACCATCGGAGGAGCTGGGGGAGGGATCACGGTCGGTGCTGAAGAAACCGGTTAAGGAGCAGGTGCTGAAGCAGACAAGACTAACTGCATCTGAGCCACGTCACGATGAGAGTCCCATCAGCACGCACACCCATGAGGGCCTCCACCAAGCTCGGGCGTGGGTGGCGAGTCAAGAGCTGAGCACACACAGTCTCGAACTCAGGCTGGAGATGCGTTAAGAAGTCGTAGAGACGGTGAGTCTCCTAGTAAGCGCGGAGCCGCACACAGCAGGGACAGGTCCGATAGACATCTTCTGGTAGAAGTCATCCACGGTGGCATCGAGCTACTAAAGAGAATGCTCCTGGTGCATGACTGAGAGACACGTAGCATCACCCGTCGGTTGGTAGTGAGCTCAGGGGCGCTTCCACATAAGCTGTGTCGTCGGCAACTTCGCCACATCCATAGAGATGGTCATGGTCATGCTACCCACCAGGATGGCAGTAGTACGAGCCTCGGCCTCCTACCAGCGCTCGTAGGCGTGCGGCTGGGTAGTAGAGTTCGAGGCCTCTTTCGGTCTGACATTGGCGGCCTCCTGAGCCGCCGGATCCACACCAGCAGAAAGAGCAGGCAGAACTGGCGGTGTAGGGTGAGGCGGGCAGGGGTGCTTGCCGGTAAAATGACCTCAAAGACGCTGGCTGTTGAGGTGGATCCTCAGGTGAACGGCCCACTCCCGGAAGTTCGTCCCATTGAACCGAACTGGGGGAGTGGGGATGGCGAAGGAGCCTCGGGAGAAGCCATCAGCCTCTCTGTTTTTTTACAGAGAAGCCGAAGCTAAAGAACGCTGGCTCCGAGTAGATCGGTGGAGTCGATGAGAAGCCGGAGCTGCCAGCTCCACCAAACCACAATAAAAACAAAGAAGCTCTCTGCTTCGGTTCGACGCGTGAAGCTCGGGCGTGTGAAGGAGCAATGAGAAGAAAACGATGAAGCGAGCCAGTGAAGGAGAAGGCCGGTGTGGATCCAGCGCTGGAGGCTCCGCACGGTGTGGATCCAACGCTGGAGGTTGGCGTGGATCCGACGCCGAGGCGCGAGCGGCAGCATGGATCCGGCGCTAGAGGCCGGTGTGGATCTGGCGCTCGAGGCGCGGAGCAGACGCCGACGTGGATCCGCCGCTGGAGGCCGGCATGGAGGCGACGCTCGGGTGGAGGCAGAGCTCAGGTGGAGGTGCCACCCGACCTCGGCCGCTCGGATGGAGTCGGCGCTCGGGTGCAGGTGTCGCACGACTTCGACCGGATCCGAGGGAGAGAAGAGCAGCGAGAAGAAGAGGCTTGGCGCGGGGGCAGCGGCGACGGCTGTTGGTCAAGGTGGTAGGGTTTCCATGGCTAGGGTTTTCATGGCTCTGATACCATGTTGGAATAATACCTCTTGTTTATTCTAATGGGTCAAAGGCCAATATATAACATATACAAGATTGGACAATAGCAAATAACACCCTACAATGTGTACATATCTAACTGTTATCATTACCTATCAAGCTTTTGACTTATGTACTGTGATAGCACGTAAACTTGATTTTATGCATCCTCCACACGTGTTCATGCAAAGGTGACCTATAGCACCAAAATATGATTTTATGCATCGGCTTTTGTGCACGTATTCGTGCAGAAGCGTGATAGCCATGTGCACTCATAAATGGCATACAAAAGTTGGCATTGACATGGGTCTTTTTGTTTTTTTTTCAAATTTTTGGTGTCCTGCAGCATTTTGAGGAATTTAGGGATGTTATTGTCCTAATTCGACGTGTCTTGGTGGTCTACAGCCCTAGATCACTTCACATAATCGCAGACGTGCACTAACAAAAATTGTACCATACAAGGATGAAGCCAAACAACAAGATAATTAAAAGAGTTCTAAAACGTACCATCAAGCCACCAATGAAGACAAAACTTATCTCGCTAATCAAATCTTTTGCCACTGGAGCATGCATTGCATTAAATTTTATGAAGACAAACTTATCTCGCTAATCAAATCTTTTGCCACTGGAGCATGCATTCCATTAAATTTTATCTCGCTAATCAAATCTTTTGGCACGACAAGATGCCAGCAACACATGTAAGTGACAACCCCTCCCTTCTAGATCTTTGGGCTGTTTGGACTCCAAAAATCGAGCACTCAAAATTTGGCGCGCCAAAATACATCTGGAGTTGGTGTGAGGCAATCATCCAATTAATGAGTCGTGCATAGCACTACATGCCTTGCCAGATCTGCGTGTGTTTGGATTATTGCCAACTTGACCCCTGATTGCCCCTCTAGTCTTAAATCTAGAGCACTCGATTTTGAATCTCGGGTGGCTAGCTGCGATTTGGGATATGATCCTAGCCAAATCTAGTGATGCTCAAGCTCCGGTGGCACGTTGCAACTTGAACCCAAAACCAGATACTGCCCAAATCTGGTCAACATAGACCCCCCTCTTGCGAGTTGAGGTGATCAGATGCATCAGGAACAAGTTTGTTATTCAAGATGCATTAAGGAAGAACATCTCTTTGTCTTATCAAGGTGCATCAAGAACAACTAATAGCAAACAAATTGATGAACAAGAAAAAAAGCAGTAAAATTCAAGCATATCCATCCATGTGTTTATTCATCATACCTTGCTCCCGCGCGTTGGCAGAGCTGCTGCTCCCCTGCAACCCAATCGACCTCCTCAGCTGGAACCCGTTGACGACGTCGCCGCCGTCCTCCCTGCCGGGCTTGCCCAACCCCGACGAGGAGGAGCCCATCGAACTCCTCCGCTCGAGCCGCTTCCGCCGGGCCTCCATGCGCCGCCGGCTCTGCATCTCCCGCCGGCGCCACCGCTCCTCCTCGGTCTCCGTGGGCAGCGAGCTCGTGCGCAGCAGCGGCAGCGGAGCCGCGGGGGAGGGGTCGCCGTCGCGGTCACGGACGGACACCGAGCAGACGGACGCGATGGACGACGAGCGCGCCAGCCGCGGCCGCTTGGCCTCCGGGGACCGGTCCGTGCCGAACCGGCCGCCCAGCGAGAGCCCCAATCTGAGCTCGATCTCGTCCGCCTCGCCGCCGGCCGCGCTCGGCCCCTTCCGTCAGCGCCCGTCGTTGTCGCCGCCGCCGCCGAAGACGCCCAACAAGTCCCTCGACGCCATATATGAGCACAGCACGACCAAGAACAGCACAAATTCCTCACAGATGCTGATCCTCTTGCATGTTCCAAGCAAGAAGCTCCTAAACAATCAAGAATCCATACCCAAAACAGCACAAAATCGGGAGAACAAGAACAAGATGAACTCCCAATCAAGAAGCTGCGTCCAAGCTTCAAAGCAAACCCAAACCAGACCACATCATGTGGACGATTAATTCTGGCAACACCGAAGAATTCAGAATTCGCTCGGAAAGACCAAAGCAACAGCAAACGAATGGGCTAGGAAAAAAGTGGATTTGCTTTGCTTTGCCCAGTGGAATCGAAAGATATAGTAATAGATTGGGAGAAGGGAGGATGAGAGGATAAGAACAGAAGCAACCAGTTCAGATCTCTGTAGGGGCGGTGTGATTGGTGGGAAGTGGGAACAGCAGAGAGGAGGGAGAGAGAGGGAGAGGGAGACACGAGGGACGTGTCTGTCTGTCTGTCTGTCTAATCTCGCTTTTGCTCCTCCATTAATCATCGGAAAGGTTTTCCTTTTTTCTTCTTTACTTGCTCGCTAATGAACGATTAGCTGTTATTGGTAGTTAATTAACCCCAGGTGGCGTAGATAATTAGGGAAACGTGTTTTCATTGGGGGCGAGGAGCGCGTGGAGGGAGACCACGTGTCGGACAGCGCCGACACGCGTTGGGCCTGCGTCAGCCGAGCCGAGCCGTTGGGTGACGGAGTAGCTTGGCTCGGTTTAGCGTACGGACAGGGGACAAGGGCCAAGGGGTAACCCATTGGACGCGTTTATTTTCTTGTTCCTGTTAAAACGGGACCTATATATCTTGTTTTAAGCTACGTATACAATTTGATATCCTCTCCAAAAACAGCTCTTTATATATTTAATTATTTTTATTTTTGTGCACTAATATATATATTTGTTTCTAGATCAGGGTATATAGACTTTGAGCTGTGTTTAAGTGAATGCATCAGCATTACTTTGGCAGGGTTTCCTAAATTTTCAAGAGCAATTGAATGATATTGGTAAATGTCAAGTGGTATGTAGTTTGTACAGGCAATATGTACTGTAGGTATGTTTGGTTGCTACTAATATTTGGTTTGCTACTAATATTTGGCAATATATATAAAAATTTGGTAACACAAACGAAATCTTATATCATACGCGGACAATCCAAGAGTGAGGAAATGACTCATCAAAATTTTGGTAATGCCAAAATTTGGCTTAGCTACGATCCAAACAACTGTACTTTTTGTCAAATTTTAGTTTTACTTAAGATTTTACTATACCAAATTTTAACTTAATTCATTGGGAATATAAACCAAACAGCCCCTACTTACCCTACGAGCATCCCCAATGCTCTGCAACGAATACTCGTTCTTCAGGAGAGAGATTCTATGTAAGCAAGGATAGTTGTTTCAAAGAGCGAGCGAGCTATGGAAGCATTACATATAGTAGATTCAACTAATTTACGTGAGTCCAACCCAGAGTGATTCCTTCGTAGTGCGTCGGAGAAAGCCAGAGGTGTCTACCCTCAAATGGTAGCTTCTCTAATCTTAGACTATGTTCAGACTCATATACGTTGGAGTCAGAGCTTGTGGGTGATAGCATTAGATGATTGTCTAAATTGTGGCAAAATTGTCAACGAGTCATTGCAATAGATTGCGTGGTAATAGATTCTTGCAATGATTTTCAAAACACTATTACAAAAGAGGCTATAGCAGACGGTTTATCGCGAGCGGTTCCTTTGGGAACCGCTCGTGTTGGGTCTGTCTGGCTTTATTTTAGCGCAATGAGCCTATCACGAGACGGTTGTTATTGTGAACCGTGCGTGATAGTAAATTATCACAGACGGTTCCCAATAATAACCGTCTATGTAATATCACAGACGGTTATATTTTAGAACGTCGTGATATCACGACGATTACGAAAATAGAGCGATGCGTGATATTGCGTCTATAATCGTTATAGAACTTCCTCAATAATTCTGATTGCGTACACTGTTATAGTATAGTCTTATATCCAGGATTGCCCTAGTGAGCAATTAACCGTAGCCAGATAATGTTAGTAACAAATAAGTGTATGTCCTTGACGCATTGTAACCAAACAATAATAAACAGTAATAATAACTAGCTATAGATATCCAAAACGATATATCTGGTTAACTCACAAGGCTAATGTCTAACCCGTGCTCGAAAATTCCAGCTAAGGCTCATGGAATTTCCTTGATAAATATAAATCGATAAGATAAACTATTAAGTGAACTATGTCCCATGTGTCGGTAAGACTTATGTATACCCAGAGCAAGCCCCGCGCTTATGCATAAGTCTTGCCTGGTTATCATGGAACTTCCTCAATAAATAAGAAGTAATAACTAAAATAATCATTAGAACAGCTAGACGTCGTGTGAGTAGCGGTGGTATGTTCCCAAATAGATGAAAGAAGTTCATCCACCGAACAACATCGTTTAGGCTCTAGCTATCATTCATCAACTTCTCTTGGTTATACTTCGTCTGAATTCATGCTTCTTGGTTATACTTCATCAGCTCCTTTGGTTATATTTCGTCTGAAGTATTTCTTTCATCAACTCCAGATAAGTATGGCATTATATTGACTTACAATCCATCCTGCTTGCACAACATTCGCATCATTAATGTGACCTTCTTTGAAATATTGTCTTACTAGAGTTTGAAATTGATCGATATATTGCATACTTGAGTTTATATTATCATATTCATTTCATGAAGTGTATAGACAATAGGATTGAGATGGCAAAGACTTGTTCTTTTGCAACTCTCATACGAGAGCACAAACTATCATCAATCTTTTGCAAATCGTGCTAATTACAATAGGATTAATGCTTAATTGCGTAACTTACAGATAGCAAGTGCGAGATAATGGCGAGGCGCCGTCTTCGCCCGCCACCGACGCCGCAGATACGTAAGGGAGATGGCGGAGGAATATCGAATTGCTGTTGGCCGATCGACCATCACGGAGGTCAGTGACGTTGGGGTCCCTCCGAGTCCCCAAACATCGTGGCGAGATTCCGGACCATCTGCGGGATACTTGCAAGGAAAGGTCCTATCACCACACCAAAGTGGAAGTCTCGACAAAAGTTGAGAGCGCGTCTTTGTGGGAAGACCTTTCAAGCGGGTTCACTATCCCGAAACACACATGAAACGCGTCGAGCGGCATGCCTTGCTCTCCATGTGTCACGCGTGGAGGACCTTCAGAGCGTTCTTGTCACGCGGTACGTGAACAAGAGTGAGACGCCCTTCACGAAGTTTCCATTCTTGACGCGGGAAACATGGAACGCCTTTGTGGCTATGAAGACGACGGATGAATTTAAGGAGCAAAGTGCGGCGCACAAAGCAATCGAGCACGAAACACTCACCCCACGGACTCGGCACGGCTGAGTGCACGCGGCTAAATCAGCGCAATGGGAGGCGGAGGAGGAGAATCTATTTTCGATATCACACACCGCGTTCCCTAACACGGTTAAAAGCGGGCAAAGTCTCGTCGATGGCGGTGTCACTTTCCCAAACCCGGCGGACGAGAAGTGTCCCAGCGTGTGGTAAATATGTCGAACTACCTACTTGTTTATAAGTCAATAACTTCATAGTGACTATAATAACATGATGACCTCTTGCAGCGTGAATTGATTGCCCAAACTTCCAAAGGCTCCTTCCAAGAACATAGGGAGAAGGATATACTATCTACGGCCCTAGGAAACAAGGAGCACCCAGGTCGCACGCGAGGTTGGGGGTTAACGTACCTTGGGTACATGGATTCGCAGACGACTACTTCATGTATAGAAGTAGGAAGAGATCCAAGACCGAGTACGACAATCGGTTGAACCTGCAGGCGTAATTTCAAGGCGGATAGCAAGTTTGCGGATCAATCGAATCAAGTACTCGCAACGATGCATAAGCCGCCCGTTATTGCGGGAACGGTCCTCGACATCGGAGTAGTGTCGCGTCCACGCATAATTTTGAACATGACGACGACCAATTACCGATAGACCGCATCAAGGTAATGTACATCTATGGAATGCACCAAAGATAGACCTATAGGACGCCTTACCTAATTGCGTATCATTTTGTAGGAGCCGACGGCCTGCAAGCTCCAACTGAGGTTAGTTGGATCCATTCCTATTGAGGCTGGGCGGGGGATGGTGCATCCATACCAGGAAGGAGCAGTGCAGCACGGTGTCCAGGTGGCGCATGGTTACTGTAATACCCCGGCCTGCTCGTATTGTGGCCCATGTGGCCCATGAAGAGTTGTGTGGTGGGATTAGTCCCACATTGTTTGTCTCAAGTGAGTTGTAGTAGTATATAATGCCTGTTGGATCCAAACGTAGCACCTCCGGGTTAACCCTTTTACACGAAGCGAGGACGAAAGTGTAAGTGGGGTGCTATGTGTGGGCGGGTCCGCCCCACGGTGGGCTGGACATTGAGCCGATTTTGGGTCATGGTGTTACAGATGGTATCAGAGCATCAACCTTCGCTGCACGGGCGTGTGCGGGACAGGGGCGCGGGCATATGGCGCATGGCACATGTGGGCCCAGAGTGGACACATGGCATGGCATATGTGCCAAGACCGACGACGCGCCGCGTACGTGAGGGGTGATTCGGGCATTTGCGCAGATGCGGATATGCCGAGGGCGTCAGCCCTTAAGGGGGGGTGAATGTAATACCCCGGCCTGCTCGTAGTGTGGCCCATGAAGAGTTGTGTGGTGGGATTAGTCCCACATTGCTTGTCTCAAGTGAGTTGTAGTAGTATATAATGCCTGTTGGATCCAAACGTAGCACCTCCGGGTTAACCCTTTTACACGAAGCGAGGACGAAAGTGTAAGTGGGGTGCTATGTGTGGGCGGGTCCGCCCCACGGTGGGCTGGGTATTGAGCCGATTTTGGGTCAGGGTGTTACAGTTACGCAAGGGTGGAGGTGGACATGGTACATCAATATTTCATGGCCGTCCCGCTGGATATTCGCCCGAACGAAGAGATCACAACACTAGGGGATGCCGTGCAAAGTTTTATCCAGTGGCCCAAGACGGACATCGTCCTGGACCCAGCAGTGCCGCAATCTTGACAGGACCATTCCTCTCCAATGGGACCCTCCATGACTCCACCTCATATTTCACCTCAGAAGGCCACCTCATCGATTCCCGTGGAGAAGACGCCGAAGGAACAAGAAAAGCGTGCTACCGTATCGGTCCCGAAGTCGTCTCGCAGAAGACGCGCCAATCGTTAAGGCCAAATCGAAATCGACGAACATTAAGCCGCCTCCCAAGTCCCAGAAGCACGGGAAGTACTCCATCGGAAAACCGTTGTGCCCTAACGCACAATTAGCCCGCGCTGGATTTGCTTGTCAGGCTTTGCATGCACAGTACTGCGAATACCGCAAAGAAGGGGTGCGATACTGGAATCACCGTCGCATACAAGGATGAGCATTTCTTCAACGGGCCGGGCAACTTCGTGGTGGGCTTCAACGACTTATTCAACCTATTCAATCTCGAAGCTCTCGACGCCTCGCTTCTACGATGTTGGACCTTTGTAAGTGTGTACAATCAAGTTCTACATTCATATAATACCGATAAATATCGCAACTCATTGCTTATGTATAGATACATGATGAAATATGCCCGGGAAGGGCGAGAACCGGTGGGTTTCCTCGACCCACACGTGGTATCTATGCAAACCATCGAAGCAGACGCGACCTTTGTCGAGAACTACATAACGGCGGCATTGCTTCTTCAGACTCGCAAGGACTACATACTGGTGCCCTACAACCAGGGGTAAGTGCTTCACTATTTGCTATTCAAATTTCATTTGTACTTAGGTTTAATAGTTATAGCGACATACATGAGTAGGTACCACTGGATCCTTTTAGTCATTATACCCAGGAGGAACACTGTGATATATCTTGATTCCCTAGTCAGAAACGATCACGACTTCAGCATTCTGCAAGGAATACTCGACAAGTATGATCATTTCCTCCATACATAATTCTATTGTAGTCTTCCTTCGTTTGAAATACCCGAGGATAACTTTTTTCAATTATGTAGTTCGTTCATCTCCTATGTTAGCCAACAAGGAAGATACAGTGGATCCAGCGCCCAACTAACACACAGGACGAAATTTCCGGTACGCGCTACAACACAATAATCCTATATATATCATACTTCATAAAAATGTGTCTTCAACTGACTATACGTATATATGTAATTCTATTTTTGCAGTGCCGCCAGCAAAAAAATGATGAGCTATGTGCATTCTACGTTTGCCATCATATGCAGCAAATCATTAGTGCTAAGATGTAGAATCCGGAAGTTTGTCAATCTCGAAATAATTTTTTTGTAATTGTAAATTCAAATATATATCCTTACCATTTTTTCTTGACCTAGCGGCGGGGTTTGATAATAGATTTACATGGACTCGTTGCGCAAGAGCTCGTGGAAGTTCGAGGGCAGCTATGCACCTTTATCATGACAGAAATAGTTGACAAAGGAGAGTTTCACTCCATCGCCGACCCAGAGATTCACGCAAACAATTGACTTAATTGTAATCCAATTGTACAACTATAGCGAAAATACTTCAACAAATTCGATCTTTATTAATTTATTTTGAGTAATGATCAATTTGAGTTGTCAACAATTGATTATCTGCGATGTATCTGTTTTTTGTACATGCTTATTTTCAGAGGGCATGGCTAGCAATTCCTGAGGCTGGCCAAAAAACAGCAAACAATGTAGCTAGGATCGCTCACTACCACAGACGGTTTTATGTTGAAACCGCTGCGTGAAATAATACCACGACGGTTTCAACATAAAACCGCTGCGTGATAAAATCTTATCACGCACGGTTTTAAGTAAACCGTCGTGATATTTCTAGTATCATAAAACCGCTGCGTGATACTAGAAATATCACGTGCGATTTTAAAGTAAACAAATGCGTGATACTAGAAATATCACGAACCTGACGGTTTTAAAGTAAACCGTCTGCGTGATAACCACTTATCACTGACGGTTTAGAATCGAAACCGCTCGTGATAATAGTTTCACGAGCGGTTTTGAACCGTCGTGATAATCGCTGTTATCACAGACGAACAAATATATAGCGGTTCGTAAAACCGCTGCGTGATGACGATTCGAACCGTCTGTGATGACGTGTTCTGTAGTAGTGAAATGTGCTAATTCACTATGATATTGCAACTATTTTATTATACTTTTGCAACAGTTCATGTCGTGGTGCAACAGTTCATGTCGTGGCATCACGAATCTATTGCCATAATGTGTTTTCGCTGCATTAGAAATATTGCAATGACTATCAATTTGTTGTAATAGCATATACTGCCATAATTTCATTTTCGTGGTAATAATATATCGCAACGCTATTATTTTCCATGGCAATAGCCTAACACCACAGTTTCATTTTTGTGGCAATAATATATCGCAACGCTATTATTTTCATAGCAATAGCATATCGCCACAGTTTCATCCACTACAACAAATTTGACTTTTTGTGATGAAGCCAAATCATCAAGAAATGTAATTTTCGTCATTAGAGATGTGATTTTCACAAATAGGTGTAAATAAATATTTCCAGAACATTATTCCATTTCTCACAATGAAATATAAAATTATATCCAAGAAGCACCATATAAAAGTTTAAATGTGCAATTTTCAATTATATTACATGTTAGCATCCACAAGCCGAGTTCATACACAATCTTTGACCAATACAAAATTTCTAGCATTCATAAACTAATCAGAGAAACTTGTTGACAATAAGGCCAAATAGGCATCATACACACTCTAAGCACCTAGCTTGTTTCTTCACCCCCTACATTCAAGCGAGAAAATTTAGGAAATCTATGAACACTTCATTATTGGATATTTCAAACATGACACTGAATACCTAAAAATTTAGATGACATAGTAATACAAACAAAATAAGAAGGCATAAAAACGGTTACAGGAAGTTTTACCCGGCTGCACTCAGTCCTTTATATCCAATCTTCTCTGAAAGTTCGTAGTGGCAGCAGCAAGCTCAAGAAATGAAACTATGTGCTGCAGCCTATCACACAAAATAGCCATTTTTAGTACATATCTTAGATGGACAGTTTCAGTATGATCACTATACAACTAGTTATCTTGAACAGACTATTATTGATGTTTTCAGTAACTACCAGAAACCTTTTATTTCCCACGTGTCTTATCGGAAACACTCGGGCTTATCCAGAGTGCTTACTAGGGCACCCGGGAAAGGCAGAGAACACTAAGTGGACATTAGTTTCCCGAGTGTTCTATAGTACGCTCGGGAAACGAATTGAAGACGGGAAGCACTCGCCCGCTCGAAAACGGGATATCGATGCAGTCAGAACGGGGTGAAATATATTCCCGAGTGCATATGTGTTGCGTACACTTGGGAAACAGATCGCACTCTTGAGTACACCAATTAGTAGCAATGCCAATTTTTTTCCCAACCGCGCGCATTTTTTTGTTGCGTGTCCGACCCCCGTAGTGCTAACCTTAGCACTTGAACCCTCGCACTCATTCCCCAATATCCCCACCTCTATCGTAGTCTTCTCCTCCACCTCCCTCTCAGATCCACCTCTTCTCCACACCTGACCCCGCCGCCCCCCCCCCTCCACCGCCTCCGCCACCATCTCATCCAACGTCGCGCCCGCCATAGCAGAGCCACTCAAATCAGGGCCCTGCAGCACCCGACGTCGTTGGCCTCCTCGTCTACCACCGTCACACCCGACATCGATGTCCCGCCCCTCTTACGCCGTCGTCTGTCGCATGCCTCCATACCCGACAGCGCTGTCATCCTCCTCCGTCGTCGCATCCTCTTCGTCTGACGCTGCCGCAGCAACCAAGGCCTCCATCCTCCTCATCATCCGCCGACGCTGCCGCAGCTACAAACGCCGACGACCTCAGGTAAAACTTGTCCTAGCGTACCCACTCAAAATTAATCCCCAATCCCCACCCTCTTCCCCTTGCCATAGGCGCCGCCTCCTCGTCCTCCTCTTCCTCCTTCTCCCTCGACACTCCACCGCCTCTACCACCGCCGTCTCCCCCCTCCACCGCCTCTACCGCCGCCGTCTCCCCCCCCTCCACCACCTCTACCGCCGCCGTCTCCCCCCCTCCACCGCCTTTTCAACCTTCTCATGCACTAAAATCGGCACCACCTCCTCGTCTGCCGCTGCCGCACCCGACGCCTCCTCCTCGTCTGCCGCCGCCGCACCCGATGCCTCCTCCTCGTCTCCTGCTGCCACACCCGACCCTGCCGCCCCCTCCTCCACTGCTGCAGACCCCGCGGCCTCCCTCCTCCACCCGACCCCGCCGCTCCCCTCCTCCACCCGACCCCGCGCCCAGCGCTGTCGTCTTCCCTCTACCCCGCGCCCACCGACGCCGTCCTCCTCAGATCCAGATCAAGGTAATTCTGAATTTCCAATTTTGTTTCTTCCAAGATCCAAAACAATTGATCATTACCCTTTTTAATTGTGTTTGGATGATAGCAGGATATCTTCATATCGAAAAGAACTAATCATTACCCTCTTTAACTGTGTATGGATGATAGTTAAATTATGTATGGATGATAGCAGGACATCTTCAGATGTTCCTGATTAGTTGTGTATGGATGATAGCGAGACATCTTCAGATCCAAAAGAAATGATCATTACCCTTTTTAATTGTGTATGGATGATCGTTAAATTAGTATATATGCATATAAGGAGATTTGGCCATGATGGTTGAGAGATGGCGAGATAATTTCCTCGCCCAATTCTATGCATAGTAGAGTTTTTTTTCTTTCTTTTCTGTGAATGGTGCAAATAAACTGACTGGGAATGACAGCTGAAATTGAGAATTTTGTTTTCTTGTTATTGAGCTCTTACCACATATGGCTTTGGTTCTTTGCTACATGAAACCTAATCTTGTCTAGTGTTCTTTTTATGTTCCATACCTGCACATGTTTGCATATGAACTATCCATATTCAGTGAACTTCTGTTGGCAAGAAAATAGTTGGTTACAAACTTACATTAGTCAAATATAGGGAGTCACTAATGGTATTAACTATTGATATTTGTTTTGAGCTTCCAGTGGTTCCCTTAGTACTTGTAGCTAATGAGTGTGCTTTCTGAGTTAATAGTGAAGGCTACCAATGCTTTATATGAAAGAAAAGGAACAGATGTTGTAAGTAATTAAAATGGTGTTCACCAAAATATCTAATATTGAAACGTTTTGGAACTAGTATTAAATGAAAAACCTACAAAATAAAACCAGAGTTCAAATTCCAAATGATTAAAGTAAATGTTGGGAGCTTTGTCTTGTGAGGGCACTTTTCACTATTGAATCCTCCTGTCTCTTTCCTTTATTCAAACCACAACTTGGTGAGACAAATGTGCATGCCCCAAGTGGTATTTTTCTACCTTTTTCTTAATTATGTACTGTAACATGTTCAGTGAACTTGTCTTGCATGCTTCTACAGTTCCAGTCTCTCTCTCTCTCACACACACTTTCAAAAAAAAAAAAAAATGGGTGTGCCTTTTGCATAGCACTAGTTAGTTCCATAAGGAGGTCCAAAGTCAACGGAGTGTGCCACCCAAAAAACCTGGGTGACCCTATGAAATGGACAACAACACATGTCTTGTGCGATGTTAGCATTTTTACTAATTTAGCCCACTTGCAGACCCTATAAAAATTAATGTGCAGGGAATAGCGAGAAGAAGGCGGGGGTGAGAAATATAGACTTCCGAACGACATAATTGGCATGTTGATTCGATGGTACTTCCCTGGCTTGGTCACTTACAGAGGAAGGTGGGAAGCTACATGGACATGGTGCCACTACAAGGCGGCTAAAGATATCGCCGCTGAAGGAGAAATATAATTTGAAAATTGTTTGCAGCGGGTGGAGAAAAGTTTTTGGGTAAGTGACTAAATATTCAAATCTGCATCTATGTTCTGCAAAATTGCTTCCAGATGAATAGATAGGAATTTATATCGGTGAGTAAAATTATCCTGTTTAAAACTCCAGGTTCATTCACCTATCGCATCCATGTTGGGCATAATGCCAAGATATGCTTCACAACAGCTCTGTGTTTATCTATCAGTAAAAGAAACCATGGCAATCCATGATAGTTCTTGGACAATGATAAGCTAAAAATTGTCAGTGAGTAGTGACGAAATTTTATAATATATCTTAATTTGTTATGACTAGGACTCTTGAAACACTAGCACCCTGTTCTCTTAATCTTGACACCAGCTGTTGATAATGTCAAAAACACATGGTGGTGGTGCTGTTGCAACAAAATTCTCATCAGACCTATGGGTATATCATTTTACAACAGAGGCAGAAAAATGTATCAACTATCAATAAAAGATTTTAAAACCAGCCACACACATAGGTAGATCATTTTACAACACCTTTGAGCTACACCCATAAACAGAGGGCGAGAATTTCCCATCTAAGTTGTCCAAGAAAAGATGAGGGCTATACAGTGCAGTATTGCGACATGTTGTCATCAAATCATAATCTAAAGCTTAACTTATTCTCCATTTTTGCTTCTAATTAATACCAAACATATGAACTTTGTCTTCCCCAACTTTTCTGGAAAGGTCTAAATTTAAGCATCATAAGCTGGTATTTTACTGCATTGGCATGCACAAAGGTGTATTATCATTTATTTGTTTCCGATATATGTCGGATTGTAGTGGTGGATTAGATGGACTGAGGGACAGGAAGCTGATTCTAGGAGAGTGGTGCGTAATTCTGTTAAGAAGCTGATCCCACAGATGACTAGGGAGCACACATCCAAGTGGTGATCTATTACCACACACAAGTCCTTGGAAAGGAAATTTATAGGGCCGAGGCTTGCCAAACGCATATCACTTTAGAGGAGTACATGCAGATAACCAACTGTACAAACGATGTCATTGATTACAATCAATCCTAGTTTATTCATATTTAACGCTTGGTTAATTTAGGCAATACATTGGTGGGCCCAGAAGTGTGAAGATGCATGGCAGCAGATTGCCCAAAAGAGGTGGTGCAACGAACAATGGTTAGAGGCCTCTCGTGCTGTTAGGGAGCGGAGATTGTTGATGGGCGGGGCAGCACATCGTCAAGGCAGCTCTTCCATGGCTCGTTACAAGGAGCACTTGGTAGGTCAGCATGTTCATATTGATTGTATGTCGCAGATACATATTTATTTACCTCCGTGTTTTTTTTGGTGCAGGAAAAGAAGAAGCAGAGACCTATATCCGATGTAGAGGTATATGTAGAAGTTAGGAGGGGTGATCAGGGGGCCACCTTGTGTAGCCAGCGCGCAACAGAGAACTTGGTACGATTTTTGATGAATTTGTCCCTGATGATTTTCGCTCCCTAATGATTTTGTTCAGCAGCATGCATATACTGAGGCTAATAAGGAGACTCATGGCCTGGACTTCGACACAATGAATTCACCATTAGACGCGACTGTTGTATACAAGGCTGGGAAGGGGAAGAAACATGGTTGTTTCTTCATGGGTGCCGGCTACATTAGCACACCGACAACCCTCTCAGAGATCCGAACAACAAGTACTGGATCAACGGATGATGTACACCCTCAAAGACGACTGCGACCATCAACTGACAGGTTTTCTCAGCATGAGGCGAAGCTACAAGATGAAATTGAGGCTAGGTAGCGGTTAGAGCAAATGATCCAGGTTAGGTGGAGCGTGGTAGTACTATATATATATATATATATATATATATATATATATATATATATATATATATATATATATATTCGTACTTGGCTAATGTATGGCAATGTGCAAATAAATATGCAGGCACTTCAAACTCGACTTGATGGCACTATACCGTGGGCACCACTACCTACCTTATCTACTACAGTTAGTAACTGGACACTGATTATTATATTGTTAGTCTCTTATGAGTGCTTGAGAGCTCACTGAAAGAAAGCTAAAAATAAAATGGATAGATATTGAGGTAACTGTGCTCAAATTACCTCTCTGTTTATTGCATTTGTTGCTGGGTTGTACTATTGTACTAATTGTAACACCCTGATCCAAAATCGGCTCAATGCCCAGCCCACCGTGGGGCGGACCCGCCCACACATAGCACCTCATTTACACTTTAGTCCTCGCTTCGTGTAAAAGGGTTAACCCGGAGGTGCTACGTTTGAATTCAACAGGTATTATATACTACTACAACTCACTTGAGACAAGCAATGTGAGACTAATCTCACCACACAACTTCTCATGGGCCACATGGGCCACGCTTACAGCGGTCGGGTATTACATTCACCCCTTAAAGGTCGACGCCCGACAAAGATACCGCATCTGCGGCAAATGCCTGAACCACCCCTCGGACACGTCCGTCGCCCGGTGCCATCACATATGCCATGCAAGGTGTGTCCACTCCGCCCACATGTGCCATGCGTCATATGCCCGCGCCCGCCCCGCACGCGCTGCTGTGCGTAAGGTTGATGCTCTAATACCATCTCAGAACACCACGACCCAAAATCGGCTCAATGCCCACCACGATGGGCGGACTACCACACATAGCACCTCACTTACAGTTTCGTCCTCGCTTCGTGTAAAAGGGTTAACCCAGAGGTGCTACGTTTGGATTCAACAGGTATTATATACTACTACAACTCACTTGAGACAAGCAATGTGGGACTAATTCCACCACACAACTTCTCATGGGCCACATGGGCCACGCTACGAGCAGGCCTGGGTATTACACTAATAGTTTTAGACATTGAGAATTCTAGCTTGGATTATTTTTCTTGCACTTATGCTTATTACATAACATGGCAATGAACCCAAATTTTATAATGTTACTCAACCTGTGGTAGTAAAACCAGATGACCAAAAATAAATTGCTCCTTATTTCTGACTGTCCTGTGATGGCACAACTGACACACACTAATCAATGTTTGGGCCTTTGTTGGTCAGACTGCAACTAACAGAATTAACAAGTATATGGATGCACTCATTGAAAATTATGCAAATTTCTTATAATGCGATTTTTTATGAAAATATAGGCAACTGTGGGATCAATGGCAGCTGCTTTCAGTGCTGGTGCTGAAGATGATACACATGTTAGCTGCCCAAATCAAGATCATGTGGATGAGATCATCGCCGAGAGGCCACCACCAGGTGCTTGCTATTTTTATGATCTAGTTGTGCAAACATGAACATACATCACTCCATTTTTGTGTTGATGTAGCATATATGCATGCATGCATGCACACAGTTAGAACTTAGAACTATTGTGACACGTCCTGCAAGGTCATCCACACAAGTGTGCTCAGAACCAAGGGTGCTTCTGTATGACTATGCATTTGGGTGTTTGTCCAGAAGCACGAGCAACAAAAAAAGCCTGAAAATCAGTAATTTAGACCGTTAATTCGATGAACTAGTCATCAACCCATGCATCCACACGGGCTACGTGGTTTCAACAATATTATGTTATTGATAATATAAGAAAAATTCCATTGGCAAACTTTTGTTCTCATTTCTTTTACTTTTTCTAATTGTTATATATTCTAATTTATTGTCTCATGGCCCCAATATAGAACCAACATGTTATTTACGTGCATCCTAAGTACAAATACTATTAGTATATTGGTCTACATATATATGGAGTACACAAATTATGATATTATAACATATATAAATTCAAAATTAAAATTTTATTGTCCAGGCATATGTAATTCCATTGAATATGTGAAACTAATACTTATATATAGAAATTTTTTTTAGGAATTCATAATTAAAAAAATCATGTTATACGAATATTTACAAATTCACAAATGTGAATTCCGAAACAATTGTTACACCCAAGTATATCAATTTGTAATTAGAAATTGTAAACATTGTTGCAAGATAATAATAATATAATAGATTAAGAAAATTTAGAATTCTAACAACGAGACTATCACCTTCTTTGAGTTGATCATGGCATGGTGGGCTTCAGATACGATACTACATGCAATGTATAATTTTAATAATTAAAATCCCATAGTTATGAATTTTGAAAATTAAATTTATTTTTGTAATTACGCAATTAGAGATATTTGGATATAAAAATTTAGATCCAAGATTTGAATATCCCTATATCTATGCACAGCTTCACAATTTTTCTATATGGATGCTAATTGTTTCAGGATTCTTTGATGTTCAGAAAGTCCTAATTGTAATTTGTATCTAGTACACTATCCATGAAGTCATATTTTGGTTTTTAGTACCGGACCAATATGCTCTATGCATGCGACCCAGAGTTCTATTTCTATGAAAATATGTTGTTTCCAATCAAAATAATTATATATTATGAAAGTATATTTCATGGTGGATCTAGTGATACCAATTACATGTTGTCAATCGTGTTAATTGTTTACATATTGATGGTCAAATATAAAAATGTTTGACTGGCATAATTTCTAAAATGACTTATATTTGGAATCGAAGGTAGTACTAAATAGACATAATTATGAAGATAAATTAATAGCCGGAAACTTTTCCTTATAGAGCTTGGACTCTTCCCTGACGCGGTTGACGGACTCCTGGTTTTTTGTTACTGCTATCCAATTGGAAAGATTATTTAATCAATTCTGACATCATATTCCATATTAGCAAAGGATACGTCTGGTGGTTTGAGAGCAAACTGTGTTGTACTCAAACACTCATGTATGTTTCGGATGTGTTTAGAAGGATCCAAGCCGCCACAAAATTCTATTTCTAGTATAAACTCTTATGGATGGTTAGGTTTCTTTTTTCTTTTTCTCTGATTAACGTGGGAATTTCTAGCCTTTTTCTTTTTCTCCGATTAATATGAGAATTTCTAGCCTTTTTACCTCCTAGGATTAATATGGGGGCTTATAAGAGAGCCTCTAATTAGTATAGATATAGATAGATAGATAGATAGACAGTGGTTAGGATTTTTCCTTTTTATATGATTAATATGAAAATTTCTAGTTTTTTTCTTCTTTTTATCTGGTTAATATGGAAATTTCTAGATTTTTTACCTCTTAGGATTAATATAGGGGCTTTTAGGAGAGCCTCTAATTAGTATAGATATAGATAAATAGTTTATAAAAAAGTTAGTATATATTGATCTAGGCCTATGCATGAGAAATGGGATTTTGGGAGCACATTTAGAGACTATGTAAGTACAAACTCTCATATCCCCTATCAGATCAGCGTACGTGCATGCAAATCTGCAGTCCAAATGCTTAAATTATAGCTTATACTACTTGATTCCAAGTGATAGATGTTCTGTACCTCCTTGTATATTTTTAATGCTTGATGCCATCTGTCAAATAAGGCACCCAGCTAGTCACTATTGCAGTAGCATAGTTAAAATAATAGTAATTATTGCAGTAGCATAGTTCTAACTATGATGCGGCCATGATTTAGTAACTATTGCAGTAGCATAATTCTAATAATAGTAATTATTTTGCTACAATCCGGAAAAGGTACAATGGCCATGATTTGTCATGCATGCACTTCCAATGGCCATGCATCTTCAGCTTCTTTTCCAATTTTCCTCTCGGTACAATAATTGGTTTAGTTCAAAGGAAGCTAGCTCCAGGACATAATTAAAGTGAGCCTGTATCACTTTGCACAATGGTTTGATTCATTTGGCTACTCTATTCGTTCGTGATATACTCATGCCTTGTAACTTGGAGGGTACACATACATGCACTACCAACAGAGAATTAATTTTGGTAGGTCAACAAAGGCTGACACCAATATTTTGTATTGTAGAAGTTCAAACTGAACCGTAGTCTGACGCTGGAACATCTCTTACCAAAGCTGAAAATTCTAAAGATCTTCAAATCCAAGACTGGGGCTATTATTGCTGCTATGCCCAATGTACTGAAGAGAATGAATGAATGTGTTGCTCAAATTGCGAAGCTGGAGCAATTGAATGTGGATGTAATATCCTGTTTTCCGAAGAAAATGGTTATATATGTAATGAAATTACTACTTGGAATTGTTATATGTATAATGCCTTGTGCCTAGATTTTTGAATTTGAACTTGAATGTTGTGGATGTCCGATCTATATATATATATATATATTGTGAGCTCGGGAATTATGTCAATGCTCTTCAATCTATATATGTAATGATTTGTGGTATCTTTCTTGCTGTGGAATTATGGTTTATTTGATTGCAAAATCAGTGCAAAATTAAATTGGAGCATACCCTGTTCGGGTAACTCCCGAGTGCCTTGTTTGACACACACTCGGGAAACAAATACAATTGCCCGAGTGTTCTAGGTCTGCATACACTCGGGGCAAATTTCCGCACTCACCGGGGGAAAACTAAACTTTCAGGGCTCATCGGGAAAGAAATTTTCCTAAGTAACAATTTTCCTACTTTCTCGAGTGTCAACACTAGCTTGGTAAAGGTTTCCGTTACGGTGGCTTAAGCCGTTGAGACAATTTTTCTCCCGAATATTTTGTTTTTCCCGAGTGTACATAGTTGCACTCGGGAAAGTTATGTCTCCCGAGTGTAACTCTCGAGAAACCCTTTTATACTCGACGAAATGATCCCGAGTGTTCTTTCCCGAAGGTAGATCTTTGGGAATATATTTCCCGAGTGTTTTTATATTTTACCAAGGGTTTGGGGCACTCGGGAAAATACCGGTTTTGGTAGTGAGTGTGGTTGTTTTAGTGCAATAACTTGATTTACATTTTGCAACTGTACATATATTAGAAATGTGATCGCAGAGTTTTTTTAATTACAAGAACATGAATTTATTTCTTTAGTACCCGGACTAGTTGTATGGGGGTAATATAGTACAAGCCTGAAACCATTGCCTATTATATTTACTTCCACTAAGTTAGGAGTTAAATGAAACAAACTAGAAAGATAGAAGCCACTGCCAAGTTAATATCATTAGTTTACCTCATGGAAGGCACAGCTTCTAATTTATGAACAAATGAACATTTTATGTTGATCCCTTTCAGTTCTTAGTTCTTACCCTTCTGCAGTTAGAAAACAAAAACGAAAGGATTGAGGGCATATCCATAAGATCATAAGATGGTGTCTGCAAAACATATCAACATTATCGCAATTTTCACAATATATATTTCAAGCTGGACGAACATGAAAAGCAAAAGAGCAAATCATATAGCAGATCTGATCTTGAAATCTACAAAACAGGCTACATAAAACATCTCCTCACATGCGGTTTTTTTTGGAACCGTCTGTGATAACATAATCACAGACGGTTCTCTTGGAATCGTCTGTTATATGGACCTATCATAGACGGTTTCTAAATACAATCGAGGAACCGTCTGTGATATGGACCTATCATAGACGGTTTCTAAATACAATCGTCTGTGATACTTCACAGACGGTTCTGAAAAGAAACCGTCTGTGATAATCTAAGTCATCACAGACGATTCCTTTTCAGAACCGTCTGTGAAGTATCACAGATAAGAACCGTCTGTGATAGGACCATATTACGGACAGTTCTTATTACGAACCATATGTGATATGCGGGCATTATAAATACCTGGTCCCGAGAGACCCCCCTACTCATTCCCATTGGAGCCGCCACCCCTGTTGCATCCTCCCCACTGCGCCACCTTAGAGAGGAGAAGGAAGGGAAGGAAGGAGGCAGGGAGGAAAAGGAAAGGATGAAGTTAAAGAGAGAAGGAAGGGAGGAGAGGAGGAAGAAGAAAGAGAGGAGGATCTCGCGGGATATTAATTTGGGATATTCGTCGTGAGCTTTGAGAGTAACGATCTGTAATCCTTTATATTTGCTCTAGGTTAATCACTAATAAATTTTAGTATATTTGGTTAATAGGAAGAGTACTTGCGGTTTATTAATATAATGTAATACTAATTTGTTACGTGCGTAGTATAGATGGATCGAAACTGGATATACGTTGAGAACCGTGTGAGCGAAGAGTACATTAATGGTATGTTTACTTTTAGAAGAGCCGCTGAGCAGGATATGTTGAAGAAGGGGATAAAATTTATGTATTGTCCATACATTGATTGTGGTAATCTAAAAATGTTTAACAACCTGGCATAGATCGAAGCTCTATTGATTCGAAGGGGTTTCAAAAAAGGGTATACATGTTGGACCAGTCACGGTAAAGAACAGATTATACAGGAAGTTAATAATGACGACATCACCGAGGAAGTCAACGATATGCCAGATGTGGATTGTGTTTTTGATGAGGATAGGTCTCATGATGACAATCTGGATCAGATGCTACGCGATGCAGAAGGGAACTATAGTGAGAGAGAGTTTTGTAAATTCGAGGGCTTAATGGAGGACTCGGAGAAACCTTTATTCCCTAGCTGCAAGTCGGAATACACAAAGTTGTCAACCGTACTTGAACTGCTAAAATTGAAGGCAAGTAATGGTTGGTCCGACAAGAGTTTCACGGCATTGTTAGGTCCCCTAGCGGACATCCTTCCGGAGGGAAACGTGTTGCCCAGCACCACCTACCAAGCCAAGAAGGTTCTTTGTCCATTGGGAATGGAAGTAGAAAGAATATATGCATGTCTGAATGATTGTATCCTCTACCGTAAAAGAGTATGCAGACATGCATGGATGTACCATATGCAAAGCATCCTGATACAAGCGTAAGAATACTGCTAAGGTGAAGTAAGGATCTCCTGCTATGATGTTGTGGTATCTGCCTGTGATCCTACGTTTAAAGCCTTTATTTGCGAACCGAAAGGAGGCAATATTGATGTGTTGGCACTCAGTAAGAAGGATGGAAAGCTAAGACACCATGCCGATTCTGCCCAGTGGAGAAATTTCGATCGGAGCTTCGAATAGTCTGGTGCAGAATCGATGAACATAAGGTTATGGTTGAGTACAGATGGAATGAATCCTTTCGGTAACATAAGCAGCCGATATAGCACCTGGCCCGTGAATCTATTTATTTACAACCTTCCTCCTTGGCTGTGTATGAAGCGGAAATACATTTTGATGTCACTACTTATCCAACGGCCAAGCAACCTGGGAACGATATTGATGTGTACCTAGCACCATTGCTGGAAGATCTTGTGACACTATGGAACGAAGGGGTACAAGTATGGGATGCGTGCAAACGAGAGAACTTCACTTTACACGACATGTTGTTCTGCACCATCAATGATTTTTCTGCCATTGGTAACCTGTCGGGGTTCAGTACAAAAGGAGCCAAAATTTGTCCGCACTGCTTAGATAGTACCGAGAGTGTATGGCTGAACAACTTGCGCAAAACTATGTATATACGTCACCGTAGGTTCCTTCCTAGGATTCACCAATACCGCAAGATGAATAAACAATTGGATAGAAATAAGGAGGACGATCTCATGATTGTCACGCGTTGATGACACAAATGCTTCCTGGTGCAATTAGGAGTATCTTGTCGAACAAGATCCGAGTGACAATATTTAAGCTGTGTTGTTTCTTTAACTCAATTGCTTAGAAGGTCATCGATCCTGAAGGACTAGGTGCTCTGCAGGCCGAGATGGTGACGACTCTATATCATCTTGAGATGTATTTTTCTCTGTTATTTTTCGATATCATGGTCCATCTCATTGTTCACCTTGTGAAAAAGATAAAGATATGCGGCCATGTGTTCCTACGTCATGTGTACCCGTTCAAGCTATACATGGGAATTCTTAAGTCCTACGTGCGGAATCGATCTCGTCCGGATGGTAGCATCATCGAAGGTTATGCAATCGAAGAGGTCATTGAGTTCTGCGTCGACTACATGGCTCACGTGGAACCGATAGGTCTGCCTCTATCTCGTCATGAGGGGAGACTGGAGGGTATCGGGACCATCGGAAGGAAAGCAATCACTCCTGATCTAGATACGTACGTGCAAGCCCATTTGATGGTCTTGTAACACATGACCCAAGTGTCCCCGTACATCGATGAGCACAACCGTCGATTCAACGAATGGTTAAAGGTGCGATTCACAAGGAGGCCATCAAGTGATGATACGCTGCTATGGTTGGCAAAATGGCTAAAATTTACAATTATGACATGGCAAAGATACAACATAAATAGGTACATATTTTATACGACAGCTCAGGATAGGGAGAACACATTCCAGAACAGCGGTGTCCGTATAGATGTGTTTCATGAGCATATCAATACCGCCGAGGCACGTGGGTTGAACTCCTACCATGGGTTCGTAGAGGAGATCTGGGAACTCGACTACGTACTTTTCAAGATCCCCCCTATTTCGATGCCATTGGGTTAAACTTCCGCAAGGCGTGAAGGTCGATAAGTACGGCGTCACTACTGTGGACCTCAAACGTGTCAGATGTAAGGATAAACCATTCGTACTCGCTAAGCAAGTTCTTCAAGTTTTTTATGTAACGGTCCTGGCAAATAAGAACCGCCACGTAGTTCTTCATAGAAAAAGAAGGATGGTCGGAGTTGAGAATGTCGTGGATGAGGAAGAGTATAATCAATTTGACGAGTTGTCTCCTTTCGGAGACAGCATCAGGCTCAAGGAAGAACCCAGTGAAGAAGCTAGCTATATGTGCGTCGATCATTACGAAGGGCTATATTTTAATTAAGAATTTATTCCATTGTAATTTGATGTCAACGTAGAATTTTCATGTGTTATGGACTTGTCATCTCTGATATTGATGTCAATGTGGACTTCATTGTAATATGGAGTATCAAAATTGGTTTCACTTGATTTAGAGTTGAGTTGAATTAGATATGAATTTTTTAAGTCAAATAAATTTCAGTCAAATGATTTGGAGTTGTGTTATGGACATGGACTTATCACCAGGTTCACCAGGTTCATGTGGGCATATCACATATGGTTCTGTTATGGAACCGTCTGTGATGACTTAACACAGAAACCCTAAACCCTCATATCACAGACAGTTCTGTTATGGAACCGTCTGTGATGACTTATCACAGACGGTTCCATAATAGAACCGTCTGTGATATCCCTTTATTTAAGAGGAATCGATAGGGTTTGCGCAACCTTACTCGTCATTCTGCCCCTTCACCTCCCCAACGCTCGAAGCCTCCTCCCCGACACCGACCTGCTACTCCCCGCCTCCTCAACGCCGACGCCCCTGCTACTCCCCGCCTCCCCGACCCCGACGCCCCTACTGTACTCCCCGCCTCCCCGACGCCCCTTCTCCCCTACCGTCGAAGCCCCTTCTCCCCGACCCCGACGCCCCTGCTGCTCTCGCCGGCCACAGGTTTGTATACGTAGTTACTGCTATTTTTTTTGTTTTCCCTGAGTATGATTCCCACATCCAAATTTACACAGCATTCTCCAAAATCCAAAAACAGGAGACAATCTATTACATATATAGCAACTACAAACGACACATTCTACTACTACACAAAGCACCCTTGCATATCACTGAGAAATATATGTGAGGGTGATATTGTAGGTCACATTTGCCCCGGAGAATATGCCATGTGCCTAACTGAACAAATAAATACATAAGTTCTTTTTTCTAAATTTTTAATTGACCTCTAGCTGTTATTGTACTCACCCTAATTGTTGACTGCATTTTTGTTAGTGATGTGGCAATTTTGTCATTTCCTCGACATGGTTCAGGTAGCCTACTGAATTCTTCCTCTTTTATTTGTTACAAGCATGCTTATGTACCTATTTCTCTATTTTTTAGCTGCCCAATCAAGTCGATCTAATAGGACGACAATTGGTTCAAATAAAGATGTTGAGTTAGTGTGGACGGCTTGTTGGTACAGTTGATTCATTTTATTATAGCAGGTACTGAAATGTTTGTGATACCAGTGTTCTTTATCTGCCCTAAGCTCCATCTTTTGATAAAATCACATTTTTGATGCATTGAACTACTATTTATTAAACATATTAACATAGTTTGTATTGAACCTTGCTGCTAGTTCATTGCAAATGGATTTGTTCTTGTGAATGCTCATTCTTTAGGATTTTGTTTTTTTTATGTTACATATATCTGATGTTGTTTGCTGAGTAAGACTTCTTTATCAAGTGCAATTTATAGTTGTGTGCGTGCAGTTTTGTAAGTAGTCATAATTGTTATTTGGAATTATGTTTGTATCTTTCTTTAAATATTATGGATATCAACTTGCAATCCATGAAATTTTAGTTCATTGCGTTTGTAACTTATATAGATAGCAAGTAAGCAAGATGATAGAGGCACCGTCTTCGCTGCCATCATCGACGTCGCCGAATGCGTCTGGATCTCCGATCAAAGTGGTACGTAACCGAGATGGCAGAGGAATATCGAAATTGCCCACGAGGTGAATGACTATCACGGAGGTCAGTGACTTTGGGATCCCTCTGAGTCCCAAGAAAGCAGCGGTGAGATTCCAGACCATCTTCGGGGTACTTGGAAGGGAATGGGTCTCCATCACCACACCAAGCTGGAAGTCTCTGACGGATGTAGAGAGAGGCCAGTTGTGGACTAAAATTTCAGACTCGTTCATTATCCCAGAAGTAGACCAGGCAAGCGTTGCTCGCGATGGGACACACCTGGAGGACCTTCAAGAGCACGTTTGTCACAAACTACGTAAACACGAGTCGGACACCCTTCACAAAGTATCATTTCTTGTCGCGAGATATATGGGACGACTTTGGGCGGATGAAGACGATGGACGAATTTCATGAGTAAAGTGCGGCGCACAAAGCTCTCTAGGCACAAAACACTCACCCCACAAACTCGACACCACTGGGTACACGGGTAAAACCGCGCAATGGGCGGCGGAGGACGAGAGCGCCACAAGACCATTTGCTGATATCTCAGATGAGCGCGCTCAAGCTTGGTTAAGAGCGAGGGCATCAACCACGTCTTCGAGCGGTATCTTTTTCACAAACCCGGCAGACGAGGGAGTGTCCCAACATCTGGTAAATATATCGAACTACGTAGTTGTTATTAAATCCGTAACTTCATAGTGTCTATAATAACATGATGACCTCTTGCAAGAAGCATTGACTTCCGCATGTTCCCAAGGTTCCTTCAAAGCAGACAGGGAGAAGGATCTACTATCTACGGCCCTGGGAAACAAGAAGCACCCGGGTCGCACGCAAGGCGTTGGGCTTTACGTACCTTGGAGTGATGGATCCCGACACGATTCTAACACGTATAGGAGTAGGAAGAGATCCAAGGATGAGCACGACACCCGGTTGGAACAAGTGCTTACTGAAAAATTTCAAAGACATATAACAAGATTGCAGGATCAAATAAATCAACTCCTCAACCAGTCGCAAGCTGCCCCATTTATTTTAGGAGGCAGTCCTCCTCAACATCGGAGTGGCGTCGTGTCCACACATAATTCTGGACATGACGACGTCCCATTACCTATCGATGACATCAAGGTAATGTACTTCTCTAGAATGCTCTAAAGATAGACCTATAGGACGCCTTAGCTAATTGCATATCGTTTTGTAGGAGCCGACGCCCTGCATGCTCCAAGTGAGGATGGTTGGGTCTATTTCTATTGAGGCTGGGCGGGGGATGGTGTATCCATACTAGGAAGGGGCAATGCAGCACGGTGCCCAGCTGGTGCAGGGTTACGCCAGGGTCCAGGTGGACATGGTACATGATAATTTCATGGCCATCCCGCTGAAGATTCGCCCGAATGAAGACATCAGAACACTTGGAGATGCCATGTACACTTTTATCCAGTGGCCCAAGAAGGACATCGCTCTGGACCCTGCAGTGTCACGATCTAGACATGACCATGCCTCTCCAACAAGACCCTCGATGACTCCACCTCATTCTTCGCTTAAGAAGGCTGCCTCATCAGTTCCCGTGGAGAAGACGCCGAAGGAACAAGAAAAGCGTGTCACCGTATCGGTTCCTGAGTCGTCTCATGGGAAGACGTGCCACAGGCAATCGTTAAGGCCAAATCAAAATTGAAGAACATTGATGCGCCTCCCAAGCCCGGGAAATACTCCCTCGAAAGTCTGTTGGCCCCCGACACGGTACTAGCTCGCGTTGGAGTAGCTTGTCAATCTTTGATTGTCTGGTACATGTGGAAGACCCAACAGAAGGGGTGCGATATTGGAATCACCGTCAGATGCACGAAGGAGCATTTCTTCCACGAGCTGGGCCACTTCGTCGTGGGCTTCGACGACTTATTCGACCTTTTCAACCTCGCTGCCCTCGACGCCTCACTTCTACGATGCTGGACACTGTAAGTGTGTACAATCAAGTTCTACACTCACGTAATACCGATAAATATCACAACTCATTGCTTATGTATAGATACATGATGAAAAATATGTCGATGGAAAGAACCGGTGGGTTTCCTCAACCCACACGTCATCTCTGAGCAAACCATCAACGAAGACGCATCCTACGTTGTGAAATACATAACGACAGGATTGCTTGCTCAGGACGACAAGGACTACATAATGTACTCTACAACCAGAAGTAAGTGCTTGCTATACAAATTTTATTTGTACTTTATAAGCAGCACGAACTTAGGTTTATGACTATAGCGACATACATGAGTAGGTTCCACTTGATCTTATTCGTCATTATACCAAGGAGGAACAAGGTAATATACCTTGATTCCTTACTAAAAAAACCACGACTTCACCCTTATGAAAGGAATACTCGACAGGTATACTCATTTCCTCTATACATAACTCTATTGTTGTCTTCCTTCTTTTAAAATGGCCGAGCATAACTTTTTGGAATCATGCAGGTCGTTCATCAACTATGTTGCAAAGGGAGGGCTATACAAAGGATCTAGCGCCACACCGCAACACGTGATGTGATTTACAGTGCGCTACAACACAATAATCGTATATCATACTTCGTAATAATGCATCTCGAACTGACTGTACCTACATATGTAAGTCTATTTTTACAGTGCCACCAGCAAAAACAAGATCACCTATGTGCATTCTACGTTTGCTATCATATGTGGCAAATGATGAGTGCTAAGATGAAGGATCACGAGATTTGTCAATCTCGTAATAATATATATATATATATATATATATATATATATATATATATATATATATATATATATATACACACACACACACACTTACTACTTTACTCTTGCTAGCGACAGGGCTTGACCATAGATTTAGATGCACTCGTTATGAAAGAGGTCTCAGAGGTTCGAGGGACGCTCTGTGCCTTCATCAAGACGGAGATCGTTAACGCCGATGGAGAGTTTCACTCCATCGACACCGCTGAACGACCTTAAAACTATTGATTCAATTGTAATTGATTACTTTGAGTAGTTGTAATTCAATTGTAAATCTAGCGACAATATTTGAACATAATCTTTTGTAATTGATTTTGAGTTTTAAACGATCACTTTGAGTTGTCAACAATTGATTCATCTGTGATGTATCTGATTTCTGCTTGCTAGTTTTCAGAGGGCATGACTAGCAATTCCTGAGGCTAGCCGAAAATCAAAAAAAAAATTAATTAGGTATAAATGAACTATCACAGACGGTTTTTGGTTAAAACCGTCTGGGAACAGTACTATCACAAACGATTTCAACAAAAACCGTATGTGAAGAACCAGTATCGCAGAAGAACCGTCTGTGATATAGTTGGTTATCACAAATGATATTTCAACGGTCTGTGATAAGGATCGACACAAACGGTTTTTAGTTGAAACTGTTTGTGAAGAGCCAGTATCACAGACGGTTTCAACCCAAAACCGTCTGTGATACGTAGTATATCACAGACGGTTCTATTTACAAACCTCTGTGATATGTCTGTGCTATGTCGGATATCACAAACGGTTTGTAAATAGAACCGTTTATGATATACTACGTATCACAGACGGTTCTGGGTTGAAACCGTCTGTGATACTGTCCTTTCACTGATGGTTTCAACTAAAAACCGTTTGTACTGAGTCTTATCATGGACAGTTCAAAAATCGTATGTGATTACCAACTGTTATCACAGACATAAAAATTCAAACAATTCAAAAACCCGTCTATATGACAGTTCCGAACAGCCTGTAATATCCTTTTGTGCAGTAGTGAATCTTCCTCGTGCTCTCAACAAGGTCAAATGATGTTGATATGAATTACAGGTCCCCTTCTATTTCTGATCGCATTAACTAATGCAACAACGACTTGGAGACCAGCTGTCCCATTAATGTGTAGAATAGTAATGTTGCATACAATCACTGTACTTTATGTTGCTGATGAGGCAAAAAGACAACAGCAAACCAGTTCATTGCCTATGTGTATCATGGTTCGTTTAACCCTTCTTACTGACTAGTGATGTATGCCACAAAATTACATGACCAAGACCATGACAGAACCATAACAAAATAGATCGGTAAAACTTAAGACACGCATGAAAGAAAGAAAGGTAGAAATTTTACATGGCCAGGAGGAATATGCTTCCCACTAAGAACATCCAACAACAATGTGCCAAGCTGTATATGACGCTTGTCGGGGTTATTCTTCCTGCGAGTAAAACTCAATTGTTAGACTATAGCTCCAATCAGCAACTAAAATGGATCCTCACCTGTGCACTAGCTCAAGACAATATAAGTTAGAAAAATCAAAGTTGAGTTTATTGCAATGCCTGTCAATACTATTGCTTGCCAATATGTGGGCTGCTGCGATGGAGCGGCATATGTGCAGGAGAAAACGACCTGTTCTCAGTCAGAGTTGACAAGCAAAATGACCCATTTTGCGTAATCGATAAATCCCTTATACTTGGACAACCAATTCATCCCAAGATTACATCTAACCTAGGTATATCTATCATAATGAAGTTGACTTTAAATCTGACCCCATTAATCTCAATTTTGATTTCAAAACAACCGAGTTTTGCTCTCATGACAGACCCGGGGGAATAGACTACCATACTGTTTTCTAAGTGTGTAGTTTGTATATCTTGCTGCATGGCAAATTTCTTATATATGAATAAATGGGAGGCTCCGGAATCAAATAACACTAATGCGGGTATTGAATGCACAAGAATCTTACCCATCACCACATCAGATGTTGCATTGGCCTCTTCGACTGTCATGTGATTCAGACGAGTGCATCCAAAGCCTTGTGCAAGCTTGGGGGCTAGCTGCCCTCCTTGACCTCATACAAGGCCCTAGGGTTGCTGCTGGATGCCAAGGGATTGAGATTGAGGCGTTGGAAACTTCTTCTTTGGGCATTCTTTCGCAAAGTGCCCGCATTCACCGTAGCTATAGCAAGTGACGACTGCTGGTCAGTTTTGTGTACCGGACAGCTGTCCTCCACGGTTATATTGTTGAACCACAGCTTGTTGTAGGCGGACCTTGTGCTCGAAACCATGGAGGTGGTGGTGTCGAAGGACGGGCGTTCGATGGTTGCCAAACGCGCGGTCTCAGCGTGCCGCTGCTTGCTGATTTCTGCGCTAACCACTTGCGCTTGCGGCTCTCCATGACCGTTCGAGTGCTATCTTCAACTCAGATTGCCTTGTTGATCAAGGTCTGAAAGTTAGAAACATCGTGGGTAGCGACTAACCACTTCATCTCATCGTTCAGGCACTCCTGGAAGAAAGCAGCCTTCCTTCCCTCGTCTAGTATTTCGGATGCAGTATACCGAGGAAGGTAGTTGAAGCGATGGAGCAACTTCATCACGGTCATGTTCCCCTACCTGATGTCCATAAGACCCGCTGGAATGTGGGTGTCACGGAATGCCTTCTTGAAGGTGGCCCAAGTGAGGGTCTGGCCTTCTCCAAGACTGTCCTGATGGTTCTCCCACCAAGCAGCGGCTACGCCTTGTAGCTGATAAGATACATATAGCACCCTCTCCTCATCATTGTATTGGGCAATGACCAACTTGGTCTCGACGATGCGAAGCGAATCGTCGGCGTCGAGAGGATCTACCGCAGATGAGAAGGTCGGTGTCCGAGTTCGCATGAACTCGTCCATCCTTGACTGTGGCATGGCAGCAATTTTGCCTCTAGTGGCTACAGTGCCCATGTGGGAGGTGTTATGTATTAATTGCTGTAGCAGCAAGGTATTCGTTTGCCACCTTTGTTCGATCATAGTGATCACTTGCGCCATTGTGGGTGGTGGAGGCAACACTTCCGCTTCCGCACCGACGTGCTGATCCTCATGAGCAGACGGGTGCAATGGGTAGGTTGCGGAGGGTTGGGGGCCTCGACTTCTGGTTGTCGTGATCCGGAGGTAGCTCCCTAAGCCATGAGTTGGTTAACATAGTGTGTTACTGATATTCTGTTCATACAACACGCATATTAACAAATGTGCGCAGGATGAGGGGGATAAGTACAAGTTAAGTTGGTCGGCAAGTAACATCATCTCATACTAAAATAACTCATCTAAAACTTAAATATGCATGTTTTTAAACCATAAGGACAGCTCTCATGAAACTTTAACATACTAGTCAAGTTTTACATGGTTCGCATGCTGGGTGCTTAAACATGATAAAATAAGCAACTAAACCATCATAAGTAGCCAATTACAATCATCATACACCAGCACTTTACATATATTAACATACCAAAATACCCAAAAATGCTCACACTAATCCATACTAGTGAGCTTCCAACTGCTAGTCTAAATCTAGTCGTCGTGGTCGCGTCGGGTGTCGTGTGAAGATTCCAGGATAGTAGAGGATGAGGGGCCAATGAACTCGATCTCCTGACACCCATCATGGAGAATACGATGTCGCGGTACTACTCGTGGTGGCTCCTCCGTATTCGAGTGGATGGCCATCACGTTACGGCGATGACCGATAGCCGACATACGAGGACGTCGGGTACCAGACCGAATGCGGATGGTGGGCTCTGGCAACTCCTCGGCAAGTGATAGTAGGGCATCCACCCTGTACAATAGCTCCCACGAAAAGAGCCCCTGGGCCACCATTGGAGTGATACTGTCCTCGAGTGTGGATGTAACATCCCAAAGTTCTGTTACCAAAATAAAATAAATAAAGTTATTATTTTATTGGATTTTCTGACTATCGAAGAATTTTCTCGATTTACTGTAACCTAAAAAGAGTTTTCACTATTAAAAGTAAAAAAATAATAATAATAATTTAATTTCTTTGTTTTAATTTCAAAAAGAAAGTTTATTAAGTTTATTTGATTTTCTGTGATTTTATTGGATTTAAATTGAAAAATAAAATTTTAATTAATTTCTGGTATTTAAAAAGGGTTTTCCTATTTTCTAGAAAATAAAATCAAAAATAAAAGCCAACTTTCAGTTGGAATTATTTTTATTAAGTTCAAAATAATTCTAGGAACTTTTATAAATTTTTCTATAAATTTTGGACTCTATTTACTATATTCTAAAAGTGCATTTAATTTGTGTAAAGGAATTTTGAATTTTTAAATAAAAATAAAAAAATAGGATCCCATTCGGTCACCCATCCCTTTCCTTCTCCAGCCAAGTGCTCACTTAACTTTGCATGTGCGACCATGTGGCCAATTGCTATTTACTGATTAAAACCCTCCCCTTTTCCTTTTATTCCCTATTGCACTTCATCTTCTTCCTCCAAAACCAAATGCATCCTTCTCTGTAACTTTCTTCTTCCGTGAGCAACAATGGCTGAAACACCACCTTCCATTGCCACCAGCCGTCACCAACCTCACCACCGGCCACCACACACCCCGCCGCCACCTTCCCGGCCGCCGGCCACCGCCGCCGCCGTCCCTACCGGCCGCACCACCATGACCGTGAGCTCCACTGCCATTAATGGCGATTTTCACCTCTCTCTTCATTTCTTTGCACTCAAAGCACCAAATTCAATGCCGTCTGTGCCAAAACGTCCGTATTAACTTCCTCTACGTTACTACACCATCAATTGGCCGTTTCTTCCTCCCATTTAAGAGCAGTTTTCAGTTTTCTAACTGTCATTATTGCATCCAAAAATTGCGCTTTTGCTCTGACGATTTCTTACCAATCCGGCCACCCCCTCCCCTATATAAAGCGTCCACCAGTAGCTCCTCTCCACCCTCAACCCACCCCCAAAGCCTCTCCTCCCCTCTCCTCCTGGTTTGGCCGAACGAGCGAAAGATAGGTCGCCGGCAGTTTTTTCGTTCTTCCTCCCGTGCGTCGCCTCCGGTGGAGCGCCGCCAATTTCGTCACCACCACCGGCACCGCGACGTCGTACTCTACGCGTCCATGCCTTTGCTTCGTCGAAGATCGCCGGAGCTCCCACCCTCCTCCCATGGCCGAAGGCTTCCCGGCGCCGCCGCCGCCGTCGCCGGCCATCTCCGACCACGCCGCCTCCTCCATCGGCTTCATCTCGAGGTGAGCAATCCATTTTGGTAGTTTTCTGGCCACCTTTCTCTCTCTTTCCCCATCGCCATGGCCACTTGTGCCTCTCTGTTAAACCGAAACCAGGAAGAAGATGAGTACAGTAGCTCATTTGCTAGTCATGCACTACTATAGCGAATTACATGGTTGTGAAAATTCTTCCAAAAATTCTTTCTCCCTCTTGCAAACTCCGAATCCGATGATTCTTGCTCGTAAAATCATCTAAATTCATTCTTTATTTTTCAGTATTTATTTTGTAATTTTAAGTTTTTATTATATTTTAGTTGTTTATTCTATTTGCGCGTCGCCGCCGCCACCAGTCGTCGCCGGCCGAACTGCTACCGTTGGGTAGAGTACATCGCCGAGGTTCCATATTCGTTGTCCGCCGGCCATCTCTCCCTTCCTATCGCCTGTACGGCCAATTCTTCAGCGATAGTCACTATCCACGTGCTTGCATGAAAGTGAATAGTACCATGCAATACACGTACAAACTTCGCTACCTCCGTTCTCCCTCCTCGGTCAGTATTTTTCCGAACCAACTGCGTCGCCGCGTACCCCTTGGTTTCCCCTTCCTATCTTTGGAAATCGCCGCTCTCTTTTTCACCGCAACCAAAGATTTTCCACCAGAGACTGAACCACCTTCTGTCGTCGTTTCCGGCACCGTCTTTGATCCGCCGGCGATGTCGCCAATACCGTTAGCTTCGCCTCACGATGCTCTACATTGTGCTACATTCCTTTTCTCAAAAATGTTATCGGCTCTCCGACGCTACTATTCACCTTGAACTGTTTTTTATGCCACACCACACTGGACCTCCCTAGTGACACGACCACCACCATTGGGTCCGCCTCATTCCCAAGATTCTATTTTTGTTGTTCGTCACCACCTCTCCTTCCTATTGCCGCAAGACGGCCATTTGTTCCATTCTTTTTACTATTCACGTATGCATGGGAATGAATAGTGTCATGTAAACTACTATTCACTATCCCTTTCAACCTTCCGGAATTTCGTTCTCCCTCATACGAACTCCGATTTCGTCGATTCAAATTCCTATATTCAAATAAAGTCGATATCTTACTTTCAATATTTATTTCTTAATTTTTTTTGGATTTTATTTGGATTTCATTTGAATGCTATTTGAGTTTGGATCATTCGACGACTTCGGAGAGTCAGATTTCGACGCCTTTTGAGAACATCGATTAACCAAGCAAGGCAAGTTATACCTTTGATCATATTTGATCCCATTATTTAAAATTTATTTAAATTCTGTTTTAAACTATTATTGCATGATTATTTCTATTCAAGTAATTTAATTACCTGTTTTTCAATTATAGTTATTCCCATTACCATTGTATAGCCCACTTTGTCATTGAATCAAACATACCTTGACACCTTAGATGAAAATCTAGTTTATGCAATAGTATGACTAGAACATTTTGGGAAAAATTATGCAAAGACATGCTTAGACCAAAAATATTTAGTTTGGGAAATTTTAGCCAAATGATTAACTATTGTTTAAAAGTCTATGGCATTGGTTTGTCATAGAAGATTTTGCAAATGACTTTGAAAAGAAAAAAAAATGAAAAGTTGGTTTGTACTTGGGCGAAGTGGATGCTTGGTGGGTGCAGGTTTATGCACGGGTTCAATCCGGGTAGGATTGAGACCTAGGGGTTATTTTGGAAGTCGCCCAAGTCAGTTAAGAACCGGTCTTCGAGCCGCATCTTGCTAAGCCACATCGTACTACCACATGTCCTGTATGGGCGTGGACTGCTAAATAATTTGTAACATTCCATCGTAGTTGTGCCATTTTGGGTGTGAGTGTCGGTTAGACAGTATTCCCACATGGCGCAAGAGGGGGCTCGAATCCGGCGGGTGGTTAGTCCAATGGAAGCGAAACCTTAGAGAGGCAAGGCTACGATGGGATGGCGCATTGTAAAAGCCTTGACACGTGCTCTAGACTTCTTACCTAAGGTAGTGAGCAGTGGGATCGACGGATGCCAAACAAACTAGAGAATTCATGTCTTGTGGGTAAAGTTGTACAACCTCTGCAGAGTGTAAAACTATTCGAATAGCCGTGTCCACGGTCATGGACATGCTGAGCAAAGCCACTCAAAGTTAAATTTGATTTTGTTTTAAAAATAATTTTTGCAAATGATTTGAGGATGGTTAGTCCTTGTGGTAAAATTGGGCGGTTAGCCATGTGATAGGAGGGTATCCATCACCATATTTCATTTGGAGGTTATCCTACTATAAAACTTGGGAATTTATAAAAATGAATTTTAGTTATAGAATAACTGCTTTGGAACTTAGTAACAAATATTTAAAGAAAACATTGCTTTATGCAAATTCAACCAATAAGTCTTCCTTTGATATATCCATGCATGCATTAACTCTGTTATTGGGTGTAACTTGCGAGCACGGTAGTTGTGCTCACCCTTGCTTCATGCAAATAAATTTCAGAGGAGAAGGACTTCGGATCTTGACGACTAGGCCGCTACCTCAGTCGATTGCCTGTGGCAGATCAGCTGGACTCCACTACTTCTTCGTCTTCCGCTGTGTTTGTTTATTATTGGCTCGTAAGCCTTTCTTGTAATCAACTCTGTTTATTAATAAAGTTATGTGAATTATGGATGTTACCATATCTGTTTACTGTGTGAACTAGCTACTGATCATGGGACTAGTTCAAAAATGCACAGAGGATTCTGGGGTGTTACTCCCGGGTCCGACAGTGGAGATCCTTCGGCGAGCCTCCAACAGCTCGCGGGTCATACAGTAGAGATATCTGTCGAGTAATCTCACGAGACCGGTGAGGTACATGTGCGGAGTAAGGAACGACATACCCTCCATGTGGTAGGTGTGCTCCTCCCTATCCACCATCCGTGTGGTGAATTGGAAGAACATATCCTCCAACTCGGGCAGCTTGTGCCGCAGGCGTATGATGGCGACGTAGGCCGCATCGTAAATCGACATCAGGACGTAAGAGCCCCGCCCGTAGTAACAGAAGGAGGGGTCTCCAATGTGTCGTCCCTAGATGAGCACCTGGGTGAGGTACTCAGTGGACGCCACACTAGAAGGCTTACTGAAGATCGTGTACTGAGGCGTGTACGCCAGTGGATACTGTGTAGCATTACGCGTAGGGTGTGCTATAGTGTACCCCCCTCAATGGTGCTAGTGCGGTACTGCGGCTCCCAGTAGGTCGACATCTATTTATTTTTTTTGAAAAAGTAAGAGTTAGTAATCAATTATATGACATATGTAGAGACGCAGGTAAGAAATTATACTAAGACAAGGAAAAGGCATAGCAACATGTAATCTTACACTTTTATTTCAATGTTTCTAGTTATAGTCCCAGAGCTCTATTTTTCAGGTTATGCTACCCCCTTGGTGTTTATGTATAAATAAACCTCTATAATATCAAATCAATTTAAACACTAAATAAGGTAGGAGGGGTTAAACAATAGTACATCACACCATTTTTAAAATATAACTAGCCTCTGAATTTTTTGTATGGAGTCATCTAGAGTGACACTTTTGCTAGCCTAAGAACGGGTTTTCAAATGACCTTGTAGGTGTTCTAAGGATTTCTCCAAAATATTTTGGCTTTGTTTTAATGATTTAAATATGGTCAAAAATATTTATTTTCAGAGGGCATATCTTCTCCCAAAACTAGGACCATTTGAAGGAAGATAAGAGGAGATAACAAAAGAATGACTTGGACGAGAGGTGGATGCTAGGAGAGGTAAGAGTAGAAAAAATTCCTAAATTTTCACAACTATGTTTATGATTAAATAAGTTACTTTTTGAATACCAATTCCTAATCTAATGGCCATTCTAACTAGAGCTTGTCATATAGTCAGCATAGCTCTGATACTAAGCGATGTCGGACCTTGGGCTTTGAATACCGTATGTGCATCGTATTAGTCCTATGATCAGTGACTAGTACACACATCCACAACGATGGCATACACATCCATACATCTGTACATACAAAATAAAACAAATATGATATATAACTTAAGAGATTACAAACTTTACATCACAAGTGTCGACCGACCAAATAAAAGCTCAAGTGTCAGGAATAGCGAATGAAACAACGAAAACATAATATGTATACGGTCCAAAAAGTCCAGCAGTATGCCCATCCAAACCCTCAGGCAACCGATAAGAAACAAGTCCTAGAAAACCCCATCACCGAACCCTCTGGTACCGGGTGCAAAGAATGCATCACCCAGCATAGGCTCATCCTCTAACTCTGAACAACAATTTAAGCAAGGTTGAGTACATTGCGTACTCAGCAAGACTTATAGTGTATCACAAAGTTTATATATATGCTGGCCAACAAAGGATGAGGTTCTATGCTACAAGTTATTTTCAGCATTAAGCAAATTTTATTTGCAATATCAATACGTAGTACTTTGCAATGGAATTTTAAAGAGCAGTTAAATAGATAAAGGACAACAAGTAAGTACTTGATAAATTATAAATCACAACCCTCCACGACTGCGATCAACATCTTACTGTTAGCCATAGACATGGCACTCAGCTCAAATAACACAACAAAACTATTCCCTCATTTTCCAACAAAACTATTTTTTGTAAAAAACAAGACTGTACTCAGTAATATTACACTTAGAATGCTCATCACCGTGAGCATGGCTATTTAAATATATTTACACTCTGTAGAGGGGTACAACGTTACCTACAACACACGAATTCTTTAGTTTGTTCGACATCCGTCGATACCACCGCTCACTAACCTTTGGTAAGCAGTCTAGAGCACACATCGAAGCCTTTTGTAGCACCCCAGCCCAACACTGAGCCTGGAATGCCACTAAACTACTCTCTAAACTAATAATTATCGACACACTATATAATTACAGCAAGAAAACATCAATAGACATATCCATGGACCACAAAAGAACATCCATAATTATGAATCAAGCAAGAGTAAAAAAGCAAGGGGAAATATAACCAGGTAAACAATTCAGGATAGCACCAACTACTAAATCCAAAATCATTGAAATAAATAATCTAGTCCAAAATGTGACCTAAACTTTATTCAGCCTCTAACATGTCCAGGAGTAATCCATCATTGAATGAAAAGGTTCTTATGGCAAATGATCATGTGATTGAAGTATGGGTCTAATCCATGTGCTCTACTCGCTCTCAGTCACGGCGTTCTCGAAGATAACCTAAAAACTACAAAAGAGCAAGGGTGAGTCCACGACTCAGCAAACACATCAATATACAATGAACAATAATAAATCAACAGTAATCAATAGCTTCATTATCATCACATGCACTTCTATTAATATTCTCATGCTGTTATCTTCTCTTTGTTTCACACCCATTAATCTCATATATCAATGCAACTCTAATCTATATGTCCACATGCACTTCTTTCACAGATATCAGATAGCATGAGTGAATGCTCATGACAACATTCACTCTCAAGCCCGCTCCTCCACAAGGATCGGGGACCTCCTCCACTCCCGTGGAGTTGTGATCATTCATGATCACCTGCTCATATGCAAAGATGCTTATGAATGCAAACATGCATAACTTCATAATACTCATCATATCCAATTCTTCATCATGTCCATTAACAATATAGATCCATACCATTCCATTGCTTGCAATTAAATAAAATAAAAGCACAACTATAATGGTAATGGAAGATAAAGAAAACAGTGATCAATCATTAATCGATGTCTACCATGCACTTGCCTTTACTGGTTGCGACGCACGATTTGACTAGAAGATGGCAACAAGCATGACACCTCTCCTACATTAAATACTCAAATTTTAATACAAACTACAACATCATAAGAACAGCAATAAATCGACACCGCTTCTACCCGTCCCCAAATATACCACGCTTCTCCGGTACCGAATAGTTTCCCATTGCTGTCTTGGTACTAAAACGAACATAACTTTTGACTCAAAAGTCCGATCACGACAAACCACCCAGTTCTGGATTCTACACAAAATTACCCTTATTTTCTTATATTACAAAGCCTTCTAATTAAATCATCTAGCCCTCCGTTTTTAGCCCAGAAAACCGATCTGTCCGCTTCGGAACAGCAGGTCTTACTAAATTCATAACTTTTGTTTTACCCAACCAAAATTCGAGTTCTTGGATTCTACAGAACCCTTAGACAATTATCTACATCTTTTATGTAGATCAAAAACTCTAATTAGTCTAATTACTATTTTTAATCTGCAGTCTACCAAAACAGCGCCGAAAGACGACAACCACAAAGACAGCAGTCTTCCAAAATTCATATCTCGAATTCTACTTGTCCGCTCGACATGATTAAATATGCTATAGAAAGATATCGAAATTATCTACAATTAACTAGTAGATGATATTTCCAAAATTCGCCATTAAGGTACCCGAAAAAATCGTTCAACAGAACAGCAGGCTAAACCAATCTATTGTTCGATTTTCCCCCTACTAGAAACATGTCAATTCTTTATTCTAATCTCGATTCTAAAACTATAATAAAATAAACAACAGAGAGGAAAGCTTGATCATTACCCACACGACAAAAACCCGAACCCCACGTTATTTCTCCTGATTTTTCTTTTCTTCTAATTTATCCTCTTCTCTTTATTGGCCAATCCCTTTACCTTCTACGTATCCTTGCTGTTTCCCTTGGATTCACAGTAGCATGCAATCAGCTAACAACACATCAACGCTCTGCATGCAAGCGGCTAACTAGGCCTAGGAGTGGTCACGGCAAGATATAAAAAAATACACGCACCAGGCCGAACGATCGACGGCTTCCACGCGGACGATGCACCGTATTTTTTTCACGCGCACTGCGGCCAAAAAACGACGCACCGGCCGAGATGAGATCGCAAGAAGAAGATAGTGGTCGCGCTTAGCATTGCATGCAAGTTGACGGACGGACAAAGAACAACAGTGCTGGCCGAGGGCGTCTCCTCGCGGCAGGTGGTGTCGCACAAGCAGCTTTCACGCAGCCAGCCGATACTGGCGAGGAACGGCTAGAGAACTGGCAACACATACAAGACGGAAAACAAAAGAATATGACTAGGGTTTCTAGAACTCCACTCCCACGATTTATATAGCTCTAAAAAAAACTCTGAAATACCCTATTTTAACGTATCCTCTTTATTTAATTACGCACAAGCCCTTAAGACATTATTATTATTATTATTATTATTATTTTCTTCAGAATATTACACCTTTACACCACCTAGTCCTAACCTTGCACTAGCCCGGCGAATGTACAACCCTGCCTCAGTGAGGTATTCACCGTTGTATCGAAAGACTTTGTTCCCAACGCCTCGGTGAAGGGAGTCCCTTCAAACAATCACACATGCTCGTACTACGACGACCTACCAGCATGCAAGGCTAGTTTTCGATGACTTAATTTGCTAAGTCCATACCATACCGGCACATGTGGTTGTACGCTTACGCTTAGGTCAGATATACTGATGTTCGGTCCTTAATTGACCCATGCGAGGATCTCCTCCTATCTACTTGTGAGATACACCTCTCACACTCAGATTATAATATAACTCGCCCGTGTCACAAACTAAGTTTTTTACTTTTATTTTTATACAAAATAACAGAGGTAAGCCCCTCTGGACCATCATTTCAAAATCTTCCAAACTCATATTCAAGATGTAATCCATTTTTTCCAATTTTAGTAAAGACTATAAACCAGCTAAGCATTTATGCGATATACGCATTCGGAAAAACCCAATTCGACATCATTCATTGTATAAAACATACCATAATGGCTATAACAATAGGGATATCAATATTTTAAGGAGGATCATGCGTCGAATGGGACTATAACTACCGTTATCCCCAAATATAGCAATTTTAAGCAAACATACACGTATGCGTAATAGATTTTGCAATAAGAAGTACAATAGTTAAAATTGTAGGACCAACATGGTCAAAGGAGGTACTTGCCTTGATTTGGTTGCTCTAAATAAGAGGATGGATGATCGTTATAAATTTTGTTCAAAAAATCGATGTCTAATCAAAAGAGCCAGAAGCAAATTAAATATAGAAAAATAATTTCAGCAGCAACAAAACCAAAATATTTTTGTATATCCAGATAGATAATGATTTTATATGAATTTATAATAAATATTCAATCAATTTGGAGTTCATATGTAAAAGTTATTACTGTTTTAATTTGCTTCGGTTTGAAAATTTCAGAAATTAAGAAAAGGGTGATGTCGAAAGCGTATTTTCTGAGGTTTACGCTTTCCAACAAAGAAAGAGCATTTTCCTCTGAAGTTTACGCTTTCCAGTTGAGAAAGTGTATTCTCCACTGAACTGAAAGTGGTTGTTTCTCTTTTTTTTATTAACTTACATATGAGGCCTACTTGTCACTAACTCAATTTTTTGTTTTCTTGATTTTATTTATAAAAAAGAGGGGTCCACATATCATAGACTCATTATTATCAACTAAATGATTAAACATGTTTTTTATTAAACATGTTTTTATTTTAATTATATAACGACTAGGATCCACATGTCAATCTCTCGGGTTTTAAAACGAGTTTGAAACCGAGAAAAGTGTGTGGTCCCACATGTCAATGACACATTTACTACAAACGTTTGGAATTAGATTTCTGTTAATCTTTTTGGCTGGCCCCACCTATCATACACTTATTACACTTAACCACTAACACTTAGCGCTAATTAATTTTTAATGACATGGGTCCCACTTGGCACAGAGGGAGGGAGAGACAAAGCAACAGAGCTGCACGCGGCCGAGAGGAGAAGAAGCTCACTGGCGGCGAGGCACGCGTGTAAAGGCTCAGGGGTGCCTGGAAATGGGAAGAGGGAGTCAATGTGATGCTAGCAGAGGTGAAGGTGGCCGGTGAGATGGACAGAGTCGGTGGCGCGACGGCGAGAGGCGGTGGAAACTCTCAGGTGAACATGAAATTCATGCTAGAGGCAAAGACTAGGCAGGCTTGAAGCTCAAATCTGCTTAGAGTGCTATCGCAAAGCTATTAGGCATGGCTCAGGACCCTAGGGTTGCCTGAGGCGAGCCGGCGGTGGCATCCCACAGTGGCACCATAGGTTCTACTAGCGATTATGGCGTACATGCCTGAAACTACTCAAATTAAATGGGGTTCAAGCTCTAACAGTTTACAACGAGTACGAGGAAGTAGATAACATGGTCCGAGAAGGGCTAAGACACCTTGACGGCAATGATCAGTGGCGGCGGCATCAAGCTTCACGGTGACGGACCGTCCTGGTGGAAATCAGTTGAAATGAAGCGTATGCATAGCTTCAAGGGGACTCATAGATGGAGAATTTGATCTTGGTGGGATCAAGAACCCACCGGAGAGGCGTTGCCATTGATGGCGACAGTGGAGACAAAGAGGTTTATAGTGGCAGCTCCGTGTGGGTGACGATAGCTGAAATGGGTGGTGCGAGGATGTTAAGTGAGACGAGGTGATGCTCAAACCGGACAAGGAGTAGACCGGGACTCACCGGGCTTGAAGGTCTTCTGCGCCTATGTTGGACCGTAAAGGCGACTAGAGGGGGGGGTGAATAGGAGCACGCTCACTTTTTCACAAATTATGAACTCAATACAATTTCACTCCAGTAGCTATTAGAAAGCTATGAAGATCAATATACCAAGACAAATGAAGACTAGTATTGAATCCAATTAAACCCTAAGCAATGCTACCAAAATCAACTAAGATTGTAAAGACTCACAAAGACGGGCGGTCGACCACTGACCCAATCGGTCGGACCGATTGCGGGCGGTTCGACCGGCGTTATGTTGGCGGTCGGACCGCTCCAAAATCGGTCGACCGGTGATGACGGCGGTCTCGACCGCCGACTCGAACCGATCCGCAACAAAGATAAAATCACCGATGACGGTTGCAATTAGGTGAAACTTTTGATTCTCAACTCTAATCTTTATGAAGCTTTGCACACACCTTCTATATGCTATTGAGGACCTATTCCAATCGAATATTATGATAATTCTTGGAACGATCTTGAGCAATTGCCAATTGATTAATGAAGGTCTAAAACCGCAAGAACGAAAACTTGATCCTAAAGCTTGTTCGTGAGAGATTGATGATCAAGATGATGCTAGATAGATTCACACATATCACAAAGCAAGCTAATTCACGTGAAAGAATCAATCACAAACTTGCGGATCAAAGGAAGCCCTAAAAACACTAAATTGAAAGCAAGAACGAAAGGAGACTTATCTCAAGCAAACCTTGCATAGATTGATTTCGTGATTGATCTTTGGATTACATCCACACCATCATGGATCAAGAGACAATCAAAGATCACGAAATTCACCACAAACCATCAAGAGCCCTAGCCTCCACCTCAACTCCCCTAAAGACAATTAGGGTTTTGAAACATAAAGGCGAGAGAGGAGAGGTGCAGCCACCATCTCCTCCTATTTATAGTGGAGGCCTAAAACTCTTAGGGTTTGACTCTCTTGGGCTCCGTTAAGGCCCACTAACAAACGGGTCACACGCACGCTTCGCAGCGCCGTCTTTAACCTTTTGACCTAAACCGCTTCACCATGCGCCATGGATTTGCCAATAGGTCACCATTGTCCATCTTGTGTCACACTTGAGTCGTTGACCACCCGGCATCGCCAATCGCTCGACCTCAACTCTCCAAGTCTAGTCCCGATCCTCCTCGCCGCTGACCGTCGCTGACCACCAAGCAACCCGCACAACCACGCATAAGCAAACACGAATTCGGGAACAAGTTCTTCACAACTTGACCCATGTTAGTCAAAACATGCATCATGCAAATCATATGCCATGAAACCAATGACTTTGACCTAACAAATCAACATCGCCACGGTTGGCCGACGCTCAAGTAGAAACCGGTCCGACCGCTCCAGTGAGCGGCCGGACCGCTTCCCATGGCGGCCGGACCGCCTCGTGAGCTGTCGGACCGCCCTTGGGACTTAGCCAAATTCAAACTCCCAAATTCAAACCTTCGAAAATACAAACGAATAGAACTTCTTATCGAGACTCCAAAATTATGAGACCAAGTGCATTGGGATCCCTCACTTGCCTACAACACCTATTTTGGCCCACTGCGTTTTGAACACTTTTAGGTCACCGCCGGTCCGATCAGCCCACATGGCCGGTCCGACCGATTTGGGACCGGTCGGATCATGATGCAAGGACCGGTCGGACCGCCTATCGCCCGTAATACACTGTAGCTTTGTCGAAAACACGTGAAACTACAAACCGTAAACGCCATTGCCAATTGTCACATCATCCTAAGATCCGGAGCATATACCCATGAAATCCACAATCTCCCTTGATGAACACATTGGCAATTATCCGTAAAATGTAAGTAAGAGGTTTGAAAACGAGTTTACTCGCAGCAGACAAAGGCACAACTTGGTCCATAAGCAAGAAAAAGCAATGTAAATGACCAAGCCGGCATCGTAATAGTATAGGCATGTGAGACAAGTCAAAAGTAAGCATAAAACTTTGATTTTAAAAGGGTCAAAATTCTCACATGAGGTCCATATGAAAGAACAATTGTTCAATTGACCTATGATCATTGTGAGTATAAAAGAATGCAATTCAAGTTCGTAATATTCAATAAGACAATAAGAATGCAACTCAAGAACTCCCCTCACTATGATCATCAAATTTCAAATTTTTTCGCTCCCTTTGTATAAACTTCTCCCCAATAAAGAAATAGAGAATAATTAACACATCTTCTCTTCTCATTTAACACATCTTCTCCCCTTTGACAATGGATTCATCAAGGAATCACGCCTTCCTCTCATCCAGAGATAACAAAAATAGAGAATAAAGGAAGAAGGTAAACAAAAGAAGCATAAAGAGGAATATGCATGAAGTGCAATGGAGTGGCTTCAATTTTTGTATTTTTCAATTTTTGATTACAAGAAGCTTTGGAGATTACCCAAAAGAACAAGCTAGTATCTCTAATATTGCACAAACATCATATCAAGCCCGACAAATAGCTAGCAAGATCATGGTAAGACATATATATCAAAGCTAAGCACAAAGGCTCAAAAGTAAAGCAAGAGATTTGATCAATTTAAGCAACGCTCAAATTCAAAGAAGTTCATCAACAGGATCCTAAAGTGAAATTGGCCATGTCAAAATGTCAAAGTGAGATCAAAAATCTAACAAAGACCACATTAAGAGTCAATCAAGTCCCGTATTGAATCATTTTGCTCAATATTTTGTAAACGCCCATTTGTCAATATTTTTCTCATTTGCATTGAATATTGAAGTTGACTAATGATCTAACTTAGTGACAAGATCCTCGGACTAGGAGCCATCCACAAACTCATCCTAAGCTTCACCACAAGTTGATTAAAGGTATATCTTAGTAAAGAAGATCCCGGACTAGGAGCCATCCACAAACTCTTTCTAAGCTTCTACCGGGCGACAAATCTTGAGGTTCATGTCATTTTGACAAGCAAATCCCCATGAGATCGTTCGTTCATCAAACTATCTCCAAGTTCATGTCATTTGACAAGCGCCTCGTAAGAATAGTTTGGCACAATTTAAGCATAAGACAATCTTGATTTTCATTTTCACATGAGCAGTTTTAGAATCTCAAGAACACAAAAGCTCAAGTAATGGTCAATTTTAGATCAAAGAGCTAACAAAGCAATTCGACAGGCCAATGTCACAAGAGGAGCACTAATTACGCAACTCGCTAAAACATCCACAAATTGCAATTTCTTAGTTTGAGTTGTTTAAAAGGTTCTAGCTCATATAGCAAAGACTTAGCTACACATGTAAAAGCATGATAATTCTAGCAAGTCAAAGAACTAGACATGACATTGAGCAAGAATTGAAATACAAAAGCTCTAAAGGGTAATAGGCAAAGCTTCATTAATTTTTAAAAATAAGGTAAAATCTTATATTACAATGCATCTTTTGGATTTTTCATACCATTTGTTGTAACCACTTGTTGGGGTTTTCATATGAATGCAATATGACACAATGAGATGCAATTAAAAAGCCTAAAACCTAAAAAGTTCAAAAGATCACTAAGTTCGTAAAAAGAACAATAAAAGATCAAAAGAACAAGGAAAGATAAGAAAAGATCAAACTCCCCTCAAATCAACCCATAAGGATAAATTACCCTAACTCGCTTCTTAGGAGGAAAATCTGTTTGATCTAAAGGCTTGGTAAGAATATCCGCCAATTGAGCTTGGACTCACGAAGTGCATTACAATATCACCTTTTTCAACATGATCTTTAAGGAAGTGAAAGCGAATGTCTATGTGCTTAGTCCTAGAATGTTGCACGGGTTTTAGCAATATTAATAGCGAAGTGTTATCACGAAAAGAGGAACACTAGCAAAGTTTAACCCATAATCTTTCAAAGTGGACGCTCATCCACAAAATCAGCTACAAAGAACTAGCAAATGACTACATACTCCGCTTCAAGTGGATTGTGCAATGTAAGACCGCTTCCTAGAAGACCAAGATACAAGAGAAGTGCCTAGGAAGTGACAGTGCTCGAGGTACTCTTCCTATCTAACCGACAAACCGCAAAATCGAATCAAAACCTCTAATGGACAAAGTCAAGAGCGGGAATACCAAATGCCATATAAGAGGGTAGAGTGTAAATACCGAATATGCGCTTAACGGCTTGGCGATGGGAAGTTCTTGAGACGCTCAAATCTTGCACAAAGGCATACCGTGAAGTGAATGTCCGGTCTCGAGGCCACAAATACGTAAGGAGCCGATCATGTCATGCAGTACTCACGTTGATCCACGACTTCTCCTTCCTCATCCGATCCAAAGCGAATGGTTGCCATGGGAGTGGAAATTGGCTTGCGTCACCCATGTTGAAGCGCTTGAGTAGATCTTTAGTGTACTTCGTCGATGGATGAAAGTTCCTTCCTTGCATTGCTTGATTTGAAGTCCCAAAAGTAATTAAGCTCTCCCATCATACTCATCTCAAATTCCTGGACATAGTGTCGAAAAGTCGAAACAAGAGCATTAGAGGAACCACCAAAATAATATCATCCACGTAAATTTGAGCAAGCAAGAAGTCATTTCACGCCTAAGAATAAATAGAGTTTTATCCACTTTACCCATCTCAAAATTATTTTTAAGCAAGAAGGTCTTAAGTCTATCATACTGTGCTCTAGGGGCTTGTTTAAGACCATATAATGCTTTAGATAGCTTGAAAACACGATTTGGATATTTAGGATCCTCAAAACCAGGGGGTTGCTTAACATACACTTCCTCATCTATGAAACCATTTAAAAAGGCACTTTTAACATCCATCTGATATAATTTAAAACCTTTTGATGCAGCAAAAGCAAGCAGAATGCGAATGGCTTCTAGTCTAGCAACAGGAGCAAATGTCTCATCAAAATCTAACCCCTCAACTTGGCTGAAACCCTGAGCTACCAATCTGGCCTTATTTCTAACCACAGAACCATCCTCACCTTGTTTATTCTTAAACACCCAACGGGTTCCTATAACATTATGACCACTAGGAGGTTCTACTAGGTTCCAAACTTTGTTTCTTTCAAAATTTTCTAACTCCTCATGCATGGCATTTACCCAGCTAGAATCAGATAAAGCATGTGATATATCGCGGGGTTCAAAAGAAGCAACAAAAGCCGAATGAGAGTAGAGATTTGGATCATTATACCTGGAGCGAGTGACTCGCTCATGTAGATTACCTATTATCTGTTCCGGAGGATGCTGTCTCTGAATGCGGCGGAGCGCCGGATGAGATACTGCTTTCTTCGACCTCCGCAGTATGCGATGATGAAGATGCAGCAGAGCCTCAATCAAGGTGAAGTAGACGAAAGGTGTTCTTGTATCGTAATGGGCGCTCAAGAAGCAGATGAAGGAATGATATTAGCCGTCCTCATCTTCCTCCACAAAAATGCTCTCTGTCACACCAGAATCATCTGTAGTAATAGATCTAGCTCTGTGGCTAGTCTCATCAAAAGTGACATTACAAGTCTCTGAATAATGTTAGTCTCAGATTAAAACTCAAAACCCTCGAATGAGCAGGATAACCTGTAAATACCCCATCAAAAGTTCTTGATTCAAATTTATCTAAGTTGCTGTCTTAAGGATAAAACATTTTGATCCAAAACTCAAAATGCTAAACAGAGGGTTTTCTACCAAAACGAAGCTCATAAGGAGTCTTGCCTAAAGAAGGTCTAAAAAGACACGATTGGCAATATGGCAAGCAAGAGCAATAGCTTCGCCCAAAATCTCCCTGTGCTATACTCATCTAGCATCGCCCTAGCCATTTCGATTAAGGTCCTATTCTTCCTTTCCACCACGCCATTTTGTTGAGGGACGGTGGAGAGGAGAACGATGCTCAATACCACGCCAAAGACAAAAAGAAGCAAAGAAGCATTTTTGAACTCCGTGCCATTATCATCGTGAATCGCTCTCAAAGCACCAGAAGCTCAAGCCAAACGAAGAACAAGGTCATGAAAATAACCAAAAGCTTCATTTTTTGAAGTAAGAAAGAACACCCAAGTATATCTAGAAAGATCATCGACTATGACTAGAATATACCATTTTCCACCAATCGATCGGACTCTAGCAGACCAACAAGATCCATATGAAGCAACCGCATCCCGTCCGTCACCATAACCATAGTCACGTAAGGGTGTGAGGCAAAGAACTTGTTTGCCATGCCTATGTATGCACATACACGCATCTTTGATGACTTTGAGTTTGGGCAAACCTCTCATAAGATCAAGGTTGCTAACTCCGTCGATGATCAAAACCAATGTGCCCCAAACGTCGATGCCAAAGCCGTAAATCAAGAAGATGTAAGCAAACATTTAAGAGATCCAAAGAAGAGATTCAAAAATCACCCAAAAATTCTACCAACTCTAGAGATTCCAAACACAAGCTCACCAAGAGAATCAAGCACACGACAAGCATTTTTCTTAAAAGCAGTCTCATAGCCATCATCAAGAAGTCGAGAAATGTAAAGGAGATTATACCTAAGCTTGTCCACAAGAGCGACATCCTTTAGAATGAATTTGTTGTTCACCCTAATTGATCATGTTCCTTCAATTCGCCTTGTGTATCATCTCCAAAGGTGATGAAGTCATCACCGTTGCTCGCGTGAAAGAGGTGAACCATTTTGAGTTCGGTCATGTGGCGTGAACATCCGAGTCAACGAACCACGTGTTCTTCCCTTTCCGCGATAATCCCGAAAATCAAGGAACAAAAGAACGATGTGTCTCAACATCAAGTTAGATAAACATGATTTAGGAATCCAAAGATCGAGACACACGCGTCGCAAGGAGTATACAAACCGTAAGTACTATCCTTGATTTCATCTAACATTTGTTATGAGCAATGTTTAAATTAAAATGAGACTTGAATCGTCCATGGGCTGGCCTCGATCGTGTTGGTCAAGTCGATCGGGCGACCAAAACGGTCGATCGGTGACCACCAGCCATGATCAAACCGCCACCGATAAACATTAGAATTAGGATGTTTAGGAACATAATGATTTGCATGAGAGAAAGATCCTAATCCGTGTTTATTCTTTTCAATGTTACCATGTCTCATAGAAGCTCTAGGTTGCATGAATGAAATTCTATCAAAATTTTTCCTATCATTTTTCAACCTACGCCAATGTAATTCAATCAAATGTCCACCTTTTTGCAATACGTGCAATGGTACTTGGTACCACTAGAAGAAGCACCATTTGAATTAATACAAGGTTGGGCAAAGCTCGCAGATTTAAAAGATGTTTTTGCAGTTGGGTTTTGAATTCAATTAAACCTTTTTCCAAGACTTGAATGACTTTTGGGTTTGAATTGTCTTGAAAAGAATTGAATCCTAAACCTTGCTTCTTATAAGGAGTTTTAGACTTGTCAAGAATCATGTTTAATTGTTTCTTACCTTTAGAAAATTTCTAATGTATCATGAAGGTAAGCATTTTCTTTTCTCAAGTTAACACAAGCATCACAAGTTTTATCCATAGATTTCTCCTTATACAAAGCAATTTCAAGCTTAAGAGCGGAACAAGAAGCACAAGTAGTATTTTCAATATTGTCCTTAAGCTTAGCATATTTGACTCTAGCAGCTTCTAAGATATCTTTGATTTCACGTTCCTTTTCTAAACATGAAGTGAAGGGCTAGAATCAAACACATCAAAAGCAATCAATTTACTAGATTCTAAACATTTTTCACAAGGAGCACTTTTAATTTCATTTAGTTCAGATCTAGCATTCTCAAGTTGTTGTACGAAATATTATGAGCGGTTTGTAACTTAGTAATTTTCGAGTGCATAGCATGACAAGATAAACATTCATCAGGTTCAAGAGTCTTAGCATTTTTAAGCTCTACTTTCAGTTTGTTAATCTTTGACTCTAATTTCTTATTTTTTGTCATAACAAATTCTAGTGCTTCATCTTGACTAAGCAATTGCTCAACTATAGAATCATATTTAGCAGAAAGCTCATCATAAGAAAAAGATACCTCATCATCATCAAGGTCGTCGGTGTCAGCCATGAAGCACATGCCAGTGAAGTCTTTGGCCTCCCTTTGTTTTTGCCTTGAGGGATCTCCTCCTCCTTGTCCTCCTCACTCCTGGTATCCACATCGCTCAAGGATTGATCCTCAAAAGCGGCAAGGACCCGGTGAGCAGCCTTCACAAGCTTATTAGCCTCATACCTTGATTTGTTGAAAGGTGGCTTCTTCCAAGTCGGCTTTCCTTCCTTATGATTGCTCTTACCTTTCACTTGGGGCAATTTTCCTGATATGATTTAGCTCACCACATTCATAGCATGTCACCGACCACTCTCTTTTGTTTCTCACATTATTGTAGGCCCGTGTGAATTTTTTAGCTAGAAGAGCTAACTCGCTTCAGAATACTTTCAAGCTCCTCTTCATGAATAGCAGATAAACAAGCAAATGAAAATCCGTAAGAAGATTCAAAAGAGTCATCAAAAGCCTTTTGAGAGGATCTGCTACCAAAGCTAAATTATCTTTCTTGGGATGATCAACTCTTTTAATTTCATGAGTCTTGAGTTTACTATAAAGCAATTCTAAAGTAAGACTTGAAAGATCAACATTTTCCTCTATAGCAAGAGCTTTCATCTCCCACTCCTTGGTGTTGATTGCACCAAGAGATGGGTGGCATTTTCGATTGAGAATATTCAATATCAACAAATTTTCATTTGATTAATTACTTTATTAAAGCGATGAAAATGTCATCGATGTTCTCTCCAGACGATCTCGAATTTATTATATTCACGCTTGTAAACAGCTTACGACCTTTTTGATTTGGGACGAACCTCATGATATGTTTCGAGAGTGTTCCAAATTTCATGCGCATTGAAAGATTACAAATTCGATCATATTCTTGTCTACCAAGTGCACCATATAAAAGATTCTTAGCCTTATTGTTTTTAGCCAAAAGAATTGCGTAAGGTGTGTAGCAATTTCAGAATAACCAATGGCTCTAACAACATCCCAAATAGCTTGTCCTCGCTCTCAAGAAAGACGCAGCATACGATTCTTCCAATAGGCATAGTCGTGCCCATCAAGATATGCGGTTTAGTAGAAAACTTATCCATCGCCAAAGTTCAAGAACCTTAAGATCAATATTGAACTAACCAGATCCGATACCACTTGTTGGACCGTAAAGGCGACTAGAGGGGGTGAATAGGAGCACGCCACTTTTCACAAATTATGAACTCAATACAATTTCACTCCAAGAGCTATTAGAAAGCTATGAAGATCAATATACCAAGACAAATGGAAGACTAGTATTGAATCCAATTAAACCCCTAAGCAATGCTACCAAAATCAACTAAGATTGTAAAGACTCACAAGACGGGCGGTTCGATCATTGGACCCAATCGGTCGGACCGATTGTCGGGCGGTTCGACCGGCGTTATGTTTGGCGGTCGGACCGCCCAAAATCGGTCTCGACCGGTGATGACGGGCGGTCTCGACCGCCGACTCGAACCGATCCGCAACAAAGAAAATCACCGATGACGGTTGCAATTAGGTGAAACTTTTGATTCTCAACTCTAATCTTTATGAAACTTTGCACACACCTTCTATATGCTATTGAGGACCTATTCCAATCGAATATTATGATAATTCTTGGAACGATCTTGAGCAATTGCCAATTGATTAACGAAGGTCTAAACCGCAAGAACGAAAACTTGATCCTAAAGCTTGTTCGTGAGAGATTGATGATCAAGATGATGCTAGATAGATTCACACATATCACAGCAAGCTAATTCACGTGAAAGAATCAATCACAAACTCATGGATCAAAGGAAGCCCTAAAAACACGAAATTGAAAGCAAGAACGAAAAGAGACTTATCTCAAGCAAACCTTGCATAGATTGATTTCGTGATTGATGCCGGATTACATCCACACCATCATGGATCAAGAGACAATCAAAGATCATGAAATTCTCCACAAACCATCAAGAGCCCTAGCCTCCACCTCAACTCCCTAAAGACAATTAGGGTTTTGAAACATAAAAGGCGAGAGAGGAGAGGTGCAGCCACCATCTCCTCCTATTTATAGTGGAGGCCTAAAACTCTTAGGGTTTGACTCTCTTGGCTCCGTTAAGGCCCACTAACAAACGGGTCACACACGCACGCTTCGCAGCGCCGTCTTTAACCTTTTGACCTAAACCGCTTCACCATGCGCCATGGATTTGCCAATAGGTCACCATTGTCCATCTTGTGTCACACTTGAGTCGTTGACCACCCGCATCGCCAATCGCTCGACCTCAACTCTCCAAGTCTAGTCCCGATCCTCCTCGCCGCTGACCGTCGTTGACCACCAAGCAACCCGCACAACCACGCATAAGCAAACACGAATTCGGGAACAAGTTCTTCACAACTTGACCCATGTTAGTCAAAACATGCATCATGCAAATTATATGCCATGAAACCAATGACTTTGACCTAACAAATCAACATCGCCACGGTTGGCCGACGCTCAAGTAGAAACCGGTCGACCACTCCTGTAAGTTTGTCGGATCGCCCATGGCGGTCGGACCGCCTCCTGAGAGCGGTCGGACCGCCTTGGGACTTAGCCAAATTCAAACTCCCAAATTCAAACCTTGGAAAATACAAATGAATAGAACTTCATCGAGACTCCAAAATTATGAGACCAAGTGCATTGGGATCCCTCACTTGCCTACAACACCTATTTTTGGCCCATTGCGTTTTGAACACTTTTAGGTCATCACCGTCCGATCGCCTCCACATGGCTTGGTCCGACCGATTTGGGACCGATCGGATCATTGCGGTAAGGACCGGTCGGACCGCCCGTCCGTAATACCGTAGCTTTGTCGAAAACACGTGAAACTACAAACCGTAAACGCCATTGCCAATTGTCACATCATCCTAAGATCTGGAGCATATACCCATGAAATCCACAGCCTATCGTAGTGCCAGAGTTGAGGAAGAAGGCCCAATTGCAACGCTACACTACAATAGAAGAACAGGGAAGTGAGGAGGTAACTGACTGAGCCAAATGACGCAAGCTGACGTACATGTCGAGGCCATGGCTCACCGGGACACAAGTGTGATTTGGTGGAGCGTGTGCACCAAAGCTCCGGACGAAGAGGTGTTCCGGGCAATTTAGTCAAAGAAACTTAACAAGAAGGGGGAAAATGGAAACGACAATAGAAGTGGAGGGTTTTGGATTAGAAGGGAAAGCTTCAAGTAGCAAGATGAGGATGAGAACGGTGACGGGAAAAAGGTAGTCAGCTCGGGTTCTCATGATTTTCTCGCGCGACGACGAGACCCAGGCGAAGAGAAATGGTGTGTGGATCAGGTGAGACCATGCAAACTTTGTCTCCTCCCATGGGCGGTCAAGGATGGCAACAGCGACGGCATGGGCGATGTTTTGGAGCATTACAGGGTTGAGGGGATGGCTGCGTGAGGCGGAAGAAACGCCCTGACATGCGGGCCTAGCATATCAGCGAGAGATGGAGGTGGGAGTTGGCGTAGGCTAAAACGGTGTGAGTGAAATTGGGCTGGGCAAAATCGGCCCATTTGGCTCGGTCGGAATTCAAATTAGGCTTCCAAATATTTGAACTAGTTGTTTGTCGTTTGAATTTCTAAACATAGAAAATGGGCTTCACAATTTATGAAAAAATTTAGGGGAGCTTATAACACTGTGTGATTTCTTGAGTAAATTTTTTAGGATTTTATCTGTATTGTGATTTGCTCAAAAAAAATCTTACCAGTTGCATGTGATTTCACTACTAGATTTATACAAAAGTTCGCAAATCATGCTAAAAAAGTTTTCCATGCAAAAACGTGCTCAAAATTATTCTCTCACTTATTTTCATTATACTTTCTAAAAATTGGGATTTTTGAGTTGTTACAATACCAATGTTTTTATCAAATATTTTGGGTGTTCAATTGTCAGTCCGCCCTTGAATGGTCCATTATGTGATCATCGTCAAACAATTTGAAGATAAACTGTAAAAGATGAAGCATTTCTTGTTTTTTTAAGACTAGCGTTTTCCTATCCTCTCAAGAACCTCTATCTTACAAACAAGAAAGTGTGTGTAGAGCTTTTTGCCATTAGTAAGTGTGAAATGGGAATGTGTAACGATCCCATTTTTCAAATAAGGTGTGCCCAGTTTGTGTAACCGCCTAGGATTTTGGTTGCAAGAAAAAAAAAGTTGTTTGGTAATTATGGGTTGTGGTTAACTAGGCTTTATGGGTTGTGGTTAACTAGGCAGAGCTATGCCTAGCTCAAGTGCGCTTGAGCTGCATGTGGCTAAGGAGCCAGGCGCGCTCCTAGGGAACCTAAGCTGCGGACGACGGTGCTGGCAGTGACGACGACGGCTCTGGTGGCGAGGCGACGACGCCGAATGGTACGGTGAGCATCATCGCGGCCTGAGCAGCCCATTTTTGGGTCTTACTTGTGTCGAGGTGTCTCGTGGAGTTGGGGTTGACGGCGGTGGCGTGTGGCCAAAGTAGAGGAGGATGGGGGCAGTGCTCCGGTGATGTTCCAGCCAAGGTGGTTGGTGCTTGAGCACCAGTGGGCCAAGGGGAGTCCGTCAGTTGTGGTGGTTGGTCTTGGGGTGGCTTGTGGCGGTGTGAGCTGTGGGCGGTGTGGCGGGGGGGCTCGGCGCCGGCGAGCCACAACCGACGAGGTTGGATATGCTGGTAGAGAGGTTGGGTGAAGATGGTGTGGTGGTGGTGGGCTTTTATAGTGGAGAGACCATGTGAGAGGTCCTCCATTGTGAGTGATGAGTATTTGACAACTTGTTGAATAGGTTGAGAGTTGTGTCTCTCGGTTTTGTCTTGTTCAGATCGAACAGGTAATCGGAACTACCTTTGTGTATGGAGCGAAGTTAGATAATCGAACTACCGGCTTTGGAAATAGGAACTTCCGATTAATCTGGGAATTGAGTTCGGTTGAAGTAATCGAAACTTCCGCACCTGGGGTCGCGGTGTGTCCGATAATACTGACGTGAGTGTTCCTCTGAGACGAAAATCGGAATTGAAAATCTGGGAGTGCGGACGTTCCGATAATCGGAAGTTCCGTAGTGGTAAGCGCGGAACTTCCGATAATCCTGACAAGTGCGGATGTTCCGGAAATCGGAACTTCCGCAAGGTAAAGTGCGGAACTTCCGATTGTGTCCAGAACTGTGAAGAGAAGTATAATTTGTGACTTTGAGTTTGTATGAGTTTGAGTCTTGTACAATTGTTGATGCTATGATATTGTGCAATGCTATGTGATGTGTTTTTGTCTGTGGTGACTGCAGGACATCGAGACGAAGTCGTGGCGAGACCCGAGGTGACTGGACTAGGCGCAGGCGGCGTTGAGGTCAGAACGGTCGGGATGTGTCGAAGACGGCGTGAATCTTGAGGTGGTTGCGAGTTAACGATGCAAGGCGCACGGAGGCTTCCGTAAAGGTGTGCAAGGGGAAAAAGCGAGGTTTTTCGCAAAGCGGCACAAGTGGAGGTGGTTCCGTCGGGTGTAGCGGGCCTAATGGGTTGAGGCCCATTAGCCAAGGCTATAAATAGGCGTGAACCCCTAGTGTTAGGGTTAGACTTTGAGAGAGAAAATTAGGGTTAGCCTAAGCAAAAGGGTTTGTTTTGCTTTTTGAGAGTTTGTTGAGTTGGAGAGAATGAACTGAAAATCTTTGTAATCATTCCTCTGTGTTTCCTCTGTAATCTCTTGATTTCTATCAATGAAACTCTGAGGTTTTGATTACTTGTTTATGCCTCTCTTTATTCCCTTCCTGTTCATGTTGAATATCTAGGGTTTTGGTGTATCTTTTGATTCGTCTTATGAAATAGCATGAAACTTGATATCTAGAGTCGTTTTGATATTGCTAATATATCCTCAAAGTTTCATGAGCCAAGAATCTGAGAATCTTGTCTATTGTGGTTTTTGGTCTTTCTTGCCCCTTCATCAAGAAATCCGATTTTGCCTTGTTTAATGAATCCTTGTTTGCGATTCTTCTCCATGAGGTCAAGATGTTGTTTAGGATGATGTCCTGTGAAACTTGACCTGAGAAGAGCATTCAAGATTTAGTATTTTGGATTTTGGGAAAACCCGAAAGATCGTTTTTCTTGGTCAGACAATCGAACTTCCGATTGTCCAAGGCTGAACTACCGCAGGCGGAACTTCCGCACTAAACCTTGAACTACCGGGGTGCGGAACTATCACGGTAGAATCGAGCTTCCGATTTTACGATGCACGATCTCAAGTTTGTTCTCATTCTCTGTTTTTGCTTCACTCTTCTTGAGATATCCAGAGGGTTTTGTAGGTTTGTTTTAAATACAGTGAAGGGGGGTTCTTAATTTTTAAGGCACCATTCACCCCCCTCTGCTGCCATTTCGGTCCTTCAATTGGTATCGAGCCGGTTAGCTCTTCCTTATAGATCTTAACCGTCCATTGAGCCATGGCAACGGACAAGTATTCCACCAAGCCTCCAGTCTTTGATGACCGGATTACCCTTCCGAAGAGCCGAATGGAAACTTACATCCGTGCTCGTGGGTATGCCATCCGAGAAAGGTGAAGGTTAGATTTGTTGTTCCGCCGATGAAAACATCAATGTGGGAAACAAGCCCGATGTTGAGGCAAATGCTAAGGCAAGGAACATTATCATTCGTGGTTTGAGCGTATGAGTTTGATCGCATTTCTCATTTGACTTACGCTATTTACATCCGGGTGACCTCGATGCATACCATGAGGGCACCACCCTGATTAAGACGGCTCGACAAGACCGGTTCAAGCGAGAATACAAAGAAATTTAAAATGCTTGTCGGTGAATCTCTTGACGAGTGCTTTTCGCTTCCACAAGATTTTGAGCAACCTCCGAGCGGTCGGTCTTACATACCCCGACTCGGATAACGCCGATGATGCTTTCGCGACTTGATCTTCGTGTTTGGGAGATGAAAGTGACTACCATCAAGGATAGCACGGACCTCTCGACTCGACTCTTGATGCGCTTTACTCGCGCCTCAAGACTCACGAGATTGACATTGTCTCTCGAAGGTCAAGTCACAATCGATGGCTTTAGTCACCGATCCCACCTCGATCTTCTTTCGAGTCGATACGCTGGTTCTCCCTAGTCGCTTCTCTCGTGACATAACCGATGATCGCTAGAGCGCTTGAGGATGAACAGCTAGCCCTCCTAGCTCGGAAGTTTTCCCATGCTTACAAGAGGAGGAGGGATGGAAAAGAGGAGGTCTTGTGATTTGCTTTGAGTGTGGTGGCCCCAACCACATCCGAGCAACCGCCCCAAGCCGGGAAGGGCAAAGGTGACTATGGCGTTCGGGCAAGAACGACTACATCGACAAGAACCGCAACACGAAGCCCTCAAAGACTGACCAAGGCAAGAAGAAGTACCGCAACTTTGGGAAGGCAAAGCGGTTCCATCGCGCCCTCACCGCCTCGACGAACCGGACACCGCCGAGGTGGAGGGTGGAGGACGATGATGGAAAGGACGATCAAGATCCCAAGGATGACGGCAACTTCTCCCAAGATGTGCTTCATGGCCCTCGGGCGAATCGAGCGACAGCCAGGTGCACTCCGACTCCGATGAGGTTAGTCCCACTTACGACCAGCTTAATGATGCTTTTCTTAAGCTAGGTAGATTTCATGCTAAGTCTAGGGCTAAGTGTGCTTAGATGGAGAAGGAAGTAGCTAGACTATCACGGGAGCTTACTTTACTTACATCTGCTCCCTCCCGTGATGATTGTGACACATGCTGTGCTTTGCTTGATGACATGGAAAAACTAAGGACCTTGCATGATAGTGTGTCCTCTGAACTAGACATGATTAAAGTAGAGAACATTAGCCTTCTTGCTGAATTAGAGATGAGTAGGGTAGCACCTCCTTCATCTACTACTGTTGAGGCTACTGCTTGCACCTCATGTGAGGTTAAGGACAACTCGTTTAGAGGTCTTTATACCATGTTGCTTGATCTGCCTGAGACTTGTGAAAATTATAATAATCTCAAGATGAACCTAAAGCAGGCGGATCACAAAATTGTCAATTCCAAGTCGCGCTACTAGAGCCCATTGTTTCTTGTTTAAATCGTCCTAAGTTAATCAATGAACTAGAATCAGATTCAAGCAGCTTTAAGAAATGATTGATCACAATAACAAATCGCTCAAGATGCTTCTAAGGACCTTGTTAGCTCACCATGCAATCAATGTTATACACTAAAATGTGATTTGGTTGTTTTGGATGAAAATGTGTGAAGCTAACTAAGGACCTTCTAGAGACACAATCATCTCGCTTGTATTGTGTGTGGGAAGAAGTCTAAGGGTTTGGTAGAGACGCCTAGCAACGTGGAACCAATCTGCTAGCAGTAGGACTGTCCCCCCAAAGTCGACTGTGCATGCACAAGCCATTCTTTCCTCTGCTGTTGGTTCTTCTTCTGCTCCCTTACCTTCTGCAGTTCCTTCTTCCCCCTGCTCTTCTTGCACCTCTCTCTTTCGGGAGTGTCAAGATCTTATGAACACTCTCGAGAGGTTTGTAGGAGGCAAGAAGAAGCTCAATCTCATTCTAGACAAATCCAAGATTTGCAGATTTAATCAAGGTCTAGGATATGATATCCATGAGGATATGAGGAAGCATCCACCTGTCGTGCTCAAAACCATAGCACTGTGTGATCAAAACTAAGCCCGGGATCGAGAAAATCAATTTTAAGTCGTGGGTTTTGTTCAAAGGATCTCCGACAAAGAAGGTGATTCCACCGCAACTTCGCCCCTCGTAAGGCGGTATCATTGCACCTTCTCGCCGAAGGATGGACATTTGGTTGATCATTGCTTCAGGCGCGCCAAGATCGCGCATAGAGATCGGGTTGAGTCTGTTAGGTACATTCATGGTCAGCCCCAGACCATGAGTGCACCTAAGACCAACACGAGGTCTAGGTTTGATACAACCGATGATTTAGGCAAGATCGAGGACTTGGTTTTTCCGAAGCTTTCGAGTTTCGCCCTCATACTCCCTTTGGTCGTGACTTCCGCCGCTTTGAGGGTAGATCTCGGTTTCCCTTCGAGATGGCTACTCATGGCGTGATCAAGATGTTGCGTAATTCACTCGCTCTTCCATAGCAATCGGATTCAAAGAATAGCCTTCGTGTCCGCATACGCACCTTCCGACTTGTTGAGTGACAGAGAGCGAGGGTAGATAGAGGTCATCGTGCTTGACTACTTCATCTGCTCGACGTGTTACTCAAGATTGGGTGCCAAAATCACCGCTGATTCACCCCAAGATCGAGACTTTACTGCTTGACTCAGTTCACCGGCCGGGAAGGAAAGGTCCGGATTGTAGACTCGGGTGTTCTCGCCATATGACCGAGAGACTCGCTGGTTTTCTTCCCTAGCCCGTGCTCGAGGTGATGAGACGATCACCTTCGAGATGCTTCTTTTGGGCGCGCCATCGCTAAAGGTACTTGTGAGCATTAATGATTCTTTTATTTTGAAAGATGTTGCCTTAGTAAGTAAGCTGCAAGATAATCGCTTTCGCCTCTCACCACCGATGACGGTTCTGAGGTGAGCTTTAAGAAAAACAATTGCAAAATTTTGATTCTTCTGTAGCCTAGTTTATGGATTTCTCGATATGGGAGGATCTTTCGTGCTGATTTTTCTGAGTTTTCCGGTGATCCTCTCCGGTGTTTAATTGCTTCTGAATCCCGTGATTTGACCTTCTGGCATAGGAGACTAGATCATATAGGCTTTGATCATTTGACGCGGGTTAGCGGCCACGATCTCATTCGTGGTTTGCCGAAACTCAAGATGGTCAAGGATCTAGTTTGCTCTCCATGCCGGCACGGCAAGATGGTTGCCGCTTCTCACTCTCTAGTCACAGTGACAATGACTGATGCACCAGGACAACTGCTCTATATGGATACAGTTGGTCCAGCTCGAGTGCAGTCAGCAGGAGGGAAGTGGTATATTCTTGTTGTGGTCGATGACTTCTCGAGGTACTCTTGGGTGTTTTTCTTAGCCTCAAGGATGAGACGTTTACTCTTTTTCGTGGTCTTTTAGTAGGCTTTTCGTTGAGCTCCTGTGTGCATTACGAGCAATTACGACCGATAATGGCACCGAGTTCAAGAATTCCTACTTTGAGAGTTTTTGTGGTGAGACAGTGTAGAGCACCGCTCGTCTCCATACGCCCCCAATGTAATGGTGTTGTGGAGAGGAAGAACCGCACCTTGGTCGAGATGGCTAGGACGATGCTTGATGAGTACTCTACACCTAGGAAGTTTTGGGTCGAGGCCATTGCACCGCTTGTCATGTTTCTAACAGAGTCTTTCTTGGGCACTCTTGCATCGCACTTCTTATGAGTTGAGATATGGGCGAAAACCCGGTCTCGCATTTTCGTGTGTTTGGTTGCAAGTGTTTTATTCAAGTCTGGGAACCTAGTTAAGTTCGAGTCACGATCTTGTGATGGGATCTTTACGGTTACTCGACCTCTTCTCGTGCCTATAGAGTCCAGGCTCGCGAGTCTAGCAAAATAGTAGAAACTCGTGAGGTGACCTTCGATGAGGCGGTCCGGGACTAGGCACGATATCTCGAGTTCTCTATAGCGACCGAGTCCATCTTTGTGGACGATGAGGAAGACGGAGATGAGGGTTGTCTACCCGATCCAGCTTCTTCCTCCTCCTCTTGAGGTGCCTTCTTCCACTTGCACCTCGAGGAGATCACCCTTACCTTCTGCTTCTTCTGAAGCTAGTGGCTCTGTTCCTATCTCATCTGCTCATGAGGTAGAGGCCACTTCATCTCACCCTGGACCTCCTAGACACATTCAAAATGACCATCCTTCAGAGCAGATCATTGGAGACCTCTTTGAGCGTGTCACACGTTCCAAAGCTGGTTTGTCTCTCTTCTGTCTCCATTCTGCTTTCGTCGCCTCATTCGAGCCCAAAGACGTTTGTCATGCTCTATCTGACGAGTCTTGGATAAACGCCATGCATGAGGAGTTGGAAAACTTTGAAAGAAACAAGGTCTGGTCCCTTGTTGAGCCCCCTCAAGGTCACAATATCATTGGGACCAAATGGGTGTTCAAGAACAAGCAAAGTGAAGATGGGTTAGTCATTCAAACAAGGCTAGCCGGTTGGTAGTGGGGTACTCCCAAGTTGAGGGTCTAGATTTCGAAGAGACCTTTGCCCCTGTAGCTAGACTTGAAGCCATTAGAATCCTACTTGCCTTTGCAGCTTCTAAGGGTTTCAAGCTTTACCAGATGGATGTCAAGAGTGCCTTCCTCAATAGCCTTATTGAGGAAGAAGTCTATGTCAGACAGCCTCCAGGTTTCGAGAACCCCAAATACCCTAACCATGTCTACAGGCTTTCCAAAGCTTTGTATGGACTCAAGTAGGCTCCCAGAGCTTGGTATGAAAGGCTTAAGTCCTATCTGCTGAGTCATGGTTTTGAAATGGGTAAAATAGACAAGACCTTGTTCATCCGCCGTCTTGGCACTGATCTTTTGCTCGTCCAGATCTATGTGGACGACATCATCTTTGGCGGCTCCTCTCATACTCTCGTGTCTCAGTTTTCTGATGTTATGAGCTCGGAATTTGAGATGAGCATGATGGGCGAGTTGAGCTTCTTCCTTGGCTTCCAAATCAAACAGACTCGGGAAGGTACTTTTCTTCACCAAGGCAAGTACACTCGAGACCTCCTGAAGCGCTTCGACATGAATGATGGAAAGCCAGTATCAACTCCGATGGCATCTACAGCTGCACTTGATCCAGATGAAGACGGCGAATCTGTTGACCAAAAGGAGTTCAGGAGCATGATTGGCTCTCTCTTGTACTCTCACCTCGAGACCGCATATACACTTCTCTGTGTCTTTGTGCTCGCTTTGAGCTTCTCCTCGCAGATCTCATCGTCAGGCGGTGAAGCGCATCTTTTGGTACCTTCGAGCTACCATTGACTATGGTATCTGGTACTCTTCCTCTTCTTGTCTATCTCTTAGAGCCTTCTCCGATGCTGACTTCGCTGGCTGTAGGATAGATAGGAAGAGCACATCTAGCACTTGCCAATTCATTGGCACTTCTCTTGTCTCCTGGTCGTCAAGGAAGCAATCCGGTGTTGCTGATCCGCTGCAGAGGCCGAGCACGCTGTCGCTGCCGATTCTTGTAGTCAAGTGCTTTGGATGGTCTCGACCCTGTAGGACTTTGGGTTAGTGATCGACTGTGTTCCGCTCCTTTGTGATAACACGTCTGCGATTTGCATTGCCAAGAACCCAGTGCAACATTCTCGGACCAAGCATATTGATATCAGATATCACTTTCTTCGAGACCATGTAGAGAAGGGTGACATTGTGCTCGGGCCAGGAGAGTGAGCACCAGTTGGTGATATCTTCACCAAGCCTCCGACTCTCGGTTTTCACTCATGGGAGAGCTTGGGGTGGTTTGTCCTTACTGATCATGTTGTGGGGGAGCTTATATGCTACTACTGTATTATATTTTATTTATGCTATTTCTCCTTTCTGGTTACAGTTTCTTTTATATGTTTTGGGTCTAAGTCCTTCCTGCATAGGTTAGAATGGTTATCTTGCCAAGTTGCTTTAACTGCTAATTCTTATCTTGTGCTTCTAGGATGTCGCTTATTAGTCGTCTCTTCTCTCTCTAAGTAGAGCTTACTCACTTCTTATAGGTTCTAGCAAGGGTCGGGCCACCCTTGGGTAGACAGGGACAGTGTTTGCTCCTTAGTGTGTAAGTTGATCAGTTGATAATCCTAGAATCATATGGGGTAGATAAGAACCTGTCTGAGCGATAGTATTCTCTATATCTTTTCTATGCTCTAAGGACCGCTTTTTCGCTTCTCTTATCGATTCTCGCTTTTGTTCCTTTGGTCGTGGGGAGTTCATCTTGGTTATTCCAATTCTTAATTTTGTCATAACTCAACCGGATTAAAAGATGCATTTCATTCGAAGGGATCCGGTTTTTCGTGCATTTCATCCTCGCATTGTAATATAATCATATGGAGCCTTGTCTATTATCCTTTATGATCTGTTTTCACTGTTTTACATCTTGCCATGATTTATGCTAAACTGCTAGATCTATCATGACTTTCTATGTGTAGTTTAGTCTTTGCCATGCTAAGGTGATTAAAAAATGCTAAACTTGAATTAAAACCTTGTCATAATAGCTCTTGAGACTAGTCTGGTTGAAACTATCCTTTTATGATTCTCGCCATGTCAAGTAGGCTGAGTTGAGTCTTGAATCTCTTCTGAACTTTTGAGTAAGCTATGTCAGTTTGTTAAGAAACTTGACTTATCTTTAATCGGTGGTCTAAAAACTTCAAAAGCAAAAATGATCTCTTTTTGTGCGAAAAAACTGATCTCACCAAATCTTTCTCATGAGACTGCTTGCCATTGCACTAGGCATGAACTCAGGGGGAGACTTGGATGACCTAAGATCACCTCCTTAAGTCTGTTGCTTGGAGTGGTCGCATAAGGCTTGGGATCTAGCACATGGTTATTCTTTGAAAAATTGGTTGAAGCTTAGGAGGCAGTTGTGGATGGCACCTAGTCCAGAGCTTGCTTTACTGAGATAAAACCATAAAGAGCTTTCAGAAAGAGAAAAATGTGCTAAAATTGCTTATCATTAAAAAGACCAAGTTCTCGATAAAATGAGTCCTTCTTCAACTGGTAGCACTCTAAATTGTTCAATATAAGTCCTCTTGGTTCAACTTAGATTATTTGACATGGCTTGTATCATCCTTGGATATCTTTAGCTAGACTTCAATCTTGGTTTATTTGACTTGCTAAAGAATTGGATCATTAATCAAATTCTGGATTTTCTGTCTTAGCTTTTCTATACATCAATTGTCATGATCTTGATAGCATTCAAATGTGTTATGGCTTGGTGTAATACTCTAATAGTCATTTTGGATAATCTACATGGTTCCTAATGCTTAAAATGAACATCATATAGTCTTTTCCTCCCTTTTCTACATCTTGATGATTTTATTGCCAAAGGGGGAGAATTTTGGAGAGAAAAAGGCCTTCTGGAGAAAAGCCTTGAGTTTTGCAAAAATTTCTCTTTCATCTCACCTCAAGTCTTTCTCTTGTGTCAACATGGTCTTGAGCTTCTCTACTACTTGTTTAGACCGTGGTTGACTTTAAACTCAAACTCATCTTATGCTTTTTCGGTGATTGTCAATATACTCATCAAGGGGGAGATTGAGAGACCATGTGAGAGGTCCTCCATTGTGAGTGATGAGTATTTGACAACTTGTTGAATAGGTTGAGAGTTGTGTCTCGGTTTTATCTGCTTCAGGTGAAGCACAGGTAATCGAACTACTGTGTATGGAGCGGAAGTTCCGATAATCGGAACTACCGGCTTTGGAAATAGGAACTTCCGATTAATCTGGGAATTGAGTTCGGTTGAAGTAATCGGAACTTCCGCACCTGGGGTCGCGGTGTGTCCGATAATACTAACGTGAGTGTTCCTCTGAGACGAAAATCGGAATTGAAAATCTGGGAGTGCGGACGTTCCGATAATCGGAAGTTCCGCAGTGGTAAGCGCGGAACTTCCGATAATCCTGACAAGTGCGGACGTTCCGGAAATCGGAACTTCCGCAAGGTAAAGTGCGGAACTTCCGATTGTGTCCAGAACTGTGCAGAGAAGTATAATTTGTGACTTTGAGTTTGTATGAGTTTGAGTCTTGTACAATTGTTGATGCTATGATATTGTGCAATGCTATGTGATGTGTTTTTGTCTGTGGTGACTGCAGGACATCGAGACGAAGTCGTGGCGAGACACGAGGTGATCGGACTAGGCGCAGGCGGCGTTGAGGTCAGAACGGTCGGGATGTGTCGAAGACGGCGTGAATCTTGAGGTGGTTGCGAGTCAAGGACAGCAAGGCGTACGGGAGGCTTCCAGAAGGTGTGCAAGGGGCGAAACGGTCTTTTCGCAAAGCGGCACAAGTGGAGGTGGTTCCGTTCGGGTGTAGCGGGCCTAATGGGTTGGAGGCCCATTAGCCAAGGCTATAAATAGGGGTGAACCCCTAGTGTTAGGGTTAGACTTTGAGAGAGAAAATTAGGGTTAGCCTAAGCAAAAGGGTTTGTTTTGCTTTTTGAGAGTTTGTTGAGTTGGAGAGAATGAACTGAAAATCTTTGTAATCATTCCTCTGTGTTTCCTCTGTAATCTCTTGATTTTTATCAATGAAACTCTGAGGTTTTGATTACTTGTTTATGCCTCTCTTTATTCCCTTCCTGTTCATGTTGAATATCTAGGGTTTTGGTGTATCTTTTGATTCGTTTTATGAAATAGCATGAAACTTGATATCTAGAGTCGTTTTGATATTGCTAATATATCCTCAAAGTTTCATGAGCCAAGAATCTGAGAATCTTGTCTATTGTGGTTTTTGGTCTTTCTTGCCCCTTCATCAAGAAATCCGATTTTGCCTTGTTTAATGAATCCTTGTTTGCGTTTCTTCTCCATGAGGTCAAGATGTTGTTTAGGATGATATCTTGTGAAACTTGACCTGAGAAGAGCATTCCAGATTTAGTATTTTGGATTTTTGGGAAAAACCCGAAGTTCTTGGTCGTCAGACAATCGAACTTCCGATTGTCCAAGGCGAATTATCATGAGCGGAACTTCCAAGACTAAACCCGAACTACCGGGTGCGGAACTATCACGGGTAGAATCGAGCTTCCGATTTCGGCGAAACGATCAAGTTTGTTCTCGTTCTCTGTTTTTGCTTCACTCTTCTTGAGATATCCAGAGGGTTTTGTAGGTTTGTTTTAAATACAGTAAAGGGAAGTTCTTAATTTTTAAGGCACCATTCACCCCCCCTCTGTTGCCATTTCGGTCCTTCAATAGTTAGCAATGGCGGTGGCGGCAAAGAGTGGTATGGAGGCGGCACACGCAGCGTGGGAGGCGTGGACGGTTGTGCTCAGTCAACGTCAGGGAAGGGGGAAGCGTGTGGCGGGGTCATGGGGTGAGGTAGCGAGAGTGCAAAGGTGCTGGAAGATGTTGACAGGGACGAAGAGGGTGGAGAATGGAGTAACTGGTGGCTTGACGGGTTAGAAAAAAGAACAGAGGGAAAAGCGTATTTGCGAAAGATGCTTTCGGCTGAGGAAAACGGAATGCCAAAAGAGGAAAACATAAAATGAGCTAGACTTTCCGAGTTGGAAAATAAACTCAAAACTCAACGTAAACTCAAACAAATTTTGAATTTTTTGAAATTTGGATCTTTGCAGAATGGATTATCGAAACCCGCATGAAAGGGAAAAAAAACGTGTTACAAGAGTTCTTTTTGGAATTGCTAAAAAAACTGTCGCATGTTTTTTGAGAGAAAAATGTTGATTTTTTTGACCTTACAATTTTGCTTGAAGATTCGTGCTTCAACCGATGATATTATCTTCTCCAGAGATTTGCTAAATAACATTCAACTGTTTTCTTTTGTCAAAATTGTTGAATTTTCATCCATCTGATATGCTTTGAGATTTACATTTCTTCTCATACGATGAATTGGATCCGAATTTATTATGATTTTTTTTTCAGACCATAACGGGTTCACCACATTGTCGTATTTTGTTGGTATAGAATTTTTTTTTGTCTTTGTTTGTGTCTTTGTTTTTGCTAAATATCTCAAAGTATATGCTAGATTTTGAATTATATGATGGAAATATGACTTATTAAGACTTTCGAGAATAATTACAGTGATTAAGAACAAAAAAATTATATACATAAATTCTTATAATTTATGTATAAAGAAGTTATAAATAAATTAAAATTTAACTATTTTGAATTAAAAAAACAATCGAACATCGTATAAACGAACGCTACTTTTTTTTATCGTTACAAGTATAGCAATAGGATGCCCGAAAATCGCATCTTTGCGGGGCGTGATTAAATAGATGTCATTTCGGTTAAAATAGCCCTTGCGCTTTCACTTCACCAACCGGGCTAAGCCAAGGGAGAAAAGCGGGTCGGCTCGGCTCTCCCACAACCAGCTCGCTCTCACTCTTGCTCGTCTGTCTGTGCCTCCACTCCCGCACCGCAGAGGCAGCGACCAGCAGCCACGCGCAAGTGCAGGTGCCAAGTAGGCAAAGTACGCAAGTGGCGCAACTTGCCGCGCGCGTAGGGCCCATCACGCATAGACAGGGCGCGCGTAGGGCAGGCGGAGCGAACCGAGAAGGTGTTACGTGTTACGAAATAGAATTTTTTTAAATAATAATTACAAAAATAAATAATCGCAATAAACATTTACAAAACTAAGGTCCTATCATCGTTTGAAATGACGATAAACTCCTGTCGCCAATTCAATTAGTGACAGTGGCATAACCCTTGGCAATAGAAGGCTCAACAGTCCAAAACAGTCACCAGAGCTCCTTATTGTCAATTCAATTGGCGACAGAGACATACTCTCTCATATAAAAGAACGTTGAAACCCTAAAATTTGGGTAAAACTTACTCTTATTTAGAAAAAAAAAGAGAAGGAGCGAAGGGAGAAGAGCAGATGGGAGGAGAGAAGCTAGCGAAACGCTGCCCGTCCGGTCGCCCACCTGTCAGGTAATTTTTTTAACCGAATAGATTACATAGTTTTAGATGTACGGTGACATAGTGCAGTATGTTGTACATAATACTTTTTGGTTGGTAGTCTAGTTTGAGATATGTGATTAATCATAGAAATCTTCTTTACTGGTGTAAAGGCCAAATATGTCGGACGTCGCCAATTTCAAAATTTACTATAGTTAGGGACTATTCTTGAGAGTCCCGAGGGGATTGATTTGTGTTATTTCTAATCGATAACCGTGCCCCTGACAAGAGTATAGGGGCGTACATAGGGCGCTGTGATGCGGTGATTTTTTCTCATTTCAAGTGGACCATGATGTGTATAAACAGAGATTAAGTTGTCTTACCTCGAGCAAAGATAGCGCATATATTGTGAGTTAGTGCACTCAATGGAACAAGGTTATAGCATCATATATACGCATGGCGAGGAGGGTGTGGGATTTGGTCCTTCCGCCTAGACATATGCCAAGCCCACTCCTCGCATCCATGGTGAACAAGAAGGGGTGGTGATGCCGAAGAAGAAGTCGGGGACTCCAGCCAGAGCACGGCGCACACAATGGCTGAAGGTCTGAGAGTAGCTGGTCCTGTCGATGAAGACCCTGTAGAAGGAGCTCCTTCAGTCCAGCAAGCTAGTGGATTTGCTGACGAGGGTGAGGAGCTAGAAGCCCTAGTGCAAAGGATGGATCTCGAAGACAACGACTACATAGTATTGTCAAAAGATGAAGGATCCGACGATGAGGATGATATGGACTAGCAGGCTGTTCCATCTGAGTGGAACACATACCAGTTCGACAACCTCATCATCAACGAAGGTCCCATGTGCCCTGGGAGTACGACCAAAGTGAGGTACAAATGCAAGGGGGACATGCAGGTGGTGGTCAAATTCTGGGCTTTGTCAGTGCGGCGTACATTCACAGTCATGAAGTCTAATCTAAGATGCTACGACGTGAAGTGCGACATAAAAGGAAGATCTTGGTGAGTGCATGCATTCTAGCCTAAGTGGGACACCTACTGAAAATACTCTATAGTTATCCCACACACATGGGTCGTCGCTGAGTCAGTGCAGTCCCACAAGAACCTGTCATCAGGGTTCGTCGCCAACCTCATGTACAGTGAGATAGTGGATAATCTAGATTTTGAGCCATGATCCATCATTCGGGTGGTTGAGACAAGGTTCCAGTACACAGTCAGCTCTGCCAAGACTTGAATGGCAAAACAGAAGGTATTGGAATCAAGGTTTGGTACGTTCGAGGATCCTTACCACAACCTCCCCGGACTACTCCGAGTCATACAAGATATGAATCCCGGTACTCATGTGGACATTCAAGATTCCAAACATTCGAAGTGGGCCAATAAGAGGGTACTGCAGTAAGCATTCTTTGCCTTTGGTCCAATCTTGTGCATGGATGACACATTTGTGACCAGAAGGTACAAGGACCAGATACTGACTGCAATAGCGAGAGACAGGAATGATCAAGTTCTTCTCGTGGCATTCTCTTTCATGTAAAGCGAGAACACGGACAACTGGTTGTGATTCCTGAGGAATATGAGGATTTCTGTTGTACAGGATCATCCTAACGTATGCATCATACATGATCGGTATGCGGGCCTGCTGAGTGCAATAACTCAGCTACAACAAGGAGAGAACGAACCACTTTCGGGGGCAGATCTGCAGAGCAGGCGACGCATGAATGCTTCTCGAACTGGATTCAGCACGAGCCTAAGGAGAAGTAGTCATTGCTACATGACAGTTGTGGTGCACGATATGGTGTCATGAAAACCAATCTAGCTGAGGTGTACAATTTGGTCATGTGCGGCGTAAGGTGCCTCCCTTTGGTTGGTATTGTGGAGGTAATTCTTCACGGTACCACAAACTACTTTGTTGACAGAAGCAACAATGTGTCGCTTGTCATGACAAATAACAGAATACTCTAGTCCTCCATGATCACCAAGTACATGGAGGAGAAAAGCAAGAAGGGTGAGATGCACTGGGTATTCAAGATGGGCACAAGGGAGCTTCACTTCGAGACAATGTGCAGGGATAAAGGACACCGTGGGATGAACTATGAGAGGATCACCCACGAGTGCATGCTACGCCGCACTAGTTGTGTATGCACTTGCAACAAGCCCCTTCTTCCACATAGTCCATACTCCCATGTCATGGCTGCATGTTCGACGCTAGTGTGGCATCCCGGCCAGTACCTCTCTGGCTATTTTAACAAGCAGGAGGTGATGCAAACCTGGAGTGCAGAGATATATGGTTACACCATGGTTGGTTATTTTACTGGCCATCCAACCTGGGAGCAAATAACCTGGGCCATAGACATTGAAATGCTAAAGGGAAAGGTTGGCCGACGATGTGCACGCGATCAGAATGACTTGGACGAAGCGTGTCAAGGTCAGACTAAGAAGTGCTCCATTTGTACGGAGTCTGGGCACACCTTCAAGAAATTCCCCACAAGAAATCCTCAGGACAAAGGAGACATCGGCACTCCGGACATCACCGTGGGGACCTCATCTGACCGCCCTACTCGACGCAGTCCACATGGGGGACATTGAGGTTATGGCCACGGGAAAGCACGGACAGTTAAAATATGTGATGCCCAATGCTTTGAAATATCACTTTGATTTGTGAAAAACAAAGTGTTATGACGTTTTGCTTAATGTTATGTAATATCAGTGTGATTTGTCACAGTTGTGATGGACATATGGTCTGGCCGGCGCCGAACTTTGAGGTAAGGTAACATATATGCATGACAAGGAGAGCACTAGAGGATGACAAGGCCCTCCATGCGGTTAGCAAGGAGGAAGCAAGTCCAAAGGAGCTCATGCAACAGCCAAGCCAACGAGAGGGGAGGCCCATGCGAACACCTAAGCCCACCTCCACGCCTTCCATGTCCAATTGAAGTCTAAGACAAACATATATAGCTGGAATTGAAGGAATTCAAGTCCAACTATTTAATTTAGACTCAAAGAGCTTAAAAGGCTGAATTGTGCAATCTAGCACAATTGAGAAGTTCACATGGAATTAAATGATGGACTTGTATGTCATATAACTTGAGATGTCCTAAATGGGTCATGTATGTATTTTAAAACTATTTTTCACATTTTAAAATAATTTAGTTTTAGATTGAGCTTAGAAGACAAATTGGCCACATGGGCCAACTAGAGGATGGTTGGGCCTAGCCCATGCAAGGGGGGAGTGTCCCACACGTCCATAATAACCTAGGGATGGGTGTTGTATTGTTTGCTATGACAATTAATAACATTTCATATCGCTTTTTTAGCATTGTTCTAGGGTTTGTGCTAGTTGATTGCTACCCCCATGGAATTATGTTATCCCCTTTTGATTGATTTTTGTAGTCAAGTGGAGCTATCATAGCGTGTACTTTAGTGAGTTCATGCATCGCAGGTCATTGCATTTTCATCGATTAGCTTCGTCGATTCGTTGAGTTTCACGGTGTATCCCACATTCTAAGTTGTGAAGATCGGGCACCCTGGTTGTAACATCCCAAAATTCTGTTACCAAAAATGAAAATTTTATTATTTTATTGGATTTTCTAGCTATCAAAGAATTCTCTTGATTTTCGGTAACTTAAAAAGAGTTTTCTTGGTTAAAAGAAAAAATGATAATAATAGTAACATAAATCAAATCAAATCAAATGATTAATTCCCTGAATTTTAAATTCAAAAATAAAATTTATTGAGTTTTCTGGGATTTTCTTGGATTTAAAGTGTAAAAGAATATTTTAATTAATTTCTTGAATTTTCTGGTATTAAAAGATTTTTCCTATTTTCCAAAAATAAAAATAATTACTGTACAAAAATAAAATCCAACTTTAAGTTGGAATTATTATTATTAAGTTAAAAATAAATTAATTAATTTTTGTGAATTTTTCAACTCTATTTGCTATTTTCTAAAAGTCTATTTGATTTATTGCTTTTTCATAAATTTGAAAATCAAAATTCCGAATTTTAAATCAACACCAAATCGAAATCCAAATTCTGAGTCTCTATTAAAATCCTTATTCTAAAATCAAATATATTTGCAGCCAATTCTGGATTCAAACTCTTGTTCTCAATTCATCTCAAATTCAAATCTTAGTCGAATTTCAAAATTTAAATTTAAATTTGAATTATTTGTGAAATGAAAGTTTTAGAATCTAATTTCAAATTCTGGTCGAAAATCTTTCATTTCCCTTCATTTCCTTTTCTTTTTTATTTCCTTTCTTTTCCCTTTTTTTTCCTCTATCCTCCTTTCACCTACCTTGCTCTGCCCGTAACCATATCCGTAATCATGCATGACTCACAGACACCATCAACGCCTTCGGGAGCTCCTCAAATCCCCATCATTCCTTCCATTTTTTTCTCACAAAATTACAGGCATTCATCTCCCCTCATCACTCCACCTCCATTCTCAGCCTCTTCCCCAATTTACGTGCACTAATTCACCCGAAACAACCATGTCACCCAAAATACACGCCTCCTCGTTCTCCCTCCATGGTCCATCTCCACCCCTATATAAGAGAGCCCTGAGTGCCTCTCATCTCCCTCATCCATACCTGAAAATCTTAGGTCCTCCCTCCCTTCCTCGTGGTCGTATTCGAGATTTTTGTCCAACCGGCCGAACGCCGTTCTTCTACTTCTAGCCCCGCCTACGGTGGATACCCACCACCATCAACAACATCCTCGGCTTTGCCTCGCAACGTTCTACACGGTGCTCTTGCATTGCTATGTTGCCTGGAGCATCACCGGAGCCTGGACCGAAGCTCTCCGCCATCGCCGCCTCGCCGGGTCATTCGTGACGGTTCCACCATCACCAAGATGAGCACCGTAGTCCCTGTCCTCCCCTCTCTCCATTCCACCCCTCGCCAGCAGCCAGAACACCGCTGTTCACTGGCAACACCGCCATCTGAGCCACAGGCTGAAGCTCCTCCCTCTGCGATTTGTGCCACCGTTGAACGAGTTCCGGCGACACCGCCTCCACCACAGGCATCGCTTCTCCGCGTTCTACGTGGTGCTCCCCTTCCCTCACCCCTGCCACCGTCGGAGCACCATCACCCCGTGCACCCGCCGCCGCCACCTACAACGCCCCGTGGCGCCATCGCCACTGCGAGGTCGTCGACCCTGTGGGGTTCCATTTTTGTTGTTCCCGGCCGCCGCCGTTCCTCCCCTCGCCGTCATCGCAGCTGCTTGGATGCATCAATGGAGTTCACTGTTTTGCTCTGTGTGCTATTATGTGACATGACCTGTGGGTCCCATTAGTCATACTCATAGTATTTTGTTTCTAATCCTCTCTTTCACTAGCATGTGGACCCACAATGCATTCACACAATTCTTTTGCTTCAGTTTGCATGTAAAACATCCGAAACATCCATTTACAGTGAACGGTATTTTCGGAATTATATCATTTCATGTGACTTCAAACTTTTGGAAATTCATTCTCCCTCAAACAAACTCCAAACCATTGATTCTTATTCCTAAATTCATATAAATTTCATAACTTCCTTTCAGTATTTATTTTATAATTTTTGTATTTTATTTGGATTTTATTTGAATGTTATTTCAATTTGGCCCATTTACGCGTATAGATTTCGACGACTTCGGAGAACCGGATTTCGACGTCGTTTAAGAACAATAACTAATTGAGCAAGAAAAGTTACATCATTTGATCATATTTGAATCCCAGTATTTTAAATTATTTAAATTTTATTTTAAATTATTATTGCATGCTTATTTCTATTTAATGTAATTTAAATCCATGTTTTAGAATTGTAGTTAAACCAATACATTTGTATAGCTAAATGTTGACATTGAAATATTCATACCTTGTCACCTTAGATAAACCTAGTTGGTACAATAGTATGAACTAGAATATTTTAAAAAAAATTATGCTTAGCCATACTTAGATCTGAAATATTTGATTTGAGAATTTATGGCCAAAAATTAAATGTTGTTTAAATTGTAACCATGACATTGGTGTGTCATGGAAGTTTATAATTGATTTTTAAAAAATAAAATAAAATAAACTGTTTTGGACTTGGTGAAATGGATAGTTGGTGAATGGTGGGTGCAGGTTTATGCACGGGCTCAATTCGGTAATGGTTGAGGCCTAGGGGTTATTCTGGAAATCGCCCAAGTCAATTAAGGACCGATCTTCGAGCCGCATCTTCCTAAGCCCCATCTACTACCACAAGTCCAGAGTCGGGAGTAGTAGGCTAAATAATTTGCAACATTTCAATGTTAGTTGTGCCATATTGATATGTGGGTATCGCTAGAGAATATTCCCACTTGGCGCAAGAGGAGGCTTGATTCGGTGGATGGCTCAATCCAAAGAAAGCGAAACCTTAGCGATGCATAACTATGTTGCGATGGCACATTGTAAATGTCTCGTCATAATCACTTAGTCGCACACCATCAGAAGTGTGTGAAGCAGACATTAAAAGTTGATTATCTCTTGTGGGTAAAGTTATACAACTTCTGCAGATTGTAAAACTATTTGAATAGCAGTGTCCACAGTGCTAGTAAAGCCACTCAAAGTTAGACTTTGGTTTTGATTTCAAAAGATTTTGACAAATGATTTTGGATAGTTTATCTAATTGAGAAATTGGGTGGTTAGTAATGTGATAGGAAGGTATCCATCACTATATTTCATATGGAGGTTATCCTACGATAAAACTTGAGAGTTTATAAAATGAATTTTAGTTATAAAATAACTGCTTTGGAACTTAGTACAAATATTTAAAGAAAACATTGTTTTATGCTAATTCAACCAGTAAGCTTTCCTTTGATAAATCTCTACATGCATTATAATCTGTTATTTGGTGTAACTTGCGGAGCAGGGTTATTTGTGCTCACCCTTGCTTAATGCAAATAAATTTCAGAGGAGAATGACTTCGCTACTGGTGTGGATATCAACAACTAAGCCGCTACCCCAGTCGATTGCCTGTGGCAGATCAGCTGGACTCTACTACTCCTTCATTGTCTTCTGCTGTGTTTTTTATTGTTGGTTTGTAAGTCTTTCTTGTAATAAACTCTGATATTTATTAATAAAGTTGTGTGATTTATGGATGTTACCATATTTGTTTACTGTGTGAACTAGCTACTAATCATGGGACTAGTTTAGAAATACATAGAGAATTTAGGGGTGTTACTCCCAGGTCTAACACCTGTATCAAAGATCATGTAAACTAAGTCATCTGAAAATCTAGCTGATCTATTCACTAAGTATCTGCCTTCATCTAGTTTTCAACGATGCGTTCGTGACATTGGAATGAAGTGCTTAGAGAGTTACAGGGATCAGGGGGAGAAATTCCTAAATCATAACTTACTTAAGGTCCTAAATTTTTACCTTAATACTGAAGATTAAATCCAGAAGGTAGAGAGGTTGCATTCTTTTTTTCTTTAATGACTTTTTCCATTGAGTTTCTCACATGAATGTTTTTTAATGAGATAATAAGTACAATACAATTTAATGTGTGCTATGTACTCTTTTTTTATTTTTTTTTCCACTAAGTTTTTAAAAGGAGTTTTTAACCGGGTATACGCAACGTGTTATTTGACCAATTGGAAGTGTTATGAAACGTTTGGTTGGGCAATCACCAATATACCTCTCGAATGATTGATGAATATAAAAAAAAAACTCAACCTATACTCCGTGTCTCCTTTCAGTGTTGTTCTTTGATACGACTGAATTGATTGTTTTTCAACTACAGCGATGCTTATTCAACACTACCATCCCTTTCCTTTCCCAGGAGCCGTGTTTACTGCCACGTGTGCTGATGCCTCGCCCCGGGGACGAGCGGCGCAGGGCCAGCCCAGGACATCTCACCGCGACGTCTCCTCACGGCTCCTGGGCCCGCGAGTCAGCGTCCTGTGGCGACGGACACTCGCCTGGTGGGATGAGGCGACGTGGCGTGCTGCCTCGGAGGCAACACGTGCTGCTGACGTGTTGATGCTGACGTGACACGGACGGCTGCGATGGAGCCCTGACTCCGGGCTATCAACTCAACTGTTTCTACATATTGGCCTTTTAATCGCTGGGTGCATCGCCACCTAGCTGTCATCATTGCGGACAGTCGATGCCGCAACGACGGGAAGCATGATTCCACCGGTGATTATTAGCGTCACCGTCGTGGCGTGTCACGTCAGAAGGAGCAACGGACGGCCGAGCCGTCTAGGCTGACCAGACCGCACGATCCGCAGAGGACCCTTTCCGCAGGATCGGCGTGGTGGGGAACACAATCTTTCGGCGTCCAGTCTTTGGACGCTGGCTTCCCTGTTCACCACATAGGAAAGAAAGAAAGAAAGATTCTGGATCGGTGATTGGTCCCTGTCAGCTTCTCAAACTCTTGCCATTCTTTTTCGGTTTTCCTTCTCTTTACAAAGTCTATCATCACTTTTGTTGGGAGCAACGTGTTACATGCCTACTCACTCGCACACGTTAAAAAAAATAGCTAGACCCACGTGTTATCCACTGGATCCTCTCCTTCCTCCGACTTCTTCCCCTCTCACCCAACTCACTCGCACAACCCCACTCTAGTGCTCCCTTAACCCACCACTACCGCCGCCGCCGCAAGCCCGCAACACCTGCATGGGAGGCCCACAGGCCCACCTCGCTGGCTCCGTCGAGCTCTGGTCGCTGAAGCCGCTGCTCGACCCACTCGAGTCCCTCTCCCACTCCTAGAGCACCTCCGGAGTGCATCGACCTCCCCAGCGTAGCCCCATCCGCCGTCCGCCCTCGTCGACCCCATCGCCGAGGACGTCGCGTGCGAGCTCGATGACGGAGTGGGCAGTGGCGGGGCTGGCTTCACTTATGTCGCCGCCGCCATGGGTAGCTCTTCTCCTTCACCCATGTCTCTCCTCCAAAACTCACCTCGCCAATGCACCAGGGGAAGCCGGAACGTTGCTTTGCCTCCAATTCCACCTCCCTCAAAAAATTGCTAGCCCTCAAAACTACTACTCTGAAACTAGTCCATCCCCATCCTTCACCTCCTCATTGTGGTTCCATTTTGCTCTTTTCCCCACTACAATTCCTTCTTAGCCATCGCCGCCATTAGCACCGCTGCCCAAGCTCACTGCCCACGACGGCGATGGAGGGCGAGCGTGATCTGGGTGCGCTTGGCTAGGTCGAGACACCGCCTCCCTAGAGGTCAAGTGTGAGGGCCATGAGGATGAGCAATGTGACGTCGCGGGTTGAGCATAAATCTTCATGGGAGATATGAGAAATCAAGAAGTAGTAGTTGTTGGATTTAATATTGTTTAAGTATTAGTTTCTGTTTTACTTACTATATTGAAATCAGTTTAGGCTGAGTTGAGTCTGAGTAGTAGAAGTGATGAACCCGAAGGTCCTTGTTTGTTACCCCGATCTTTCGATGAGAATGATAAGTTCATTAGTCGTCGTTCAACTCTCACGATCCTAGCTACGAACACGCAAGGCTTGAAACCACGTAATCGCTAAACTGATTGACAAGTCGTTATCAACCGTGCACGAATACCTGGATGACCTGACCACGAAGGTCGAATTCCTACATACACCGAAGAAGCACGCAAGAACAAGATAAAACAATCTGAAATTACAAATAGGAATTGAAATATTAAAATGAATAGGGATTTTGAATAAGGATCTTAATTGGGTAGTCTAGTCGACACACGCAAAAGATACAAGTTGCAACGAAGGCAAACTAAACATAAACAAAATCCAAGGAAACTAGAGGGGTGTATCTTTCTTAAATAGGGGATGAGGAGCCACAAATCTAAAAGAAATAGCGGGGTGGGACTAAACTCGCAGACATCGCTCACATAAACAAGAACACGCACTGTGGGTCAGCACGCATATGGGCCAAGTTGAGTATGATTACAAAGCCCAATTTGGCCCAAAAAGAAGATATAATATTTTCTTTTGATTATTACGGTTAGTCCAGAAGGAATTTGGAGGTGAGGATGGATCCGTTGGAAAGAGGACGAAATAAGCTTTCCATCAAATACTCGTGGACCTCCAACGGACTCGGTATGTGAAAGTTATGCATGTTTTAAGTTCGTGCTGTCAGGCTGATTCCGGAGGCCGAATTGGATTCCAAAACGGGTCCAACTCGAACTGTTTGCTTGTCTTGGACCAAAAGTGACATGGTGCTGCACATATATATATTTCATCATTAGGTAGCATCATATAGTTCGCATAATATAAAGACACTCCTAAAAACAAGCTCACTTGATAATTTAAGTGAAGCGTACGAGCTCTTGTACTAGGAACACAAGCATAGCAAATATGGTTGTATCCATAGGGTCATGTCCTCATCATCCTCCCTTTCTCGAAAACAAAGCCGCCCTCGGCTTTTGATAAGTCAAAATAGGGTAACAAAGAAGCCAAGGTGTATGCATGGTATATGTATATGTCATCTATTTTAACGGTTCTTCGTTGTTGCACAATTAATGTTAGAAGACAAAGAATGATCATAAAAGATCATTGTATTATTTACCCAAGAGTAATCATATATGCGAATGATCAAAATAAAATTTCTCACACAACAATTAGTGCAACTAGTTTTGCAAATGTAAGTGAAGCATTTATGCAATTCAAATCTCTCAAGTTGTAAACTTGCATTGGTAGCACATATGAGCAAATCTACAACTTTTAGAATCAAACAACACTCATCCATATAATCATATTTTAATCGAGCAATAGCAAATTCATCTAGCAATGGTGAAAAGAATTGTAAGTTCTTCCATACTTCAGCATCAATATTCGGATTGTCAATACGAGATGGTGCAATAAGGGATGAACACATATGCATTGGATGCGCAATAAATTTTATTTTCCTCTCATATTGAACAAGATTCAAGACACAATAATTGTTATCCAAAACAAAGAAGCTTTAATTCATCCATGTGATGACAAGTTATGCATATTCGATATACCAGAAATTGATTGTCTACACCATAATCTCCAATCAAATTAAACTTATATCCAGGGGTGTATGCACTAAATAAGGATTTCGAACATGCAATTATAGAAACTTTCTCCATAGCATGTGACAATTTCATAGGTGGATCCAACATAATATAACATAAAGAGTTAGTAGGAGAAATTCTAGTCAAAACTTCTTTATGTCTAACCAATTTCACATGATCATTGTATGCAATTAACTCATCACATGAAGTACTCACAACAGCAGGCAATTCAATTATTTCATCACATGGTGTACTCAAGTCAACAGGTAAATCAACAATGTTATCACATGGTGCACTCAAGTCAGCAGGCAAATCAATCAAATTATCACATGATTCATGCAGATTACAAATAATATCAGATTCTGTAGCTAGAGAATTAATATCTGCCTTCTCAACACTAGGTTCCTTCACCTCATGTGATTCAATGGTTTCTACTACAATGTGATTTTCCCTTTGTTCAATGATACTAGGAATAAAATAATAGATATTAATCTCAGATTGAGTGTTCAGATCAGTACCTTTTGTATTACCTTGTAGGCTCGACTCAGATGATGTTGGTACTGGAGGCGGTGAATTGCCACAAGCTTTCCCTTCTTCTTCTTGCTCTAGCTCAATTACCAATGAGCGGGCTTCAATTGCCAATGAGCGAGCCAATGATGTAAGACTATGAGATAGAGTGACGCTCACAGCAGCAGGGGCGTCAATCATAGTAGGAGAAGCACTAGAAAGAGCAACCGAAGATGATCTTAAAGCCAAGGTGTGTATCATGCGCTTGTTTGTGTCAAGTACGCGTGAAGGTGTAGTGAAAGTCGATGAAAGTGCATGACTAGTCTTAGATTGTCATCCCTGTACTTCCTTTTCAACAGTGCAAGCAAGACGAAACAAGCGAGTGACAGTTGGAGGTTTATAAACAAGTTTATCCTGAATGTGACGGTTTAATCCTCCTAAAAATCTAGTCATTTTAGCATCTTTAGTTTCTTCTAAGCCACAATGAGACCAGGCAGTTTGCAATTCTTGATAGTACTCTTCTACAGTGTTACTACCTTGGCGTAAATGTTGCAATTTATTCAACAAATCGCGAGAATAATATGAAGGCACAAATCTAGCTCTCATAGCTCTCTTCATAGCATCCTAAGTTCTAGGTATGTTCTGATAAGTACGACAGTATTCACTCCACCAAATAGATGCAAAATCATAAAACGCACAGGTAACAACCCTAACTTTTAGATAATCAGGAAATTTATGGCATGCAAATAATTGTTGTACAACTAATTCCCATGTGAGATAAGCATCAGGATCATAATTCCCAGCAAAAGAAGGCACAGTGAGTTTAATTTTACGAGACGTACTATCACAATCATATACCTCCTGTGGTGGAGAAAATTGTCTCAAGTGTGCATCTTCCTTGTTCACTTTCTTGCACTCCCGTCCAACGGTTCGAAGAAGATGTGGATATATCTTACAATCATCCCGTGAATCTGCCATAGTTAGTAGAAAATAAGAAAACAAATAACAAGTATATGTCCCTATCAACTACTAGGTTCTGGAGACTCAACCAAGTCACTCACACTCAAGCTTATACCCAGTTCTTACAAGTTCTTACCAAAGCAGCAAGGAAGTGGTACAACCGGTGGCTGGTTCGTGATACTCTCGCTTGCGATCAGCCCAACAATTGCGAGGACAGCACCTGCTGAGTTAGTAGGAAGTGGAGCTCGAAAAGCTTCAATATGGTAGCAAGGATCAGCAATAATCAAATCAGTTAATGCATGTTGAAAAATTATTCAAAGTACTAGTCAAAGTTGCTGATTCTAGCATAGAAAGAGCTAGCTAATCAAAGCCTACCAAGAGAAGTGTATGAACGCACACGTAAAGATCAATGTGACTTGATGTAAGCAATGAAAAACCTCACAACAAGTGCTAGGAGAGACGCTAACCAACTACTCAAACTTCTTTGTAGGGGAACAAGATTGTTCACACGATGTAGAGTACAAAACCAGAATAACGAGCAATGTAAACAGCCCTCTAGTTGAAGCAGTAAAGAAAAGCTGGTCTCAAAAGATGAAAGAGCAAACTTTTATAAGGCTTATATATGCTCGTTTGAAAGCTTTCGATAAGATCTATAACTTTGCAGTTGAGGCGAACCCCAAATTCCAAAGGGAAGACCGAAAGAAACGGTAAAATCCGAAACCGAAAATTTGTGACGCGAATTCGGGGCTGAAAATGGCCGATTTTGGGGGGCCCAGAGGGCGACAAGAGGCTTAAGTGGTAAGGATGCACCTCGTCGTTAGCTTTCCAATGAGCACCAGAACGTCCAAAATGGACACCGTATGCAAACGTTATGCCCGTTTTACTGAAGGTGTCTCGGAAACGGAATTGTACTCGAACTCGAAACCGACTCAGGTTCAATCTTGAAACTACTATATCTTTTGATTCCGTGGGCCAAACTTGCTGAAATTTTTTGTGCAAGCTTGTGCCTATATGTAGAAGGACTCCACCATTTTTCACTGGATTTTAGTGTAAGATTGTTTTCTTCTTTTTTTTCTACCACGACTTTTGTTCTGTGTGGCGGCCTCTTTCTCCTGCTATTATTTGCCGGACCTACAGTTTTCCACAAGTCACGAAAAATAGCAAAGTGTTCTCTCTTTTTTTGAGTGTAGATTAGAGGAGTTCTAACCCTCGAATTTTCTATTTTAGATGCAAAAACTAAGAACCCTAAAGAACGATTAAGCGGCGCAAAGGAAAAACACGAGAAGCAATCTAGACAACGACCAACTAGACAATAACTAGAACTAAAGATCAGCAACTAGACATGACAATGCAACCAAAGATTCAACAAGCATACTGAAAAGAAAAAATTGCAAAGGCTCAAAGGGCTCGCTCGGTATGGATGACAGATGCAAAAAAAATATTTTGGTAATTTTCTGGACTCTAGGTATGAAAAATGAATATACTGCTAGAAAACTGGAAACTCTCACCAATGAACTGTAGCTTTGATACCACTTGATGAAACTGAAGGTCCTTGTTTGTTGGCCCGATCTTTCGATGAGAACGATAAGTCCGGTAGTCGTCGCTCAACTCTCACGTTCCTGGCTATGAACACGCAAGGTTTGAAACCACGCAATCGCTGAATTGATTGACAAGTCGTTATCAACCATGCACAAATACCCGGATGACCTGACCACAAAGGTCGAATTCCTGCATACACCGAAGAACCACGCAAGAACAAGATAAAGTAATCTGAAATTACAAATAGGAATTGAAATATTGAATTGAATAAAGATTTTGAATAAGGGTCTTAATTGGGTAGTCTAGTCGACACACGCAAAAGATACAAGTTGCAACGAAGGCAAACTAAACATAAATAAAATCCAAAGAAACTAGAGGGGTGCGTCCTCCTTAAATAGGGGATGAGGAGCCACAAATCTAAAAGAAATAGCAGGGTCGGACTAAACTCACATATTACTGTTCACATGAACAGTAACCATACACCAGGTGGGCCGCCGGCATATGGGCCAAGCTGAGTATAATTACAAAGCCCAATTTGCCCCCAAAAAGGAGATATAACATCATATTTTGATTATTTCAGTCATTCCAGAAGTAATTTGGAGGTGAGGTTGGATCCGTTGGAAAGAGGACGAAATAAGCTTTCCATCAAGTACTCGTGGACCTCCAACGGACTCCGTATGTGAAAGTTATGCATGTTTTAAGTTCGTGTTGTCAGGCTGATTCCGGATGCCGAATTAGATTCCAAAACGGGTCCAACTCGAACTGCTTACTTGTCTTGGACCAAAAGTGACATGGTGCTGCACATATATATATTTCATCATTAGGTAGTATCATATAGTTCATATAATGTAAAGACACTCCTAAAAACAAGCTCACCTGATAATTTAAGTGAACCGTACGAGCTCTTGTACTTGGAACAGTAAGCATAGCAAATATGGTTGTATCCATAGGGGTCATGTCCTCATCAAGAAGGACATGTATACTGCTTGTATATGCGTATACTTGCCATCACGTGCAGCTAGCCGAGTCCGAGTGGAAGTCTGTATTGGTGACTATAAAGCTAGCACTCGTTGCTTGTAACGTAAAGTTAAGAAGCATACATAAGATAAAAGAAATAAAAAGATTCAGAGCTTAGTAGTTTAAGCATTGCCGAGCGTGTCTACATCTTCAATCTGCTTCCAACGCGGGTTCTACCAAGAGTTTTTTTTTTCTTCCGGATTGTTTGTTCCACCGAGAAGGCTAAAATTGGTATCAGAGCCTGCACTCGATCCGACGATGCGTCGATCATCTTCCCACTCACCTACCCAGCCAAGGATGCCCAACGAACAAAATAACTCGTGTCTTTGATATATGTATACTTCCCAGAAATGCAGTATACAAACCCCTTTACAAAATTCATGCATCAATTCCATTTAAGACATAGAACCAAGGCAACACTTAACAAATCAAAATACATACATAGTAGAGTTATTACAAAAGGGAGACCGACCAGCCAAAAGTCATACAATTAACTAATTAGAGAGCGAAAGCGAAATGCCATAAGATGGCGATAACAAAAGAGCCAATCAGTGTGCCTTTTACCCACAAGGCAACCAACCGGACCGCCAAGCTAGTTGTCAAACCCACAACACATCTCACAAAAGTGAGGCGCTTGGGGCTCACCTTCCTCCTCTGCAACAAATAGTTAAGCAAAGCAAATGAGTACAAAAATTGTACTCCGCAAGACTTACGTGTAGAGTAACAGACCTATACATAGCTATATGCAAGCTTATTTAAGTAGAGACTGTATGTTTTATTTTCAGCACAAAGTAATCTTTATTTGCAATAATGTAGTACATTTAAAAGCAAGTTTGCAATCTATTTTTATTGCTCAAATAACAGTAAATAACAACAATATAGCAATAAATAGATGACAACAACCTCTTGGAAGTGACTAACCCAATAGTCACCACAACAATAGCATAAATTACTCATTCATACCACCCATGTAAAGTTTTAATTGAAAGTTGTAGTCTAGTTCTTGCACGACCTTACCAACCATATCCATAACCTAGGACGAGGCTATTCGAATAGTTTGAACCATGCAGGGGTGTACCAATGTACTCACACGCCAGACCGCCTTTTCGCCAAGCTATGAAGCACACTTCCTTAGGTATGTCGGCACGGCTAAGTCCTACGAGACATTTCCAATATTATGCATTAACTATGAGTCGCCCGTATGGATAGAAACCCATACGTTGTGTCGGAGTCATCGTAAAGCCTCGGTCAACTACCCCTCACGGGTAAAGCCTTGGACAATCACGATGCCCCTCGAGGTGGAGAACCTACCCGGAACTCCACCACCGCACACCCAACAACAACAACATAATTCCTTTTTCACACAACACACAGCCCACCTCCTGCGACTCGGAGTTAACACATGCCAAAGTACTAAGTCAAGAGAGGTCTCATATCCCTCTCATGTGGTTAGCACGCAAAAGTGCTTGGCTTAGTGACACAAGTAACTCAATCCTTGGGGAACTTAGGCACCATACCATTCACACCCAACAGATCACACCAACATCCATTGTGCCCAAGTCGAAACAGTTTTATTTTCAGTTTCTAACCACGAACCGTCTGTGATATTCTTGGTATCACAGACGGTTCGTGGTTAGAACCGTCTGTGATGGTTCACAGACGGTTCTAAACACGAACCGTTTGTGATATGTAGATATCACAGACGGTTCTCTAGAACCGTCTGTGATAGTGACATACCACAAGCGGTTCGTCTTGGAACCGTGTGATTACTTTATCACGCAGCGGTTTCCAAGAACCGTCTGTGATGAGGCGTCTTCTATAGCCTGTTTTGTAGTAGTGTTACGAAATTAACAAAGCACAAAGTGCTTGACATAATGGAGTAATAATAAAATTATGTGATCAAGATCATCGACTAAGTCGACGATCGCCCATACTACCGATAGCTAAGTATGTCTAAGCATATTAACTCGTAATCTACTAAGTGACAAGAGCCCATCCAACGAACTCTAATCATAGCAAATAACCTAGGCTCAGGTAGTAGAGGAATAATCATTTACCTACAGAGTATGCAACTATAGGATCAACTAATCAAACCATAATTTAACAACAAAATAGCGATGCATACATACAAGTTGAAATCAATATATTAGACTTGAAAAATACTGGGATTAACATGCTCAAACTGCTTGCCTGGCTGAGGATTACTATCTTTCTATAGAGGATCGCTCTCGAATACAATAGGATCACCGGAACCTACCGAAAGAAGTCGAAAGCGCAATAAGAACTAATAATACCGAAAAGACCCAAAAATTCAAAGTCATCCAAAAATTATGAAAAATTCACAAAATGAAGATCATGATTTTAGATGAATTCAACAACAAAAATCAATTCATTTTGATGATCAATACAGAAGTTATGGCCGTTTGAAAATTAGTTTTCAAAAAATCCAAATAAATTAGAATCTGCCACTGTTCACTGTATCTAAAACTTTCACGAAATTTTCTGGAGTAGTGGTGGTCATGAGGATTACAAAAATGGATAGAGATTATTATTACAAGACTAAAATAATTTGGTTCAACTTATTTGGAGTTTTTATGAATTAGTTATGAGTTTTCAAAGTAAAAAAACAATTTATAATGTGCTAATAATTCATTTTTGAAGCACCCTCCACAAAATATGTTTTCTGCAATAGAGACAAGGTTGAAACCTATGTTATAATAAAGCAAATTAAAAATGAAAAATAACAAAAGTGGTTTCACTGTTTTTGGGGTTAAAATGAATTAGTTATGTATTTTTAGAAGTTATTTGTATTTTTCAGTTAACAAATAATTAATTTCGGCATTTTCTAAATGCATTATTACTTTTCTCACCTACCTTTACTCTAGCCGAAACCACTGACAGGCGGGACCCTCTGTCAATAGTTGACCCAGCCCTGCCGAGAATGATGTCGAAAGCGCACTTTGGAAATACGCCAAACGATAACGAAAATGTACTCTCGATTTTAGTGTAAAAAGAATACATTTTCCTTAAGGGAAAACGTACTACCCAAATTTACACCACCACTTAACGGGCATGGTCCCACATGTCATAGGCACTAACCAATCATTAAAACGGCTAATCGTGGGATTTCTGACAAAAATCTACACATAAATGCTAATCATTGATTTAGCTTTAATGACTTGTTACATGAGTCGCCGGTTTCCTAAAAGAATGTGGCTCGCTTGATCGAGCCCGCCGATTTTCGCACCCGCGGCGCCGATAAGGGCGTGAATGAGTTCCTCATACTAATGCGCACCCAAAGGTTGTGGTTTAAGCGGTGGAGGCAGGCTGTATCGACGGTCAGCCAGCGGCGAGCGGCGGTGGGCTAACACGGCAACAGTGGGTGCCACGTTTTGACGACGCATCGATCCAAGCATGGCATGCAAGGGCTACTAGGGAACCCAGCAAAGCTTACCAGAGGGGTAGTAAGGTGGGGGAAAGCTTGGTGATGCCTCGACCACGGCAATGGCTGCAGCGGCGACATGGTTCACGACGAGGGGTCACCCTGGGCAACACAACTGGAAACTGGCGAGAGAGAGAGCTTCAGGAGGTGGTGTAGACGGTGTAAACCAAGGGAATCGACAATGGACTCACCCGATTGACAATTGGACTGGGAACGGCGTTGTCGGCCGAGAATTGGGGAAACTCCAAATTCGTATGACCCTATGATGCATCGACCAAATTGGTCGAGGATATATCATGAGAATACTCAAGGGCACGAGATGACACAATTAACCGAGAGAAAATTCTCACCGGAGTCGACGATGGCCTAAGGGCGTAGCTCTGGGCGCGCTCTGGACACAGCGGGAGCACGATACTGTCTTGGATCCTACAAGCACTGACAGCAGCTCCAATGAGAGAAAATGGGGAGGCCATGGAAAATGAGAGCCGAGGGACACCGTGGGTGGAAACTTACCCGAGAGAAATGCTCGTGCGAGCTTCCCTCTACTCGGCCACCGAGAGGAGAAGTGAGTTGAGAGCAGGGCATAGAGTCGGTTTTGAGCAGGAGCGAGGACGGAGGAATAGGCGGCGTGAGAGGGCGATGCTCTCGAGTTGGTCAGAAAGGGCGGTGGGGTTCACGCCGTTGCCAGACGTGCGCAGATGCAACGGCCGCGTGGAGCTCAGCTCCTGCGCGACGCGACGGGAGGTGGACGAAGGAGCTAACAGCCCGGGCCCAGCTGCAGCGAGACGACAAAACGATAACATGGCGGCTGCTCGGGAGCGTTCGATCGGGTTCAGACGGCTCAAGAGAATGGGGCGATCAGCCGGTCCAATCGGACACTCAATCCAGGCCGTTGTCTCCAAATCGGACAGTTCAAGTGAATGGGGCGATCGGCCGGTCCGATCGGCCACTCAATCCAGGCCGTTGAGCTCCAAATCGGATGAATATAGGTGAAGGGCTAAGGGGTGGTGCGGCTGAGCTAGTTGGGTTCGACCGAGTCAAATTGGCTTGGTCGGCCCAACAGTAAAAGCTAATTTTTTTGGAAGAGTGAGGCTGATATGATTAGGAAATTTGTTGACGTAGAAGATTAGCTCAAAAAATTCTCACATTTTTATGGAAGCTTCCTGACTCACTCATTAATCTTGTGAAATATTTACAGAGTTTTTCAAGAAGTAGATTTTTCTACTAAAATGTTCTAGCGTTCAGCCCTAGGGTTTGACCAAAGATTTAACTGGTTTGACTTGCCCTTTTAAAATAACAAATAAAATCTAAAAATTATGAAATTTTTCAGAGGAGCTATACAGATGTTCTATAACCTAGGAAAAATAATTCCAGAGGATGGTCACAATATTTGATTAGAAAGTTTCAAAGGGTTTTGCTTCTTACCAAATAAAGCAATAAGTTTTTGAAATCACAAATCCTATTGAAAGAATTTTCAAAAAAATTCAATTAACAATATGATGCAACAAAAGTTATTATTTCTCCTCATTTTTATACATTTAAAACACAAACCATGTTTTGGGATGTTACACCGGCCTAGTCAACAACTTGGAAAAACTCGGGGACAAGATTGAGGAAGAACGTGTTGTAAAAAAATTCATCTGCGTCGTCCCGCCAAGGTATTCTTAGGTAGAGATCTTAATTAAGCCGCTCGTTGACTTGCAGACGCTCTCAGTGGAAGAGCTCACCGGACGACTGAAGGTCGTAGAAGAGCACTACGAACAAGACAACACCGACGACGCCAGCGGACACCTGCTCCTCACAGAGGATGAGTGGCTTGCGCGCATGAAGCAGCGCGAGCATGGCCAAGGCCCATCTGGCGGACAGAAGCCTGGTGGTAGCATATAATTTTACAAGGAATCATCGGAGGAGGATGACCGTGACTCATCAAGAAGCCGCGAGAGTGGACGCGGCGTGAGCGAGGCGGCAGAGGAGAACTTGGAGATTGGGCTAGGCAAGACGATGGTGACAGATCCCATGACAAGTCACATATGAAGTGCTTTAACTATGATAAATACGGTCACTACGCGTCGGAGTGCCGCAACCACATAAAGTGCTTCAACTGCGATAAATATGGGCACTATGCTTCTGATTGCCGAAACAAGAAGAAGAACAAGGAGGTAAACCTCACCCGAGCTATTGAAGACGACGAGCCGACCCTGCTTCTCTCCTTATGTGTCGACCAAGCGTCGGTCATGGTGATGTTGAACGAGGAGAACGTAGTTCCTAAACTACGCACAGAGGGAGGCAACCATGATCATACTAATGAGTGGTACTTAGACAATGGAGCAAGCAATCACATGACGGGAGATCGCTCCATGTTCCATGAGCTTAACGAGAAGATTTCGGGCAAAGTCAAGTTTGGCGACGGCTCCACGGTGCAAATAAGAGGCAAAGGATCAATGCTATTGCAATGTAAGAACGGTGATCAAAGGATGCTGACTGAAATCTATTTGTGGATATCATGGGTATATGCTCATGATCTTAGGATGATGTGACAATTGGCAATGGCGTTGAAGGTTTGTCGAAACGCTCGTTTTAGGCAAAGTTGTCATGCTGTCAGGTCTCAAACAGTCTGACCGGCCATGGTGGCAGTCAGACCGGCCATGTTTTTTCTGTGAGGTTGGAGTTGGGCCAAAAATAGAGGGTGTAGGCAAGAGAGGATATTCTACTACACTTGGTCTCATATTTTTTAGAGTCTCCAGGCAAAAGTTATATTGGTTTGAAAATTCCAGTAGGTTTCGGATTTCCAGGGAGGAAATTTGGCTAAGTCCCAGCTGGCGGTCAGACCGGCCAATAGGTGGCGGTCAGACCGGCCAGGGGGGCGGTATGATCGGCCATGGTGGCGGTCTGACCGGTGTTGTCTTGTTTCGTCGTTCTTCGTGGCGGCGATGTTTGGTTGTTAGCTCAAAGTCATGAGTTTCAGTGCATATGTGTTGCATGATGTATGTTTTGACTAACGTGGGTCAAGTTGTGAAGAACTTGTTCCCGGATTCGATTTGCTTGTCTATTGTTGTGCAGGTTGCTTGGTGGTCAACGACGGTCAACGGCGAGGATGATCGGGACTAGGCTTGGAGAGCTGAGTTCCAGAACGATCGACGATGTCGGGTAAGGTCAATAAACTCAAGCGTGGTGTAGAATGGACAAGGGTGACCGAACGGACAGTTCGGTGCGACTGGTTTGATCAAGCGGCGCGGGGATCGGTGCAAATGCCATAGTGGTTTCAGTGGGAGCCGGATGGGAGAGACTTGCTGACATGATGAGAGTCGTTGATCAATCTACACATGGCGGAGCATGGAACTGCTGCGCGAAGATTTGACTCGGTCTTCAGAGAAGGATCGAGAAGGGGTATTTTGGTAATATCACTAAAATACCACCTTGTTTGCTTTTGGCTAAACCGCGGCGCAAGATGACGCAAGGAGAAGCGGTTTAGGTCAAGAGGCGATGAAGACGACGCTCTAAAATGCGTGCGTGTGTGACCCATTTGTGTTGGGCCTTAATGGGAGCCCATTTGGGTCAATCTTCTAGAAGGTCTAAGCCTCCACTATAAATAGAGGAGGGAGGGAGGTGGCTGCACCCCCTTCAACCCTTTCATTGTGTTAGAAACCCTAGTTTGCTTAGGAAGAGGATTAGTGGAGGTTAGGGTTCTAGAGAGTTTTGATTTGATTTCGTGCTCATGCATGTCCTCCATTGATGGAGTGGCTGTAAACCCAAACCATATCAAATCAATCCAAGGAAAGTTTGCTCAAAGATGTGTCTCTTTGCTTTCCTTCTCTCTATTTGATGATTTTGAGTCTTTCTTTGATCCGTGAGTTTTTGCTTGATTTCTTCATATGATCTAGCTTGCTGTGACATGTGGGAATACATCTAGGATCATCTTGATCATCAATCACCCACGAGCAAGTCTCTAGATCATATTTAAGTATTTGACTCGCTTTTGGAGCACTCTTCGTTAAAAGCAGTAAAAGGTCGTAACTTTTCCAAGGATCTTCACAATCTTCTATTGGAATAGGTTGCTAATATCCTAGAGAAGGTGTGTGCCAAGTTTCATCGAGTTTAGAGTTGTAGATCAAAAGTTACATCTATTTGTAACTTCATTTTTTGGACTGATTTCACTGTTCATCAGGCTGGAGGTCAGACCGCCCAAGGTGACCGGTCCGACCGCCATTGACGTAGAGGTCAGACCGCCCAACACTTAGAATTTTAGCCTATGTTGATTTTGGTTGTTTTGCTTCGGGGTTTCGATTGGATTCAATACTAGTCTTCCGCTGTACTGATATATTGATCTTCATAGCTTCCATAGCTATTGGAGTGAAATTTGTGTTGAATCTATTATTTATAAAAAGTGAGTTTGCTCCTATTCAACCCCCCCCCTCTAGTCGCTTTTTCGGTCCAACACTATTATATACCAAGTCTGTGTAACAACATACTCAGTCTCGAGCAGTTGACGGAACGGGTGTGCAGGGTGGTGCTGCAGGATCGGTTCTTGCGTGTCTATGACAAGAACAAAGATCTGTTGATGAAGGTGAAAATATCCCCAAACCGGTTATATAAAATTTCCCTGAAAGCTTATAAATCGGTTTCTGTGAAGGACAGTCTCGAGGAGCCAGAGTAGAACTGGAGAGTAGAGCCAAGACAGGAGGTCTCAGGCGTTATTGATCTCGCCGGCCAAGGACATGGCAGGACCCAGGGACGGCACGCGGTTGGCGCAGGAGGCGCAGTAGGCGGAACCTCGAGAGGTCCAAACGACGCGCAGGAAGGCGCGCAGGGCACTCAAGGGGACGGCGAGTCCCACGCGCATGTAGTTGCTGCTGGAGGAACCAGTGGCTCAGGTCAAGCCCATGGACCCCACCCGCATGCAGGCACAGTAGGAGAGAGAGGCGGTGTAGCCTCATCTAAGATGTACGCAGGGAAGTGGGCAAAGTTGGTCCAAGAAAGAGGAGCGAGAGGCTCAAGCAAAGGCGAAGCCCGGGTGGTTGTGGGAGCAGGTGCTCCAGCCCCAAGTGGGCGTGCAAGGAAGGACGAGTTCAGTCCAGGTGCGAGACGTGGCAAGCGTTGGTTTGTGCTTGGCTCAGGATGGAGCAAACGCAGACGGTAGGGCGGTATCGGCCCTCGAAGGAACGATACAAGGGAGTGCATGTAGTTGGCATGATCAAGATGAAGAAACAAGATTACGGGGGTGATTGTTGGATTTAATCTTGTTTAAGTATTAGTTTCTGTTTTACTTACTATATTGAAATCAGTTAAGGCTGAGTAGTAGAAGGACATGTATACTGCTTGTATACGCGTATACTTGCCGTCACATGCAGCTAGCCGAGTCCGAGTGGAAGTCTGTATTGGTGACTACAAAGCTAGCACTCGTTGCTTGTGACGTAAAGTTAAGAAGCATACAGAAGATAGAAGAAATAAAAAGCTTCAGAACTTAGTAGTTTAAGCATTGCCAAGCGTGTCTACATCTTCAATCTGCTTCCAACGCGGGTTCTACCGAGAGTTTTTTTCTTCCGGATTGTTTGTTCCGCCGGGAAGGCTAACAGTAGTTCCATGGTCTGCACCCTCGTGTGGGAGAGCATGACAAGCACTCAGGAAGCCACGACAATAACGCAGGCGCTGGTCAAGGTGTCGATGTGCCATGGAGGGTAGCACTACTGGCGCAACAAGGCAACACAGAGGTGGTGGTCATGTAGTATGTATATGAAGACTGTAGGAGGAGGAAAGAAGTAGAGGAAGCCGGCCACCCTGGAACTAGGCGTGTGGTTGACGAGCGAAAACAGTCGAGGAAGGCGGCGCGGACCACGTGCCATGGCAGGGGTGAGGAGGAGGCGGAGGAACCACAAGCCGTGAGCTCGTAACATAGCACGGCGTCAGCGTCGGCATGGGGAGAGGAAGAAGATATGGGCCCCATCCTACTCAACGAAAACCATGTCACGTTAGCAAAAACCACCTACACGTTAGCGAAAACAAAGAGTGGAAGGGCCAAATGGTGAAAAAAAAAAGAGAGAACATTCTAAGACTTAGATGTTACATTTTAAACGGTTTTAAAGTTGAATGTTGAAAATCAGTTAAGGGTTCAAGAATGAACTTTTTTCAATAATCTTTCACTCGTACAATCAATTAAGCATGTTTTGAGAACGAAAACGTACGTATTTGCATAAATAACCACGAGCGAACGATATTTGCAGATTTGGCATCATTACCGCAGGGCGACCGTGTGGCAACGCCGCACGATCACCGTGCGGCAACAGTCGAGGAGGCGACACATGTCCAGTTAGTTAGGTTAGCCGTTGGGTTAGGATTAGGTAGGTTAGCCATTGGGTTAAGATTAGGGTTAAGGTTAATTAGGGTTAGGCTGAAATTGGTAAGAATTTTAAAATATAGCAAATGAGTTTAAAAAATTATAAAAAAACAAATTTGTTGAGCCTCCAGACAGTGTGTACTTGCTTGTGTAAATTTACCATAATTTTATTTTTTTCAGAATTTTTCTCGCTATTTCGTATAAGTGTCATGTTTGTGCGAATTTGTAAATGTAGAAAATGAGCTCCAAAAATTATTATTATTTATTTTGAAGGCTCCTCATGCAGTAGACTTGATTGTGTAATGTTTTGGCAATTTTATATGTGTTCTGGTATTATCTCAAAAATTTAGGATTTAGGTTGCGAAAATTTCAATTTTAGGTTTCGGACAATAGGTTTCATGATTTCATGTGATTTGGAATATATTGAAAAAAAACTGCATTTCAACTCCATTGGAGATATCAATATACAACATGTCGCAGGTGTACACACATAACTACCAAAATATGCGTACAAATATAGCAAAACAAAATCGCATAACACGCGATACTATATGGCTCACTTGTCTGAGCCACTACTCTCTGCCTGCTGCGGTTGCGTCCGCGTGCGCGGCCTTATTTTGCACCAAGCATGACCTGTGAAATACGTCCACCGGTCCGGAGAGCGCGTATCGATTCGGAGGGGGTATAGAGACTGTTGAGGCGGAGGTGGACCAGTAGGCTGACTCTGGAGTAGAGTCTGGTAGGCGTACATGTCGTGATGAGCCATGTCGACCTCGGGAACACCTAAGAAGAATTCATCCACGACAGAGTCTATAAAATCACTCCGAGGGTACGATGCCTGCAACTCCGGTTGCGCGAGTGAGCTCTGACCTTGGACGTACGGTATTCCGCTGCACTGCAGGAGCTCGGCCTTGAACGCTGATGGGGCAGTGAACCCGGAAAAGCTCTTCCCTTGAACGTATAGTGGGAAGCGAACCCGGAGGAGCTCTGGCCTGCGTATGCTCCAAACCCTGGCCGCCATTGTCCATACCCTAGCGTCGTAACGCTTCTCTCGGTAGGAGCTAGGAGGCTCGTATCATCATCATCAGTCAACGTGAACTAGCTGTCACCCCCACGCCCAACCGAATGCTAGAAGACGGAACGATGTTAGCACAAATAAACAGTCTAGACGTAAACTGGGAACCTCGTACCTCCCGGATATGCAGTGCAGATGATCGAGGGGGGCGCCAGTCTGTGTACTGGGTACAGACGGCAGAAGTGATTCATCCCGACGAACCTACGGCAGGAGAACAACATGATGTTAGCGAAACGTAAGGCATAACCAAAAAACTGAACGTTGATTTGTACATAGCGACTTACCTCCCTGCCGACCTGGCCCGCGGATGACCGACGGGGAACGCTACGATGCCTACTGGACTCACTAGGCCGTGGTGACCTAGCGGATGAACACGGCCCCCACTTGGTGCCCGATGCGCAGGACGCCGTCTGTAGCTCAAGTTCTTTATTATCTTCTTCATCTCCGCCGAGATGTGCTTCAAAAAATTTTATATCCCGCCGGGGTTCTATCTAGGCTGCGGAGGTCAGCCTCCGATGCGCTATGGACGCGATGTGCCCGCTTCAACTGTAGTGACATATGTAACAAGTACATTAATAAAGAGTACAAATATCATCAACGATCAAACCAGATGTTGTAAGTGTCTTACGGCGTCATCACGCTGCGAAGCGCTGTGACGATCGAACGAGTGGCGGAGACTCTGGTCGTGCGTCTCCTCTGTCACCAGCTCCGGGCGCTCCAGTGGAGGAATGGTGAGTCTTGCGTGTGTCCGTGGCATGTACCACTCCATGTACGCACCGTACGCCTCAGGGTCGTACGGATACAGGGCATGCAAGACATCTAAGTGTGCCCTCTCTGTCCATGTCGTAGTCCACTCGTGCTAGACCAGGTGACAGTCCTGAGTATGCCCACCCTGCCTCAATCGCCTGCATTTCTGGAAGGATTAGTGTTACAAAAGAAGATGTAAGAACGGTAAGTATTATTCGGATGAAGTTTGGCTCACAAGTGTACGGCTCGCGGTAGGGGTCTGCCGTCCGGGGGGCACGACCTGGTGCACACCAATCTGTCGCATTACGCGCTGCACCGCGTAAGGCTCCACCATATGTGCGAACACCAGGTGGCAGTTCGTCGTCCACAGCAGAACGTCCCAGATGCATTGCATGTGCAGTCCATGCTGCGCTACCGTGCGCACGAACTGTGGATACCATGGATTCCATATGATGTCACTCTCGTGCAATGACTCGAACTTGTTGTGGTACAACGAGTAGCACATCACCGGTCTTTCACGCCCAAAGATAGACAGCAAAGATCCACCGTAAGCCCATGGTGGGTCCGTTTATCTAGTCATGCGGGACGGGGTATGGGTGCACCGCTATCTCGATGGTCGTCCACCTAACAGGGAAGTGCTCCCAACTCCACAACTGCAGGAACACATAACAGATGGCCAAGTTGTTACCAGCGGTGTTGCGCCGCGAAGCGTCACATAACCACCAAGATAAAGAAGGACGCTGATCCCCAAACTATCTTCGAGGCATCGCAGCTGACCCTGCGTCAATCAAAGACTCGGCGACGCGGATGAAGTTAGGGTACCAAAATCGCCCTGTATAGTTGGGAACAGGACCCAACCAAAGAGCTGAAGAAGGTAAGCAACGAGGTGTGTCCTAACAACCTCGTTAGGTGCACCCTGCGGGCACTGACTGAACAGCCTCAGCCAAGCTCGAGGGACACCACGTATACACCCCGGGAGAGGTCGGTCGAACCGCTGCTCCAACTCGACTTTCAAGTCTGCACCCGGAGGGCTCGGAACAAGCGGCTCACCCCGGATCGGGAGACCAGTCAAGAGCGAGACGTCCTGCAGAGTGATCGTCATCTCACCCCACCGAAAGTGGAAGATGTGCGTCTCGAGCCTCCACCTATCGACAAGTGCAAACAGCAGGCTGGCATTTAGGGTGAACTAGTGTAAAAAGGAGACCAACCTCGCAAGGGTAACAAGCCCGTGTCCCGTAAGATCGGACGTAGTGATCGCCTAGCACCCAGTAATCCTTCCCCGCCCAAGCAAAGAAGGTGAAGGGCCATCGGCATCACTAGCAATCCATGCTTGCACCGGTAGTCTTCATCGTAGAAGTGCTCTAGAAGCTCTCGGTAGAAACATGGCTTGCAACACATGGAATAGAGGAATATTAGTGAGAAGGTGGCTAATGACCATAAAAGATTGTAAATTAACATGCTAGCTTTTTAATTGTATAGTAGTTTTTCCGGGGTGATAAGCTACATGATAAGCTAGCTTAATTAGATTTATTTCTTATTAATTGATTTCGCTTTACGACCAAACTAACAATATAAATTAATGTACACTAATTTATTAATTAATTACTACTAATTATATCGTAACTAATAAACACTGTAAATTAAAAGTTAAGACCAAACTACCTGCGAACGATGGCGGTTAATAACGCTGAAATGTCCCAAAAAATATAATCGACAGAGCAAGAGAGCGAGCAAACGACTGCGAAAGAAATCGTGTTCGCTCGCTCAATTTATAGTCGCTGCGGGAGGCAATCCTTATCCCGCGCGCGCTAATTAAGCCATACATTTCGGTGAGACAAAGATTTAATGGATGAGAAAAGGAGGTGACGGGATGACAAGTGACTGATTCTTCCGGTGGAAAAAAAAAAGGCAAATAAAAGGATGACCTCATTCAGATGTTTGAACAAACAACACATGATACGATTTTCTGTTGATTTTTTTTGTTCTAGTTATTTTCTATATTTTAAAATTCTTAACAATTTCAACCAAACCCTAATTAATCCTAACCCAACGACTAACCTAACTAACTAACTGGACACATGTCACCCTCAATCGTTGCCACACGCTGGTGACCAACAACGAACACGTAGCGGCGGCTCCAACATTGTCATACGATCACCCTACGATATCGATGCTAAATCTACAAATACCATTCGGTTGTGGTTTTTTTACAAATATGTACTCAAAACGTGCTTAATTGGAAGAAAAAAAAACTCTGCGATCTTTCACCGTGTGCACTGCACACGGTGCACACCAATTAATCTTATCGATGGTCGCCTCACGTCACAAAGGCAGGAAAGCCATCTATATGTCCAAGCTCATCGCGTGCCACAAACTTCAAAAACTACAATTTCCTGACGCAGAAAACAAACAAAAAATACTATTTAAAAAAATAATTACAAAAATAAAGTCAATTTTTTTCTTACAAAAATAGATGCTCACCATTTAAAATAGCAACAGAGAACTGAACTAGAATGGCAGTAAACAGAATCGCCAATTGGCCATTCCACTTACTTTTGAAAAAAAAATTAAACTTTTTATTTTTAATAATTATCTTTCAAAATAGTATTATTTTTTTATAAAAAAATCCGCAGAAAACCCCAAAAGATAACATAAATCTCTGCACGCAACTCAAGATTAGTGCCCACTTTCCCGATTCTGATCGTCGCATAATACAATTTTGGACTACCAGCAAAGAATTGACGTTAGTCGACGGAAACTGAACAACAAAATTCACCTAGCACAAATTGACCAATGCAATTCAACTCGTAGCAACCTAACACGGTGCAAAAAAAATTGATGGCCCTCCAAACCGTCTTGACAAACAATGCTATCCTACTATAATTCTACAGCTCACTTGGAAATTCCTACTTTGGTGGAATCCGCAGAGCGATAACTCTATGCAGCAACCGGTGTTTGCTTAGGCCCGTTGAGGCGGGTGAACCTCCCGTTACCATTCTGGAAGAGCCGCGGCGGATGGAAACCGTTCCCGTTGGGGTGATATCCATTCCCAGGCGGCGGCCCTCGGCCGCGACCTGAAAGCTCGTTCCGATTTCTGAAGTCATTTCTCCGGTTGAAGTTTTCAACGTCATTTCTCCTGTTGAAGTTATCACCACCACGGTAGTTGGTATTGTTCATATAGCCACCTCCCCGTCCTCTGAAATTGTCACCACGGTGCGTGCCCCTGCCAGATTGGAAACGGCCGTCTCCACCAGCATTGGTGATGACAACGCCATTCACAACTGAGACAAGAGTTACAGTCTCCAGGTTAGATATCTCATCATTACAAAGGCAAGTTTCAGCTATGAAAATCACTGGAGAGCATCTTAAAAATTTACATGACTCTTTGAGAACTTCATCTAAAGCATGCCCAGCACAATAAAGGACTACAGAAGAAAATCATTCTAAATACGGAGAGTATTTAGACTTATCAAAGATCAATACTAACAAGGGAGAACATAGGTGAGCAGGCAGTAGCGCCATAATAGAGCATCCTGCCCTGCTGCCATAAAAAACCATCTAGACACTGGTCCTATACACACATTTTGCAAGATGCATGTATTTGTAATAATAAGTCGTGCAATCTGAAAGACACACAATATCAAATTGGAGGAATCCGCAGGTTTATTACCTCGTAGTAGTTCGCTTCTCCTCAACAAATACTTCTTTCTCCCCCATATGAATCGGAGATGCCTATATCACAATAAGAAATACTAATTACAATTTATATCGCACATCATATCATAACCATTTGAACACAAGGTTTTCAAGGTTAAAATATCACAATCAAAATTGAGTATCAAGAAGGAAAAGATCATGCAGTTTCCAGAAGTATCAATCATTATTACAAAATCATATAAAGTTGACCAGCCACACGTATTCAGTGAATATTACAAACAGGTACAAATATGAATATCTACTGTTCACTTTCAAGCAGCACAGCATAAACACATTTTAGGTCCTGACACATTTTCAAACCTCAAGAAACACAAACACAAAATGCAATCTCAAAAAGAAATCATTGATGACAACAATATCGCAAACTCTGACCGCAGTTATAGTAAAGGTCTAAAAGAAGGTGCACTAATAGATAGACACCACAATAAGCTAATCTCTGGCTATTAGAAGTACTGAAGAAAAGACTAACCTCAATAGCTGCTTGCATAGATTGCTGGGACTCAAATTCAATAAAACCAAAGCAGAACCGATCAATCTGTAGTAACGCAATAAGAATATCAGAAAAAATATCATACCTGTGGCCAAAACCAACAGTTACTACAAACCTTATTGTTCCTAACTTGATGCCACCTGGCTTGATAGCACCAAATTTGTTAAACTCTTCCTCGACCATTTGGACAGTCGCATTGAACGGCAAACTCTTGACAAAAACTGAATAACCTTGCTCTGCAGGGCAAATAGTATTATCACTGCAAATAGTAACAAAAGATTGCATATACTAAATCAAAGCCAAGACCAACCATCATGAGAAGTGTTGTTTTCGACAACATTAATATCAGTTGAAGTGGTTTCTGCAGCCTGGGAAGGTTTTACAGAAGATTTCTCTAGACCTTCAACAGCCTTGGCCACAGGTTTAGGAGCTGGCTTAGGTTTGACAATTGGAGTCGGTGGGCCCTCCTTCATGACCTTTACCTGTAGTACAAACCATAATTAAGGTCTGTAATTAGCAAGAACCTCACTAGAAGTTCAGAATTGCAATTAGCTAGAAGTTCAGAATTGTTATTAGCCAATCACTTCGGAAAGACATTAAGAACAATGCAACAAGAGATTCTAGTTACAAAAGAAAGACAAAATAGAGAACTCACAATGGATGCATAAGACTTCCTAGTAACATCCTTCTGAGCTGGAGGGGAGGAGCAGCAACAGGGGCCTTTTGGGGTTCCTCTTGGTCACTTCCACAGGTGGCTCAACAGTAACATTATTTTCAACAGTTGCTCCATTAACAGTTGGGTTCATAGCCTCCCACCTGCGACATTAGTCTCCACTGCCACATGGTCTGAGATCAGATGCTCCTCAACTGGAATAGGATCTTGGGATGCTGAAAATGTCAATGCACATGTAATTACTTTTTTATTGAAGGAAATGCAAAAGATCCTTTACCTGTTTCAGCAACAGATCCAGCATTCTGATTGCTTTCATTTTCTTGATTAACAATTTGATTTATCACATCTGACGTCCTTTCCGATATAAATCTAAACATATCATTGAGAACAAAATAGCCACCACTTTCTTGTGGCGCAAGGAAGAACGACTGTGTAAATCTCACGGCAAACGCCATCATCAGATGCAGTTAAAGATCCAGTAACAACAATGAGCACACCGTCCTTGTGAGATAATTGTGCGTCTGCAGTCTCTATCTCTGTTAAGTAGTCGCTGAAGTCCATAGACATAATTTTTTTATTGATATCCTGGTCAAGCAAAAAGATGGAAATAAGCAGAATTAATCTCAGTATGTAAGGATGTACCGATTGTAGCAACAAATCTTCATACCAGAACACTTACATGCAATGTGGATACATATTCCATGACTCCATTAGAACCTGGTCGACCAAGACTACTTTTATCTTGATAAAACTTATGCACCTGATCTGGTGTTTCGTGTAGAATGCGGTAATATTGCTGAACAAATGCACCACCAATCTATAAAGAACAAAAATCACATCCATCAACAATAGTACTTATTGCGAGTACTACCCCGCTCACAGGAGAAAAACATACCACATGGGGACTTATAGGAGTAGCTGGGCTTCCTGCTTGGACTGCCATTGCTGAAGGGAAAGTATACATTAATGCCTTATCTTAAACAGAAACAATTAGATGAATATAAACAGAACAACAGCATTAGAACAAGAATGTTTTAGAAAAAAGGAAGATTGATCCAGAAGGTCAATAAATAGAGAACTGGCAGCAAATATGCGAGACCAGAACATAAAAAGCAGAAAAGGAACAGCAAAAAATGGATTATTCAACAAAATGTCTACTGGGATCATAGTATATGCATTAATAAATATACTGCAAACATCACAGTTCAGCAAATGACAATTTGCTTTGACATAAATGAAATGCCTCAAGAACCAGAAACCAAAATGCAGCTTCTAAAATTATGCACTCCAAGCCTATGTCTGCAATAAGAACAAAAAAAGGACCTAGGTCGCATGAACCACTGAAATAGGAGGTAAAACTCTAATACTCCAACTCAATAATACTCCCAGTCACCCAATTTCTACAGAATAATGCCCAAGTCTTACCAAAATACTGTGTACACCCACTCTTTCAAAACAAAGTTCATTGTGAAGGAGCAAACCCTCACAAGACGTGCAAATATATAGAAAACCCTCAAATCTACATTCTACAAACTCAAAACAACAAGCTAAAGTACAAAACAAACATAATATAGTATTATATATGATAAATTCTACCCGATATCTGCATTGTACATATCCCATCAGACAACTAAAATACCATACACACCGTGTGACTACTCTCACAGAATTAAAAGGCTCAAACTAATCACTGCAATTAAAAAGTACCAAAGACCCTACCAAGGAAAAAAAAAAACAGCCGGTTACCGGCGGTAACGGAAAAACTAGCCCGAACCGTAGAAAAACCGCCAAAAAATTAAAATTTGAATTTATGACTGCATAATGCACTTCCTAGGATAGTTTAGGCCTTTTTACACTAGATTACGTATTGTATGAGCTAAATATGCTTGAATTATTGTATGAGCAAGTCCCGATCAGTTTTTTGGACATGGAAAGCACATTGAATGCTCCCCCCCCCCGCCTATTGCGACTTGGATGCCGGGTTGCAGTTGCAGGGGAAGGAGAGGGGAGGAAAAGTAGGTAACATGAAAATTACTGCATTGCATGTCGTTTTTTTAGACTTGGAAAGCACATTGGACGCTCTCCCCTTTCTTGCTTTTGCAGCAGCAGCACTTACAAATCTACATTGCATGTCGATTTGTTTATTGTGCTTGTGCCTACCTCCCTGTTGTTCTGGCTTATCCAAAGCTAGCCAGCCCTCTTGCTTTTGAAGCAGCAGCTAGTACACTACATTGCATGTCGATTTGCAGCAGCTAGCAGCTAGTAGGAGCAGGCAGCAGCGGTTTTTTCCCGGTTTTCCGGTTTTTTAATCAGTTTTTCCGGTTTTGGGCAGTAAACGGTCCGGTAAACGGTTTTCAAAATCCGCAATTCAAAATTCAGTTTTCGAACTTTATCCGGTTTTTCCCGGTTTCTCTGGTAACCGGCCGGTTACCGTTACAGGCCGACGACCGGTTTTCCACCGGTTCCGGGATTTGGTTCCTTGGACCCTACCACGTCAAGCATAAAACCAAACTAGAGACAACAAAAGCTAGCCGATTTCCTCCAGAACAGAACAGTCCTCAACAACAACCACAAGTCCACAAAAAGAATCCATATCAATGCTCCCAAATAGATATCCTTACTAAGCTAAATACCAATGAACACAGGAATAGAACTGCTAACATTACCACAACCAATCACTAAAGCAGCAACAAACAGGGAAGAAAAGAGAAAGCTTTCCATTACTTAATACCTTTGATCCAAGAATTAAAGTTCTTCTCATAAAAAAGAAACGAAACCTTACACAATTACACTAATCACATGCTACAAGAGTCGGTAGCTATCGAATTCCAACGCCTGGTCAGAATCGCTAAACCCTCAAACAGAAAAACTTCCAACCCTAGACCCTCAAACTAAACCCCTGGACGGCGCTACAAGGGCAAAAATAGAGAGATAATCTAAATAAAAGTTGTCCGATTGGCAGCATCACAAACCCAGGGAAAGGCGACACAAAAAACCTAAGCCGTGCTGGGCAGCAAATCGAGCCGCCGCCACGAGCCTCACAAAACCCTCACGAGGCCGCACCAAACGGCGGCGGCGTCTCCACGCCAAAGCCACCCGCTATACGGATCAAAGTAACCCCAACAACCCCCACCCCCACCCGGAGAGATCGACACCACACACGTAGAGAGAGCGGGGAGAGAGAGACGAAGGGATACCTCAGGCGCGGAGGAGCAGGCGAAGGACGGGGTAGGCGCGACGCGATCGAGGTGGAGTCGCCGGCGCCGCCGCGAGACAACGCCGCCGCGCCGGCGATGCGAGGGGCGGGAACCCTAGAAAAAGGAGGCGGCGGCGGCGGAGGAAAGAAACCGGGGAATTATTTGCGGGGCAGGCGAGCAGGGGAGGGGGTTTTAAAAGCCCGAGTTGTTTCACAGCTCTCACCTTCGTTCCCGTAGACGATGTTTTACCTCCGTATCACTGACACGCGGGATCTGCCATCCGACGGAGACGGTGGGACCCAGAGGCCAGTGGGTAGTTTCGGTTACTGGATTTGTTTGGGCATTGGACAATTGGGCCTTTGGGTGCCAGGCCAGCTGCGAATGAATCACCAAGCAAGCATCTTAATTGGATTTCCCTAAACAAAAGCATCTGAATTGGACCTTTAAAAAAAACTTCTGAATTGCCCTCGAAAAAAAAAACCAATTGGGAAGTATGATACGGATCCTAGATTTTGTACTTCCCAAAGCAAAAAAAAATAAATCCAATTCAAATGCTTGTCAAAACTCAGAAGAAAAAAGGAAATTAAAAAAAAATTATTTATGCTCTTAGCTCATGATGTTTGATGATTTTTACGCGCCGTGATGTTTGATGATTTTTACAAAGAAGCGCCCGGACGTCCGATCCGAGCACCGACTCGAACGCATCGACCACCATCCGATCTTCAGAATTCGCCATCGTCCGATGGCCAAACAAAACGTTTCGATGGCACATCAATTATCCGTCCACGCAACAAAATGGAAAGAATTCCTCGTTTCTTGCAGGCGCATCGTCTTCCCTCGGGTATCTTCTCTCTCATGCTTCAATAATTATTTGCAACATCCGCTCCAATAGCCCATCTGATCAAAACCTGAGTATGAACCACCTAATCATCCATTCACAAATTTGTTGCACCAATTTTGTTTGCAACGAGCACAACAATGGGTCATTGAACGCTCAACAAAAAATCCATTGTTGTTGCAACAAATCCATCGTAAAAAAAGATGGCACAACAAATCGACTACCCTATTGCAAAAAAAAAACTATGGCATAGCAATACAAAAAAGAGGAAGAAGTCCATTCTACCCCCTCACGTATCGATGTTCCGACAAGTAACCTCTGTATTAAAAAATAGGACCTTTGACACCCCTAATTTACAAAACCGGATAGCCTACCCCCTCCGGCTGTTTCGTTCAGTGGTTTTGCGCACGTGGTGTCCTGTCGGGCCGGTTTTGCCACGTCGGCCTCTGCATGGGCTAGTTGAGCTGGCAGGGTGTGTTTATGAGTTCCCTTAGCGCAAAACCCCCTTACCCACTTCGCGTTGCTTCCCCTGAGCTGTTCCCCTCTCTGGCGGTGCTAGTGAGGATAGGGTTCAAACATGGTAGAGGAAGGAGCTCCAGACTCACGGCCTCCGCGCGGTGCCATCGGGAAGCAAAGGGCACAGGGCGGAAGGGTCGTAGTCATCGGTGGTGTACCGTGAGAAGCCACTGGACTACCTCCCTGGGCGTTGTGCTATTGCAAGGAGAAAGCGTCGAAATGGATTTCATGGAGCGATGAGAATCCCGAGAGGAGGTACTACACATGCAAGGCAGCCAGGGTAAGCAAACAGTTTAGATCTATTTGTGTGCATTGAAATTGATTTGGTTGGAATTCACTTTGATTTGGGTTCCCTTTTTTGTTGGAGTAGGCTGGTGGTTGCGGTTTTGGCAGTGGCACATCCGGAAACCCCTCCTTCTTTTAACCCTTTGCCGTTGGATCTCCGTGATAATGTGTGGGGATTAAAGGAGAATGCAGAGCTGGAGAGGAAGAAGGTGCATATGGAGAATGACATTGTTGATGCCCGAAGAAATGTGGCAGAGGTCAACGGAAGGCACTTCGTAGAGGTTGTTGTCCTGAGGAACAAGCTGGAGGAGAAGAAAAAGGAGGTGGCACAATTAGCTGTTAGAGTTCGGAAGCAGAACATGTTGAAGTTCTTGTTTCATGTAGTAGTTGTTATTATAGTTGTGATTTTGTGTGGCCAAGTGGCAATCAACAACTGTGACTCTTTTGTAATACATGTATGCAGTTGTAATGCTTGAATGTTGAACTATATGGAATGTAGTAATTCTGGAATATCTGTCTTTGAGAAGTTTGGCACTAAAGATATGTGGATGTAAACAACTGTGGCACTGACTTTGAGAACATGTACCACATTGACACTAAGATTCCAAATTCCAAATTGACAGATATGTGAATGTAAACAGCATTGACATTGAGAACATGCACAACATTGACAGATATGAGAAAGTAAAGTTTGCAACGATCGTAATTACATATCCAAAACACATCTTTGACATGTCCAAAATACATCTGACAAAGAGCTTGACCTAGAAACATTCATCTACATATGTGAAAGTAAAGTTTGCCATTGCATCAGGTAATTACATATCCAAAACAAATCTTTGACATGTCCAAAATACATCTGACAAAGAGCTTGACCTAGAAACATTCACCTACATATGAGAAAGTAAAGTTTGCCATTGAATTAGGTAATTACATAGAACCATCATAAACTATCTACTTGGTTTTCTTGTTGACAATTGAGCTCACGCATGACTTCTTGTGTGATTTCTGAGCACCAGCTTCAAAACTGGGAACAACCTACAAGATGGTAATGCCAGTATTAGTGGTTTTGTACTATCAACTCATTACAGCTTCATGACAAGATGTTAAGTACTTACCAATGCGATGCTTAAGTCTGGTGCAAAGCTTGATGCCTCTGCTTGCTTCCTCTATGGAATAGCGGCTGTCAATGTAGCCACCTAATTGCTGTGAACTTCTGTAGATGGCACTGATTGCATGGCAGCAAGGCAGTCCAGATAATTGCCAATATCTGCAAGAACAAGTCATTTGCTCCAAGTTGACTATGTACTTCATTATGTCCTTCTCCCTAACCTCAAATCCTTCCTTCCCATTCCAGAGGACATCCCGGGACCCAAAATGTAATTATCGACCCTCTATGCATTCTGCACTAGTCTAGGATCACGCTAGTGCACACAGTGTCAACATAGATGTACATCGATCCACACAAGACGAATAATAGCATAAACGATTAATTTGAATAACAAATAGGGGTTTTGACCTTATCATCGAGTTTACACTTATTAAGCCTCGCAGGGCTGTCAAAGAAATAAATAGCAGCGGAACAAATAAACTTCAGCGGAATCCCACCAATTCGCCACAGACAACCGACTGGGATCAAGATCTAACGATCAGCACCTCCGTAGAACTCCTCCTCAAAGGTAGGCTAAGATTCCTCCACTTCTGTTAATTGATTATAGCAAGCATGAGTACACAATCGTACTCACAAGTTATACCAAAGAATGCAATTATAGATGATAGCTTATTCCAAAGGAATGACTTCTGTGGTTATTTTGCAAGAAAGCAAATTTTTAATTAAATACAAATAATAGATTGAAAACATAACTTAAAACAAATTGTTGGACCGAAAAGGCGACTAGAGGGGGGTGAATAGGAGCACACTCACTTTCTCACATATAATGGATTCAACATAAGTTTCACTCCAATAACTATGGAAGCTATGAAGATCAAATATCAGTACAGTGGAAGACTAATATTGAATCCAATATAAACCCCTAAGCAAAACAACCAAAGATCAACACAAGATATAAAAAATCTCAGTGCAGGGCGGTCGGACCGCTGGATCAATGCCGATCGGACCGATTCTCTAGCGGTCTGACCGGTGGCCTCAGGCGGTCGATCACCGCCTCCGAAACGATCAAGCAAATTCGATGACGGTTGCAAATAGATGAAACTTTTGATCTACAACTCCAAACTTGATGAAACTTGGAACACACCTTCTATGATATCGTAAAGCTATTCGAATCAAGATTGTGATAATTCTTGGAGGAATAAAGACACTTTTCCGTTTGATTGAAAAAGGGTTCAAAACCGGGTCAAAACGAAAACTTGATCCAAGATCTTGCTCGTGGGTGATTGATGATCAAGATGATCCTAGGTATGTTCCCACATGTCACAGCAAGCTAAATCACATGGAGAATTCAATAAAAACTTATGGATCAAAGAGAGACTCAAAATCATCAAATATAGAGAAAGAACACAATGAGACAAAACATTGATCAAACTTTCCTTTGATTGATATGATATGGGCTTACAGCCTCTCCATCAATGGAGGACAATGCTTAATCCAAGAGCATGAAATCACATCAAACTATCAAGAACCCTAGCATCCACAAAAGCTCTCCATAAGAAAATTAGGGTTTACAAAAAATAGCAAAAGAGACCAAGAGAAGGTGCAGCCACCTCCCTCTCCTATTTATAGTGGAGCCTTAGACCTTCTAGAAGTTTGACTCTATTGGGCTCCCGTTAAGGCCCAAAACAAACGGGACACATACGCACGTATTTTAATATGCTGTCTTTAACACCCCTTGACCTAATCAGCTACACCTTGCGCCATCTTGCGCCTGGGATTAGCCAATAGGTCACCATTGTCCATCTTGCACCACGCTTGAGTACATTGACCTCACCCAAGCATCGCCGACCATTACCGACCTCGGCTTCCAAGCCTAGTCCCGATCATCCTCACCGTTGACCGTCGTTGACCACCAAGCAACCTGCACAACAATAGACAAGTAAACCGAATTTGGGAACAAGTTCTTCACAACTTGACCCATGTTAGTCAAAACATGCATCATGCAACATATATGCCCTGAAACTCGTGACTTTGACCTAACAAATGAATATCGCCGCCACGACGAGCAACGATCCAAGTGAAAACCGGACAGACCGCCCCTAGGGCCGGTCTGACCGCCACTTATGGGCCGGTCAAACCGCCAGCTGGGACTTAGCCATTTTTCCTCTCTGAAAAACCGAAACCTACTGGAATTTTCAAACGAATAGAACTTTTGACTAAAGACTCCAAAAATTATGGGACCAAGTGCAATAGAATATCCTCTCTTGCCTACACCCTCTATTTTTGGCCCAGCTCAATCCACCACTTTCTGACATTGCCGGTCCGACCGCCGCTAGGGTCGGTCAGACCGATCTTGGACCGGCTGTAAGATCGAGGTGGCCGACTAGAGGGGGTGAATAGGCGGTTTTAAAAATCTTTCGCGCTAAACCAATATATAAATACGGAAGCTAATAGCGAATTGGTTTTCCACAGTTAAAACCTAAATCAACTAGGCTCAACTAAGTGTACCGACAATACAAGAGAGCAATCATACAATGATATATAAGCAATTAAAGCATGTAATGTAAATTGCTCAAGGTAAAGCACAAGTAAAAACAAGATGGACACAATTATGTTTTACCGTGGTGTTCGGAGACTTGCCGGTCTCCCCTAATCCACGTTGAGGTAAGCCCAACCACGTTGGACCGGCTCCACTAATTAAGCCAACACCTCCGAGGTAAGTCCAACACTTGGACCGGTTCCAAACCGAACCAACACCTCGCTCCACTAGGGTTGCTCTTCCTCCACTCCGGAGATGGCGAGCACCAAACCACTCACAACACACCGGGCCTTCTCACAAGCTTCTTGAGAAGATCACCGCACGACGCTCCACGCCGCCTAGGTGTCAAGAACACCAAGAGTAATAAGCCAAGCCCCTTGCTTGACTCTCACCACATGCAACGAATGCACAAGCTCAAATCCACCTCTAGATGCAACACATGCAACTAGAGACTTCCTCCTGCTCACAAGGTGCAACACATGCACAATTGAGAGGAGAAGCTCACACTAGCTCAAGTGAGTGAAATGGGATGCCAAAGATTGTCTCTCAACCACCAAGGTGGGTATTTATAGCCCACACACAAAAACTAGCCGTTGGGAGCAGTAAATCACCAAAAATCAGATAATCGGAAGTTCCTCCATGCAAACTCCGGAACTTCCGTTTTATACTGTTCATGGGCCGTACGGGTGCATAACGGCTCAAAAAATAGCCGTTAAAACTTTTGGTGCGGAAGTTCCAGAAGATAAATGGCGGAACTTCCTATTATCGGAAGTTCCTCCGTTCTCGGCGGAAGTTCCGCAGCCCAATTTCAGCATAGACGATACTCGGTAAAAATGTCATAACTTTTGACTCCGATGTCGGAATTGAGTGATCTTGGACTCTATAGAAAGCTTATTCAGAGGGCTACACAACCCACCTATTTGATTGATCTCAAACACATTTGATCAAATCAAAAGGCACAACTCCAAAGAGCCACTATCATGATCTAAGTCCAAATAAATAACAATAAGCAATCTTAGACCATGCCAAGGGAAAATGCATGAATTCCAACAATTTACAAAACACATTTGCAAACTTAGATCATGCCACAAGGTGTAGGTACATAGACTTTAACCATTTGCAAAACACATTCGCGAAAGTATAGTCACATGCTACAAAGATTAACTGCATAAGCCTCAACTATTTGCAAAACACATTCGCAAATAATAGCATCATGCCATGTAGAGCTAGAGCAAGCAAGATTGAGCTATCAACACATGATGAGACTCAAGCTACTAGACAAGACCCCTCTTAATAGTACGGCAACCTATACTAGCAATCCGGTCTATCAACCAAACACCGAGACCGTAAAAGACTAGGAACACATCCTTAGCCCTAGCTAGTCATACCTTTGCCTTGCACATCAACACTTCAAGTCCGGTCTTTGACTTTGACAATCATCAACATATGATGATCTCTTCACTTGGGATCTTATCTTGAACATCATCAACACATGATGATTTCTTTACTGGATCTTGTCTTGAACATCATCAACACATGATGATTTCTTCATCCCGAGTCTTCACATGCATCAACGCATGATGCATTCCTTCACTTGACCTCCATCAACACATGATGGGTCTTCTCTGACTTGATGTGCATCAACATATGATGCATCCTTCACTTGAATCTCGACTTGATGATCAACTCATGATCATCCCAAGTCTTCATCCTCCCGAACATAACCTATATATCCAACTCATGGAAAATGTTAGTTCCACAATATGATTATCATTAATTACCACACCATACCATTAACTCATAATGGTGGGACAAGATACCTCAATCTTTCCTCTTTGGTAATTGATGATAACCACTTAATTACTCATAAATTGAATGATGGTAAATGAGAGAACAAATTGAGTATATATCAACTACACAAGTTATATATATATTCTAACTTGAGTATACAAGAACTACACAAGTTCTATATACTCATAATCATGAGTATACAAGAGCTACGCAAGTTTTGTATACTCAAACGGATTTGTTTCAAAGTAAAGATCCCAAAAGTATGTGGAGAATGGAATAAGAATCAATACTAATGAAACCACAAAATATAAAATAAAACTCCCCCTAGATGTGTGCATACGCAAATATGTAATAAGATCATATGCACATATTCAAGTTTAACTTATGGTTGAGTTCAATCCTATATTTTGGATCCGAGGAATTGCAACAATATATAAGATTAAGATGTTGATTATGCACTGCTGAATTTCACCATTATATCCAAATGAGACTACACAAGATATTACTAGATAAAAGAGTTAGTCTCATATTTGGATTTGTCATTAATCACCAAAACAATCCATTAACTCATAATGGCGGGTCTAGATCTTTCACCGCCGACCGTCCTCGCTGGCCGATCCGGCCGAGACTCGATACCATGAAACTTTGCCGAAAACACGTGAAACGACAAACCGTTAACGCCATTGCCAATTGTCACATCATCCTAAGATCTGGAGCATATCCCCATGATATCCACAATCTACCCCTTGATGAACACATTGGCAATAATCCAGAAAATAAAATTTGGAGGTTTGAAAAGTAAAATACTTTCGTTTTCGCACAAAAGCACAACTTGGTCCATAAGCAAGAGAAAGCAATGGAAATGACCAAGCTGGCATTAGAATAGCATAGGCAAGTGAGATAAGGCAAAATAAAGCATAAAAACTTTAAATTCCAGAAAGGAGTCAAAAATCTCACTTAATGTCCATATGAAAGAACAATTGTTCAATTGACCTATGATCATTGTGAGGATAAATAAATGCAATTCAAGTTCAGAAAAGTCAATAAGACAATAAGAATGCAAAAAAAAACTCCCCCTCACTATGATCCTCAGATTTTAGAAAATTTTAAATTCTCCAATTTCTCCCCCTTTTATCATTTTTATATATCTTCTCTCCCTTTGTACAATAATGATATATTTTCTCCCCCAATATTGAAATATCTTCTCCCCCTTTGACAATGGAATCATCAACGAATCACGCATTCCTCTGATCCAGAGATAACAAAGGCAGAATGAATAAAGAAGCATAAGGAGTATGCATGAAGTGCAATGGAGTGACTTCATTTTTGTATTTATCAAAAAAAAATTGATTACAAGAAGCTTTTGAGATTACCTAAAAGAACAAGCCAAAGATTTCTAATATTGCACAAACGACATATCAAGCCTAATAGCTAGCAAGATCATGATAAGACATATATATCAAAGCTAAGCACGAAGAGTAAAAAATAAATCAATAGATTTGATCAATTTAAGCAAAACTCTAAATTCAGTAAGTTCATCAACAGGGATTCTAAAGTGAAACTAGCCATGTCAAAATGTCAAAGTGAGATAAAAAATCTAACAAAAATCACATTAAGAATCAATCAGGTCCTGTATTGAATCATTTTGCTCAAATTTCTCAAACGCCCATTTTTCAACAATTTTCTCATTTGCACTGAATATTAAAGTTGACTAATGATCTAACTTAGTGGCAAGATCCTGGACTAGGAGCCACCCACAAACTCATCCTAAGCTTCGATCAGAAGTTGATTAAAGGTATATCTTAGTGAAGAAGATCCTGGACTAGAAGCCTTCCACAAACTCTTCCTAAGCTTCTACTAGGGCGACAAATATTGAGGTTCATGTCATTTCTGACAAGCAGTCCCCATGAGATCGTCTGGATCATCAAACTATCTCCAAGTTCATGTCTTTGACATGCAGTCTCGTAAGAATAGTTTGGCATAATTTAAGCATAAGATATTCTTGATTTTTCATGTTTCACAAGAGCAATTTTAGAATCTCAAAAATACAAGAAGCTCAAGTAATGGTCAATTTTAGATTCAAGAGCTAACAAAACAATTCTGACAGGGCCAATGTCACAAAATGAGCATTAATTGCGCAACTAGCTAAAATATCCACAAATTGTAATTTTTAGTTCGAGTTGTTTTAGAGTTCTAGCTCATACAACAAAGACTTATCTGTATATGTGAAAGCGTGATAATTCTAGCAAGTCAAAGAACTAGACATGGCATTGAGTAAGAATTGAAAAACTAAAGCTCCATAGGGTAATTGTAACACCCCAGCCCAACACTGAGCCTAGAATGCCACCACACTACTCTTCCAACTAATAAATATTGACACACTATAAAAATTACAACAAGGAGATAATGATAATCATATCAATGGACCACAAAAAGAACATGCATAATTATGGATCAAGCGACAATAAATATGCAATGAGAATTATAACCAAGTAAATAATCCAAAGTAGCATCAACCAATGAATCCAAATTAATAAAGCAAATAGTCTAGTCCAAATGATGTCCTAAACTTTATTCAACCGCTAACATGTCCAAGTATAAACCAATATTGAATGAAAAGATTATTATGGCGAATGATCATGTGTTGTCCATGTGCTCTACTCGCCTCGCCATTCAGATCCTCAAGATCACCTAAAGACAACAATAGAGCAAGGGTGAGTCCACGACTCAAAGAAACACATCCATAAACAACGAACAATAATAAATCAACAAAGATTCAATAACTTCATTAACATCACATGCACTTCCATTAATATTCTCATGTCATATTTCCATTTGGTTTAACACACAATAATCTCATTTATGAATGCAACTCTATTCTATATGTCCACATGCACTTCTTTCACAGATAATGCAGATAGCATGAGTGAATGCTCGCGACAACATTCACTCTCAAGCCCGCTCCTCCATAAGGATCGGGACCTCCTCCACTCCCGTGGAGTTGTGATCAATCATGATCACCTTCTCATATGCAAAGATGCTTATGTATGCAAAATATGCAAAACTCCATCATAAACATCATATCCAACTTTTCATCATGCTTGTCAATAACGATATAAACATACCAATTATTTATTTGCAATTAAACACAATAAAAGCACAACAATAATGGTAATAGAAGATAAAGAAAATAAATGATCGATCATTGATCGCCGCTCACCATGCACTTGCCTTTACTAGTTGCGACGCACGATTTGGCTAGCAGATGGCAACAAGTACGACGCTTCTCCTACATTAAATATACAAACCTCAATACAAGCTACAGCAACAAGAATAGCAATCAGTATACATCGCTCCTACACGTCCCCAAATATTCCACGTTACGCCGGTACCGAAAAGTTACCCAAAGCTGACTTAGTACTAAAACGGACGTAACTATTGACTCGAAAGTCCGATCACCACAAACCACCCCATTCTGGATTCTTTATAAAATTGTCCACATTTTCTTAGATTACGAAGACTTCTAATTAAATCATCTAACCCTCCGTATTTAGCCCCGAAAGCCGATCTGTCCGCTTCGGAACAGCGGTCTTACTAAATTCATAACTTTTGTTTTACTCAACCAAAATGCGCGTTCTCAGATTCTACAGAACCATTGGACAATTATCTACATCTTTCATGTAGATCAAAAACTCTAATTAAGCTATTTACTATTTTTACTCTACAGTCTATCAAAACGGCGCCGAAAGACGACAACCGCAAAAACAGCGGTCTGCCGAAAATCATAACTCGAATTCTACTTTTCCGATTGACATGATTAAATATGCTATAGAAAGATATCGAAATTATCTACAATTAACTAGTAGATGAGATTTCCAAAATTCGCCATTAAGATACCCGAATAAATCGTTCAACTGAACAGCGGGCTAAACAGATCTATTATTCGTCTCTTGATTAGAAAATTCTAAAACCTCTCTAATTAAATCAGCAAAACAGAGATAAAAAAACATAGATCATTACCTGTAGAAGAATGCCAAAAACACTAAATTTTTCCGCCCTTCTCTCTCTAGATTAGTCCTTGATTTAATCTCCCATTATGCTTTCGGAGAAGCCCTCGGCGAAAGCAAAGAAAAATCACAGATCTCTCGCGGCTAAATTGCTAGCGTAAGAAGGCATCAGCGGCTTCAGCGGCGATTATAAAGACTCAAATACAAGAAGCGGCAAAGAACTCCACGCAGCTTAGCAGAGCAAGCAGAGATCAACTCAGAAGAAGAGCAAGCCAAGAAGGCAAAGAAAGATTCAAGACAGTAGCGGCAGCGGCAAGCAGCAGTTAGTCAAGATAAAGCAATGCAAAGAAGTAGCTTTCAAGCAAAGCGCAATGGCAAAGTTAATGAGCGCAGCGCAGCGATAAGCAAAGATTACACACGCACTGCAGTTCGGCAATGAGCGACAAAGCGACAAAATCAGCCAGATCGGCTAGCAAATAGATTCGGTGGCGGCCGCTTGCTTGGCTTGGCGACGCCAAAGAATTGCAGGGACGCCAAAGACCGAGCGGCAGAAAATTGTATGGCTGGCAAGGCGGCTTGGAAACAAAAGGAAAAGCTAGGGTTTCTAGAGAACCCAAAATCTATTTATATAGCTCATAAAAATTCAAATATCCTATTTCCACGTATACTAAATTCTTTAATTACGCACAAGCCCTAAATTCTTTAACTAATTAATTTATTATTAGTATTGCTATTATTATTATTTTTAGAATATTACATTCTACCCCTTAACGGAATTCGACCGAATTCTACTCGCTCTACTCAAATAAAAACTACATCTTTGAAATTAAACAACAAAACAACACGCACTGACGTGAACAACTCAGGTATTGCTCGCGCATGCGAGACTCCAACTCCCAAGTCGCCTCTCTCGATCAAAAGGCCCACAAAGACCTTGACGATACCAACGCCTTGTGCTCAAAGACTCGCTCCGACCTCTCCGAATCGCGCACGGACGCGACTCAACCGTGAGGTCTTGCTCAATAGACAACGGCTCTAATGAAATCTTATGCTCGATCTCTCAAAACTTTTCAAAGATCGAGACGTGAAACACATTATGAACCCCACGCATGGACTCGTGAAGATCCAAGCGTAGGCTAACTTTCCAATTCTTGCAATAATCGGAATGGTCCAACATACCTCGGGCTAAGCTTTCCTTTGGTACCAAATCGGACAATGCCTTTAGTGGGAGACACTCAAGAGCACTGGTCACCCACCGCAAACTCCAAGTCACGCCTCAAATCAAGATAACTTTTCTCGTCTACTCGAGCCGCCAACAAATTACGCCTCACCGTGGCCACACGCTCAACGGTCTTCAATCCAAATCGACCTAAAATCGCTTCTCTCCAATCGCATCCCAACAAAGTGGCGACCGCACTTCCGCCCATAGAGAACCTCAAATGGCGCGGCTCTAATATCGAATGGTAACTATTATTATAAGCAAACTCTTCAAGTGGCAACTGGTCCTCCCAACTACCCTTCCAAGACAAAACACAAGATCGCAACATATCCTCCAAAGTCCGAATAGTCCGCCTGACCGCCCATCTGTCTCGTGGGTGAAACGTCAGACTCAAAGTGAGCTGTGCCCAATGCACTCGCAGACTCTCCCGTAACTTGAGACAAACTTGGCCCTCGTCGTAAATGATGGTCTTTGGCACACCATGCGCCTTACTATTTCACGCACATAAATAGGAGCTAGATCACTCGCTGAATTTGTCGTGCGAATAGGAATGAAGTGCGCGGACTTGCTGAATCGATCCACCACTACCCAAACTGCATCCTTCCCTCGCGGCGAACGAGGCAACGCCACCACAAAGTCCATAGAAATATCGTCCCAAGGCCACTGGGAACCTCCAAAGGTCGCAACAACCTGCGCAGACGCTTGTACTCAGCTTTCACTTGCTGACAAACACCACAAGAAGCCACATAATTAGTAATGTCCACCTTCATTCTTTTCCACCAAAAATTCTGTTTCAGATCTCGATACATCTTAGTCTCACCGGGATGAACAGTGTACGGAGTGCGATGTGCCTCCCTCAAAATCTCATCCTTGACCTCCGCCTTTTGTGGCACGCAAAGGCGGCCTTTAAACCTCAAAGTACCAGAATCGTCCATGCTAAAATCACTCTCTTTGCCTTCATCCAGACGCTTCCTAACCTCCTGTAATAACCGGTCACTCTGTTGTGCTTCCGCAGACACGGCCCGAATAGCTGACTCAAGAATCAACTGTGTCTCAACATGTGTTGTGCCCGCATAACAATAAGATATTCCCATGCGATCAAAATCAGCAATGAGGCAATCTAGAGTAGCGGGAGTCGCCTTGCGACTAAGAGCATCTGCAACAACATTGGCCTTGCCTGGATGATACTGAATAGTAAGATCATAGTCCTTGATCAATTCCAACCACCTCCTTTGCCTCAAATTCAGATCCTTTTGAGTGAAGATATACTTGAGACTCTTGTGATCTGTGAAAATATCACAAGACTCACCGTATAGATAATGCCTCCAAATCTTGAGAGCAAAAACAACCGCAGCCAACTCCAAATCATGAGTGGGATAATTCGCTCGTGCTTCTTTAAGCGCTCGACGCATAAGCAATTACCTTACCGCCTTGCATGAGAACACAACCAAGACCCACTCGAGACGATCTGAAAAGATCGTGAACCGCTTTCCGGCTCGGGAAGAGTGAGAATAGGAGAGGTCACCAACCTGTCCTTCAAAATGCGTAGCTCGCGCCACACTCATCACCCACTGAATCTTACACCTTTCTCGAGTAAGCCGAGACATCGGTTTGGCAATGATAGAGAAATCCCGCACAAAACGCCGATAATATCCACCAAACCAGAAACTCCTCACCTCCTTTACACTAGTCGGCCTCTTCCAATCCACCATTGTGGAGACCTTATCAGATCAACAAGAATACCACGAGGGTTAATCACATGACCGTAAAACCCACTTCAAATCCGTAACTCACACTTCTTCAACTTAGCATAGAACTTGTGCTCTCTCAAAGTATCTAAAACCACCTCAAATGACGCCATGATCCTCATTGGTCTTGGAATAGATAAGAATATCATCAATGAACACCACCACGAAGTCATCTAGATACTCTGTAACATGTTGTTCATGGTCTCCATAAAATGGCAGTGCATTAGTCAATCCAAAAGACATAACTTTATACTCATAATGCCCATACCTGGTGGAGAAAGCAGTCTTCTCTACATCCTGCTCACGCACACGGATTTGATTGTACCCTGACTGGAGATCGATCTTGGAGAATACTTGAGCTCCATTCAACCGATCAAACAAGTCCTCAATGCGGGGCAATGGATATTTGTTCTTGATTGTGACTGCATTAAGCGCACGATAATCAATACACATGCGCCAACTCCCATCCTTCTTCTCTGTGAATAGAACAGGAGCTCCCCACGGTGATACACTACGCCTGATCAAACCTTTAGCCAACAAATCATCCAACTGCTTCTTCAACTCGTCCTGAAACGGACGTGCTAATCGATATGGAGACATCGAGATGGGACGAGTACCCGGAACAAGATCAATGCGAAACTCCACATCTCGCGCAGGTGGCAAGCCCGGAAGCTCAGCCGGAAACACATCGGGATAATCACTAACCACTGGAATCTCCTCAATCTGCGAAGCCACACTCGGTTTCAAAGAAGAGCTAAAAGAAGCCCTGGGCCATCGCGACGACCGGAAACAATCCGACTAACATCGAAAGAGAGCGCGGGCGCACTTCTGAAAGGTCAAAGTCTCCCAGCACGGGTTCGCATGCAGATCGCTCTACGTAAACAGATATCACGGCTCGATAAGAATGCAACCAATCCATACCCAAGATAACGTCGAACGGCTCCATTTGAATAACTATCAAATTTGCCGTGAACTTCTCTCCATCAATAACAATAGAACACCCAGGACAAACAGTAGAACTAGCAATAATACCCCCAGGAGAACTAACCAACACTGATTGAGAAATCCATCGATACTCAAGTTCGCTCTCCTAGCAAACGCCGTCGACACAAACGAAAAGGTAGCCCCTGAATCAAAAAGGACTAAAGCATCAAACGAATCCACAAGCAAAGTACCTGTCACCACGTCAGGACGACCCACGGACTCCGCTGTGGGCATGGCGTACACTCCAGGTGGCGCCATGGCGTAAAGAAGACGACGGCGGGCGGCGAGCCTCAACAATCTGCGTGGCGGTGCGGTAAAGCCGGTCGTGCAACCTCAAGCGGTGCCGAAGGTGGCGGCTGCCAGTAGTACCCTACGAGGCGCCCAAGATGAAGGAAATGACATCGCTGGAGGAGCAGTCATCATCTGGAAAGATCCTCGAGCAGACCCACTGAAGAAGAAGATGGCACAGGCTCCCACTTGATCACGCTTAGCGGGTTCTCGCGACACACCCGCTCCTTGTGACCCGGCCGGCCACACCGACGGCAATCACCCGCCAAGTGCATTCAGCAGCCACGGTGTCCATCACCGCACTTAAAGCAAAGCATGCCCCTTACAGGGACAGACGAAGAGCCGAGTACCGCAAAGGACGAGGCGCCAAGAAGGAACGGCCTCGATCGCTAGACTCGAAAGATCGCGGTCCTCCTTGAATTTCTTGAAAGCGGTCGAATGCACCCACTTCCTCGCTAGAGCTCCTCTTCCGTCACCACCGTAAACCACCCCCACCGTAGGCTTGTCGCCTTTGTGAGTGCATCTCCAACTCCATGCCCCTAGCTTGCTCCACAACAGTCAGAGTCACGAGTGGAGTAGCTCCCAACACATGTCCAGACTGCACTGAGACCCGACGGAACCTCTTGGCCTTCGAAGATCATCGTTCACATCAAGGGACAAAGCGAACCAAGTTGTTGAACTCGGCCTCATACTCAAGAATAGACCTCTTCCCCGAGCAAAGGTCGCCAAGGCAACCTCCATCTTCTCAACAAAAGAGTAGGGGTAGAACTTTCCTTGAACTGATCAACAAAGTCCTCCCAAGTGATCGGCCCTTGAGTGGCGGTCCTCAAGACAACACGCCCTCCCACCAAATATCTGCTGCCCTTTCGGTGAAAGGCTACAAACGGACCCTCCGAGGTGAAGACATCTCCAAAGCTCCAAACCGCCTCTCCATGTAGCGCAACAGTCCACCGCTTGGACCGGTGTGCCCGACCACAAACGGATCCAACCTCAACCCCATCCACTCAAGTGACATCCGCGCCAGAACCGGAGGATGTGCGACAGAGCAACAACAGATGCCGCAAGAACAGAGAGGCGCCGCTGTTGACGAAGAGCACGGATCTCCCCACCAACTCTCTCAACAAAGCAGGGTCTCATCTTGGACCACAACCGAGGCGGGTCAACAAAGAACCCCTCACCATCGACTAATCAGCACAGAGGTGGCTCCACGGAACCTCGCTCGCGCCCCGACCTCCACGATCGCGCCACCACGACCACGCCCTCTACCCCTCGGCATAGCTATCAACCACAATCAACAATACACAATGAGTTCAAAGCTCAAAATAAACTCATCCATCAATAAACAACATAACGAAAGCGTAAAAACTATATTCGTACCTCTCTCTAACCTACTGTGCACTAGTGTGTCAAATTTTAGGTTAGTTAACCATTAGCAAATTTTAGTTGATTTACTAAACTAAAACAAATTTTAACAATTTTAGTTTGCCTATGTTGTTAATCTATTCACCACGGACCTAAAGCCCGCTCTGATACCAACTGTAACACCCCAGCCCAACACTGAGCCTAGAATGCCACCACACTACTCTTCCAACTAATAAATATTGACACACCAGGGGACGCCAGCACCGAGCGGCAGGAAAAATTGTGGCGGCTGCGCGGCTTGGAAACAAAAAGGAAAAGCTAGGGTTTCTAGAGAACCCAAAATCTATTTATATAGCTCATAAAAATTCTGAAATATCCTATTTCCACGTATACTAAATTCTTTAATTACGCACAAGCCCTAAATTCTTTAACTAATTAATTTATTATTAGTATTGCTATTATTATTATTTTTCAGAATATTACAGTAATAGGCAAAGTTTCATCAATGTTAAAAGATAAGCAGAAAAACTTATATTACAATGCATCTTTTTGGATACCACTTGTTGGATTTTTCATACCACCACCTGTTGGATTTTTCATATGAATGCAATATGATACAATGAGATGCAATAAAAACCTAAAAAGTTCAAAAAGATCAATAAGTTTAGAAAGAGAACAAGAAAAGATCAAAAGAACAAGGTAAGATCAGAAAAGATCGATGTGAGACCCCGGTTTATCCGGCTTGTAATGCTTAACCATCCATTCGGTCCTGGCATCACAAAGCAGATAATCCGAGACTCGAGACATGTATACTTCCCAGAAATGCAGTATACACATCTCTTTACAAAGTTCATGCATCAATTCCATTCATTCATATAGAACCGAAGCAAGAACATGACAGAAGATAACATAAATAAAAGATAGATATTACAAAAGAACGGCCGACCGGCCATTTCCATACATAGACAAAAGAAATAAACAGCGGAAGCAAAAGTGCCATAAGATGGCTATAAACAAAAGAGCCAATCAGTGTGCCCTTAACCCACAAGGCAACCGACCGGACCGCCAAGCTAGTCGTCGAATCCACAAAGACATTTCACGTAGTGAGGCCCTTGGGGCTCACCTTCCTCCCCTGCAAACAAAAGTAGCCGGCAAAAGCCGGTGAGTACTTTGAATGTACTCGCAAGACTTACAGATGGTGTAACAAACCTGTACATATGCTACATGCAAGCTCATAGGAGTGGAGGCTGTATGTTTTGGTTTTGGCATAAAGCAATTTTCCATTTGCAATAAGGTAATAGATTGAAAGCAATGTTAATCAAATCTGTTTTTAATGTGCAAATAATCGCAAAAGACAACAATATAACAGTAGATAGGGAACAGCAACAATCCTAGAAGTGACTACAACCAGTAGCCACCACAACAATAGCATGAATTACCCATTCATACCACCCACGTCAAATTTTAGTTTAAAAGGTTGAAGTCTAACTCTTGGAAGACCTCCCCATGCGTGTCCATAACCTAGGACGAGGCTATTGAATAGTTTTATCCTCGCAGGGTGTACCACTGTACTCCACACGCTGCATCGCCTTTTGCCAAGCTATTAAGCACACTTCAAGGTATGCAAGACGGCTAAGTCTTACGAGACATTTCCAATATTGTGAATTATTCACGAGCCGCCTGTATGGATAGAAACCCATACGCTGTGTCGAGTCATCGTAAAGCCTCGGTCAACTACCCTTCCTGTAAAGCCTTGACAACTACGACGCTCCTCGAGGTAGAGAGCTTACCCGGAATCTCCACCACCGCACACCCAACACAAGACACGACCACATATCATGTTTCACACAACACACACAACCCCCTCCTGCGACTCGGAGATAACCCACGCCAAAGTACTAAGTCAAGAGAGGTCCCATATCCTCTCGCGTGGTTAGCACGCAAAATGCTTGGTTTAGTGTAACAAGATGTTCGGTCCTTGTTGACTTAGGCAAGGTATCCACAAACCCAACAGCTCACCATCCGACCACTTGCCCAAGTCCAAATCAGTTTTCCATTTTCAGATTTTGACTTTACAAAATAACAAAGCACAAGTCTTTGGTCGAATGACATAATATGTAATGTGATCAAGATCATCGACTACAATCGATGATCGCCCCAAGACTACCGAATCTATGCATTTCTAAGCAATTTCAAGTCGGAAGCTACTAAGTGACCGGAGTCCATCCATCGAACTCGACCACGACCAATAACCTAAGCTCATGGTAGTAGAGGACAAACAAGTCCTCTGATTATGCAATCAGAGGACACTAACCGTATTTTAACAACAAAATAGCAATGCATACATACGAGTTGAAAGCAATATAGTAGACTTGAAAAATAATGGGATGAACATGATCAAACCGCTACTCTGCTTGTCTTTGCGGTCAAGATGTAGTAGGGATCACTTATGTTGTCAATGTGCTCTTCTGATCCTAACGAAAGCGAAAAGCAATCGATAAGAACGAATAAAATGCAAAGACTCAACAGTAAACTTTTTCCAAAAATTCTGAAAATCTTACCGAAGCAAGGTACTGATTTATAAAGAATTTAGCAACAAGAACCAATTGATTTGGATTCTTGATGCCAAAACTACGACCGAAAGAAGGTCTTACGACTAGGTAGTGGTCGTAGCAGAACCTACGACTGAACAATAGTCTCGTGGAAGGATTTACGACCAGATAGTGGTCGTAGAAGGACGTACTACTGGGTACTAGTCGTAGACATACTTACGACTAGGTACTAGTGGTAGAAGCACTTACGACCACGACGTAGTCGTAGCAAGTCTTACGACTAGATACAAGTCGTAGAAGAACGTATGACCACGTCATAGTCGTAGTGAGACTCTATGGGGGTGATTGTAGGAGAACTTACAATCACTCGGTAGGCCTCTCCTTTATAAATATAAGGGGGGTACTTCTGGCGACTACGAGACGACCTATTGACCCATCACAACACTGCATCTGGTCGAAACGACCAGGCTACAGTGACTGGTCGGAATTCTGACCATGAGGCAGCGCCTCCCGCACGCTTTGCCAGTGGCTCGGCGGCTTCTCCGACCACAGCGGCGCCAGCCAAGGGCAGGGATTAGCGTCTAAAAGTTCAATGGTCCTATCGGCGGCCAGTACGGGTCGGAGTATGGCTGCGATGGTGGTACGACCACGGAGTGCGGCCGAGTAGGTACGGCTCGGGAGAACCCCCCGAACGGACGATACCCAAAAGAACAATGAAAACGCACCGAAGCTCCTACAGGGCAATGCGAACTTACCGGGGCTGAAGAACGACCAGAGACCCGCGGAGTGGCTCCGGCGATGAGTATCCGAACGGCGGCGGTAAGGTTCTCGCTAGGCCACAACGACCTGGGCACAGAGAGAACCAAACCGCGTGAGAGTTAAGCTCCAAAGAGTAAAGGGGGAGCAGAGGGGGCAAGGACTTGAAGAAGAAAACCCCACAGACCGCTTCCACCAAGCTCCACACTCAACAATGACGGCCGAAGAGATTATAGGGACTGCAGCTCAAGCAAGAGGGTGAGTGCTAGCTGGAGTTGCAGAAGTGCTAAAGAAAGCTAAGGGTGAAGCAAGGGAGTTTAAATAGAGCAATGGCAGTGAGCAACGGCCGGGTTTTCCAGTCGGGTCAACACTGCCATGAGAGCACTTGAGAGCGATGGGAGCAGTTGAGTCATGGCCCTCTGAGGGATGCGCGACAGCATTTAATGCGCCGAGCTAGCCGTTTAAAGGTGGACATATAGTGGACTGCACGCCACTGCTTTTCTCCTCTGCGCACGCCATGGCAGGGGCTCACGCGCGCGCGGACAGAGGAAGGAGATGACTCGTTGGTCGTCGGATTGGGATCGAACGGTTGGGCTAGAGCGAGCAGACTGAGATGATCCCAGCGTTCGGCTGGTCGAAGACCGTTTGATGCCGATCCCACGGCTGAGGTAGATCGGGTGGATTACAACGATTCCATCGTTCGGCTGGTTGAAGACCGTTCGATGCCGATCCTACGGCTCACGACCCTAGCGCCCGAACGACCGAGTTGGTACAGCTAGTGGACTGGACTGGGTCAAGTGGCTCGAGCCCGAGCCCGACTCGAACCCAAGGAACAGTGAAAACCAGTCAGAATTTGAATCCTCAACATCTGATCTTAGAGGAATTATTTAATGTAGCAAGCAAGCTTCAAAAATTATGAAATTTTAACTGGAGTTTGCTGACGACCGGAGGAACCTCTCCTGAAATTTTTAGGGATTTTCTGGCACTGGAACTTTATCCAGAATTTCCAGAAAAGTGGAAATAGGGTTTGAGCAAATTTGACTTGCCTTCAAAAATTATCAAATAATTTCTAAAAACCATGAGATAATTCAGAGGCGTTGCCAAACCTCCCTAGAACTCAGGGAAAAGATTTCCCAGGGTTTGGCACAAGATCAATGACAAGGAGGTTTTCATTTGGAGTCAATTGAGGATTTGAATTTGATTTTCCATAATTCTTTTTGAAAGAATTACAGAGATGATCAATGGCTTCAAGATGCAAGAAAAGTTTTAATTTCTCCTGATTTTGTTACATTTGAAACACAAATCCATTTTGGGATGTTACAAAACCTCCCCCCCCTTACAAAAATCTCGTCCCGAGATTTGGCTCACTCGGTAAAGAAAGATGGATAGTATGCACGGAGACGATCTTCCCTCTCCCAAGTAGCCTCATCCTCAGAATGGTTCGACCACTGAACTTTAAGGAACCTGATAGATTTATTCCTTGTTCTTCGTTCAGCCTCATCGAGTATGCGAATAGGGTGCTCGCGGTAGGTCAAATCCTCTTGGACATCGAGGGTTTCCAACGGAGCTTCCTCAGTTGGAACACGGAGGCACTTCTTGAATTGGGACACATGAAAAACATCATGTACTCCCTCGAGTGCAGCTGGTAATTCCAACTTATAGGCAACAGCTCCTTTCTTCTCGATAACACGGTAAGGACCGACATATCGAGGAGCTAACTTGCCCTTGACGCTGAAACATTGATGGGCCTTCAAAGGAGAGACTTTGAGATAAACAAAGTCATTAGGCTCAAAGCTCAACTCGCGACGACGGCGATCCGCATAGCTCTTTTGCCTGGATTGAGCTGTGCATAAACGATCACGAATAAGCTGGACTTGGCTTTCGGCCTCATTGATCGAGTCCGGGCCAAAGAAAGGTCTTTCGCCGGTCTCAGACCAATTTAACGGGGTTCTGCACTTCCTCCCGTATAAGGCCTCAAAAGGTGACATGCCGAGACTGGCCTGAAAACTGTTGTTGTAGGAAAACTCGGCAAATGTCAAGTATTTCTCCCAATTCCTTCCATATGAGAGAACACAAGCACGAAGCATGTCTTCCAACACTTGGTTGACCCTTTCGGTCTGACCATCAGTTTGGGGGTGATATGCTGTGCTAAATGTAAGACGGGTGCCCATAGCCTCTTGCAGACTATGCCAAAACCGAGAAGTGAACAGAGAACCACGATCGGAAATGATCATCTTCGGTATCCCATGCAAACTTACAATTCTGGTGATATAGAGCTCAGCTAGGAGCCCCACGCGAAGCTGCGTCTTGACTGGAATGAAATGAGCTACTTTGGTCAACCGATCGATAACGATCCAAATGGCATCGTTTCCCTTGGGCGACCTGGGTAGACCGGTGATAAAGTCCATCCCGATCGAATCCCACTTCCACTCGGGAATTGGCAAAGGCTGAAGCAGTCCTGCTGGACGCTGATGCTCGGCCTTGACACGACGACACACGTCGCACTCGGCAATGAACTTCGCAATTTCCCTCTTCATTCGGGTCCACCAAAATCTCTGACGGAGATCTTGATACATCTTTGTGGCACCGGGATGAATAGACAAAGGCGAATCATGGGCTTCGCGGAGAATCAAATCCCGCAACTCCATGTCCTTTGGAACCACAAGGCGTTGCCCGAACCTTACAACACCATGCTCATCCTCAGAGAAGCACTTGGCTGTTCCGTTCTTGACATTTTCCCTGATGCGGTTCACTCCAAAGATCCGATTCCGAGCGATCTTAATCCGATCCGCCAAGGTTGGTTGCACAACCAAGGCAGCGAGGGAACCATGCTCAACCAAACCTAAGTTGAGACGCTGAAATTCCTCCAGAAGGGTGGGTTGAACTTCCTGGAGCAACAAGGCATTGCAATGCGCTTTGCGACTGAGCGCATCGGCAACGACATTAGCCTTGCCCGGATGGTAGTGAATACCCATGTCATAGTTCTTGATTAATTCCAACCATCTCTTTTGCCTGAGGTTCAAATCTGGTTGGGTGAACAAATACTTCAAGCTTTTGTGATCCGAATACACTTCGCAACGATTACCGATTAGGTAATGTCGCCAAATCTTAAGTGCATGAATCACCGCAGCCAATTCCAAGTCATGGGTAGGATAGTTGAGTTCATGAGGCCTCAATTGCCTTGATGCATAGGCTACTACCTTGCCTTCTTGCATAAGGACACAACCGAGCCCTCGACGAGAAGCATCGCAAAAGATATCGAAGCTTCGACGAATATCGGGAAGAACGAGGACGGGAGCGGTGGTCAAACGCCTCTTGAGTACTTGGAAGCTTTCCTCACAAGCATCGGACCACAAGAAATTCTTGTCCTTCTTAAGCAACTCCGTCATCGGCTTCGCGATCTTGGAGAAGTTCTCGATAAAACGACGATAATATCCCGCTAAACCAAGAAAACTCCGCACTTTGCCATCAAGTAGGTCAACCCATGAAAGAACATCACGACCTTGTTAGGATCAGCGCCACGCCCCCGCGGAAAGGACATGACCCAAAAGGCCACCTCCTTCAACTGAATCGCGACTTGCTGAACTTTGCGTCATATTGGTGCTCACGAAGCTTGCCTAACACAAGCCTCAAATGCTCATCATGTTCCTCATCATCCTTGGAATAGATAAGAATATCATCGATGAAGACCACGACAAACTTATCCAAATACTCCATGAACACCGAATTCATGAGGTTCATGAACAAGGCGGGAGCATTGGTTAAACCAAATGACATGACGGTGTATTCATACAGGCCGTAGCGAGTAGAGAAAGCCGTCTCTGGAACATCCTTGGGTCGTATCCGAACTTGATGATATCCCATTCTTTAATCAATCTTGGAGAATACTCGAGCTCCAGTTAATTGATCAAAGAGATCATCAATGCGGGTCAAAGGATACTTGTTCTTAACCGTTACTTCATTAAGCGGACGGTAATCAACGCACATGCGCAAAGTACTATCCTTCTTCTTTACGAAGATTGCGGGACAACCCCACGGAGATGAGCTAGGGCGGATGAAACCTTTTTCTTGCAGCTCACTCAGTTGTTTCTTCAATTCCACCAACTCGTTCGGTGGCATCCGATAATGCCTCTTTGAAATTGGGGCAGTACCGGGAACCAACTCAATGACAAACTCGAGGTCTCGAACTGGTGGCATCCCTAGAAGATCTTCAGGAAAGACATCAATGAAGTCACGAACTGTGGGGACTTCACTAATATCTAGAGCGGGCTTCGCTTCAAGCGCGAAGAGATGCGGCCTTAGCAGCTTCGGCAAAAAGCGAACCTGCTCACCGGAAAGACTAGATAGAGAGACACACTTCGCACAATCGATGTGTCCCTTATCTTTGAGACAACTAATCCATACCAAGAATTACATCGGACTCATTGAATGTAGAAGGATAAGATTCGCGCAGAATCTCACTCCCTCAATTTCAATTGGAACATCCCTAGACAAAGATTCAGCTCTCAACTCCAAACTAGGAGAGCGAATGAGCAATGAGACCAACAATGGAGTAAAAAGGAGCTCACTAATAGCAGCAAAAGACTCAGAAACAAAAGAATGAGATGCTCCTGAATCAAACAAAACGGTAGCAGAACGAGAGTTAACAGAAAGTGTACCCAACATGACGTCAGGGGCCTCCTGTGCCTCCTCTACTGAGATGAGGTTGACGCGACCACTACCCATGCCTTGGGTAGCAGGGACCATCTTCGTGTCTGAGAAGGACCACCTCCTTGCCGCGTCCTCCATTAGGGACGGGGCGCTCTGTCTTCTTAGAGCATTGGTTAGCATAATGCCCCTTCTGGTTGCAGGCGAAGCAAGTGACTCCTGCAGCCGGGTTGCGGGGGCCACTCTGCTGATTTGCAGGTGCACGTGATTGGGACACGGCCTGCGAATGACGAAGAACAAAAGCCGACGGCCTCGGGTGTCTTGGGTCACGACGCGACCCGAGATCGATCAAGCGGGAATAGCGGCCCTAGATGACTTGTGGGCCTCCCACTTACGCTATGGAATCCACAAGTGCTCTCCTGCGTGCTCACGACGATGGCCTTGTCCACCAAGGCACGGAAACCGGAAGTCAACGATGGATAGCTTGTCCTCAAGCTCCTCAGACAAACCATCCTTGAACTTCTCTTGCTTGGCCTCATCAGTGGCCACCTCTTTCGGAGCATAACGAGCCAAATGGTTGAACTCGTATAGGTACTCAGAATCGAAACGCCCTTGTCGAGCGACAAGAACTCCTTCTTCTTGACCTCATCAGTGGAAGGAATGTGACTCCGACGGAAGGCGAGACGGAACTCCTCCCGGTGACGGTGTGACCGTCGGTCGCATGGCGAAAGCTCTCCCACCAAGCCAAAGCCGCACCCTCCGGTGGTGCAATGCGACAGCGCCTTCGTGCTCTCGCATCTGCGCTATCTGGCTTTCGCTCAACGACGGCCAATCGCTCAAGGCGTCAGCGGTCCTCGGACACGGAGAACGTGGGGGTCGGGTGCGAAGAAACTCCGCGAGTCCCCCACGCGGCTGGTGTCCACTCCCTTGCCCGGATCCTGAAGCACTGGTAAGGGCAGAAGTGTTGCGCGCAATGACGTCCAGAAGGATCCTCCTGCCCTCTGCACGGTTGCGCTCGATCTCAAGAAGGACCTCGGCCATGGTCGGAGGAGGAGGAAGATCCTCGTCCGGACCAGCTGACTGGCCTTGGCCGCTGCGAGTGCGTCCGGCCATCCTGTTACAAGAAACTTTGGTTAAAACTAGACTCAAAATTCAAAGCCGAAAGAAAGCGAAACGCTAGCGACTAGGGGAATGGAATACCCCCTAATCGAAAGCCAAAAGTAACCAGTGTGTAAACTTAAACAAGCTTATAAAAAGACTCTAAAACTCGCAATGAACCACCAAACCAAAGCTCAACTTCCCAATGCAACTAACCCGTATTGAATGAACGAGTAATTGATTGAGAAGATAAACATCAGAAGATCAAGGTAAGATCTAATACTATTAAAGGGTAAGGTTCAATCAACGAAAATAGTGTTAGATACATAGCTAACTAGTATCACATCTCACCCTTTTATTCCCACCAGTTCTAGCTGGTTAACCTTTCATTTTCTACCCCATTTAGAACCTTTGAGCTTGCTGTCCGGAAATTGAAAGATCGCTGTCTAGGTTTCGCATCCAAGCTCCTAGTCGTCATTTATCCATTCCAGAAGCTTCAAAACCTTGTAGAGGGCAACCACCACTTCAATTTGCCAAGCTCATTAGTTCCCAAAACCCAATTAAACGATAACAACTATCTTTGAAAGAAGGAGGGGTAAACAATTTGCAAAACTCAAATTTGAGTAAGGTGAGAGGAGAAAGCTAAGATAGGTAAGGAATAAAATCTGAGAATTCCTTAAGCTTTCATAAACCATTTGAAACTTTGAAAATAAGGTTTTTCAAAATATCCTAAAAAGACGACCAACTTGGGTTACTACGGTCAGTATGGCTCTGATACCAAAACCTTGTGAGACCTCGGTTTATCCGGCTTGTAATGCTTAACCATCCATTCGGTCCTGGCATCACAAAGCAGATAATCCGAGACTCGAGATTATGTATACTTCCTTAAATGCAGATACACATCTCTTTACAAAGTTCATGCATCAATTCCATTCATTCACATAGAACCAAGCAAGAACAGATGAAGATAACATAAATAAAAGATAGATATTACAAAAGAAGCAGTGACCGACCATTTCCATACATAGACAAAAGAAATAAGCAATGAAGCAAAAGTGCCATAAGATGGCTATAAACAAAAGAGCCAATCAGTGTGCCTTTAACCCATAAGGCAACCGACCGACCGCCAAGCTAGTCATCGAATCCACCAAGACATTTCACAGAAGTGAGGCCCTTGGGGCTCACCTTCCTCCCCGCAAACAAAAAGCGTAAGCAAAGCCGGTGAGTACTTTGAATGTACTCGCAAGACTTACAGATGGTGTAACAAACCTGTACATATGCTACATGCAAGCTCATAGGAGTGGAGGCTGTATGTTTTGGTTTTGGCATAAAGCAATTTTCCATTTGCAATAAGGTAATAGATTGAAAGCAATGTTAATCAAATCTGTTTTTAATGTGCAAATAATCGCAAAAGACAACAATATAACAGTAGATAGGGAACAGCAACAATCCTGGAAGTGACTACATCCAGTAGCCACCACAACAATAGCATGAATTACCCATTCATACCACCCACGTCAAATTTTAGTTTAAAAGGTTGAAGTCTAACTCTTGGAAGACCTCCCCAAGCGTGTCCATAACCTAGGACGAGGCTATTCGAATAGTTTTATCCTGCGCAGGTGTACCACTGCACCCACACGCTGATCGCCTTTTGCCAAGCTATTAAGCACACTTCCGAAGGTATGCCGGCACGGCTAAGTCTTACAAGACGTTTCCAATATTGTGAATTATTCACGAGCCGCCCGTATGGATAGAAACTCATACGTTGTGTCGGAGTCATCGTAAAGCCTCGGTCAACTACCCTTCCCGGGTAAAGCCTTGGACAACTACGACGCTCCTCGAGGTGGAGAGCCTACCCGGAATCTCCACCACCGCACACCCAACACAAGACACGACCACATATCATGTTTCACACAACACACACAACCCCCTCCTGCGACTCGGAGATAACCCACGCCAAAGTACTAAGTCAAGAGAGGTCCCATATCCCTCTCGCGTGGTTAGCACGCAAAAATGCTTGGTTTAGTATAACAAGATGTTCGGTCCTTGTTGACTTAGGCAAGGCATCCACAAACCCAACAGCCCACCATCCGACCACTTGCCCAAGTCCAAATCAGTTTTCCATTTTCAGATTTTGACTTTACAAAATAACAAAGCACAAGTGCTGGTCGTAATGACATAATATGTAATGTGATCAAGATCATCGACTACAATCGATGATCGCCCAGTACTACCGAATCTATGCATTTCTAAGCAATTTCAAGTCGGAAGCTACTAAGTGACCGGAGTCCATCCATCGAACTCTGACCACAGCCAATAACCTAAGCTCATGGTAGTAGAGGACAAACAAGTCCTACAGATTATGCAACTGTAGGACACTAACCGTATTTTAACAACAAAATAGCAATGCATACATACGAGTTGAAAGCAATATAGTAGACTTGAAAAATAATGGGATGAACATGATCAAACTGCTTGCCTGTTTGCTGCGGGTCAAGATGTAGCTGGGGATCACTTATGTTGTTAATGTGCTCTTCGGATCCTAACGAGAAAGCGAAAAGCAATCGATAAGAACGAATAAAATGCAAAGACTCAACAGCAAACTTTTTCCAAAAATTCTGAAAATCTTACCGAAGCAAGGTACTGATTTATAAAGAATTTAGCAACAAGAACCAATTGATTTGGATTCTTGATGCCAAAACTACGACCGAAAGAAGGTCTTACGACCAGGTAGTGGTCGTAGCAGAACCTACGACTGAACAATAGTCGTGGAAGGATTTACGACCAGATAGTGGTCATAGAAGGACGTACTACTGGGTACTAGTCGTAGACAGACTTACGACTAGGTACTAGTGGTAGAAGCACTTACGACCACGACGTAGTCGTAGCAAGTCTTACGACTAGATACAAGTCGTAGAAGAACGTATGACCACGCCATAGTCGTAGTGAGCCTCACGACTATGGGGGTGATTGTAGGAGAACTTACAATCACTCGGTAGGCCTCTCCCTTATAAATATGAGGGGGGTACTTCTGGCGACTACGGGACGACCTATTGTACCATCACAACACTGCATCTGGTCGAAACGACCAGGCTACGCGGATCGGTCGACTCGACCGTGGCGGCGCCTCACACGCTTGCCGATGGCTCGGCGGCTTCTCCGACCACAGCGGCGCCAGCCAAGGGCAGGGATTAGCGTCTACAAGTTCAATGGTCCTACCGGCGGCCAGTACGGGTCGGAGTATGGCTGCGATGGCGGTACGACCACGGAGTGCGGCCGAGTAGGTACGGCTCGGGAGAACCCCCCGAACGGACGATGCCCAAAAGAACAACGAAAACGCACCGAAGCTCCTACAGGGTAATGCGAACTTACCGGGGCTGAAGAACGACCAGAGACCCGCGGAGTGGCTCCGGCGATGAGTATCCGAACGGCGGCGGTAAGGTTCTCGCTAGGCCACAGCGACCTGGGCACAGAGAGAACCAAACCGCGTGAGAGTTAAGCTCCAAAGAGTAAAGGGGGAGCAGAGGGGGAAAGGACTTGAAGAAGAAAACCCCCGCTGCACCGCCTCCACCAAAGCTCCACACTCAACAATGACGGTCGAAGAGATTGCGAGGGACTGCAGCTCAAGCAAGAGGGTGAGTGCTAGCTGGAGTTGCAGAAGTGCTAAAGAAAGCTAAGGCTGAAGCAAGGGAGTTTAAATAGAGCAATGGCAGTGAGCAACGGCCGGGTTTTCCAGTCGGGTCAACACTGCCATGAGAGCACTTGAGAGCGATAGGAGCAGTTGAGTCATGGCCCTCTAAGGGATGAGCGCGATAGGCATTTAATGCTCTCAGAGCTAGCCGTTTAAAGGTGGACATAGAGTGGACTGCACGCCACTGCTTTTCTCCTCTGCGCACGCCATGGCAGGGGCTCACGCGCGCGCGGACAGAGGAAGGAGACGACTCGTTGGTCGTCGGATTGGGATCGAACGGCTGGGCTAGAGCGAGCGGACTGAGATGATCCCAGCATTCGGCTGGTCGAAGACCGTTTGATGCCGATCCCACGGCTGAGGTAGATCGGGTGGATTACAACGATTCCATCGTTCGGCTGGTCGAAGACCGTTCGATGCCGATCCAACGGCTCACGACCCTAGCGCCCGAACGACTGAGTTGGTACAGCTAGTGGACTGGACCGGGTCAAGTGGCTCGAGCCCGAGCCCAACTCGAACCCAAGGAACAGTGAAAACCAGTCAGAATTTGAATCCTCAACATATGATCTTAGAGGAATTATTTAAGGTAGCAAGCAAGCTCCAAAAATTATGAAATTTTAACTGGAGTTTGCTGACGACCGGAGGAACCTCTCCTAAAATTTTCAGGGATTTTCTGGCACTGAAACTTTATCCAGAATTTCCAGAAAAGTGGAAATAGGGTTTGAGCAAATTTGACTTGCCTTCAAAAATTATCAAATAATTTCTAAAAACCATGAGATAATTCAGAGGCGTTGCCAAACCTCCCTAGAACTCAGGGAAAAGATTTTCCAGGGTTTGGCACAAGATCAATGACAAGGAGGTTTTCGTTTGGAGTCAATTGAGGATTTGAATTTGATTTTTCATAATTCTTTTTGAAAGAATTACAGAGATGATCAATGGCTTCAAGATGCAAGAAAAGTTTTAATTTCTCCTGATTTTCTTACATTTGAAACACAAATCCATTTTGGGATGTTACAATCGAACCCCCCTCAAACCAACCCATAAGGATAAATTACCCCTAACTCGCTTCTCAAGGTAGCAAACCTAGTTGGGTCTAAAGGCTTGGTGAGGATATCAGTCAGTTGAGCTTCGGACTCCACAAAGTGTAGCACAATATCACCTTTTTCAACATGATCTCTAAGGAAGTGGTAGCGAATATCTATGTGCTTAGTCCTAGAGTGTTGCACATGATTTTTAGCAATGTTAATAGCAGAAGTGTTATCACAGAAAAGAGGAACACTAGCAAAATTTAACCCATAATCCTTAAGAGTGGTTACCATCCACAAAATCGACTACAAAGAACTAGCAGCTGACTACATATTCAACTTTGATCGATTGTGCAGTAATGAATCATCGCTTCCTAGAGGACCAAGAAACAAGAGAAGTGCCTAGGAAGTGACAAGTGCCTGAGGTACTATTCCTATCTAGCTGACAGCCTGCAAAATCAGAATCAGAAAACCCCCGAATGGACAAAGATAAAGAACATGAATATCAAATGCCATACATAAGAGTAGAGTGTAAATACCTGAATATGCGTTTAACGGCTTGGCGATGGGAAGTTCTCGAAGACGCCTTAAACCTCGCAAAGAGGCAGACCGTGAAGTGGATGTTCGGTCTCGAGGCCGTCATGTACAGAAGGGAGCCGATCATGCTGCGGTACTCGCGTTGATCCACTGCTTCTCCTTCCTCATCTGGATCCAAAACAGTCGAAGTCGCCATGGGAGTGGAGATTGGCTTGCAGTCACCCATGTCGAAACGTTTGAGCAAGTCCTTAATGTACTTCGTCTGATGGATGAATATCCCTTCCTTGCATTGCTTAATTTGAAGCGCCAAAAAGTAATTAAGCTCTCCCATCATACTCATCTCAAATTCCCTGGACATAGTCTCAGAAAAGCTGGAAACAAGAGCATTAGAAGAACCACCAAAGATAATATCATCAACGTAAATTTGAGCAAGCAGGAAGTCATTACCACGCCTAAGAATGAACAAAATATTGTCTACCTTACCCATCTCAGAGTCATTCTTAAGCACGAAGGTCTTAAGTCTATCATACCAGGCTCTAGGGGTTTGCTTAAGACCATACAAGGCTTTGGATAGCTTGAACACATGATTTGAGTACTTGGAATTCTCAAAGCCCAGGGGTTGCCTAACATAAACTTCCTCCTCAATGAAACCATTTAAAAAGGCACTTTTAACATCCATCTGATATCTTTAATTGTCTGCGCTATCGATAATTTCAAAAAGATAAGGAAATATGAAGTAGAGAAAAATTATGAGTTTCGATTTGACCAAATATATTTGAAACTAATTTTAGGCAGTGCAATATAAAAAATAGCCACCTTCGGTAGTGCAATATCGAAAATAGCCCTGTTCGGCGATGCAATATTAAAAATAGCCTCATTGGGCAACGTAATATCAAAAATAGACCCGTTCAGCGACACAATATGAAAATGTGTGATGTACTTTGCAAACAGGGTATAGTCATGTCACGTACGAAAAGGCTAGAACTAGGGTGGTGTGGGGTGTCATGGTGTTGACTCCCTCACACGGTTACCTGTACACACAACAAAAACAAATAATATTGAAACACAAGACTAATGTAATGTAAGTCGTACATAAATTAATATTTACATAATAAGACTGATACATCTACTCGATGGCCCTCTTGGGGTGTACCCCACGTGTGGCCCCTGGCCTCATCTAGGGCGGCTAAGGCGCTGGTGCGAGTACGTCAACGGCTCTGGCTGCCGAGGTACCCTACTGACGCGAGTAGCCTCAGGGGGTGTCATGAGAGGGGTGTCTCGAGAGGGTGTTGTGTCGACTGGCTCACTGCGGGCGCACTGTGCAGCTGTGAAAGCCCCAACGGAGACCTAACTACTCCCGCCATGTGAAGGCCCACCGCTCGTTCACCGTAGCGCCAACTCCCAGTTGAAATCGTAGTCCTTGGAGTGTGCTCCCACCTGCGACCCTAGCTCCTCGTCCAATAGGGGTCTACGACCTGTGAAACAACATATTATGAATGTAAACAAGAATAAATACTAAAATAGTACGTTATGCGTGTAAACAATATAGACATACCTGATCATTGCATCGTACTGGACGGCTTAGTGTAGTCCTGCCCCTAGTACGGACAGTACTATGGACCTATCAGAAGAAAATACTATTAGTAACTAGTTGTGTTAGAAATTAACAACTTGACGTAAGTGTTTCAAGTGTACCTGCGAACTGAGCTGGCGCTGGGGTGAGGACCCACCACGTCCGGGTGGGGAGCCGTAGGGTGTGACGCATCATGGCTCAACCCCGTCCAAGAACAACTCGATCTGCCACGCCCTCGGCAGCCTACGACACGACGTAAGCTGGATTGTTAGCCTCGTCCTCTCTAGGAACCAGTCCATGAGCTCTTTGATCTCTTACGTCCTCATGCTAAAGCGCTCCTCGAAAATCCGAGTACGCACAGAGGTCGCCATCTGGTGCATCTCCCATGCAAGATAGTTCTGTACACAGAATTAGCAAATTAGAAACTGAAAAATATGCGTACAAAATAAGAAGTATGGACCATTCAATACGTATCGCGCGATGGAATGCGAAGTTCGGATGGGTGGGGTACGTGTCGATCATCGTGGCCTCTTGGTGTGGTGGGTTGTTCACAACCCTAACGCAACGAACTCTCGTCTGAGTGGAGTACCACTCGATGTACTCCTCATATGTCCCAGGGTTGTAGGGAGCAATCTCCCAGTGCACGTCTGCCGAGGCGTGGAGCCACCACTCAACCTAATGGGTCATCTTCTCAGTCTAGGAAGTCGTACCAGCTACTCCCTTCCTGGTATACCTATGAAAGACAAAATAATAAATTCGTAAGTCCATAAGGGAAAGGCTACGACAGACATAAAATGTGAACTTACCTATGCACATTTAGTGGCACCCGCGTCCCCCAAGGCACAGCAAACTCCTGTCGTAGACCGAATTGGCTTATCACTCAGTGCATATGGTACTCCTCCATATATGAAGATATCGTGCACCCAGGACCTCCGCGTGTACCAGTACTGCCAGTATCGCTTGAACTGGATGGACAAGCCTCAGGGTGCGCACGCTAACACCTGTTGGCAGTGCACGACATCCAGATGATGCAGTCATTCATCAACTAATTGAACATCGCAACATAGTCCGGGTACGATGCGTGCGCAGTGATTGGAGTGAAGGTGACCCGTAGAATAGAACAACAAAAACTTAGCACATGCAATTAAATTAAATTATGAAAAATACTAACAGTTCAAAAAAACTTATCCATCGGCGACACCACACCCAAACCCATGGTCGGCTGGCCCACGAGGTCGTCGGCAGCGTACATGGCGTCGGTATAGGCTCCTAGGTCGAATTGTGGTCATTTGATCTGGAAACGCTCGAAGGACCACATCTGAAGAAGTAGCAGGCATCTGGAGATGTCCCGAACCTGCTGGCATGCACTGCATAGGCTGCGGTATGTTGTGCACAACACCGCCGGGCTCTAGGCGTACGATGGGATCCCCTCCACCTCCATGTCTGCCAGCTCCCGTGCGTAGCGGATCATGTTCTTGTCCACGCTGTCGCCGTGAGACCCTAGGAATATGACCCACCCGAAGAGCCACAACAATTATAACTCGAAGTACCTCCTCACTGTGTGCTCGGGTGTGTCTGGTCCTAGGGCAGCCGGCTACAAGAAGACACACACATCACTTAGTTGAAAAAAGCAATTGAAGCGAAACGCAAGAGTTATAAATACTTACGTCAAACTAGTTGATCCACTTTAACGTTGGCCTATGCATATTAGAGAACTCCCTGTAGCTGGCAATGGTCCGTAGGAACACTTGGAACCTCGCGAGGATCTTCGTGCGTCACGTGTCTGGGACATCGTATGCTACCACGGGGAAGCCCGTGCAGGGCAACCCGGTCAGGTAGCCCGCATCTTGAAGCATTGGTGTCATCTCCCTGCAAGGAAGGTGGAACATGTGCGTCTCCGGCCTCCACCGATCAACCAGCGCCGTCAGGAGGCACCGGTCGTACGGAAGCTGCCTCGGCGTAGACACCCTAGTGGTGACTTGTCGACGATCAAATCGCCGATCTTATGAATATATAAATGAAAAGAGGAAAAATGTGCGTATCTCCTGGGAGTGGATCTGACTTGCTCTTTATTGCTATGAACTCACGATTACAAACACTGAGAGTATCTAAAAACACAACACTTTGCTATATCTCGCTTGATGTGCTTCTATAGGACTATTGCTGATGTGTTGTCTCGTGTCCTCGTGTTCTTGTTGTTTGTCTCCTTGTCCCGGCCTTCTATGGTCCTCCTTAAGTACTTGATGAAGCGGTGGCAGTTATCCCATGAAGAGACATCCGTTGGGGAGCGACGCGTCTGGTCGGGAAGAGGCGGTAGTTTGACGGTTCCACCAACTGTAGAGGCTGTTAGTGAAGATGTCAACTGTTCTGCGGTTAATGGCTTTAAGAAACGTTACACCATCAACCGGGATAGTGTTGTATTATGCGGAATATGAAACACGTGGTTCATTCATCACATAGTGAGTGGCGTGGTCGGGGACTCGACCCAGACGCATGTTCATAGCTTTACGAGCACTTACCGGTCGTGGACTAGGTTTGGAACTTTGTCAGACTGTGGTATTTATTATATAACTTCGTAGTACCTACGACCGATTAGGTCGGTGGTCTTAGAGAGTTACGACCACTAAGATGTATGGTCTTTATCATATATTAAGATAATATATGAATATTTTAATCCTCAACACTAGCCCCGAACTTTTAAATGAATGTTGGTCGTATGACACGTTCTCCGATGCAATCATATCGGACAAACCTCTCATTTAATGCCGTGGGACTCGAGCCGATCTCAGATTCATTTTTAAAGTTGAGAAACCGCTGGAAAAAGGAAAAGCCTTCTCGTCCGCCAAAGTAAAAGGTATTTGCCGCTGGACTTCTCGTAGGGTCGACATGATGAAGTGCCTATAAAACGACCCTACCGAGTGTTTTAAACCTTTACGCCTCTATCTCCAAGAAAATCTTCCTTGAGTTCTTCATCCAAAAAGGAAAACATCATGTCTGACCTCATCTCAAACCGGTCGATCTCCGATCCGAGTGAGAGAAAATTGAGAGTTTGGAGAGGTTGGGTTGCTACCCGACAGAGTTTGATCTCTTGAGATCGGCTTTTGGAGAGCATCGCTAAGCGGCGAGGAGGAGAAATCCGTTGTTCGCGTATGTTGAGTGCGGGCTCAAGCTTCCAAAGACATTCTTTTCTCTCCCAAGTGTTGGAGTTCTATGAGGTTGAGTTGATCAACCTGGCTCCCAACGCCATTGCAAACCTAAGCATCTTCGTCTACCTCTGCGAAGCATACTTGGGGATTCCACCGACGATGGAACTCTTCAAGTATTACTACCGGATGGCGAATACGAAGAAAATGACCAGCACCCCTGGGGAATGTACCCTAAGGCTTCATGGCAGAAGGTCGACGAGTACATTCGTATGTACTCAAGTCCTCTTGGTCGTCATGGAAGAAAAGCTGGTTTTACATGAAGGTTACGCGAGAAGACTACCAGACATACAATGTAAGAAGGCGGTCGAGAACTCGTTGGCGCTCCTCCTCGAAGAAGGAGGAAAAGTTGGGAGATGGATTGAGGCCATCCATCTTACGAGTGTCGGGGTTAACCTCCGGCATGTCGTAAGGGATTTTTCCATTCGGAGGATTAGTCCCTTGAAGACCGTGGCACGCCAATGCTCTGGTATATTGGTGGCGATGATGCTACCAAGTATTCTGATCTAGGTAATTTTTCAGAAAATCCCGACCAGATTATTTTGCGAGTTGATTATTTTCGCAAAAACTAAGACCTTTCATTTGTATTCGTAGTCTTGTCTTCCGAGGACGCCGTAAATAGGATCAAAATGATGCGTCTTTGGTGAACCCGATGACAAGGCTAGCTTTCTCAAATCCTAGCACTTGCTAGTGTTGAAGAGAGGGTCAAAGACTTAGGGTAAGTGTATTAACTTCTTTTCACCTTTCCGGTTATTTTCGATCAGTTCTAATCCTCTTTATGTGTAGTTGGTCGGACTTATGATCAATGAGGCTACAGAGACGTGTGAGCCTATTGATTATCCGAGGCCGATCTTTCGATCAAGACAGGCGGCCACACCGAGGTAAGTAATCGAAAGAAATAACTTCAGAAGATGAAGTATATTCTTCACCGATTAACTTTGTTTATTAATCCAGGTGGCAATCACTGAATCTCGTCTAGTTGTCTATGAGACAACTGTTCCTGAGACCAGTGAAACCACACTTTCTGATCCAGGGATTTGGGACCTTGCTCTCGACCAGATGGTCGAGAACATTGCTTCTGATCTCCTGATCGGGAGTGTAGAGAATACACTGAACCTACCATTCGAATCGGTGGGAACAATTGAAAGAAGAGAAAACAAATAACGGATTTTAAACCGGTAGCGCTATAAGATCAAGACTAAGAAAACAAACGGTATGTACAATTTTTATATGAAAAACATACCTCGTATATTCCAAGTAGAATTGAACTTTTGTTTCTCTTGTGCGGATCTGCTGAATCCTCGTCGCCAGACCAATCGCATTCAACAGTCGAGCGATCGGAAGTGGTCCCGCCATTGTCTTCCTCGTAGGACATCTTGAGGATAACGTGGTTGGAGGAGCCCCGAGCCAACTTCGCACGTAAACGAGCTAGATCCCATAGTAGTCACTATGCCAGCAACGGAGGTAAAGACCACTGCAGATCTTCCACAGGTTCCAGTACCTGAAGGTCATCCCTCCAAAACTAACAAGTTTCCTTTCTCAACTCGATTTGTCGCGAGTAAGGAACTTGATGATTATTGGGGGAGGATATCGGATCGCCTAACGCAGGCGAAGCCCGATAAATTTTTTACCGATTACAATGATGCCGTAATTCGGGTAAGTGTCTTCAATCTTCTCCATAACCTTTCTTGAAGTTTACAAGAAAGTTTATGGAAGAAATGCTATTTGTGCAGCATATGATCGAAAACCTCGCTATGGTCGGAGGACTAACCGAGCGAGTCAGGATATTAGAAGAAAAACACTCTGAAATAGAGAGTAAGAATTCCTCTTCTTTTTTTTCTTTCTTTTATTTATTCTCCCTTATCAAAAATTCTTTTGATAGATTTAGAGAAAATAAAAGAAGATGCTTTGGCTGAAAAGGCCAGAAGAATAAAGCTTGAAGAAGAACTTCAGGCTAAGAACCGGTCGATCGAAGACTTGACGACCAGCAATAAAAAGCTTTTGGATGATTCCAAAAAGAGAGAGGAATGTAACTGGTCGTAGTCATGACTCAATATGTCTTCCAATCTTTTTACTTAATACTTGCTTTGTCTATGCAGAACAAAAACAAGCATTGACCAGAGTGAAGAAAGCTCTGGAATTTGAGCAAGACAAGGGGGCAGCTCTCGTGCTTAGTTTGGACGAGAAAATCACCTCGTTAAAAAAAATGCTTTTTGATATGGACGCGGGATCAAGCTTGCCCTCTTTGAGCGATCCAATAGAGAAGGTCAACTACCTAGGCTCTTTATTGGAAGAGCTCAAAGTTTTGCTCAGGACTACTAGGGAGAACTATGCCCACTCCGTTAAGGAGTCTATTGCTTGTGGTGTCAGTCTTGCTTTGGCAAAGCTGAAAGCTTCCGACCCATCAACTAACCTTCAAGCCATCGAAGAGGATTTCAACTGCTTACCCGCAGAGGCAAATCAGATCCTCGCGGAGATGAAACCTCTAGGCGAAAAGGTCGCAGAAGAGATGGAAATCGGATCTCCATCTAGCAGTAGTTAACTTAGGCATTCTCTAGTAGTTTATAAATGTAGGCAGGAGAAAACAATGCATACAATGTAAGAACTTACCTTTCTCTTATCAAAATGGAAAAAATTCTTTTATTCATCCAGTCGACTTGTGAATTTATGTCTTACCTAGCCCCTGACTGTTATATAGTAGAAGATCTTTACTATATAATAGTACTACCTGAGGCCAAGAATATAAATTCAAATCTCAACCATTACTTGTAAGTATGTACTGATCGGTAAAAAACTGATCGTGGTAATACTAGGAAACCTTTATAGTCGGAACCGTGTAGGTTTCGGCTAGTTGTAAATCTGTTTTTAATGATCGAAGTACTTTACTAAGACAACATATGGTCGGAAAAATAAAGAATTCTCCTTGATAAGAGGAAAAAACATAAAAAACATATGTTAAAAGCAGGAAAGTGGTTTTACTTCTATGCGATGCTTAATACTGGTCGGAATGAACCTAGCTAGGAAATAAAGGTATAAAATATATTTCGCAAGACGTGTTCATGCTCTTAGTCCGACTGGCAGCGAGGATCGTAGGAAAAAGACAGTTGCTAGGAAGCTCCTTCCAGTGGGTGGAACCACGTGCGAAAAAGGAGAGACTTCGACTAGGAGGTTTTCCGTGTCCCGACCAGTAGCCAAACAAGAGTAGAACAGAATTTTGAAACATAAACTATACACTTTATAATCCTGATCATACGAACCGCAGTCGACCAGGATTGGGCAACGTCATATAAATAACATCACTTTCTGCTCTAAACTTAATTATCAAATTTAAAGGAATTTAAACGAAATGAAACGAAATGAAATGAAGAAATTAAACAAAGAACTTACGCAATTGGTCAATGTTTCATGAATTTGACAAAACCCTGCCGTCTGACATGGCTAATCATACTGAGCCTAGTCGGGTAACTTCGACCACAGTGTAAGGACCTTCCCATTTAGGGGAAAGTTTATTGGGCCTTTCTTGGCTCTGAATTTTTCTGAGAACCAGATCACCTACAGCTAGGTTGCGAGGTTGCACCTTACGATTGTAGTACCTTCGCATGGCTTGTTGGTAGATTGCCGAACGTATCAAAGCTTGGTTTCGTCGTTCTTCAAGGAAATTGATGTCGTCGAGTCGATGTTCTTCCTGACTGCTTAAGTTAAAACAATCAGTGCGAGCAGAGCCAATTTTTAATTCTGGAGGAAGCATAGCTTCGGCCCCATAAACTAAAAAGAAAGGTGTTTCACCGGTCGCACGACTGGTCATGGTCCGGACAGCCCATAAAACAGAAGGAAGTTCTTGAACCCAAGCCCCTGACCGTTTTATTAACTGGTCGAATACTCGGTATTTTATCCCCTGTATTAGGATACCATTGGCACGCCGAGCGCTATTGCTCGTGGATGAGCCATTTGGTTTAAATGGATCTTGGTTCCTAGTTCTTCGAATTCACGGAAATTGCTGCTTGAGCTGGGTACCATTGTCCGTGATGATACTGGTCGGGTACACCAAATCGTAATCACGCTTTTGTTATGAATCTCTTGGCGGCTTGGTGTAATCTTTACAACTGGCTCGGCTTCAATCCATTTTGTAAACGTGTCAATCATGACGACAGAATTGAAGCCCCGGTGCTTTTGGGAATGGTCCTAGAATGTCTAGTCCCCAGGTTGCAAAAGGCCAAGAAAGAGGGATTGTTTGCAAAGCTTGTGCCGATCGATGTACTTGTCGGCTATGAAACCGACATTGTACGCACTTCCACGAGCTCTTTTGCATCATGAAGGCGGTTGGCAAGAGTATCCTTGCTCAAGGCTTTACCACCAAGGTTCTCAGAGGAATGATGTGCTCCACGCACTCCTTCATGAATTTCGCGACAACCTAATGCCAACCGATTGAGATATGCATCTCATCAACACTCCATGAGATCCTCGTTTATACAAGGTACGTTCGATTAGGGTGTATGATTTGGCCTTTCGTGCTATACGATCAACCTCTACATCATCTTCAGGAATTAAGTCATGCTGAAGATAATTGTAGATCGATGTCATCCAGTCTCTACCTTGATCGTCACCGATCTGTGGAGCATCTAAGTTATCAAAGTCAATAGGATTGACCTGATGTAAACTATCGATGTTCTCGGAATGCTCGACTACCGAGGGTGAATCGAGTTGCTCGAGAAAAACTCCCGGCGGGACGGTTGACCTAGTAGAGGCCATCCGTGCCAACTGATCTGCTAGAAAGTTCCCCTTTCTAGGAATGTGTTGGATCTGGAAATCGAAGAAGTGCTTTTCGAATTTCCGTACTTCCGCCAGATAGGAAGACATCTTGGTACTCGAGCATTGGTACTCTTTCCCTACTTGATTCACTACTAGTTGAGAATCGCCTTTCACTAGCAATTTGTGAATCCCGAGCGAACGAGCCGCTCGAGTCCCGCCGACAAACCTTCAGACTCGCCACATTGTTTGCAGTGGGAAAGTTAAACTGGACGGCATACTTGATGTGTTCGCCGGTAGGGAATATCAAGACGACTCCAGCCCCCGATCCTTTAAGCATTTAGGAACCGTCAAAGTACATTGTCCACTCGTCGTGGTGCTCGTACTCGGGTTCTTGCTTAGATTCCGGGTTTGTCCACTCGACAATGAATTCTGCTATCGCCTGAGATTTTATGGCTGTTCGTGAGATGAAATGGAGGTCGAACGTCCCTAGTTCTACCGCCCATTTTGCTATTCGTCCTGACGACTCCCTATTTCCAAGGACTTGACCTAAGGGATATCCAGAGGGTACAACCACTTTGTGGGCTTGAAAGTAATGCCTTAGTTTCCTTGAAGCCATAAGGAGACTATAAAGCAACTGTTGTACCTGTGGGTATCTTTCCTTTGGCCCATGTAAGACTTAAACTACGTAATACACCGGTCGTTGGGCGTTCTCACGTTCTACGACAAGACATCGCCGACGACTTGTGGTGTTGCGACCACGTAAATCAACGAAGGTTCCCCGGTCTTGGAGAAACTAAGACCGGTGCTCGTAAGGTACTCTTTGAGCTTTTCAAAGGCATCATTCACTTCGTCAGCCCACTCGAAACTTCCATGTTTAGAAGGAGTTTGAAAAAGGTAGTCCTTTTTCCCTAACACAGCTATGAAACGACTTAGCGCCATACACCGGTTAGCTTCGGACTTCCTTCTTCGTGGTGGGGCGATCGATGGATGGCGATATCTTCGGGTTTGCTTCAATACCTCTGGCGAAACTAGGAAACCAAGCAATTTTCTAGCGAAACCCCGAACCCACATTTCTCCTGATTCAACTTGAGGTTATGTCTTCTCAAGTTATTGAAAGTCTCTTTAAGGTCACATATGGTCGCGGAGTTGACACTTTTCACTACCAAGTCATCAACGAGGCTTCCAAATTTCGACCTATTTGTGGGTCAAGGTTTTCTGCATTAATCTTTGAAAAGTTGCACCAAATGCTTTTGAGACCAAAGAGCATCTTTACATAACAAGAAGTGCCAAATGGAGTGATGAAGGAAGTTTTCTTCATCTTCTTTACTCATACTAACTGGTGGTACCACGAGTAGGCATCTAAAAACTTAATAACTCGCACTGAGGTAGAGTCTACAAGTTGATCAATGCGAGGAAGGGGAAAATCATCCTTCGGACAAGTTTTATTAAGATCTGTGAAGTCTATACACATCCTCCATTTCCCATTACTCTTCCTAACCATTACAGGATTAGCGAGCTATTGTGGGTGATGTACTTCACGAATGAATCCAGCCTTTAAGAGCTTGTCAATTTCAGACTAGATGGCGTCCTTCCGGTCGGGTGCGAAAAGTCTGAGCTTACGCTGATGGATTTTTGTCGCCGAGCGCTAGCTTTGTGCTCGATCACCTCCCTGGGGACTCCAGGCATGTCGGACGCTTGCCATGCGAATACATCCTGGTTTGCTCGGAGGAAGGAGACGAGCGACTCTTCCTATTTAGGATCGAGTCCTGCTCCGATCAGTACCTTTGGAAAGGATCCACCATCATTGCCTGACATGGCGTTTCTTGAAGGAGCGCCTTCGTCGAGTGGAACCTCTTTGGTCTGGTCGGACGGTTTGGGTGTTATCTTGGGTCTGTAGTGCTTGACCTGCACAGATGATGAATCAGAATTTCTGGTCGGCACCTCATCGACCAGTTCTAAAGACCTTCGATCACATGCGTATGCCATTTTGCGATCTCCACGAACCATGATCACACCTTTTGGTCCTGGCATTTTCAAACTTTGATACCCGTAGTGCGTGGCTATCAAGAAATTTGCTAATACCGGACGACCAAGAATTCCATTATATGCGGTTTTGAAATCAACCACGTCAAATGAAATCTTTTCCGTTCGGAAGTTATCAGGGCTTCCGAACGTAACTGGTAAGGATACTTGTCCTATCGGTTTGGCGGTAGAACTAGGAACTATGCCATGAAAGGCGTATTTCACCGGTTTTACCTTTGTTCTAGGAACCTGCATATCTTCTAAAGCTCCCGAAAATAAAATATTTAAAGAACTACCACCTTCTATTAAAACTCGATTGACTTTGCAATTATTAATAGTAGGCTCTACGATAATAGGGAACCTACCCGGTCGAGTTGATGAGACGAGGCAGTCTTCTTTGCCGAAGGAGATTACGGTATCCGACCACCTTGATGGTTTGGTGATGATCGAAGGTTCCGATAGGTTGACCTCCCGCTCCATGGCCTTCAGATGACGGCGCGAGTCGTATGAAGAAGAACCTCCAAAGATCATGTTGACCGTGCGTTGAGGCTCCTGGTACTCCATCTCTTCGTCGCCATCCTTGTCTTTCTTGGAACTTGTTTCCCCTAATTCTTGAATTGCGGGAAGCGGGCCTTTACCTGCATAGTAATCCTCCAGCTTCTTTTGCCAAACACGATAGGTGCGCAAGTCATGCCCTGCCTGTTGGTGAAGTGGACACCACTTCTTACCTTTATTATGGCTATCGGTCGGAACTTTGGCTTTGCCCCGACCGGTATAGTCCTTCTTACCCTTGAACGGTTTATCTGGAACCGCTAGGACTTCCTTGGTGCCCATTTTGCGGTGCTTCTTCTTCTTGGAAACCTTCTTGGGATTCTTTTCTGACTTCTCAAGGCTAGATTGAGTGATTTTATCTTTTCGATCAATGGCTTCATTCCATTCAACCGCCTCACTAGCGGCCGCATATTTATCAGCCATGTCAAAAAGTTCGGCGGTTGTTCGTGGAGTATTCATAGCGATATCCTCCGTAAACCGCCGATTCCTTAGACCTGCCTTGAATGCCTGAATCACATAAGATTCTGCAATCTCTGGAATAGAATTTCGAACCTGGCTAAACCTTTTGATGTACTGACGGAGAGTTTCCTTTGGTTCCTGCCGAGTTCGATGGAGATCATCCTCCTTTCCAGGGCGATCGTACGTACCCTGGAAATTCACAATCAATAGATCGCAGAGCTATTCTCAAGTATAAATAGATCCGACCGGTTGGTTAAGCAACCAAGACCGGGCAGATCCCTCCAGAACCGTGGGCAAATAATTAGCCATCACGTTCTTATCACCACCAGCAGCTCTGATGGCAGTGGTATATATCTGGAGAAACTCTAATGGATTTTGAGATCCATCGAATTTATCCATGTTGGCAGGTCGGAACCTATTAGGCCAACGTACAGCTTGGAGCCCTGCAGAAAAGGCTCGACAACCTGTGACAGATTCGTAGCGCCTTCTTGGGAGAGGCGCCGGATTATGATCTGTAGGAGATCGGTTTCTTCGATTTGAACGCTGAGGCTCCGTCGTCCCGATCCGGTCGCAGACGTTATCATGACGTCTTTGACCATTAGCATGGTTCAGATGATGACGGAGATCATCTGGGCTAAGCAGGTGCTCTCCTAGGCTAGGGGAAGAGGTCGTTATTTGAAACAACCTTCTTCCTTCATGACCTACTGGTCGAAATCGCCGAGGAGGTCTAGGTACCGGTGGGTAGCCATGCTGCCCTCTACTGAGGGAGGAGCGCTGAGACGAAGTCACCGTTAGACTTTGTGACATCCTTTGCCGCCTGCACACTTCCGTGCGCTGCACAGTTCGTTGAAGAATTTCCGATACCTGTTCCACCAATTGGGTAAAGCCCGGAGCTTCAGCCAAAACAGGGTCAGTATTATTGAGAATATCCTGAATACGACATAAGTTCTGAACTATTACCGAAGGTCTTAGGGGATTCATCGTTGATGTTGGTGTTCGGAGACCCGAAGTTCCTCTAGACCTTGGGCCCGACTCCGTCTGGCCCGTCATCCTTGGTGGGGCTGCACCACGCGAATTAACTGATGGACGTTCATCAGCTCTGTTGCCTCTGGCAGGTGGTGCTTGATTGCCCGCGCCATCTCCATCAGCAGGTGGCGGCGAGGCAGGGTGCGCAGGACTGTGCATGGCATTACGATCAGTATTTCCGATCGCATTGACCTCATGCTTCCAGCAATGATCCTCTGAGGAGCTTCCACTGTAACTAGTGGAGAACTTCTTAGTGCTTCTACCAGAGACTCCCATGACGGAGACCGATCGGAGATGAGAACCTCCTGAGGTCTTCGTGGCGGGCTCAGTCTGATTCGACGAGTTGCCGTCGAAATCGAGTTTTATCATCCCCCTCGGCCCATTACGGTGAGGTCTCGCCGACACCGATTACGGTGTCGGTTGGTCCTGGAATTTCGAGGCCGTTGGTGAATACCTGTCAGCCATGATTGTGTTAAGGGTATATTGACCCTCGGGTTGTGGGGCTGAGGTGTTGTCACCTTTTTCGCCGGTCGGGGAAACCGGGCTTGGAAAAATAGTCGGACGTTCTGAACTGGTCGGAACGACCTGTCCCTCAGAGAGCGCCTCTTGGCGCAAAGGTGTATCTTCATCCATCCGCTCACGTTCGCTGTCGTCAGCGACTTGCGAACCATCGGAGGAGGATGAAGATTCCCCATGTTGCATGGCCTGGATGCAGGCTTCCATGTTAAGGTTGGAGTAGTCATCCAGGTCGAACCAGTTCTCCTCATCCCATGTTCCTACCATACTTGCAATTACGAATATGAAGAAAACGGATGAGTTGAGCAAAGAACCTCTTCAGAAGTTTTGCACTATCTTCCCCACGGACGTCGCCAGCTGTCGACGATCAAATCACCGATCTTATGAATATATAAATGAAAAGAGGAAAAATGTGTGTATCTCCTAGGAGTGGATCTGACTTGCTCTTTATTGCTATGAACTCACGATTACAAACACTGAGAGTATCTAAAAACACAACACTTTGCTATATCTCGCTTGATGTGCTTCTATAGGACTATTGCTGATGTGTTGTCTCGTGTCTTCGTGTTCTTGTTGTTTGTCTCCTTGTCCCGGCCTTCTATGGTCCTCCTTACGTACTTGATGAAGCGGTGGCAGTTATCCCATGAAGAGACATCCGTTGGGGAGCGACGCGTCTGGTCGGGAAGAGGCGGTAGTTTGACTCGTTCCACCAGCCGAGAGGTGTTGGTGAAGATGTCAAGCGCTGCGGTTAATGGCTTTAAGAAACGTTACACCATCAACCGGGATAGTGTTGTATTATGCGGAATATGAAACACGTGGTTCATTCATCACATAGTGAGTGGCGTGGTCGGGGACTCGACCCAGACGCCTGTTCATAGCTTTACGAGCACTTACCTGGTCGTGGACTAGGTTTGGAACTTTGTCCGACCAGGGTATTTATTATATAACTTCTGTAGTACCTACGACCAGTTAGGTCGGTGGTCTTAGAAGTTACGACCACGAAGACGTATGGTCTTTATCATATATTAAGATAATATATGAATATTTTAATCCTCAACATGACTTCATCCTCGTCCTCCCATGTCACCTCCACCATCCAAGCTAGTGGAAGGAGGTCTGCCGCTCTCAACCTGTGTCGAAAGGATTAAGAACATATGTGACTCCACCCACACAAGTTAGGATGGAATTTAGTACACAAAGGTCAGAACTATACGTACCACAGAACCCAATGTGGGTCCACCCTCCATGCCCTCATGGGCGTGTGCAACTATCACGCGCCAAAGCTCAATGGGATACTTGCCCTCCCGCGAGAGGATGGTTCTGAGGCGGCTACGGTGAGTCGCGTTAATGGCCTGATCAAGTAGCTCGTATGACCACTGCACATCGTCTCGTAGGGCCGCCATACCAGAAAATAAGATGGGAACATATTTAAAAGATAATCTCGACATATACAAGAAATTTACCGTGCAAAAATGAGCATAGAATTGAAGCTGGGAATATTTTAATTAGGCTCTACATACCCTATTTAGCTACTCTGGAATTTTTACATAATTTTTAAAGCCATCTTGCTATTTTCGCAGTTTAAAAGGTATTCTCACCATTTACAAAATATTTACGATGCATAAATGACAACATAATTGAAACGTGAATATTTTAATTAGGCTTTACACACCCTATTTAGATACTCTGATGGCATCTACAGCTGCTCTGGATCCAGATGAAGACGGCGAACCTGTTGACCAAAAGGAGTTCAGGAGCATGATTGGCTCTCTCTTGTACCTCACAGCCTCGAGACCAGACATACATTTCTCTGTGTGTCTTTGTGCTCGGTTTGAGCTTCTCCTCGCGTATCTCACCGTCGGTGGTGAAGCGCATCTTCAGTACCTTGAGCTACCATTGACTATGGTATCGGTACTCTTCCTCTTCTTGTCTATCTCTTAGAGCCTTCTCCGTCACGATTTATTTGGTTGTAGGATAGATAGGAAGAGCACTACGCACTTGCCAATTCATTGGCACTTCTCTTGTCTCTGGTCGTCAAGGAAGCAATCGGTGTTGCACATCCGCTGCAGAGGCGAGTGCGTTCTTTGCGAGCCGATTCTTTGTAGCCAAGTGCTTTGGATGGTCTCGACCTGCGGATTTTGGGTTATCTATCATTGTGTTCCACTCTTTTGTGATAACACGTCTGCGATTTGCATTGCCAGAACCCGATTGCAACATTCACGGACCAAGCATATTGATATCGAGATATCACTTTCTTGAGACCATGTAGAGAAGGGTGACATTGTGCTCGGTTGTGGAGAGTGAGCACCGATTGGTGATATCTTCACTAAGCCTTTGGATAGCTCTAGGTTTTGACTCTGCGGGAGAGCTTGGGGTGGTTTGTCCTACGATTTGTTGTGAGGGGAGCTATGTGCTACTCTTGTATTATATTATATTTATACTATTACTCCTTTCTGGTTGCATTTCTTTTAATATTTTGGGTCGAAGTCCTTCCAGCATAGGTTAGAGTGGTTCTCTTGCCAAATTGCTTTGACTGCAATTTCTTATCTTGTGCTTCTAGGATCTTCGCTTATTAGTGTCTCTTCCTTCTCTAAGTAGAGCTTACTCACTTCTTATAGGTTCTAGCAGGGGTCAGGCCACCCTTGGGTAGACAGGGACAGTGTTTGCTCCTTAGTGTATGTGTTGATCGGTGATAGTCCTAGAATCATATGGGGTAGATAAGAACACATCGAGCGATAGTTTCTCTATATCTTTCTATGCTCTAAAGGATTGCTTTTACATTTCTCTTATCGATTCTCGTTTTGTTCTTTTGGTCTGGGGAGTTCATCCTGGTTATTCAGTTCTTAATTATGTCATAACTCAACTGTAATTAAAAGATGCATCTCATTCGAAGGGAATGGATTTTCGTGCATTTCATCATGCATTGCATTATAATCAAATGGAGCCTTGTTTATTATCCCTTATGATCATTTTCCTTGTTTTACATCTTGCCATGATTTATGCTAAGCGCTAGATCTATCATGACTTTTTATGTGTAGCTTAGTCTTTGTCATGCTAAGGTGATTAAAAATGCTAAAACTAAAATCTTGTCATGATAGCTCTTGAGACTAGTGCAGTTGAAGCTATCCTTTTATGATATTCGCCATGTCAAGTAGGTGAGTTGAGTCTTGTATCTCCTTTGAGCGTTTGAGTAAGCTATGTCGGTTTGTTAAGAAACTTGTCTTATCTTTAAATCGCTGGTCTAAAAACTTCAAAAGCAAAAATGATCTCTTTTGTGCGAAAAAACTGATCTCACCAAATCTTTCTCATGAGACTGCTTGCCATTGCACTAGGCATGAACTCGGGGAGCCTTGGATGACCTAAGATCACCTCCTTAAGTCATTGCTTGGGTGGTCGCATAAGGCTTGGGATCTAGCACATGGTTACAATTTGAAAAATGGTTGAAGCTCGGGAGGCGGTTGTGGATGGCACCTAGTCGAGCTTGCTTCTTGAGATAAAACCATAAAAGCCTTGAGAAAAAGAAAAATGTGCTAAAATTGCTTATCATTAAAAAGACCAAGTTCTGGTTAAAATGAGTCTTTCTTCAACTAGTAGCTCTCTAAACTGTTCGATATGAGTCTTCTTGGTTCAACTTAGATTATTTGACATGGCTTGTATCATCCTCGGATATCTTTAGCTAGACTGCAATCTTGGTTTAATTGACTTGCTAAAGAATTGGATCATTAATCAGATTATGGACTTTCTGTCTTAGCTTTTCTATACATCAATTGTCATGATCTTGATAGCATTCTTCTGTGTTATGGCTTGGTGTAATACTCTAATAGTCATTTTGGATAATCTACATGGCTCCTAATGCTTAAAATGAACATCATATAGTCATTTCCTCCCTTTTCTTCATATTGATGATTTTATTGACAAAGGGGGAGAATTTTGGAAAGAAAAGTCTTCTGGAGAAAAGCCTTGAGTTTTGTGCGAAAATTACTCTTTCATCTCATCTCAAGTCTTTTTCTTTTGTCAACATGGTCTTGAGCTTAACTACTCTTGTTTAGACCTTGGTTGACTTTAAACTCAAACTCATCTTATGCTTTTTCGGTGATTGTCAATATACTCATCAAGGGGGAGATTGAGAGACCATGTGAGAGGTCCTCCACTCTGAGTGATGAGTATTTGTGGCGTGTATGAATAGGTTGAGAGTTGAGTGTTTGGTTTGGGTTGTTTACATGCGGAATCGGGATAATCGGAACTACATTTGTGTATGGAGCGGAAGTTAGATACTCTGAACTCTGGCGTTGGAAATAGGAACTTCCGATTTACAGGTTTTGAGTTCGGCTAAAGGAAATCGGAACTTCCGCACAAGGGGTAGCGAGTGTCGATATCACGACATTGAGTGTTCCTACGAGATGGTAATCGGTTTTGAAAATCGGAAAGGCGGATGTTAGAAGATCGGAAGTTCCGCGATGTTAGCGAACTTCCGATAATCGACAAGTGCGGACGTTAGAAATCGGAACTTCATTTGTGGTAAGTCTTGAACTTCCAATTGTGACGAACTCTGTGCAGAGAAGGATAAATTGTGATTTTGATTTTGTATGAGTTTGAGTCTTATACAAATGTTGATGCTATGATATTGTGCAATGCTATGTGATGTGTTTTTGCTTGTGATGACTGCGGGGCATCGAGATGGAGTCGTGGCGAGACACGTGGACGGACTAAGCGCGGAGGCGTTGAGGTCGAAGCGGTCGGGATGTGTCGAAGGCGGCGTGAATCTTGAAGCGGTTGCGAGTCGTGCACAAGAAGGAAGGCGGAGGCTTCGGAAGGTGCAAGGGGCGAAGCGGTCTTTTCGCAAAGCGGCACAAGTGGAGGCGGTTCCGTTCGGGTGTAGCGGGCTTAATGGGTTGGAGGCCCATTAGCCAAGGGCTATAAATAGAGGTGAACTCCTGGTGCTAGGGTTAGAACTTTTGAGACAAAATTAGGGTTTACCTTTGGAGAGGTTGTTTTGTCTTTTGAGAGTTTGTTGAGTTGGAGAGTATGAACTGAAAATCCTTGTAATCATTCCTCTGTGTTTCCTCTGTAATCTCTTGGCTTCTATCAATGAAACTCTGAGTTTTTGATTACTTGTCTATGCCTCTCTTTATTCCCTTCCTGTTGAATGAAGGACCGAAATAGCAACAGAGGGGGGGTGAATGGTGCCTTAAAAATTAATACTCCCCTTCACTGTATTTAAAACTAGCCTACAAAGATCTCTGAAGATCTAAAGAAGGTAATTGAAGCAAGATCAAACAATCAAAAACAAGTTTCAGGCTGTTCTTATGGAAATCGGAAGTTCCGGGCAGTAGAGTGCGGAAGTTCGCTTATGATAGTTCCGGTGTATAGTCTTGGAAGTTCGCTTGCATGTACTTCATTGCACAAAATCGGAAGCTCAGATTATCGACGAAGAACGAGCTCGGGTTTTGCCCAAAAATCCAAACTACTTAATCTTGAATGCTCTTCTCGGTCAAGTTTTGAGGACATCATCCTAAACACCATCTTGACCTTATGGAGAAGAAAGCGCAACCAAAGATTCAATAATCGAACCAAAAGCGGTTTCTTGAAGAAGGGCAAGAAAGACCAAAACCAATGATAAGCGAGATTCTCGATTCTTAGAGCATGAAACTTTGAGGAAGTAATAGCAATACCAAAGCGATTCTAGATATGAAGTTTCATGCTATCTTATAAAACAAATCAAAAGATATGCCAAAACCCTAGATATTCAACATGAGCAGAGAGAGAGAGTTGCAAAATCAAGTAATCGAAACCTCAGATTTCATTGAATTGAAACATGGATTCAGAGGTAACACAAGAGGAATGATTACAATAGGTTTCAGTTCATCAACTCCACAACTCAAAAGCAAAACACACCCTTTTGGTGGAGCTAACCTAATTTTCTCTCTCAAGGTCTAACCCTAACTCCGTGGTTCTCCCTATTTATAGCCTTGGCTAATGGGCCTCCA